>OZ020553.1:46957551-48305765 GCA_963971465.1 Lepidochitona cinerea
CATGATTTTGTAATGATATTTTTACTGTCTTTTGAAGGATACGGTGCCGCTAATTCCAAATTCCTGAAGGTTTTTGGTTTACCTAGTGAAGCCACAGAATATGTTCTGGAACTGTACTTTAGTAATGAAAAGAACAAAGGGGGAGGAGTGGTGAAAGGTGTTACTGTAAAGAGAGATGAACAATCGGCCATCGTGGAGTTTCTTACTTCTGAAGGTACATGTAGTGATAATCAATTACTAATGGTTCTATGTGTTATTTGCTAGTTTAAGGTGGGGGGGGGGGGGGGTCTTACTGGTTTCAGCTTATCATTACGTCCTTCAGGTTTGTCCTGAATACAAACGTTTTTTGAGCCAAAGGGGGTCGAGTCCCACTCAGTTCAATGAAAAAGGACCATTACTCATCTTACGATGATACGTATCACACTTTGCACTACATGTTTTATTTACTGATAAATTAAAAGTAGTCAATTTCTGCTTAATTAGCAGAAGTTGATGTTTTATGCTCAACTAGTTTTTTTTTAATCTGTTGTTAAAATGTGCTGAATTAGTCATTTCCAAGTAATTGCCAAAAGATCTTCAACCTCTAAAATTGACTTACTGAAATGTCTGTAAATATTGATGCTTTTTGAAATTGTCAAATTTAGGCTCAGCTGGACATGCGGTGTGAACAAGATCGGTTCATTGTTTTTTTTTTGTTTTTTGTAGCTGTGGAAAAAACATTGCGGAAAACCCCCCATAAAATCTGTGGTGAAGCTGTGTCTGTGACGAGATATGTGCCATCGACAAACGAAAACGAAGAGTGTGATGGTAAACGTACCATCCTCGTTTCTGGCCTCACCAAAAATTTGCCTGACCATTTAGTCAGTCTGTATTTCGAACATCCACTAAAGTCCGGCGGAGGAGAAGTCAGTGACTTTAAGCGTCTAGATGATGACTCAGCCCTGATAACTTTTGCCAATGAAAAAGGTTGTATTTGTTTTCATTTTTATACACCCGACTTAAAAAAAGTTTGGGCGTATTATGGCATCACAAGGGACGTTTGTCCAGCCGTCCGCCTGGCCGTCCCTTCTGCTCCATAACTTGAAGAGTTTTGATTTAATCTTTACAATTCTTTCACAACATATACCTTGTGGGTAGAAGGTGTGTCATGAACCTTTTATGACAATGTCGATTGCATAATAAGGCTTATGTAATATGCTGTCTTAGTCTATATTTCCGTTCCCTTCCGCTCCATAACTTGAAGAGTTTTGATCCGATCTTTACAATTTTTTTTACAACATATATTTTTTCAAGTCCAAGTCAAAACCGTTAAAATTCAAGAATTTTAAGCTATTGCATTGATTGCTCCTTCCCAATTATGGAACATAACAGCAATGTCAAAACAGCGACAATATTTTAGTTTTTGGAATTAAAATGTTATGGAATTTACCTGAACAGATAATATATGTGTACTATAACGTACTGGTATTTAGTTGCAGCTTCATCATATTCAGAAAAGAAAAACTTGTAATGTGAACAAGAAATTTCAATTGATGAAATTAAAAAAAATGTTATATTAAATGTAAAGTTGTTAATCGTAGCGGTTCGACTTTGCCACGGCGGGCGTATGTCGAGTTTACTAAAACTCTTGTTTGTTTGTTTAATATGCCTGGGTAACTAGGAATCTTTAAAAGGGGACAGTGTGCCTGAGGCAAATTACGGATATAAAAAAAGTCCCACATTTTGACATGACATTATTCCCTAGCAACGAATTTACTCGAGAAAATGTGATACATGTATCTGAGACTGTGTGTAGCAGCATACAAATATTGTGTAGCATTTTGGACACTTCAGCACTATTTGGTTTGGGGTTTAGAAAGATAGGAAGTCTTGTAATTCATATTGGACACTCTATAATCTAGTGTCAGTTTTATAGGGCTTAGTTGGGGTTTAGAAAGATAGGAAGTATTGTATTTCATATTGGACACTCTATAATCTGGTGTCATTTTTATAGGGCTTATTTGGGGTTTAGAAAGATAGGAAGTATTGTATTTCATATTGGACACTCTATAATCTGGTGTCATTTTTATAGGGCTTAGTTGGGGTTTAGAAAGATAGGAAGTATAGTATTTCATATTGGACACTCTATAATCTGGTGTCAGTTTTATAGGGCTTACTTGGGGTTTAGAAAGATAGCCAGTATAGTATTTCATATTGGACACTCTATAATCTGGTGTCAGTTTTATAGGGCTTAGTTGGAGTTTAGAAAGATAAGAAGTATTATATTTCATATTGGACACTCTATAATCTAGTGTCAGTTTTATAGGGCTTAGTTGGGGTTTAGAAAGATAGGAAGTATTGTATTTCATATTGGACACTCTATAATCTGGTGTCAGTTTTATTGGGCTTAGTTTATGTTTAGAAAGATAGGAAGTATTGTATTACATATTGGACACTCTATAATCTGGTGTCATTTTTATTGGGCTTAGTTGCGGTTTAGAAAGATAGGAAGTATTGTATTTCATATTGGACACTCTATAATCTGGTGTCAGTTTTATAGGGCTGAGTTAGGGTTTAAAAAAATTTAGGAAGTATTGTATTACAAATTGGACACTCTATAATCTGGTGTCATTTTTATTGGGCTTAGTTGGAGTTTAGAAAGATAAGAAGTATTGTATTTCATATTGGACACTCTATAATCTGGTGTCAGTTTTATAGGGCTTAGTTTGTGTTTAGAAAGATAGGAAGTATTGTATTTCATATTGGACACTCTATAATCTGGTGTCATTTTTATTGGGCTTAGTTGGGGTTTAGAAAGATAGGAAGTATTGTATTTCATATTGGACACTCTATAATCTGGTGTAAGTTTTATAGGGCTGAGTTGGGGTTTAGAAAGATAGAAAGTATTGTATTTCATATTGGACACTCTATAATCTGGTGTCAGTTTTATTGGGCTTAGTTGGGGTTTAGAAAGATAGGAAGTATTGTATTTCATATTGGACACTCTATAATCTGGTGTCAGGTTTATAGGGCTGAGTTGGGGTTTATCAAGATAGGAAGTATTGTATTACAAATTGGACACTTTCTAAAATGATAATTTTATTTAAAATGGCATATTGGACAGCCTGATTTAAATTTGACTGGCTACGCTTTCGCTAAATTTCCGAAAAGGCTCATTCTTTTTACAAAATATTCCCAAAAGATACTGTTTTATATCGTTATTTTCAGATGCAAACGGAGTCATTTTGCAGGAATCTCATTCTGTTGGGAGAACAAATCTCACTGTAAGCCCATGGGAAAAACTTCCACATAAGACCATAAAAGTATCTGGACTAAATCCCTCAGAGGTGTCCGAAGACTTACTGGAACTTTATTTCTCTAACCCTGAGAAATCGGGCGGAGGGGATTTAGAGAGTATACAGATTCTGGAAGATGGCGCCACTGCCCTCGTAACATTTTCAAACCAAAGAGGTCTGTATTATGATTCTTATAGAATTCACTTTCTGGATGCCTCGGCCTACTGATTCAACTTTCAGTTACTTGTGTAAACAAATCCTGTTACAAAAAATCCACATATTTTGTATCCGGTAGATTGATTGATTGATTGATTGATGTTTTACTTCACACCAGGGTTTCCTGGAGGTCAAGTTTTGAGGTCGTATATCTGCCTCAAAATGAGCATAGAAACTCCATTCACCCCATAATATTTAATTTCAGTTAATTTAGCAAGGGAACATTCAATTTCTCGACAGTCTTAAAAAATTTAAACTTCTATGAAACTCTGCACACTGAAGATTAATTCACTTATATAGCGACATTGCCAGGTTTAGTTAGGGGGGGGGGGACCTGGCTCTTTGCGCTCTGATTTTGTATATGCTCAGAATATTCAGTATTCGGTACTCGGTAATATACAATTTAGTGTAAAATGGCTCATGAATAGTAGAATTAATTTTAAAAACCCTTTGGCAATGGAATATGGCCAAATTAGATTTAGTGTTATTGTATTTCAAATGGAGAATAGAAATCAGTGTGCTTGATTCAAAGCCAGGTTGTGATGAAGAGAGACATGTGACTGACACATACACTTTTATTGGCCGGCCCCGACAACGGGTGACCTGTCGAAATCAACATGTGTGATCTACTTTCCCTATCTCTAATACTAGTTAGCTAAATTGAAAAATTATACGAATAAATTGCATAATTCTGCTGAAAGCTTTTAAATTGCTCTATTTGTTGAGTGTACATGCTTGATTTTTTTTTTCCATTTAATTTATTTTTCTGGCAATTGTTGGCAGAATTATATTGGTAGACTCTTTTGTGTTCCTTTTTCCAAGTCTGTATTTCTCAGATTAAGCTTGTCTCAAACAGACTGAAATAATGTTGATTCATTGATTGTTTGGTGTTTTACACCGCTCTCAAGATTATTTCACTAATATGGCGGCGTTGCCAGTTTAATTGTGGGAGGAAACCCAAGACCTTCCGGTGAAGGCAACCATCCCACATAGGTCGTTCGAGTGAAAACCCAGTCAGAAAATTTTCCTTTTTTTTTTTTGGACTGAGTGGGATTCGAACCCGCAACCCATTGGTGGAAGGCTGTTTGCATTAAGCGTCCAACGCTCTACAGCCACCGGGGGGGGATGTTTTGGGCAATATGAGCCCGGTTTCCACCCTGATTTAAATAATCTTGAGTGCGGCATAAAACACCCAGCAATCAGTCACTCACTCATTCTTAGATTTAGTCTTTAAAAATTTGTATAAGTTTAGCCTGTTTAGACCTCCTAACTAGAGTTCAAATTGATAAGGCTGCATGCCCAGTTTGGTCAGTTGGTGGCATTGTGGGTAGCTATAGCAAATTAAATTACCAATTTAAAATACAAAATTATGTTAAATCTTTTGAATTTGGCAAAAAACAAAGTTTGTAGCTTCTTGTGTCTGTGAAAAATACAGATCATTGTTTAGATTTCGCTGTTGCGCTATCAACTTTTTTTTTTGAATGACCTATTTTGGGATGATCTATTCTTGGATTTTCTGGTTTATTTCTGTAGACTTATGGAAAGTTATAAGGAGATATGATCATCACACCTTGTTAGGAGAAAAATTGTTGATTTCCCTGTTTGTTGAGGCAGAAGAAAGACAAAAAGAGGTGGAAGCCTCTGGCTTTTCTAAAATCCCGAACCGTGAGATGATCGACCTATTATTTGACAAGGTGACGAAATCTGATGATTGTATTGAGGACGTGAAGATCCAGTCATCCACCTCTGTTTTACTGACTTTCAAATCGGCAAACGGTAAGTCCAATGTCATAAAACCAATTGTGATTTTAACTTGATTTTCAGGGCCTTCTCTTATATGCTTTTTTTTTTAATCTCCTCGACACAAAGCAGAGGAACTGTCAAAATGAAATGCACAATGTCTGTCCATTTGTCCTGTTTTCTTGATAGAGTGATAGCATGAGAGCTGTTTCCCGGCCTCGTCTTTTTTTCTTGATGTTTCTTGTTTTTTGTCAAACAGATATACATTTCATCATCTTGTTTCATCGTCCTTCCCAGGAAAACCTTTTTTGTTTTCGTTTTTATTTTTTTTGTAAATTTTTCTAAAGGGTCAGCCCTTCCACCACCCCATCCCCCCCCCCCTTTTTTTTGTGATGTGCCTGTCCAAACACGTCCACTTTTAACAACATTTGGCTACCCATAAAATAGACAAAGAGGCACATTGACTTGGAACCATTTGTGCAATTTCGACTGGCTGTGATACAAAAGTAGGTGATATTTGATCGTACTTCTGAGGTGTATTGCATTTTGTCACCATGTTTTTTTTTAATTATTGGTTATGTTATTTATGATTTTTATGCTCCCGAAAACATTTGAGGGAGCATATACATATAGTCGTCGCCTTGACCATATCTTTGTTAATATTTTGAGGATTGGTTTCAAACTTGTCTTGTATAAACATACTCACTACTAACTGTTCTGCACTGTTACTTTTTTTCTCAGTGATATTGATATTTTAAAAGTAACCGCCCTTTTTTTCTGAAAATCTTCAAATTTTGCCTGTGCAATATTTTGGAAAATATTTTTAGATAGGTTTGAAACTTAGCTGTTACATGTATGTACTCACTACCAAGTTCCAAGATTGTGTTCTCTGACGTTGATAATGTCTTTCTTCAAATTTGTTTTACTATATGTCTAGAATGGGGGTCGAGGAACACCTATCAGTTTTACTGATACTTCTCTTGTTTTGTACAGATGCTGAAAATGCTGTTAGATTTGTCACAGAAAATGGTTTGAAATGGAAAGGTTTCCCCTTGAGTGTGACCTGGGCATCGAGCACAGTTGCCCAACCTTGTATCGGAATTGAGCAAGAGATACCAGTGGATTCTATTGTGGTGTCTGGAATATCGGAAAGTGATGATTTGAAAAATTATTTTGCAAGCAGTGGTGGTGAAGTATCCGCTATGACAACCCAGGAGGACGGAACAATACTCATAACATTTGCTGATCCAACTGGTAAATATTTCTCTTCTTTGCCATCCTCAAATCTTTCTCATGCTCAACTCAATGTCATGCTCAACTATTTCTCATTCTAAACTCTTTGTCGTACTCAACTATTTCTCATTCTAAACTCTTTATCGGACTCGACTCTTTCTAAACTCTTTCTCGGACTCAACTTTTTCTCATGCTCAACTCTTTGTCATGCTCAACTGTTTCTCATGCCTCACTCTTGCTCAACTCTTTGTCTTGCTCAACTTTTTGTCATGATCAACGCTTTGTCAATTTCAACTCTTTCTCATGCCAAACTCTTTGTCTTGCTCAACTCTTTGTCATGCTTAACTCTTTCTCATGCCCAAATCTTTGTCATGCTCAACATTTTGTCTTGCTCAACTCTTTGTCAAGCTCAAATCTTTGTCATGCCCAACTCATACTACATTCTTCATCTTTCCATAACCATAGTCTCATGAGATTCGAATTTGAGATTGCAACTGATTTGGAGAACGTGCTCCACTTACTAAATCCTTCAAGGATGGATTGCGGGTTCCAATCCCACTCAGTCCCAAGGAAAGTTACAAATCTCTGAGTGTGATTTTCACTTGATTGCTCTGCACAGAAGAGTTGTCAGGTACTCTGCTAAGCTCAAGGGGTCTCCTCCTCCACTAAACCTAGCAAAGCCGCCATGTTTATGTAAGTGAAATAATCATAAGTGGGCAAAAACACCAGTCAGTCAATTGCTAAGTAAAAAACAGCCTCAGATTTACAGCATTTTGATCTGCATGGAAACAAGGGTTAAAGCCACCACAGGATTTAATTGGTTGATGATTTGAAATACCCTCTCATAATGTTGCTCCAAAAGTATTCTCGCCAAATGTCAGGCTTTCTAATCCATTACTTTAAAGGAGACAAGCTACATGCCCAGAACGAATATCGTTAAAATGTGTGCTATTCTACCGTTGTTTCCCAGCTTTCACGGACCACTGGATAGGGAGTTTAATTTGAGGATTCCAACCTCTGTTGTGGTAAAAAGAATCAAGTGTGCAGTAGAACCCTTTCTGTCTGCACGTTGGGTCTACATTTGGTTGTTTGTTTACTGACTGTCAGACACAAAACATTAGCAACACAGGATTCCCTAAATGATTTGTTAAATGTATACTTTTGGCGGAAAGTTGACTTGCAGCCGTTTATCGGAGATTGATCACTCTGTATTTTTCTAATAATCTGAAGGCCAACAGAGCACTACAACAAACTTAAACAATGTCTCCTTTTAAGAGGAAAAATCTGTTAGAAATATTTTTTTTGTGTGGGGGACTATTATTTATTAGTGTGCCTGGCTTTTATTTAGGGGGTCATTATATTAGCTGTATACTCGCAAAAGACCCTCGTCATCACAGAGTTGAAAGGGGCAGAGGGGGCTCAGTTTCCCTGGTGGAAGAAGGGCAGTCTAACATAAACCTTCCATGGACGAGTCAAAGAACAAAGTGTCAAATTTCTTCATGTTTTTTTTTCACTCAATCCCTCTATGTTGAAGGGTTGCCAGGAAATGGGAGTATCCTACGGGCAAAGACGCTGTTTTCACCCCTACTGTACAGGTCAACTCTGAGACAATCTCCAGTGTAGCAAAAAACACCAATCAATCGCAAAGTGAAATGCCTTATGTGACTGCCTTACATTTTATGGTTGTACATGTTTTGGAAGAGTGTGACTACCTTAAGTAATCAACATAATTATACATGTTTTGAATTCATTTTGTAGTGGTACCTGATGTGCTGTCTCGCAAACATTCATTGAGTGGAACTCTCCTGACAGTAACAGAACCAGTCCAGATTGACCCCTATAAACTATCCATAGAGAATATCAGTTCGATAACCACGGAGCAAGCACTGTTACTATTTGTGGAATCCATTTGTGACTATCAACCGACAAAGGTTGTTTGGGGAAAAAACTGTGACAAAAAAGTCAAAAGATCTGCCATGATTCTTTTTGAAGAAGAAATCGGTAAGTCTGTTGCTGCTAACTTTCTAATACTTTGTCCTCCCTTGTGGGTACTGTATCGCACAGAGGTAGGGAGGCTCCTTTGCTCCTTTTTGTGTTATAAATTTTGTGTGTTATAAAGACGCCAGCCAGCACATCAAGTGGGTGGGTTCGCCTTTGAAACGAGCACTTAGTAACGACCTACATTGCCAATTGCTAGGTAACTTTAAACAAGTCAACATAGATGAGTCAAATGGCATGTCTTACCCAATGTTTGTAATCAAATTTGAGGCGATATTCCCTTCTAGATATTTGATTGGATAATCTGATACACTGATTTGATTGACAAGTATGAAGGAACCCAAAGAAATTCAACTGTGTACAACATGGTTGAGGTTCAAATTTTGTGATAAGAGAGCATGGATTCCAGGATAAATTGATCATCAGCTGAGCTGACCAAAAGAGGTGATCCTGAGACCCCCTATGAGTTCTGTGGTCGTATAGAAAATACCCACAGCTTTCTCTAGGACCATGTTAATAAGGTCTCCAATTCAGATATTTTCATTGATTGTTGTTTGTCTGCAAGATATCTCCTGAACCACAAGGTTTAATTTTATAATTATCCCCCTGGAATGAATTTGGGGGGATATAGCAATGTCTGTCTGTACGTCTGTCTGTCCGCTCAATAACTTGAGAACGCTTTGTAGCCTCAGTTTGAAACTTAAGTAATATGTTAATCTCAATGAAAGATGGAAGGCCACAGCCAATTTACCTTATTCCCAATCTAGGAGTTTGGTGTCCGCTCCATAACTTTGGAAATTCGATAGTGTGTTGAGCTCAAGGAAAGGATGGATGAGATTGCTTTCCAGGATGTTGCGAATTTTACACGGGTGCCACAGCCAATTTACCTTATTCCCAATCTATGAATTTGGTGTCCGCTCCATAACTTGAACGCTTTGTTGTATCACTTTGAAACTTGAAAAGTTTGTTGTTCTTATGGGAAAAACAAATAAGATTACTTTTCCATTATATAAGCCACTATTTCAAATTTTTTTTTAAGATACCATCAAGTGTCAGAAAATGAGCATAAATAAAGAGTTGGATGGAAATACCCTGAGAGTTAAAGCCGTACCAGTTAGCAGATGCATTCGGGTTGCTGGTTTTAGTGACCAAACAACAGGGGACCATTTACGTCTTCACTTCTCAAACAAGAAAAAATGTCAAGGTGGAGAAGTTACAAAAGTTACATTTTACAAAGAAGAAGCTTACGCATTGGTACATTTCAAGGAGTATTCTGGTAGGTCATGAATTCACATATCTAGGGTAACCCACAGAAGATTACCACGATCATTTATCATATATCTCCGAGAAATTTCTTGGATTCTGATTGGCCAATTAGCATTTGCTACAACGTCTTAACCTGATTCAGCCAAACTGTAGGTCTTAATTGTCCAATATAATTATATTATCAAAACGTTCTTAAAGGGAAGAAGAAGCGCACATATTTTTCCGTTCCAACGGTACCAAACACATATTTACGCAAATTTTTAGACCACCATGATCTCATGGTGGTCTTGTCAAATCGAATTTTGTCCGTGGTCTGTCGTCCGGTGTCTGTAAACTTTTCTTGTGATCGCGATTTCAAGAGACCTACTGGTCGGATCTTCATCAAATTTCATAGACATGTTCCCCTTATGGTCTAGTTGTGCAACATCTATTTTGTTTGCTCATTTGCATATTAAAATGGCCGTCGGCTTTTCAGGGGCTATTTTTGACAGATATACATTATCTTTTGATTTGTAAACAAACACTAAATGCATCTTAGTAACATGTGTACAATCGTTTTGGATTTTGTAAATTTTAATTGTGCACAGGACTCAAACAAGCGATATCACTGACTGGCATGTGTGCAAGTATATGTTGAAGAAAGTTGGTTTTGAGTTTTCCGATAACAGCCACTTTCTACCGAAGAAACTTTGTTCTTGTCCAGCCAGCCACCAACTGAAGAAATAAATTTCATATATCAAATTTGCGACCCGTTTACAAGCAGCCTCACTTTCTGATAGTGTAACGACTGTTGTATTGTGGTCGCCAAGATCAGTTCACTGATCTCTTGTTTTTTAAAACTGGTCGATATGCTGGATATTATGGGAGGATGTGCACCTCCTATCTTGCTTGCGCTGGTCTAATTTTTTAAGAGTTACTCCCCTTTTCCTACAGTATAGGAGGACGTGGACAATGGATGCTTCTCGTTGCATCTCCTCCCACAGTTTTTATCGGATGTTAAATCGAAACTTGGTGGACAATGCTGGATATCAATTGAGAAAGATCACCCACTATTTCGGCTGTGTTGTTTCATTTTTATCCCCCCCCCCCCCCCCCCCCGGTATATCATTCGGGGGGATATTGTGATCATGCATCTTGTCTGTCCGTCTGTCTGTCCGTAATCATTTCTTGTCATTGCATCTCCTCTCCCAGTTTTTATCAATTTTATTCGTGGTGGACGTGCTGGATATCATTTGAGGATGTGCACCTCTTATTTTGGTTGCGCTGGTTTCATTATTTTTAGAGTTACTGCCCTTTTCCGACAGTATAAGACGACATAGACAATTAGTGCTTGTCATCGCATCTCCTCCCACAGTATTTATCAGATATTTCCGAAACTTGGTGGACTTGCAGGATATCATTCGAGGATGTGCACCTTCTATTTTGGTTTTGCTGGTTTCATTATTTTTAGAGTTACTGCCCTTTTCCTACAGTATAAGACAACATAGACAGTTAGTGGTTGTCATCGCATCTCCTCACACAGTTCTTATAAGATTTTTTTGGTGGATATGCTGTGGATATGAACTTTTCTGCCATTTTTTCGCGAAAGGAATAAATTTCAAGCGGTAGGTGCTGTATGAAATTCCTCGCCCATAATGACAAACATGTGAAAGTGGCTTTAGAAGGGCATACATGTATGTCTTTACTATTGTGCAACAACAACGACAAAAAATGTTTTTCAAGCGTTAACCTCATTCTGGATTGTAATGTTAATGTTATAGTCCTCTATTTTGCTAGGTGACGGACTATTGTGCCATTTTCTACTGCCGAGCTTTTTTTTTCTGGGTTCCACCTGATATTGGTTTCTCAATGCATTTCCCACTACAGATTGCATTGAACATGAGGATGATTGCTATCAAGTGAGAATGAGGATACCCTGTTTGCAAATGAACTTTTATCTATTCTTAGACTATTTCCACATATTACATAACATTGCCAAATGTTGTGCGGGGCAAGGAAGATACGGCATCTTCTTATGACTCTTGTTTTCAGTTATAACTAGCTTATGGGTGATACGTGTGTCGCATACCAAAATTTAATTGGAGTCTCAATAGTTTTGGCAACCAAAACAGCCACCCAGCCTTTTGGCATTTAATAACTCCGAAACTATTGCATGGATTTTTTTTTAAAAATTCAGTTATAACTGGCACATGAGTAGATAGTGTGTCCTGTACCAAAATTAAATTGGGGTCTTGATATCTGCGGCGACCAAAACCAGCCTTTTGGCATTGAGTAACTCCGTACTTACTGCATGGATAATCAATTTTTTTCAGTTATAACTAGCTTACAAATAGACGATGTGTCCCATACTAAAAGAAAATTGGGGTCTAACTATATGTGTCGACCAAAAACAGCCACCCAGCCTTTTGGATATCAGTAATTGAGGAAATGGCTGTTAATCTGTCTTTCGTTTCATAATAGAGTTTTATTGTATCCAAACAACTTTTTGATAATTGCTGTTGTATACCTATATGTAGTGAAGATATATGTAGTGTAGACACTTTTGCAAGTATTAGTTTTGGTACAGTTTTCAGATATAGGTAGCAGCTTATTGGTAGGTGATGTGTCAAATACTAAAATTCACCATGCCCCAGTCTTTTTAGGTGACTGAAAGATTCTACCAGCCAAAATTCTGTTTAAAGCATGTCTTCAATATTGAATATTAAGATAGTGTACTACAATGAATTTACCCTTGTGGGCGTGTTATTAGTTTGTTAAACTCTTGTTTTTATAAAGTCAACTGAACTCATGGGCCCTCAATCATTCTATCTTGTGAAAGAAGAGGCCTTTATTGAATGATAATCCTTATATATGTTTTTCATACTTCAGTTGCCAAGCGTCTAATAAAGAAGCCTCAAATGTTAGATGGCCGCAAGCTGTTCATATGCATCCACTACGAGTTGTTAGGGCCTGCAGTAGTGGAAGGTGGTGTGGCACCTCTAGAGAAACCAGACATCATCAAGCATGTAATAAGTGCGGACATGGCTCGTCATTTCCAAGAAATCAAAGCTCACTGGAGTGATCTTCAACGGAGATTGAAATATGACGCCTTTTCAGATGTGGCTCTGACAACTGGAGAACAAGCCTGTTTAACTCTAACCTGCACACTTGATACAACTGAAGGAAACAGAGAAAAACTGATTTCTTGGGTAGACAAGGCTAATAAAACAGTCCGTGATTTTGTATTCCAGTATTCACAATCCAAGATCATCTGTGAACCAGAGTATTGGGAGGATATTAAGAAAGAATTGCCCGATGTCATTTTGAGTAAGAACATACCTGTCTCTATTTGTATGAAAGATGAAACACATAGTGTAATAGTTACAGGATATGAATATCGGTTTAAAAGTGACCTTGACAATGTTAGAGCTCTGATAAAACAAATTGAAGATGAATTATATCGAAAAAGGAATTCTGTAACAGAAATCCTGAAAGAACATCGTTATAATCTTCTGTACTTAAAGTTAATGCAGTTTGAATTGAAACGAATGAGCGAGGTTAAAGTTATGTTTAACTTCGAGGAAAACACCATATCGTTCAAAGGCGTGCCTACAGATATAATGAACTGGAAAGCGTCCATGTACAGCATGTTAAGAGATCGAGTTTCTATAAGCAGGGAATTTTCACCGTCTTCCTGCTTGTTTTTCTTAAATTCCATTGAGCAACAACATAATGCAGCAGTCTATTTCAGGCAGGAGAAAGTTAATGCTGTGTGGAAATGTGATGGTAATCGTTTTACTGTTCTTGCCGAAAGAGGTACATATCCTAAGGAGTGTAATAGTACATGTATTAGAGGTATGGAAATCATTGCGAACATTTTCAAAGATATTCAAAGCTTACTTGCAATTCCTGATAATTTGAAAGGTAAAATTTGAACTTTTTGTCAGTTTAAACAAGAGTGCTTTATTGTCACCAAGGTTCACATACATGTATTGTTACTGTCGTCAATGTTCATACAAGTTTTTGTTATAAAAAAATAATCCAAAGCTTTCTTCAAATGAGGAGAATGATATTGCTAAATATGATGTGTTTTATCAAAGTGTTCTTCATAAATAATCAAAAGTTTTCTTCAAATGAGGAGAATAATATCTCTAAATATGGTGTGTTTTATCAAAAGTGTTCTTCATAAGTAATCAAAAGTTTTCTTCAAATGAAGAGAATAATATCGCTAAATATGATGTGTTTTATCAAAAGTGTTCTTCATAAGTAATCAAAAACTTTCTTCAAATGAAGAGAATAATATCGCTATATATGATGTGTTTTATCAAAAGTGTTCTTCATAAGTAATTAAAAGCTTTCTTCAAATGAAGAGAATAATATCGCTATATATGATGTGTTTTATCAAAAGTGTTCTTCATAAGTACTTAAAAGCTTTCTTCAAATGAGTAGAATAATATCGCTAAATATTATGTGTTTTATCAATGCGTTCTTCATAAGTAATCAAAAACTTTCTTCAAATGAAGAGAATAATATCGCTATATATGATGTGTTTTATCAAAAGTGTTCTTCATAAGTAATCAAAAGCTTTCTTCAAATGAGGAGAATAATATCTCTAAATATGATGTGTTTTATCAAAAGTGTTCTTCATAAGTTTGAGATTTATTATTGTTTGATTGATGTTTTACGCCACACTCAAGATTATTTAATTTATATGGTGGTGTTGCCAGGTTTAGTGGGGGAGGAAATTAGGCTCTTTGCCTGAAGGAAACCTCCAAACTTTGCCGATAACCTGACAACTCTAACACTTACTACGATAGAGTCAAAATTTCACTCAGATTTTTTTCTATTTTTTTTTTTTCTCATTTGGTCGGAGTGGAATTCGAAACCACACTACATCAATGGAAGGCCTGTGTAAGGGATTAAGAATACTGATATATGTGGATCAGATAAGGAATGAAATGCAATGATATAAAGATATGGAGAGAGCAAGAAACAAAAGTTTTAATTGTTTTCAATTTCAGTTCGACGCCATGTAAATGAAATGATCTTGAATGTGGCGTAAAACATCAATCAATCAATCAGTTGAATTCCAGTTTGAATGTTATAGACATACGGAACAGAACGAATTTGATATATTGCTCATAATAATATTTAGTAAATTAGATCTACCAAACCAACATTACTGGCTATTTTACTTCACAACTGTTGGCAAGAAGAACTCATATCCTTTACAATATATAAACTTGATTAACGTTCCAGTAATTATGTTGTAGATATCTGGTTGGTCCGAATAATGTTGTAGATATCTGGTTGGTCCTAATAATGTTGTAGATATTTGGGTGGTCGTAATAATGTTGTAGATATTTGGGTGGTCGTAATACTGTTGTAGATATCTGGTTGACCCTAATAATGATATAACCAGTTGGGTGGCCCTAATGATGATGTACCCAGTTGGGTGGTCCTAATGATGATGTACCCAGTTGGATGGATCTAATAATGATGTACCTAGTTGGGTGACCCTAATAATGATGTACCCAGTTGGTTGGGCCTAATAATGATGTACCCAGTTGGTCGGTCCTAATAATGATGTACCCAGTTGGTTGGACCTAATAATGATGTACCCAGTTGGGTGACCCTAATAATGATGTACCCAGTTAGGTGACCCTAATAATGATGTACCCAGTTGGGTGACCCTAATAATGATGTACCCAGTTGGGTGACCCTAATAATGATGTACCCAGTTGGGTGGCCCTAATAATGATGTACCCAGTTGGTTGGTTCTAATAATGATGTACCCAGTTGGGTGACCCTAATAATGATGTACCCAGTTGGGTGACCCTAATAATGATGTACCCAGTTGGGTGACCCCAAAAGTGATGTACCCAGTTGGGTGACCCCAAAAGTGATGTACCCAAATCCGTGGCCTTAATAATGATGTACCCAGTTGGTTGGTCCTAATAATAATGTACCCAGTTGGTTGGTCCTAATAATGATGTACCCAGTTGGTTGACCCTAATAATGATGTACCCAGTTGGTTGGTCCTAATAATGATGTACCCAGTTGGTTGGTCGTAATAGTGATGTACCCAGTTGGTTGGTCATAATAATGATGTACCCAGTTGGTTGGTCCTAATAATGATGTACCCAGTTGCGTGACCCTAATAATGATGTACCCAGTTGGTTAGTCCTAATAGTGATGTACCCAGTTGGGTGACCCTAATAATGATGTACCCAGTTGGGTGACCCTAATAATGATGTACCCAGTTGGTTGGTCCTAATAATGATGTACCCAGTTCGGTGACCCTAATAATGATGTACCCAGTTCGGTGACCCTAATAATGATGTACCCAGTTCGGTGACCCTAATAATGATGTACCCAGTTGGTCGGTCCTTCTTATAATGATGTACCCAGTTGGTCGGTCCTTCTTATAATGATGTACCCAGTTGGGTGACCCTAATAATGATGTACCCAGTTGGTTGGTCCTAATAATGATGTACCCAGTTGGGTGAGCCTAATAATGATGTACCCAGTTGGTCGGTCCTTCTTATAATGATGTACCCAGTTGGGTGACCCTAATAATGATGTACCCAGTTGGGTGACCCTAATAATGATGTACCCAGTTGGGTGACCCTAATAATGATATACCCAGTTGGTTGGTTCTAATAATGATGTACCCAGTTGGATGAGCCTAATAATGATGTACCCAGCTGTTTGGTCCTTCTTATAATGATGTACCCAGTTGGGTGACCCTAATAATGATGTACCCAGTTGCTTGGTCCTAATAATGATGTACCAAGTTGGTTGGTTCTAATAATGATGTACCCAGTTGGTCGGTCCTAATAATGATGTACCCAGTTGGTTGGTCCTCATAATGATGTACCCAGTTGGGTGGCCCTAATAATGATGTACAATTCATTGGAAATTCATAAAATCCTATCAACAAGAAAAAAATTACGCTTGAAGAAGCTTCAAAACTTATTGAAATAAGTATCATGGGTAAGCCAGTAGCCCGTAGGAACGAAAGATTTATGCCAATAACGGGCAAAATTCTAAATAGCCGGGATGTACGAATGTGTTTTACAGTTTTTGTTACACTTACATCTTGAAGATTGATATCATCCAAATATATGGTATGTGGGATGGTTGCCAGTTACCAACGGAAGGTCGAGCCCGGTTTCCTCCCACACTAAAACTGGCAACGCCGCCATATAAGTGAAATAATCTTGAGCGCGGCGTAAAACACCAATCAATCAATCAACCAAATATATGGAAAATTTCGATGAAACAGAAGTAGTGAATTGCATTCGTGATTTTTACCACAAAGTTCAAAATAAAAGCTTTCTGCTAATAGAGAAAGGTGAAAATAACGAGACTAGCTTGATTATAAAGTTTTCTTCAAACCAACTGATACCCACCAGCTTCTCCAGGCTGATTATTTTCATCCAAAACACACATTTAAAGCCATTATTAAGTCTCACATTTTTAGATTTCACAGAAATTCTAGCACCAAAAATTTGATTTTTTTTTTTCGTTTTAGCGCACACCTTCGGTTCACACGGGTTACTATCTTTACTGATATTTTTTAAAGGCACACTTGCCGCGAAAATCAGGAATATTGTTTACATTAAAAAAGAAAGACCGTTTTCTGTATTTTACCAGACAATATAAGTTAGGTACTTTTTATTTTTACCAAAATTTAAAAGTTTGGACGTCACTTTGTATTTTTAATTTGAATTTGAATTGTTAGGTGCCCGGAACGTAAACAAACCAATCTGCTCGCATGGGCGATGTTATGTTTCAGTCGAGTGAGTGAACTAACGGCACAGTGTAATTTTACGTAGGCCTATTTATCTGAGAAATACAGACTGACAATCGGTTAACAGCGACTGGAAAAGTTTGCTGATAATTGTTTGAGTGTAAACCAAAGATAAAAAGGCCTGAAATGAGGGTAATCAAACACGAAAGTTGACCGACACTGATCGTTGTTGTTGTAATCAGGCTTCGATTCTTCGTTTGTTTTTCATCCCATTTCTACATTCTAAAGCTAGCTAGACGTATGTGTCCTATGTTTAAGTCTAGTGGTATTCGTCATAGTAAGCTCATGTAAATTGGTTTTCTTAGCAAATTTAAACAGGCTACGGCGACAAGTGGGCCTTTAAATTCCACCGTCTATCTTTCAATTGTTCAAGCTACGTCAAACAATGAATTACTCTTGACAAACGAAATTTATTAAAAATTTCAGAATTTTGGCAGCCCATATGCTACTTTAAAGGCATAAATGACCACTTCAACCAGTCGTCCGTTTACCCCAATCCGATTATAACACATCGATCTGCTAAATTTACTGACGGCTCTGAATCCCTATATAAGCTTCACGCATATATGTTTTTAATTTTGAATGACATCAGTTTTAGACTGCGATTCCTCATTCATCCCATCACTGAGCTTGTCTCCTATACTCCGGCCATTCTTTTAAAGAGGCATGAGCTGCCAAAATTCTGACTTTTTTGATAAATTCTGATTGTCAAGAGAAGAAGGCTGCCTCGAAAAACTAAAGGGTTGACGTTGAAATAAAAAAAATATTGGTAAACCCTCGCAAACCGAATATGTGTAATGATAACGGACGAAATTCAAATAGCCGGGATGTAGGAGTTCAGTTTTGTTGCTTACAAAACTACCTAAAGGTAGGCCTATATCTCCGAGATTGGTACCAACGAAAAGTACTAATAATAAATGAAACAAGAAATATTGTCTGTCTCATCAACTATAGCTGACTGTAGGACTAATATATCTGTCCCTGACCTAAGTAAAATAGGATAAGACACGAGTGTGGCTAGTAGGCCAACTTATGAACCTAGGTGGAGATATCCAAGCTCAGTGGCCAAAGTAGGCCTATATATTTATGATCACTTAAACACACGGGTACATGGAAAATCTTGTCTAAAATAACTATGGAGACTTATAGGCCTACCCCATAAATTGTTGAAGCAAACCAAATCTATGATATTTCATTAGGTTGACGACTGACAGGAGCTTAGCCTTGGTCAGTAAAATTTTCTGGAATACGTTTGTAACACATTGACACATCTTAAATATGGCAAGAACATCGGTGGACCGAGATTGAACCCCACAACAAGGTTATAAACTCCATCTCATAGCCAACAGACAAGGTTATAAACTCCATAAACCTACAAACAACAAGGTTATGGCCTAAAACTCCATCTCATAACCTACAACCGACAAACAGTACGGTTATAAACTCCATCTCACGACAATAAACAATAAAAACATATAAAAGAAAGTAATATATATACAACGTTTTACAGTAAGCACAGAATACATAGCATAAAACGGGATCGCACACGGTTGGCTAGAAGCTTGTATATATAATATACATGCATGTGTGGCCAATTTCATCAATATATTATAGGGCCTATACCATTTTTACCATGGTTCAATGTGCCTTTAAAATTGATTTATCGCGCCGATAACCTATTATTCGCAGGGCCATTACAAATAATTAAGGCATACAAGATTTGTATCGAGTCAATTGATTTCTTTTTTTGTTTTGTTGACCTACATGTAGACAACCTTCTATTTTTTCTTAGAATTTTCGAATATCGCGCCGATTGCGAGTGAGCTCCCTTTGATAAGCTTTCGGTTTAACAACTTTTGAAGACAGTGGCAGCAACGAGCTTATTTGGCTATTTCGATGACTTTGTGTTTCCAGGGTTTTGGAGTATGGATAAAAAGAAGAAAGTGGTCAGTGTCTTTTTTAAAATCCATCTATTTAATTATTTCGAGAAATACAGATTGCCCAAGGATGTCAATTCACGCTAGTAAAAGTAAAACTAAAAGTAGGCCTATAAATGCAAAGCTACCACCCCCCCCCCCCCCCCCCCCTCCTTCCGTCCTGACCAAAACGGATAGAATTAGCCCCAGGTGACTATCCTGCCATTCTGTTGTATAGTCACAGATCGGTGTCATTTGGCTCTGTAGGACGGTTCAAAATTTTGGTCTTGTAGCTTTATTAGACCTTTCTATGGTTAAATAACATACTTTATTAACTGTTAGGGTGTCCTGCTTGCATTCCCAATGGTAAAAATCCAAATAAAAGTTTAAATACTCTTTTCATGGTCCATGAAAGAATGGCAGCATAGTCACCTGGGGCTAGGATAGAATATTTGAAAGGAAACTATGTGTTTTACTGTAAGTTCCAGGTGACGGACGTATTCTATATTAGTTAAAAATTGGTGTAGACCATTGCAGCTCATTTGGCTAATGACAATAACTGCTATCGTTTCCTAGCTCAAAAACTTTAAGCTACGGGGAGATATATAATTATATATAATCATGCAGCAGGTTTGGAAGACATCTTCAGTATAATTTTTAAAAAAATATTCCACAGCGACATGGGTTCCAGGGCTAATCGTTCCCTAGCTTTATTACCAACGTAATTCAATAATATTAAATGTCTACTGGTACCTCGTTGTTTATGTTTGGATATCTATGGTCAGTACATCAAGGTAATCAACGACCATAAATGTCCGAAATTATCCAATATCTGTTGGAGTAAGACCTTTACTTTAGATGTATTACCAACGGTAATCCAGTTAGGGAAAGTATGACATTTTTGTATGCCCAAAAGTCGGTCGTATTATGGTATCACCAGCGCCGTCCGTCCATCTGTCCGTCCCGGGTTCCCTTCCGCTCCATAACTTAAAGAGTTTTGATCAGATCTTTATAATTCTTTCACAAAATATACCTTGGGGTAGAATGTGTGTCATGGACCATTTATGACATCTTCGGTTGCATAATAGGCCCTATGGCATCTACACTGGATTATGTAATCTCTTTTAGGCTTGGGTAAAGATTCGTAGGTAACATAAAAGTTGCGGTTAGCTCATTGATAAAGTGGCCCCGCTGTGTGTAAACAGTGGCTGTGGTCGATGACTGTTGGCCTTGGCACTGTGCCAACTCTTCAGAGACGGAGGGTCACTACGGTGTGCCCCAATTGTCAACAACTTTGGTGATTTTTATGTATGTTTTATTGAGGATTAGGGACGTGGTTTATTGACGGAATAAGGCTAGGTTTTGGCATATTTTATTGACAACGCTAAAGACGGACGGAGGGTTAGGGACGGGGTTTATTGATAGAAAAGAGTTAGGTTTAGCCATGTTTTTACTCACAAAACCAATGGATCCTCTTAGATTCTTCCAAATACGTCATCGCAGGTCAAAGTGTATATAAATATGATGTGTGCATGCATGTATTGCTGTTCAGGTAACAGATATACATTTAATACCTGTAACGCTGTTTTGGTAGTTAGTCTAGGGGTAAGATGCTACGGCCTAATTGAGTGCGCATGTGGTTTATGACACCTTAGGTTGCATAATATGGCATCTATATGTAATTATGTAATATCTCTTTAGTCTTTATCTTTGTGCACTTCTGCTCCATATCTTGAAGAGTTTTGATCCTGTATACATATACTTGTTGTGTAGATGGTGTGTTGTAGGCCATTTATGAATATCTGGTTACATAAAACAGCATCTATATTAGATTATGTAAAACTCTTTTTTAGTCTATATCTACTTTAGTGTTAACCGTTTACCTGATCATGCCAATTTTTTCAGCGTAAATATAACAGTATAATTAGTAGATGGTTTGTCTGGAACCATTTAAGACATCCTTGGTTTCATAATACAGCATCCATATTAGATTATGTAATATTCTCTTTTAGTCTATGTCTTGGTTGCTTGCCCTCCTTGAAGAGTTTTTATCTTTACAATTCTTTCACAGCATTTTATACCTTATGGATACATGGTGTGTTGTGAACCATTTATGACCATTTTTGTTGCATGATTGCATAATATGACATCTATATTAGATTATGTAATATTCTCTTTTAGTCTATATCTACTTTTAGTTTTGACCTGATCCTGACAATTTTTAGAGTATACATTGTATATACCTATGGTGTATTGGGAACAAATTAGGATATTGTTGGTTACAATGTATATGATACAGCATCTATAGGCCTATACATTTATGAAAACTAAAACACACGGGCACAGAGAAAATCTTCTTGTCTAAAATAACCACAGAGACAAGTTTCTAATTGTGTTAAAAAGAGGTATATCATTTAGACCTTTATACCCCATCATAAATTATTGTAATAAAGTAAACCTATGATATTTCATTAGGTTGACGACTGACAGGAGCTTGGTCTTAGTAGAATTTTCTGGAACACTTTGTATTACATTGACAATGCTTACATACCTTCAGCTATGGTAAGAATATCGTCAGACTATATATTATAGGGTCATGGGAAAATTTGCCCGTATCTTAGTGAAAGTCTGTACAATGCTTTTTGTTTTTTCGGTATTATAAACCTGTTTTGGATATTTGTTTGTGGTTATTGCCAGTTTTATCAAGGACATGATGTCTCAATTTATTGTAAGAGCACATTTTTTAAAGGGGCATGAGCTGCCAAAATGTTGATATTTTGACGTAAACACAGAATGTTGAAATTATCGGCTATTTTTCTCAAGACGTATAATTCAGAAGCTTTTTAATGCTTCTAGTCCCGAAAATGTACGATAAAGTATTGTTTTGAACTAACTTTGGCTTAAATGAATGAATGGTCGTCCCGGTTATTTAAATTTTGCTACTTTTCGAACACGTTTTCCGTTCGTACAGGGCACATACTGTATGGATTTTCTTCATTCCAACGCCAATCATTTAGTTTTTCGATGGCCTTCAAAGCCTCTTACTGTCGTGACGATCAGAAATTATGAAAAAAGTGTGGATTTCGGCAGCTCATGCCACTTTAAGTTAATAACTTAAAAGAGTCATATATTAATAATTAAGAAAAATCAATATTAAGATCACAGGATGTCTCCAAAATGTTTTATTTTTAGAGAGGGAGGGGGGAATTGATTGATGTACTACTCCGCACTCAAGATTATTCCACCTATATGACGGCATTGCCAGGTTTAGTGGGGGAGGAAACCAGGCTCATTGCCCAGAGGAAACCTGTGACCTTCGGCGAGTACCTGGCAACTCTTCCATATACGTCGACCGTATGGAAAATCTACTCAGAATTTTTTCCATTTTTATTTGATCTGAGTGTGATTGAGAGACGATCACTATAACTGGACCGAGACCCTGCGTTTACTTGGAAATGTTCCTCACTAAAATGCCCCCTTTTGAGCGTACAAATTTATTTAGTTTTAACCGAAACTGTAGTTTCTCCAATTAAAAGATTTTTTTTTCAGAAATTTTTCCCTATTTACATCCCCAGGACATAAAATGTCGGGGGATATAGTTTTCAGCTTGTCATCGCATCTTTTTCCACGTTTCTTGTTGAATTATTTCGAAACTTGGTGGACATGCAGGATATCATACGAGGATGTGTCTTGATTGCACTTGTTTCATTATTATGTCTCCTCAGTTGATGTTGGGGAGGGGAGGGGACATATTGTACTAGCGCTGCCCGGCATCAGGTAACAAGCGCTTGTCTCCAGAATTGCTGGGCGAAAAATGGTGTGGTTTTCTGTAATTTATAAGTTTTGTGTTTATACATGGTTGTCCGTACAGTCTTCCGTTATAGCCTCCAATTCAGATATTTTCATCGGTTGCTGCTTGTCTATAAGGTATCTCCTGAACCACTGGTCAGAATATAATAAATTTTATTTTTAGTTCATTGGTGGGAACATTTGTAACTAATTTCTAGTTATTATTGTAGCTTTATTGGCAGTACTTAAGGCCAAAGGCCCGCATACATACATATATTATAATACACACACATGTGAGGTCATTGCAATTAGGTTATACAAATATATAATTTAAACGAGCAGATTACGCTTCGCCAATGCCAACTTACAGAACTTCAGCAGGCCATTTAACACATCTACATTATTGGATGACATCAACATGCTAAATCTATGTAGAGACCTTATTGACAGATATTTATGAGGTATACATTCCCTCCGTATTTCCTCAAAAATTGGACATACCATGATAAAATGATACTGATCCTCAATTTCAGCTGAATTACACAGAGTACATAGTCTCTGTTCTCTAGGAGTAAACTAATTAAAGTGACATGAGCATGAGCTGCCAAAATGTTGATATTTTGACGTTAAAACAGAATGTTGAAATTATTTTCTATTTTTCTCAAGACGTATAATTCAGAAGCTGTTTAGTGCTTCTAGTCTCGAAAATGTACGATAAAGTATTGTTTTGGACTAACTATGGCTTAGAATGAATGAATGAATGAATGGTCGTCCCCGTTATTTAAATTTTGTTTACTCTTCAAACACTATTTCGGTTTGTATAGGCCACATACTGTATGGATTTTCCTCAATCCAACGCCAATCATTTAATTTTTCGATGGCCTTCAAAGTCTCTTACTGTCGTGACGATCAGAAATTATGAAAAAAGTGCGAACTTCGGCAGCTCATGCCACTTTAAGTTTTGGTGTGTGTTCTTCCTTTAGACCCCAGCTGGATATCTTCATTGGTTTTTGCTTGTCTGCAAGATACATGTATCTCTTGAATCGCTGGTCTGAATTTTATTTTTAGCTTTATATTTTTTGTAGCACTAAAACATACGGGCATAGGGAAAATCTTTTTGTCTAAAATAACCATGGAAGCAAGTTTCTTATTGTGCTAAAAAGGGGCATATCATTTAGACCTTTATACCCAATCATTAGTTGTTATAATATTCTTTAATGTTCACTACCAAAACCAGAGATATAAGCATTAAAGGCTTGGGTCATTTTTCAATGGGTTTGTGTATTTTCGAAATATAGAGTACCCATTTTATACGCCCGACTTCAAAAAAGTTGATCGTATTATGGTGTCACCAGCGCCGTCCGTCTCGGATTCCCTTCCTGTGACTCCATAAGTTGAAGTGTTTTAATCTAATCTTTACAATTCTTTCACAACATACACTTTATGGGTAGCTGGTGTGTGACAGTCATGAATCATTTATGACATCTTCGGTTAACGGTTGCATAATATGGCATCTATATTGGATTATGTAATATCTCTTTAGTCTATATCTTCGTTCACTACCCTATGTGGGATGGTTGGGAAGGTAGTGGGTTTCTTCCGGGCATAGAGCCCGGTTTCTTCCCACAATAAAACTGGCAACGCCGCCATATAAGTGAAATAATCTTGAGCGCGGCGTAAAACACCAAATAATCAATCTATCGTTCACTACCGCTCCATATCTTGAAGAGTTTTGATCCAATCTTTACAATTCTTTCACAGTATAAAACTTTTGTACAGATAATGTGTGAGTGTAGTTGGCCATTTATGAATATTCGGTTACATAATACGGCATCTATATTAGATTATGTAATATTCTCTTTTAGTCCATATCTTAAGTTTTTACCGGATCTTGATAATTGATGGAGGGCTATTCAAATCGCTTTTCTTAATATAATATGACATCTATTTTAGATTATATAATATTCTCTTTTTATAGTCCATATCTACTTACGTTAAGGGGTAGATAGTGTGTCGAGAACAATTTATGATATCTTTAGTTACATGATACGACATATATGTCCATCGAATAGAGAAATGAAAATCTTTCATATAAGCACAGGATTTCAACTGCTGAAATTTAAACAAATAGGTTCTATAATGTAGATTAATCAGTCATAGCGGAGGGCGTATGTTGAGTTTACTAAACTCTTGTTATAGAATTAAGGTCAGATTCCAAAGAGCAATAGTACTTTTTTATTAATATAGCCTTTTTCTTCAAGGGAACGAAGATTCCTATTGCAATTTCCAACATTTTCAGGCCTAATTTCCTTATCAAGCTTTTGGTAAAAAACGTGTGTTTAGCTGCCGTTCTACATCTTCAATCATAATTCTGTCTAGACATACATGTACAAATGTAATAACTATTTTCGAGCATTTATCAGCAGGTTTTATAACGATATTATTAGTTACACAGTCCGTGT
This sequence comes from Lepidochitona cinerea, assembly GCA_963971465.1. NCBI lineage: Eukaryota > Metazoa > Mollusca > Polyplacophora > Chitonida > Tonicellidae > Lepidochitona > Lepidochitona cinerea. The sequence goes on from OZ020553.1 coordinate 46,983,242, forward strand.
GTGACCCAATACGGAAATATATGGGGTTAGTAAAATCCATATTGTGGTTTTACTCACCCCATATATTTCTGTATTGGGTCACACACAGACTGTGTAACGAATTTATCCCGCTGAAGACCCTTCCTTAGCCGACGCTTGTCTGGTTGATAGTTTTTGACTTAGCGAAGGTGTTTCCAACTCAGCCGATACGCGCGAGTGGCGATACGGCGATAGTTCTACTCCGTTCTGGCCACTAGACTTACCAGGTAACCTACATTCAGCAGATCTTGGGATAAGTACGCTTGTTATTCTCTGATAAAGGTTTCCACAGCGCCTAAAACTATAGCCATGCACATCGATATGTTCTGTTTGTATTTTTAATTTATATGTCGACTCACTTTAGCAGACGTGCACATTCTGTCGCAGCGTGTATTCAGGGGCAAGTAACTCTAGGTAACCTGATACGAACTCGGTCTGCCTGATACGGAAATATATCACGTCTCCACGTGATCGATGACGTCCAATCAAATGCCAGTATTTTGTCTGATGCGGGATAAATGCTTTGATGTCCCAGTAGCTTACTTAAGGCAAGACGTTCTGACTCAGTAAGGTTATGTTGGTTTCTAGGATTAGCTAAACCATCAAATTTCCTAGATATAAAGTCACGACTTACGTTTTAATATATGGATCATCATACATGTGAGAAAAGGGGGCGTGTAGCCGCTTTAAGACGTAAAATAATATCGGTAGACATCACCCAGACCTATAATTCTGGAGGTCCATAACATGCACTAATTTACTAATAGGCCCTATCAGATAAGGATTTAGGGCAAAGCAGAAATGAAGTCCTCTATTGAGTAGAGATTTATCATCAGCAGTGAGTTCCTCATTACTTACATTAGAAATATCACTCCCTAAGCCGAAAGTAGGGCGGCACATGCCCTGTCCCAAATTTAGTTTAAATCTAGTGTCTGAAGCCAGTGGGTATACAAGCAATTTGCTGTATTTTCAGCCGAGTGAATTGTCTGAGGATACTTAAAATTTTGACTGAGATATTTTTGGTATGATCGTAACTCTTTTCATCTTGGAAGCAGAAGAGTTATATAGGTTCAGGTTCGAAACTTCACTGGCCTGTAATTTAGTAGATGACTGAATCACTACAAATTAGATGAGCGAGTTGGAAAAAGTCTTCCTAAACGCTGTCATCATATTGCTCATCTGATGTAACGAAATGTCTGGCTCGGTCGTTGTCTTGTTATTGATACCAGTATTCAAGATAACTTTCTCCGGTTTGGGACCTTGATATTTTTTGATTAGAGTCCGCAAGGAGTTGGCACCAGGAAAACATTTTATCTGCATATCAGGGTGGGGGTCAAAGTTAATTCTAGACAGATTAGGATCCCCAAGTAATAGCACATTATCCCCTCGCGACGAAAGTCGGGGAGGGGATATAGCGTTCCGTTCCTACGTAAGTACATACGTATGTTCACCTTTTGTCAGCGCTCTAGCAATTTCATTTTTGAACAGATTCTGACCAAACTTCATACATGGATCCAGCATGGGAATACCTCGAACACGTTCGGGTTTCAGCATGCCGAGGTCAAGGTCACCGTTACTATTTATCCGAAATCTTTGTCAGCGCTCTAGCGACTTCATTTTTTAACGGATTCTGACCTAACTTTTTATAAGGGTCCAGCATGGGACTACCTCGAACAAGTTCGTGTTTCAGTATACCAAGGTCAAGGTGAAGGTCACTGTTACTATTTAAAAAAATCCTTGTCAGCACTCTTGCAACTTCATTTCTGAACAGATCCTGACCAAACTTCATATATTGGTCCAGCATGGCAATACCTCGAACACGTCACCGCTCTAGGGACTTGGGTTCTGATCAAACTTCATCCCCACTCCCCATTTTTCGTCCGAGTTCTTGTGTTAGCATACGAGGGGATTTGTATTGTTTGCGATGCCTTGTTTACATTAGGAATGTGCCATTTAGGGGAGGTATGCCGAAATTTCCAAAATTGAGATATTGATGGGAACATTTGTAATTGATCAAGTGTTGGCGTCCTTACATCTGTTTGTTTTTCAGTTAGCCCCCAATTTGGGTATTTTCATTGGCTGCTGCTTGTCTGCAAGATACATGCGTCTCTTGAACAGCTGGTCAGAATTTTATGAAATTTTTTTTAATATCTTATTATTGGAGACATTTGTGATGGATCATGTTTTGATGTACGATGTATGTATGTATGCATGTACATTTTTCTGTTTGCTTCTGATTCAGATAATGTCATAGGTTGTTGCTTTTTTTGGTAGGACATATCCAAAACCAAAGAAATAATGCTTTATTGGTGGGGTCCTTTGTAGTTGATTAAGTTTGCCATCTGTATTACTTACTTTTTCGTTAGCCTTCGGTTTTGTTATTTTCATTGTTGTTTGGGCAGAACTGCTTGTAACAATTTTGGGAGATATATTTCCATAGGCATCAGGTTTTGTATTGTATTTGTATTGTTTAATTGTCTTACGTATGTAGGGAGGACTTTTTCCAAAAGTATAGGGGGACCTCCGTGGCTCAGTAGGTAGAGCGTTGGACGCTCAATCCGAACAGCCTTCCACCAATGGGTCGCGGGTTCGAATCGCACTCAGTCCAAAAATTGAAAAATTTTCTGACTGGGTTTTCACTCAAACGACCTATGTGGGATGGTTGCCAGTTACCAGCGGAAGGTTGTGGGTTTCCTCTGGGCATAGAGCCCGGTTTCCTCCCACAATAAAACTGGCAACGCCGCCATATAAGTGAAATAATCTTGAGCACGGCGTAAACACCAAACAATCAACAATCAATCAACCAACAGTACCGTATAGGAAGACATGCATTGTAGACAATGTTATCATTCCACTTTAAAGGGTTTTTAAAGTGGGATTGTGTTTGATTAGGGACTCACTTTATATTTGAAAAACATCAGTGGAAACAAAACAACATTTGCCTTAGTCCCCTGGTAGTCAAAAAATGATTCAAGAGACAAAAATTGTCAAAAAGTGACTTAATACACAAACTTTGATGTGTACAAACTGCCATGAAGACTCAGCGACACAGCAATGATTGTGTATTAAGTCATCACTGTGAGGGTACGTACACAATGGAGGTCATGTTTGACATCATGTATCACTGAGCTTTTTGACTTTCGTAATTGTCATTTTCTAATTGGTCAGACTTGTGTAGTGCATGTTTTTCAACACACTTAATGCCAATTAGAAAATATTGCCAAACGTTTTCATAAAACCTTAAAACCTTTCTTGGTACCAATAAAAGGGTGGGTGTGACGTGTCACCCACTGCCCCAAGTCTCAAAGCCATATGGGGCCTCAGTGGCTCATTGATACATGTAATCTATCACAGGCCTTCCATCGATGCGGCTTACCAACGGAAGGTCGTGGGTTTCCTCCGGGCATAGAGCCCGGTTTCCTCCCACAATAAAACTGGCAACGCCGCCATATAAGTGAAATAATCTTGAGCGTGGCGTAAAACACCAAACAATCAATCAATCAATCAATCAATGCGGCGAGAGTTCGAATCCCACTCAGACCAAATAAATATTGCACAAATTTCTGAGTGGATTTTTCCCTTGTAGTTGATGTGGAAGAATTGCCAGGTACTCGCTGAAGGTCGGGGTTTTCTCCGGGCAATGAGCCCGATTTCCTCCCCCACTGAAGCTTGGTGAAAATATGAGTGCAGCATAAAAAATCAATCAATCAATTGATGGGCTGCGAATTGGAATCCCAGGGAACAATTTCTGAGTGTTTTCTTTACTCTGTTGCTGTATGTAGAGTACAGAGGTTCCTCTGAGAAGGAGCCTGATTTCCCAAACCGGGCAACGTCGCCATATAAGTGAAAAACTTCTGAGTATTTCGTCAATGATCCAAATGTAAAAAAATTAAGGCCATGTCTGAATATATAGTATAAGCTTGTATATTCTGTGAATTTAATTTCAGATAACACTCGTTACCATCTCACCTACCAAACAAAGAACAAGACCAGAAAATATTCTTTTGGACGGATTTGGGATTCGAACCAGTAACACATTGGTGGAACACTTTGGCAAACGAATGTACCAAACGTAACTTGAGTTGATCTCAACCTGTATGGCAACAAAAAAATATGGTAGGTTGACATCTTGATAAATCTTTCATAAATAAGGCTGGCAAAGAACAATGATTCTCTTTCCTCCTTATATAGTGGCACATATAATAAGCATCATGTCTAATTAAAAACATGTCTAATTAGCAACAAATTAAGTCTATTTAGCAGCACATCTAATTCGCAGCACATCTAATTCGCAGCATATCTAATTAGCAGGACATCTAATTAGCAACACATCTTATTAGAAGCATATCTAATTAGCAGCATGTCTTATTAGCAGCACATCTAATTAGCAGCACATCTAATTAGCATGTCTAATCAGCAGCACATCTAATTAGCAGCACATCTATTTAGCAGGACATCTATTTAGCAGGACATCTAATTAGCAGCACATCTATTTAGCAGGACATCTAATTAGCAGCACATCTAATTAGCAGCACATCTAATTAGCAAGACATCTTATTAGCAGCACATCTAATTAGCAGCACATCTAATTAGCAGCACATCTAGTTAGCAGCATATCTAATTAGTAGCACATCTAATTAGCAGCACATCTAATTAGCAGCACATCTAGTTAGCAGCACATCTATTTAGCAGGACATCTAATTAGCAGCACATCTAATTAGCAGCACATCTAATTAGCAGCACATCTAGTTAGCAGCACATCTAGTTAGCAGCACATCTAATTAGCAGCACATCTAATTAGCAGCACATCTAATTAGCAGCACATCTAGTTAGCAGTATATCTAATTAGCAGCACATCTTAGGAGTATGGTAGGCTCTGGAGTATGGTAGGCTGGGCATCGGACTGTTCTATGGAGTATGGTAGGCTGGGGGGTCTATGGAGTATGGAAGGCTGGGGGGTTTATGGAGTATGGTAGGATGGGGATGGTCTATGAGTATGGTAGGCTGGGGTGGTCTCTGGAGTATGGTAGGCTGGGGTGGTCTATGGAGTATGGTAGGCTCGGGGGTCTATGGAGTATGGTAGGCTGGGATGGTCTATGGAGTATGGTAGGCTGGGATGGTCTATGGAGTATGGTAGGCTGGGGTGGTCTATGGAGTATGGTAGGCTGGGGGGTCTATGGAGTATGGTAGGCTGGGGTGGTCTCTGGAGTATGGTAGAGTGGGGATGGTCTAAGTATGGTAGGCTGGGGTGGTCTCTGGAGTATGGTAGGCTGGGGTGGTCTAAGTATGGTAGGCTGGGGGGTCTATGGAGTATGGAAGGCTGGGGGGTTTATGGAGTATGGTAGGATGGGGATGGTCTATGAGTATGGTAGGCTGGGGTGGTCTATGGAGTAGGGTAGGCTGGGGTGGTCTCTGGAGTATGGTAGGCTGGGATGGTCTATGGAGTATGGTAGGCTGGGATGGTCTATGGTGTATGGTAGGCTGGGGTAGTCTCTGCAGTATGGTAGGCTGGGGGTGTCTCTGGACGTATGGTGGGTTAAGGTTGGGTGGGTGGGTCGGGGTCATTGGAGTATGGTAGGCTTGCGGGGGGGGGGGGGGGGGGGGGGGGGGGGGGGCTCTGGATTATTGTAGGCTGGGGGGGTCTATGGAGTATGTAAGGCTAAGGTGGTCTCTGGAGTATGGTAGGCTGGGGATGGGGATGGTTTATGAGTATGGTAGGCTGGGGATGGGGATGGTCTATGAGTATGGTAGGCTGTGGTGGTCTATGGAGTATGGTAGGATGGGGATGGTCTATGGAGTATGGTAGGCTGGGGATGGGGGTGGTCTATGGAGTATGGTAGGCTGGGGTGGTCTATGGTGTATGGTAGGCTGGTGATGGGAGGTCTCTGGAGTATGGTAGGCTGGGGATGGGGGGGTCTATGGAGTATAGTAGGCTGGGGATGGGGGGTCTATGGAGTATGGTAGGCTGGGGGGTCTATTGAGTATGATAGACTGGGGTGGTCTATAGAGTATGGTAGGCTGGTGTGGTCTCTGGAGTAGGGTAGGCTGGGGTGGTCTCTGGAGTAGGGTAGGCTGGGGGGGGGGGCTCTGGAGTATGGTAGGCTGGGCATCGGGCTGTTTTATGGAGTATGGTAGGCTGGGGGCCTCTGGAGTATGGTAGACTGGGGGTGTCTCTGAACGTATGGTGGGTTAAGGTAGGCTGGGGGCCAATGGAGTATGGTAGGCTGGGGGGGCTCTGGAGTATTGTAGGCTGGGCATCGGGCTGTTCTATGGAGTATGGTAGGCTGGGGGCCTCTGGAGTATGGTAGGTTCGGGGGGGGGGGGGGGGGGGGTTCTGGAGTAAGGTAGGCTGGGGGGTCTATGGAAGGCTGGGGGTTTTATGGAGTATGGTAGGCTGGGGATGGGGATGGTCTATGAGTATGGTAGGATGGGGATGGTCTCTGGAGTATGGTAGGCTGGGATGGTCTATAGAGTATGGTAGGTTGGGGGTCTATGGAGTATGGTAGCCTGGGATGGTCTATGGAGTATGGTAGGATGGGGGGTTATGGAGTATGGTAGGCTGGGGGCCTCTGGAGTATGGTAGGTTCGGGGGGGGGGGGGGGAGTTCTTGAGTATGGAAGGCTGGGGGGTTTATGGAGTATGGTAGGATGGGGATGGTCTATGAGTATGGTAGAATGGGGATGGTCTCTGCAGTATGGTAGGCTGGGATGGTCTATGGAGTATGGTAGGCTGGGGGGTTATGGAGTATGGTAGGCTGGGGGCCTCTGGAGTATGGTAGGTTCGGGGGGGGGAGTTCTGGAGTAGGGTAGGCTGGGGGGTCTATGAGTATGGTAGGATGGGGATGGTCTCTGGAGTATGGTAGGCTGGGATGGTCTATGGGGTATGGTAGGCTGGGGGTCTATGGAGTATGGTAGGCTGGGATGGTCTATGGAGTATGGTAGGCTGGGGGTTATGGAGTAAGGTAGGCTGGGGTGGTCTCTGGAGTATGGTAGGCTGGGGTGGTCTATGGAGTATGGTAGGCTGGGGTGGTCTATGGAGTATGGTAGGATAGGGAGGGTCTATGGAGTATGGTAGGTGGGGGATGGTCTATGGTGTATGGTAGGCTGGTGATGGTCTATGGTAGGCTGGGGATGGTCTATGGTGTATGGTAGGCTGGGGATGGGGGGTCTATGAAGTATGGTAGGCTGGGGATGGGGGGTCTATGGAGTATGGTAGGCTGGGGGGTCTATGGAGTATGATAGGCTGGGGGGTCTATGGAGTATGATAGACTGGGGTGGTCTGTAGAGTATGATAGGCTGTGGTGGTCTCTGGAGTATGGTAGGCTGTGGTGGTCTATGGAGTATGGTAGGCTGGGGATGGGGATGGTCTATAAGTATGGTAGGCTGGGGTGGTCTATGGAGTATGGTAGGCTGGGGTGGTCTCTGGAGTAGGGTAGGCTGGGGTGGTCTCTGGAGTAGGGTAGGCTGGGGGTGTCTCTGAACGTATGGTGGGTTAAGGTTGGGTGGGTGGGTGTGTCTATAGAATATGGTAGGCTGGGGGCCTCTGGAGTATGGTAGGCTGGGGGGGGGGGGGGTTCTGGAGTATGGTGGGCTGGGCATCAGGCTGTTCTATGGAGTATGGTAGGCTGGGGTGGTCTCTGCAGTATGGTAGGCTGGGGATGGGGGGCCTATGGAGTATGGTAGGCTGGGGGGTCTATGGAGTATGATAGACTGGGGTGGTCTGTAGAGTATGGTAGGCTGTGGTGGTCTCTGGAGTATGGTAGGCTGTGGTGGTCTATGGAGTATGGTAGGCTGGGGATGGGGATGGTCTATGAGTATGGTAGGCTGAGGTGGTCTCTGGAGTATGGTAGGCTGTGGTGGTCTCTGGAGTATGGTAGGCTGTGGTGGTCTATGGAGTATGGTAGGCTGTGGTGGTCTATGGAGTATGGTAGGCTGTGGTGGTCTATGGAGTATGGTAGGCTGGGGTGGTCTATGGATTATGGTAGGCTGGGGTGGTCTATGGAGTATGGTAGGCTGGGGGTCTATGGAGTATGGTAGGCTGGGGGTCTATGGAGTATGGTAGGCTGGGGGTCTATGAAGTATGGTAGGCTGGGGGTCTATGGAGTATGGTAGGCTGGGGTGGTCCCTGGAGTATGGTAGGCTGGGGTGGTATCTGGAGTATGGTAGGCTGGGATGGTATCTGGAGTATGGTAGGCTGGGATGGTCTATGGAGTATGATAGGCTGGGATGGTCTATGGAGTATGGTAGGCTGGGATGGTCTATGGAGTATGGTAGGCTGGGGTGGTCTCTGGAGTATGGTAGGCTGGGATGGTCTATGGAGTATGATAGGCTGGGGGTCTATGGAGTATGGTAGGCTGGGATGGTCTATGGAGTATGGTAGGCTGGGGTGGTCTATGGAGTATGGTAGGCTGGGGATGGTCTATGGTGTATGGTAGGCTGGTGATGGGGGGGTCTATGAAGTATGGTAGGCTGGGGATGGGGGGGTCTTAGAGTATGGTAGGCTGGGGGGTCTATGGAGTATGATATACTGGGGTGGTCTATGGAGTATGGTAGGCTGAGGTGGTCTCTGGAGTATGGTAGGCTGTGGTGGTTTATGCAGTAAGGTAGGCTGGGATGGTCTATGGAGTATGGTAGGCTGGGGTGGTCTCTGGAGTATGGTAGGCTGGGGATGGTCTCTGGAGTATGGTAGGCTCGGGTGGTCTCTGGAGTAGGGTAGGCTGGGGTGGTCTCTGGAGTAGGGTAGGCTGGGGTGGTCTCTGGAGTAGGGTAGGCTGGGGTGGTCTCTGGAGTAGGGTAGGCTGGGATGGTCTCTGGAGTAGGGTAGGCTGGGATGGTCTCTGGAGTAGGGTAGGCTGGGGTGGTCTATGGAGTATGGTAGGCTGTGGTGGTCTATGGAGTATGGTAGGCTGGGATGGTCTATGGAGTATGGTAGGCTGGGGTGGTCTCTGAGTATGGTAGGCTGGGGATGGTCTCTGGAGTATGGTAGGCTGGGGATGGTCTCTGGAGTATGGTAGGCTGGGGTGGTCTATGGAGTATGGTAGGCTGGGGTGGTCTCTGGAGTAGGGTAGGCTGGGGTGGTCTCTGGAGTAGGGTAGGCTGGGGGTGTCTCTGGACGTATGGTGGGTTAAGGTTGGGTGGGTGGGTGTGTCTATAGAATATGGTAGGCTGGGGGCCTCTGGAGTATGGTAGGCTGGGGGGGGGGGGGCTCTGGAGTATGGTGGGCTGGGCATCAGGCTGTTCTATGGAGTATGGTAGGCTGGGGTGGTCTCTGCAGTATGGTAGGCTGGGGGTCTCTGGACGTATGGTGGGTTAGAGTTGGGTGGGTGGTTTTGGCAAGAAATGAAAATTCCAAATTCTACTAACTGGGAAAATTGCAGAAAAGGACCCTCCTTGGTAATGTAACCAGTTTTCTGGATTTTAGCAGCGCCTGTATGAACCGTAATATATTTGAACAAGAGTTTTAGTAAACTCAACATACGCCTGCCGTGGCAAACTCAGAATGTATAAATTAATTGGCTTCCAGTATTACTCTGTACCAAGTGTACTAAAAAAAGCATTGATATATATACATTAAACATCAGGTACACATTTCTGATAAAAAAAACTCTTGAAATCGTCAAGAACAGATCAGAACTTTATGGAGCGGAAGGGAATATTACATAAACATATATGGCTGCCATATTATGCAACGGGTGAAGTCAGAAATGGTACACGACACACACCGTCTCGCCAAAAGGTATATACTCTGAAAGAATTGTCAAGATCGGATCAAAACTCTTCAAGTTATGGAGCGGAAGGGAACGAAGATATAGACTAAGACAGAATTTTAGGCCTAAGGCAATTTAAGCCCTAAAACATTACTTATATGAGCATTCCCTAGACTTTAGTAGCATTTTTATCCGAAACTTGGTGGACTTGCTGGATATAATTTGAGAAATTTGAGGGGGGGGGGGGGGCTCTGGAGTATGGTAGGCTGGGGATGGGGGGGGTCTATGGAGTATGGTAAGCTGGGGTGTTCTCCAGAGTATGGTAGGCTGGAGGGGTCTAGGGAGTATGGTAGGCTGGAGGGGTCTAGGGAGTATGGTAGGCTTGGAAACTTGGTGGATATGCTGAATATCATTCGAGGATGTGCACCTTCTATTTTGGCGGCGCTGGTTTTATTATTTTTAGAGTTACTGCCCTTTTTCGACAGTATATACCTTATGGGTAGAATGTGTGTCGCAAACTATTTTTAACATATATGGTTACATAATATGGGAGTTATATTGGATTATGTAATATTCCCTTCCGCTCCATAACTTCCAAAGTTTTGATTCCATCTTCACAATTTTTTCTGAGTATATACCTTTTGGGTGGAAGGTGTGTCGCGAACTATTTTTGACATCATACATTGCGTAATATGGCAGCCATATTGGGTTATGTAATATTTACTTTTTCTCTCCATAACTTTAACAAATATGATCCGATGTTTTCAAATCTTTCATGTTACATACCATATTAACAGACAGTGTGTAAAAAAATTGTTTATGATATCAACTATTGCAAATTATTGGATTATGTACATTCCCTTTTATTCTTACTTTCATTTTCATGAAAATAACCTTTAAATTATAAAATGGCTTCTACTTTTCCGATTCTCATCAAAAAAGGATTTTTTCAAACTGCAATAATGTTTCTAAATTGATTAAAACTATTCTTAAATCAATATATAACGTTTTAATCAAATGAAAAATACATATAAGGATTAAAGTTTTATCTACAGACCAAGAGATAAGTATCCCAGCTTTGGTCTATTTACCTTGTCAACTTACAGTTAGCTCTCAGTCTCTAGAGCTTGAAAGATTTATGGCCCTGATGTGTACCACATGGCCTCCATAAAACAGGATATAACATCATGATTTAACAGCAGCGGGAATTGATGACTTGTACCGTGTACAAATCTTGTTAATAATTGTTGAATAGCCCATTTTAAATTTGATACAGATGGATTTTAAAGGTTTTAGTGGTAAGATTTCATTTTGCTGACATAACATCACCTTTTACCAAGCTTCACCTAATAAAACTGGCAACGCCGCCATATACATGTAAGTGAAATAATCTTGAGCGCGGCGTAAAACACCAAACAATATATCAATCGATCATTTATCAAGCATCAACCTCTTCCCTCTGAATTTTGAAAATTAAATTCAAATAAATATGGAAGGATTTGTTTTGGTATGGCTGCAGTTACTGTGCCTTTCCGGGCGTATTTTGGGTTTCCCGAAACTCTTGTTAAATTTTTTGAACACTTGGTGGACATGCTGAATATCATTCGAGGATGTGCACCTCCTGTTTTGGTTGCGCTGGTTTCATTATTTTTAGAGTTACTGTCCTTTTCCGACAGTATAAGACGACATAGACAATTAGTGGTTGTCATCGCATCTCCTGTTACGATTTTTATCAGATTTTTTCGAAACTTGGTGGACTTGCTAGATATAATTCGAGGATGTGCACCTTCTATTTTGGCTGCGCTGGTTTAATTATTTTTAGAGTTACTGTCCTTTTCCGACAGTATAAGACGACATAGACAATTAGTGGTTGTCATCGCATCTTCTCCCACACTTTTTATTAAATGTTTTGGAAACTTGCTGGACATGCTCAATATTTTCCGAGGATGTGCACCTCGTATTTTGGTTGCGCTGGTTTCATTACTTTTAGAGCTACTGGCCTTTTCCGACAGTATAAGACGACCTAGACAATTAGTGATTGTCGTCGCATCTGTTCCCACAGTTTTTATAAGATTTTTTGGGAAAATTGGTGGATACGCTGGATATCATGGAAGGATGTGCACCTCCTATTTTGGTGGCGCTGGTCTAATTATTTTCAGAGTTACTGCCCTTTTCCGACAGTACAGCATAGATATCTTTAGTTTTACTGATCATGCCACTTTAACTACTTCATGAAAAGAAAATAATAATTATAGCCCACAACCATGTTAGAGGTGGGTGGGCGTCATATTCAGAAATCTATGCTTTATTTATGAGTTTTTGCACTTTTGGTAGGCAAAATTTGCACATATAAGTTTTTGCGAACTGGTTTTTCAGTAGTTTTGATGCATTTTGTTGCTTTTCTAAAACCCTATGAAAAATACTTACTTCGGTCATCACTCTATCAATAGAATAGAGCTATCATGCTCTGTTTCTAAGCCGAGTTCAATTAAAAAAGTTGAAGAATTTATGAATGGGTTTTCCACTCAATCGAACTATGTGGTACAGTTGCCAGAAACCCAGCAAAGGTTCAGGTTTTCCTCAATCTGGCAACAGCAATTTTTTATTGCTTCTAGTCTCGAAAATGTACAATAAAGTATTGTTTTGAACTAACTTTGGCTTAGAATGAATGAATGGTCGTCCCGGTTATTTAAATTTTGTTTACTTTTCGAACACGTCTTTGGTTCGTTCAGGCTACATACTGTATGGATTTTCCTCATTCCAACACCAATCATTTAGTTTTTCGATGGCCTTCAAAGCCTGTTAATGTCTTGACGATCAGAAATTGTGAAAAAAGTGTGAATTTTGGCAGCTCATGCCACTTTAAAGCTATCTGTTTTTGATTTCAGGATAAAAGGAAACCAGCAAATGCAGTTCAAAGAACATGTACAGACACAATCATGCAAGGCTTGATACATGAAGCTTTTTTTCTGAGAGTTGTGCAAGACCAACATCAACCCTTCATAAAGAAAATAAGGCAAGTACAAGAAGTCTTATTTACAACTTTTAATCACTTATATATACAACAAATATTGGTCAGACCAATAATAAAAAGTTTTTGTATAGGAAAAAAGGCACTTTTACAAACTTTGTAAAACAGTACGGAATGTAATAGATCATTTAACAATATTGGTAAAATGACTTAGCCATTTGGAAAGAATACTAGAAAAATGCTGTGTCTGGGTTTGGTACACCAGTGCAACGATTAAAATCTTACAAAACAATATTTAGGAAAAGAAAAAGTTTGAAATATACAAGCACTTAAAAGAGTGAAAACAAACTGGACGAAAGGCATTGTACATACAACCACCTGAAAGTCACTCTGAGCAAATAAACATCAATGCACTAAATATCTTTCATTTTTGTGGCAAGAACTGAATTCTGTTATAAAACCAACTTGAAATAGAAATCCTAATTTTATGCCTTGGGATTGTTGATGATAAAAATGAAGTAATTTTAGCACCAGCACATATTGCATAGTAAGAATTTATAAAGTGAAAGGCATAAAAAATACAAAAAGGAAGATTTTTAATCTCCACAAACTGTGAGAACAAAAAATAACATTCAAACAGCAAATTTGTTCACAAATACACAATTCAAACCATTTATTTCTTATAAATACAACCTATAAAAATGTGATTCCAAAAATGAATAGTCATTTCAACAACATATATATATATATTCGTTTAACGCACACACAAAAATGACAATTGAGAAGTAAAATCAATATATTATTTCATCTTCATTTTTTTTTAAATTATCAGCTGCTGCCTGGAGGATGGTAAAACACATTTTTTTCACAGAGTCAATGGGACATAGGTTATGTTTGAGCAGACAATGTCCTAGTTGGAGTTTGGGTGTAGATGATGTGTTGTTTCGAGGCTGGTGATTGGTCGATGAAATGAAATGGTGCTGTGGTGTAAAGGTAACTGCCTTGTAGAGAGCTGGTCTCGCAACTGGTGAACCCTACAAAATTAAGATATTCATACATTGGTTAAAAGTTTCAGGTAAAACATCTGGAGTATGGAGAGCCGTCGCTGTATTGGGTTTAGGGTGGGGGCGTTTCTATGAGTAGGGTGGAGTGAACGAATGGAGTATGATGGGGGGGGGGGACATTTGGTAGATGGGTAGGAACATCTGGAGTATGGTTACCCGTCTCTGTGTTAGAGTAGGGTGGTAGGGGGATGTCTCTGCGTTAGGGTAGGGTGTGGGGGATGTCTCTGCAATAGAGTAGGGTTGGGGGGGGGGCATCTGGTGTATTGGGGGGGGGGACGTCTCTGCGTTAAGGTAGGGTGGGGGGATGTCTCTGCATTAGAGTAGGGTGGGGGGGGACGTCTCTGCCATAGAGTAGGGTGGGAGGGGGGGATGTCTGTGTTAGAGTAGGGGGGGGGGGGGCATCTGGTGTATTGTGAGCCGTCTCTGCGTTAGAGTAGGGTGGGAGGGGGATGTCTCTGGGTTAGGGTGGGTGGGGGGGATGTCTGAATTAGAGTAGGGGGGGGACAATTGGTGTCTTGTGAGCCGTCTCTGCATTAGGGTAGGGTGGGGGGGGCATCTGGTGTATTGTGAGCCGTCTCTGTGTTAGGGGGACGTCTCTGCATAAGAGTAGGCTGTGGGGAGGGCATCTGGTGTATTGTGAGCCGTCTCTGCGTAAGAGTAGGGGGGGCATCTGGTGTATTGTGAGCCGTCTCTGCATTAGAGTAGGGTGGGAGGGGGTATCTGTGTTGGTGGGGGGCATCTGGTGTATTGTGAGCCGTCTCTGCATTAGAGTAGGGTGGAAGGGGGGACATCTGGTGTATTGTGAGCCGTCTCTGCGTTAGGGGGACGTCTCTACATAAGAGTAGGGTGGGGGGAGGGCATCTGGTGTATTGTGAGCCGTTTCTGCATTAGAGTAGGGTGTGGGAGGGGGACGTCTCTGCATAGGGTAGGGTGGGGGGGGACAATTGGTGTATTGTGAGCCGCCTCTGCAATAGAGTAGGCTGTGGGGAGGGCATCTGGTGTATTGTGAATTGTCTCTGCGTTAGTGGGGACATCTGGTGTAGGGTGAGAGGGGGTCTCTGTGTTGGTGGGGGGGACATCTGGCGTATTGTAAGACGTCTCAGTGTTAGAGTAGGGTGGGGGGGACATCTGGTGTATTGTGAGCTGTCTCAGCGTTAGAGTAGGGTAGGGTGTACATCTGGTGTATTGTGAGCCGCCTCTGCAATAGAGTAGGCTGTGGGGGGGGACAATTGGTGTATTGTGAGCCGTCTCTGCGTTAGGGGGGGGGGACAATTGGTGTATTGTGAGCCGTCTCTGCGTTAGAGTAGGGTGGGAGGGGGACGTCTCTGCAATAGAGTAGGGTGGGGGCATCTGGACGTCTGTGTTAGGGTAGGGTGGGGGGGACAATTGGTGTATTGTGAGCCGTCTCTGCATTAGAGTAGGGTGGGGGGGGACAATTGGTGTATTGTGAGTAGGGTGGGGGGGATGTCTGTGCGTTAGGGTAGGGTGGGGGGACAATTGGTGTATTGTAAGACGTCTGCGTTAGGGTGGGGGACAATTGGTGTATTGTGAGCCGTCTCTGCGTTAGGGTGGGGGGGGACAATTGGTGTATTGTGAGCCGTCTCTGCGTTAGAGTAGGGTGGGGGGGACAATTGGTGTATTGTGAGTAGGGTGGGGGGGATGTCTGTGCGTTAGGGTAGGGTGGGGGGACAATTGGTGTATTGTAAGACGTCTGCGTTAGGGTGGGGGACAATTGGTGTATTGTGAGCCGTCTCTGCGTTAGGGTGGGGGGGGACAATTGGTGTATTGTGAGCCGTCTCTGCGGTAGAGTGGGAGGGGGACGTCTCTGCAATAGAGTAGGGTGGGGGCATCTGGTGTATTGTGAGCCGGACGTCTGCGTTAGGGTAGGGTGAGGGGGACAATTGGTGTATTGTGAGCCGTCTCTGCGTTAGGGGGGGGGACGTCTCTGCCATAGAGTAGGGTGGGATGTCTGTGTTAGAGGGGGGGGGGGGCATCTGGTGTATTGTGAGCCGTCTCTGCGTTAGAGTAGGGTGGGAGGGGGACGTCTCTGCAATAGAGTAGGGTGGGGGCATCTGGTGTATTGTGAGCCGGACGTCTCTGCGTTAGGGTAGGGTGGGGGGATGTCTCTGCATTAGAGTAGGGTGGGGGGGACAATTGGTGTATTGTGAGCCGTCTCTGCGTTAGGGGGGGGGGGACGTCTCTGCCATAGAGTAGGGTGGGATGTCTGTGTTAAAGTAGGGGGGGGAGGGGCATCTGGTGTATTGTCAGCGGTCTCTGCGTTAGCGTAGGAGGGGGATGTCTCTGTGTTAGGGTGGGTGGGATTGATGTCTGCATTAGAGTAGGGGGGGGCAATTGGTGTATTGTGAGCCGTCTCTGCATTAGGGTGGGGGGTGGGCATCTGGTGTATTGTGAGCCGTCTCTGTGTTAGGGGGGGACAATTGGTGTATTGTGAGCCGTCTCTGCATTAGGGTAGGGTGGGGGCATCTGGTGTATTGTGAGCCGTCTCTGCATAAGAGTAGGCTGTGGGGAGGGCATCTGGTGTATTGTGAGCCGTCTCTGCGTAAGAGTAGGGGGGGGGGCATCTGGTGTATTGTGAGCCGTCTCTGCATTAAAGTAGGGTGGGAGGGGGTATCTGTGTTGGTGGGGGGCATCTGGTGTATTGTGAGCCGTCTCTGCATAAGAGTAGGGTGGAAGGGGGTATCTGTGTTGGTGGGGGACATCTGGTGTATTGTGAGCCGTTTCTGCATAAGAGTAGGGTGGGGGGAGGGCATCTGGTGTATTGTGAGCCGTTTCTGCATTAGAGTAGGGTGGGAGGGGGACGTCTCTGCATAGGGTAGGGTGGGGGAGGGGACAATTGGTGTATTGTGAGCCGCCTCTGCAATAGAGTAGGCTGTGGGGAGGGCATCTGGTGTATTGTGAATTGTCCCTGTGTTAGTGGGGACATCTGGTGTAGGGTGAGAGGGGGTCTCTGTGTTGGTGGGGGGGACATCTGGCGTATTGTAAGACGTCTCAGTGTTAGAGTAGGGTGGGGGGGAAAACAGGTGTATTGTGAGCTGTCTCTGCAATAGAGTAGGGTGGGGGGGGACATCTGGTGTATTGTGAGCCGCCTCTGCAATAGAGTAGGCTGTGGGGAGGGCATCTGGTGTATTGTGAGCCGTCTCTGCATTAGAGTAGGGTGGGGGGGGACAATTGGTGTATTGTGAGTAGGGTGGGGGGGATGTCTGTGCGTTAGGGTAGGGTGGGGGGACAATTGGTGTATTGTAAGACGTCTGCGTTAGGGTGGGGACAATTGGTGTATTGTGAGCCGTCTCTGCGTTAGGGTGGGGGGGGGGGACAATTGGTGTATTGTGAGCCGTCTCTGCGTTAGAGTAGGGTGGGAGGGGGACGTCTCTGCAATAGAGTAGGGTGGGGGCATCTGGTGTATTGTGAGCCGGACGTCTGCGTTAGGGTAGGGTGGGGGGGACAATTGGTGTACTGTGAGCCGTCTCTGCGTTAGGGGGGGGGGGACGTCTCTGCCATAGAGTAGGGTGGGATGTCTGTGTTAGAGGGGGGGGGGGGCATCTGGTGTATTGTGAGCCGTCTCTGTGTTAGAGTAGGGTGGGAGGGGACGTCTCTGCAATAGAGTAGGGTGGGGGCATCTGGTGTATTGTGAGCCGGTAGTCTGCGTTAGGGTAGGGTGGGGGGGACAATTGGTGTACTGTGAGCCGTCTCTGCGTTAGAGGGGGGGACGTCTCTGCCATAGAGTAGGGTGGGATGTCTGTGTTAGAGGGGGGGGGGGGCATCTGGTGTATTGTGAGCCGTCTCTGCGTTAGAGTAGGGTGGGAGGGGGACGTCTCTGCAATAGAGTAGGGTGGGGGCATCTGGTGTATTGTGAGCCGGACGTCTCTGCGTTAGGGTAGGGTGGGGGGATGTCTCTGCATTAGAGTAGGGTGGGGGGGACAATTGGTGTATTGTGAGCCGTCTCTGCGTTAGGGGGGGGGACGTCTCTGCCATAGAGTAGGGTGGGATGTCTGTGTTAAAGTAGGGGGGGGGGGGGGGGCATCTGGTGTATTGTCAGCGGTCTCTGCGTTAGCGTAGGAGGGGGATGTCTCTGTGTTAGGGTGGGTGGGGGTGATGTCTGCATTAGAGTAGGGGGGGGGCAATTGGTGTATTGTGAGCTGTCTCTGCATTAGGGTGGGGGGTGGGCATCTGGTGTATTGTGAGCCGTCTCTGTGTTAGGGGGGGACAATTGGTGTATTGTGAGCCGTCTCTGCATTAGGGTAGGGTGGGGGCATCTGGTGTATTGTGAGCCGTCTCTGTGTTAGGGGGACGTCTCTGCATAAGAGTAGGCTGTGGGGAGGGCATCTGGTGTATTGTGAGCCGTCTCTGCATTAGGGTAGGGTGGGGGCATCTGGTGTATTGTGAGCCGTCTCTGTGTTAGGGGGACGTCTCTGCATAAGAGTAGGCTGTGGGGAGGGCATCTGGTGTATTGTGAGCCGTCTCTGCGTTAGAGTAGGGGGGGGGGGGGATGTCTCTGCGTTAGAGTAGGGGGGGGCATCTGGTGTATTGTGAGCCGTCTCTGTGTTAGGGGGACGTCTCGGCATCTGGTGTATTGTGAGCCGTCTCTGCGTAAGAGTAGGGGGGGGCATCTGGTGTATTGTGAGCCGTCTCTGCATTAGAGTAGGGTGGGAGGGGGTATCTGTGTTGGTGGGGGGCATCTGGTGTATTGTGAGCCGTCTCTGCATAAGAGTAGGGTGGAAGGGGGTATCTGTGTTGGTGGGGGACATCTGGTGTATTGTGAGCCGTTTCTGCATAAGAGTAGGGTGGGGGGAGGGCATCTGGTGTATTGTGAGCCGTTTCTGCATTAGAGTAGGGTGGGAGGGGGACGTCTCTGCATAGGGTAGGGTGGGGGAGGGGACAATTGGTGTATTGTGAGCCGCCTCTGCAATAGAGTAGGCTGTGGGGAGGGCATCTGGTGTATTGTGAATTGTCTCTGCGTTAGTGGGGACATCTGGTGTAGGGTGAGAGGGGGTCTCTGTGTTGGTGGGGGGGACATCTGGCGTATTGTAAGACGTCTCAGTGTTAGAGTAGGGTGGGGGGAGGGCATCTGGTGTATTGTGAGCCGCCTCTGCAATAGAGTAGGCTGTGGGGAGGGCATCTGGTGTATTGTGAGCCGTCTCTGCAATAGAGTAGGCTGTGGGGAGGGCATCTGGTGTATTGTGAGCCGTCTCTGCAATAGAGTAGGCTGTGGGGAGGGCATCTGGTGTATTGTGAGCCGTCTCTGCAATAGAGTAGGCTGTGGGGAGGGCATCTGGTGTATTGTGAGCCGTCTCTGCAATAGAGTAGGCTGTGGGGAGGGCATCTGGTGTATTGTGAGCCGTCTCTGCATTAGAGTAGGGTGGGGGGGGACAATTGGTGTATTGTGAGTAGGGTGGGGGGGATGTCTGTGCGTTAGGGTAGGGTGGTAGGACAATTGGTGTATTGTAAGACGTCTGCGTTAGGGTGGGGACAATTGGTGTATTGTGAGCCGTCTCTGCGTTAGGGTGGGGGGGGGGACAATTGGTGTATTGTGAGCCGTCTCTGCGTTAGAGTAGGGTGGGAGGGGGACGTCTCTGCAATAGAGTAGGGTGGGGGCATCTGGTGTATTGTGAGCCGGACGTCTGC
This sequence comes from Lepidochitona cinerea, assembly GCA_963971465.1. Classification (NCBI taxonomy): domain Eukaryota; kingdom Metazoa; phylum Mollusca; class Polyplacophora; order Chitonida; family Tonicellidae; genus Lepidochitona; species Lepidochitona cinerea. Next base: position 47,002,644 of record OZ020553.1, read on the forward strand.
GTTAGGGTAGGGTGGGGGGGACAATTGGTGTACTGTGAGCCGTCTCTGCGTTAGGGGTGGGGACGTCTCTGCCATAGAGTAGGGTGGGATGTCTGTGTTAGAGGGGGGGGGGGGGCATCTGGTGTATTGTGAGCCGTCTCTGTGTTAGAGTAGGGTGGGAGGGGGACGTCTCTGCAATAGAGTAGGGTGGGGGCATCTGGTGTATTGTGAGCCGGACGTCTCTGCGTTAGGGTAGGGTGGGGGGATGTCTCTGCATTAGAGTAGGGTGGGATGTCTGTGTTAGAGTAGGGGGGGACAATTGGTGTATTGTGAGCCGTCTCTGCATTAGGGTAGGGTGGGGGGGCATCTGGTGTATTGTGAGCCGTTTCAGGGGGGGGGATGTCTCTGCGTTAGGGTGGGGGGGACAATTGGTGTATTGTGAGCCGTCTCTGCATCTGGTGTATTGTGAGCCGTCTCTGCGTTAGGGGGACGTCTCTGCATAAGAGTAGGGTGGGAGGGGGGCCGCCTCTGCAATAGAGTAGGCTGTGGGGAGGGCATCTGGTGTATTGTGAGCCGTCTCTGCTTAAGAGTGCGGGGGGGGGGGGGGGGGGCATCTGGTGTATTGTGAGCCTTCTCTGCATTAGGGTAGGGTGGGGGGGCATCTGGTGTAGTGTGAGCCGTATCTGCGTTAGGGGGACGTCTCTGCATAAGAGTAGGGTGGGAGGGGGCCGCCTCTGCAATAGAGTAGGCTGTGGGGAGGGCATCTGGTGTATTGTGAGCCGTCTCTGCATTAGAGTAGGGTGGGACATCTGGTGTATTGTGAGCCGTCTCTGCGTTAGGGGGACGTCTCTGCATAAGAGTAGGGTGGGAGGGGGCCGCCTCTGCAATAGAGTAGGCTGTGGGGAGGGCATCTGGTGTGCCGTCTCTGTGTTAGAGTAGGGTGGGAGGGGATGTCTACATTAGAGTAGGGGGTGTATTGTGAGCCGTCTCTGCATTAGGGTAGGGTGGGGGGGCATCTGGTGTATTGAGAGCCGTCTCTGCGTTAGGGTGGGGGGGACAATTGGTGTATTGTGAGCCGTCTCTGCGTTAGGGGGGGGGGGGACAATTGGTGTATTGAGAGCCGTCTCTGTGTTAGGGGGGGATGTCTCTGCGTTAGGGTGGGGGGGGGGGACAATTGGTGTATTGTGAGCCGTCTCCGCATTAGGGTAGGGTGGGGGGGGCATCTGGTGTATTGAGAGCCGTCTCTGCGTTAGGGGGACGTCTCTGCATAAGGTAGGGTGGGGGGGGACAATTGGTGTGTTGTGAGCCGCCTCTGCAATAGAGTAGGCTGTGGGGAGGGCATCTGGTGTATTGTGAGCCGTCTCTGCATTAGAGTAGGGTGGGGGGGGGGGACAATTGGTGTATTGTGAGCCGTCTCTGCGTTAGTGGGGTGGAGACATCTGGCGTATTGTAAGACGTCTCAGTGTTAGAGTAGGGTGGGGGGGGGGGGGGGTATCTGGTGTATTGTGAGCCGTCTCTGAATTAGAGTAGGTGGGGGGTGCAATTGGTGTATTGTGAGCAGTCTCTGTGCTAGAGAAGGGTGAGGGGACAATTGGTGTATTGTGAGCAGTCTCTATTAGGGTGGGGGCACCTCACTCTAATGTATTGTGAGCCAGTGGGAGGGGGGGACATCTAATGTATTGTGAGCTGTCTTTGCATTACAGAGTAGGGTGGGAGGGGGCCGTCTCTGTGTTAGAGTGGGTATGAGTAGTTGTTTGGTTTATTGTGAGCCGTCTCTGCAATAGGGTGGGGAGGGGGACAATTGGTCTATTGTGGGCCGTCTCTGCGTTAGAGTAGGGTGGGGGGGGGGACATCTGCATTATGCTGAGGTGTCCTTGCGTTGGGAGGGGGACATCTGGAGTAAAGTGGGTGTGTGAGTGCTTGGAAACCTCTTGACTATGGGTGAGCCGTCTCTGGGTTAGGTTGGCGTACAGTATGTCAGGGTCTGGAGGGTTAAGGTAAGGCCATCTGGTGTGTTAGTGTATCTGAAAATGCCTGGAGATTATCAACAACAATGCATTTACATAAAACTGAATAAATTCAATCCACATGGAAACTGATTGGCAGAGGGCTGACTCATATATGAAAATTGGAGTGGAAGATTACCCACTCAGAAATTTTTCAATGGACTGAGTGTGATTGAAACTCATGGCCCGTCAATGATTGATTGTTTGGTGTTTGGCGGCGTTGCCAGTTTTATTGTGGCAGGAAACCCACGACCTTCCGCTGGTAACTGGCAACCATCCCACACATAGGTCGTTCGAGTGAAAACCCAGTCAGAAAATGTTCCAATTTTTTTTTGGACTGAGTGGGATTCGAACCAGTGACCCATTGGTGGAAGGCCGTTGGGATTGAGTGTCCAACGCTTTACCTACTGAGCCACGGAGGACCCGACCCCGTCAATGAGAGGGGTGTATGTCATACATGAAAATTAATAAATCTGCTTACCTGTGAGAAGTGATGATTGGGTGAAAGGGGAATTACAAGTGGTCAAAGGAGAGGAGGAAAATGGCACATCTAATTTCAGTTCACCTGTTAGTTCATCATCCCATAGGCCGCTCTGAAAACAGAGATTGATTGATTGATTGACGTTTTGCACCGCACTGGCTGGGTTAATGACCCAGAGGAAACCCCCTTACCACCTGGCAACTCTTCCATAAGGGCGACAGAGTGAAAAATCCACTCATAAATTCGTATTTGGTCTGAGCGTGATTTGAACCAGGGCCATATCCATGGAAGGTCTGTGTGAGAATGAGGGACCACTCTCACCTACATAAACATAGGTTATTGAGCTTTCTTGTTGTTAAACTGGCATGAGGTCTGAAAACGTTGTCAAGTACACACATTTTTTCAGTTTTATTGTGGGAGGAAACCGGGTGATAACTGGCAACCATCCCACATAGGATGTTCGAGTGAAAACCCAGTCAGAACATTTTCCATTTTTTTGGGACTGAGTGGGATTCGAACCCGTAACCCATTGGTGGAAGGCTGTTCTGACTGGCGAACGGAAACTCTTACCAATTTAATGAGCCTTCAGTTTATATGGTGACAACCTCTTGCCATCACAATGACCCATTAATACTGGTCTAGTTTAACCACACAAAACTTTGTCATAATTAACAGGCCTGTCATTAAGAATAGACTGGGAGAGTAACAATATGCTCTCCCAAAACTATCAGGGTGACCTGTTTCACTCTCCCCAGAAATAGTCTCCCAAAATTCAATGCAAGTGCACTTGAGAGAGAACATGATTAATATGATGAAATAAAAGCATCTGAAGTTACAGTAAAGAAATTTTTAATTTGGTATACCTATCTATGTCAGAATTGTTATGCAAATTCTGGAGATAAGTCTTTATAAAAATGTTATCCAGTTTTTCATACAGTTAATTCTATTTTAATAGACACGAAAGGGTTGGAGAATAGTTTTGTCTTGGAAGAGTATACAATCAATATATGTACAGTTACATGCAGTAAAAAGAAGTTTGAATCCGACTTTATGGACCACAAAAATGACCGAAATATGTAAGTTCTCTATTGGATCATTTTGAGATTGTATTTTTTTCACGGAACTAGAGATTGTTTCACTTAAATAGCAGGTTCAGTGGATGGGATGGGGGGAGGAAAGGGTCACTCTTTAACTATTACCTGGGCCAACCAGTCCACACGGGACAAACAAATGATGGACAACCCCACTGGGAGGAAACTGTCACTCTTTCACTATTACCTGGGCCAACCAAATGATGGACAACTACACTGGGAGGAAACTGTCACTCTTTCACTATTACCTGGGCCAGCCAGTCCACACAGGACAAACAAATGATGGACAACCCCACTGGGAGGAAACTGTCACTCTTTCACTATTACCTGGGCCAGCCAGTCCACACAGGACAAACAAATGATGGACAACTACACAGAGGAGGGAAATGTGACAATTGTCCATAGACTGATTTACTTTTTTCACCATACTAGAGATTATTTCACTTATAGGGCCCCAAAGAGTGACATCATCCTGTAAAAAGTTACCTTTATTTGCACTCAGCAAGCGTAGACTTAACATGGGAGTAAATGATGGATATTATGGATTTGGAGCGAAGCTTCCAACTTAGTTCAAGAAAATAGCCTTCACCAGGACTTGGTTTTATCTTGCAATTGAAAATGTGTATTTTGTCCAATTACTCCCATGTTAATTTTCACCGCCTCCGTTTTGCAAAGGGACGTAACTCTGCGGAGACCTATATGACGGTGTTGTCAGGGTTAGTGGGTAGGAGGACTACCCCCTGAGTACCTAGCAACTCTTTCTGCACATGAGATCTAGTGAAAAATGCTCTGAGAAATATTCCATTTATCTTTGAAATGTGGACAGAGGAATTGGAACCCTCAACCCAACGATGAGTATTGATGGAGAAGTATATGATTCTTACCTGCGATGCGAGTTCGGAGAGGACTGGATCTAAAGATAGACTGGCATCTAGCCCTGTGATTTCAGCATTCAGCATGTTGGCCAAGCCTTTATGATTGTTGCTGACATGATCATCGGACGTGTTAGTGAGCAAAAGTTGGGGCGCCGGAGTTATGACCTCCATCGAGCCTGGGTCCGAAGTTTGCGATGGGCGACGAGGAGTTGAAGTAGGTGGACCAGCCAAGCCAGATTCTATCAATTCCAATTTCTCTGAAAAACAAAAACAAATGAAAGGGATATATTGTCAAGTGTCATACAAAAAGCACAATTTTGTACATGTGATGTTTTACACCACCTCCAAGATAAGGAGCTATTCCTATGATGTTAAATTGTTGCAAAGCAAACTGGGCAGGAAAGTAACCATTAAAGGTTGATTGATTGATTGATTGATGTTTACGCCTCACAAAAGATTATTTCATTTATATGGTGGAGTTGCTACGTTTAGTAGGAGAGCAAACCGGAAACCCCTGACATTCAGCATGCACGTGGCAACCAATGAACTATATTCGTGGAATGGACACGTCTGGTTTGGATCAGACTTTGTAAAATGTGCCGCCATTGACAGTTGATAAGCGTGTGCAGAACAGATCTGGATGGACGCTCCACTATCTCCTAGTAATGGCAGCATTCGAAGCATATCAAGCACCAAGTGACCTCCGTTCCACGCATATAGTTCATTGGTGGCTACTCTCCCACAAATGGGGATCCATGAAAATTTCTCCCAAAATTTTTTCAATTTTTATTCGGTCTGAGTGGCATTCGAACCCGCGCCACATCAATGGGAGGCCTGTGTCGGACTACAGATTACAGTTGATTTAATAGAGCATGGTTTTTAAATCACATGGTTTTACTATAGAGAAATATTTAAAAAAAACATGAAATATGACGAGCCAATTATTTCAATATAATACCGAATTTTAACTTGGGAAGAAAATTCAGTTCAGGAGGTCCTCTGGTCCAAATGTATAACTAGTAGACACTCAAGTAAAAATAAATTTATCCAGATCAATTGATTGATGTTATATTAAATTTATATGGTGGCATTTCAAGGCACAGGTAAATGCACAGGTAAAAAAAACTCTTGCTCTCCACATACAGTTGGGAGAAAAATCCCACTCCGAGGCTTCTTCTACTGAGGTTGTGTAAAATTATGCCCATCGCTTATTTATTTGTGAATGATAGGTTGATTGATTGTTTGGTGTTTTACACAGCGCTCAAGATTATTTCACTTTTATGGTGGCGTTGCCAGTTTTATTGTGGAAGGAAACCGGGCTCTATGCCCGGAGGAATCCCACGACCTTCGGTTGGTAACTGGCAACCATCCCACATAGGTCGTTCGAGTGAAAACGGTTTAACTTAGTCAGAAAATTTTCGAATTTTTTGGGGGGGGCTGAGTGGGATTCGAACCCGTGACCTATTGGTGAATGGCTGTTTGGATTGAGCGTCCAACGCTCTACCTACTGAGCCACGGAGGCCCCCGTGAGTGATAGGGACCTACGCATTGCGACAAATCCATGTCGTAAGTACATTGTATATGAGTAACTTTTTGTCAGCTTAGTCGAACAGGGCCCAGAATACTTTCTATAAGACTTATACAAGATTACATAAAAACCACACTAGGCCCTCCTAATAAAAAAAAATCGCTCACATGGGAAAAAAAGTACAATTCCTATAAGAAATCTGCAAAAACATTGGCAATCCTCCCACATGTTTACGGAAAAAGTATGGACACATCCTTTTTTCCAATAAATAAAAATTCTTATGATATATTCCATTATGATATCACTTACACTAAAAAAAGGTAAGCTACTAACCTATACCTACATCATTTTACAACAGCTACTTGTTGATAAAAGTGACAAACAATTAGCTAATTCTGGTTCAGCAAAATTTTTCCTATATTTGGCCGCTCATGCCACTTTAAATGGAGTAGGTTTCACTGCTTGAAGTTTTTTTTCTAATTAAGTTTCTAAAGAAACCTTATGAATTCACGGTACAAACACTGACTGCTCCCTTTTAGTGAAACAACAGACAAAGGTCATCAACCCAGTCACATAAGTTATGGGTTTAAAATCAGATCGAGGCTCCCAACCAAGGTTAATGTTTTGATCAGCTAGACTTGGCCTATATTCCAGATCTAGCAAATATATCTATAGCTAATTGTGCCTAAATATTGAAAAGATAAAATCAGTGCTTGAAAAATTATTGGCTCTAAATAAGGTGGACTGTGAATAAATGTGAAACTTTCCTCTCAGCCAAAACCTTGACTTGTTATTTTCCAAATTAAGTTAACCCTACAGTTGAAGTCAAGACCCTCTAGTGGTAAACTATGTGTGTTCTGGTGCATGTGTTTATTGGACCGAAAAATTTACATTCATTTTTTTTTTTTTCCTTTATCTCTTTTCATAGACTGGTTATCTGTGAACCGGGCTAACCCGTTTTCATTGAAAACAACTATTTTCTCTAAGCTTGAACAATTACTACGGAATTAAATAACTGTAAATGAATCATTGACCTTTGGGGAGAGTAGTTCAACTTGTAACCATGTTAAATGTAGGCATAAAAACTTCAACAGTTATAACCTTGTTATATATGTTGTAAAAAAGTCACAACAAATTGAATGGTGAAGGGAAGTATTTTACAGCCAGATTTATGGTTAATTGACGCCAAACTCAAGATTATTTCCCTTAATTTATGTTGTTTGTCCAGAGGAAACTGCGGACCTTAGGTAAGAATGCCCCTGTATCAGCTAAGTAGTCACAGATTGGGCTTAAGAACATAGCCAGAAGCCGAGGTTATAGGCCTACATATCAACCAACCGCCCACGCAAGACTGTTTACGCAATCTAAGCAGTCAAAAAGACTAACGTTTGACGAGCAGTAGGCTACTCTCATTTAAAGGATTTATGAACAGGGTAGCTGGTTTGCATTTGTGGGCCCCCTATATGGATTAATCTATGCTCGAAAAACATAAGCAGAAACAAAACAACCTTCATGTTAGTTCCCTGGTAGTTAAAACAAGCGAAGAAATATGCTTATTTTTTGTAACTAATACTTGTCAAAAGTGCCGTCATATAGGCCTACGACCTTTGAAGTGTACAAACTGCCGTGACAAATATGAACTTACAAAGCATAAATTGTGTATAACATCACCACTCTGAGGGTATGTACACAATGGATGTCATGTTTGATGTCATATGTCACTGGGCTGCTTAACTCTTGTAATCATTGCAGAACGGTAAATGTAGCATTGAAATTTGTATGTGCTGCGTCTGAAATTTGATTTTGTTTTTCGGTCATACTTGTAAAATACATGTTCTACAACACAACGCAAAGTGGAAAATATTGCTAGAGGTTGTTCATAAAACCTTTAATGTTTGACCTTGCTAAAAGCCACCAATACTTACAATGGGCCCCCAACTCCTCTGCCAGGATTGTTCGTCAGCTAAGATTAGTTCTCCAAACTCTGTGGCCAAAGTAAATTGATGATGGGTCCAGGCTTTGGCCACAGAGTTTGGAGATCTTGAACTACTAAGATTAGGCCTACTGCCATCAAACGTGTACGATTGTTTCACTTATATGGCGGTGGTGCCAGGTTTAGTGGGGGGAGGACACCGAGCTTATTGCCCGGAGGAAAGCTCCGACCTTCGGCGAGTACCTGGCAACTTTTCCACATACGGCGACCAAGTGAAAAATCCACTCCGAAATTTTCCAATTTTTATTTGGTCAGAGTGTGATTCGAACCTGCGCCGCACCGATGGAAGGTATGTGTGGGACGGAGGGACGATCACTGTTACCCACTGAGGCCCCCTCTTACAGAAATGGCTGAGCCACCAAAACTCATGGCATTACATGTAGCTGCCAGATTTCGCACATTTGCCATAAATTCTGATCGTTGGGACATATTGCCCTTTCAGATTAACAGAAATATGAGAAGTCTAAGACGAAGGATTCATTTTTGACAGAAGTCCATTTTCTGGCAACAAAGTAGACCTATTTCCAAAATAAAACTCAATATGTCGTCCATTGTAGCTTGGAAAAGACAATGTCATTGTCCATCTCTATAGCTGATAAAAAATGAAACCAATATTTTAAAGTGGCATGAGCTGCCAAAATTCAGACTATTTTCATAGATTCTGATTGTCACAACAGAGGCTTTGGAGTTAAACGAAAAACTTAATAGTGTTCGAAAAGTAAACAAAATTTAAATAACAGGGACGACCATTCATTCATTCTAAGCCTAAGTTAGTTGAAAACAATGCTTTATCGAAAATTCTTGAGACCATACGAACTAAAAAGCTTCGGAATTGTATGTCTTGATAAAAATAGCCTATAATTTGAACATTCTGTTATGATGGCCAAATATCTCAATTTTGGCAGCTCATGCCCCTTTAAGATTTATTTAGGGGCTATCTTACAAAGTATCTCCTTAAACAGCCAGTCTCCCCTCTTTATCAAGTGATATTTAAACTGGCAATATAATCATTGTACAAAATTTTGTTTTAGCAGAAAAGATAAAGGTACATGTATCATAAACACCAGATGTCCAGTGGCCAAATAAAGAAGGAAACTTATCCCTATAATTGGGGTAAAACCAATCAGTAATTAGGTATAAAGCTAAACCTGGAATGTTACCATGGCAACACACCTGTAACAAAGAGCAGCCATCACAGGCCAGGTGTTTGACAGATTAACAAAGTAAGGTGTAATCAGCTAGCTGGCCATCCACCTGACCAAATCAATAAAATCCTGCAAGTAATCAGTCAAGCATGAATCGCCTGTGGTACCAATGGGCACTAGGGGAGACTTCTAGACATATTGGAGGGGAAGAAACTGTTGTTCTGATACTGCTAACAGTTTGTAACAACTAAAAATCACATGAGCTGAATAAAATAGGATTTTTTTTTGGAGGAAACAAATTAGGGAATCGGTGGCCAAAGAAATTCAAAGTATCTGAGGCCTTTGTTTGAAACCAGTTCCAAGAAAGGTCTACTTTGTGAAAAAAAGTGTTGTTTCCTTTTTCAAAAACACTATCATTGCACAATTATTGAGATGTCAGTCACATTACCAGCTAAAATCATTGTATGAAAGCAGATTAGTTTGACTAAGTGTGATTAATTTTTATTTTCTTGACATAAATTTTTGTTCCTTAGACAGACAGACAGTCAATTAAATGTCTGTACACGACGAAGGAATGGCATTTTGTGAAACTGGGCTTGGAAAGCCATTGATCTTTGTCAAGTGCCAAGCAACCCTTTAACAAAGAGTGATTGAATGAAAGCCACAGAAATGTTTAAATTTTTCTTTGATCTGAATCAGGGATTCCAACCTGCGACCTGTTATAGATGTCAGACATCTCGTACTGAGGGCCCCCACCCCCCATGAATAATTGATAATTCACTATATCCGTTTTATCTAAGAAATGATCCACAGTTGCAAGCGGTAGTCCAGGGAATAACATTATACTTTAGGCTTATACAACAGTATTACTATATATTGTTGCCCTTCAGAATTTCAACTTAATCGGGGATGTCGTGAAGCTGACTTTACAAGTCATGTAATGTGTAGGCCTACATTTCGAGAAACAATAAAGTACCATACTGTACCAGAGCTAGTTTGGGTTTATAACCTAAATTACTTGGAAAATTTATGACTCATATTAAGGTAAATATAAACAGGTGTTGCCAGGTACAGAGACCTGTCATAACTGATTATACAGGTAATATTGGCGATTGTGAAATAGAGTAGGAGACATTAACACTGCCTTGTGGGCCTAGCTGTTAATAAAAGGTTTTGGTCTATGTGTACCCCCGAGCCCTCTCTCTCTCCCCCCCCCCCAGTCCTCGGTAAATTGTCTGCTCCAATTAGCTAATAAAAACATGCACCTCACCCACAGCCCATGTAGGCCTACACTTGGCCCACTATCAACAATAGGATTTGGAGATGGATGTTAGCTGTGAAAATGTGAAAACTTACAAACGCAATAATTGAAGGTCATGAACAGAAGACGGCAAATTTGAGGGCATAAATTAAGAGCTGGTGAAGACTATTAGTTACACAGTCTGTGTGTGACCCAATACGGAAATATATGGGGTTAGTAAAATCCATATTGGGCGAGGCGTCAGCCGAGCCCAATATGTGGTTTTACTCACCCCATATATTTCCATATTGGGTCACACACAGACTGTGTAACGAATTTATCCCGTTGAAGACCCTTTCTTTTAGACGACGCTTGTCTGGTTGATAGTTTTTTACTTAGCGAAGGTGTTTTCAACTCAGCCGATACGGGCGATACCGACGGCGACCGTTCTACTCAGTTCTGGCCACTGGACTAACCAGGTAACCTAGCTACATTCAGCACATTAGACCGGCAGCCCAGAGCAATTTGGGTAAGTGAACGAGGTACCAAGGTTTGAGTCTGAGATCATTTGTCACGTGATCTGACTTTATCAGATATGGACGTCTGCCGGGGAGCCGTTGCTGCATGTGGCCCCTGGGGCTCCAAATAAGGGGCTCCAAAATGGGCTAGATCAAACATTACAGGTACCAGGTAAAACTAAATTAGAATTATTATGTGTATCGTGTGGAGTGATGATTCGATAATGCCAGACGAATTATCCTCTGCAAAATGCCCGTCAGACCCCCTAGAAGGGACCCCCAAAATGAGGCTAGCCTATGTATTGGAGGTACCACTCAAAACTAAGTTAAAATGAAGGAAGACATTGTGCTGATTATTAGGTACCAAATGACAGACGAATTGTCTGCTGCAAAGTGCCCGCCAGACGCCACACCGTTCGAAGGATGGAGTGCGTTTAGGTCGAATTGATCGAAAATGGGCTAGGTCAAACATTACAGGTACGATCTAAAACCAAATTAATACGATTAGTTGCATCGCCGTCTTGATAAAGTAAAATGATTAGATGCATCGGGTGGAGGGATGATTTCATAATGCCAGACTATTTATCCTCTGCAAATGGTCTGCCCCAGACCCCCTAGAAGGACTCCCAAGGATTTCCAAAATGAGCCTGTTTATTGCATAAACGAGGAAACTGTGCTGTTCATTAGTAACCATATGCCAGAGGAATTTTCTGCTGCTAAGGGCTCCTCCGACGCCTCGCCAGTCGCCATAGGTGGGTGGGGGGAGGGGACTGGGTTGATGTAATCAACCAGTTCCCAGATTCAAGACTAAAAGTTTTTGTGATGTGACCTATGACATATGAGCCACTGGTACATGTAGCCCCTGTGACTATTAATAAGATGGTCCTAAATAGCCTAGATCACAGATACCTTTGTAAACCGAACTGGCATAATAAGACTATCTGGTGGGTCACAGACTCACAGTCCCGAGAGATCAGAGTGCTATCTGAAACCAAACCAATAAACCCAACAGCGCCGTCATATAATATTACTATCTAAGACCTATATCAAATCGGCGTGTTAGCTTTATACTTTCCAGAAAATTCTACTGAGTAAGGCCAAACTCATGCCAAACTCATGCCTGTCGTCAACCTAATGAAATATCATGGGTTGTGGTTTATTATAACAACTTATGATTGGGTATAAACGTCTTATGCTATGCCCCTTTTTAATACAATAAAAAACTTATCTCCATGGTTATTTTAGACAAGAAGATTTTCACTATGCCCATGTGTTTTAGCGTTCAAAAATATAATTTGGCGCAAATAAACGAGAAGGTGTTGATTAATCAATCAAGAGTAGACAAATCACTCAGGCGTGGCAACGACGCTAGAATGACAGACCGAATACCTAGTGTTGGTGGTTATAATCTCAATAATCAAAGCCATTTAAGATTTTAGCCATAACATTCCAATGCCAAAGTAGGACCCAAAGAAAGAGAAAAACAACTTGAGCGTTATGAACAACAAGGTTTATTATTTTCTGTCAATCAAACGTATCAACGTTTGTGCACTGGATTAATATCTTATCTAAAATGTCTCATATTTCCCTGTAGAAATTTTGGATTTTATTAGATCACAGATACCTTTGACAACCGAACTGGCATAATAAGACTATCTCGTGGGTCACAGACTCACAGTCCCGAGAGATCAGAGTGCCATCTGACACCAAACCAATAAACCCAACAACGCCGTCATATAATATTACTATCTAAGACCTATATCAAATCGGCGTGTTAGCTTTATACTGATGATTTGTTGCCTTTCCAGAAAATTCTACTGAGTAAGGCCAAACTCATGCCTGTCGTCAACCTAATGTCCCTTTCTGTTTGGGTTCTAAGACAGTGGCTCTTCGGGTGACACCCACATGTCGACGGTTATTCCCTGATCCGCAAACCATAATAACCTGACCATAGGTGATATGTTTATTATTTGCTATGTTCTTTTTTCCTATATTCCCAACAAGAAGAATTAAAACATCGGTGTCGGAGGATCTAATTATCACATTGCCTGTTGATGAATGAAAGACCAGAAGGGTGTCGGCCTCATCATGGCTACCCTGGAGAGGTTCTGGATGTTCAACATTCATTTCCAAATTAAGGCCATTGAAAGTAAGTTGTTTGCATTTACCACCATGAGACAAGATTAGGGTATTTTTTTTTTACCTAGAATGGAGCAATAGCTATCGTTTGTAACTCCTTCACACGACACAAAAGCCAACTGATTTTTGAACACTCTGCGTTGAAACAATTTTGATACTCGTCCGGGTCCCGTTATGAGAATGGGACGATCATCAGCACCTTGAAGTTTCCGCTAGCCCTCTTTCAAAGGTGCTGCATCGTAAGTATCAACCAAAACATGGATTTCCATGCCACGGCTGTTGCAAAGTGTACCTGCCAGATTCCCATAAGAAGCAATTTTTCCTAGAGCAAACAAAAAAGAATGGATAAACAGTCCACCATCGATAAGGGTCACATCAATAGCTGGTAGTGACTCTGTGAAGCCCTCCGGTAGTTCTTCCAGTTTATTGAACAGTTTGCCCTTCTGAGTTTAAATCATTGATATGTCAGAGAGACAAAAGAAAGTCAATGATTGAAATTGTCAGCATATATGGGGGATTAAATGTTGTTTTCTTCGAAAATCAAAAAAGTTCTCGAATCTTTCGGGAAAACGAGATTTGATGTAAAAACAGCACACCCCAAGCTGCTTGGTCAGCGCGATTAAACCCGAAAAAGACACCAAATGCCGTTGGTAGTATTCTGATATAGCCGTCTACATCACTGGTACGAACGGCTACCGATGGACCCATTAACACATAGAAGCCCCAATATTGAAAAGTTGGATCAAGGTCTCATTTCATTGCTTTTTCAAAATATAAAAATATATAGGGAAATATATGTCTGCTTACCTCAGTTCATGCCTCGTCTCTTTTTCTAGAAATATTAAAGCTTCCTAAAAGTTGCAACACTGTCATCATCAATTCTTGGAACGCTTTAAAATGCTCTTAGATTTAATCTTGTGCCAAAACGTTTAAAGCTCAAGTGAAAAAAATAATTCACATAATGATTTTTTAAATACTAAACTTTATTCGAATGGTTAGAACGTATGCAGTGAAACATCTCATTTAAAGGATGGCTCGGGATAGTTGCACCTCAAATGTTAAGTCTATATTTTGGTGTCTTTCTAAAAGATCTGGAGGTTATAGAGCAAAGGATAATTTATCTGGCAGTGTCGTATCTATGCTCTACGAGATTAGTCGCATTATTGGTTTCAGATGGTACCTGGAATGATTGATTTAGCCCATTTTAGAACCGTTTATAAATAGCCCCAGGTGCACCACACAGCAGCAGCTTCGCGGGGCAGACATCATCTTCGCAAGCCAAGTTAAAATCTTCATGTTCCCATGGAATGGGGACATGCAGATTTTATCTTGGCTAGAGAAGATGGGCAGACATATGTTGTCCATTTAATTTTTATTTGATCTAAGTTTGATTCGAACCCGCGCCCCATCGATGGAAGGTCTGTGTGGGACTGAGGGACGATCACTCTCCCCCCCCCCCCCCCCCCCCCCCTGGACCACCGAGGCCCCCTTCGAATCGTGCTCTAAGTTTAACGTATCCAACTCGACGAGGGGTCTGCTTGGTATTTTACAGCAGACAACTCCTCTGGCGATGGTACCGAATAATCAGTACAGTGTCTTCGATCATTTGAACTTAGATTTGAGTGGTACCTCCAATACATAGGCTGACCTCATCTTTTTTTTTGGGGGGGGGGGGGGGGGAGGGGGGGGGGGGCGTCTAGAGGGTCTGGCTGGCCTTTTGCAGAAGATAATTTGTCTGTCATTATGGAATCATCACTCCATACGATGCACTTATTCGTTTTAAATTTGGTTTTAGATGGTACCTGTAATGTTTGACCTAGCCCATTTTCGCTCAATTAGACCTAAACCCACCCCTTCCCTCGGAACATGGTGGCGTCTGGCGGACATTTTGCAGCAGACAATTCGTCTGTCATTTGGTACCTAATAATCAGCACAGTGTCTTCCTTCATTTTAACTTAGTTTTGAGTGGTACCTCCAATACATAGGCTAGCCTCATTTTTGGGGCCCCTTCTAGGGGGTCTGGCGGGCCTTTTGCAGAAGATAATTTGTCTGGCATTATGGAATCATCACTCCATACAATGCACTTATTCGTTTTAATTTGGTTTTAGATGGTACCTGTAATGTTTGACCTAGCCCATTTTCGCTCAATTAGACCTAAACGCACCCCATCTCTCGGAACGGGGTGGCGTCTGGCGGGCATTTTGCAGCAGACAATTCGTCTGTCATTTGGTACCTAATAATCAGCACAGTGTCTTCCTTCATTTTAACTTAGTTTTGAGTGGTACCTCCAATACATAGGCTAGCCTCATTTTGGGGGTCCCTTGTACGGGGTCTGGCGGGCATTTTGCAGAGGATAATTCGTCTGGCATTATCGAATCATCACTCTACACGATACACATAATAATTCTAATTTAGTTTCAGCTGGTACCTGTAATGTTTGATCTAGCCCATTTTGGAGCCCCTTATTTGGAGCCCCAGGGGCCACATGCAGCAACGGCTCCCCGGCAGACGTCCATATCTGATAAAGTCAGATCACGTGACAAATGATCTCAGACTCAAACCTTGGTACCTCGTTCACTTACCCAAATTGCTCTGGGCTGCTGACCTACATCTTGGGATAAGTTCGCTTGTTATTCTCTGATAAAGGTTTCCACAGCGTCTAAAACTATAGTCATGTACATCGATAGTTTCTGTTTGTATTTTTAATTATGTCGACTCACCTGATATGGTCACTTCACTTTATGTCGACTCACCTGATACGGAAAAATATCACGTCTCCACGTGATCGACGACGTCCAATCAAATGCAAGTATTTTGTCTGATGCGGGATAAAGTAGCATAACCCGTAATTAAGGAAAGGGAGGGGGCATTGTAATCTACTATAACAGCCGAATACGGGAGGGTTCAGGGACAGCGTAGACCCTGAAGGCTCTAAATGGCCCAAGATGCGTTTTAGGCAACTATAAAATTCTCTTAAATGAGGATAATATTGCAGGGAGACAAAGGACTAACGCAGTTTCAATAGATACATTCTTAACGCAGATAACCATAATAGACGCGATAACTCAGAGAATTTGGAATTTGTATTATTTCGAAGTCTGAAAAATCCCATGATTTAGTCTGTATGCAGGCCAGATACTGTGACTTAAAAATGCAGTCATGTTACATTGATTGATTGATTGTTTGGTGTTTTACGCCACGCTCGAGATTATTTCACTTATAATGGTGGCGTTGCCAGTTTTATTGTGGGAGGAAACCGGGCTCCACGCCCGGAGGAAACCCATGACCTTCCGTTGGTAACTGGCAACCATCCCATAGAGGTCGTTCGAGTGAAAACCCAGTCAGAAAGTGGACTGAGTGGGATTCGAACCCGCAACCCATGCCATGCTACAGGGAAGACTCGAGGCTGCCATTTCATCTCCTCATGAGACTGCATGGGTTTTCAATCAAAATTCTCTCAATAGGCCAACATCAAGCCTACTGTATGGGACAGTACTGGCTTTAATGTAATAGAATAGTATCGATGGGAAATTTACAATAGCTGTGCTGACAAAGAAATCCCCTCCCCCATAAAGTCCTGTCACTGAAGCATTATCATTTCATTAACGGCTAACTAATGGACTTCTAACAAAGGTGGTAGCAACCAACCCAACAAAATATATATGCTTGGCTCACCCCTATGCCAGCTTATCTTCAACATAAGTCTAACAATAACAAGATTACAAAGAAAACTAATATATTTCAAGTATATATAGTATACGCATTTCCCAAGCTAGGGTGAAAAAGCATGGCATGCCTTTGACCGCTACAAGATGAACCTCGCAAATTTTCCTGAAAAACTTATTTAGGCCTATGAACACTAAAAAACATGAGCATAAGGAAAATCTTCTTGTCTAAAATAACCATGGAGACAATTTTCTAATTGTGTATAAAAAGAGGTATATCATTTAGACCGTTACACCCCCATCATAAGTTGTTGTAATAAACTAAACCCATAATATTTCATTAGGTTGACGACTGACAGGAGCTTAGCATTAATAATAGGCTGCAACTACTGGAAACCTAATCTGGGTAAAAAGAAATTTCCTGTTTAGCATCACCACCCACCCTGAAAATGTCCTTAGCCAAAATGTTTTAGTTTTTTTCAAGCCAATGGCAGTCAGGAGAAGCAAGGCTTCTGGCCAACAATTATGATATCGGCCTACCTATAAACAAACGGCCTAGAATAAAACTACATGTACATGTATTTTGTTGTCTTTCTTTTTCAACTAATGCGAGTAGCTTCAAATCTTTTTTAAGGAGAAGTTCCTTTCACATATATGTCTCAACTGCAAACATCAAGCGGCAGACACAAGAGATAGTTCGGGCAACGCTCAAGCTACTCGAGTAAAATAAAGAAATCTGCGTGCCCTAGAAAAAATCTTTAACAAAAATTGATGACCTTGGGATTGTGGTTTACTAAATGTGAGAAAACCAACCTGGATTTGCCAAACTGTTCTTCACAGATTCCGGATCTTTCTTTCGCCATTTTACGATTTCCTCCTCCATTTTACCGACCTTGGCTGGATTCAAGCCCCAAAGACAACCTTTCCTGGTATTTCCTGTGTTGTTTGGATTTTCAACTTTTTCAAAGCACTTGTTTAAGGACAGATTGTGTCTAACAGAATTCTGAAATGACAAAAAAATGGCATATTGATTCACTGCGATGACATGGCGTTTGGCCCTATACGTCACACTCAACATTACTACTAACACAGGTATATGCGATGTTGCTGCATTAGACGTCACATCTGGGATGATCTTAAATTACCATATCTCGAAGAGGTTGGCAAAGTGAAATAAAAATTGTCATTTTACTTTCTTGTGGACCAAGACAATTGTGTGATTCAAACCTGCCGCTCATTGCTAGAAAACTCTTCTGATCTAGCATCCACACTGCCCCCCTCCCCCCTCCAAAAAAATACACACATACACAGTAGCCTTATATGATAGGAGCCATATTAAAGAATAAGGTGAAGAATTACTTATGGATAACAACTTCTTGGTTTATTGGGTGACGACGTTTCGATGTAGTTCTTACATCGTTATCAAAGTCAATGACAAACAACAAAAATTATTCATTAATATAGCAGATGAGAGAATAACAAGTTGGGGCAGGTACGTAATAGTATAAATTAATTAAGAAAAGTAACAATAGAATTAAGTATGGTGAGTTAAGATCGCTGAAGATTTTCTTGGGGGATCAAAAGGTATCCATAAGTAATTCTTCACCTTATTTTAAACTTTCAACTGCTAAATGCCATTGAAAGATTTCATATTAAAGAAATTTGGATTTGTGTCCAGTTTAGTCAGGGTGACATGTACGTATACAGCCTACAATTATTTTGTATTTTCTATGTAAAAATAAAATATTTTCTTCAGTTCTTTGTTAAAAAGCATATGATGGGTTAAAAGTATAGGGTTGACTGATTGAGGTGTAAAACCCCTCTCATGATTGAGACTTTTTTCCATTGATCAGGGATATTCAACAGGTATGATCCCCAGAGCTTACAAGCGTGAAAAGACATTTTGATTGGTTTGTAAGGTTAAACAGCCTTTACTTAAGATTGAACAGATGTTGGGTAAACACATTGGACCCTTGTGAAGGAAAATGATGGATTGATATTTTACACTGCACTCAAGATTATTTCCTTATATGGGGCAACAAGATTGATTGATTCATGTTTTACGTCGCACTCAAGATTCTTTCACTTTAATAGTGTCATTGCCTGGTTTAGTGGGGGAGGAAACCAGCCTCATTGCCCGGAGGAAACAACCGGCCTTTGGCAAGTAGGCCTAACTGGCAACTCTTCCACAGACGGTGACCAAGCGTGATTCTAACTCTGGCCGTCTCCATGGAAGGACTGTGTGGGACTGAGGGACGGTCACTCTAACCCACTGGACCACCTAGGCCCCTTAGTGGAGATGAAGTGATATTTCTTTACCAAGAGAAAATCCCCTGTTAACTCTTCCCCATAGGGTCAAGTGAAAACTCGAAAAAAATTTCTTTGAGTGGGATTCGGTCTTACAACCCATTGATTGAAGACCTGTGTCCGAATGAGAAACTTCATCTCTAATGATAAAAAATTAAGACATCACCACGTTGTCAGTTGTTTTTTTTAACAAAACGAGCTTTCGACACCTGTGCCAGTGTCTTCGTCAAGTGTAACATTAAGTGATGTCTTAATTTTTTATCATAAGTATGGAACCCACGTTTAAAGAGAGTTTCAAAAATTTCTAACTTTATCTCTGTCGACTAAGCCACCTGAAGGACAATGAAAAAGGTGTGGGTATTTTTCAGAGATGAGTAAGTGGAGATTAGCTATAGCTTATGACACAGATCCTAAATTAAGTCTTGACCTGAACCACAATAATGTGTGAGAATGCAGACAGCTCAGGTTTATGTAAACATGACAGGACCAAAAACTTTTTACATTCTTGTTGAATGAAACATAGGGTATTACCCTCTGAAGATCTGGTCTATAAATAAATAGACATGTACTTATATCAGTTAGCCTGTAATATGGGATGAATGAGTTCATGTCATTGACATTTAAATCCGTGTATGGACAATGGACAATGCACCTAGATCAGCTGGCATTCACCAAACAGGACATTGTACCGCTGACTTCGGAATTTGATAGTTGGATTAGTCGACTTTTACTGCACTCAAGATTATTTGACAAGGCAATGATGACAAGTTTTAATAATGGACGAGGAAACTGGGTTCTTTCCCAGGAGGAAATCTTAGGGCCTCGGTGGGTGGCTACCTAGCTACTAAAAATAATGGACGAGAAAACTGGAACTGGGTTCTTTCCCAGGAGGAAATCTTAGGGCCTCGGTGGGTGGCTACCTAGCTACTACTAGTAATAATGGACGAGGAAACTGGGTTCTTTCCCAGGAGGAAATCTTAGGGCCTCGATGGGTGGCTACCTAGCTACTAGTAATAATGGACGAGGAAACTGGGTTCTTTCCCAGGAGGAAATCTTAGGGCCTCAGTGGGTGGCTACATAGCAACTAGTAATAATGGACGAGGAAACTGGGTTCTTTCCCAGGAGGAAATCTTAGGACCTCGGTGGGTGGCTACCTAGCTACTAGTAATAATGGACGAGGAAACTGGGTCCTTTTCCAGGAGGAAATCTTAGGGCCTCGGTGGGTGGCTACCTAGCTACTAAAAATAATGGACGAGAAAACTGGAACTGGGTTCTTTCCCAGGAGGAAATCTTAGGGCCTCGGTGGGTGGCTACCTAGCTACTACTAGTAATAATGGACGAGCAAACTGGGTTCTTTCCCAGGAGGAAATCTTAGGGCCTCGGTGGGTGGCTACCTAGCTACTAGTAATAATGGACGAGGAAACTGGGTTCTTTCCCAGGAGGAAATCTTAGGGCCTCAGTGGGTGGCTACCTAGCTACTAGTAATAATGGACGAGAAAACTGGAACTGGGTTCTTTCCCAGGAGGAAATCTTAGGGCCTCGGTCGGTGGCTACCTAGCTAATAGTAGTAATAATGGACGTGGAAACTGGGTTCTTTCCCAGGAAGAAATCTTAGGGCCTCGGTGGGTGGCTACTTAGCTACTAGTAATAATGGACGAGCAAACTGGGTTCTTTGCAATTCATAAATTTTTACTTTTTAGAATAGCTTTTTGATATAAAAGTGATTTTTGAAGTAACAGTACACTGTGGGCGCCAGAAAACTCAAGAGATTTGCACCCTTTTTGTGTGGTATGAAAATGGGTACGAAATGACTGGGTACGAAACGGTTTGGGTACAAAATGACCTGTTCACTACCACAGAGTTCCTTAGATTTGTGAAGAAAGTAAAACCACTAAAATCAATACTCAGATTTACAAAGCATGGGTAGAGCTGAAGCCCAAACACAACCTAGCGTCATCGATCAGGAAACCCGGTATAATTTACAATCCCAAATTTATTGTCCAGTTTTCTGTATCCCTCGAACTAAATCATTAAGTCATTATTTCTCAAAATAATTCTGAAAATAATTTGGTATTGTTAGTTTTCTTGAACGTTTCAAATCATTAAGGAGCTTGTGTGCATGCCCAGACTATACATTGTGACTACAAGTGAAAATACCAAATGGCAAAACTTTCAAGCTTTGGCAAAAATAAAAAGTTCCTAACTTTTTCTGTCTGGGAAAAACACAGATTGATTGATTGTTGGGTGTTTTATGCTGCACTCAAGATTATTTCACTTATATGGCAGCGTTGCCAGTTTTATTGTGGGAGGAAATCGGGCTCTATGCCCGGAGGAAACCCACGACCTTCCGCTGGTAACTGGCAACCGGAAAAACACTGAAGACTCTCCAGTGTCCACCGTTTCAATGTAAACAGTATTCTGGATTTTACCTTTCAATAGCTTTATATACAAACATTTATCCATAACATGCATTTAACAGTTGCTTCTCAAAACTTTTTACATAATTCTGTTATCCCTACAAAGCTTCTATTTAAAACGTATTAGATTTAAAAAATATTTGCCTCGGGCAATTTGAAAAAAAAAACATTTTATAAGCTAATGCAACTTTCAGTAATAATTATTAATATAAAGGAAAATAAATACTCTAGTTGTATACTTATGTTAGAGAAATAGATAAGCCAGTTTTTATATAGATACATTCCATACAGCCCTGAATGTCAAACACAATAATGATAAATGACACTAGACAGGGCTTAGGAAAAATACAGTAAGGCCAATAATAAACAATTATTTGTTTACTGTAGCACGACAGGCCATTCAAAAACATAGCTACCAATTGTTTTTTTACCCATTTCACCAATCCGGTTTTGTTTTTTCATGTTTTTTATTCCAGCCACTACAGAAAAAAAACACCCAAGACTGTTTAAGAACCAAGTGGCTTTGATTCAGTTTGGTTGGAATAAATACAGATGGAATAGATTAAAGGGGCATGAGCTGCCAAAATGTTGATATTTTGACGTAAAAACAGAATGTTGAAATTATCGGTTATTTTTCTCAGGACATATAATTCAGAAGCTTTTTAGTGCTTCTAGTCTCGAGAATGAACGATGAAGTATTGTTTTGAACTAACTTTGACTTAGAATGAATGAATGGTCGTCCCGGTTATTTAAATTTTGTTTACTTTTCGAACACTATTTCGGTTCGTATAGGCCACATACTGTATTTATTTTCCTCATTCCAACGCCAATCATTTAGTTTATAGATGACCTTCAAAGCCTCTTACTGTCGTGACGATCAGAATCTTTGAAAATAGTCCGAATTTTGGCAGCTCATGCCACTTTAAAGTCTATTGACTGATTGCTTGATGGCATCACTTAGACTTAACTCGCAAAGGATTTGAGGGATGCGCACGTGATTTTACAAAATGGAGGAAGGAATAATACTGTACATATCGAGAAGAAGACGTAAAAGGCGGAAAGTGAACAGAAAATGTGTGGATAATAACACGCCCTGTCACCAATGTTTTAAAAAAAGTGACGTCTTGCTAAGTACTGGTAAACAAAATGGCGAATTAAGGTACGTAGTTTACGGAGAAAGCTGTGTGTCATTCTATGTGACGTCATCAGGCTCAGCGGTATTGAAATGTTCTAAGATTAACTGTTCTACACATGTTAATAAAGATTTATGGAGCCTTAGAACTGTTGGTGAAGAATAAAACCAGAAAAAAATAACAAAAAAGGGGAGCTACCTAACTATAATTTTCTGAAAAGGTTTGTAATAGCCAACAAACACTTTTTTATGTTTGGCCTAACATAATATATATATATAGTTTGCTGACCTGGTTATAAAAATATGTGTGGGAAAAGTTGTCAACTTTGTATGAATACATGAGAGAATGGACTTTTTTGTCCAGTTTAACAATAACAACATACAAAAACATCAGTCAGTGAGCTTTATAAAACTGTTCAAGGTGAATAACATTTAGAAGACCTACCTTCCAACCGTCAGGGGCTGTTTTAAAGTATGGGAAGTTGGACCTGAAAAAATATAAAGAAAAAATGAGAAATTCACTTTGCACAGTTTACATGGACATAAAGATAAAATAATATGAATAATGGATTTCGACAATATGTTTAGTGGACTTCACAAGATGTAATGTATACATGAGAAATGATTGCTGGTCATATATTTGAAACTTTCAAAGTTTATAGGGGGAAAGAAACTGAGATTAATACTTGGAAATGCCGATATATTTTTTGAGAGTGTTTACCAGAAGCCAAACCAATCACATTTGGAGGCCGAATCTATAACTACTTTACCCCCCCCCCCCCCTCCTTTTTTATATATATTTATGAACCCTAAAACACATGGGCACAGGGAAAACCTTTTTTTATATAATGAACGTATCCATGGTTCAGATTGTGCATGCAAAGGGAATTTTTTGCGAGAAACACTGCAGCTCAGCATTGTGTATTGATATTGTGATGGGGGGGGGGGGGAGGGCGTCATGATGCAGTGACAAACCCCTACGCCATGACCCCAAATCATGCTAATCGGTCGGTGTATCTGACCGGATGTGAAAGCTTTTTGCATATAAAATTATAAATTAAATCCTACATGGCTGAAAATGTTGCTCCTTTGAAAGAGCAAAATATCTTTATAAAATGTTGAATGTGAACACTAAAGAGAGAGCATATGGAAATTTTAATCCTGGGCATCCCAGGATGATTTAACCAATATTTAACATATTTTCCCCGCACACGATTTAAAGAACCCTTAAAACCTGTATCTCTCATCCTGATTTTTTTAGGTGGACACAAAAAATATGTTCAGATGGGTTCCATTGCACGTATTGAAAACTAAGAAAACTAAACTGCAATGCACAGAAAAACACATATTGGACCGCACCTTGAATATATGCGACCTTGCTTTTTATTTGTTTGGGGTGTAAGGGAAAAACCTAAGTTCCTATAATGTGAATGCTTTTGCATATAAATATAAACTACACATGTAAAAATCAGAAAATCTGAAAAATATATCAAATATCATTATTTTATCATGCACACTTGTTTATTGTACAAAACAGCCATCAAAATTTCTCACAAAATATTTTTTATTGATAAATTTGATAAACAGAGCCTTCATGTTATAACTGGACAGAGTATCCCTTCAAGCTATGACAAAGTTTCTTTGTGTACATATATTGAAACAATGTACATGATTGTTTCAAAAAATGTATACATTCATGAATAATTGATATAGAGAAGAGAGCCTTGTTGCACAGAGGAGTTATAGTACTTGTATGAAGGGTTCTGATAATAGTATGAAATTCACAAGCAAACCAACACATGTTCATTTCTTTGTTAGCAAATGTCACAAAAGTATCTTTTTTAGTTATTGGTTCAATAAGGGAATTCACAATTAAACCAATTATGTTCTTTTTTTTTTTACAAATGTCACAAAAGTATCTATTTTAGTTATTGGTTCAAAAAGGTAATTCACAATTAAACCAATACATGTTCATTCCTTTGTTTACAAATGTCACAAGAAGTATCTATTTTAGCTTTTGGTTCAATAAGGTAATTCACAATTAAACCAATACATGTTCATTCCTTTGTTTACAAATGTCACAAAAAGTATCTTTTTTAGCTTTCATGGTGGTTTAATAACTTAGTGCTAAAGTGGTCCAATTTCTACTTGTTATTACATGTCACAAATTGTATCAATAAAGGATTCGTGTTGTCTTGGAGATTTGTGTTTTTTTTTTTAATATATTATTTTATAAACTTATATATTGAAGTTCTTAAGTATCATGACACAAGCTAAAATGGCTTGGAGCTATAATAATTTTCCACTGTAATATCCGTCAGAAAGCAGTTAAAAAAAATGCATTTTGGAACTTTAAAAACATACAAATAGAATATTCGGGTAGCTTTTACAACTAAAATTGCTTCATAAACAACAATGCAAAATTCATTGAACACCTAAATAGATTAGAATTATTGACTGTTTAGAGTTTAGTCGGTTTTATTGTGGGAGGAAACCGGGTTCTATGCCCGGAGGAAACTCACGACGTTCCTGTGGTAACTGGCAGCCATCCCACATAGGTCGTTCAGGTGAAAACCCGGTCAGAAAATTTTTCCCTTTTTTGGACTGAGTGGGATTTGAACTCGCGACCCATTGGTGGAAGGCTGTTCAGATTGAGCGTTGAACAGTCTACCTACTGAGCCCCGGAGGACCCAAATGTTTACACAACTATACTTTGGGGCAGAATATTTCCAGCCCATTCCTTTCAGTGAAGGAGACAAGATTTTTATATCGCTTTCAAAATTATTTCAGTGTCACCGCAACAATTCTGATTCCTATTACAATCAGTCAAAATTAATAATTAAAGCCATTCGTGAAAAAATGTAATTAAAGCCATTCATGAATTCAAATTTTAAAAAACGTTAAATTTAACGATGGCTATTTATTCAAATAAACATTTTGTTTTTTTACTGCTACCATAATGGTCTTTTATTTCTGTGGCTTAGTGTGTATTAATGAAAACGCTAACAATTACATGTAAATGGTCGTTTTTGAAAGACAGCCAACTATTTTGTCAATCCTGTTCCTAACAAAAAAAATGAACCCAAAAATCTCAAAAATGTGTATTTTTATTTTCTTTGTGTTAGTGTTTTATATGACTGGGTTAACAGTTATAAAACATGTGCATGGAGATACTAGGACATAGCCTGAAAGGCATAAATCACTGGTCAGTGCTTCGGGAATTGAGCTAAATTTGTAACACAAAAAGGAGACAGACAAATTCTATTGAAAAGTCTATTTTTAGAGCTATAAAAGGTAAACAAGAAAAAAAAATGATGCTTTCTATTTGAGTCATGTGTACAGGTTAATATGATTAGCAAGCTGGGACTGGTCTGATTCTCTCACACAATGATAACTGCAGCATGCATATGCTTGCATTTCACAGGTAAAGAAAAATATTGATTTGCATGGTACATAGCCCTACAAAGAACAAATGGAGGTTATCGAGGCTCTAGAGGAGGGGTAGGTGGATAAACACAGACACTTATGAGGCTCTAGAAGGTGCACATGTCCTGCAGATATATTTTAATTTGGTTTTAATAAGACAGTTAGCGAAAATCCCTTCAGTGGTATGAGCATGAGATTGTCTTTGTCAACAAACATTTGATATAATTGATTGATTTGATATAAAACATATGCAAATAAGCCAATCTTCAGAGTTAGGCCAAATCAGTATACTTTGAACAGATATTATCCAGAAATTGGAAATTATATCGTGTGTCTGTCCAAAGCTCCTTGTTCTCACAGTGTGTAGATTTTCAATTTTCTTATCTCTTTTAAGTTTAAAATGCTAAACGAGTCCATTTCAATTACTTGAATATCTTCAACATCCTAGCATATGTGTTAAATGCAAACTCTCAAATAAAAGACCAACATAAAGGAATTAATGTTTTAGGCCTGGTCAGATTTCCTTAACTAAAGCCGACGGAGACTGGTTGATTCTTCAGCCAAACAATTTCCGACTGATAAGCCTTGCTCAGGTCGACGCGATCAGTTGATCGGAAGGGAATTTTGTCATCATATAAGGCATACTGGCACACAACTATGAGTGACACAACAAAACAATGTCTCAGAAACGGCGAGAAAAATGATCGACTGATGAATTATAGGTCGCTGATTAGCTGGGACCTTAATAGAGCATGCTCTATCTTTATGACTGTACGACTGATCAGTCTGAGACCGATCTGAAGAGTCTTAAGGCGGCTCATGTCAAAAACCGTTCTCAGGCCGATTGATCGCAGATTCGCTACAGACTGGAGCTTACAATGATTGGCTCGGATCTGAACTCGACCTGAGCGGGGCTTAAGCTGTCATTTCAAACAAAACCTCTCAAATAGGCTATCCCATATTTTTACAAGCATTGTCAGTAAGCCTCAACCACGCTTTATATTTAAGTATTACCAGGTTATGATGTATGTGTTTTCAAAACCCAGAACAAAGTATTTTTATAAGCACAAATTTATGATATTCTTATATGATTTCTTGGCCGTTTTGCTTTGCATGGGGGCTGTTTCTTAACACACTTACGCTCGTCATAACTTTGCATCTGGTCGTAAGGTAATGTTGAAGGTATATGTTGCTATGACAGTTAGGCCTTGCTTTGGACTTGTCAGGTGTAAATGTTTTGAGAAACATATTTTTTTAGACGGACAGCCGTATTTTGGACCGTCAGTATACAAAGACGAAAGTAGTCATTTTGTATTCAGAATATATATTATGTTTGTAGTGTCTAAAGACTAAAGTCATCTGAAATTGTGTTGCTGGGTTTTATAATTTATATACTTTGGATTGGATGATCAATCTGATAATAATACTTACGTCATGAAATGATATATTTCACTGACTGGTAGACTTCCATTTTTACTGTTTTTTAAAGCCATTGCTATCAAACAACTGTAGGAATACGCCGGTTTCGCGAATACACGTTCGCCATTATTCTCACATGTTGTCCCATTCGTTAATATACTTCCATTTGTCACGCAGTAATTGTTACTAGCACACTGTAATTTTCGAGGTGAATTTGTTGCCACTGGATTTTGCAACTGTTCCAAAAGAACTGGATTGGTTTGTGACGGCGAGGGCATTCCGGCATCAACACACTGACTTTCCCGGACTTGGATGTTCGGGGAGAACGTTGTAGAAACATTGGCTAACTGCAACTGATTATTCGCCGTGGAATTGTGCGTAGCATTAATAGTTATTGGCACAAACAAATGTTGATTCGTTGTTGACAAATGTACGTCATTTCTTTGCGTTTGACCAGTCAAATTTATCACGGATACCTTGCTAGTTTCAGTGTCCATGTGCTCGTGGACCGGCATACCCGTCTGGGGATTGACCAATAAATTTGGGTCGGAATTTTCTACCTCCACTAACTGGTGAAGTCTCACGGCTTCAGAAGCTCCCCAATTCCCCTTTTCCTCTAAAGCCATGTCCAAACTGAGCGGTATATACTCCAAGTTGTTGTTATTTTGAAGATTTCCGACATCACAGCTGCTTATCTGCTGCAGACAGTATTCCAGAGAGGTCATTTTCTCCACATTTTGAATTTGCAGAAAATTGTCGATATCTGCCTTAATGTCACAATCTATCATATCTTGCAACGAAGGTGTGTCGATTTCCTCGTGATTGAAATACTCCATCATCTTTCTTGTCGAATAACACAAACAGAAAAACGTGAGAAGACCTCGATAAACTGTGTAAAAATGAGAAAGTTCGTAGCCCGGCCAAGGTGTCCTTTATAGGCTTAATTCCGATGGTCGGCTCAGCCCTCTGTCCCATGTGCATGGAATTCCGATAAATTAACTCAACTAAAAACGACACAAAATGATATCTTAGTAAGTCTCCAAATGTGTAACTAGAACCAAGAGATCTTCGTAGGAAAATGATGAGTAATTAGAGAGCCGCAAACAATTAGCTGTCAAATTCACCACCCCCTCCTCGTAGTAAATTTCAACGTACGGTTGTAGTAAAATCGTTCCGTCGGCCTGTGAACAAAGAAATGTAATATGTTCAAAATGTGAGCCTCTGATTGGCTACTCAAACCCAGACAATTATCTGTCTGTGATTCGATTGGCTGACATGTTGTTCTGTTGTCATAGCAACTTCCATATAAGGACCAGCTGTACAGGTGTGGTACTGCAGGTGACTCAAACCATCTCTAACGGACAATTTAAAACAAAAATTGTCACTCATGTCTAAGGCACTTGTTTAACAGAGATGGATTCAACTATCTTTCGAAACATGCAAACATTAACCTTTCGTAATCCGAATTATAACATAGCAAAGTATACAGACACACAACTGGGTCACAGTGTTACAGTTTAAATAGACTAGAATGACTTTAAAATCTATGCAAGGTTGACTGTAATGAGCAAAGGTAGATAGATATGCCATCGGCTAACCTAAAACATGAGACATATGAAGTCAAAATATTTTAGCAACATACATGTACATTTTACCTGGTCAAGTCATAATACTCACGACACAGGCTTACTCACTGATTTTGATAAAAATATAGGTCAACGGTCGTACTGATAAAGGATCCAAATTCTCGTCCTGTCCAACCAGAGTCGATCTTTTCAAACGGCTTGATGACGAGCTAAGGGAGCAGTCATTAATCTACCTTCAGTATAGCCCAAGTTTAAATCGGACAGTCGATTTTAACCTTAGGGTTATTAGTCCGCAATATGTTGAGGGGATTGAAGGATAAATTCTGATACGCCCGCACGGGCTTCTTCAATACCGAAGAAGCCCGTGCGGGCGTATCAGAATTTATCCTTCAATCCCCTCAACATATTGCGGACTATAGGGTTATATACTCAACCTCAGCAAAATTGCAGATGAAACCTATAGTTGGAAATATCAAAACTCTATGTCAAAATTATATTGATGGTGATGCAGCGTTACCGGGTTTGGTTGGCGAGAAAATTTATGCGTTCAACGGACACGCGGCAACCCTTTCACATGATGACATCTATATATAGTGCGATACGAACCCATGGAATTGTACAATAAGAGGAATGATAAATATTCAAATGAATTGTAGGCCTAATAATTAGGCCTCAGCTAAAGGCGATAAACAGTTTACAAAATGGGAGAGTTTTAACATGCGTATAACATTCGTAAACTTATATAGGCCTACGTATTTTAACTAAAAACATCCAATGTTTTCAAAGTAGGCGATACCTTCCCCCTCCCTCGCCCTATGACCCGGTTCTACTAAGATGGTTAAGTTACGAATAGACTTGCAGTAATGAGTAGCGCCTCGCTCTTGTGACCAGGTGTAGTTTCGTATATCGCTTAACAAAGGCCTACGTTTTGCGTCAGGTGTAATCAGCAAATACACCAATCATTTAGTTTTTCGATGGCCTTCAAAGCCCCTTACTGTTGTGACGATCAGAAATTATGAAAAAAGTGTGAATTTAGGCAGCTGTTGTCACTTTTGCTTCTCTTGATAATAGGAATTTTTGAAAATAATCAGATTTTGGCAGCTCAAGTCGCATTAAACGAAAATATATCACAATTTTGTCAGCTCAAGCCACTTTAACCTGGGATATTTGTCATGTTTATAAGGCTAGCTGTTTTATTCCGGCTATTATTACGTTGCGCATTTTTCTTAAACAGCCCCAAGTGACTATCCTGTCACTTCTTCTATAGAAAACTCATGTCAGTTGAGTCATCTGGGGCTATAAAACATGACATTTGCTGTAAAACCACAAATATTTTATGGCTCAATATATACGCAATACGGTTTTTAAGGTAGTGATTCGGTTTAAGTCTTTTTTTTTGGAAGGCTGATGAATCCAATTTTCGAAAGATATTATAATTAGGCAAATAATCTTGGAATTTCTCTACCACGGTTGTTGGCTAACAGATTGGAGCGACACCGCGGCCCTGTTGAAAGAAGGCGCAGGTTATGTGGGGTTTAAATCCAACTTTGAGGTCTTAAACAGTTGTGGTATCTTAAGTTTGACGTACACCTGTGACGTAAAGCATGTCGTCCACTATGGGCAGCTTTGCATCACAAGGTGCTTTGTGAGACAAGGTGCTGATCACAACTGATCCATGTCGTAGTCCACTATAGACATCTTTACAACACCTTTGTGAGACATGGTCCTGGTCACAACTGGTCCATGTTGTAGTTCACTATAGACATCTTTGCATCAGCTTTGTGAGACATGGTCCTGGTCACAACTGGTCCATGTTGTAGTTCACTATAGACATCTTTGCATCAGCTTTGTGAGACATGGTCCTGGTCACAACTGGTCCATGTTGTAGTTCACTATAGACATCTTTACAACACCTTTGTGAGACAATGTCCTGGTTACAACTGGTCCATGTTGTAGTTCACTATAGACATCTTTGCATCAGCTTTGTGAGACATGGTCCTGGTCCCAACTGGTCCATGCTGTAGTCCACTATGGACATCTTTACAACAGCTTTGTGAGACAATGTCCTGGTTACAACTGGTCCATGTTGTAGTCCACTATGGACATCTTTACAACAGATTTGTGAGACAAGGTGCTGGTCACAACTGATCCATGTTGTAGTCCACTACGAACACCTTTACAACAGTTTTGTGAGAAAGGGTCATGGCTACAACTGTTCTATGTTGTAGACCACTGGCCCCTGCACCTTTGTTCATTTGTGAATGATGGTATTTTCAGTGTAGATTCAGTGCCGAAATTAAAACTCCATATTAACTGAATTTTGAACAATACCCGTGCCACATCGTTTACTGTTCAAGGCAATGTAAACAGGAAATGGCCCGAATATCACACCAAGAACCCCCTATCTTTGATATCGCTTATTGAGAAAAATGAACTAAAAAATAACATATTAATTGTGATAAATTGAACAGCTCTTGTGACGAAACCGAAAACTCCTTTAAAAATAGCTATGATAGAAGTAATTCAGTAAATAAATACTCGAAAAGGAAACTTACTAAATCTAATAAACGTATCTTCTTCTCAAAATACTTTAGGTTAGCTAGACACAGTTATCCCATTGACGGAAAATATATTATCCATCTTAATCAAGAAATTAATTTAAGATATGTTAGCTGAAGGCAAAACATATTAGAGAATTTTAAAAAAAGTTTCAAGACAAATTACGTAACATGAGAAAAGAGCCGCAGATTTAAGTATTGATGACTTTATCCAATATTTTAGCAAGGCCAACGAAGTCACCAAAGATCCTGTAAACTCTGGTTTCACCAAAGGGGAGATAACTGAGCTAGAAAACTCAGAAGTACTAAATGATGAAATATCTATTGATGAAAGCAAGTTCGCCATCAATCCATTCAAAAACAATAAAGTGACTTGATTAGATAGAATTCCAAATGAGTTTATTAAATCAAGTAAGCGTTTATTTATGAATATATATTTCATACGTTTTTAATGATGTTTTAATACTGCCCAAGTCCCTGAGAAATGATTGATTGGTATGACACCACCAATTTACACAGGAAAGGGAGTATAAGCAAGACCCAGCGAACTATAGAACGATCGCATAACTTAGCCATCTAAGCAAAACGATTTAAGTCTATAATTAACAAGAAGTTAGCCATGTTTGTAGAATCCAACTTAATTTTCTTGGAAAATGAAACCACGTTTCCGAAAAGATCATTCCAAGACAGACAACATATTTCACCTATTTGCTCTCTCCAAAATACTAAAAGCCCGTTAAAAGAAATTGGTTTATACCAATGTGGATTTTAGTCGTGCGTTTGATTCCGTTTGGAGGAATGGTTTGTGTGACAAGCTTTTGAGTTACGGTATAAATGGAAAACTATTTACAGTGATTTACAATATATACGCTGGTATAAAATCATGTGTGCTTCATAATCCGTCCGATTTTTTCATCCGAACACGGGTTAAGGCAAGGTGAAAATTTATCACCCATTATGTTTTCCTCGTTTTTTAAAATGATTCAGAGCCATTCTTGCCACATAATGGGTACCGTTCTTCCTCTATAGCAGACCAAATAAAATAAAATACGATTCTGGGGAAGAGTTCACTTAGGGAATGTCAAACCAAAATGATCTTATGTTATGTACAAAGCTTTGTTTTCTGACGTTGAAAAAGGTGTTGTTTATGAATATAAATGGATAGCAAAATTCGAAGCAATTCTTAACAATGCAGGATCCTGTTTCACAAAACGGCGTAGATGTATTTTTTTTTGTAACTTTCATACTAACGTATCTCTACAATATGGGTTGCTATATCAGTTACGTGAAAACTTACGCTACGCCGCTTTGTGAAACAGGGTAAAGGTATGAGCTACATTTGGTAGGAACAAATCATCACCTGACTGAATCGAAAGTTGAAAAATATACGTATTGATCAGTTCTCTCAACATTGGATTAACCTATCGCTCAACTCATCAAAGGGTATCTTTTATTCTAAATTCAAATTATCGCTCACGATGAAAAATTATCTCATTTCTTTATACCCAAAGTTCCGTATGCCAGCTACAAAGTTCAGAACATCTAACCAACCATACCATGTCAATTGAAACAGGTAGCTGGCAAAACAAAGCAAGAGCTGACACAATCTAAACAGAGAAGTTAATCTTCGCATGCGAGACTTAGTTCTGAAGCGCAGGGGAGGTAAGCATGTGGGCACGATTGGAGCTGACAGAGTTTGCGAGTTATGTCCCCTTCAATGTGTTGATGACATACATGGAGATATCTTATGGTTGGGGACGAATATAATTACCTACTTGTAAGTCCTTTTTAGAGGTGATGTAATTAAATGCTTTGAACAAAACTATTATCTCCATCCATTCAGTAAGTGAATTAATCGATCTTTGAAAAACAATGAATCAACCAAAGTTATCAAAACTATATCAAAATAAACGCATATTATTATAGAAAGTGTGAAGCTGAACCAAATTGAGAATATTGCTGCGTTGTGGCAATGACGTCAACTTAACGTCAGCATGACCGATGTATGTGTACATGTATTATCTGTCATGACAATGTTAATCAATGTAGACACACTGCTTTTATATGTTTGTTTACAATAACACTTGGTGCTTGCACGTATCATTACTATGTGTACCTGACCGGCAAAGTAAGTAAACCAGGATAGAGACACACGAGTGCGGCTATGTGTATGTATGTATAGAAACATCTTCTATTTTACGAGTCTTCAATGCTGCCACCATGATAAATGCAATATTGTATTATTTACGTCCCCATTTACCCCTGTGTGCTGGGAGTAAGTGAAATAAAAGAAAAAAAGATACAAATCCGTCATCTTCTACTGTCATCTTCTCGATATAAGGCAATATTTTTCACATGCCCAGACATTCCACTTATGACCATACGCTCCTATAAGCAGCGGGTATGTACGAAAGGGAGAGAAATCTACCGTTGCTTATAGGAGCGTATTTATGGCCTAGTTTTAATACCTAGTCTCGAAGAGATGGTATATTGCGAGTATTTATGTCGCGGAGATAATTGAACAAGCGTCCATTTTCCATTCCTTTATATCGCTAAGGGATATATGTGGGCAACTGTATACTTGGTCATATAATATCATTTTTCCGAATGCACAAGTAGGCCCTACCTTAATTTGCTACGCAGGTTGAGTATTCGTATATAGAAGACCTATGAGGCCACTCGCATCGGGTTTTGTCGGCTTTCAGAAACACGCGGCACGAAAAAAGCAAACAAGAGTCATCAAAGGATGACGCATCCCCCCCGGCCCCACACAAGATTGTGGAAGTGGAAACGTACTAAGAACAGACAAAAGTTCATTTCCATACAGGATACCCACATCCTCACTTGATAACAACCATGCTCAGCAAGTTTCAACAATATGCAATGCAATATGTAGGAGGAAATGCATTTAGAAACCCATATCAGGTGGAATCAAGAAAAAGCAACAGGCACAGCGTTCTGGAAGGTAACAATTTAGCAGGGCTAGGATAAGGTCCATGCAATGTCCCGAAACACTGTATGTCAGCAGAAACAACCTAGTGTTCATGTCTTCCTGTACAGTCGGAAAAGGGCAAAGACTCCGAAAATAGCAAAACCAGCGCAACCAGCGTAAATCGCATGATATCCAGCATGTAAACCAAGATCAAAAATTTTGACACAAAATGTGGGAGAAGCTGCGATGACAAGCACCCATTGCCTATGTCTTCGTATACTGTCGGGAAAGGGCAGTAACTATGAAAATAATGAAACCAGCGTAACCAAAAACGGAGGTGCACATCCTCGCATGATATCCAGCATGTCCATCAAGTTTCGAAAAAAACTGATGAAAACCGTGGGAGGAGATGCAATGACAAGCACTAATTGTCTATGTCTTCGGATACTGTTGGAAAAGGGCAGTAACTCTGAAAATAATGAAACCAGCGTAACCAAAATATGAGGAGCACATCCTCGCATAATATCCAACATGCCCAATAAGTTTCGAAAAAATTGATGAAAAGCCTGGGAGGAGATGCGATGACAAGCACTAATTGTCTATGTCTTAGTATACTGTCGGAAAAGGGCAGTAACTCTGATAATAAGGAAACCAACGTACACAGAATAAGAGGGGCAGATCCTCGTATGATATTCAACAAGTCCACTGAGGTTAAAAAATTATGAAGACCGTGTGAGGAGATGCGATGACAAGAAATGATTACGGACGGACAGACAGACAAACTGATCGCTATATTTGCCCCGGTTGGGAGGGGGTATAAAAATGAGCAAAACGGCAAACTCTCAAGAGAAATAACCGTTTTGGTGTTTTCTCGCTTCCCGTTTTGGCGGCTAAATAAAACACATGGCACACGACGCGAGAAATCTTTCATTTCAGATTGTCGTTTTTGCTGGAGGTCAAGAAAACTCCAAAAAGGCAATATTTCTAGATAACTGACTCCAGTGGCCTCTTGCAAGTATAAATAGTATAAGTTACACTTGATATGTATATGCAATTAACCCATATGGAAGGAAAACCCCTTTTCGACGAGAATACCGTTTAACATGCATGGCTTTTGACTAAACATACCAGAGCATGCCTTCGTATCGTTTTAGATTTGAAGCCATGATTATCACATCCGTATTCAAGATTAAAGAATTAACTTTTTCAATTTCTTTTATTTTACCAAACTATCCAAACAATAATTACATATACACTGTATCAATGAAGTGTTTTACATAAACTAGTTTTTTTAAAAATGTGACTAATCCCCCCGCCCCCTCCACACACACACACGCACACCCTCGCCCACACGCAAAAACAAGGTAAGGAAATTTGTTAATATTGCTTATAGAGTTGGTCATCAGTACATTGTTAACAGCAAACAAAACGGGGCTCAACATCAACACGTTATTCAAATTAAATCAAACTAATAGAGAGACTCTCTTTTGTTTTTCAGACTTTAAAACAGTTACGATTAAATCATTGATTCACGACACGCAGTTACGTTATTCTTTCCAATCAGGCGTCGGACATGCAGAAACTGTTTCTCTAGCCTGCCTGCTCAGCTCTCACATCTCGACGTTGTAGTTCTTATACTGTTCTCCGTGGTCTTAGTCTTGCGAAAACGCTTTAATAACATGTTGCGAATGGCAGGGGTCAGAAGGCAATAGATGAAGGGATTGACTGCGCTGTTAAGAGTTGACAGCGTCATCGCGAAGCGTGTCAAAGCGAAATTGCTCAAGCCAAATAAAGTTATTAAAACAGAAGGGAGTATGCAAACCACCATGACCGAGAGTAAAACAACTTGAGTAGTCAGATGCTTCTTTGTCTGGAAAGAAACTCTTTTTTCCCAACCTCACTGACCTCAGAGACCATACTTATTTGCTGGAAGCCGATTTTGAGGCATATTAAAGTGGCATGAGCTGCCAAAATTCACACATTTTTCATAATTTCTGATCGTCACAACAGTAAGAGGCTTTGAATGCCATCGAAAAACTAAATGATTGGCGTTGGAATGAGGAAAATCCATACAGTATGTGGCTTGTACGAACCGAAAACGTGTTCGAAAAGCAAACAAAATCTAAAAAACCGGGACGACCATTCATTCATTCTAAGCCAAAGTTAGTTCAAATCAATACTTTATCGTACATTTTAGAGACTAGAAGTACTAAAAAGCTGCTGAATTATAAGTCTTGAGAAAAATAGTCTATAATTTGAACATTCTGTTTTAACGTCAAAATATCAACATTTTGGCAGCTCATGCCCCTTTAATATGTAGCAGATTAGAGTAATACCAAGTGTTGCAAAAGCTGCGATTCTCAAAATCTCTAACCAAATATCGGCTGTAGGATTCTGCACAAGTTTCGTGTAAGTCACATTTGTTGTTTTGTTTGGCTGGTCGTCGAGGAAGCTATCCAACGAAAAGGGATACTCTCTTGTACCGTTCAGCGTCGACGTTTTGTTCAAATCTGAGTCAGAAGTTGCACCTGAATCTGAACGTCTCCCATTTGGCGAAAGCAGCACCGCAAGAACAACGGCTGCCAAGTCAAGCATGAAGATCCCTGCAAGAAGTAACTTCTTTCTCAAGATCTCCAGCATCTGAGTATAGCAATAAGCGTCACTGCCCACGCAGAGATGAACGAGGAAATAAAGTAAACACGTAATGATATTTCCCGGGCTAGGAAAACAAGAACGGGTGTCCACGAACCAAGGTCCGAACCCAGGCTGTAGTATCCCACCCCTTCCAATAGCAAAGACGGTAAAGAGTGGGCGATGCAGATAACCACATCAACGATCGCCATGTGAAGATAAACGACGCTGTTCACAGAGTTTTTGCCGAAGTTCCACTTGTTGGCAACAATGGCAATGCTATTGCTCGGAATCCCGAATACGCAAATACACAGAAGAAGAGCGATACGAGTTCCCACGATTCCTACATTTTCGTACACAATCTCCATGTTTCTTTATGAATTTTGCCCACAAAAGCGTCTGATAGGAAAATACGACATTTTCCTGATACCCCGAGGCTTTTATACACTGGTTACCATACCTTCGGGAAAGTCCGGAACTTTTCCGTAACTGTGCGAGACTTTGACCATTATGTAAATTTATATGGTGATTCACTTTCAATATATCGTTATCGATCTTCATATAAACAGGCTGCAGACTGGGATCGATATCACTAGATGATACCATTTTACTCAGGAAACAAAACAAAATATATTACATGAACAAAAAGAGCCACAGAAAATAATCCCGCGAATCGAAATTCTTCAGAAGGCTTGGGCATCCTATATGACAGTGGATAATTACGGTCAAATTCTCCATTTTTCCATGAAAGGTTATTTCGAAGGCAAAAACTTATTTCTTCAAAAACTCGTTAGAAACAAACCATAAACGTCCAGATTTGATTAAATACGTACTATGGAATATTCGGTTCCTGAAAGTTACCTTAAAAGGATGATGACAGAGTTTGTTTGGAAATCGAAGATATGTCTTCCCCCGAAATCAAATCATTATACAGAGGGGCATGTTAGGCTAAAATCGCCAGCGTTAAAATATTAAGATACATCGGGAAGAGAGATATATAGTCACAAACATTCGACAACAACAAAAGATACAAGCAATTAGTTGTAAATTAAATTTCACGAATTAAATTTCGCAGATTTTTTAACAACGGTCACAGCTTTTATTAAAAAAAGTATCTCCTGTCATCAATTTAAGTTGATTTGGGATGGCAATGATTTATAAAATTATATCCAAGTTCAAGAAAAGTTGTGTTAATTCTTCCGCTGTGGTTCAGAACTGTCATTAAGATTGCCGTATAGAATTAAATTTTATCGCAATAGCCACAAATATAAATCTATGACGCTATTTTCCACGCTTATAAGAAATATCGTGTTCTTCCCGAAGAGCTGTTAATAATATGCGTTTGGAAAACGTACACCCCTTTCTCAAAATTCTGCATCCGCCAATGTAGCTGTTAGTCGCAAAGTTTGGGAGGTTACCATGTGGCTATTGTGGTAACAAGAGATAGTTTGGTGGAATTAAACTACACCATGTATTAGGTGATAACTTTACAATACTAGACGTTTACACCAAGCTTGTGGTTTCGATCCACCGAGCTGTAAAGTAAGCATCGTAGTACATTGCCGGATGTGGTTGACTTTGTTTCAAAAATTCCGTAGAGCATCTTAGAAGTTAAGAAAAAGTTAAATTGGGCCGTAGCGCCAATAAGCTAAAACAACCAACAACATTGGGCCGTAAAACGGAATAAGATACGGTTTCAAGCAAAACTCGAGTCCCCTCGTTGTGGTAATCCCGTATGCGTCAGCGGATGCGCATTTGTTGTGCTGTCTTCTAAGCTAATCGACAATTAATTAATGTACGCTTAGATTAAGGCAATTCCTTCTTCAAAACTACATGCACATACAAGCGTAATGATATGCGTGGGTTACAGGGACCTCTTCGTTGGTAATCAGTCTCAAGATCGCGG
This sequence comes from Lepidochitona cinerea, assembly GCA_963971465.1. Taxonomy (NCBI): domain Eukaryota; kingdom Metazoa; phylum Mollusca; class Polyplacophora; order Chitonida; family Tonicellidae; genus Lepidochitona; species Lepidochitona cinerea. The sequence goes on from OZ020553.1 coordinate 47,041,618, forward strand.
CCAAAAAGTCTATAATCAAATCAAGGTTTGTTGCAATTCACTTATTTACGACAACGAAAACTAATGGGATAGCGTTTTCTAAATGAGGACTGGTCAGAAACATTGAGCGAAGCGACGGGTTAGGTCAGCAAGCAAGCTAGCCAAAGTGGCTCAATGATTTGGCCATGGTCAGGAGTCAGATTGTAATTACCGAAGCAAGTTTAGATGGACAAACTTAATTTAAACGAACGTTGTGCCATCGTCCCTAATAGTAAACCTTCAGCAAAGTATAAAACTAAGAAATTATGGTGATTTGTACTTCTTGATTTACTTTAAAGGAGCTCTTTGGCAATTTTAAAGCTGTCATTCTATTGACATTGTCTCGTAAAAACAAATATTTGATACTATCAAATATTTCAATGGCATTTAGAAGTTGAAAGGTTAACAATAAGGTGAAGAATTACTTATGGATAACAACATGTAAGAACTACATCGAAACGTCGTCACCCAATTAACCAAGAAGTTGCTATCCATAAGTAATTCTTCGCCTTTTGAGATTATCGTCTACTTTTCTCGAGATGTACAAATTAGAAGCTAGTGTTCAGAATTACCTCAGGCCGAAAAAAATGAACATATTTGGTTATCGTTTTGAACACTACTTCGGTTCAATCTTTCTATTGCCTTGACAATCAAAATAAATGAAAAAATTACCTCCGGCCGAAAAAATGAACAAATTTGGTTATCGTTTATACTTCGGTTTAATCTTTCTATTGCCTTGACAATAAAAATAAATGATAAAAATTGGGAATATTGGCACACGATGCCACTGTTTACCCACATCCCAGAGGAGACGGTCTACAATGAGAGAGCCGAAGGAACTCGGCCACCTTGGTTTTAAACTACGACCCCTGCCATAAATGTATGATATAAGGCAATAAAATTCTATTTCACCTTTTCACTGTAAAAAATACACACCATGAGTCACTTTAAGCTCATACTCGCTGTTATAGACAACCATCCAAAAGACCGCAAGATAACCCCCAAAAATAATTACATAACGTAAAAATGTTAAATTTCCGTTCCGCGGACTACTGAAATTACCCATTAAGCCATTTGACGCAACGAAAATAACGGAGGATGTGGTGAATCAAAAGATTATCATTTCCGCAAATGTATGGTGGCTGGTCTTATTCTCACGTTTTCGCTTGGTCAAATCAATGCGAAAATAAGAAAACGCGAAGTTTTACATGTACAAGGAAGAATTCTTACTTTCACGTCGAGTCTTGGTCGAATTCCAAGCGAAAATAAGATTTTAATTAGTTAGTGTCTTGTAGAAAGTGAATATAATAGTATTCTCGTTATTTTGGGATTACACTATCTTGAAAATATGGTAGAAATTCTTCTACCGATTTTTGGGTGATGCCCCATCATGCTCTGGGACCCGGGTTCGATTCCCGTTTCGGGCGTCACTCAAAAATCGGTAGAATAATTTCTACCATATTTTCAAGATAGTGTAATGCCAAAATAACGAGAATACCGAAAATAAGATATTAAGAAGACGTTCGGTCGTTATTTGTTGTTGATTTGTTCTTTTCTTATTCTGACGATTTCTTGCTTTCGCTTGGACCCAAAGCGAAAATAAGACGACACGAAATTTCAGCTCTAAAACTCGCGTTTTCTTATTCTAGCCTTGATTTGACCAAGCGAAAACGCGAGAATAAGAAATGGCACACATCAGCCACCACACAAATGGAAAATGAAACTGTGTAGGACCTACTGTCCCCACACCATGTAAATCTTTATGTGGGATATAACATGAAAGTCATATTGACAGGTCAAACTTTATTTAAACTTGTCACTTTGAATGCACATGCAATAACCTTTCCCTATAGATCAATAGCTTTAGATATATAGCTTTATCTAAAACACACACCAGCCTGTCAAACAATGCTCAAAGTAAACGGTGCGAAACAGAACGGGACAAAACGCTGTGTTCCTACAAGAAGGTCAGTGTCGTAGTATCTAAAAAAAATGACAAAGTTTGAAATATATGTTGAATATAAAAAGATTTATAAAACGCCTTTTTATGAATTGCGATTGTCTGGAAAAGTGCGTTAAACCAAATCCATTGACGATGAAATATAGACTATGGGCCGATTGTTGATGAGAAAATTAGCTTCACAGCAGGTTAGATGACGTCACATCACAAAGGGATTTCCCTGTTACGCCACGTCATTTAACTTGCCGTTAAATTTTATTTTCTGTAACCGGTGTCATATCGACAGGGCCTGTAACTTTTAGGCATACGAAAAGAAGCAAATACGTCACAGACAAAATTAGAATAGCCGGTACGCATGCACATTCTGGATGGTTATCACACTAGATTCACGCGCTCTCAGGATCGAGATTTGCTGAAGGGTCAAGTAAAATGGGTCTCCAGGTTAGACTCTTGGGGCCGGTTGTTCCAAGAGTCATTAGCTTAACGACAGGTTAGATGACGTCACCAAGGATTTTCTTTGTTACGCCACGTCATTTAACTTGCCGTTAAGCTATTTGTTTTTTATCAGGGGAATCGAGATTTTCGCGGCCTCGATATTGGCATTGTGGGCTATTTTAGGGCAAGGTTGGGGGATAGGTATACGTTACAGGGAATACAAAGTACTTCGACTTTTGACGTGAGTTGAAACTTTTGAGAAGTTTTTTTTAAAAATAAGACGATTTTAAACAAGATGGTAAGTTAAGCTTTTAGATTCAAAATCTCAAATTTTGAAATTTGGAGAAAAAATATAAATTTGGGAACAAATTATTAGGAAAGCAATGGTAGACTACATGATTTTATTCAGATACAATTCGAAAGAATTTCGTCGACATAAGGTTGTAGGTACAAATACACGAAGGCTGCACAGGTATGTTGTTTTTAAATGCATAAACTAATTAGCCGTTTTGGAAGGGGTTAATTAGGCGCCCCAAAAATATATTTTCATTCAAATTCACTCAGGAAATTGATGTTTATTTTGGAACAATGCAAATACACAATGAAAATATAGTATTAATTAAGAGCTAGCCATAGAAGCCTAAAAATTAAATATACATCCCGTATATTCAAATTGTGTCCTTTAACTAGACGTACAAACCATGCTGGTAATGAAGTTTCTCTATACATATATGATTAAGCCTTTTTTTAAGAATTCCAAACACTTACATACCTCTTAATTTTACCTCTTACATACCTCTTAACAAGCTCGTAGCTTGTTAGAATTTATACCCCTTCTTGGTATATATGTCTTGGGTAAAGAGGTATTGCCACCCGACCCAAAACAACAACTGAGTTCTAAGACACGTCTTTATAAATAAATAAATCAATCAATAAATCGATAGATCAATAAATCAGTCAACCCTTCAACAAATCAATCGCCCAACCAATCAATCAATGAATCAACTAATCGATGGATAAATCAAACAATCAACCAGCCAACCAATCACTCAATCAGTCAATCTATTCTTTTTAAGGTCCAATATGTTATCATGTAGAAGAGTACCAGAGTTGTCTGACGTTGGATTTTAAAAGAGGGCAGTTGCTATAGACTATAGTAATTGTGATAATGATGGCTGAGGGCGAACTTGATGTCCTTGGAGCAAAATTTTACTGCAGCCTTCTCCAAGAGAACTATGATATGATGTGTAAAAGTTTGCTTCTGGACAAACAGTTGTATGCTCAGCTTATAAACAGATGTGGTTTCACCTTGAAAATGGTCAACGAGATAAAGGTAAATAAAAGAGACCATTCCGAAACGCTTGATCTGAAATAAAGGCCATTCATCAGAGAGTTGTAAGACTCTCTACAATTCTACAACCGTACTACGATTTAATTTTTTCTTCTTCACAGAATCGCGGGTCATTTTCGCAAAAAGTCAGGTGCCTGATATTGTTGTTGGAGACTAAAATAAAGGAAAATCCAAGCTATATGCGAGAGTGGTGTCGGTGTTTGGAAAATGTTGGCCAAGGTCCTTTAGCTAAGCACGTGAACCTAAAAATCAAGCTAACGCTTGGTAGGTAAAAATTTTGTTATTTTACCTCTACATGCAAAGAAAACATGATAGAAAACGCCTTTTTAACTGAAAACCTTTAAATACGGACATGTTTTATGCCAGAAAAAACGTGTGGTACATAACTTGATTAATTGATTGATTGTTTGGTGTTTTACGCCGCGCTCAAGATTATTTCACTTATATGGCGGCGTTGCCAGTTTTATTGTGGGAGGAAACCGGGCTCTGTGCCCGGAGGAAACCCACGACCTTCCGTTGGTAACTGGCAACCATCCCACATAGGTTGTTCGAGTGAGAACCCAGTCAGAGAATTTTCCACTTTTTTGGACTGCGTGGGAATCGAACCCGCGACCCATTGGTGTACATAACTTGAATAACTAAAGAAACATAGACTTATGTAACTATGTAACTTTTTCATTTTTTATGATCATTTTGCTGTAAATATATGCTCAAAACAGGTAATATGTGCTCAAGACAGTAGACACATGCTCAAGATAGTGCATATGTGCTCAAGACAGTAAACGTATGCCCAAGACAGTATATATCATATATATGCTCAAGACAGTAAGCATATGCTCAAGACAGTATATATCATATATATGCTCAATACAGTAATAATATGCCCAAGACAGTATATATCACATATATGCTTTTTCCCTGTGGCCGTGTGTTTTAGTGTTCATAAATATATATGCTCAAGACAGTAAGCATATGCCCAAGACAGTAAACATATGTCAAAAGCAGTAAACATATGCTTAAGACAGTAAATAGATGCTCAAAACAGTAGACACACGATCAAGACCGTATATATCATATGTATGCTTAAGGCAGTACATATGTGCTCAAGACAGTATATATATATGCTCAAGACAGTACATATGTGCTCAAGACAGTATATATATGCTTAAGATAGTACATATGTGCCCAAGACAGTATATATATGCTCAAGACAGTACATATGTGCTCAAGACAGTAGACATATGCTCAAGACGGTGTATATGTGCTCAAGACAGTAGACATATGCTCAAGACGGTGTATATGTGCTCAAGACAGTAGACATATGCTCAAGACAGTGTATATGAGCTCAAGACAGTATATATGTGCTCAAGACAGTAGACATATGCTCAAGACAGTGTATATGTGCTCAAGACAGTAGACATATGCTCAAGACGGTGTATATGTGCTCAAGACAGTAGACATATGCTCAAGACGGTGTATATGTGCTCAAGACAGTAGACATATGCTCAAGACGGTGTATATGTGCTCAAAACAGTAGACATATGCTCAAGACAGTATATATGTGCTCAAGACAGTAGACATATGCTCAAGACGGTGTATATGTGCTCAAGACAGTAGACATATGCTCAAGACGGTGTATATGTGCTCAAAACAGTAGACATATGCTCAAGACAGTATATATGTGCTCAAAACAGTAGACATATGTTCAAGACAGTGTATATGTGCTCAAGACAGTAGACATATGCTCAAGACAGTACTAGACATATGCACAAGACAGTAAGCATATGCTCAAGGCAGTATACATATGCTCAAAAGACACTAAATGTAGGCTCAAGACAGTAAATATATGTGCGCAAGACAGTAAATAGATGGTAAAGACCATACATATATGTGCGCAAGACAGTAAATAGATGGTAAAGACCATACATGTATGTGCGCAAGACAGTAAATAGATGGTAAAGACCATACATATATGTGCGCAAGACAGTAAATAGATGGTAAAGACCGTCAATATATGTGCGCAAGACAGTAAATAGATGGTAAAGACCTCAATATATGTGCGCAAGACAGTAAATAGATGGTAAAGACCATACATATATGTGCGCAAGACAGTAAATAGATGGTAAAGACCATACATATATGTGCGCAAGACAGTAAATTGATGGTAAAGACCTCAATATATGTGCGCAAGACAGTAAATAGATGGTAAAGACCATCAATACATGTGCGCAAGACAGTAAATAGATGGTAAAGACCATACATATATGTGCGCAAGACAGTAAATAGATGGTAAAGACCATACATATATGTGCACAAGACAGTAAATAGATGGTAAAGACTTCAGTATATGTGCGCAAGACAGTAAATAGATGGTAAAGACCTCAATATATGTGCGCAAGACAGTAAATAGATGGTAAAGACCGTCAATATATGTGCGCAAGACAGTAAATAGATGGTAAAGACCGTCAATATATGTGCGCAAGACAGTAAATAGATGGTAAAGACCATCAATATATGTGCGCAAGACAGTAAATAGATGGTAAAGACCTCAATATATGTGCGCAAGACAGTAAATAGATGGTAAAGACCATCAATACATGTGCGCAAGACAGTAAATAGATGGTAAAGACCATACATATATGTGCGCAAGACAGTAAATAGATGGTAAAGACCATACATATATGTGCGCAAGACAGTAAATAGATGGTAAAGACCTCAATATATGTGCGCAAGATAGTAAATAGATGCTTAAGACCATCAATATATGTGCGCAAGACAGTAAATAGATGGTAAAGACCATCAATACATGTGCGCAAGACAGTAAATAGATGGTAAAGACCATACATATATGTGCGCAAGACAGTAAATAGATGGTAAAGACCATACATATATGTGCGCAAGACAGTAAATAGATGGTAAAGACCACAATATATGTGCGCAAGACAGTAAATAGATGGTAAAGACCATCAATATATGTGCGCAAGACAGTAAATAGATGGTAAAGACCATCAATACATGTGCGCAAGGCAGTAAATAGATGGTAAAGACCATACATATATGTGCGCAAGACAGTAAATAGATGGTAAAGACCATACATATATGTGCGCAAGACAGTAAATAGATGGTAAAGACCATACATATATGTGCGCAAGACAGTAAATAGATGGTAAAGACCTCAATATATGTGCGCAAGACAGTAAATAGATGGTAAAGACCATCAATACATGTGCGCAAGACAGTAAATAGATGGTAAAGACCATACATATATGTGCGCAAGACAGTAAATAGATGGTAAAGACCATACATCTATGTGCGCAAGACAGTAAATAGATGGTAAAGACCTCAGTATATGTGCGCAAGACAGTAAATAGATGGTAAAGACCTCAATATATGTGCGCAAGACAGTAAATAGATGGTAAAGACCTCAATATATGTGCGCAAGACAGTAAATAGATGGTAAAGACCTCAATATATGTGCGCAAGACAGTAAATAGATGGTAAAGACCGTCAATATATGTGTGCAAGACAGTAAATAGATGCTAAAGACCGTCAATATATGTGCGCAAGACAGTAAATAGATGCTAAAGACCGTCAATATATGTGCGCAAAATAGTAAATAGATGCTTAAGACCGTCAATATATGTGCGCAAGACAGTAAATAGATGCTAAAGACCGTCAATATATGTGCGCAAGATAGTAAATAGATGCTAAAGACCGTCAATATATGTGCGCAAGATAGTAAATAGATCTCCAGACAGTAAATATATAGGCTCAAGACAGTAAATGTGTGCTCAACTATCTTGACTTCACGGTTTCAAACTTTTCAATGGAAACATCAAATCACCGTTGTTGCATAGCAATGTTTATGCGAAAATCATTGCTTAAAGGCTCAGATGCCGCCGTAGCCTGTTTAAATTTGCTAAAAAAAACCAATTTACATGAGCTTACTACGACTAATACCACTAAACTTAAACATAGGACACATAAAACATGTCTAGTTAGCTTTAGACTGTAAAAATGGGGTGAAAAACAAACGAAGAATCGAAGCCTGATTACAACAACAACGATCAGTGTCGGTCAACTTGTATCTGCCTTTGTATCTGTGGTTTACACTCAAACAATTATCAGCAGGCTTTTCCAGTCGCTGTTAACCGATCGTCAGTCTGTATTTCGAAGATAAATAGGCCTACGTAAAATTACACTGTGCCGTTAGTTCACTCACTCGACTGAAACATAAAATCGCCAATAGGGGGCAGATCGGTTTGTTTACGTTCCGGGTACGTAACAATTCAAATTTTCAAATTCAAATTAAAAATACAAAGTGACGTCCAAACTTTTAAATTTTGGTAAAAATAGAAAGTTCCTAACTTATATTGTCTTGGGAAAATACAGAATACGGTCTTTCTTTTTTAATGTAAACAATATTCCTGATTTTCGCGGCATGTGTGCCTTTAAAGGCCCAGATGCCGTCGTAGGCTGTTAAACATTTGTTAATAAAACCAATTTACATCAGCTTACTACAACTAAACCATAAAAAAATATGTATTAGGGCACATAAAACATGTACAGTTAGGTTTAGAATGTTGGAATGGGGGTGGAAAACAAACGAAGAATCAAAGCCTGATTACAACAACAACGATCAGTGTCGGTTAACTTAGTGGTTGGATTATCCTTTATCTGTGGTTCACACTCAAAAAATTATCGACAGGCTTTTCGACCCGATCGTCAGTCTGTATTTCTCAGATAAAGAACGTAAAATTATACTGTGCCGTTTAGATCACTCACACGACTCAAACATTAGGGTGCTTGTGCGCATGTTCAGGTTCGGGGTTTGTTTACATTGCGGGTACTTGATAAATCTAATTTTTAATTGAAAATTAAAAATACTAAATGATGCCAAAACTTTCTATTTTTGGTAAAAAATAGTAAGTTCCCAACTTGGTCTGTCTGGGAAAAATACAGAAAACCGCCCATTGTTTTTTTATATAACCGGTATTCTGAATTTTCGCGGCAAGTAGGTCTTTAATGTTTCTATTGTGTAATGAAAATATATGGCCTACGTATTTTTTTCAGAGAAAAGAATCGACGAAGCAAAGGCTCAATTAAAACTACAGCCCCGGAAGAAATCCATTACTGATGGCCGTTATCAACGGAAAACAGAGTTGAATTGTAGATCCTCTATTTCTAAAAACCCGCGGAGATCAGTGGGCCGGTATACCCAAAATATTTATAGGATGGGCCTGAATAAGCATCCTTCTGAGCCACTTCCATACATCCAGAGTCCGTTTATCTACGGGCAAATGAGTAACTCGTACAGTATTCTCAGCAACCCTTTTAGAGCGTACAATATCCTTTCCCATGTGGTAGGACGGCTTGATATGCAGACTCGAGAAATGGATGCCATCAAGAAGCGCATGCGCAGGCTGGAACTTGACACATCCTACCTGAAAAGAACCATTGGTCGAACTATAGCGGGCTCTCGGCCTATTTACATAGATACTCACCCTGCAAGATTCAAATTGCCTCCATTGTAGAGTACAGAAGTTCCAAAGGTAGCCTGCGTTGCAGTTAATAACATCTTGAGAGATATTAAAAGATTTATGAGCTTGTTTGTGTTTGTATAATTTAATTTAATTTAATTAGTTTGTATGTAGACTAAATGTATATTTGAAAAACATAAGTTGAAACACAAACAACCTTCGCGTAAGTTTCCAGGTAGTCAAAAAAGGAGTGAGGAAGAAATATGCATATTTCGTTAATACTCTGCAAAATTTGGTAAAAAGAGACGTCAATGTACTACCTTCGATGTGTATATACAAACTGCCACGTAGAAGCACTGGCACAGCAAGTATACCCTCCACGCTGAGGGTACATATACAACGGAGGTCGTGTTTGACGTCATCACTCTGAGGATACGTGCAAAAATTTCGTAACCATCCAAGGGCAGTAAATCTGGCAATGATTTTTATATGTGCTGCGCCCGAAATTTAATTTATTTTGTCAAATTCAAATTGGAAACTATTGCCCATTGTTGTTCCTAAAACCTTTAAGTGAGAAATGCCAAAGACACGTCCACCCCTTGGAAAGACGTGTTTTTTTTCTGAGCATCTATTCGGTTTATGATGCATACTTAAGCCATATGCTTATGCCTTGCACGTAATAAGTGACACGTTTTTTTCCATAAAACTCCGCAGGATTGTCGATAAACACAAATGATTTCAGGTCATAAGATATAGGCCTAAGTTCTATCGATGTTCATCGCAAAACTCTTGTGTTGTTGTTTTTTGTTGCTGCTTGTTTTATTTAATTTTGTGGCTAGGGGTTGGGGTGGGGGGTATTTTGTCACCATCAATGCTCGTCCAGTATTAAAGTGTGCTAGGACAATATTTTAGAACAAACCTAACGTCGTTATTCACCACTTTTCCATTCGTATATGCTGAACGAAACTCTAATCGTAACCATCGTGAAAAAATTATTTTATTTCTTATTTAACATTGAGAAACTTACCGTTTGAATATTCGGATGAATTTTGTTAGGTTTCTGCTTGGAATATTCGGATGAATTTTGTTAGGTTTCTGCTTGGAATATTCGGATGAATTTTGTTAGGTTTCTGCTTGGAAGTGAACGATAATTATAGACCTGCGCTTATATATACAAATATATTAAAGTGGCATGAGCTGCCGAGATGTCGACATTTATCCGTTGATTTGTTTGTTTTAATTTATGGGCTATTTTTTAAAAGAAGTGCACAGTAGCGTAGTCAGGAATTGTTTTGTTGTTTGTCATTGACTTTGATAACGATGTAAGAACTACATCGAAACGTCGTCACCCAATAGACCAAGAAGTTGTTATCCATAAGTAATTCTTCACCTTATTGTAACCTTTCAACTTCTAAATGCCATTGAAAGATTTAATCAAGGCCATTTCTGGCAAATACAAATCTTACTAGAAATTTATCTTAAAATGAGCATTTTATTGCATTGGGACAATGAGTCATAAACTACCAACAGAGAGGAACATGCATTTGACAGAGGTTTAAATTCTGTTGATTGTATACATTTTTAAAGTAAGAGCGTGAGCTGCCAAATATAAGGCCAATTTTGTTAAAAAAAGATTAGGTGACTGTTCACCATTTTTATTTAGCAGTACAAAAAAACATATTTCTGTTGATACCAATCTCGACGATGTACAGTAAGATATTTTATAAGCCGCAAAGACCCTTAAATGCATTCAGACATCCCGGTTATTTGAATTTTGTCCGTTATTTGAACAAGTTTTGGTTCGTACGTTCTTGTGGCTTTTTTTTTCAACGTCAATCCTTTAGTTTTTCAAGGCACCTCCAACTTTTCATGAATTTATAAGAAAAAGTCCAAATTTTGGCAGCTCATGCCACTTTTAATTATATAACCATGATTGCGACGGATTCACAGAAAATTTTATTTTTTATTCTTGCGATGTCTTGGAAGTCGCATCTTCAGCCCATTTAGTCGTGTCAGAAGTCTATCGGTCGCGGGTTCGAATCCCACTCAGTCCAAAAAAAATTAGAAATTTTCTGACTGGGTTTTCACTCGAACGACCTATGAGGGATGGTTGCCGGTTTCCTCCCACAATAAAACTGGCAACGCCGCCATATAAGTGAAATAATCTTCAGCGTGGCGTAAAACACCAATCAATCAATCAATCAGAAGTCTATCAAGGGGAGTTAGCTAGTTAGGCCTACATAGTTCCCATTGACAGACTCCTGGTCGTATCTAGAGGCCAGATACATGATCCAGCCTCCATGGTGCCTTGTTGGAAATATCCAAGTTCTATATGGCCAATTTTTTTTTATTGTGTGCTGGCCAGTAGAATTGGAAAGTGTTGGCAACTCATTATCTCATTATCCGAATCGATCTTCGCCGCTCACACCAAAAATGATCATGCAAACGCTTACATTTGGTCGATATCTTCGCTGTTCTACATAGACTTCAGGGTTCTGATATATATATTATTTATTTTTGTGTGAGCGGTGAACAAAAAGATCGATTGTTATACACAGGCAATTTCAATCAGCTATGTTGCTTTATTTAGGAGAAAAGCAGAGAAAAATGCTAGCGTGGCGTCAATAATAGGCAGTATATAGTCTCATACATGAACGTGCGTTAAAGTATTGAACTAACTTAGTCAAAAACAGAATGAATGAATGTTCATCCCGGTTATTTCGGTCGTACAGATCACAGGCTGTATGGATTTTCCTTATTCCAACTTCAATCCTTTAGTTTATCGATGTGGGCCTACTCCAAACTCTTTTAGCCTAATTATTGTCTTGGGGATCAGAATTTATGAAAAATGTGTTATGAAAAAGTGTTAATTAAATGCTATTTTAGGAAAACATTGAGATTATATCTATGAACGAGGGGAGTTCGATTGGTCTATTTAACATGATAAGTAACATAAATTTATGGGAAAACAAACTTCTATTTATTGACACAGCAACGTTTCGGTGTCGATACTAACACCGTTTTCAAGCTAATGTGAGAAGAAACTAAAAACCTCTAGGCTACTTGTGCTGTAAAGTTGCTGTGTTAATAAATATAAGTTTGTTTTCCCATAAATTTGTGTTACCGTAGGCCTACTTATCGCGTCTTCTCCAACTTCTAGAATGCCACTCAAACAACTTCGTATATTTAAGTTTGGCTGTACCCAAGAAATAAAGGCTATAAGTCCCTACGTTCGCACATATACCGGTATAGGTAGGCCTACATGGTTATTTTTGACAAGAAGATTTTCCCTGTTTGCTTGTGTTTTAGTGTTCATAATTTATATATTGTCAAAGTGTTACAAAAGGATTCCAGAAATTCTACTGACCAAGGCTAAGCTCTTGTCAGTCGTCAACCTAATGAAATATCATAGGTTTGGTTTGTTACAACAATTTATGGGGTGTAAAGGTCTAAATGATATAGGCCTACCTCTTTTTAACACAATTAGAAACTTGTCTCCATGGTTATTTTAGACAAGAAGATTTTCCCTGTACCCGTGTGTTTTAGTTGTCATAAATATATGATATACCTCCTTTTAACACAATTAGAAACTTGCCTCCATGGTTATTTTAGACAACAAGATTTTCTCTGTGCCCGTGTGTTTTAGTGTTCATAAATATATACGCAAATATTATACTATAGCTTATAGGCTAAAAACCTCCTTGTGGTGTAGGCATGTTAAAACCTGTTGCAGGGGAGATAACTCTAAGCGCCATTTTTTCAAACTCACAGGCATGGATTGTTCATAAACCTACCTGATGACTGATGTAGATCATGGAATTCGTCTTGATAAGAATCGATTACATGTCTTATTTTTAAACGAACGGCTGGTGAGAGTGTCCAATCCCTGGCTCGACTTTGGTTAGAGACTAGACTAGCGTTAATGTAGGCCTAAATACTATTGACATTAAGTTTCGGTGCAGAGAATCAGCCACGCACACGAATTTATGTGAACCAATATCAATGCTGGCCGAAATTAACGTCTTTCGTGTATTACTTTCGTTCCTGGTTTTCTTCTTTTTCTAGTTTCAAGTCGGAATATGTAGAGTTTATAAAAGCCAGAATTATTCTAAATGAAATTCATCACATCGCAGGTTTTGGGGATGTAGCTCAGTGGTAGAGCGCTCGCTTCGCATGCGAGAGGCCCCGGGTTCGAACCCCGGCATCTCCATGTGTTATAGAAGGATTTTTATTATTTTTTTTTTCAAGTAGCTATTTTTATTATATAATTAGTAGTGAGATGTTGAGTTATACAGCTCTGATATAAGTGATATCACCACTTTTACCGATAACATTTATATCATCACTGCCAGTGCCGGAACTATTTTCATTGGAATTGGAAATATCTCTCCATGATTGAATCTTTAATTTGTGAAAATTATTAAAATTTGTAATCAATTCTTAGTATTATAAATTGGGTGTTAAACACTTCTCACCCTGGCCCGGAATTTTTTCCGGGTCAATTAGTGTCGGTTATTTACTAAACACTTTTAGTTTTACACAAACAAACATTTTTTTGGCTTTGGCCTTTCTGTGGTGTTCCTTGTATATGGCATAACATAGGCCTGGGCCAGCAGGATTTTAAACGTGTTGCAAGTCTACCAGTACCCCCATTCTATAAACAAAATGGTACAGCTGGAGCATTGAACTTGATTATTTTCAAGGAAATGTATCGAGAATCGATGCAAATCATTCCAAACGATGGATTGACTGATTGATTAGAGTTTAACGCCGCGATCAAGATTATTTCACTTATACGGCGGCGAAAATAAATTATATCATCATACATTTTGTAACATCAAAAATACATTGGAACTGAAAAATGACTGGTAAAACACTGTGTAAATCATTTTCAGAGATTAAAAACAAGAAATATCACAATTATCTCCAATGGAGCAACAGTAAACAATTTATATAAATAACATTTTTTATAACATACAAATTTGTAAATATGTTCTGATAGAGTGTACTTTTAACAAAAAGGTTTATACCATAATAATTAAAAATTTGACCCAGGTTAGTCGCCTTTTACGATCAAGCTTGCCTGGGAACTGTGAGCCAATTCTTATCCCCCGGAACCCACACGGGGACCCAAGGAGTAGTCGCCTCTTACGATCAAGCCCCTTGGGAAGGATGAGGGTCTATTCTTATCTCCCCGGAACCCACACGGGGGCCATTCCAAACGAAGACTATGGGATGTGGCTCTCGGTGCCAGCTGATTGTCACGATCGCTCTCTGAGTCTGACTCTGGTCGAAAATGTCAGTGTAAAACAGGCCGGCGACTCAAATTGATTTTGGTAACGAGAAATTAAAGATCTAATTTCTCCTAGCACATTTCAACAAACTTAATCTAGTAAATCTTTATTCTAAAATAACAACTATAAACTAAAGGTAAACCGAATTTTAGTGGTTTGCTTTATCTACTATTTAAAATCAGAAATTCGAAAATTACAGAAACCCAGTGAAGTAGCTTCGGCAGGATGTCTGTTTTAATAAAATATCGTTTTACATTATGCGCCTACAGAATCTCCGCTTAGTCCCCATACTTGGAAATTGATCGCATTCCTTATTTCTTCCCATCTAAACCTATGCCATAAACTTTCTGTTAATATTATGGTGTTCGACGTAATCGGCGAACTTCTGATCTCCCCCGAAGCATTGATCAGATTCCGCAGTCCAGGAAAGGAAATTAGTTTTCTAAATTTAGATCCCTCAAAGGATCTGTGGTGTAAACACCCTTGGGGAGATTCTTCAACTCCGAAAATCACAGCCGTGCACATCGAAAGTATTGTTAGTGAGCTACTTATCCAGAAAAACTATATTTTCTGTCTTGGAACTATAATTGTTCAGGGACGTATGGCGTACCGTTTATGTCTAATCCTATCTTTGAGAAAGTCTGTTAAAGTGGCACGATCTGCCAAAATTCTGATTTTTCTTCACAATTTTCGTGATCGTCGTGAGAAGTTGATGGCTTGATATACCTTTAAAAACAAAAATATTGTCGTTGGGATAAGAAGTATTAGTAAAGCCAGTTACCTTATGAAACATGTCTGCATGTGTTAAGTTATACGTTATGTACTGATGCATGCGTGTGTATTTGCTGTGTGTGTAACTGTATAGATGTTTTTGCGGATATAGAGACATTTACTAAACTTTTCTTTTTGTATGTTTTTGTCCATTCGATGCTTTTGTGAAAAAAACCCCCCCCCAAAAAACCAACCTTTCTACTGCTTATAAATTCCACCATCCATTCCATTCTAAAATAACTTTAACTATTCTTTGGGATAGATTTATGACTTTATTCACGCCTTTCTGTATATCATTTATATGCGTTTCTTGTACAGTTATAAATGGTGTATAAAAAATCAAATCAAATCAAATCAAACCCATACGAACCGAAAGTGTGTGCTTATAACAGACAGCCGGGATGTATGAGTAGGCCTACATTTGCAAGTCTTGGTTGCTAATAAAAACTATCTTAGCGTACACATCCAAGATTGCTATATGAAGAAAGCTCGATTGATCGGTATATTAATCAAGACAAAATGACGGATGAAATTATATTATAAATCAGCTAAAATTTCTCACATCAATTGACGCCTACAATATTTAACCAAATCATACAAAGTAAATTGTACTTCACTATGAGAATCCTTCATAGCGGTGATTTACAGGTTAATGATTAAAGAAATTTACTATCCCATCATAATGTTGACAGAAAGAATTTCCCGGTTGAGTGACTATCAACTGAAAAGTTTCGTCTTAATTTTCCGACGATTCCCTTAGAGACTCGATTTAACTGCCGAAGGATACATTCTTTTCTGTCTTCCGATGGTGCGAGAGTCCCATATTAAAGAATCGATGTATTAAAACGAAAGCAAATACATGGTTTCTCAATTTTCCTTGTTCAGGGTTTACCAAACTTTGGTAGCGATTTTAAAATGAAGTATTTTATCGCTTATAGCTTTGGATGCCTTGAATAAAAATGAGCTGAGATTGGTATGGAGGTGTAAATCAACCTGGTATGGAGGTGTAAATCAACCTGGTATGGAGGTGTAAATCAACCTGGTATGGAGGTGTAAATCAACCTGGTATGGAGGTGTAAATCAACCTATTACGAAGTCAATCAATCTCAGCTCATTTTTATTCAAGGCATCCAAAGCTAATTGCGATAAAATACTTCATTTTAAAATCGCTACCAAAGTTTGGTAAACCCTGAACAAGGAAAATTGAGTAACCATGTACTTGCTTTCGTTTTAAAGTGGCATGAGCTGCCAAAATTCACACTTTTTTCATTATTTCTGATCGTCGCGACAGTAATTGGCTTTGAAAGCCATCGAACAACTAAATGATTGGCGTTGGAATGAAGAAATCCATACAGTATGTGGCCTGTACGAACTGAAAACGTGTTCGAAAAGTAAACAAAATTTAAATAACCGGGACGACCATTCATTCATTCTAAGCCAAGGTTAGTTCAAAACAATACTTTATCGTACATTTTCGAGACAAGAAGCACTGAAAAGCTTCTGAATTATACGTTTTGAGAAAAATAGTCAATAATTTCAACATTCTGTTTTAACGTCAAAATATCAACACTTTGGCAGCTCATGCCACTTTAATACATCGATTCTTCAATATGGGACTCTCGCACCATCGGAAGACAGAAAATAATGTACCCTTCATAACATTGCCTAATTTGACAACAGGTAGCACTGCTTCTTTATGCTTCAAGAACAGCCGATGCAACAGATCTTACCTTTCAAGGAGAACTAGATCATCAGAGGAGGCCGGTTGGCTGAATGGATAAGGCAGCCGGCATTTAATGCTGGCAATAGGTGCCATACTCTGGGACCCGGGTTCGATTCCCGTTTCGGGCGTCATCCAAAAATCGGTAGAAGAATTTCTACCATATTTTCAAGAAAGTGTAATCCCAAAATAACGAGAATACTGTAGACCATTCTAGACCAGGGGGCTGTTTCTCAACACACTTCCACTCCACAAGGCGTAACTGTCATGGCAACCTATACCGTCAACATTACGTTACAACTAGGCGCAAAGTTACGTCGGGCGTAAATGTCTTGAGAAACAGCCCTCAGGTATACCGCCATCACATATAGGATAGGATCAACACTTCAAGCTGTTTTGACATGGACACCACCACATGGTGGGTTTACGGAATAATTAAATTTGCTATACCTCGAAGATTTCATCGACTGGAAATATAAACAGCTAACCATGGTTTAAAATAAAAACTTTAATAGAGGAAATTTAATAGAGAAAAAACACGGACCGCTGAGATATGATTATGAGTTGCATTGGGTATCCAAAAAGTTGGCAGTTTTACAAAGGAAATCAAACTTGAATGTTACACATCTCGTCCAAAATTTTCCGAGCGTATATTGGAAGTTACGTTTCATTTACATGGGTTTGCAGCGAGAACCAAAACTTTATGTAAGCAAACAAACATGAAAGCTACATATAGGCCACCATATTGCTCGAGTGAAAAGTGAAACAAAAATGTCTACATGCATTTTAAAGGTTACGTAGCATTCACAATATAGCCACGAAAGCTACATTTTCTATCTTTTTCATGATAGAAATGTTGTTGTTCAACAGCTACTAAGATTTATAGGTCGATGATATAGGTCAGCGCTGGCCTAACAATACTAACAAATTAAAGGAACGCTCAACGCTAAAATCCAGAATGCTGTTTAGATTAATAACAGCGGGCGGTGAAATTCCAATTCTGATTTACTGTGTACCCGCAACGTAAACATACCTCGAGTCTGCGCATATAACACGCCCTCATATAAATGATTTGACCATTTTCGTTATTTGAACAGCGTTAGCGATCTTGCGATACAGTACTATTTTAATATCTTTATCTAAAAATAAAGTTGAAAGATCTGGTTTGAGGGACATAAAAAGGCTGCCCATAAATTTTAGTGTGTAATCTGCAGACAAGAAGGCCTGGGATAAGGGTAATTCAACACTGTAACCGTGTGAGTGATCTAACCATACAGTATTATTTTGTGAACTTTATCTGAGAAATACAGATAGACGACCTGGTTTGAGGCACACAAAAAGCCTGCGGATGAATTTAAGAGTGTAAACCATATACAAAAAAGCCTGAAATGAGGGTTTATCAAGCCTGAAGTTAACCAGTTTCTGACCGTTGTTGTTGTTGTAATCGGGCTTACTTTACTTGTTTGATTTTAAACCCCCTTTTTGACATTTTATATCTCACTGGACATGTATAATGTGTCCTATGTTTAATTTTATGTGGTTTTACTTGTAGTAAACTCGTGTAAATTGCCTTTCTCAATAAATGTACGTAAGGCTAGGGCAGTGAAGGTGTCCTTAAAGAAAAATATTATTCTTGTCAATGTTCGAATCTTCTCGTAAGCAATCTTTACTGGCAGAGTGGCATTGATACTGATATTTTTCCGTTAATTGTATACGCCTATTTTCTTGTGAGTAAAAGAGGTGTTTTTAACAGACTTAAGCCTGCGAGTACACACTGTATGGATTTTTCCCATTTCATCATCGATCCTTTTGTTTTTCGACAAACTTCAAACACTCTAATTTTCCTGACAACCAGAGCCTATTAAAAACTTATATACTGTCATCTTTTTAGAACGCTACATTCCTTCCTTTTATCCAATTCATGAGATAAAACAGGTTCCCGGTGAACTTTATCCCGGCCTAAAATGATTACAATTATATAGTTTTTGAATATGTTAAAATAATAAAACGGCTACCTTCTTTGCCAAAGTTGCTAAATTATGAGCCGCATTACAGCTTACGTTTCCCGTTTTCGGTTGTAAATTTCACTTGGCACCAATTAAAATCCACTGAATTACCTCCGAGCCTTATGACGTCACATAGATTTACGCAAAGCTTTATGGGTAAAATGTACATCAGTTCGCCATTTTGTTAATTGGTTCTACGCAAGATGTCACTTTTTTGGAAAACATTGATGACATAACCTGTTTTTTCCCACACATTTTTCTGGTAACTTTACGCATTTTACGTCTTCTTCTCGATACAGTATTATTTCTTCCACCATATTTTAAAATTATTTTAACTTCCCTTAATCTCCCGAAATGCTTTGCGCGTAAATTCCAAGTGACATCATCAAGTAATCGGCCAATTTGGTCGGTGGATAATGACCTATATCTCTTTGCGGAGGATAGCTTCTAATAGCAGCTAATAAGTTGGTGAATATCCCATAATTTTGTCTCAGATCTATTATTAGAAAACTAATTTCCTCTCCTTCGCCAGAAGGCTGGATTAATGTTTTTGAGGAAATCGGGAGCTGGTGTGATAAAACAAAGATAGGGACAAAGGAGACATAGTTCACAGGAAGCCATCAGTCGAGTGAAATATCTCCTCTTCTCAGCATCAATTTTTGACATGTCCAACTTGTCTATAGTAAAAAAGACCATTGTTCTTAATGTATCTGTGACTTTATTTTCAAAAATACATATATCCCTGAAATTTAACTAAACGCCATTTTCTCTCAAAAAGGAGAATTTAAATCCATTTTAGACACTATTCTGGAGCTTTTAAAGGGGGATAACATGTCAAACATTTCGGATTTTGACCCGGTATCTTATGTATATTTATGAACACTAAAACACACGGGCACAGGGAAAATCTTCTTGTCTAAACTAACCACGGAGACAAGTTTCTAATTGTGTTAAAAAGAGGTATTTGTCTACGTGTGACAGACATGTATTAATGAATTATTTAGTTAATGTCACATTCCAATCATAATTTTTATTCGTAAGCGCATTGATAGAAAACAGTCATTGAGTAATTTAACCTTGGAAAACACAGAAAGGTCTATCATACGAGTGGACGCACCAATAAGCTAAAATAACCAACCAACCAGAAAGGTCTGTCAATGTCTGATGCTTATAATTTCAACTCGAATATATATACTTAAAGAGGCATGAGCTGCCAAAATTCACACTTTTATCATAATTCCTGATCGTGACGACAGAAAGAGGCTTTGAAGGCCATCGAAAAACTAAATGATTGGCGTTGGAATGAGGAATATACATACAGTATGTGGCCTGTACGAACGGAAGTCGTGTTAAAAAGTAAACAAAATTTAAATAACCGGGACGACCATTCATTCATTCTAAGCCAAAGTTTATTCAAAACAATACTTTATCGTACATTTTGGAGACTAGAAGCACTAAAATGTTTCTGAATCGTACGTCTTGCGAAAAATAACCAATAATTTCAACATTCTGTTTCAACCTCAAAATATCAACATTTTGGCAGCTCATGCCACTTTAAAAAATGTTTTAATCAGGTTCGAAAATTTTTGACTAATTGTGTGAGAAATGCAAGCACCATAGATATGCGATATTAGCAGGGGATGTGGTTGGTGACAATGAACTAAATGCGTGGAAATACACGTCTCATTGGCTGATTTGGATCTGTTATGGAAAATGTGACGCCATTGATAGTTGAAGCGCGCGTGAATAGCAGATCTGGATCGAAATTGCTTCATCTCCTAGTAATGGCGACATTAGATGCAAATCAAATACCATGTGACCTGCATTCCACGCATTCATTGGTTGGTTGGATTGGGGTTGAAGTGGGCTATCCAACTAAGCTTTCAACCAGAATCCAATTAACCTAGTCCCATTTGTTTCTCTGCTAAATTGCTAAACTTTTAACAGCTCAAAAAATAAAATTCTTCTGATTTTGGATATGTATGAGGTCAGGAGAAGAAGTGAGGTAATATACTTTTCCCCGTGTTTTCAAAGGTTTGAAATGACTGCTGTTTAAATAAGACAAACGTTAACACAGTAGCAATATACAGGGACCTGTGTTAACGTATAAGTTGATTTGGCAAATTTAATCTCACGTTTTAAGAAGTATTCCAAACAACATTTAAAACACACATCTGCTTTTAATAACTAAAACTCGGTTAAAGGATCTATGAGTGTCAACTTCTTTGATTCCTAGCAGATGTACAGTGTATAAGGCTGCCTTTATAAAAGTTACAAACACATATATTGGTCATGAAATAGTATACAGTCTGACCGACCCAAAGGACTCCTGTCGTATTCCTACAGCTATTACTTGTTGGTAGTGATAGACGTTTTCATCATTAACTATGTTTACTTTGAGATTTTACA
This sequence comes from Lepidochitona cinerea, assembly GCA_963971465.1. Classification (NCBI taxonomy): domain Eukaryota; kingdom Metazoa; phylum Mollusca; class Polyplacophora; order Chitonida; family Tonicellidae; genus Lepidochitona; species Lepidochitona cinerea. The sequence continues at coordinate 47,063,062 of OZ020553.1, forward strand.
TTGGCTCTCTTATGGTAGCACACGTTATATTTTCTGTGACTGTTAAAGGAGATGTATCTCCAATGTGCTTTGGTCCGGCTGGAAGAGATGGTCGAGATGGCAAACCAGGACGAGACGGTCTTCAGGGGCCTTACGGGCCTCCAGGGTTACCTGGGCGACCCGGTAACGTAGAATTTGTATCACAGGTCAACATTGAGAAAACTATAGAAAGACTTCTCGTACCGATAACCAGACAACTTACGGAGAGATTAGACAGAATGTCAGGACAAGAAACATCTAGTTTGGACGATCAAGAGGAGGGAGGAACATTCCATGGGACGTCAATTGGCGGAGCTGTTTATACCCGATGGGGTAGAAATATTTGTCCAGAATTTTCTGAAAAACTTTACTCTGGCGTCGTCGGAGGTTCCTATTTTAAACACAAAGGTTCGGGGGCAAATCAGCTGTGTTTGTCTCTAGATCCGCAATGGAACCATACTGTCGCTGGTTTCCAATCTAAAGCTTATGTCCACGGGACAGAGTTCGAACTTAATCACGATAACTCTGGTTTCCGGACAGGAAATTCGGCTGGACTGTCCCAACATAATCATGAAGTTCAGTGCGCCGTTTGTCACACCCCTGGAAGGTTAAGCCACGTAATGATACCCGCCCGTTTAGAGTGTCCTACTGGATGGACAGTTGAGTATATTGGCTTTCTAATGGCCCAACATCACGTATATCCTAAATCAGAATACGTGTGTGTCGACCAGGATCCCGATGTCCACGCAGGCACTTCAGCAAACGTAAATGGAAACTTGCTCTATATTGTTGAAGCCGTGTGTGGATCTCTACCCTGCCCCCCTTTTGTCGAAGGATATGAAATAACGTGTGTTGTGTGCACGAAGTAATTACCTACGCTGTGAATACTTTGAACATTGTTTCGGATTTCGTAAGATTCTTTATAGTTTAACCTGTGAGTAAGTAAAATACATGTTTTAAACTCCTCTCTATTTTGATTGTTTGTAGAAATATAATAAAGGGACAGAGACAGACAAGTTTTTGTGAGGAAGATTTCCTAAAAACTTCCCTTAAGAGAAATTCTAATTGTTAATTGCAAACAAAATAGAAAAATAGACACCTATAGAGATGTAGCAAATTTGTAATAAATAAGTCAATAAATGGGATGAATTTGTAAGTTTTATTATTATAATAATCCATTTGTTTCGCTGTTGTACTCAATCACCATTGTAAATACTTGGGGCAAAACTGGACATTGGAAAATTTATATTGCGGTTACTTTTAACATCAAATGATGCTTATGATAAACAAACAAACATTTGAACGTTAACTATAAGACTCCATAGCTATGTAAATATTAAACGCTAATATTCTATTTGATGATTTTCATGAGGTCGTCAGCTTGAAGATGTGGCATCAAACTTTCGTTAAATGTGTTAAAGTTCAAAGTTAGTTAACCATTTGACCAATGTAGGTTAAACTCATATCCCCATATAAACGTTGAATGATAACACCACTTACTTTATGGCCTACCCCGTTAAACTCTTTAATAAAACAGGTCTGAATTTTAAAAGGTTAAAGAGATATATGATTTGACCACCTGTGCACAACATTTTAAAAAAAAATGATCCGTTTGTTTCCCAATTAACCCAAAGAAATATTCTCTAGTCATCTAGGTCGAGTTCAGTTATGTATACGCCGAGGGTAATATCTGACGTAAGTAGTGTGTTTGTTCTCCAGTGTCAAAATCGGACTTGTAGGCAGTAACGGAAGTCAGCAAACGTCACGGTTGCCATTTCTATTTGTTTATCTGCATATAAATAACATGGGCGCCATCTTGGAATCCGAGTGCACCCTGGCTACTTGGGGATTACGTGGCGCGAATAAATCGGTCACGTGATACACAAGTTCTCCGCTGAATAAAGTCGTTCGGTTTAACGTTTCCTGTGTTCGGCGTACGCCAAATGCATAATCAAACTCAGCTACAGGGGTCCGCTCGGACAAAGCCATTTTTGAAAAGTCCCGAAAGTAATCCTAAAAACATTTTAGCAGTATTTTGGATAACATTGTCGTTGGATTAATGCCATTGGAGCAATGCCAGTTGAGCAAATGCACTATTACACAAATGTCCTGGTCTGGTTTGTATAAGACAGCCCTTAACTGGTATGGAGTTGGAAAAACATTGATTTTTCCTTCCGAAGTTATCCATGTGGGCTCAACCAATTACGCTTAAAAGTTGTATTCTGATCAAGGCCTTGATAGTGATTTAGCTGCCTTCATTGATGTGCAGATAGCTAAAGTTGAAGGGAAGTGTTGTGGTGTAAAATAAGATTTTCTGATTCTACTCGGCAGTAGTCGGGCCAGATATCTCCGATTGATTACAAAGCTTCGCCGGGGTAATTGGATGGGGCTCCAATAGTTACGTAATCGTTCACATCGAACAGGATCTTAAAAGCTTCCCCGTGTCGTCTTGACCTCCACAGTTACCTTAAAGTTAACTTAGGTCCGTTTGGAATAATGTAACAATCATAATCAATTAAACTATTACGGAAGCGCGTATTAGGGCCAGGTGAAAAAAATTTGTTTATAATTCGGAGTTACTATCTCCTAATTAGACCACTTAATTCGGAGATAGCCGCTTATTCGGAGTTAATAAGTCCCAATTAGCTTATTTTGAGAAACTAAGTCCCACGCATCTCCTAATTTCGAGATACGAACTCTGAAGCAGAGCGCCTAATTTGGCGTTCCTTAGCAGCTAATTCGGATTTACTAAGTCCGAATTAGCTTCGTGAGACTTGTGACTCCGAATTAGCTACGTGAGACTCAGTAACTCCGAATTAGCTACGTGAGACTTAGTAACTTAGTTGTCCCGGTCATTTAAATTTTGTTTACTTTTCAAACACTATTCCGGTTTGTATAGGGTACATACTGTATGGATTTTCCTCATTCCAAAGCTAATCATTTAGTTTTGCGATGGCCCTCAATGTCTCATACTGTCGTGACGATCAGAAATTATGAAAGAAGTGTGGATTGTGGCTGCTCGTGCCACTTTAAGCGTTTTGCGCCGCATGTATAGAATTAAGACTCCTCACGTAAAGGGTTTTGATTTTGTGTTCATTGTAGAGTGAAGACGACAACTTACTCTCTATATAGAGGTATGGAGACATGGGTCTCTTCAAGCTCTGCAGAATCCATGATACATTTGGCGCGTTATTTTGAGGTCACATATTACATCAAGTGGGTGGAACCAGATCACGTTATTAATGGCTTTCGTCTTATCATCCGCCATTATCGAATTATAACTGCTAGCATTTGAGCCACGTGCTCGGGTTTATCCAATCGCGGTGTACCACATAGGAAGAACTTTACGTAACTGATGCCCGTTTTAGTTGGGACCACTAACGATTAGTCTAGACGTATTTGAAAAGAGAAATTTGATATTTTTATTAACTTCTAGATTAGTTACTTCCTGCTTGTCCAGCTTGTCGTGTAGATGGAGTACATTCCGTTTTGTGTTTGAATAATTAACCACACGGAACAACGTGGGAACTCAGCCATATTTCATATCCGGGACAAAACCCCACAAAAATGCCAACTTCAAGCCGCTGACAGTGGCCATATTAGAAATATAAATTTCATTAATTTGCCGATTACATTTTCTCTTAAAGTTGCTATATACAAAGAAAATTAGTTTCGGGAAGAGGATGTGATGTCCAACTTAGTTATGAACCACAAACTAGCTTCAAGCCATCTTCAGAAAATTTATTGCATTATTGGATTATAGTAAATTAAGTGATCATGAATATATATTGTAGATACAGGTGGCTATGACAGTTACGTAAAGCTTACGCTATGTCCTTTCGTGAAACAGGCTCCAGTAGTAACCAGTGGGCGCACAATTTGTCGTAAATTATAGACAGGTCTATGTTCTCTTAATTAGGTTCGACACGTGACCTGTTTAATGGCCAAGGGAGGTAACTTCAGACTAGCATACTAGCACTCGGAACTCCCTTCGGCTATCTTCGCTTCCTACCGGTCGGCTTTGACACGCCTCGGACAGTCTGCGCTTTCTATACGGTAAATCGCCGTATTTTGGGGCTGAATAAAAATGGCGTCGAAAGTAAATATTAAAATGTTTCAACGCAGACGAAAAAAGAATATAAAAAGAATTATGAGTTTATTAAGTTCTAATATCATTTAGAAAGATATTTGATTATATATTGTATTTTGCCCGGAAAACCACATGTTGTAGGTTTTACGTAAGAGTGGCATACTAGCACTCGGAACATCCTCCGGCTATCTTCGCTCGCTACCGGTCGGCTTTGACACGCGTCGGTAAACCACATGTTGTGTAACGCAAAGAAGAGACGCAGTTTCGGTACATTCCAGGAATCCTCCAGTACTTCAATTATAAAACTGATCGCGCCTGAAAGTTAACAAACCGAGTATTTCGGTCCCTTACATTATCACGAGGGAACTTTCGATGGGCCCTGAAGAGGATATGGAAATTGTACGTTACACGGCTACCTTTTTGGTCGCCACATTCAAAATGACCTGCAGTCTATCAAAGGGTATTTCACGCACGTAAATCCCCGAAGTTATCAGAGTGGCATACAAGTCAGGTTGATAAAGGGTTGATTGATTGATTGTTTGGTTTTTATGGCGCGCTCAAGACTATTTCACCTCAGATTTTAAAAATATTTTGATGTTATTTTCGTTTTTAAAATGAAAAGTACATTGGGGAATTATAGGTGATTTAAAAAGATAATAAAAGGGTACTTATACACAGTATTATGTAAATTGCACGTATTTTGGGAAGGCATGGAAAAACATTTTTACAAGGTAAAGTGGCATGAGCTGCCAAAATTTACACTTTTTTCATAATTTCTGATCGTCACGACAGTAAGAGGCTTTGGATGCCATCAAAGAACTGAATGATTAAAGTTGGAATGAGGAAAATCCATGCAGTATGTGGCCTGTACGAACAGAATAGTGTTCGAAAAGTAAACAAAATTTAAATAACCGGGACGACCATTCATTCATTCTAAGCTCAATAACAATACTTTATCGTACATTTTTGAGACTGGAAGCATGAAAAAGCTTCTGAATTATACGTCCTGAGAAAAATAGCCAATATTTTCAACATTCTGTTTTAACGTAAAAATATCAACATTTTGGCAGCTAATGCCACTTTAAGCTTAATACTTAATTTTAAATGAACATCGACAAAAATTACATTTTACTGAAATTTAAAAATAGACTGGTCTTGCTAAAAATAAAACCCTAGTAAACAGAACATTGAATTGTTTTATCCTATTCACAGCTTAACACCGAAGCCAGCTCAAAGCCTATCTGGGGGAAAATCGTCATGGAGGAAAGGTCACGTGTCTCCTTTCAGAGTGATCCTTTAATAAAGAATGAGTTTTAACACAAATTATCCGAAGGAAAATGTTCTTCCAGTAATAATACAAATTAGAGAAAGGTCGAACCGCCTACGCTTTCATGAATGGCGTAAATTACGAATACATTTTTTGGCACATTTTGTCCACCTATATCCCTTTGGCCTTAAATTTACATGTACCTGCCCGTTAAAGTGGCATGAGCTGCCAAAATGCTGATATTTTGACGTAAAGACAGAATGTTGAAATTATCGACTTTTTTTCTCAAATCGTATAATTCAGAAAAAATAAAAATATAATATTGTTTTGAACTAACTTTGGCTTAGAATGAATGAATGGTCGTCCCGGTTATTTAAATCTTGTTTACTTTTCGAACACTATTCCGGTTCGTATAGGTCAAATACTGTATGGATTTTCCCCATTCCAACGCTATTCATTTAGTTTTTTGATGGCCTTCAAGGCCTGTTACTGTCGTGACGATCAGAAATTATAAAAAAAGTGTGAATTTTGGCAGCTCATGCCACTTTCAATTATTATCCAAATATTGAGTTTCATTTCAATGCGACCAAAATATGGCAAGACCATTTACTTTGAATTTATATATAGTCTCTAAAAATACAAGCTGATCGTTGACTTAAACATTTCTATTATATTAAAACATCATCCCACTATTGATTTTGATACCACCATAAACTACCCATAGACCAATTAAAAACAACTGCATATCAGACCTGTAAAATATAACCGGATGGTTAATTATTTAATTTGGTTAATTTTGAAACATATCATCCGACGATTCATTAAATATATATGGGCTCTTAAATGGTCGTTCCCTGTTTGATCTTGATTAAGTCTGCTTCAAAATATCACCAGACTATCTTACCCATCGTTAAAACAAGTCCCCGCCTACGTCTTTTACGTCGTATATACTCTAAGATGCCATTAGTCCGGGTTTCTGACTCCAAAATAACTATTCTTTTTATACTGACCGTCCAAAATACGGCCGTCAGTATAAACAAAATAGTAATTTTCGAGTCAGAAACCCGGACTAAGATGCCATTTGCCCAATAACTGGTATATAGCCACATGAAACTAATGTATTCGTTCATTGACATAATTACGTACATGCACTGATGACTAACATATCTAACCAACGATGCTACCTCGTAGTAGACAATGCATTATTCAATAACATTACCTCGGTCACGAATTATAAATGCACAGAGTTGATAACTTAAGCCACTCGTTTAAACGTGTCACCCGATACTCTTTGATCCGCAGGTATCAGCAGCGTTAACAATATAGTAAACAAGACTTGTGACAACATTTGGCAGCTGTGATGAACAAAACAACGTCATTTGGTCAAAAAAAAGAGTCATGTGGTCAAATAGTACTTGGTAATTTTGGTCATCACCTATTACTTGTTAATGTTGGCAATAGAACAGTTTGTTCTCGTACACAATAAATCTTAGATTGATTGGTTGGTTGGTGTTTTACGGCTCACCAAAGATTATTTTACTAATTGGTTTAGTAGCTCAGTTGGTAGAGCCGTGGGACGGTAACCCTAAGTCGTGAGTTCGATTCTCACCCTGGCTTAGAATCCCGAGCCTTGGTCAGTTACCTGGCAAATCTTCCGCGTACACTATCGGTAAAAAGCCAATCTAACTATTGGAGACTGAGTGAGATTCGAACTATTGGCCCATCGACAGATAGCTTTTCTTTGTTTGGAATCTTATTTCTGACTAATAGAAGTTAAGGTACAGAGTCGTTAGCTTTCTGGAACTGAATGTGAAATTCTCTTAATCAACATACACCATCGTCCTACAATGTACGTGCTTGAGGAATCACGACGGGATAAATAAACCCACGCTCGTTCATGGAACGACTGAAAAGCTTTGTTTAATTCAGACAAATTGGACATCCACCCCCCCCCCCCCCCACACCACCAACTCCTTAGCAAAATTCGTTTACGAGCTCAAGGTAACTACCTAATCAGGGATAGATTGAACGTTTGAAATTGGGCTTAGTGCACGGTAAACAAGAGTGATTTGATATAGCCTATGCCAAGGGCAAGTCATTGTCTACGATAAGTGACAATGAGGATTTCCCTTTTTAAATTTTTTTTTTTTGCCAACCAGGCTTTATTGAGTCTTTTGAAGTTGCAAATTTATGCTAATGTATCTTAAAGTACAATGATGTCATGGAACTCACGGCGGTTTTTAAAACCTAAATGAGCTGGTTAATGAGTCTCCGAATTCCGAAGGGACGGCTTTCTCGTGTTCGTCTTAACGGGTTGATCCCTGTACGCCCGATCAGTAGGCCTCCTGTGAGGTTTCGGCGCTTATATATATATAGGCAATATAGCTTAGCCTTGTGTCAGATTAAATAAGATATAATCACAATATTTGGTCGATTGATGGATGTATTACAGCGAGGATTATTTCACTTATAGGGTGGCGTTGCCAGGTTTAGTAGGGAGGAAACCGGACTCACTGCCAGGAGGAAACCTTCGGCGAGTACCTGGCAACTCTTTCACGTACCGCGATCGAGTTCACAATATTTGGGTTTGAACGACGAAAGATACGTGCTTAAGTAGTATGCGTTGCTTGATATCGGGGAATTTTCTTTGGAAAGGAATTTCCTTTTGTCAAGAAGTACCAGTTAAGAGCTTTACTACGCTAATACTAATCCTGGAGATCAGGTGTGCGTTAGGGTTGTTTTTACAAGCAGCAAAATCCATAAAATGAACTCATACATCCCGGCTATTTAAATATTGTAGGTCTTCGGCTTGCGTGGAGAACTGGATTTATCGAAAATTTTGATTTCAACGTCAATCGTTTAGTTTTTCAACTCATAATTTTTTAGGACGATTTGAATTTGTCAATGAAGCCCGAATTTTGGCAGCCCGTGCCACTTTATTCAATTTATTCATAAATATGTAAAAAAAATGTGGCAAAGGCTAGCAATGGCGTCTTTAGTTTGCAAATTATGCCAGGGTTTAATTAAATTAATCCATACAAGACACGAGGTAACGTGAAACATCGACAAGACTTGGAATCATTCAACGATTTTGGTAACAAATGAATCGACAGTTCAATCTCATATTCAGAGTGAATATATTGCAACGAAGGCCTAGAACTTTCCACCTGGGTGATAATAATTAAATTTATAGGTTTTTTTCAGTACCATTGAGAATCAGACGCAGTAAAGCTGCTTAATAAATGTAGGTTAAGACCAACAAAAGCTGACTGTTTTCATCGATCAGCACTTGACAATTCAATTATAGCCTCCACAATGGTATTCTATATTAGTTTTAATTATTTCTTGAAACTAATCGATGTCTAGATTGATTTGACAGAAGCAGCTGCCTTGGGTAGATAATGAACTGAACCGCTCCGAATCACATGGGATATCATCCTGGTAGAGTATATAAACCAATGTGAAGAGCTTTCATTAACTGTTGGAATGGATAGAGGGCAAGACATGTCCGGTTCTATTCAGTAGTTAACTACAATCGGCTACATAGATCAGAAATCGACAAGGGAATCTGAATCCAAGGGGACTTACTAATAGAATCAAGAAAAGACTTGAAAAGAGATTCAAAAATTCAAATTTGATCAAAAGATGTCACTTAAAGAGAATTGAATCCTATTTGCTAAAACTATTACGAAAGGCCCGTTCTCGCGGTGTGATTTGTAGTACAGACTAGCATTATTTTGACGTAAAAACAGAATGTTGAAATTATTGGCTATTTTTCTCAAGACGTATAATTCAGAAGCTTTTTAATGCTTCTAGTCTCAAGAATGCGCGATAAAGTATTGTTTTGAACTAACTTTGGCTTAGAATGAATGAATGATCGTCCCGGTTATTTTACTTTTCGAACACTTTTTCAGTTCGTATAGGCCACATACTGTATGGATTTTCCTCATTCCAAAGCCAATGATTTAGTTTTTTGATGGCCTTCAAACCCTCTTACTGTCATACCGATCAGAAATTATGAAAAAAGTGTGAATTTTGGCAGCTCATGCCGCTTTAAAAGGGCTTGAGCTGCCAAAATGTTGATATTTTGACGTTAAAACAGAATGTTGAAATTATTGACTATTTTTCTCAAGACGTATAATTCAGAAGCTTTTTAGTGCTTCTAGTCTCAAGAATGCACGATAAAGTATTGCTTTGAAGTAACTTTGGCTAAGAATGAATGAATGATCGTCCCGGTTATTTCACTTTTGTTTAGGCTACTTTTCGAACACTTTTTAAGTTCGCATAGGTCACATTCTGTATCGATTTTCCTCATTCCAACGCCAATGATTTAGTTTTTCGATGGCCTTCAAAGCCTTTTACTGTTGTGGCGATCAGAAATTATTTTAAAAAGTGGCAATTTTGGCAGCTCATGCCACTTTAAATAGAGAAAGTCCTATTTTCATACTACAAATCGCATGCATTGACCAATCAAATCTCTTCAAAATGCAAAACACGAGTTACTCCCCTTTGCACCGATCTTTACATTCGGCGCCATGTACGATCGATTCGAAAACAATACGAGATTGCAAAAGCTAGATCTAAAATACGAACCTGTTTAGTTCTCGACGAATATTTAGACTTACTTTACCAGTTACATATAGGTTATCTCTTTCAAGTTAAAGTGGCATGAGCTGCTAAATTGTTGATATTTTGACGTTAAAACAAAATGTTGAAATTATTGGCTATTTTTCTCAAGACGTATAATTCAGAAGCTTTTTAGTGCTTTTAGTCTCGAAAATGTACGATGATGTATTGTTTTGAACTAACTTTGGCTTAGAATGAATGAATGGTCGTCCCGGTTATTTAAATTTTGTTTACTTTTCGAACACGTGTTCGGTTCATACAGGCCACATACTGTATAGATTTTCCTCATTCCAACGCCAATCATTTATTTTTTCGATGGCCTTCAAAGCCTCTTACTGTCGTGACGATCAGAAATTATGGGAAAAGTGTGAATTTCGGCAGCTCATGCCTCTTTAAGCAAATTTGGGTCAGTTCAAGATCCCATGGTCACACTTACGGCACTATTTCCTAGCGACGAATTTACGCGAGAAAACACGATATCCGAGACTAGTCTTATCCGACCTTGATATATTCGGTTTTGGTCGTATGCTACAAATCGCATGCGTCAAGTCGGTACTACAAATCGCACCATGGGATAGGGCCTTAAACATACTTGGGTATAGATAGACTCAAATTTACCGTACTTTCGGCCTAGGGCGATCGAATGAAAACTCCACTCAGAAATGTTTTATTGTTTTCCTTTGACTCTGTGGGGTCCGAATCTGAGACCCATTAATGGGAGGCTGGTGTCAGACTCAGAGGCTATCAATCTGCCAACTGGGCGGCCGAGCTCCAACATCCAATTGTTAATGCAAACATGCATTTGACACACACACACACCCGCACACACACACGTATGTTTATATACAAATCTCAGTACAATTACAAAGGTATTGGACATGGAATGAGTTGGAAGTAATGGGGTCATTTTTTATATCACCGATCGTTGATTTAGAGTTTGATGAATAGAGGAAGTCGATGACTTCGAGGTAGTTAAACTAGCCACCTGACTTATCCGTAGGATGACATACACGAGTTTGGCATGGCAAATGCCGTCAACTGGTATTTAATTTGATTACATATTCTAAATTTTCCAACTCACACATAACCTTAGAAATTGTTTCATGGCAAATGTCGTCAACGGTTTATAGTACGGACTGGTATTTTGTTTGATTACATAATTTCAATTTCAAAACTGAAGAGTGGAAGATAGGATGTATACGTAAACGATGACCCGATGTTGACGATGATTGATTGGTTGATTGATTGTTTTGGTGTTTTACGCCGCGCTCAAGATTATTTCACTTATATGGCGGCGTTGCCAGTTTTATTGTGGGAGGAAACCGGGCTCTATGCCCGGAGGAAACCCACGACCTTCCGTTGGTAACTGGCAACCATCCCACATAGTGTTGACGATGAAAAGAACGACGAAAGTCAGCAAAGCTGTCTTGACGGACGGCCTTTAAATGTCAAAGGAACTTGGCTCTCATTCATTGGCATATCGATTGATCTATTTGGAGGCATTCCAAGACCCAGTATCCCAGCTACATGTAGTTCGTCGGTCTTTGGTGGGATACATTTTTGGTAGATAAATAAATCATATTACAGTGCAAGGTCATATTGATCGATAAGTCGCCTCTTATCCTTGGCTCAATCGAATGCAAAGTTTCCGCCCGTCCAATCTGTATACGAGGCTGTTTAGAGAAAAAGACGGATCCACGACAGTATGTCCTCCGTGTCTGTTGTTAACCCCAACTTAAAGTACTAGGAACATATGATGGAGCACTTCGACTCAATGAAGCCGTAATGAATGAAGTTTGTCGGGTGGCCTTTGGAAATGTGTACGGCGTAGCTAAAACATTGATTTAAAGGAAATGATCAAAGTGGTGTTTTTGACACAAACGTACTTAATCAGGATAGAATATGGTCAAAACTGGACGTACTTACATTGCTAAGGTTCAATCTTAACCAATGCTGTCGGGGTTATTTGCCTTGCAAAATGAGATCAGTAGGCTGTTATTGTTTGACATTACTGTCTACGTCAATACTCCTGACCGCTGTAATAGGTAAGACTGTTTATGTATATTCTAACTAATATTATAGCATAAAATGTTGTCTATGACTTAAAAGGGCACGTGGGTATGAGGCAAATTAAAGATCCGAAAAATTCCGAATTATAACTTTTGGTACACACATTGGGGAGGTGTTAGGATCCACTGGTAAACTGCTTTCCTCTGACAGGTTGCTAAATGTCGAGTATAATACGATTTTTGAATTCATTTGCAGCTGGTATGTTGACTTTTAGTTTCAGGCAGGCTGGAGTTTCTAGTAGAGGCTCCAGAGCACGCCCTTTAAATCTTACAGGCTGGCAGATCGTTTCGTTGTCTTCTGACTTTTATGTGTTTTTGTCCTGGTTACATAATGTAGAAATAAACAAAAGAATGTCGGCTCTTTACAGTGTATCAGCTAGATGGATATTAGTAACGCTTTCACTCTGATCTAGACATCGTTTAAACAACCGAACAAGTACAATATACGTAGGCCTATTTCTTACACACGGCTTCTCTCATGTAGGACCTCTGTTTACATTAACCCGAAAGCGTTTCTCAGACAGTAAACAAAGTACCACAAAATTCGCAATACTTGCTCGTTAATTGTACACTTTTCGCAAAAAATCGACCAACCGCCTTTCATCCAAAGTCAATCAAATCTTATTTGGCTTCTTGTCTAAAATAACCACGGAGACAAGTTTCTTATTGTGTTCCAAAGAGGTATATCATTTAGACCATTATACCCAATAATAAGTTCTTGTAATAAACTAAAACCCATGATATGTCATTAGGTTGACGACAGACAGGAGCTTGGCTGTAGTCAGAATTTTCTAGAACACTTTGCCAAACATTGCATAGGATCATGTGAAAAGAAAGGGGCAATTTTGGTTCCCCCAGAAAAACCTAGGTAGAAGACCGAAAAGGGAGATTATCCCTGACCAGTATATGTTTCAAACACTTGACTGGTCTCTGGGTCAGAGGTCGAGCCATTTTACTTCAACATAAGTTAATACCTGCAGATCCAGAAAAAGCTTATTTGGTGATTAAAAACAGAGTTTACCTAGTTAACTTTTAGAGTTATTTAGGTTTTAGGAATGACTTAAAATATTAAAACAATCCTGAGTTCCCCCCCCCCCCCCCGGCGGTGAAATTTAAATTGAAATTCATTAAAATTATCACAGAATTGACTAAGCTGGAATCCAGTTACATTAGTAAGCAAATGCAATCATGCGTCCCAAATGCTGACTTAGAGGTTACAAAATATTGAAGGATTCGCGAGCCAGCAATAAAGTAAGGCCACTGTTGTCCAACCATAATTTAGAATTTTATGAACTTCCATTAGAAGGTGTGGGATGGTTGCCAGTTACCAACGGAAGGTCGTGGGTTTCCTTCGGGCATAGAGCCCGGTTTCCTCCCACAATAAAACTTGCAACGCCGCCATATAAGTGAAATAATCTTGAGCGCGGCGTTAAACACCAAACAATCAATCAACCAATCCATTAGAAGGGTGTAAACGTTTTGTGACCTCAAGAAGAAATATAGACAATTAGCATCAAAGACTGAGTGTGGATGTTTTCAATTCCATATGAAAATGGGAAACCTTTAGTTTATCCCGTTTGTTTTTCGGATAATTTAATTGGATTTTATAAACAGTAAAACTGGTCCTCTTTATTTGTAATGTTGCCTGCTTTGTATTCAGTTGGCGATTAAACGTATGGAAAAAAAAAACAATTGGGAGATATTGACAGAGGGCTGATTAACTAACTGTGCCTTTAATGCAGGAAATATCCACTTGTTCTCCTCCATAATGGAAAGATTTCAATAGCATTAGACAAGAGCTACACAAATCTCCCACAAGCTAAATCTACGGATTTGAAAACACAATCAATAAAGTTTCTTCACTATTGTTGGTGATATAACAAGTTCTGTAAGAACCTTATTACCGTCTCATATGTTCAACGTTATTTTTTATTTGCTATTATGGCGAATAAAAGTGATATGAAGGATTCTATTATTTTACAATCCGTATAATGGCACCCCTAAAATGCACCAACCTTGAAGGGAAACTATTTTGTACGCACGCCTCTTTCAAAATGTTTTACCGCTTTGAAGTATATCTACGTATTTCTTTTTCTGAAATAAACAGGTACAGTTTTTTTCTGTGAAGATAAAAGGCCTAATCTTACTGAATAATCGCTTTAATCTAACAATATTTGAAATAAAAAAATTGATAAACTGTTGATGACAAATCCAAAACTGAACTACGAAACATTTCAATCTGATTGCTAATAAAGCTGCCTAACATTCGCGTGCAAGTTTATCATGATCCAACTACTTTCTTTGTTTAGTATGTAATATGTTTAAAAAAATTTGTACCATTTCTTTAAAGTGGCCTGAGCTGCCAAAATGTTGATATTTTAAAGGTTAAAGCAGAATGTTGAAATTATTGTCTATTTTTCTCAAGACGTATAACTCAGAAGGTTTTTAGTGCTTCTAGTTTCGAAAATGTACGATAACGTAATGTTTTGAACTAACTTTGGCTTAGAATGAATGAATGGTCGTCCCGGTTATTTAAATTTTGTTTACTTTTCGAACACGTTTTCGGTTCGTACAGGCCACATACTGTGTGGATTTTACTCATTCCAACGCCAATCATTTAGTTTGTTGATGGCCTTTAAAGCCTCTTGCTGTCGTGGCGATCAGAGATTATGAAAAAAGTGTGAATGTTGGCAGCTCATGCCACTTTAAGCAGGCACATTGTAGTAACAGTTAAATAGTCTTGTCAGTAACGTGATTGATTGGAATGGTCCAGAAGCTCACTTTATATTCAGTCGGCGTTGAACTGCAGGGGAAGAACACTCAGTACAGTGAATACACACAAAGGGTTAGATTTAACGGTAGGGACGTTTTCGTGTTTTATTTTTACTGACATTGAAAGCAAATCCAGAGGTATCAGACTCACGTAAAGTGAGGAATTCCCAACTGCGTCCTAAACACATTGCTTAGTGAGGCGATTGGACAGTCTAACTGGCTGATCAGAGGGATGATTGAGCCAATGTTTTGTAGAGGCCCATATATCCCTTTGAAACGAAGATAATCTGACAACCCCAGTCCCATGTGAGAAATGCCATTCTATACATCGATCACATTCCTATAAAACACATTCATATAAACAAGAAAAAAAAGGTCGGTTACAGCTGTGTCATTGTATGAAGCATAACCAACACCATTTACACAACAGGCAAAAGTGTGGCTTATATTTATGATCACTAAAACACACGGGCACAGGGAAAATCTTCTTGTCTAAATAACCATGGAGACAAGTTTCTATTTGTGTTAAAAAGAGGTATATCATTTAGACCTTTACACCCCATAAATTGTTGTAACAAACCAAACCTATGATATTTCATTTGGTTGACGACTGACAGGAGCTTAGCCTTGGTCAGTAGAATTTTCTGGAATCCTTTTGCAACACATTGACTATGGTTACGCATCTTAACTATGGCAAGGACATCGGTGGACTGAGATGTTACATGCCCATGATCAAAGGTTATATATGGTGCAAAATTGTGATAGAAGGAAAGAATGCAGGAAAGTATCGATATACAAGGCTTTCAACAGGAATATCGAAACACCAACCAATGCAATCGCCTTATGAGAAAAAAAAATCGATACTTCGATCTCTGGAACCATTAAGACCCATGTGTCAAAGACTGTAATGAGTACGTTGACATTTACACCTGAGTAATATTAATTAATTATCACAAAGGTATCCGAGTACCATTATTATACAGAATCTCGCCCACAGTTGAGGCGATCGATGGACTTGAGATTAATTCCAACAAAAGATAAATACTTTCAACGGCCACCACTCAATATGTTACACTTGACGAAGACACCGGCACAGGTGTCGAAAGCTCGTGTTGTTCAAAAACAACTGACGACGTGGTGATGTCTTAATTTTTTATCATTAGTATGGAACCCACGTTTAAAGAGAGTTTCAAACATTTCTTACATTTATTGTCTTATTACTTATTTCGTGAATATAGTCAATGACAGGGTTGATTTGATGGACGCAGCTTTCTCTGGTAGATAATGAACTGGACCATTCCGAATCACTTGGGACTTTATCAAGTCACACCGTTTCGCCTGTCCATGCAACTTTCATTAACTATTGAATTGGATTAAAGATCAAGATGATTTCCATCCAGTGATTAATTACCTTACCTAACCTCTAACAGAGGCATAGTAAATATAGCACCTCAAAGAAGGCCAAAATTCAAAGTCTAATAAACTCGATATCTTAATTTGAAAACGATCTCTAGAAAGAAGAACAAGTTCCAGTAACAAATGCCGACCCAAGCATACTTGGGCGTATTTTGAACGGACAATCTCTTGCCAAAAAATCAAGGTATGAGTTTTGGGTGTTCTCAAAGAGAATGAAACAGGGATCATAGAAATAGCCTTTTTGTCCGAATAACAAAACCATCCTCTACAACGGAAGGTTATGTGGTATTTCATGAGTAAACGAAACCATTCAACAGATCATTATTTTAGGCTGTATCGTCGGTAATACGCCGCAAATTGATCAACTAAGCGAGTTCTGGAAAAGAAAAAGTGGAAAATGTAGCCATCAACTCCAAACTCACCAAAAAACATGTTTAAAATGTTTTTGGGGAATTATTTCGCAATAAATGCTGATAAAATACGGTAAGAATTCCGCTAATTCAAGTACTCAAAACATTGCAAAAAGTTTGAGGCTTTTAGTTGGGTGTCTTAACTCCTGCATGGAGCGACCGATAATCCTATCGAGCAATCGCTATGGTTGTTGTTTTTGACCAAACATGACAGAAAGCAGTCTAATAGTTTGCGATCTTCACATTACTCGTCCTTGAATTAGCGGAATTCTTATCGTAGTCGTTTATTCATTTCTTTTTTTGAAGTATGGGGTTTTCAGAGGGTGTGATTGAAAATAAAATAGGTCCAAAATCGAGGGTTGTTGGGTTGCTGCCAAATACAATTTGATAAAAACTGATCAAAAAATTTCAACTGACAATCTGCTATTTTAAGATTTACTAGGGAAATTGATTATGTTTTCTCATACACTCTCCATTGACGGTTTGATTAATAGAGGATGTGAATGGCTTCCAGGCAGTCAATCAATACGCCAAAAATAGTTACCTGGCAAATGTTATATATAGCTATTCGCGAATTCCCTTAACATGGAATATGTTCTAAGGGAGTTGTCAGGTCGTCTGTGTAGACGATGTAAATTGTCATAAATGTCAGCAAAGCTTTCGAGAAGCAGGACCTTTTTATGTCAGACAAACTTGACTCTCATTCATTGACAGTTCGATAGAACACTGTTGTGAAATTAAGAAGCGTTCCAAGACTCAGCATAACAGCTAGTTGGTCGACCCTTAGTAGATACAATCTGCTATACGAAGGTCTAAAGAACCCAAATACCGTACAACGTCATGTCGAATCGATAAAATAGCTCTTATCCGGACTTGGTAGAAATTGAATTCCAAGTTTCCGCCTGTCCAATCTGTGTAGGAGGCTGCTCTGATGAGTTAAACGCGGGATACCAACATTCTCCGTCCATTGTTTGAACTAAAGTAAAGCGTTCTTGACTCCTGTCGATACCTTCAAGCTTCGATAACATTTAACGGTTAAAGTTCACAATGGTTCCTTTGTGATGTCATCAGAGATGTGACGTCATCAGAGATGTGATGTCATCAGGGATGTGATGTCATCAGAGATGTGATGTCATCAGAGATGTGATGACCTCAGAGATGTGATGTCATCAGAGACTTCAGTTTAAAGAGACCTACGAGTTAAGCTTTACTGTAAACTTTACTGAAATAATCAAAAGGGGTGTAGGGCTACTACCACTTGACAGATAAAATTGAATTTTAACCAATGTTGTCGGAACAACTTACCGGGCAAAATGAGATCAGTAGGCCTGTACTGTTTGGCATTACTGTCTATGTTAATCCACCCGACAACTCTATATAAGTAGGTTTTAAATTGTTATCATAAAATGAATAATATCTCATACACAGTAAGTAATAACTTCTTGTAGTCAATCAATACATCAGACATTTAGATCACATCTAGATCTATTCGTAATAGAGCATAGATTAGATTGATTGATTGGTGTTTAACGCCGCGCTCAAGATTATTACCACTTACATGGCGGCGTTGCCAGTCTTATTGTGGGAGGAAACCGGGCTCTATTTCTGGAGGAAACCCACGACCCTCCGGGTGGTAACTGACAATCATCCCACATAGGTCATTCGAGTGAAAAACCAGTCAGAAAATTGGGAATTTTTTTTTTTGGGACTGATTGGAATTCGAACCCGCGACCCATTGGTGGAAGGTGTTTTTGAGAAGGAGTGCCTTTATGCACCAGATGAACTTGGTTCGCATTAATTGGCAAATCGATAAAACACTATGTTGAAAC
Source organism: Lepidochitona cinerea (assembly GCA_963971465.1). Taxonomy (NCBI): domain Eukaryota; kingdom Metazoa; phylum Mollusca; class Polyplacophora; order Chitonida; family Tonicellidae; genus Lepidochitona; species Lepidochitona cinerea. The sequence continues at coordinate 47,081,559 of OZ020553.1, forward strand.
TACGAAGCATGTAAAGACTCAGTATAGCATCTAGTACGTCAGTATTTGGTGAAGTACATTCTTGTAGATAAAGAAACCAGATTACCGTGCAAGGTGAATTGTTATCATAAAATGAACAATATCTCATACACAGTAAGTAATAACTTCTTGTAGTCAATCAATACATCAGAAACTTATATCGCATCTAGATCTATTCGTAATAGAGCATATATTAGATTGATTGTTTGGTGTGCTACGCCGCGCTCAAGATTATTACCACTTACATGGCGGCGTTGCCAGTCTTATTGTGGGAGGAAACCGGGCTCTATTTCTGGAGGAAACCCACGACCTTCCGGTGGTAACTGGCAACCATCCCACATTCGAGTGAAAAGCCAGTCAGACAATTTTAATTTGTTTTGGGACTGAGAGGAATTTAAACCCGCGACCCATTGGTGGAAGGCTGTTCGGATTGAGTGTCCAACGCTCTACCTACTGAGTCACGGATGCCGCAATGGTTACGATTTACATGCAAATCGTCAGAAATGACAACAAAGTTTTTGAGAAGGAGTGCCTTTATGCACCAGATGAACTTGGTTCGCATTAATTGGCAAATCGATAAAACATAGCCGAGAAATCTTGGCTCTGCCGATTTTTTTTTCCCGTGTTCGTCATAGCCAAGATCACTTCCATAGTAAAAAAGAGATATTTGTTAAGGAGACCCGCCGAAAAAATCGGCGGCGCAAATTTCAAAACAAATAAGCAAAGAATAACATATTTACCACTGCATTCCGATAGTATAGACCACGAAGAAGGAGTATGTCAAACTTACGCCGCTGTAAAGTGGTAAACTTTCCCTTATGCAGTCAATATTTGTTTCGAAGTCCACTGTCTTCAACCTGACGTACCCGCCATAGTAACGACCAGTTAAACTGTGCGGGGCGTCGTAGAAATACTTCAATCATATATCTTTAGTCACTTTACAGCGGCATAAGTTTGACAACTCCTTCTTCGTGGTCTATACTATCGGAATGCAGTGGTAAATATGTTATTCTTTGCTTATTTGTTGTGAAATTTGCGCCGCCGATTTTTTCGGCGGGTCTCCTTAACAAATATCTCTTTTTTACTATGGAAGTGATCTTGGCTATGACGAACACGGAAAAAAAAAATTCGGCAGAGCCAAGATTTCTCGGCTAGATAAAACACTATGTTGAAACTACGAAGCATTTAAAGACTTAGTTTAGCAGCTAGTACGTCGGTATTTGGTGAAGCACATTCTTGTAGATAAAGAAACCAGATTACCGTGCAAGGTTATGTCAAATCTATAAATCGCTTCTTATCCTTCTGCTACAAAAATTCCCCGCTTGTCCAATCTATGTAAGAGGCTGTTTTGAGGAATTAAACACGGGATACCAACAGTTCACACTCTGTGAGGAGTGTTTGAGCTAAAGTTAGCGCCCTTGACTCTTGTGGATAGAACCTGAAATGTGGAAGTGAAGTACCGTGATTGCAGACGTTCAATTGTGTTCAATTCTATCGGAATTACTTACCGAGCAGTATGAGATTAGTAGGCCTGTGTTGTTTGGCATTGCTGTCTGCGTTAATCCTCTTGACCGCTAGGATTGTTTATGTATTAATAGCTCAGCTTCTAAATGCCAGAAGTACATTGCAGATTGAAACATTGTCTGATGCTGGCATTATGGTATTCACAGTGATTTGATGTAGTGGGGGTCTCCATTTTGCATATCTATATCATCTCGTTCTTGTACACTTCATTTGAATTTTTTGGATGGAAAATCTGATATAATTTTTCGTAATAAACCATGTTTCTCGAGTAAGGTTTCAAGTTTATCAAAACAAACCGGAGAGGTTTTGTCAATAGACTGATATAATTACCTGTACGTTTGTAATTACTTGTGATACGGCATAATTCATAGGATTCATCATCTTGTTTTGATGGTTGTTTTCTTCCTCTTCGGAAAATTTAATTGCATGTTGTGAATGGAAAAGCCGGTCCTAATTGTTTGCAATACCGCCTCTAAGTAATCAGTGGGCATCAAAGTGTATAGACAAAGAAAAACGATGTGATGCTTAAAAAAACGTCTGGATTAACTAACTGAGCCTTTCATACAGTTTGCAGCTTATCAATATAGAAAGGAAACTAGGTCACTCTAGATAAACACCAATCAAATCATCCTCAAGCTAAACCAATGGGATTGAAAAACAGACTAATATGTTCACGGGTTCTTCCCGTTTATTGAGAAAAATGTGTAGCTTCAAATTGCGTGGAATACGAACACTACATATGAAAGAATAGAAACTTGTCTCCATGGTTATTTTAGACAAGAAGATTTTCCCTGTGCCCGTGTGTTTTAGTGTCCATAAATATGAAAGAAGCCCTTTTCTGTGCACGCCCTCTACAGAGCATTAGTAAATTGTAATTGTCTCTTTAAAGGACCTATGGACAGGGCTTAAAACTATTCCTTATTAAAGAGACATTTATACCAGAAGTATTTTCGAAGTATTTACCAGGACTATCTTCTCAAATCAACGCCCGATAGATTTTTACTACTTGTTAATAATTGAAACTTTAATTTAGAGTCCTGTGTATATATGGTTGTTGTACCCTTAATTGTGTAACGATTGGCCTTGCGTAAAAACTTAACCTTAAGGTTTTTGAAATTGCATACAATTTTTGGTTTTGATAATGCGCTCAGAGCATGGCATTGCATAAAAAGTTGAAATTGGTTTAAGTTTGAACTTAAAGTAAGACGTTTTAGGTTAAAAGTTTGGTTTTATTCCAAAAGATTGACCACCCATAAAGATCATCATATGATTTGGAACTTTTTTATCATTTATTGAGCTACTAATACTACTAGCTAAGTTATATTGCAAATAAATGGGAAAATTGGTTGGTTGGGTGGTTGGTTGGTTGTTTTAGCTTATTGGCGCGTCCATTCGTATGAATAATGTACGCAATACTAGTGAGTGATCATTACCTTGAGCGATTAAGAAAACTGTGACGTTTGAACACAATATATTGAATCTCTCTGTGCAGGAGAATATGTTAGTACGTTTGAGATCTACTTAACCTCTTAAGATGTAAAAACATGCAATACAATGGGAAAATTGGATTCTTCGAGAAACTCATATTCAGGAATTCAGTCGTAAAAAGAGCGACCCTTAACTGTGTTCTAAACCCATTGGTTAATGAGACGATGTGATACACGGATCCTTTTTTATATACACCCGAATGTCACTTTCAAATAAAATGAGACACGTACAAACTCCTAATTATGTCAATTTATGGGCTTTAACATAGCACTTTAGACGTGTATGACGTCCACCATTCGTGTAATATGTCAGTCCAGGTCTAAGATCCTAATTAATCCAATCAAGTCAATTTAATGAGACATTTAGATGTGTATAATGTCCACAGTTGATATAATAAAGCAACTCACGTCAGGCTGAGAAATATCATTGCATGCATTGATCAAATCCTCTCTAGTAGGCTACAATTGTCATCAAAAAGTATATTTTTTTCTCAAAATAAGTATGTGCGTGTGTGCGTGTGCGCGTGTGTGGGCGGGGGTATCTTCTGTATCGCAATGTCGCAACTAGGTGATATTGACGTGTACCAAATTTCGCCTTAGTGATTTCTTTCTTTTTTTTTTTGGTGGGGGCAGGACGGGGGGTGATGTTTTTGACGATAGCTTGAGGAGGCAGTGTGTTTGGCATCCCCAGGTATACATAGATACTGTTTAAATCAAAGCGCTTTACTCAACACGCAAAAGTAGATTTTGTAAATGAGCAAGAACTATGGATGATCTAGTACCATCAAACGTTAGAATATATAAAAAGCTTTCAACAAATATCTCGAGGCACAAATTAATGCGATCTGATGTAAAATCGATACTTCGATCTCTGAAACCCGCATGCCTAGCACAGACCGGCGTTTAATGTTGCTGGAAATATGTTAGTTTCTTTTCAGCATTAAATTATCCTGCTCATCGTGTGCGGCCGATCGGATTTTCTTGTTTTTAAAACAGAATCATATTAGCCAAAAAACATTTAGAATAAAATCATGTGACCGTATTCAGAATGGTGAAAGCATTCTGTTTTGAGGATGAATTCACGTCTTGAAATGGCCGACTGCAGTTGCTCGTTCGTATACGGGTAACTTCGATTCCACTTGAGCAATCATGGGATCGTTCATGCAGAGATAAGTTACACAACAAACGAGAAGGAATAACATGTACCCAGAGTTCTTAGTTTACAACATGACAATGTTAAAGGGGCATGAGCTGCCAAAATGTTGGTATTTTGAAGTTAAAACAGAATGTTGAAATTATTGGCTATTTTTCTCAAGACGTATAATTCAGAAGCTTTTTAGTGCTTCTAGTCTCGAAAATGAACGATAAAGTAATGCTTTGAACTAACTTTGGTTTAGAATGAATGAATGGTCGTCCCGGTTATTTAACTTTTGTTTACTTTTCGAACACGTTTGCGGTTCCTACAGGCCACATACTGTATGGATTTTCCTCATTCTAACGCCAATCATTTAGTTATTCGATGGCCTTCAAAGCCTCTTCCTGTCGTGACGATCAGAAATTATGAAAAAAGTGTGAATTTTGGCAGCTCATGTCACTTTAATGAATACAGCACTTTTATCGCATGATACACTTCATGTAAGTTTATGTTTGTGTAAACTTCAGGTTTAAACACAAACAATAAACATATAATCGTATCGTTTCCAAATTCACTCAATTTTAAATCAGACAATAATTTAGGTACAATAAGAACTTTTTAATGGAGCGATATGTAAAAGATTTATTTCATTTATATAAAAGGTCCCATACAGAAATTAAGTACGGAAATCAATAGGCCAAAAATTGTTATCTGGCATAGCTTATTTATAGTCCTTCGTAGGAGGACATACTCCTGCTACCTCTTACAAAGCTGACGTAAGTTTACGTCGGGCGTAAATCAGTGTTAAAACTATAGGAACTCACGCCCTAGTCGCAACCGGTCCATGTTGTAGGCCTATGCGCAACTTTACGCCAGCTTCGTAAGACAGGACCCAGTAGGGTTTGTCGAACGTCCTTGATTTGTATCGTCAAATACTTTTAGCACAGACGGGTATGTTTGATGAAATATTCTTAATTTTACAAATTGGAACATGGGCATTATTCCAAAGCCAGTATTTTAGACAAGAAGATTTTCCCTGTGCCCGTGTGTTTTAGACAAGAAGATTTCCCTGTGCCCGTGTGTTTTAGTGTTTATAAATATATTAGTATTTTTATTCACAAAGCAAGACTGGCTGTTTACTAGACAATGGTGCGATGGTAACGGTGTACATTTAAATCGTCGGAGATTAATTGATTGATTGGTGTTTTACGCCGCGCTCAAGATTATTTCACTTATATGGCGGCGTTGCCAGTTTTAGTGTGGGAGGAATTAAGAAATTAAGGAATTAAGGAATTATATGACGCAGTATCGCAGTTAGGACGTCGGTCTTTGGTGAGGTACATTCTGGTAGAAAAAGAAACCAGATTACCGTGCAATTTCGTGTTGAATCGATACATGGCCTCTTATCCTGACTTGCCAACAATTGAATTCCAAGTTTCTGTCTGTCCAATTTGTGTAAGAGGCTGTTTTGAGGAATTAAACACGGGATGCCAGCAGTTCACACTCTCTGCATATTGTTTGAACTCAAATTAGCACCCTCGATTCATGTGGATAGACCCTTCAAGTTAAGATGACATTTAAAGGTTAAAGTTCACAATGGTTCTTTTAGGGACTTGTGTCGTGTCTGCAGAGAATTAAGTTTAGGGTAACGACCAATGTGTTTATTTGGGGCTGAAAATGATCAAAAGTGGAAGTACAGTACTTGATTGCAGACGTTAAATTCTATTCAATGCTATCGGAATTACTTAGCCAGCAAAATGAGATCAGTAGGCCTGTACTGTTTGGCATTACTGTCTATGTTAATCCACCCGACAACTCTAATAGGTAATACAACTAATATCATAAAATGGATAATATCTCGCACACAGAAACTCCTTTGCTTGTAAGGTCATACTGACCTAAACTGAAATGAAATACCTGAGAATATGAGTCTTGTTTGTCCCTTTCCCTTTAAAACAATCTCTTCTTTCTTTTCTTTGTCTCGAATATTGGCTTTAATATTGAATATTGCAAATCTAGCAAATAATCTTAATGACCTAAGAGCGATATGTTACGTCGCACTAAATAGCATTTCCCTTATTTGGCAGAGTTGTCAGGTTTAAGGGGAATGAGACTAGGCTCTGCTCGGAGGAAACCTCCATCTTTCTACGAGTACCTGACTACTCTTCCAAATGAAGTGTCGATTTAGTTTGTTCTGACAGGGATTGTAACCAGCTGCCCTTCGATGGAAGGCCTGTGTCGAATTGAAACTAAATAACAAAGCCTATAAAGAAATGGAATTGAAGAGTATAACAAGCAACTCGAGACAATTCGTTTTCTCGTTTATTTGACCTAGTAATAATATTTAAAAAAGAAAAGATAAGTAAGTGTTCATGAGGAAGGGGGGGGGGGGCGTGAAGAGTGGATCATTTTCATAGCCACTGTAAAGAGACATTCTATGCACAATACCCGAGGGGCCACGTTTATTTATTTATTTATTTCGAAATCCAACAGACACAACGTCCACTTACTGGTTCGATAACAAAAACATAAAAATGAAGACAGACAATAAACAATAGATAAGTTACTAAACGATTAAAACAAAAAGTATTAAAAGCAAGCATGAGACTAGATAAGTTAAAGTGAAAATTCACTTAAAATACAATATGGTTCAATGATTTTGTTATATTTACACAAAACATCTCTCGATGTTTTTCCCAACCGAATTGAATTGAATTGAATGTTTTATTCACCACGTGATATCATACAGTAGGACAATTCATAGATGAAATTGTGGCGGGAATAAAGCCCCAAGAGGACTTGTTTTATCCCTAAAGAAGTCGTAATTTACAGTAGTGAAAAGAAAGATAATCGTAATGTGGGAAGGAAAAATGTTCGCATATTTTTTCATAAAGTAAAAAATAAATAGCCTAATCAAGTAAACTTAAAAAACGACCCAAAGCTAACGATGGACAAAGGCTGTAATGCATTGAATTCAGTCGATATATGACTATTGGTAATCTAATAACCCCAATCAATGTGATCGAAGTGTAAGAAATATTTATTCTTTGAATTCTTGGACCTGATGAATATAATTATGAGTATTTCGGCATTTATACCTAAGTAATACTAATTAAAAATCAAATAGGTTTCCGAGCACCTTCATCATACGGAATCCCGTCCTCAGCAGAGACCGTCGATCAAAGTGAGATTAATTCGAACAAAAGCTGAATACTTGCAACGATCAGCACTCTGCAATAGAATATCGCTTCGATAACGGTATCATTTGTTAGTTTTAATTATTGGCTGAATATAGTCGATGACAGGATTGATTTGACAGAAGCAGCTGTCTCCAGTAGATAATGAACTGGACCATTCCCAATCACTTGGGATTTTATCAATGTGAAAGGTCTTACTATTCTATGCAACATTCATTAACCGGCGAAATAGATCAAAGCTGAGGGCGTATCTGATTCCATTCAATACATAGTCATGTGATCGTTCTACAGAAATAAGTTACGCAACAACTGAGAAGGAACCAGCTAGAGTTCTTAAGTTACATGTACACCATGATAATATTAAAAATTATTTGTAAAAACGTTAGGCGACAGATAAGCAATAAACATAGAGAAATTTTGACCGAGACTAAAATAGCAATGACCTATATGCATGAATTGGCTGTCACGTAACATTTGAAATACAATGAGCGCTGCCATTATTATGAGATGACACTTCTGATCTGACGTTTATACAGAGAATGCGAAAGAGAATGACGTTACTAGCCCTCAGACGATCACTGCTTTATTTACGCCATGGCATTATGACAAAACACTATTGTGACGACAATTTTGACCGTTCATTCGTGATGCCATAGGTAAACGTTATTTGCGTTTCGAGAGACAGCATCCCAAAGTTATGACGGCGATTTTAGCACGTCAGATCCAATCCAACAATGTGACGTGGCCATTCCATGCATATAGTTCATTGTAAAATAGCATTTCAATTCAAATCTGGTAATCCTTTCTTTGCAGTACATGTAAGTACCCTGAACGTATTAAAGGAGGTTGATTTCGTAGCGACTAATTGTCTGTTATCAAAGTGAATTTAATCACAACGGTTTTAATTTTTAGGATCTATTCCAATTTTCTCACAGGCTGTTCTTTGATTGATTGATTGTTTGGTGTTTTATGCCGCGCTCAATATTATTTCACTTATATGGCGGCGTTGCCAGTTTTAGTGTGGGAGGAAACCAGGCTCTATGCCCGCAGGAAACCCACGACCTTTTGTTGGTAACTGGCAACAATCCCACATAGGTCGTTCGAGTGAAAACCCAGTCAGAAAATTTTCCAATTTTTTTTTGGACTGAGTGGGATTCGAACCCGCGACCCATTGGTGGAAGGCTGTTCGGATTGAGCGTCCAACGCTCTACCTACTGAGCCACGGAGGCCCCCGCTGTTCTTTGAAGGTTTGGTTAGCTTTGAACTTGAATGAGTTCTAGACAGACAATCAATAAGCCAAAAATAGTTACCTGACATCTCTTATTTATATCTATTCTCATTAGAACATACAAGTGTGTGGCGTGGCAACGTGTGGATGGCGGGCATCGTTAGCTATTTATAGCACAGACTCGTATTTTATTTGATTACATATTCTGAATGTTAGGACTGAAACATGAGAATATTTACAAAGGAAACCAGGCTACTTACGTAGATGAAGACGCGATAGTTGCGAGCGCCGGAAAAGTCCGAAAGCTTCCTGGAAGGAGGGCCTTTCCACGTCAGACAAATCAGGCTCTCGTTCAGAGGCAGATCGATACAGCACTGTGGAGAAATGAGGAGGCATTTCAATGCTTGGCGTGCTTGCTAGTTGGCTGGACTTTCCTGAGCTACATTCTTGCTGGTAAAGAACTCAGATTGATACGTAAAGTTATGTTCAATCGACCAATCACCTCTTTTCCTATGAACGCGGCTACAATTGAATTGTAAGTTTCCGCTTGTTCACTCTGCGTAGGAGACCTTTATTAGGAGAAACGCGGGTTACAGGCAGTTAGCACTTTTCATCAATTCATTGATCAACTGCGGTTAGAGTCCCACGAACAGTCGAAAGAGCCTTCGGCACACTTGGATGGCATTTTACGGTCATAGTTCATGATGCTACCTTTGGGGACTAGTGCGGTCTCGGCTGAGGGTTATTTGCAGGAATAAACCAAAAGAAAACGTGTCCGTGTGTCCAGGAATAAGACAAATAAAAAACGTGTTCCTTCTAGATGGGAAATGATCAAAAGTGGATGTACTCTCACTTGATTGCTAACGCTCAATTCTAATCAATGCTATCGGAATTACTAAGCGTGCAAAATGAGATTGGTAGGATTGTACTGTTTGGCATTACTGTCTGTGTTAATCCTCCTGACCGCTCTAATAGGTAAGACTGTTTATGTATATTCTTTACTATTGTAGAATGAAATGAAGTCTAACATTAGACTGCTTTAGGATTAGGGTACCAAGCCTGTTCCGAGTTCCTTTTCACTGGAAGGTTTTACTCGCCAAACTAAGACAAAAGGTGCGCCCCCACCCCGCCATTTTTTCTAAAAACATAATCTAAAAACAAAGACATCGCATCATCAACGACTAGTTGTGGCAAATTTACCAGATTTTTAGCATGTTAATTTCATTAACAACATTAACAGAGAAAAGGCGAGGAAAAGGAAAATCCATTTCGAAAAACTACAATGTCAAACATTGACTTCCATATACTACCGAATGTTAGCGCATAACGGGGGCTTGAACAGTCTGAATACTCGAAATAGGCTCAGTTATAACCCTAAACTCTGGTCTCACTTGGTTTCCAGTTAAACCGATACTTTAAATGATCAGCAAACGTAATTTGATTTTGGTACTTGGATTCTGATTTCTTCATAGCATATTAGAAGGGATCTCACTTTTTACAGTAATTGAAACTGTCCGTCAGAAAGCGTTCATACGGGAAAGGTTAAAGAAATGGGATGAAGTGCGCCTGTTGAAGTCTATATGGAAATGAAGAAGGAGTTTTTGAAATATATAAATTGGTTTATTATTATGTTTAAGCCATAGGAAACATTTTCTTTCATATTTTCATAAGAGTATGTTGAAGTCTAAATGAAAATGAAGAAGGAGTTTTTGAAATATATAAATTGGTTTATTATTATGTTTAAGCCATAGGAAACATTTTCTTTCATATTTTCATAAGAGTATGTTGAAGTCTAAAGGAAAATGAAGAAGGAGTTTTTGAAATATATAAATTGGTTTATTATTATGTTTAAGTCATAGCAAACATTTTCTTTCATACTTTCATAAGAGTATGTTAAAGTATGGCATTTCATTTTGCTACATGAATTTCCCCTTTTCCAGTTTATCAAGATACCTTGATGACGGTTTAGCCGGTTGACCGAAACTTACTACTGTACCAAATTTGGTAGAATGCCATGTTTAGTTTTTTCCGTATATACATATCCTCTATGTTTCTGGCCGGAATTTTAAAGTGAACGCTTTCAGTAAAACACTTTACTTATATCCAAACGCTTACAAAATATATTTTGGATATTTTTGCCATTTCTCTATCATAAACTTCGAATTATGTAATGTTTACGGTCAGGCGAAATGATGACGCTGGGTAGCTCATGCACAGAAGCAAAGGAAAAAGATACTATGTATTGCTATTTTAACAGGTACTCGTCGAAGGTTGGGGGTTTCTTCCGGCAATAAACCCGGCTTCCTCTCGCAATAAACCTAGCGACGCCGCTATATAAGCGAAATAATCTTGAGTGTGGCGTAAAACATCAATCACTCCTATATTGCTACATTTGACAACTCGTACTATATTGTACATGATGGTGTACTAAATATAGTACGAGTTGTCCTATGTGTTTTGGCTTTAGTAAAACCACTCCATAGTAGAATTTATTGCTACATTTTTTATATTATTTGGGAATTTGAGTTTAAGCAAAGTAAATTTACAGATTGATTGATTGATGTTTTACGCCGCATTCAAGATTATTTCATTTATTTAATTATTTTTATTTTTAGCGATATTCTTTTCAGTCTCACTGGACACAAATATTTTTTCCGTCATTGTGTGTACTTTTTAAATCCTCGTAATATTGTGGAGTCGTTTAATCTTCCGTCTTGATAATGAAATATTGAAGTGGAAATCCTTTAATTCTTCTAGTTTTGTTTTTGTTCGTCGTCGGAGAATTTAATTGGATTTCGTTAATGGAAGATATGGTTCCGTTTGTTTGTATTCAGCGGGCATCTGCTTTGTATTCAGCTAGCGCGAAGAAAGAAAAGAGAAAGGCGTTGAAAAGTGGCCCGAATTACATTACTAAGCTTTTAATGCAGAACGGAATACTGTTGTTTTTTCCCAATATTGGAACTAAATTAGGACACATAAATCATTCATAAGCGAAATTTATGGATTTGATGAACCAGTGAGTACATTTCGTTTTGCAAAAAGCGTTTAATCACGGCACTAAAGTTTGCAAATGTATTAAAGGCACTTTTCTTTACACTCTCACTAAAACGCATTATAAAGCTGTAATGCCCTTTCAATGAACATTTTATATTTACGTGGAAAGTTATCTGAATTGATCTTTTTTTTTGTCGTACTTGCACTGCTATTTCTCAGAAATTGTTATCCCCAAAGTTACAATAATGCTGTCTGCTTTAATAGGTGAAGATGCAAAAAATATAAACTTATACACTTCGAGCTTTATTTCAATGATATCCCACAAGACATCCAATGTAAATTTCTGTTCACAAAAACTCGTATCAGAAGTATATAAGTGGGGAAGTGTGAAACGTCCCACTACGACATATTTAGGGCACTCAGCCTGTTTATACTTCATTTTGTGACGTTTATGCTCGGTAGATTTTGAAATTGTTAACGGTTACGCAATATCAAATCAGAAAACAAATTCAATTTCCGCTTCGTGGACTATAATTTACGCTCCCAGTAACCCCACATATCGAGAATGCACTGGTTCTTATGAAAGCTTCGTTGCAAAACTCCATTATCGATGATTCATAATTACACACCAGGTGCAAGTTTTGGCTGCATATTTCGAATAATAATAACCAAATATATGAGAGTTACAACCCGCAATAGGCCATTCTGCAACTGCCACCGTTATGTAACCAAAAACCAATGACGTCACACACATGCAGTCAGTCGAGAAGAAAATATTCCGATTGTATTGCGCGGACAAAGATGGCCGACGCCACCCCCAACGATCGACATATAGATCGAAATAGAACACTTTTCCATTTGTGGTAATGTTAATGTTTTGATTCATGACACCTTCACTAATTCCCGGGGAGCCAAATGACTCGATAGGTGCTTACTAATAGGGAGCGGGAGTAACGTGACCATTCCACAAATTTCCTGTCACCGGCGTTGTCATTACGCATGTGAGGAGCCTTTATCGTTCGAATATGACGCTCATGTATGACGTTTTAGAACAAAAAACGTCAATCGAACTGACAACGTCATGAAAAAACGGCATCTGTCACCGGATATCGCGAAATCTCTCGGTAGACTCCCAGGCCCAATCAGAAGTTTACCTACAGTGGACGGATTTTTAGCGACTAACAAAAACATATGACAGGGGTCATTATAAATGTATTCGGACGTATGTCAATAGGCAGAAACAGACCCAACTTTCAAATCCCTATCTACCTTCTTGGTCTCTTTACACATCCACGGAGCGACGTAGACAGATTGCCTCTTCGCCAATCCAGTTTTCGTATGTTGGAAAATACATTACGGTACCCTTTAAAGCATCCAAAATTGTTGTCAAACTTAAATTCAACCAGTCTTCTCTCGCAAAAAGGTATAATATGCCAAGGAAATAAATTGCTGAAGCCCAGAACCAAATATTTAAAAAGTAATTAAAACTCGTGGGAAATCTGTGTATTGGTTCCAGATACATTTATCACTATCTTCGTAAACCATTGAGTTCCACCCACATTTTCCGGGCACAGTGAGTTGACGGGCTAGAGTCCCATTACCTGTTTGTCGGCTCCTTGGTGGTACGCCCCAAAAGCATCAAATTAAGCAATCAAGAGACGACCGAGGAAGATATAACAGATAAGAGACAGAAACACTGCGGAAGTAATTACATTCCCAGCTCTCTGTTGTCAGCTGGCTTGAAAGCAAGGACGACTACGGATGTATGTTTACGTAATACTGATGCATTGGCTTATTTACACGGGTCGAAACGTAATACTTACCCAACAGTTCCCACTGTTACGCGATCTTCTGTAGCTTATATAACATTTCTGAACGTACCGTCATCCGCTCGATTATGTGGGATAGTCAGCAGGTGCCAGTGGAAAGTCAAGGGTTTCCTCCAGTCATAGAGTACAGTATCCTCTCCCAATAAGGTCTGGGAGTCTACCGAGAGATTTCGCGATATCCGGTGACAGATGACGTTTTTTCATGACGTTATCAGTTCGATTGACGTTTTTTGTTCTTAAATGTCATACATGAGCGTCATATTCGAACGATTAAGGCTCCTCACATGCGTACTGACAACGCCAGTGACAGGAAATTTGTGGAATGGTCACGTTACTCCCGCTCCCTATAGCCTGGTAACATCGTTATATTTAAATGTATTAATTTTAAACCTTTCGACAGTAGGACAGAGGATGATCTGTCAAAGCTGCATTGGAGCTGTAAACTGTTCTTAACTCTCTTTTTGCATTAGAACTGTGAACGGAGCTTATTGGTAGGCCCACGTTCGCGGAAACGTCTATCAAGAATTCTTATCTTATTCTTGAGTTCTTGTGTTCGCCATATTAGTCTAGGCTCTTTCGATCTCGATTGGCTTCAAATGGTGGGGTCGTCTCCAGTCTATCAATAGGGAGAGGAGTAACGTGACAACTCGACAAATCCCCTGTCACCGGCGTTGTCAATGTACGAGTGTGGAGAATATATCGTTCGATTGTGACGCTCAGCTCAAAAAACGTTAATCAAAATGACAACGTCATCAAAAACGCCATCTGTCACCGGATATCGAGAAATCTCTCGGGAAACTCATTGTTTTTCCATTCCCCCAATTGTTTTATTCCCGTACCTATATATTGCAAAAATATTTTTCGGGGAAACCTAGCTTCGAAGTTTCTTTAAAGCTATTAACTTAAATTTACTTTGCCTGAGGATTAAGTATACGCTATAAGTTGTTTTTTTGGTCTTAATAATTAGGCAAGCGATTTAAGTACGGGGCCTTGGCGGGTCAAATATATCGAAGGGAAACGTCTCTCTGGTGCCAGTGGACCGTTATTTACCCCTAAAAGTCACGCAATAGCCAGATTAAGTTAATGGATCTCCTCTCTATCCTTCTGTATCAATCCTTCCTAGTTTTAAACTGTCGACATACAAGGGTAGCATATTTGATTTCTTTTCAATTACATACGGTCAAAGTCTAATTACTCTAAACAAGAACAGCAAATAGACAGCAGGGGGCTGTTTCTCATCACCGACGTAACTTTGCGCCTGGTCGTAACGTAATGTTAAAGGTATCACACTTACGCCTTGCATTGGACTTACGTCGGGCGTAAATGTGTTGAGAAACAGCCCCCAGTTTACCGTCACTATATCTTCTTGGTTATTTTAGACAAGAAGATTTTCCCTGTGCCTGTGTGTTTTAGTGTTCATAAATATATCTTCTAATTGGCGCAGTTTTTAATAGATTGCTGGTGTACGCCGCGCACATGATTATTTCTTTTCTGTGACGCGTTGCCCGGTTTAGTGAGAAGGTTAACCAAGTTCTTGTCGGATAAAAAAAAACGTGCCCTCCAGATAAGCCTAACAAGTATTCCCAAAATCCGCGTGTGAAAACGTCTTATTCTTTTCTGGAAACAAATCAACAACTTCGAGAAATCACATACTACAAAATTAGATAATGGTTGGATGGTTGGTTTGGCTTATTGGCGCGGCCATACTAGTGAGTAATTATTACAGTCGGCAAATTTATAACGACAAAATGCCTGTGAAATGATAATGAAAGCCTCTCTTTTGTGACTAACTGTATCTCTTATAACTGTCACTCAGAAAACTCTCATATTTTTTTATAAATTGCTTGCCTTCAACGCTAATCTTCAAAGTGATTTGGATGTATACCATATTTCCGTTAAAGAATGTTGGTCACTTACTAGCATGATAAACGTTCAGACTTACTGTCTGGTTAAATCCCACGAAAGGTACTTGAATTGGACGTTATAGATTTACTTGAGGGGTTTAAATTGAGATCCATAAGAAACAATGACTCATTGAGCTATCTGGAACAGCCAATTTGTCCTATTGAACAATGTATCGGTTGTGTTTAAGACATGGTTGGATATATCTCTTTTTACGACAGTCTAATACCACTTGGTTTGTCTTCATTATCAGTGCTTAGATATTGAAAGGACGGCATAAAAACTAACCCTTGCAATGCGTTCAGTTTCTATCTCGTGCAGTTCAACGCCGTCTGAATGTGAAGCTATAGTTTCTAACCATCCAATTTAACCCATTCAATCGCTAGACTATTCAACTGTCAAAACACAATACCTGCTTGGAGGAATGCTTCCCTTCAAAATCGACTGCATAATTCTTTCCAAAGGACATATACGAGGACAAAACTTAGATCCCTGCGTTTGTTGACACTAATTACACTGTCAGTCTATTGCATTATTTATTATTAAACAAAATTGTTTTAAATACGCACCACCAATTATAAATTTAATAAGAACCGCTTTCTTGCCAAGCGGGCTTTGGTTAGACTCCCTGCCAAATTGGTTTACAGTACTTTATTTACATAAGTCGGTAGAAAATCCCAAATATATCGGAAATGAACCAAATATTACATCTTATGGCGATGTTTTTTGTCTTTGAATTGGTTTGATCAATGTCTAACGTTAACGTTGTCTTGAAGTCGGTTGAAGAATTATGTAAATGAATGGTTTTATCGAGATGGCAAACTCTCTGAATATAGCAGACATTCTCCACGACTTGATGTCTATCTCAATTGACTCCTAACATAAATTTCTACAACAAGCCCTGACATAAGGCAGTTATAATCTTGTTATTAGAAACTACAAGCAGTACGTTACTGTTCTCTTGCCAAACGAGGCTATCTAAAAGGTAACGGATTATTATACTCTATGCCAAAGTGTTTTACCGAACATTATTCACAGGAGTCCGTTGAAAATAATGAACAATGAATGTATCTGATTGCATGAGATCAAATGTTATACAGACACGGGTTTTCGCTTTTTTCTTAGAAGTGGTTACACCAATGTATAGCGGTAATATATTCATGTATGTAGTTGAATTATGTAAATGAATGACTATGTCAATTTATAGAATGGTATTTTTCTCTTGAGGGGGACTCGTGACAAATTATCTGAATGATAAACGTTCTGCACGACCGGATTTCTGGATAAGTCCGACTAAATTGACTTGGATTGGGAATTATAAATGTCAGTTATCGTTTGAAGGTGAGATCTATAAGAAACATTGCTTGGATGATCCATCTGGTACGCCAGTAAGATTGGTTATTCGTCTCATTAAGCAATGTGTTTAGCTACCCTTAGAGATATCTTTTTAACGTCAATTTAAAACTCTGGATTCGTGTTCAATATCAATACAAATGAACCAGAACGTCCCTTAATGCATTAAAATTAACCGTTGAGATTAGATTCCTGTTAGATTCCTTTCTCGTGTAGCTCAACGCCGACTTGTGATAAATCGACTCTAATAATCCAATGCTATCAATTTTATGCTTGAACGATGTGCATGTAACTTTTACGGCTCAATATTTCATCTGACCTCCTTGAAGGAACGTGTTCTACGATGAAATACCTGCATACGATAATTAACAGCTTAGAGACATTACATACGACTATACAATTTTAATCAAGTTCGTGGGATTTCTCTGGTTTGTTCAATCTCACCTGTCCTGTTGGTGGAGTTTACGGTCTATTATCCAACAAGGAATTTATAAACTAAACCCTGCCTAATATTAAAGCGGCATGAGCTGCCAAAATTCACACTTTTTT
This sequence comes from Lepidochitona cinerea, assembly GCA_963971465.1. Classification (NCBI taxonomy): domain Eukaryota; kingdom Metazoa; phylum Mollusca; class Polyplacophora; order Chitonida; family Tonicellidae; genus Lepidochitona; species Lepidochitona cinerea. Next base: position 47,098,775 of record OZ020553.1, read on the forward strand.
CATAATTTCTGATCGTCACGACAGTAAGAGGCTTTGAAGGTCATCGAAAAACTAAATGATTGGCGTTGGAACGAGAAAAATCCATACAGTATGTGACCTGTACGAACCGAAAACCTGTTCGAAAAGTAAACAAAATTTAAATGACCGGGACGACCATTCATTCATTCTAAGCCAAAGTTAGTTCAAAACAATACTTTATCGTACATTCTCGAGAGTAGAAGCAATTAAAAGCGTCTGAATTGTACGTCTTGAGAAAAATAGCCAATAATTTCAACATTCTGTTTTAACGTCAAAATATCAACATTTTGGCAGCTCATGCCCCTTTAAATAACAGTGTTAGTCGAGTTAGAGGTCAGTTCGTGTTACTTTTTTCTTGCTAAACGAGTATATCCTAATTGTAACGGAAAATTATGCTGTATGTCAAAATGTTTTGCCGAACTTTTTTTTAATGCGTCCGAAGGAAATTTATTTCACTTTTTTGCAGCTCATGCAACGCATAAGCAATGTGCTTTAGCTACACCTAACGATATCTCATTTTACGTCAGTATAATACGAATTGGTTCGTCTATAAATGAAACGGCTCGCTCCATGCATTTAAACATCTTGGACATTTGTTCTACCAATTCATGAAACACGTACAGATTTGTTTAACATTGTATCTTAAATCCGATGTGATTCGGAGCGGTTCAGTTCATTATCTACCGAAGGCAGCTGCTTCTTTCAAATGAATCTAGGCATCGATTAGTTTCACTGAGTAAGTAAAGCTAATAAAGGGTAGTCCATTGAAAAGGAGTGATGGCAATATTCAACTTTTGTTCTAACTAATCCGAATTCGCATATATAAAGAACGAATGTATGATTTATATTTGTTATCAGAAATACGGATTTACGTTTCTCACAAATAATTTACGATGATCATGAGGACATTGTCGTGTTGATTTTTCAGTTGAGAATCACTATGTCTTACCTCAATAAGTTTTTGCTATTTAAAAAGTTGTCAAATCATAGGAATTATAGACGTTCTATATAATTACTAGAAATCTCGTTAAATCCGACTAAATTGACTTGGATTGGGTATTCAGTTATCGTTTGAAGGAGAGATTTATAAGAAGCATTGCTTGGGTGATCCATCTGGTACGCCAGTAAGATTCGCCATTCGCCTCATTAAGCAATGTGCTCTATCTACAGTTGGAGATGTCTCTTTTTACGTCAATGTATTACATATTAAATAGTCTGGATTCGTTGCCCATATTAGTGCAAAAGGAACAGACCGCCCAACGCTTTAAAACTAATCATTGTGACGTGTAAGATTTCTTTCTCGTAAAGTACCGACTTTATATAAACCGAGTTTGCGGCAATCCGATTTAACTAATTTAATGGCTGGACGACTTAACTCACAGAACTTAGTATTTTTATCAGACCGGTTTGAACACCCAAAACGCCCTTTTCTTTCAGTACTGACCTCACATAAGACACAATTAGTTTATTTCCCGTGTCAACTCTAACCTAATTAGATCATATCCATGTTTTTTTATGCAACAAGAATTTTCTAAAATAGGCACTGCCTGATGAGATATCTTTCTCAGAACTAGCAAATCAGGGTTTTTTCTTCTGGCTCCATTCCAAACGGGCTAAGATGCTTGGTAACTTGGATTTTATATCTTAATTTACAGCGTCAGGAAAAAATCACAGACTTTCTCCTTAAACAGATCCGATGGAATAGAAGTAAATATTACAAAGAAAAGTCTTCCAGAAGATACTTTATCTAACAATTGATTTGATCGATGTACAGCGGTAACGTTGTCTTGAAGTAGGTTGTTGAATTGCCTAAATCGGATGGTTGTATCAATTTATGTATCATGGTATTTTTCTCTTGCACGAGATAGCAAATTATCTAAATGACAGACTTTCTGTACGACTGGAAGTCTCGTTAAATCCGATTAAATTGACATGGATTGGGTATTATAAATGTCAGTTATCGTTTGAAGGTGAGATCTAAAAGAAGCATTGCTTGGATGATCCATCTGGTACGCCAGTAAGATTCGCCATTCGCCTCATTAAGCAATGTATTTAGCTACCCTTAGAGATATCTTTTTTACCCTAATCTAATTGTCTGGGATCGCCTTCAATATCAGTACAAATAAAACGGAACGCATCGAGCTGTAGGACTTACCCTCTATATGTGCCTTTGGTTTATCTCTCTTACAGTTCAACGCCGACTGCGTATAAAATTCGATCAATAAAAATCAATTCAACTATTGCACGTCAGGCTGGCGTAAAGATGCACACAGGCCTTACGACAAGCGTAGCCTACACTGGGTTCGTAAGCCAGGGTCCAGGAGCCTGTTTTGCGAAACATTTACACACGACGTAAGTCTGATGCAAAGTCTAACTGCCATGGAAACATGTAGGCCTACCTTCAACCTTACGTCACGACCAGACGTAAAGTCGGGCGTAAAATGTCGAAAAACAGTCCCCAAGTAGCTGTTTCCAAGACGTTTACACCCGACGTAACTTTGAAATGTTGCCATGGCAATTACACCTTGCACTAGGCTTACGTCGGGCATAAACATTTTAAGGCACAGGCATTTTACCAAACCTACATGTACCAGAAGAAGAACTATCAAAGACGGTACAGTTTAGGAAGAGTAATCAGTCGAGTTACAATAATTGTTCCTCATTCCGACACATGTCTTCAATCGATGGGTTTCCTCTCGAACGACCCACGTGGGATGGTTGCAAGTTACCCCCGGAAGGTCGTGGGTTTCCTCCGGGCATAGAGCCCGGTTTCCTCTCACAATAAAATTGACCACGCCGCTATATAAGTGAAATACTCTTGAGCGCGACGTAAAGCACCAAACAAACAATCAATCAATCAATCGATGTGGAGCGCGTTAGAATTCCACTTCAACGAAATCAAAATTAAAAAAAATTCTGAGCAGATGTTTCACTCGATCGCCGTATGTGAAATAGTTGCCAGGTACTCGCCATAGGTCGAGGTTCCCTCCGGGCAAAGAGCCGGTTTCGTCCTCCACTTATCCTGGCAATGCCGCCATATAAGTGAAATAATCTGAACATCAATCAATCGGATTCGCGAGGATTTTATTTTCGCGTAGTGTTTACTAATGTTCAGCAAGTACTTATTATACTTTTATTTCCGTGCCAAGCTCTTTATGACCATACTCCTATCTTTCATCGATGCGGCGTGGGTTAGAATCTCACTCAACCCAAATAAAAATTCAAAAATTGGATTTTTCACTGTATCGCCGTATATGTGGGAGAGTTGCCAGGTACTCGACGAACGTCCGGGTGTTCTCGGGGAAAAGAGCACGGTCCTCCCACTAAACCTACAACGCCGCCATACATGAATTGTGGCGATCTTGGCTAAATTCCATCACATGACTACTCTATAACGCACTTAAATTTTTAATCAACAATAATTGGATAAAACTAATGAAAAAAATGGCCTATGGAGCTTATTATCTATTGTAACGCCAGCTTCAAATTTCAATTATTCGCTTACGAGGGGATAAAACATACATTGGACAGTTGTTTCGGACTAAATGAACTCTACTCTTTCCATCTAAACTAGTCTAAAACTTAGATTTTCATTCCCTTTAACCATAGATTCTTGCTTAAGCAAACTAAATAATCCCTGCATTAGACGGATTGATTTAGGCTTACACCGAAGTCAAAACATTTTGCCTTGTCTCGCATACGCCAAAAGGCGGACAAACTATTAAATGTGGAGTTTTAAGGAGTTTGAGCCAGAGACACATATTCGGGTTATTCAGGAAACCTTAGAACATTGTTTGTTTAACTGCATGAAGTATGCTTATCAAAGAAATGTTCTTTTCACCGATCTCATTGGTTTGGGTATTAATCAACCCAACATGGACAATGTTCTAGGCCCTTCTAAAAATACCAACAAAGTATATGAGGCTGTAGCTAGATATATTATAAATACACACCGATTTTAATATAATAGTATATTGATATGAGTGTATATACATAGTATTTAAGACAGTATAATGCTCAAGTGACACCTGACTAACAAATACCGACCTATCTGTCTATCTTCCCATTTCTCGCCACTGTATATTCGCATATCTGTAAATGGTATACGGGTGTAAGCTCAATTGTATTGCATGTTTTAACATCTTAAGAGGTTAAGTTATTCTGAATCGTACTAACATATACTCCTGTACAGAGACATTCAATATATTGTTATAGTTATATTGTGTTCAAATATCACAGTTTTCTTAATCGCTCAAGGTAATAATTACTCACTAGTATGGCGTACATCATTCATACGAATGGACTAAAGCAACCAACCAACATATTCGGGTTATCGAACTTTGAGTAACTCTTAACCAACTGAGCCATGGATACCATAGGATATTTTACTTTTGATTCACAGCTAGTCTTGGGTTCCGTGACGAGATATTCTTGCGAAAAGTTTTTAGTTGAAGTGGTTTCTTAAGTTGGTAAAAAATGGTAGATATAAAGCACAGTCCTTCCTCAAAAGAAAATGTCTTAAAAATAAATATAGAGAAAAAATGTCTTCAAACTCGCTTTCAGACAAAGGTTTGTCGCTTGGTTAGATTGCAGACCAACAATATACAAATCCCTCTGACAAAACAGGAATAGTTTTGTGAAGTTTAGTACTTTATATTGAGTTCGCGAAAAGAATTATAAGAATATGCGAAACCTCAACTGCCATTTTTTAAAGAACTCTTTGTCCAATTTCAGGTGTTGCCAATAGCTCTTGCGATGACCAAGCCATTTTGTCCTGCCTTCAACCACTGAGTCGATATAAACTGGGTATGAAAACATTCGACGTAACCAAGTTAAAACATGCTTGTAGGTATGTGTCATTATCTATTTTTACAACATTACCAAGACCAGTTTTGTTTTTCGCAGACATTTACTTCGTGACGTCTGTATACTTCTTTCTAATTGACCGATTGCTTGATGACGTCACTTGAAATTTACACGCAAAGCATTTAGGGGGATTGAGGTTCGAAACATAATTTTAAAATATGGCCGAAGAAATAATACTTTATCGAGAATAAGACGTAAAAGGCGTGTGGAAAAAAACAGGTTATGTCATTAATGTTTTCAAAAAGAATGACATCTTGCTAAGTATCCAGAAACAAAATGGCGAACTGAGGTACATTTTACCCAGAAAGCTTTGCGTAAATCTATGTGACGTCATCAGGCTCGGCGGTAATTATAAAGAGTTTGAAACAGTTCATATTAAAAAACAGTTTATTATTCACGATTAGTGGTATCGCCTGTACCTACCAAAACATATGGAAATAACAAACGTGTAACAAAGCTCACCTACCATCGACATATCAGTTCAAAACTACATAAACCAAATGATGGAATTATCCCTGCTTAAATGATTATTCCCGAATGGAATAGCGTTAAATCTTGAAAAGTCAATCAATATTTCTTGATCGAAATGATAGCGACTCGAAAATACCAATAAACGAGTTAACAATTTATTTGTTAATGAGAAAAAGTTAAGGCATCACCACGTAGTTAGTTGTTTGTGAACAACACGAGCTTTCGACACATACCGGTGTCTTCGTCAAGTTTAACTAAATTTAATTAGTATGGAACCCACGTTTAAAGAGAGTTTCAAACATTTTCTAGAATTTATTTATTTTCTTTCCGGTTTGCCTTAAATTGGTAATGGGTTGCAGAATATTCATATTTTCCATTTAGAACAAAATGTTACTATTATCGTTTTTTCCTCAAGGAATACTAATGAGAAACTTTGTAGAACTGTTATAATTTTCGACAATTTACGTTGAAATGGTTACTTAAAGGCCCACTTGCCGCCGTAGCCTGTATAAATTTGCTAAGAAAACCAATTTACATAAGAAATATTGCCGTTAAGTGTAACGTGAATGAACGTTCGTCCCTGTTATTAAATGTTGTTTACTTTTCGAACACTACTTCTGTTAGTACAGATTTTCCCTTATTCCAACGCCAATCTTTTAGTTTTACGATGAACTTCAAAACCTCACATTGCCTTGATGATTAGAACTGCAGAAAACATACACACCACTTTAACCATGCAGTTATTTAAATCCAATGAACAAATACCTAAATAATCCACGCAGCTGGGCCATAGAAACACATGAACCACATCACATGTATTTCAATGATAAAAATAGCCTCGGCATTTCAAGTCTCGAAAGTTTTTTTCTTTAATGCCACATCTGTGTTCTTTTATTACGTAAGCTACAAACGTTTATGACCTTTCAGCTAACAAAGCCACTCGAAGAAGATTAAAATGGCTTGAGCTGCTAAAATTCGTACTTTTTGCCAGAAATTCCGTTTTTCAGGAAACTTTGAGTGTCTTAAGAACTATTAAAGTTTCCTTCAAATGTTTAGTTAGTCTCTCATCCTCTAACAAGGAAGGGAAAACATAACGTCAAAGTGATAAACAATCACGCAGACTGAGCATTGTAGGTCACAGGTTCGAATCTCACTCAATGTGTGGAGTTTTCACAATAATCGCCTGACCATGTAATATGGGCAGGCCAGGGTTTCCTCCCACCATAGAACATTGTCCCCCCGCCCCATCCCCTAAACTAAACCTGACCACGCTGACATGCAAAATATGCTTTCTTAAATGAGCAATCGGTCGATTAATCTATCAATTTTTTTTTCTTTGTAGCGTATTTCCAAAAGTATCCAAATGTGCCAGCGGAATTAAAAATATCGACTCGTGTGATAGTTCAGCTTATCTTCAGTGGGTTAGGACGGATGCTGCACTTCAGTATGGCTGTGGTAAAGGATATGCAGGTCTGTATTGTATTATTGGATCAACTCGTTCATTGGTTAATTGACTGATTGGTTTTTTAAATCGCACTCAATACATATTTTGACTTCTATGACAAGCGATATAACCCCACCATCTGAACATATGCTTTATAAGAGCATATCTGATATACTACTATCAAATAACATACTAGTAATAGGTTCTGCTCCCCTCTTATTAAATACATTTTTTGTTGCTGTTGCTACAACATGGTTGCCACACTTCGAATTCGTTGTATAATAAAAAGCTAATAATTATCGAAAATTCGAAGTCACGGATGATGGAAGAGAGTATGGTATTTATAATATGGTCAATAAAATGTAAAGGGACACTCTCCACTCTTCTCATTAGATCGGGGGCCCCTTCCCTCTCACCATCAACCCACACACTGTCAAGAAAAAGATCGTTATTTGTTCCAATCAAGACCCTTTTGGTATTTAAACCTCCCCTCTTATTGATGCAAACTGTTATAATCTTGAAAGTGGCATGAGCTGCCAAAATCTTGAGCGAAAACCAAACTTTGCCTTCGGATTTTGTCAAAAGGAATATTAGAATAGGCTCACATGTCGAGCTTTTTTTCATAACTTCTGATCGTGACAACAGTAAGAGGCTTTAAAGGCCATCGAAAAACTAAATGATTGGCCTTGGAATGAGGGAAATCCATACAGTATGTGGCCTGTACAAACCGAAAGCGTGTTCGAAAAGTAAACAAAATTAAAATAACCGGGACGACCATTCATTCATTCTAAGCCTAAGTTAGTTCAAAACAATACTTTATCGTGCATTCCCGAGACTAGAAGCACTAAAAAGCTTCTGAATTATACGCCTTGAGAAAAATAGCCAATAATTTCAACATTCTGTTTTAACGTCCAAATATCAACATTTTGGCAGCTCATGCCACTTTAAAGATTCTCTTTAGAATAATATATGGACGCAGCTATGTATATAAGGGAGGAATAGAGGCGATTCAGTCCTTCCAAATAATTCATTTAAAATCCGTATCTAAGCTACCGCACGAGTCTCGAAATGTCAGATGATTTTTTTTTAAATTAAACGTTTCAAATTTTAAACAATTTTCAATACAGTTGGCAACGCAAAAAAGCTTGATCTCGTTGACAGAGCTCTGGTCGGTTTCTGTTTTGAATTGGCCCGCATTCCGAGGCATATCAAAGAGAGTAGATTGACAAGTGGTCACTTCGTCCAATCAGCATTGCCGGCATGTTCTTCTGGTCCCCTAGCGGAAGGGTGTTCCGACTGTACACGATTCGACTTTTGTGCGCCCCCTACAGAAAGGAGGTTCTTAATAATCGAATCATGCCAGTTCAAATTCAACATGGCGCGGACGAAGTGACCACTCTTGTCAATCTACTGGCTTTGGGCATACGCTGGCGATGGAAACGAGTTGAGTTCGAAGGTCCCTTCACAGTTAAAGCACAAGGAGGAAAATCCTGAGCGATTCTACTTGGCAATGTCCATTTCACTCTCATACACTAACTAGATTGATTGATTGATTGTTTGGTGTTTTACGCGGCGCTCAAGATTATTTCACTTATATAGGGGCGTTGCCAGTTTTATTGTGGGAGGAAACCGGGCTCTGTGCCCGGAGGAAACCCACGACCTTCCGCTGGTAACTGGCAACCATCCCACATAGGTCGTTCGAGTGAAAACCCAGTCAGAAAATTTTCCAATGTTTTGGACTGGCTGGGATTCGAACCCGCGACCCATTGGTGTACACTAACTAGAAGGTTCACATCACGGGTTCACACCACGGACTGTTGTAATTTTTGAGAAACAACTGAAAATGGGTTTTACACCTAATATTTTTGGCAATTAGATTATGCATGTTGGTAGTGAACGTTCAAGAATATCACAGCTAATGGATTACTATCTAAAAACCTTTGGCAAATCGGCGTGTTAGCTTTACCAAAAATACTGATGATTTGTTGCCAAAGTATCTTTTCCAGAAAATTCTACTGACTAAGGCTAACTCCTGCCTGTCGTCAACCTAATGAAATATCATGGGTTGTGGTTTATTATAACAACTTATGATTGGGTATAAACGTCTAAATGATAGACGCAATAAGACACAATAACACAATAAAAAACTTATCTCCGTGGTTATTTTAGACAAGAAGATTTTCCCTGTGCCCGTGTGTTATAGTGTTAAAAAATATTATGCATTAAAGCCCATGTAATGCAAAATTGTGTTATTTCCAAAAATCGTTCTTCCGAAATCCTTACTCACGACAGGTACCTTTTTAGCAACAGAAACCACGTACAGTCTGTAAATTTGCTAGCTATGCGGTCGTAGCTAATGACCTTTGAGCTTGTTTTAGTTTAACTAAATCTTCTCCAGAAACAAATCTACGTACGAAACTAACAATCATTGCAGTAGAATAGCGGTTGGTGATGAACCCTAGAAACTTGATTAGCTTTTGATGAATGAATCTATTTAAAACTCAAAGTTGTGCATATTCATTGACAATGTGCATAAAAAGATTGCCATTTGGCCTTTTGGCATCATAGCAGTTGAAAGGTATATGTGTAGTCAGAATATTTCAAACAATAGGTGGCGCTTTACGGTTGGTTTTACCATTTATATTATTGATGGCTCCATAGAGAAGGCTCGGCTTTCGAGATACACTAACCAGGAGCAATCAGTCAGTAGGTCTGACTCCAGCGTCGAAGACCTGTCCAGCAATACCGATTTTCCCCCTGTCTTTCCTTTCACAGGGGCGACAGCGAGTGGGTTTGTATAATCAGTAGCCATCAATCATTCACAGACCAAAGCCTAATAGACAGGTTGTCGATTTCATTGTGCTTGACGTCACCAGCCTGGGTACGTCATAGCAACCATGACCACAATCACTATTTCAACAGGAACCTACTTGGATCACTGACATGCGTAAATTGCCTTAGTTGACAAGTAAATGGCAAAAAAGTGAAAATTGTGGTACGTGATTAAAGTGGCTCATAATTAATTTAAACCCAGAGAAACCTGATATAGCGAGCGAAGCAAAACCCAATTCTAGAGAATCGATAACGATATTATTTATGCATCTCAATTTAGCATGTTGTTATTGGCCCGCATACCCCAACTTCGGGTATCATCACACATGTGATTATTTTTGCAAAGGTTATTGCAGTAAGAAGGATAATTTTTTCGAAAGAAACCTCGGTACATTCGCTAGAATCAAACGATAAGAATCCACTCGTCAACCGATATACCCAATCCAACCCCAATCTGGGTGACCAGATGTATTTGAAGGGCTACGACCCCAGAAACAACGGAGATCTATTTTATAGGCCTATCCTAAAGTGTGGCTTCCGTTTGCTACCCACAACACCGACAGCGAGGCTTTACTGCACGCTGGTTGCAATATTGCGCAAGACATAGTTAACAGAACTGAATACTTGAATCTCTCACTTACATATAAAGCGCATTGACGTTTCACAATTATTATTTAACGGTCTTGATAGGAACGCCATCACCGTTTATTCAGTCAGCAATCACACTTGAGTCACTTTTCTGACAGACGTTACTGTACCACATACCACAGAACGACGTTGGTTCGTGTGATACGATTACAAGACATCTATGCAGTATTACTAACAGTATCCGACATCTCACTTTAGTCAATTGTGGCATACTGTTAGTAAAACCAGAAGTCTATGAACAGGTAAGTGTGAAATGTCGCATTACCCCATATTCAGGGCACTGGCGCTTTCAGCCTGCTTATACTACACTATGTGACGTTTATGCGCGGTAGATTTTGAAATTGTCAACGGTTGCGCAATTTCAAATCAGAAAATAAATTCATTCTCCACTTACTGCATCTATCGGCAATTCCAGTAACCTCAGTTCGGAGAATGCATTGGTTTTTATAAAAGCTTTAGCGAACATGCGACTCTGATATCTCCATTTCGACTCAAATCGTTCCAAACAAGTCTTCTTCTCTCATTTTCAACTTTATGAAGTTCTTCGGAAACTTTAACTTTTGCTCCATCAAGTATTGTTGCCATATCTAAAACGTTCGCCATGTTTTTTCTTATGCATCCCATAATAGTTCAATGGAGAAAGTGAAGAAAAGCCACGCTTTCTGACTAACCGAGAGAGGGCTCTGTGTATGGTGACCTCTGGGTCAAAAGGCGCCAATGCCCTGAATACTATGTAATGGGACGCTTCACACTTCCACATTCATAGACTTCTGGTAATACTGATTAAATGTCTCGCAATCGTATCACACGAACCAAGGTCATTGTGTCGTATGTGGGACAGTGACTTTTGCTTAAATTGAACGTACCTAATCTCTAGTGTCTGTGCGCGTCTTTTTAGAATGTATTAGTTTGGAAAACGGTCCCAAAAAAAAGAGCTGATTTAGTTAATATTACGTGAAATATATGGGAACATTTTTGTTGAAACAGAATGAACTAATTGTCCGTCATTTTTATGCAGAGGTTCAAAACAAAGTTTTACGGTGATAACAGTTATGGGGATATACGTTTTCTAACCAAGCAACCTTCCGCAGATGTACTCATAATGAGTGCGGGAGTTTTGTCCGTTATTTGCGCACCTTTTTGGTTTGTACGATGCACTGGCTTTACCGATATTGTTTTATTTCAACGTCAATCCTTTACTTTCGCAAGGTACTTCAAAGCCTGGATTTCTCTTCACGGTCAGAATTTATGACAAAAATCCGAATTTTTGCAGCTCATGTCACTTTTAGCGAGAAAATTTAGAAAAACAAAATATGATGATGCAACTTTTTATATTTCTGTATTTTGTATAATCCTATCAAGTTTTTACATGATACATTTTAGTTGGGCAGAACGGTTCCGAGTCTAAAAACTAAAAAATCACAAAATAAAAATTAGTACAAGACATCCGCTTGTTATTTCACTTGATGTTCCGTTTGTTATTTCCCTTGATGTTCCGTTTGTTATTTCACTTTATGTCCCGCTTGTTATTTCACTTGATGTCCCGCTTGTTATTTCACTTGATCAGCATAGATATCAAAAGCATATGTTTTTCACGCAATTACTACGCTTTAATGTTGATTATTTCTTCTCACGCTGGTTCAAAGAGCCGTTTACCTGCCATATGACATCCTGCGGGTCAATATCACATAGAGACATCTCGTACAATATTGCACATCATCGTGTATATTTAATGACTTTTCAAGAGCAGCTCTCGTTATTAGGTATTGCAACTCACAAAAAACCCTACATTAATCATTATATGCCTATACACAATCATGTAGACCGACAGTATTGAACGAGTTGTCATAGAGTGCCTGTTTATGTACCATGTATGTCAAAGTGACATTGAATTTGTATGCGTGGACTTTTCGCGATATTTCTGTGAATAAGAATGAAAATCTCACAATTAGAGCAATACCAGTAACTCATAATGTGTGTGATTTTTATGGAAAAGTAAGATTTTTCATCTATATGTTTGTCTACTCGATGTTTAACGATTTTAGCTATCTTGTGGGCAAGTGGCCCTTCAATACGTTGATTTTAAAAGCAATTCACTGTTAACAATAAGTAAACATCTATCTATGAGCACTAAATCACACGGGCACAGGGCAAATCTTCTTGTAAATCTTCTAAAATAACCATGCAGACAAGTTTCTGGTATTGCAAATCATCTTTTGTTATACTTATTTCAGAACTTGAGTTTGTGGCCCCTTGTATGCAACGACACATGGTCCAAAAACAAATCTCAGCCTGTAAATTTGAATATAACCGAGATTTCTGCAGGTAAGTAAAAAAAATAATTACTTTTAATTGTGAGAAAACGCTGGAGCTGGAAATTTCGATAAAACAGGCGGTGAAAAATTCAATTATTCGCTTACAAATCTAAAATATATTGCCTCTAAGAAATGTATTTCTCAGCATTTAAATACTTTATTGAATAAATGTTAGACTTAACATATTACTGTTACCAAGATTATCAACCCTGCCATCACTGAAGGGGCATCTAATTTGCTTTCACAACGATGCCTTACGTGGAAATTCACTCATTTTGTTTTTACGAAAAATATCAAGATTTTGCCAGCTCATGTCACCTTAACATATCAACGTCGTTGTGAAGACTAACAAAATCTGCGTGGTTTGTTAATTCTGAATTCTATTTTCTTTCTTTTAGGTTTGTAGTAAAATATATCCAATGTATGGGAATAACTGCTCGGCGTTTCTGTGGTGATGTCGCTGGGAATGTAACGCTTACTCTTGCCAATAGAGTTGCCCGGGCGACTGCAAAAGCTTCCGGATTGACATGCGCAGGTATGACAGACAGGGTAGTTAATGTTTCTTAGTAAAAGGATTTTGAGGTGCACATTGAGCGACTTGCCGGTATCAACAAAGGAGTTGAATTCCATTTCAGCTATATGAACGATTCGTTTCCATCTAATTTGTTATACGGATCGAGTAGGAAGCTGATAAATTAACCCAATCCCTAACCAAAAGTATTTGCATTAATAGTTGGCGTGTTTTTTATTCTCACTTGAAGCTAAACGCTGTTAAAACTGGACGACGTAGCCGTTCAAGGGTGTCTTTAATCTTAAACACATTATCCAAACTATTTGATGATATTGCGTACGGTAAAGTGGCATGAGCTGCCAAAATTGAGGTACTTGGCCATTATAACAGAATGTTAAAATTATCGGCTATTTTTCCTCAAGACGTACAATTCAGAAGCTTTTTAGTACTTAAAGTCTAGAGAATGTACGGTGAAGCATTGTTTTTAACTAACTTAAGCATAGGATGAATGAATGGTCGTCCCGGTTATTTAAATTTGGTTTACTTTTCGAACACTACTTCGGTTCGTATAGGCTAAATACTATATGCATTTTCCTCATTCCAACATCAATCATTCAGTTTTTCGATGCCCCTCAAAGCCTCAATCAGAATCTATTAAAATAGTCCGAGTTTTGGCAGCTCATGTCACTTAAGTGGAAGAGATAACCCAGCTATGTGCTTGAAAGACGCCATCGACACCCCGTTTGTACCTGAGTATCATTTCATAAGGAGCTCCAATGGAACAACAATGTATGTTTTAAAAGAAAACTATGGCGTTTACCATAGCTTATAATCCAATATCTTTATCGTGATTTACCATGATGGTATTTCAAGTACCATGAGCTGCCAAATACTACGGGAAATTTCATTGCAATAGAATTAGCTACTAGTATATGTTCGTCACTTTATTAAGAAGTGCCGAATAAATTATTTCCGCTGATACCAATCTAGGAGATGTGCGTGAGAGTAGTTTTTATAAGCAACATAACTCTAAAATATACTACTACATTCTGGATATTTTAATTTTGTCCGTTGTTTGCAAACATTTTCTGGTTAACGTACAGGTTACTTGTCTTTTCTGTTTTAGAAGAAAAACACACGGGGAGTGTTCGGCTAGCTATAGGACTGAGCATAAGTGTCATCTTGGTCATCGTCGCCATTGTTGGAGTTGTTGTCTGGGCGAAGAAAAAACACCAATCAAGGAAACAGCAGAGTTTACTTCGTAATGACTTTCTACAAATGGCAGATGGAAAAGAATAAAACCGTAGAGTTTTTGTTGACCTTTGTTCCAACACGACGGCACAATATTACTCGTGAATAAGAAAAGTTTTCTTATGACAAGACAAGTTCAAATGCCTGCAGGAGTAATACGCTTGTTACGCGATCCGAACAGTTTTATGGACGGTGCCTTGGGCATACGCGGATAATAAAACAACATATTACACGGACGAGGCTGTGCTTGTGAACTCTACCAATGCGAAATCAAATATATTTTTTGTACAAAAGTGTAAAAACAAATTAACCCGGATAGCGTCGCCGTTGAAAGGGAATGAAAATATCGTAGACATATAACAAACGAATGGACTATAAAAGGAACATTATCGATCTTTGGACGTTTGCCAAGGTTATGTGTATATTGGTTTCTCAAGAAGGTTTTATTTGCGGAAATGTTCACAAAATTTCATTGGCTTATTTTGTTCAAAAATGCTGTCTCATATGCTCAATTTATACAGCAGATTTGAAGAGAACTGATTTTCTGGAAAACTACCACGCGACTACCACGCTAACTCTGTCCTTGATTTTCCAAACATTTTTTTTTATAATTTTGTCTTGCGCAGGGAAGCTGCCAAAGTATCATCTGTGCAAAGTGCATAGCTGATTTGAATAGAAATCCGCGACTTTTTGGAAGTGTGCCAAGCTGTCTGAGTGTATGACTTTCAAATTTTTTCTATCAGAAAGACTGCCACAAAAACATCTCAAATCGAGAAACAGGTTTCTATGGAACACTGTGGCTTTCTGGAAGTCTACGTTTTTATTATCATTTTGCCCTGAAGTTATACCATTATTCTCATTTTCTAAAGATGGGGACCTTATTCGAAAGCTCTTCAAAGCTTACATGTGTTCTGGATTTTCAAATAAGTTTTGTTTGCAGAAAAGTCGAATATGATCAAAGTGACGATCTGATATGGATGTATGTTAGCCAGCGACCCGTCTCCCGGTCTTTGGGACGGGCGACGTAGCTGTGACGATATGAGACGCGAGGCAATGCATTGAGACTGTACATGATTTTAATACAGATACGAGACCGTGTATGGAGGGAAACCTGTTACTTTTTGGAAGTCTATCAACATAATGTTTTTGCGCACAATGGATGCCAACAATCTCAACTGCTCAAAGCGGAAAACTAATTTAAATGCATCGTTTTGACTTCCCAGATATTTACCAAGTTTTGCATCCATTCTACATTTTCGAAACTGTTTCTTTTTCAGAAAACTTCTAACACTTGCTATTGGCTCAAGCTTCAACTCACATTCTTCACGCATACAAAGAATTCATGAAATTCGACAAGCCATGTTTAATGTGGGTTATCTGCCTGTTATGCTCAATGGATAACTAACGTTTGCATATTGTCCATTATTTTCTATTCAATGGACCTACTCACTCTGTGTATCGTGGAAATACTGTTGCACTGCATTCGGAAATGCATTAACGATTCCGATTTTAATTCGAATGAATGTTTTGAGTCTCTATTATGGGCAAGTGTGTTATAGGATTTCAGAAAATGTGTAAGTCTGTGTTGTCGTCACTTTTCCTTATGCAGAGTCTTGAGATGTATCTCAACTATGCCGAAACTAGACCCAAGTTTTATGTGACGTCAGCCAGCATATCAAATCTGGGAAGACATATTGCAATGACACATACCTGGACCCTGTTTCACAAAAGCGGCGTAGCGTAAGTTTTTACGTAACTGCCATAGCAACCCATACTGTAGAGATACGTTAGTAAGAAAGTTACGCAACAAATATATCTACGCCGCTTAGTGAAACAGGCCCCAGGCTGGTTCGTTTCGTCAAAAAATCTCATGTTCACGAGATAACCTAGTTACATTTTGTGTCTGAAACGAACAAATCTATTCAGCTAGCTCGATGATTGGCTTAGATCATATTCTGTTTTGATTGACAGTATAAATAAGTATGAAACGAATGAGATTTTAATGTTCTAGAAAGAGTGTGAACTGTTCCCAACGAGTAAAAGAGCAAAAGAGAGAACAAATAAAAAAATATGCTTAACGACAAAAACTTACGAACAAACTATATCAAGCTGAATCGAGTCTGGGAGAGGAACGTTTTACGCGGGTTAGGAAAGTTCGTGTGTATTTTTGCTATCTCTTATCAAGCCATTCCAAAACAAATTGAGTATACTTATAAGATTTAGTAGCCCCCCCCCCCCTCCCCCTTTCCCACTCTACCCTTCTCTATAAAATGATGCTCAACGTGACACCCTTGTACATATGTCCATATCAGAATTATTGCTCAAAGGCATTTATTATTAGAAATATCTAACTACATGTATACCAAACACCGCTTATGTGTACATATCTCTATATGCATAAATGTTGAATGTTGTTTTAATGAATGATAACATGTTTGTTAAGATGTGATATATTTAAAAGTAATATAGATTAACTCGGTTTTACACGTTGGCTTGCCAATGAGTGGTTCACATACGAGTTTCCCCCGATACAACTTAGATCATCTTCTTCAATAAGAACCCGGGGCCTCGGTGGTCCAGCGGGCTAGAGTGATCGTTCCTAACTCCCACGCAGACCTTTCATCGATGTGGCGCGAGTTCGATTCCCACTCAAGACGATTGAAAACTTTCTGAGTAGATTCTTCACTCGGTCGCTGTATGTGGGAGCGTTGCCAGGTACTCGCCGAAGGCCGGGGCTTTCCTCCGGACAATGAGCCCGGTTTTCTCCCCCACTAAACCTGACAACGCCGTCATATAAGTGAAATAATCTTGAGTGCGGCGTAAAACATCAATCAATCAATAAGAATCAGATAACAATACGCTGGAAAGGGGTGGTTTGGTGGCTTCCCCACTGGTATAACAGGATTGATTGATTGATTGATTGATGCCTTCCGCCGCACTCAATATTATCTCACTTATTTGGCTGCGTTACCAGATTTAATGAGGAATGGTTAAAGAAGGGAAATTTCACCAAAGTAATATCGATTGTTGATGGAATGATTGATTGATTGATTGATTACCGGCATAAAATAAATTTATCCTCATACCATGTAACACACATAAATATACCGTTAAAGCTGCACGAGCAGCACAAATTCACACTTTTGCCATAATCTCTGATCGTCACGACAGCGAAAAGCACTAAAAAGCTCCTGAATTATACGTCTCGAAAAAAATAGCCAATAATTTCAACATTCTGTTTTAGCGTCAAAATATCAAGATTTTGGCAGCTCATGCCACTTTAAATAAAACATGTTTTTTCCCTTAACTTTAATAGGAAAAGCAAAAATAAACAAAAACTTTCTTCAAATCAAGAGGATATTTTCTTTAAAATGAAACATGATGTATTTCATCAAAAATCTTCACTTTAGCTTACAATATCGAGGCTGATACCAATGAAAGTCTTATCGTTTGCCCTTCATGAGAAAAAATGTGCCACTCATGCCACTTAAATAAAAGACCGGTTAATCTACAAACAAATAAGGATAGGAAGTGTTTTGGCTTCGCCTTAAAATAAAACCCTTTCAACTGATTAAAAACTGATTAAAGTTGAAAAAGACAACCTATCATTTTTAAATAAATTTTAAAAAATATTCGCTTTTTCAGAAAGTAAAAATATTTATCAGATTATTATTGACTAGATTAATGATATATGTTTCAGCGTAAATGTTGAACTGATACTGGTTCGGTTGAAAAGGAGACACAGCCTAAGTTTGTTGTGATTCTCCGTTGACCTTCAGATTAGTAAAGAAATAAGAAGTGGTCAATCTGGGACGAAATGCTCCAAATTGACCCCCTGCCAAAAATATACATTTAACGAGTTGTATAGGAAATCCCCCCTTGCTATTGTTTTCTATCTGGCAGTCAGTAAACAGCCGAGAATTTACCACGTGCAAACCCGCCAAAGGGCCGTACGGTTGTGCAGTCTCTTTACACACTTTACCACAACAAAGCAGACAAAGGAATCCCCCCCCCCCCAATAAAACCCCCTATCTAACGGTCCGCGGGAGCTAGGAAAGTTACCAGTGACCATCTGGAAACCTCATCTTTACATTAACAACATTAGAACAGCACACATTTTAAAGATCATCGTTTCCCTGGTTCCGGACATGCCCCTTTAAAATATACTTTATTTTCAAAAAAAGGAAGCTTGTTAAATGCGTCCAATACACTGTTGATTATATATACAAAACGGCTTTCATTAAAAAAGGGAATTAAACAAAATCAAAAATTGCTAAAGAATGTGAAAGAAAATATTGTAGAAGCGTCAACTTACAAAATATGCATTGGTTGAACAAATGCTCGGCTGTTGTTTGTATGATGTACACAGGTCCTTTCAAAAATTATTTCAAAATGTCACAAAAATATTGCCAGGCATGGTGACATGTCCGTGTATGAGAAAAGGGTAGGGATGAAATAGCTGACCAACTCAAATCTACATTGGTAGTTAAACTTAACTAGCGTCTACTGAACTTATATGTAAAATTGTTACAGTTGTCAGTTTGTTCGTGCGTAATCATTTCCTGCCACCGGATATCCTAGATTATTTGTCCTGCTCCCTCGGAACAAACTTCGGTTTTTTCATTAGCTACCGGTCGGCTTTGACATGCCTTGGACGGTTTGCGCTTTTAACACGGTAAATAATACTATTTTGGCCTGAACATTACAAGATGACATACAATGTATATATCATGTTTGCTTGCGTTGTTGGAATTTTGAGGACCTGTTTCTCTTATTCGCGTGTGTCGATGGACTTTTCCCCACCTATTTGTGCTTCAACTCTCGCTTTTAAATTGTTTTCCACCAGATTGTCCCGGGTTCGATTCGGCGTGCACCCCACTGAATAGCCAGCACGTCGACTAATATAAACTATTTGTCGAGGAAATGTCGTTCGCTCCACTGGCGATAGAGTTCGCTTCACGCGCCAATAAAAATTCAAATCCCCCCCCCCCCAATCCGTTATCTGAGCGCTTGATAAAATATCAATCAATATAATTCCTTTACTCGATTACTCAGAAATGCATAAAACAAGGCGTTTTCCCGAAAAAACTCGAAGCTTTCCGAGATTGAAGAGTTTTAAATGACAGTCGTACAAGCCTTGTCTTAATGCTCTCAAGGACAGCAAACTCATTACTTCTGTTATATTTGAACCGCGAGAAACTCCACGTCAATTTAAGGAAAAGGCATTCCTCTGAACAGGACATCTTGTCAGGGTATATATCAATCATCGATGTTATTAGCAAATTATACCAAGTAATTCTCGGTACGAAAATCGATTGGCTGCCTAGAATATGCTCTGAGAATTCAAGTGTTTACTTTTAAACAGAGTGATTAATACATGTCTACAAAAGTTCAAAGCCCGAGAAAGGGTCAACTTGCCTGTAGAATAATGGGTTTTTTTCAAGTGCATTTGGATGAGATGCCTATGAAGGGCAAGATAAATTCGGGAAAACAAAATTAGGTATTTTATGGTTTATTTAACGTGCGTAAAATACAAAGAATTTCGAACTTTGTCTCAGTTTTGGAAGGATTGCAGAATTCATGAGAATATCCTTTTTTTCATAGGGCAAAATTGTAGGGCTTTTTTACCCTCTTGACAGAAATAAATACTAACTCTTTGTCATTATTAAAATATCTAAATAACGGTTTCTTCTATGGAGTTGCTTTACCATGCCAACGTTGTGTGATGTAATTTCTGATGATGAGAGTATAGTTGCTCATATGAAATATAGCCATGTACAAAGTATTTTGGTTCTCTAAATGATAAAGATAAAAATATTTCAAAGAATTAGAAATCGTTTACAATTGGCGAAATGTAAATGATAGGCTTGCAGTCTTCATCTATGTGTCTCCTGTCGACAGACAAGCAATTGCGTCTGTTTAATTTGAAACCCGAGAAACTCCACGTCAATTTAAGGGAAAAGCATTCGTCTGGACAGGACATCTTGTCAGGGTATATATCAATCATCGATGTTATTAGCAAATTATACCAAGTAATTCTCTGTACGAAAATCGATTGGCTGCCTAGAATGCTCTGAGAATCCAAGTGTTTACTTTTAAACAGAGTGATTAATACATGTCTACAAAAGTTCAAAGCCTGAGAAAGGGTCAACTTACTTGTAGAATAATGGCTTTTTTCAAGTGCATTTGGATGAGATGCCTATGAAGGGCAAGATAAATTCGGGAAAACAAAATTAGGTATTTTATGGTTTATAATACAAAAAATTTCGTCTCAGTTTTGGAAGGATTGCAGAATTCATGAGAATATCTTTTTTTTTCATAGGGCAAAATTGTACGGCTTTTTTACCCTCTTGACAGAAATAAATACTAACTCTTTGTCATTATTAAAATATCTAAATAACGGTTTCTTCTATGGAGTTGCTTTACCATGCCAACGTTGTGTGATGTAATTTCTGATGATGAGAGTATAGTTGCTCATACGAAATATAGCCATGTAAAAAGTATGTGTTTTGGTTCTCTAAATGATAAAGATGAAAATATTTCAAAGAATTAGAAATCGTTTACAATTGCAGTCTTCATCTATATGTCTCCTGTCGACAGACAAGCAATTGCGTCTGTTTAATTTGAAACCCGAGAAACTCCACGTCAATTTAAGGGAAAAGCATTCGTCTGGACAGGACATCTTGTCAAGGTATATATCAATCATTGATGTTATTAGCAAATTATACCACAGAATTTTCTCTAAGGAAAATCGATTGGCTGCCTAGAATATGTTCTGCAAACCCGAGTGTTTAGTTTATAACCCAATGATAGCATAGATTTCTGTAGGATTTGAATAAAAACAAAAAGCGTTATTCACTTACAAGACAAGATTTCGTGAAGTAATGGTATTAGTAAGTGATGCTTCTGAACATACCGATAAACTCTAAGTGGACAAAATAAAGCGTACTTAAAGTGTGGGCTACTTAAGTGGACAAAATAAAGTGTGCTTAAAGTGTGGGTTACTTTAAGTGGCATGAGCTGCCAAAATGCACACTTTTTCATAATTTCTGATCTTCACGACAGTAAAAGGCTTTCAAGGCCACCGAAAAACTAAATGATTGGCGTTGAAATGAGGAAAATACATACATTATGTGGCCTGTACGAACCAAAAACGTGTTCGATAAGTAAACAAAATTTAAATAACCGGGACGGCCATTCATTCATTCTAAGCCAAAGTTAGCCCAAAACAATACTTTATCGTACATTCTCAAGACTAGAAGCACTAAAAAGCTTCTGAAATATGCGGCTTGAGAAAAATAACCGATAATTTCAACATTCTGTTTGTAAATCAAAATATCAACATTTTGGCAGCTCATGCCACTTTAAGGGGACAAAATAAAGCGGGCTTAAAGTGTGGGTTACTTAAGGGGACAAAACAAAGCATGCTTTAATGAAGTGTGTGTTACATAAATGGACACAATAAAACGTGCTTATAGTATGGGTCACTTAAGAGGACGAAACTGTTCGATCATTTTTTATTAGGATTTCTAACTAACTTTATACCCCCAGTCCTATATGGTTAAGGCTTTTTATACCTTATTCGAAAGAGAAATTAGGACTGGGCACTTTGCTCTCTTGGAATCAGACCATCGGGATAATGACCCCTTATCATCTGTTCTTGGTTGAGAATTGTCTTCTGCTGCTATGTGACAATCGTAATCACGAAACTCACGAAAGTTTGCTGAAGGCACAAAGGAAGTCATTTGTCTCAGCGAAAGGTTGACTGAAACGTAGGACAGTGATAGTGAATATAAACGTTGTTGTAGGTTGTTGTAGCCTATTTTTCAAAAGCATTCTTTTTGTAGTTATATGCATCGCTTTAAAATGGCGTCCATATATTATTATTCATCTATATTCAGTAGGCATGTCGGCATCAAGCGTGTTTATTTAATACATTATTAGGCCTACATGAATCATCCTACAGCCATTCAAACTGCAAACATATGAAAATCCCTGTTCTAGATAGTTTTCTATGTCAAAGAAAATATTTGACCTAATAAGGATATCAGGTCCTTCCATGGCTGGGTTATGGTTTTAAGATGGACTCGATACATGTTGTTTAAGTGACATGGTTTCAAATAATACAGGATAGGGACAGTAAATCTTGGATCTAACTACCAGCGATAAATTGGCAACATTAGTGGTCATACGGATCGCAAGTGGTTTAGATTCATCTCTTTATCTCATGTTTTTTTAAACTTCTGGTTAGGTTTAATAAAACATGTTAAACTAATTTGCATATGTGTGAAACATGGTTTTAGTGTACAAACACTTACAGTAATTTTGTTAGTCGCTCTACATGAATAATATGTTAAGACTTGTTGAGGAATACATATTATTGTTTTCCATGAATTGCATATTCCTCTGAATTGTCCATTCTGTCATACATAGCTAGCTGTAGATAATTGACCAATCAAAAGATGAAATAGAGCGCAAAGAATTCTTACCGGAAATAACAGAGGTCGCTTTATAATCGATCTCATTACACCATTAGTTGGCCTGATTCAAAAGATAAATTACGAGGCAACTGCAGCATGGTTGTATACCGGTACTTGTTTAATTTCTCTCTCGATGAATAATGAAAAATAGGTCAAAAGACTTCGAATGGTGCCTACCTAATACGCCGGGTAATATGAAAAACGGAAGGTTTAACGAGCACATATAACGGCGAATAAAAGAGTGTCTCTCTGACGAGTCGTGCAATGTTAAATGCGTTTATAAAGAACAGATACCCATGTTATTAAAGCAAACAGTCAGAAGAATCATCTTCTGTCGAAAGACTTGACAATAAAGATGACAAAACACAAAGCAACTTCAAAGTTCAAACTTTTCCTGAATTATTTCATTCTAATAATAAAAATGGCCTGACTTAAAATTTCAAATTTATTTTTAAGAAAACCCCTAATTTCGCCGGTGACTTAATCTCAAATATTCCAAATCTTTTCTCTCGATTTCAAGATAATTGACCAATAATACGAGAGCAATGGCCATCTTTTTCACACACAGACCAAAAATACAAGTAATCTTAAATATTAAATCGAGTTTGTTTTTTTTTTGGGGGGGGGGCAAAAAGAATGACAACTCCTTCATGAATTATCTTATTTAGTTAAACATCATTGTCCTTAATATTCATGATAATGAGAGTGATAAATTAGCTTCGAATGGTATATTTAAGGATAATCAGTTACACATAATGCAAAAGTAGTGCTTCAAAATGACTCAATATTTTGTGTCAGCTTTATATGTGTCCTAATGATGGCAAAATAGAGATAGAAATATTGAGTCCTTGTGAATATTTAAAAGGAGACATCCCTTAAGTTTGTTGTGCTTCTCTGTTGACCTTCCTATGTGGGATGGTTGCCAGTTACCAACGGAAGGTCGTGGGTTTCCTCCGAGCATAGAGCCCAGTTTCCTCCCACAATAAAACTGGCAACGCCGCCATATAAGTGAAATAATCTTGAGCGCGGCGTAAAACACCAAACAATCAATCAATCAATCTGTTGACCTTCAGTTTGATCAATCTCGGATAAAAGGCTGCAAGATCAATCTCGGATAAAAGGCTGCAAGTCGACTTTCTGCCAAAAATGTACATTTAACGAGTTATTTAGCGAATCCCGTGTTGCTAATGTTTTGTTTTCAGATTGTCAGTAAACAAACAGCTAAAAGTAGACCACATGCATGCGCAGTCAAAAAGGGTCCTACTGTGCACTCGATTCTTTTTACCGCAACAAAGCAGATATTGGAATCCCCCAAAACTCCTGGTCCAGCGGTCCTTGGGAGCTGGAAAAGTTACCAATGACAAACGGGAAAACGGCGATATTCGTTCTGGGCGCGGCCCTTTAAGGCTTCTTGTGTTAGAGACTCGTTGCTTCCCGCGACTTGTACATACATGCATATTCCCATGTCGCTTAATTTCGTCAAGCCAGGATGCGTTTCGGTAATTAGCCAATCATTATCTGAAAGAGAGCGAAGAGAAACCTTACCGGAAACAAAAGAGGTCGTTTTTAAATCGATCCCAACATCAGTTGGCCTCAATAAAAACATAAACGGCGAGAACGTTGAGGTTCTATACGTCTATTGTATGACAATTTATTATTAATTGGTCAGTGTGTGATGGCTTACAGTTTCCAAACATTGAATAGTATATCTCTGAAAGATCGTGTGATCTGAAAAATAATACCCGAGGAGGAAGCAGAAAGTTAGTTTTTTTGCAATAATCTGCGAATACCAAGGTAGCCGAACCGAGCGATTTTTCAATGAAACCGAAAGTTCCAGGAAGTCAAGGTTTCACTCCAGACTTTTTTATTGTTCCTTGCAAGTTTTTTTTTTTCGAAATAGTCCACCTTCTCCAAATAATAGACCATATAAGTGAAATAATCTTGAGTGCGGCGCAAAACTCCAATCAATCAACCAAATAATAGACACATTGACAGAGGCAATCGCCTTTCCACTATCTCAAGCGAAAAGTGGCATGAGCTGCTCGTTTGTTGGAATTTAGAAGGCTTCTAAGCAGGCTTCTATTGAACGTTACCGTAAAGCACATAACTGAGTTTGAAAAACATTAACTTTCAGCAAGATATGCCATTTAAACAGAAATAAGTAACAACTATATACATTTGTAACTTTCGATAAAAGGCTATTGGCGTCCACCTAAACGAATAACAGTTATTTCATTCCCTCGTTAATATGCACGATAAAAAAACAATAACAAATATACAAGTTCAATATTAATAAATGTTTGAAACTCTCTTTAAACGTGGGTTCCATACTAATGATAAAAAATTAAAGACATCACCACGTCCTCAGTTGTTTTTAACAACACGAGCTTTCGGCACCTGTGCCGGTGCCCTCGTCAAGTGTAACAGACCATAATAGACCATATAAGTGAAATAATCTTGAGTGCGGCGTAAAACTCCAATCAATCAACCAAATAATAGACACATTGACAGAGGCAATCGCCTTTCCACTATCTCAAGCGAAAAGTGGCATGAGCTGCTCGTTTGTTGGAATTAATTTATCATAATAAATTTTAAATTTTTTATCATAAGTTCAATATTGTCAATGACTTATATACTAATTGTTGTCAAGAAAAATCAACAAATCATACACAGAACAGGGCACGTGTTGCATCTCATTCGCTTTCTTCTTGATTTGATTTGATTTTGATTTGATTTTTTATTCACCATTTATAACTGTACAAGAAACGTATATAAATGATATACAGAAAGGCGGGAATAAAGTCATAAAGACTTTGAACCAAGGTAAAATCTCTATAGTCATTCCGTGTCTTACCTTGGCAGAGTATGTGGGTTCAAACGGTAAATGGAACAGCGACGATTGATTGGATGCGAACAAAAAAAGCTTTTGTTAACGAGTAATTGTTAAAGACTAAATAGCTCTTAACTCATTCACACCAGTGAGCGTTGATCGATTTACAAGTTGAGGCCTCATGTTTTGCAAATAAAAGACGCGAATTGTCTATGTAGATTTTACCTTGACTCGAGGAGGTGCTCATTCTGTGAATTATTTGTTGTGCTTCACTATATCAAGTTTATCCTTACCCATATAAATTCTATTGTTATACGTTTTCTCCTTTGATTGCGGATCAATACTTAATTCAATATTGACGAGAGTTGTCTTATTGTAAATAATATTGACCGTGTTCTATATTAATCGGTGAGTTACTTAGTACGACCCCACCTAACTGAATTCTTGGGGTAAATTCGGCGTGGTCTCCAAGCAAAGGTCTTTGTATGTTTCACAAATAAACTTGGATAACGTTTTGCAAGCGAACCAATCAATGAATTTATTAAATTTGCCAATATAATAATTAAGAAAAGTATTAAATTCTAAGAGTTCTAAGAAATTCCAAGGAAACAAAATAAATTGGGAAGTTTAAAGTGGCATGAGCTGCCAAAATGTTGATATTTTCACTTTAAAACAGAATGTTGAAATTATTGGCTATTTTTCTCAAGACGCATAATTCGAGAGTTTTGGATTGTCCATTCTGTCTTACCTAGCTGGCCGTAGATACTATTATTGTCGTTATATACTGCAGCGGCGACTGATGATCGAATATTGCAGCAATACATAGTCTTATTCGAATGCAGAAATGGTTTTAGAGTAACGTTGTTCTGACATATAAAGAACGTTCTGTTGGGTTTATTGGATTTCCGTCTTTAAACAAGTCGTTCGATTTCCAGAGCACATTTACCATAAACTCCCAGCAGCTGGTTGATTGGATGCTTGAGAGGAGATTATTTTCGGAATTATGGGATATAACATCAGCCGCTACTCAGTTCTGTGGAATTTTATCTAAAAACCTTGGGTCACTTAGTTTTTTACATCAAGCACGATCCATAGAGAAATTTCTGACGGATGCACAATTTAGTCTTAGTTCACTGTTTGTAAATTCCTTAAAACTTAAAATGTTTAAGTGGCATGAGCTGAGAAATTTGGGAACGAATTTGTAGAAAGAGAATTAGCTGATTGTTCATCCTTTTTATACCAAAGAAGACCTTTTCATTGATACCAATCTTGAAGATGTTTTTTTAGATCCTTTCCATTGTACTGGTACATTCCGGATATTTGAATTTTGCCAGTTATTAGCACACATCTTTTGTTCGTACAGATTTCTAGCTTTAATACCGATATCTTTTTTATTTCAACGTCAACCGCATAGTTTTGCAAGGTACTTCAAACGCTAAACTTTCCTTGACAATGATAATTTTTTAAAAAGCGTCCGATTCTGCTAGGTCATTCCACTTAAATGCGATTTTCTTCAAGTGGAAAAGACCTAATGTTATTCAAATAAGCGTGTCTTAGAATGCACATTAAAAGACACAGAAAATGCGTGACCTTTATATTCCAAAATCTATTATTTAGCGTTTGGCTTTCACAATAGCGAATACAAAGGTGGGGGGGGGGGGGGGGGATTTTGGGGGAATTCCGATCGGGATTTGTTTGAAGACAGTTAGCTCGTACCGACAACAGACAACATAACTGTGGTTCAAATCATCTAAGGAGTGTGGTATGCTTTCACATGCTCGAGGTTTGTATCTGTTGGAGCACCTAAGATATAAAACAAACATTGAAATAAAGGAATCCATAATTTCGGAATTCAAGCAACAATAAAAAGATTTTACCTCAATGAAAATACAGAAACCGTCTTTTTTTTTAATGTTAGCCGTTTTCTGTATTTTAGCGAAAAGGTATATGCCAATCTCGGTCAGTCTTCAAATGTTGGTTAGCTGATTGATTTAGCTTATTGGCACGTCCATTCGTATGAATGGTGTACGCCATACTGGTGAGCAGTTATTGTACTGGAGCTGGTTGTTCAAAAAAAAAATTAGCCTAACGGCAGGTTAAATGACGTGATGTAACAAAGAAATTCCTTTTGTGACGCGACGTCATCTAACCTAATGATAAAACATTAAGACATCACCACATTAAGACATCACCACGTCGTCAGTTACACTTGACGAAGACACTGGCACAGGTGTCGAAAGCTCGTGTTGTTAAAAAAACAACTGACGACGTGGTGATGTCTTAATTTTGTATCATTAGTATGGAACCCACGTTTAAAGAGAGTTTCAAACATTTCTGTCATCTAACCTGCCGTTAAGCTAACGGCGCTTTGAACAACCTACCCCAGCGCGATTAAGAAAACTGTGATGTTTTAGCACAATACATAGTGTTTGAACAGGAGTACATGTTAGTATGTTTGAGATCTACTCAACCTCCTAAGATTATCAAAACATACAGTACAATTGCGCTTACACCCATATACGATTTAGAGATATGCAAATATAGAGTGGTAAAAAAGGGAAAGATAGACAGATTGGTCAATATTGGTTTGTCAGGTGTCACCTGAGCAGTATACAATACACAATTCAAATGTGTCAATTAATTGCTACTAGTATTTCTTTTCAAGTTGGCGAAAAATGGTGTAAATGGGCGATTCTATGATTTCTATTAAGTGAAAATCTGGTTTACCTTTATAAAGCAAAAAATGAGTAGCGTTCACATGAAACCAGGACATGTGGTTTCCTGAGACTGATTGTATTGAAATAAGTACACCTCGATTCTTTACGTCAGATGAAAATCAATGGATGACAGTCTATCGATTATAATTCCTACACGTTCATCAAAAATCTGCTTGTACCTAGGACAAATATTCTACCTAAACTCCTCTTAGCCATCACTCTGAAACTTCGGGGATTTACGTGCGTGACATACCAAGCCGACCGGTAGCGACCGGTATCAAAACCTGGACAAACGTAAGGCACAGATGCCAAGACCGCTACAAACAATTAAAGTCCCCTGGGCCCAGTTTCACAAAGCGATCTTAACCTAAGGTGATCTTAACTACCAATAGCAACGTATACCTTTAGCATTGGTTGCCATGGTAGTTAAGATCACACTTAGCTAAGATCGCTTTGTGAAACTAGGCCCAGGCGTCCATGGCTTTCCTTAAGATCCAGGTTTGGTAGTTTATCGATTGTCAGTCCAAGTTTCTGATCTCAAATGGCTTTGTTTTTTGTCGTTGTTGTTTTGTTTTTTCTGGTGGTTGAAAATCAATACTATCGGAAATAGTGTCAATATCATTAGTTTCAACTGTCCATCCTATTTAATTCAAAAATAGATGTACGAAGCCATTGCATTACCAGTAGTGCAAGACCCGATGGCTTGTCAAGAATCCATTTTACAGATAAGATCTATGAGAAATGCTGTCCAAATTAACCCTCTGTCAAAAATACAGTCTCAATACAACACACATTCTCTAACCGCAAAATGTTTTGAAAATTGTGTGATCTATGACATGGGTTAATTTACAGACCTTGT
This sequence comes from Lepidochitona cinerea, assembly GCA_963971465.1. Taxonomy (NCBI): domain Eukaryota; kingdom Metazoa; phylum Mollusca; class Polyplacophora; order Chitonida; family Tonicellidae; genus Lepidochitona; species Lepidochitona cinerea. The sequence continues at coordinate 47,128,017 of OZ020553.1, forward strand.
CTCAAAATTCTGCTAAAATCACTGCATCAACGGTTATGTATCAACTTTCCTAGTAGAATTACCCTATTTTGGTGCAACTACATTCACTTATTTACATTCCCAGTCTTTATACTTTGTCTTGGGGCCTCCATGGCTGAGTAAGTAGAGCGTTGGACGCTTAATCCGAATAGCCTTCCACCAACGGGTCGCGGGTTCGAATCCCACTCAGTCCAAACAAAATTGGAATATTTTCTGACTGGGTTTTTACTCGAACGACCTATGTGGGATGGTTGCCAGTTACCACTGGACGGTTGTGGGTTTCCTCTGGGCATAGAGCCCGGTTTCCTCCCACAATAAAAATGGCAATGCCGCCATATAAGTGAAATAATGTTGAGCGCAGCGTAAAACACCAAACAATCAATCAATTAACATACTTCGTCTTCAAATGAGATGGGGCATATATTGATAAACATATACATGTATAGTCAGTTTTATTTCTGGTATAGTAACCATGTTGTGAACCATCTAATGAGCCAGCCATCATTTACAAATGTACTTGTTGACAATCTGAGGATCTAATATATGACAGATGTCTGAGAACGGGTAATGAATCCAAACTATGGCATTAGTTTGGACAGTTTGTGGATCCTGTGACATAGGTTGAGAACAGTATTTAGGTCCAGTTTATTGCATTAGTTTGAGAAGTTTAGTGCTTGAACAGGAGTACATGTTAGTATGTTTGAGATCTACTCAACCTCCTATAATTATTAAAACAGGTGTCACCTGAGTAGTATACAATACACAATTCAAATGTGTCAAATAATTGCTGCTAGTATTTCTTTTCAAGTTGGCGATAAATGGTGTAAACGGTCGATTCTATGAATTCTATCAAGTGAGAATCTGGTTTACCTTTATAAACCAAAAAATGAGTAGCGTTCAATTGAAACCAGGATATGTGGTTTCCTGAGACTGATTGTATTGAAAGAAGTACACGTCGATTCTTTACGGCAGATAAAAATCAATGGATGACAGTTTATCGATTATAATTCCTACACGTTCATCAAAAAAATCTGCTTGTGCCTAGGACAAATATTCTACCTAAACTCCTCTTAGCCATCACTCTGAAACTTCGGGGATTTACGTGCACGAAATACCCTCTGATGAACTGCAGGTCATTTTGAATATGGCGACCAAATAGGTAGCCGTGAAGCGTACAATTTCCAAATCCTCTTGAGGGCCCACAAACGTGTCTCCGTGATAATGTAAGGGACTGAAACACTCGGTTTGTTAACTTTCAGCCTCGATCAGTTATATAATTGAAGTATTTGAAGATTCCTGATATGTACCGAAACTGCATCAGTCTACAACATGTGGTTTACAGGGCTAAATAAAATATAAAAACAAATATCATTCTTAATGATATTAGCATTTAATAAATTTATAATTATTTTTATTTTCTGTTTTCGTCTATAGTAAAACATGTTGATATTTACTTTCGACGCCATTTTTATTCAGCCCAAAAATACGGTGATTTACCGTATATAAAGCGCAGACTTCCCGAGGCGTGTCAAAGCCGATCGGTAGCGAGCGAAGATAGCCGAAGGGAGTCCCGACTGCTTAGCCATTTCTCTCTTTTTGTATTAACTGGTACGAGTGGGACGCAATGTCCCATAATGAAGACAAAGTGCGCAGGACAATTAACTAGGAAGTAGTGAACCGTCTCAAAAAGAATTCGAAATCTAATATTTCAACGAATTCCCCAAGACCGTTTCTCTTTGATGTTTTTAATAAAGGATGCTTGTTTGATGCTTGGTTCCATAATAAACGCCTGCAGTGTTTACATGGCGACTATAATGAGGGGCCTGTTTCACAAAATAGTCGCATAGCAATTAAAACTATATGTTAGGCGAGGACCTGATACCATAGTTTATACGGCGATACATTTTGATATGGCTGTGACCTGATTTCCGAAATTTGCATACGAAAGAGACTATACCCCCCCCCTCCCCCCCCCCCCCAAAAAAAATAAATAAATAAATACTTAAGTGATAGGGAAAACCAAAATGTTGATATTTTTCGTGTAAACAATATTTTGAAAATTTTAAGTATTTTCCTCGAGAACGGCAATCAAAAGTTCTTGGCGATGGCCCGCACGAGGATATAGACGTTTGGGTATGGTTTTTAAGAGTGATTTAGTCTTGAATTGAATTAACCTGCTTTATTCAAATTGTTGGAATTTTGTTTCGTTTCTCTCAGGCCAACAGCTCGCATTGCTCTGACAATCAGCATTTATAAAAACAAAAATGAAATAAAAACTAGGAAACGGAAAACAATTTCTTTTTAACAAACTATTTTATACAAATTTTCTTTTAACGATCACAAAAAATGAAATTATTGAAGTTACATGTAGTTCAGAGAGTATTTTAGGCTTCTTTGTTTGGATGGACTTCCGGCAAGTGAAGCGCCGATGGGTTCGGCTCATTAAAATCTGTTGAACTTCCGACAGGCCTGTTAGATGGCACCTCAATTAGTTGTTATAGAAGAGGAAGCTTCAGAACAAAAGCATAAAAAAGTCAAGAATCAAATTTACAACATGGCATAGAACCATATAGAACTATTCCTAAGTATTTTCAACATTTTTTCCCTAAATTCGTAATTTGTTGACAGAACGCTGTTCACCGCCGCCAGAAATAAACCAAACATCAAAACTTCATTATCAGGGCGACTTTGGTTTACTGGTGAATAAAATACTAAGCATTTGTCTTAATCACTTGTTTATTACCTATACTGAAAAAAAAAGTTTCGTACAAAACATCCATCGTCAGAAATTGTTTATATTTTCCAAAAATGGTGATTTCGCTTCATTGGCGATATTTAACAATTAAACAAAGTATAAAAACACCATTATTTGCCGAATTAACGTTTGATAAGTAGGATTTTTTATGTCGAGAAAGAAATTAATGTATTAAAAAAAAGATGGTTTAATAAGAATTGAGTTTTGTGATTTTGAAATTAATCTGAAAAAAATTAAGGTGTTTGAGACTGCTTTGTTAATAGATGGACTTCGGTTAGAGGAACTACCAGTGGGTTTAGCTCATTAAAATCCGTTGGACTTCCGACATGTCTGTTTGATGGACCCAATTAGTCTTGAAAGCGGGCACAAAAAGACCGTCCAAAACCGCCAGAAATGACCCAACGATCACGACTTCATTATTTGATCGAACTGTGTTTGCTAGTAAATAAAATGCTATGCGTTTTTCTTAATCGCATGTTTATTATCTACGGAAAGAAATTCTGTACATCGTTTCAGCGGTGTTTGAAAATATCAGGATTTAAATCATATAATCGTTTTCTGGATTGATATTGCGCCATCTCTTAGTTATGGCGGCGTTCGATGCACATCAAATACCACGTGATCTCCATTCCACGTATATAGTTCATTGGTGCTCATTAAAATCTTTGGACTTCCAATATACCTGTTCGATGGTACGTGGATTGGTTTTGAAAATAAGCTAACGTGTCTTTTAGGTGGGTTACAATACAGAGATCTTTAGAAACAAAAACATAAATAGGCAAGAAGGGGATCTAGTAAAAATGTGTACTCGTACCCCATCATTGAAGTATATCATTGAAGTTTGTTTTACTATTCGTGTTTTAAAGTGGGTAGACTTGCCAAATTAAGGATCAAGATCTGTGAATAAATAAACCTACCGTTGATACTAGTTATTTGTACACAGTTTCAATTCGAACATACATCAGGCCATGTTTTATTTTATTTGAACGTTAATCACTTAGGTTTTCAGTGCAGCTTAAAGTCTCACGTTCCCTTCGCAATCGGAATGCTCGAGAAAATCAACCCAGGTTGCTTTAAAGGAACACTCAATCAAGATAGCTAATTTACACGTCCAGTTTAATACAAGTAAAAAACACTAAAATCAATCGTTGGGCGCAATATGTTTATGTCCAGTTATCTCCAAAATATATAAATAGGGCGTAAAAGCATATGTTGAATTAAGGCCTAATACAACAACAACCATCACTAACGGGTTAACTTCACTGTTCTGTAAAGATGACAGTCTCAAATTGATCGGCAAGTCGGAAAAATTATACTCCACAGTTAATAGATGGCTCACGTGGTTAAAATCATTAGGGCGCTTATGCAAAAGGCGCGCAGTTTGTTTACATTGCGAGTATGAAACAAATCAAATTCAATTTCATTTAGGTAAAATTGGAAAAAACTTCTTCTGTCAGCTAAAAATACAGATCCGCTGTTTTAAATGTAAACAGTATTCTGCACTTTAGCGGGAAGTGTATACCTTTAACAAAAAAAAAACGTTTGTCCGTCACAATAAAGTACTACCACTTTGTTAAATATACTGTCGCAAATCTGAAACTGTGTGAATCTATGCTGGTTTAAATACAATAAAGTTGTTGACAGTGTACTTTATACACGAAATAGAATAATACAAGAATGTTTCCGATATATGGTTTTAGTTCTATACTATTCTTCTCTATGGAGCTAGATTCAACCTTTTGTAATTGTTCGAAACCCTGGACATTGCTATCGGCTTTTTCGCATTTAATAGAACCAATCGTGGAACACTAAGGGCCTTCAAATGGAATGGAATAGCAATTTTCTTTGTTAACTTCCCATAGGGTTTCTTTCCGCTCATTCTAGTGGACATTTTCATCAATTATCCGAAATTAACCTACAATGACAGAGTAGAGGTAAAAGGAAAGTGATTATAATGTTATCGCCGCAAGAACAGTGTCGTCGAAGTCCCTCAGTGTGTCAAAAATAACAGAAATTCGTGCCACATAAATAAGAAAACGTTAATGCATGAATTAAGGGTGAGAGTACACGAATGTCTGTTTGCAAAACGACGTACTAAATGAAACAGATAATCAGATTCAGTTACAATTTCAAACGCTTTCTTGCAACGCGGTTGCTGTTGGCCCTCCAAAACTATCTTTATCGTTTAACCGTATGTCAAACTCCTACAAATTAATCAGAGAGGAGGAAAATAAAAATAGACAAATGTAGTTTGATGGTAAGTTGGCCTCTATAGCTGTAACAGGGTGTGCATCAGTAGGCCCTACGTTGGAAACCATAAACTGCCATACATTGACACAAAGCTCTTTAGCTACAGAATATAAAACTTCATATTAAAAACAAATTTTAACCTGGATTCATGTGAGAAAACAGCATGAGCTATATATCGGGCCATTTTAACAAGTTGGCCTGTAAAATTATGAACGCTAGGAGGCGAATTTCCAATTGTGTAACACTGTCAGTTAAAACCCCATACCCAATCAGAATTGTAGTAATAAACCAAACCAATGAGCATGGGCATGCCATTGTGTCGATGTATGTGACGGATGTCAGCTGACTGGCCAACTAGGCATATAGATGCAAGTTAAAGAAGCATTCGGTACTTTAAAGTTGTGAAAATACAATCATGAAAATGTATTGAGCCACATATAAGACAGATTAGACTTGATTAATTTACCATGTACTTGACTTGGGTCGAAATACTTTGCCTTCGTCATCCGACTAACCCGATAGTTTCCTGACTCGGAATAAGACTTTGATTTAGTTGTTGATACTGAACTTCAAACGGATAATCCCTTCCAGAAATAACTTATATATTATTACAGATTACCGACATTTCGCTCAGTAGCTCTGGATAATACATAACCATCTACGTGTCTCGTTAAATCTGCAATTTTATTGGATCGTGACAATAATATACAGAGGTTATCACATGCCATTTTTCATATCATACCGCATATCAGCCAGAGACCTCCATATCAGCCCGAGGGCCAAAGGCTAGAGATTCAATGCAATATGTGGGAGGAAATGCATTTAAAACCCCATATCAGGTGGAATCAAGAAAAAAAACAACAGGCACAGCGTTATGGAAGATAACAATTTAGCAGGGCTATGCAGTGCCCTGAAACACTGTATGTCATCAGAAACAAGCACCTATTGTTTATGTCTTCCTGTACAGTCGGAAAAGGGCTATAACTCTGAAAATAACAAAACCAGCGTAAACCAGCGTAAATCCCATGACATCCGATATGCCCACCAAGATCAAAACATTTGATAAAAAATGTGGGAGAAGATGCGATGACAAGCACTAATTGTCTATGCCTTCGTATACTGTCGGAAAAGAGCAGTAACTCTAAAAATAATGAAACCAGGGTAACCAGAATAAAAGGGACAGATCCTCATAGGCTATTCAACATGTCCACAAGTTTCGAAAAAAAATTCTGAAAATCGTGGGAGGTGATGAGATGACAAGCACTAATTGTCTATGTCTTTGAATACTGCGTGAAAAGGGCAGTAACTCTAAAAATAATAAAACCAGCGTAACCAAAATAGGAGGTGCACATTCTCGCATGATATCCAGCATGTTCATTAAGTTTCGAAAAAAAATCATGAAAACAGTTGGATGAGATGCGATGACAAGCACTAATTGTCTATGTCTTCGCGTACTGTCGGAAAAGGGCGATAACTCTAAAAATAATGAAACCAGCGCAACCAGAATATATATTTATGAGCACTAAAACACACGGGCACAGGGAAAATCTTCTTGTCTAAAATAACCACGGAGACAAGTTTCTAATTGTGTTAAAAAGAGGTATATCATTTAGACCTTTATACCCCCTCATAAATTGTTGTAATAAAGTAAACCTATGATATTTCATTAGGTTAACGACTGACAGGAGCTTGGCCTTAGTCAGTAGAACCCTCTGGAACACCTTGTATTGCATTGACAATGCTTATGCATCTTAAGCCACAGTAAGAATACCGTCAGACCACACACCATGGGATCATGGGAAAAGACAGTGAAAATTCCCCCATCCCCCCCCCCATACCCCTTTCCCAGAAAACCTAGGCAGAAGGCAGACAGGGGAGCCCAGCCCTGACCAGCATGTCTTTCAAACCCCCGTTCCCTCCACAAGCAATGACTGGCCTTTGGGTCAGAGGTCGAGCAAGTCTACTTTGAAGTAGTTTGTACTCTTCTACTATAATCTTGGCCATAGCAATGCTAGCTCTGTTACACTGAAACACAAATGGTATTACAGCTTTTTCACGACATCCTCCGGGGTCCAAGCCCAAACCCAAAGGACAAATAGCCTGCAATGCCTGAACCCAAAAACTCTCCCCCTCCAAACCCCTCCTGTGTTTGGCATCTGCAGCGGAAGTGAGAAAAGGGATTTTCCCAATAGGCATAATTCCAAAATGGTCCTTGACCGAATGACCTTGAGTATTGAAATGTTGTGCCACGGGTACATCATGTCTAAGTCCTACACTAGATAAATGGTTGGCTGCTCTCTGTCGTAGAGAATTCTGAGTTTCTCCGACGCACTGCCTGCGACATTTCCTGCACGCGACCACATACACGATATCAGAGGAGTCACAATCAAGACTCCCTGCCATTCGATATTTGTCGCGAGTTTGCTCTCCGAAAAAGGCACCGCGACCGGGCACGCACACATCGAGCTTGCATCGCGTCTTAAGGCATTTCATTGATGTACCCGAGAGAAACGCTGGATGGCAACGGTACACTCGTGAAGGGGAGGTAAGCGCACCGGGGGATGAAGGGGGGAACATGACCTGTCTTACTGTGTCAGATCCAATCCCCCGGAGCAATCCAACAGAACACCTCCCAGGGAGGAGAGCTTTAAAAAGAACAGAACAAGCCTGGTTAAAAAAATCTAAAGAACCACAGTTTCTATAGAATCCAAACATCTGAGATTTAATGACTCCCCTGAAAGTGTGAGGAGGATGGTATGACCCAGCATGCAGCAGCTGATGCGTGTCAGTAGGCCTGAAGAATACCCTGTAATCCAGATACCCAGCAGTATGATATGCATGACCCTTGCAAATAGCTACATCCAAAAAATCCACAGAAGTGTGATCAACAGCAGGCTGCAATCCAACGCCCGAGCCGTGAGAACTAAGAGTATCAATGAAAATATGAAGGTCTTCCAACGCATGTTGCCAAATGACAAAAATGTCATCCAGATACCGAAGGTAAATAAAAGGTTGTTTGTGACATTTGTGAAGAATGCCACTCTCCCACTCAGCCATAAAAATAGAGGCAAAGCTAGGACCAAAACGCTTCCCCATAGCACACCCCCCAATTTGCCGAAAGATCCCCCCACTGAATTCAAAACCGCCTCCCTTCAAGCTGAGTTCCAGCAATCCTAAAATGTCTCTATCCGGACGACGGCGGCCAGGATATCCCTGGAATGCTGATCCCATGGATCTAAGACCCAGATCTATGTCAATGTTTGTACACATAGACTCCACATCCAGAGTAACCAAAATCACATCCTGTGGGATGGATTTCTCAGATAATTTGGCCAACAAATCATCCGTATTTTTTATAAAGCTAGGATGCCGATTCGCTATTGGTCTTAGATAGTAATCAATTAGCTCTGATATTCTGTAACCTTCACTGCCACAATCTGAGATAACAGGACGCCCAGGGGGCATTGTAGGCTTCGGCCATTCCCCAATGGGTTTGTGAATTTTCGGAAGAATACAGAAGACCCTGTTTTTAGAGTTATGATCAGATTCCAAATAGCGACACTGTTTTTCATTAAGTAAGCCTTTATCTTGAAGAGAAACAAGAATTTTATTAAACTTCCTAACATTTTCAGGCCAAATTTCCTTATCAAGCCTCCTGCAACGAAGAGGGTCGCTCAGCCGCCGTTCCATCTCCCCAATACAACCCCGCTTTGACACAACAACTGTCGCCGAACCTTTATCAGCAGGTTTAATAACTATGTTTGGATTTCTCCTTAGCTTACTTAAGGCAAGACATTCTGAATGAGTAAGGTTATGTTTGTTTTTCTGATTAGTTAAAATATCAAACTTCCTAGATACAGAGTCACGACTAATGTTTATCTCTGGGTCATACATGTGAGAAGGGGGTGTATAGCCGCTTTTAGATGTAAATGGCTTGCGTACCCCACTAGAATCTCGGTAGATATCAGCCAGACTAAGATTTCTGGAGAACTCCATAACATGCACTAATTTACTAATAGAAAAGTCCCTATCAGATAATGGTTTTGGGCAAGGCACAAATGAGAGTCCTCTATTGAGTAGAGATATATCATCAACAGTGAGTTCCTCGTTACTAAGATTAACAATATTACTTCCTAAGCCGAAAGTAGGGTGGCACATGCCCTGTCCCAAATTTAGTTTAAATCTAGTGTCTGAAGCCAGTGAGTATACAAGCAATTTGCTGTATCTTCGGTCCAGTGAATTTTGTCCGTGGATACTCTAAATTTTGAATTGGGAATTTTTGGTATGACCATAACTCTCTTCATCTTGGAAGCAGAAGAGTTATATAGGTTCAGGTTCGAAACTTCACTGGCCGGTAATTTTGTGGATGACTGGATCTCTACAAAGTAGATGAGCGAATTGGAAAAAGTCTTCCTAACCGCTGTCATCGTGCACATCCTCGCTTGATATCCAGCATGTTCACCAAGTTTCGAAAAAAGTTGATGAAAACCCAGGGAGGAGATGCGATGACAAGAAATGATTACGGACAGACAGACAGACAAGCTGATTGCTATATCTCCCCGCATTATATGCCGGGGGGGGGGGGTAAAAAAAGACTGCTTTCTCGTGTTAACATTCATGAAAATGAAATCACCCCAAAGATGTTGATATTTTCATTCATTGACAAAGCACACAGGACCATAAACCCTTTTTGTGAGAGCTCTCGGTTGTCTTTTTAACATCTAAAGGATAAATTAACTGCAAGTTTCTCAGTAAGCTTATTAGCTTATTGGCATGGGTTTGCTGACAACAATGTATCGATCAATCCTAACTGACAAAAATGGTCAACGACCGGGGATTTGTAGAAAACAAGCATTCTGACCCTAACCCTAACCATAGCAAGAGAGTATTGCATAGCAATACATAGTCCGCATCAGGAAGTTAAAAGCATATTTTTTTTTGTAATTTTCCGGAACATTTCCATGAGCGGTAATATCTGTTAAAAATCAAGCTATTGCTGTAAAAAAAGAAAATGATCTGCAACTCGACAATAAAAAAAACAATTTAAACACATTTTAGTCTCGAAGTTTGATCAAGGGCCAGCATATTCGGAACAAGAGTTTTAGTAAACTCAACATACGCCCGCCGTGGCAAAGTCGAACCGCTACGATTAACAACTTTACATTTAATATAACATTTGTTTTAATTTCATCCATTCGAATTTCTTGTTCACATTAGAAGTTTTTTTCTTCTGAATTTTTTGAAGCTGCAACTAAATACCATTACGTTATACATACTCTTATCTCTATTTAAACAGCCACAGTAGGTTTTAGTACACATATATTATCTGTTCAGGTAATTTCAATCACATTTTAATAGCAAAAACTGAAATATTGTGGCTGTTTTGACATTGCTGTTATGTTCCATAATTGGGAAGGAGCAATCAATACAATTTAGCTTACAATTCTTGAATTTTAACAGTTTTGACTGGGACACTGTTCTATTGGACTTGGCTGTAAAAGTTTTATTACAAAGCAAACAATCTTCAGGCTGACCACTGATACAATTGTGTGAATATACAAACCTTGTGTACTACTCTGGTGGATGTCATGGTCCCCTTATCTCTATTTAAACAGCCACTCTGATAAATACCAGATGGGTAATAAAGTGGGGAAAATGGTATTTTTTTGTTATTATAGTGCACATTCAATTGTCCAAGAAAACAGTCTCAGAATGTATAAATTAATTGCCTTCCAGTATTACTCTGGACCAAGTGTACTCAAAAAAGCATTAATATATATTAATATATATATATTAAACATCAGGTACACATTTCTGATAAAAAAAAAACTCTTGAAAACAGACAAAAAATATGTGGACTGAAATCAAATTTGGTAAGCGACACATTATCTACCTATAAGGTATATATACTCTAAAAGAATTGGAGAGATTATATCAAAACGAAAGAAGTTCTGGAGCCAAAAGGGAATATTACATAATCCAATAGGGCTGCCATATTATGCAACAGGTGATGTCAGAAATGGTACACGACACACTATCTGCCCATAAAGTATATACTCTGAAAGAATCGTCAAGATCGGATCAAAACTCTTCAAGTTATGGAGCGAAGATATAGACTAAGACAGAATATTACATAATCCAATGTAGTAGTCATATTATGCAATCGACAATGTCCTAAATGGTTCATGACACATCTTCTACCCCTAAACTATATGTTGTAAAAATAATTGTAAAGATCTGATCAAAACTCTTCAAGTTATAAGACAGAATATTATATAATCCAATGTAATAGCCATATTATGCAATGGACAATGTTCTTAATGGTTCATGACACACCTTCTACCCCTAGAGTACATGTTGTAAAAAAAATTGTAAAGATGGGATCAAAACTCTTCAAGTTATGGAGCGGAAGGGAACGAAGATATAGACTAAGACAGAATACTACATAATCCAATGTAGAAGCCATATTATGCAATGGACAATGTTCTTAATGGTTCATGACACACCTTCTACCCCTAGAGTACATGTTGTAAAAAAAATTGTAAAGATTAGATCAAAACTCTTCAAGTTATGGAGCGGAAGGGAATCCGGGACGGACGGACGGACGGACGGACGGACGGACGGACGGCGCTGGTGATACCATAATACGACCGACTTTTTTTAAGTCGGGCGTATAAAAATCAGTCGACCAGAACGAAACGTAAATTTGATCTGTAGCTCGTCTTGGCTGCATCACATACTAAAAATCAACCTAGTTCTTGAAAGCGCTTATTTGCCGGAATGGCGGACAGTCCGACGGGGCGCAAAACTATAGTCCACTTCGACTTTGCCCGGACAGAGAATCCACCCGATTCCCCGTTATTTTGGGCAGTAAAGCAGAAAAGTTGAATTACCTTATGCATTTGCGATCATCCCCTTCTAGCACCATATTATTCCACACCATGCAAATGGTCAGATCTGACATGGAACGTTTGTTTCAGAAAAGTGAGAATGCTGAGATCCTTTTTAAAGGGGATTAGTATCGGAATGGAACGCTAGCTGAGGTCAACAAACATTTTGGTCAACATTCCTTCACTTAAAGTGGCATGAGCTGCCAAAATTCACATTTTTTTCGTAATTTCTGATCGTCACGATCAGTAGAGGCTTTGAAGGCTATCCAAAAATGAAATGATTGGCGTTGGAATGAGGAAAATCCATACATTATGTGGCCTGTACAAACCGAAAATGTGTTCGAAAAGTAAACAAAATTTAAATAACCGGGACGACCATTCATTCATTCTAAGCCAAACTTAGTTCAAAACAATACTTTATCATACATTTTCGAGACTAGAAGCACTAACAAGCTTCTGAATAATACGTCTTGAAAAAAATAGCCAATAATTTCAACATTCTGCTTTGGCGTCAAAATATCAACAATTTGGCAGCTCATGCTACTTTAAGCTGTCAAAAGTTAGTTCAACTAACTGGAAATAGCAATAGAGAAGGTTATGGAAATTGAACGACTTGCCATAGAAGGCAAAAACAATAAACCCAATAACATGTCATTCAGACGATGTTGCTGTTAATGGTGTTTTATTTTTTTCATTGACGTTTTCGACCAATTTCTGTTGGCACTTGCTTGAATCCTATAGCTTTTAAACCAAATGTTGAACATTGGAGCACTCGCCTTAAATATCTAAAGTTGGGACTAAAACTGTCTCTATGTAATGCCACTGTTGCCCAGCGCTGGCCAAACAGTGGAATGTGCCCAACATTGGAGACAATTACGTGTAACACGATCTGCTTTACTCTAAACATCATTTAATCAGACACTTCATTCAAACAACAAGTTTGCCTTGGAGCCAGTTGCTCCACTTGGGTTCAGAGCGGTGGCTTTTTCCAGTGAAGTCCGTTCAAAGTTATCATAAACGTTAATTTTCAAACACACTCAAAGGTATCAGCGTTTCCGTTAATGACGAGGGAAGAAACTAAAAATAGCATGAGGAAATATAATCGAATATAGAAATTTCAAAGTGCAAGAAGTTTCTTTAATCAATATGGTAATATCTCATCGATATCCTGTAGTAAATCAATTTCATAAAACATAATGAACTTCTGTCTACGCCTTTTTATATCAACAGCTTCAGAAAATAGGCGTCTTGATTTCACAGGTACAAAACTTTTCACTTAATGCAAGGAAACCAGCCTCCTTTGAAGTGTAGTTATCACGCGGTAGATCTGCGCTTGTCACCCATTTATCACCCACTTGAAAGAAGATATCTTGCCAACAGATCAATTGTGAGACGGACCTAAATTGTTACTGAGCTTCAAACAAGCGCTCAAGATATTTTATAGTTCTCGTTTAAAGCTCTGTAATTTGTCCATCTTATATGATTTTAACTTTTGGTAAAAATTGCAGGAATATAAAAGTAAACGGGAATGTAAGTATTCATTTTGATAGAGAAATATTTAGATGTACGTCAAGATTTTAGTTTTCTTTGCGTAACAATTGCTCGAGATTTATTTTATTTACCAAAAATATTACATTGAATAAATTCTACTTTAGAATCTCATCAACATCCACTGTCTTTACAAGGGCTCTTAGTCAACATAATACTGATTTAGTTGACTATAATATTAGCGAGTCGTTGCTAAATTCCATCCTTGTCAGAAATTCACGGATCGATTGTGACCTATGACAGAAGTTAAGTGAGCCAAAGTGTGTGATAACTCAGCACAAGTGAGTTCCCACTCTGAGCTAAACGACCCTTGCTCGTTAGTCAATCATGTTTGAACATAGAGGGGACTTCTATCGACTGATGTTATATCCTATATTTCCAAAGATAATCCTCTTTCAAAGCATCCAATCAGCGGTCAGATAACGTTTCGGTGAGAGTTAGCGGAAAGAAACGTCTGGAAATAGAAGAGCTTGTCTTAGAGCGGAAATCCAATAAACCCAACAAAATGTTCTTTAAATGTCCAAAAATCACCTTTCCCGCTGTTCCAACAAGAAAATCAATCAATTACTAGATTACATGGCAGCCAACCAGGCCATTTCCTTCGTAAAACTTATTGGTGAAATAAACCAAGAGACAAGAAAATCGCGACGTGTCACTCAAACAAATACCAGGGGAACAAATTCCCGATGGGAAAAGTATCAGATAGAAAATTTTCTACGAGACAAGCATCGCAATAACAAAAGCCGGGAAGAGATGATCCACTGGATGGACAAAAGTATAGTGGAATGAACGTGAGGTGGACAAAATGTGTTGTGGAATAAACGTTAGATGAACGTATATGTCCTGTGGAATAAACATCAGATGGAAAAATGACAGATGAATAAAACGTCAGATCGATAAATCTGTGGTGAAATAAACGTCAAATGGACAAATGTCTGGTTTCTCTATTCACATGATCAATACCACTATACCAAAGTCGGTAAAATGGTTTCACAACTGAATGATCCGAAGATGTTTAGTTGGGAAAATATTTACTGTTCATTACAAATGGACGCGCCAATAAGCTAAAACAACCAACCAACCAATATCAATAAACAACTGCCTAAAGCGAATTTTGTCAAAAGCAACCTGTTTTCTCGTTATTTTAGGATTACACTTTCATGAAAATATTTGGGGTGACGGCTGAATGGATAAGACAGCCGACATTTAGTGCTACCGACAGGTGCCATACTCTGGGACCCAAGTTCGATTCCCGCTTCGGGCGTCACCCAAAAATCGGCTGAAGAATTTCTGCCATATTTTCAAAAAAGTGTAATCCCAAAATAACGAGAATACTGTTATACTCACTTTCTAAAAGACACTAACTAATAAAGAAGCAACCTGAATAAGGCATCCTGTGTTCGGCGTTTAAAGAACATTTTGTTGGGTTTATTGGATTTCCACTCTAATACGAGCTCTTCCATTTCGAGAACTTTCTTCCCGGTAACTCTTACCAAAAGGTTATCTGACTGCTGATTGGATGCTTTACAAGAGGATTATCTTCTAAAATATAGGATATAACATCAGTCGATAGCAGTCCGCTCTATGTTCAAACATGATTGACTATCGAGCAAGGGTCGTTTAGCTCAGAGTGGGAACTCACTTGTGCTGAGTTATCACACACTTTGGCTCACTTAACTTCTGTCATAGGTCACAATCGATCCGTGAATTCCTGACAAGGATGGTATACGCTAATATTACAGTTGAATATCAATACTATATATATGACGAGACCTGGAAGAGACAAATAACGCTGATGAGATTCTAAAATGGAATATAGCCAATGTAATATTTTCGAAAAGGAAAGAAATAATGACCGATTCTTCAAAAACATTGACCATATGGGCTAAAATGTCTGTTGGCCTCAGCAAGCATTCCATCCAGATACAACTCAGGGGGTAATTCAATAATATTAAATGCCTATAGGTACCTCGTTATTTATGTTTGGATATTTATTGGTCAGCACCTGGTCGACGACTAATAAATGTCGGAAATTATAAATAACGGATTAAGACCTTTATTTAAATGAAGTACTCAGGAGGCTGTTTTTCAAAACATTTACGCCCGTCGTGAGTCCAATGCAAGGCCTGACTGTTCTGTCAAAATATACCTTCAACATTAGGTTACGAACAGGCGCAATGTTACGACGGGCCAAAGTGAGTTGAGAAACAGCCCCCTGATTCTCCCCTTATCAAGAATCGGAACATTCCAGTTCGTGTTATTCAATGGATGATCTAATACATCACTGTCTAATACATCGACAGATCATACGCCCAGGCAGGAATGTTCTTAAGTTGCCCTTGAACGGCGCGGTCTGAGTTGTGTCATGTATCAGGCGAGCAATCAACATTACACGATAACCGCTTTCCAACAGATCGGTCAATCAGGTGGATTTTCTGTCCCATTTTCGAATCTTACGTTGTTGACACTCTTTGTTAGACATGCGCGATGTATGTGTTTCTGCCAGGCAATCAATTTACCGATGATTCAAATTTGGAACAAAAGTCAAAAGGTTAGTGAAGGTGAAAGCTTTAAAGGCACACTTGCCGCGAAAATCGGGAATATTGTTTACATTAAAAAAGAAAGACCGTTTTCTGTATTTTTCCCAGACAATATAAGTTAGGAACTTTCTATTTTTACCAAAATTCAAAAGTTTGGACGTCACTTTGTATTTTTAATTTGAATTTGAAAATTTGAATTGTTAGGTACCCGGAACGTAAACAAACCGAACTGCTCGCACAAGCGAATGTTATGTTTTAGTCGAGTGAGTGAACTAACGGCACAGTGTAATTTTACGTAGGCCTATTTATCTGAGAAATACAGACTGACGATCGGTTAACAGCGACTGGAAAAGCCTGCTGATAATTGTTTGAGTGTAAACCACAGATACAAAAGCCTGAACGGAGGGTAATCCAACACGAAAGTTGACGGACACTGATCGTTGTTGTTGTAATCAGGCTTCGATTCTTCGTTTGTTTTTCACCCCATTTCTACATTCTAAAGCTAACTAGACATGTGTTATGTGTCCTATGTTTAAGTTTAGTGGTATTAGTCGTAGTAAGCTCATGCGAATTGGTTTTCTTAGCAAATTTAAACAGGCTACGGCGGCAAGTGTGCCTTTAAGGAGAAGAAAACAAAAATATACTTTATGGTTTAAAACAAGCGCGCTTGTTTTTCCTTTCCAACGGTACCAAACACATATTTTTGCGATTTTTTCATGGGACATGATGCAGTTTATAAAATATTGTATTATGTTACACACACAAAACAAATTGGTCAACTTTCTAAATCTACCATTAAAACCCAGGTTAATTTCACTCTCTTCAAAGTATTCCTATGTCCAGCAAATTGCTTTCAGTTTCACGAAACTTATATTGAATTACAAAAGAAGCTTTGAGGAAAATGTGACTAGCCAAAAAACGGTCTGCGTGCCATATTGGTGAATTACGTAGGCCTTGAAGAGGATGAATTTAACCTAGGCTTTAATGGGGGACTTTGAAAGTTGACCAATTTGTTTTTATTATTGTGGAATTTTATTAACTTCAATGTTAGGAGTACAAAAATCGCAAAAATATGTGTTTGGTATCGTTGGAAAGGAAACGTTAGTGCGCTTCTTCTGAACCCTAGAGTGATTTTGTTATCTCCCCCTACGGTTAAGAACTAACTTGTTAAAGTCAAAAGGTCAGAGAAGGTGAAAGCTTAAAGACAAGTATCCACCTAATACCCAAATGACTGAATTATAGCGATAATGTACATTCTAAGGCCAGCGACATGCTATCTTGAGGTTCCAGTCTGTTCCCTTCTGACTTGTTCAAACCCTAATTAAGATGTATTATAGATTTGTATTGAATTATTTTGAAGTCACACCCTCTGGGAGCTGACATTTACTTAGGCTTCAAAGGTGTCTGGTTTTCAAGTCCCGAGTGGATTTCTCGGATACTAAACGTAAAGGCACTCAACGTGTCTCCCTATTGGTTATTTATAATGAGATTGGAAAACATTCATTTAATATTGACAATGCTAGCAATTAGTAACAAACTGAACAATATTAGGTAAATTCTTTGTTACTAATTAAGAGCTACCATTCAACTAGGAGTTACTCTATTATAAACACATTGTGGTGGGGATTATAAAATGCTGAAAACCTTTTCACAAGTGACACAAAATACGAGAAAGTAAAATAAATGTCAAAGTTAGATTGTTTAATTGCTTGGTGCTCTAAAGTTTGAGCTTGCTTAAAGCGACATGAGCTGCAAGAATGTTTATATTTTGACGTTAAAACAGAATGATGAAATTATTGACTATTTTTCACAAAAGGTATAATTCAGAAGCTTTTTAGTGCTTCTAGTCTCGAAAATGTACGATAAAGTATTGCTTTGAACTAACTTTGGCTTAGAATGAATGAATGACCCGGTTATTTAAATTTTGTTTACTTCTCGAACACTATTTCGGTTCGTATAGTCCACATACTGTATGGATTTTCCTCATTCCAACGTCAATCATTTAGTTTTTCGATGGCCTTCAAAGCCTCCTACTGTCGTGACGATCAAAAATTTTGAAAAAAGTGTGAATTCCGGCAGCTCATGCCACTTTAAATTCGCTATCAGTGTCTTGGTTAAGTAAATGCATAAAAATGTGTGATTTTTGAGCGGCAAGAGTGATAAATATGACGTCATCCGACAGTAGGCAAAGTTATATAAATGAGTATTGTCCTCTCAAGTTATGGTTGGTTGTTTTAGCTTATTGGCGCGTTCATTCGTATGAATGATGTACGCCATTAACCCTCTCAAGTTAATTGCACTTCTAAATGTAGAATGAAAATCCGAATATGGAAGATTCTCCAATAATAACATCTCCAATAATAACGGTATCAAGACATCGCTGATGGCAAAATAAATTCCAAACAGCTTGAATAATAAATGGAGCAAACCATCACTGATAACAATTTAAATGACACTCTTTGTGAACGGAGGGCCTAATGCGCAAACTACTTCAAAGTAAACTTGCTCGACCTCTGACCCAAAGGCCAGTCATTGCTTATAAAAAGAACAAGAGTTTGAAAGACATACTGGTCAGGGCCTTCTACCTAGGTTTTCTGGGAAAGGGTATGGGGGGGGGGCATAATATATAGTCTGACGATATTCTTACTACAGCTTAAGATGCGTAAGCATTGTCAATGTAATACAAAGTGTTCCAGAAAATTCTACTGACTAAGGCCAAGCTCCTGTCAGTCGTCAACCTAATGAAATATCATAGGTTTACTTTATTACAACAATTTATGATGGGGTATAAAGGTCTAAATGATATACCTCTTTTTAACACAATTCGAAACTTGTCTCCGTGGTTATTTTAGACAAGAAGATTTTCCCTGTGCCCGTGTGTTTTAGAGTCCATAAATATTTGTCAATTTCAGCAACAAGCGCGATATATGATAGAGAAATAGAGAAATTGTCTTTTCATACTCTCGAGACAGAATATCACCGCGTGTAAACCAACGTCTTTGTCCCTTTATACCAAGTTCATTTTCGGTTTTAATTATTGTTTCGTCAGAACTTTATATTCAAATATATTGTCAGTTTAGTTAGGTCCATATGAAGACTTTCTGTGTCTTTCACTGATGACATTAAACGATAGTTCACATATGTTCTCCGGGCAGCGAGACAATAATTAAAATGGAAAGTAACCTAGTTGTAAAGGGACAAAGACGGTGATCGACAATCGAGCCGATTCTGTCTGAAGTAAGAGACGTGTAGGGAGACAATTTCTGTCAAAATCTGAATGATTGATATCGCTTTTCCAGACATCACATTTCAATCAATATAAACCACAAAGTGAGAGCTTCATAAATGAGAGATCTTAATAAAAATCAAATGTATACCAATTTAATGACAGTGTGAATTCCACGTGTCTGGTTCAAAGAAAGTTAGAAGTTCAATAATTTTCGGTGAGACTCCAGGAGAAGAAAATTTAGTTAAACGTGTAAGGCATGTGGGCCGCTAACATCCATAATAGCATACTCTTTACATCAAAAGCAACAGGCGGTTTCTAAATATTTCCCCCAGACAGAAGTTAGGATCTTTCTATTTAGCCAAAATCATCATTTTATAAATATGAAATTGATGGCGATTTGTTAGGTACCTACATTGTCAATAAACGCCGTTCTAGGAGTCCGTTTCGGAATACAGTAAGTTTTTGCGTTACTGACATGGCGACGCATACTGTAGAGATACGTTGCTATGACAGTAACACAAAAAACTTACACAACGCCGCTTTGTGAAACAGGCTCATGAGCATGTAATCAAATGATGTGAACCAGTGTCCGTCGTCTTAACGAGCTAACAGAAAACAAAAAGTCTATCTCGTTGTGCCTGAAAAGCATAAATGGATTTGTGATGTTCGAATTAAAAATATAAGTTCACATTTTTCCATATTAAATATTTAAAAATAATTTTTACATACCAAAGTCCGACGTTACATTTTTATACGTGAATTTTTTTACCCCTACTTTTTCAACGGATTTTAAGATATTTAGACAAAAATTACACATCGCTTTAAGTCCTAAACTGATTGTTGATGAAGTAAGCTGAATTTTATTTAGAGTTATTTATACTGACGCAGTTGGACTGGGCGATTGTTTTTACTCCCAAAAGGTCCATTTTGGTTAGCATCGTACTCGAGAACTGCCAATCGAACAGTAATAAAGTTGTGTATTAAAAGTGAAATAGTTATATTAAAAAAAAAGAAGAAAAAAAACAATAAATACAAACTTTACCAATCTTATCTGTTAGGCAGATTTCATCGGGTTTTTTCTTTTGAAGACTATGGGCTTATCTCCTAGGCACGTTTTAATGAGTGCTCGTAAACGCCCTCAAAGCACAGACGTTTATCTAAGCAATAATTAAACCGGCGGGAGACCTTTGCATAATACAAAAATGACTGACAAGCGTTGATGTTCTGTCTGAGAAGAACTCGGAATCCAGATACAATTTCTATTAAAGTTCGGATGACTGATCTACCCAGACAATCTCTGATGTTCCATACGTCAATTCTCAGTCAATATAAACCATGGAGGTAAGGGCTAGAAGTATTGATGATAGTAATCGAAAATGAACTTTGTATCCAGCTAATGATAGCATTAATTACGGGTCGTCGATTTGCAACTTTTTCCATAGACATAATTTCAGAATCAATTCAAACCTAGATAAAGATTGCGTTAAAATTAAATTATAAGTATTGATGTTGTCAATGAAAACAGACTTAATATCTACCAAGCGACTGCATTAATTACGGCTGGCAAATTTGAAAGTTTTCTTTAACATCTTAGTACTCTCAGGCAATATAAACCACGAGGAAATGGTTTGCAGTCTCGAAGACGTCAATGAATATAAACTATATACCTATCAATGTACAGCATTAATTATGGGTGGCTGATTTCCTGAAAGCAGGAAGCCAATCAATTCTCTGTTATAGTCCCCCTGGACTTCCTATCTCACATAAAATGTACGCAACCTTTAACATTTGGCTCCCATAAACCCGCCTACAGATTGTGTGATGCAAGATTTATAGGTTATGGATGGTTTTATGGTAAGAGAAATAAATAATGGGACAGGATCTAGGAAGCGTTTCAGAATGGGCTTAAAAGGTACACGAACCGTTCAGTACGGCACCGAAACCATCTTCCCTATCACAATAAAATGGCCATAGACTCGCCGCAAGAACAGATGATCAGAAATGTTTGAAACTCTCTTTAAACGTGGGTTCCATACTAATGATAACAAATTAAGACATCACAACGTAGTTAGTTGTTTTGAACAACACGAGCTTTCGACACCTGTATCGGTGTCTTCGTCAAGTACCCTGTTTCACAAAGCGGCGTAGCGTAAGTTTTCACGTAACTGCCATAGCAACCCATACTGTAGAGATACGTTAGTAGGAAAGTTGCGCAAAAAATACATCTACGCCGCTTTGTGAAACAGGTTCCAGGTGTCGAAAGCTCGTGTTGTTCAAAACAACTTACTACGTGGTGATGTCTTAATTTTTTATCATTAGAACAGATGATGTCTATCAAAGAGACTAACTCGTTGGATGTACAGGGGTGCACATTGAATTGAATTCTTTCTCAAGGTGCCACGTTTTCCTTTCGGCAAAATACTGTAACTGAATTGCCCAGCAACTTGTAAGGTGGACGGGTGAATCTGATGAGCAACCAAAATGAAACAATTAATAAAAACTTGCTTCCCACGTCATAGACACCACGTTCACACTGGAAGCAATTAAACAGAAAAGCTTTTGGTCTGGTAGTAAAAGGTCAAGCTGGCATAGTTAAAGGCTAGACTCAAGGCTAGAACTATAATATTCTTGTCTAAAATAACCATAGAGATATATATATATACATGTAGCTGCCCATCGCTTCCACTCACCTCTACCAGTGGTATTTCTGGACTTAAACAGTGGCGCAGGGGATACCTTGTGGAACAAGGCATCGCAAACGATACAAATCCCCTCCCGTGCTAACACAAGAACTCTGACGAAAAATGTCGGGTGGGGATGAAGTTTGGTCAGAACCCATTTAAAAATGAAGTCCCAAGAGCAGTGACGCGTTCGAGGCATTGTCATGCTGGACCAATATATGAAGTTTGGCCAGGACCCGTTCAGAAATGAAGTCGCAAGAGTGATGACAAAGATTTTCTTTAAATAGTAACGCTGGCCTTGACCTTGACCTTGACACCTTGAAACACGAACTTGTTCGAGGTATTCCCATGCTGGGCCCATATATGAAGTTTGGTCAGAATCCGTTCAAAAATGAAGTCGCTAGAGCGCTGACAAAAGGTGAACATACGTACTTACGTACGAACGGAACGCTATATCCCCTCCCCGATTTTCGTCGCGAGGGGATAATAAAATAACTATAAAGATAAGTTATCGAAAAATATCTTAAGGTAAAATACACATTTAGTGGCAAGTGAACCAGACACGGCAACTAGCTGGTTAGTCCACTCAGTATGGAACTTGTGGGTGGATCTTAATGTTAGACATCTTAGTCTGATCAATACAATGAGTATATTTTGTTCTCGGAGAAAAAAGGTCAAATGTCACATACGAGGATGTTACCTTCCGTGACAAAATGCCAAGGATTATGGTCATTACGAGTGTTTTAAGGTCAACTGCATCTCTGATGAAAACTCACTTTTCTAGTCTCCTCTCTTGAAGTTATTGCTCACATCCAAATTACTGGTTCTTATTGAATTATTTCGAAAAGTCACCCCTTCGGGGTGCTGACATTTTCTCCAACTTCAAACGTGTCTATCTTCTGAACCATAACCTACACATTATAAAGGTGTCATCGAGTTGCTTATTGATCTGGGCCCGCTTGCACAAAGCTTAAGTCTGACTTAACTATGCGACGTCATAATCAAATTCCTCTGTGACACGACGTATTTTAGCCTGACTTGAACTTAATACACCTTTGTGCAACCGGGCCCTGCGGATTGATTTATTATAGATGGTGGGAAGGATTTGGAATTATGTGTGTGCAATACATACATTGTACTCGATCGCATGGCATTGGTGATAAAAATGCTAAATTTGATAGAGGACAGTTCTTGTCAGAATAAACGCCAGAAAGATAAATGAAAGCTATGTGTAGTTAACTACACATGTACGTTACGAGCATGGAACCAAAATATAAACCCTAGCGTAAACTGAGAGAGTTAATTCAAGTGAAACAACAACATTGACTGGGGCAGAGAATATAGCAATAAAATTGTATCATCAACCATCTGAGAACAAAAGAGACCCGTATGGAAAAAGTTTGAAATGATTTGGAACAAAACTACACCTGGATAAGATTATTAATTGATTGATGTTGTGATCTTCACACTAGTGTGTCATTGTCAAGTTTGGTGGATGAGGCAACCGAGCTTTTTGTCAGGCAAAAATACCGAACTTCCTCGTGTTTCTATAGTCATTCACTCAGAATTGCCTTTTTCTTTGGACAACTGTGTCAACTTACAAATAGCCGATTTAAAGTAGTTTAGACTCTTGTCAAACCTCCTCTGCTATCAGTTTATTTTATGTAAATAGTATGTATAGGGGCTGCATTTATGTCAAAATCATTTCCATCATAAAAATTAAAGACGGCATCAATTATGACCGAAGTCCAGTTTATTCCAGCCACCTAACGCGGGAGGAAACTTCTGCACTGTGGATCGTCAGAAATCTTATTCAATTTTTTTGTCTGCTTAGTTAGTTACATATGAAGCCTTTTCCTCGTGTTTTCTTGATGACGTTAAACGATAGTTCACATATGTTGTCCGAACAAAAGTGTCCAGCGAGACAATAATCAAAATGGAAAGTAACCTAGTTATAAAGGGACAGAGACGATGATTGACAATAGAGGGGATTCTGTCTGAAGTAAGTTATACATGAGCAGACAATTTCTGTCAAAGTCTGAATGATTGATATTTCGCTAGACCAATATCTGCTTTTCCAGACATCAAACCTCAATCAATATAAACTTAGGAATTGGGGATCCTAATATAAATAAAATGACTGCATTAATTACAAGTGTCTGGTTCAAAGAAAGTTAGAAGTTAAATAATTTTCGGTGAGATTCCAGGAGAACTACGTTTGAGACCATGCAACCGTGCAATATGCGTAACCTTTATTTTATCTACACAGCTCTGTCGCAAGACTGATTGAAGGCGTTCCCGTAGCTAAAATCTATAAAAGTCTACGTCAAAAACAAAACTGGTTTCAGACAGAAGTTGGGATTTTTCTATTTTGCCAAAGTGAAAATGTTTTGACATCCTTTTTTTAAATTGAAATTGAAAAATCGATTCGTTAGATGTATTGCAAATATACATCGAACCAGGTCATGCGTTCAAACAAGTTAATGGAATACAGACAAAAATACCTGAAATAAGCGTAGTCCAGCAATGCAACCGATGTTCGGGCTTCAGTTATACGTACGTATTTACACCACTATTTAGACAAATTGAAAACAACTGAACCTTTAATGTGTCCCATGTATGGTTTCAGCGATTTAATGAAAATTCACTTTCTTCGTAAAGGCTAATATTGATAAAAGACATTTCTGGTTATAATTAACGAGTTTCGTTCATTACGAGCATGAAATTGCAATATAAACCCTACTGCAAAGTGCAAACTGAGAGAAGAGCGTTAAATAGGGCAGAACATATAGCGACAAAATTGAATCTCAACCTCCTGAGAATAACAGTGTTGTTGAAATGAAACTCGCCCTGGATTGGGTTAACCCTAACCCTAACCCTATCCATTCCCCATACGTGCTACTCTACGAACCGGAATATGATTTCATTTAAAAGATAAAAAAACTGGACCAATAACTGAGGATGAAATATTGTTCCTTTCTAAGATGGCCTATCGTCAAACACGACCGAATGACTTCCTCTTTATCAGCAACTGTTACACTACCAATCTAAGACTAAACGAAAAACCAACGACCCATGTTGAAAAAACTGACAGTGTGAATGGCAGAGATTGTCTCGCCAAGACTTTATGGCACCACTCAGGTGTAAACCCATCGAAAACCAATTTATCAGATTTGAACAACTGTTCCAATATTATCAGAACAAATCAAAACTCAATATGTATGTGACTTAAGCCTTCAGAAAACGACAAATTTCAGCTATATTTCTCAGTAAACCTTTTTATGTGAGAAATTGTGGTCATTAGAGACACTCGACTCCCCGTTGGGTATCCACGAATAATCCCGTTTTTGGGTTGGACGTGTCCACGCATTCTTCTCCGCAAATCCCGGATAATCTACAATCTTATAGAGTGTAGAGCGGCGAACATCGCACCAAGGCGGCTTACATGATGTTTTGGACCGTATATCATAAAGTGAACAGGATGTACAACGGAGATGTCAATGGTAATATAGCTTGCCAGTTACCGCCAAGAATCGTTGATATTTCTGGTAACAGATGACGCTATTTAGAACGTTTAAGCAAGTTCCATTTGACGTATTCTGTTCCACAACGTCAGATGTATACGTCATGTTAGAATGAAAACCATCCGCCACGTGCACAATGACAGTCCCGATGATAAGCAATTTGTGGAATTTTTTCGAGGTTTGCGCTCCCTATTTTTTTTTTCATTTTGTATTGCTGTGGAAGTTACGCAATTCATTGATCTGCTGTGAACATGCCACATTTCTCTTGAAACAGAGAGTTTAATTAAGGGCATCGATTTTGCAAGACGGAAGACTGATAGAGTGCCTGGATTACAGCTCGAGGCGTCATTCGACTGCAAACCTATCGATAATAAATACAACTGACTTGATCAACAGTTGAGATATAAACAGAAAAGTCAAAAGGTTAAACACCCAGCTTGTGTAAGACCGGGTAAATATTACATGAAAGCGCAGCAGGTTTTAATTTTTGTTTTAAATCTAGCTTTGGCACTTTTTTAATTAAAAGCACACGCGCCGCGAAAACCCAAAATACTGTATACATAAAAAGCAGTGGGCGGTTTTCTGTATTTTTCCCAAGCAGAAGAAGTTAGGAACTTTCTATTTTTACCAAATATGGAAAGTTTTAGCATCATTTAATATTTTTAATTTGAAAGTGAAAATTAGATTTATAAAGTACCCGCAATGTAAACAAACCCCGAACCTGGACATCCTGATGGTTTGAGTCCTGGTGAGTGATCTAACGTCACAGTATAATTTTACGTACTTTATCTGACAAATACAAACTGACGATCGGGTAAGAGGGATTCGAACAGCCTGCCGATAATTTTCCATTGTAAACCACAGATAAAAAGGCCTGAAATGAGGGTAATCCAACACTTAACTTAACCGACATTGATCGTTCTTGTTGTAATCAGGCTTTGATTCTTCGTTTGTTTTTCATCCCAATTACTACTTCTAAACCTAACTGGACATGTTTTATGTATCCTATGTTTAATTTTAGTGGTTTTAGTTGTAGTCCACCAGCAAAAGGGGACAATTCGTAGAGCAATTTTAAGATGTAGGGCAGATCCGCGGGATTTTTTGGAACATTAACAGCCTGAAACAGCCTGTTAATGCATTACTTGTATTGATTTACAAGTAAACGAAATTGTGGACATCTATCAATTGATTACAGTACAAAAAAATAATAATTAGCATTCTGATCGACTTGCTGAGAGAGACATCTAAAGAAAGATGATATCTGACCGGGAACAAAGAAAGTGGTACTGGATGTTAGACCGAGGCAATGCCATATATATGCTCAAAGAACTCATTTTATAAATATGAAATTGATGGCGATTTGTTAGGTACCTGCATTGTCAATAAACACCGTCCCAGGAGCCCGTTTTGGCATACGGTAACTTTTTGCGTTACTGACATGGCAACCCATACTGTAGAGATACGTTGCTATGACAATAACGTAAAAAACGTACACTACACCGCTTTGTGAAACAGGCTCCTGACAATGCAATCAAATGATGTGAACCAGTGTCCGTCGTCTTAACGAGCTAACAGAAAACAAAAAGTCTATCTCCATGTGCCTGAAAAGCATAAATGGATTTGTGATGTTCGAATTAAAAATATAAGTTCACATTTTTCCATATTAAATATTTAAAAATAATTTTTACATACCAAAGTCCGACGTTACATTTTTATACGTGAATTTTTTTACCCCCTCTTTTTCAACGGATTTTAAGATATTTAGACAAAATTACACATCACCTAAACTGAGTGTTGATGAAGTAAGCTCAATTTTATTTAGAGTTATTTATACGGACGAGTGGGCGATTTTAGTTAGCATCGTACTTGAGAACTGCCAATCGAACAGTAATAAAGTTGTGTATTAAAAGTGAAATAGTTCTATTAAAACGAAAAAAAAAACCAATAAATACAAACTTTACCAATCTTATCTGTTAGGCAGATTTCATCGGGTTTTTTTCTTTTGAAGACTATGGGCTTATCTCCTAGGCACGTTTTAATGAGTGCTCGTAAACGCCCTCAAAACACAGACGTTTATCTAAGCAATAATTAAACCCGCGGAAGACCTTTGTATAATACAAAAATGACTGACAAGCGTTGATGTTCCGACTGAGAAGAACTCCGAATCCAGATACAATTTCTATTACAGTTCGGATGACTGATCTACCCAGACAATCTCTGATGTTCCATACGTCAATTCTCAGTCAATATAAATCATGGAGGAAAGGGCTAGAAGTATTGATGATGGTAAACGAAAATGAACCTTGTATCCAACTAATGACAGCATTAATTACGGGTCGTCGATTTACAACTTTTTCCATAGACATAATTTCAGAATCAATTCAAACCTAGATAAAGATTGCGTTAAAATTGAATTATAAGTATTGATGTTGTCAATGAAAACAGACTTAATATCTACCAAGCGACTGCATTAATTACGGCTGGCTAATTTGAAAGTTTTCTTTAACATCTTAGTACTCTCAGTCAATATAAACCACGAGGAAATTGTTTGCAGTCTCGAAGACGTCAATGAATATAAACTATATACCTATCAATGTACAGCATTAATTATGGGTGACTGATTTCCTGAAAGCAGGAAGCCAATCAATTCTCTGTTATAGTCCCCCTGGACTTCCTATCTCACATAAAATGTACGCAACCTTTAACATTTGGCTCCCATAAACCCGCCTACAGATTGTTCGATGCAAGATTTATAGGTTATGGATGGTTTTATGGTAAGAGAAATAAATAATGGGACAGGATCTAGGAAGCGTTTCAGAATGGGCTTAAAAGGTACACGAACCGTTCAGAACGGCACCGAAACCATCTTCCCTATCACAATAAAATGGCCATAGACTCGCCGCAAGAACATATGATCAGAAATGTTTGAAACTCTCTTTAAACGTGGGTTCCATACTAATGATAACAAATTAAGACATCACCACGTAGTAAGTTGTTTTGAACAACACGAGCTTTCGACACCTGTGCCGGTGTTTTCGTTAAGTATTCTCTCAGAATATCCTAAGTTTACATAGTTACACTTGACGAAGACACCGGCACTGGACCCTGTTTCACAAAGCGGCGTAGCGTACGTTTTCACGTAACTGCCATAGCAACCCATACTGTAGAGATATGTTAGTAGGAAGTTGCGCAAAAAATACATCTACACCGCTTTGTGAAACGGGGTCCAGCTGTCGAAAGCTCGTGTTGTTCAAAACAACTTACTACGTGGTGATGTCTTAATTTTTTATCATTAGAACAGATGATGTCTATCAAAGAGACTAACTCGTTGGATGTACAGGGGTGCACATTGAATTGAATTCTTTCTCAAGGTGCCACGTTTTCCTTTCGGCAAAATACTGTAACTGAATTGCCCAGCAACTTGTAAGGTGGACGGGTGAATCTGATGAGCAACCAAAATGAAACAATTAATAAAAACTTGCTTCCCACGTCATAGACACCACGTTCACACTGGAAGCAATTAAACAGAAAAGCTTTTGGTCTGGTAGTAAAAGGTCAAGCTGGCATAGTTAAAGGCTAGACTCAAGGCTAGAACTATAATATTCTTGTCTAAAATAACCATAGAGATATATATATATACATGTAGCTGCCCATCGCTTCCACTCACCTCTACCAGTGGTATTTCTGGACTTAAACAGTGGCGCAGGGGATACCTTGTGGAACAAGGCATCGCAAACGATACAAATCCCCTCCCGTGCTAACACAAGAACTCTGACGAAAAATGTCGGGTGGAGATGAGGTTTGGTCAGAACCCATTTAAAAATGAAGTCCCAAGAGCAGTGACGCGTTCGAGGCATTGTCATGCTGGACCAATATATGAAGTTTGGTCAGGATCCGTTCAGAAATGAAGTTGCAAGAATGCTGACAAAGATTTTCTATAAATAGTAAAGCTGACCTTGACCTTAGCACCCTTAAATTTTCTATAAATAGTAACGGTGGCACGCTGAAACACGAACTTGTTCAAGGTATTCCCATGCTGGACCCATATATGAAGTTTGGCCAGGACCCGTTCAGAAATGAAGTCGCAAGAGTGATGACAAAGATTTTCTTTAAATAGTAACGCTGGCCTTGACCTTGACCTTGACACCTTGAAACACGAACTTGTTCGAGGTATTCCCATGCTGGACCCATATATGAAGTTTGGTCAGAATCCGTTCAAAAATGAAGTTGCTAGAGCGCTGACAAAAGGTGAACATACGTACTTACGTACGAACGGAACGTTATACCCCCTCCCCGATTTTCGTCGCGAGGGGATAAATTAATAACTATAGAGATAAGTTCTCGAAAAATATCTTATGGTAAAATACACATTTAGTGGCAAGTGACAATGAGTATTGGTAAACCAGACACGACAACTAGCTGGTTAGTCCACTCAGTATGGAACTTGTGGGTGGATCTTAATGTTAGACATCTTAGTCTGATCAATACAAAGAGTCTGTTTTGTTCTCGGAGAAAAAAGGTCAAATGTCACATACGAGGATGTTACCTTCTGTGACAAAATGTCAAGGATTATGGTCATTACGAGTGTTTTACGGTCAACTGCATCTCTGATGACAACTCACTTTTCTAGTCTCCTCTCTTGAAGTTATTGCTCACAACCAAATTACTGGTTCTTATTGAATTATTTCGAAAAGTCACCCCTTCGGGGAGCTGACATTTTCTCCAACTTCAAACGCGTCTATCTTCTGAACCATAACCTACACATTATAAAGGTGTCACCGAGTTGCTTATTGATCTGGGCCCGGTTGCACAAAGGCGTATTAAGCTTTATAATAATAAGTCTGACTTAACTATGCGACGTCACAATCAAATTCCTCTGTGACGCGACGTATTTAAGCCTGACTTAAACTTAATACACCTTTGTGCAACCGGGCCCTGAGGATCGATTTATTATAGATGGTGGGGAGGATTTGGAATTATGTGTTTCCAATACATACTCAATCGCATGGCATTGGTGATAAAAATGCTAAATTTGATAATAGACAGTTCTTGTCAGAATAAACGCCGGAAAGATAAATGAAAGCTCGGTGTAGTTAACTACACATGTACGTTACGAGCATGGAACCAAAATATAAACCCTAGCGTAAACTGAGAGAGTTAATTCAAGTGAAACAACAACATTGACTGGGGCAGAGAATATAGCAATAAAATTGTATCATCAACCATCTGAGAACAAAAGAAACCCGTATGGAAACAGTTTGAAAGGATTTGGAACAAAACTACACCTGGATAAGATTATTAGTTGATTGATGTTGTGATCTTCACACTAGTGTGTCATTGTCAAGTTTGGTGGATGAGGCAACCGAGCTTTTTGTCAGGCAAAAATACCGAACTTCCTCGTGTTTCTATAGTAATTCACTCAGAATTGTCTTTTTCTTTGGACAACTGTGTCAACTTACAAATAGCCGATTTAAAGTATTTTAGACTCTTGTCAAACCTCCTCTGCTATCAGTTTATTTTATGTAAATGGTATATATAGGGGCTGCATTTATGTCAAAATCATTTCCATCTTCATGCTTCATAAAAATTAAAGACGGCATCAATTATGACCGAAGTCCAGTTTATTCCAACCACCTAAGGCGGGAGGAAACTTCTGCACTGTGGACTTCTGCACTGTGGATCGTCAGAAATCTTATTCAATTTTTTGGTCTGCTTAAGGTCCGCTCACAAAGTGCGATTTATCGTACCGACTTGTAGCATGCTATAAAATGGATGTATTTGATTGGTTGACAACCCGTATCAACCAATTAAAAGCATCCATTTTAATCGCATGCTACAAGTCTGTACGATAAATCGCACTGTGTGAGCGGACCTTTAGGGAGCTTGTCCAAATATCGTTCGTTAGTTTCATTTGAAACCTTTTCCTTGTGTTTCCTTGATGACGTTAAACGATAGTTCACATATGTTGTCCGAACAAAAGTGTCCAGCGAGACCATAATCAAAATGGAAAGTAACCTAGTTATAAAGGGACAAAGACGATGATTGACAATAGAGGGGTTTCTGTCTGAAGTAAGTTATACATGAGCAGACAATTTCTGTCAAAGTCTGAATGATTGATATTTCGCTAGACCAATATCTGCTTTTCCAGACATCAAACCTCAATCAATATAAATTTAGGAATTGGGGATCTTAATATAAATAAAATGACTGCATTAATTACAAGTTTCTGGTTCAAAGAAAGTTAGAAGTTAAATAATTTTCGGTAAGATTCCAGGAGAACTACATTTGAGACCATGCAACCGTGCAATATGCGTAACCTTTATTTTATCTACACAGCTCTGTCGCAAAACTGGTTGAAGGCGTTCTCGTAGCTAAAATCTATAAAAGTCTTCGTCAAAAACAAAAAGTTGGGATTTTTCTATTTTGCCAAAGTGAAAATGTGTTGACATCCTTTTTTTTAAATTGAAATTGAAAAATCGATTCGTTAGATACATGTATTGTAAATATACATCGAACCAGGTCATGCGTTCAGACAAGTTAATGGAATACAGACACTTTTAATGTGTCCCATGTATGGTTTCAGTGATTTCATGAATATTCACTTTCTTCGTAAATACTAATATTGATAATAGACAGTTCTGGTTATAATTAACGAGTTTCGTTCACTACGAGCATGAAATTGAAATATAAACCCTACTGCGGAATGCAAACTGTGAGAAGAGCGTTAAATAGGGCAGAGCATATAACGACAAAATTGAATCTCAACCTCCTGAGAATAACAGCGTTGTTGAAATGGAACTCGCCCTTGATTGGGTTCACCCTAACCCTAATCCTATCCATTCCCCATACGTGCTACTCTACGAACCGGAATATGACTTCATTTAAAATATAAAAAAAACTCGACCAATAACTGAAGATGAAATATTGTTCATTTCTAAGATGGCCTATCGTCAAACATCGCCGACTGACTGCCTCTTTATCAGCAACTGTTACACTACCAATCTAAGACTAAACGAAAAACCAACGACCCATGTTGAAAAAACTGACAGTGTGAATTGCAGAGATTGTCTCGCCAAGACTTTATGGCACCATTCAGTTGTAATCCCATCGAAAACCAATTTATCAGATTTGAACAACTGTTCCAATATGATCAGAACAAATCAAAATTTAATATTTATGTGACTTAAGCCTTCAGAAAACGACAAATTTCAGCTATATTTCTCGGTAAACCTTTTTATGTGAGAAATTGTGGTCATTGGGGAGTCGAGTGTCTCTCGCCGTGTTGGTTATCCACGAATAATCCCGTTTTTGGATTGCACGTGTCCACGCATTCTCCTCCGCAAATCCCGGATAATCTACAATCTTGTAGAGTGTAGAGCGGCGAACATCGCACCAAGGCGGCTTACATGATGTTGTGTACCATATATCATAAAGTGAACAAGATGTACAGCGGAGATGTCAATGACAATATAGCTTGCCAGTTACCTCCAAGATTCGTTGATACCTGGTAACAGATGACGCTATTTAGAACGTTTAAGCAAGTTCCATTTGACGTATTCTGTTCCACAACGTCCGATGTATAGGTCTACGTCACGTTAGCATGAAAACCATCCGCCACGTGCACAATGGCAGTCCCGATGATAAGCAATTTGTGGAATTTTTTCGAGGTTTGCGCTCCCTATTTTTTTCCATTTTGTATTGCTGTGGAAGTTACGCAATTCATTGATCTGCTGTGAACATGCCACATTTCTCTTGAAACAGAGAGTTTAATTAAGGGCATCGATTTTGCAAGACGGAAGACTGATAGAGTGCCTGGATTACAGCTCGAGGCGTCATTCGACTGCAAACCTATCGATAATAAATACAACTGACTTGATCAACAGTTGAGATATAAACAGAAAAGTCAAAAGGTTAAACACCTAGCTTGTGTAAGACCGGGTAAATATTACATGAAAGCGCAGCAGGTTTTAATTTTTGTTTTAAATCTAGCTTTGGCACTTTTTTAATTAAAAGCACACGCGCCGCGAAAACCCAAAATACTGTATACATAAAAAGCAGTGGGCGGTTTTCTGTATTTTTCCCAAGCAGAAGAAGTTAGGAACTTTCTATTTTTACCAAATATGGAAAGTTTTAGCATCATTTAATATTTTTAATTTGAAAGTGAAAATTAGATTTATAAAGTACCCGCAATGTAAACAAACCCCGAACCTGGACATCCTGATGGTTTGAGTCCTGGTGAGTGATCTAACGTCACAGTATAATTTTACGTACTTTATCTGACAAATACAGACTGACGATCGGGTAAGAGGGATTCGAACAGCCTGTCGATAATTTTCCATTGTAAACCACAGATAAAAAGGCCTGAAATGAGGGTAATCCAACACTTAACTTAACCGACACTGATCGTTCTTGTTGTAATCAGGCTTTGATTCTTCGTTTGTTTTTCATCCCAATTACTACTTCTAAACCTAACTGGACATGTTTTATGTATCCTATGTTTAATTTTAGTGGTTTTAGTTGTAGTCCACCAGCAAAAGGGGACAATTCGTAGAGCAATTTTAAGATGTAGGGCAGATCCGCGGGATTTTTTGGAACATTAACAGCCTGAAACAGCCTGTTAATGCATTATTTGTATTGATTTACAAGTAAACGAAATTGTGGACATCTATCAATTGATTACAGTACAAAAAAATAATAATTAGCATTCTGATCGACTTGCTGAGAGAGACATCTAAAGAAAGATGATATCTGACCGGGAACAATGGCATTCAGCTTCCGAACCTTTGGGCAACTTTCCTGTAAAAAGAAAGTGGTACTGGATGTTAGACCGAGGCAATGCCATATATATGCTCAAAGAACTCATTTTATAAATATGAAATTGATGGCGATTTGTTAGGTACCTGCATTGTCAATAAACACCGTCCCAGGAGCCCGTTTTGGCATACGGTAACTTTTTGCGTTACTGACATGGCAACCCATACTGTAGAGATACGTTGCTATGACAATAACGTAAAAAACGTACACTACACCGCTTTGTGAAACAGGCTCCTGACAATGCAATCAAATGATGTGAACCAGTGTCCGTCGTCTTAACGAGCTAACAGAAAACAAAAAGTCTATCTCCATGTGCCTGAAAAGCATAAATGGATTTGTGATGTTCGAATTAAAAATATAAGTTCACATTTTTCCATATTAAATATTTAAAAATAATTTTTACATACCAAAGTCCGACGTTACATTTTTATACGTGAATTTTTTTACCCCCTCTTTTTCAACGGATTTTAAGATATTTAGACAAAATTACACATCACCTAAACTGAGTGTTGATGAAGTAACCTCAATTTTATTTAGAGTTATTTATACGGACGAGTGGGCGATTTTAGTTAGCATCGTACTTGAGAACTGCCAATCGAACAGTAATAAAGTTGTGTATTAAAAGTGAAATAGTTCTATTAAAACGAAAAAAAAAAACAATAAATACAAACTTTACCAATCTTATCTGTTAGGCAGATTTCATCGGGTTTTTTTGCTTTTGAAGACTATGGGCTTATCTCCTAGGCACGTTTTAATGAGTGCTCGTAAACGCCCTCAAAGCACGGACGTTATCTAAGCAATAATTAAACCCGCGGAAGACCGTTGTATAATACAAAAATGACTGACAAGCGTTGATGTTCGGTCTGAGAAGAACTCGGAATCCAGATACAATTTCTATTACAGTTCGGATGACTGATCTACCCAGACAATCTCTGATGTTCCATACGTCAATTCTCAGTCAATATAAACCATGGAGGAAAGGGCTAGAGGTATTGATGATACTAAACGAAAATGAACTTTGTATCCAGCTAATGACAGCATTAATTACGGGTCGTCGATTTACAACTTTTTCCATAGACATAATTTCAGAATCAATTCAAACCTAGAAAAAGATTGCGTTAAAATTAAATTATAAGTATTGATGTTGTCAATGAAAACAGACTTAATATCAACCAAGCGACTGCATTAATTACGGCTGGCTAATTTGAAAGTTTTCTTTCACATCTTAGTACTCTCAGTCAATATAAACCACGAGGAAATGGTTTGCAGTCTCGAAGACGTCAATGAATATAAACTATATACCTATCAATGTACAGCATTAATTATGGGTGACTGATTTCCTGAAAGCAGGAAGCCAATCAATTCTCTGTTATAGTCCCCCTGGACTTCCTATCTCACATAAAATGTACGCAACCTTTAACATTTGGCTCCCATAAACCCGCCTACAGATTGTTCGATGCAAGATTTATAGGTTATGGATGGTTTTATGGTAAGAGAAATAAATAATGGGACAGGATCTAGGAAGCGTTTCAGAATGGGCTTAAAAGGTACACGAACCGTTCAGTACGGCACCGAAACCATCTTCCCTATCACAATAAAATGGCCATAGACTCGCCGCTAGAACAGATGATCAGAAATGTTTGAAACTCTCTTTAAACGTGGGTTCCATACTAATGATAGAAAATTAAGACATCACCACGTAGTAAGTTGTTTTGAACAACACGAGCTTTCGACACCTGTGCCGGTGTTTTCGTTAAGTATTCTCTCAGAATATCCTAAGTTTACATAGTTACACTTGACGAAGACACCGGCACTGGACCCTGTTTCACAAAGCGGCGTAGCGTACGTTTTCACGTAACTGCCATAGCAACCCATACTGTAGAGATACGTTAGTAGGAAGTTGCGCAAAAAATACATCTACACCGCTTTGTGAAACGGGGTCCAGGTGTCGAAAGCTCGTGTTGTTCAAAACAACTTACTACGTGGTGATGTCTTAATTTTTTATCATTAGAACAGATGATGTCTATCAAAGAGACTAACTCGTTGGATGTACAGGGGTGCACATTGAATTGAATTCTTTCTCCAGATATATATATATATACATGTAGCTGCCCATCGCTTCCACTCACCTCTACCAGTGGTATTTCTGGACTTAAACAGTGGCGCAGGGGATACCTTGTGGAACAAGGCATCGCAAACGATACAAATCCCCTCCCGTGCTAACACAAGAACTCTGACGAAAAATGTCGGGTGGGGATGAGGTTTGGTCAGAACCCATTTAAAAATGAAGTCCCAAGAGCAGTGACGCGTTCGAGGCATTGTCATGCTGGACCAATATATGAAGTTTGGTCAGGATCCGTTCAGAAATGAAGTTGCAAGAATGCTGACAAAGATTTTCTATAAATAGTAAAGCTGACCTTGACCTTAGCACCCTTAAATTTTCTATAAATAGTAACGGTGGCACGCTGAAACACGAACTTGTTCAAGGTATTCCCATGCTGGACCCATATATGAAGTTTGGCCAGGACCCGTTCAGAAATGAAGTCGCAAGAGTGATGACAAAGATTTTCTTTAAATAGTAACGCTGGCCTTGACCTTGACCTTGACACCTTGAAACACGAACTTGTTCGAGGTATTCCCATGCTGGACCCATATATGAAGTTTGGTCAGAATCCGTTCAAAAATGAAGTTGCTAGAGCGCTGACAAAAGGTGAACATACATACGTACTTACGTACGAACGGAACGCTATACCCCCTCCCCGATTTTCGTCGCGAGGGGATAAATTAATAACTATAGAGATAAGTTCTCGAAAAATATCTTATGGTAAAATACACATTTAGTGGCAAGTGACAATGAGTATTGGTAAACCAGACACGGCAACTAGCTGGTTAGTCCACTCAGTATGGAACTTATGGGCGGATCTTAATGTTAATCATCTTAGCCTGATCAATACAAAGAGTCTGTTTTGTTCTCGGAGAAAAAAGGTCAAATGTCACATACGAGGATGTTACCTTCCGTGACAAAATGCCAAGGATTATGGTCATTACGAGTGTTTTAAGGTCAACTGCATCTCTGATGACAACTCACTTTTCTAGTCTCCTCCCTTGAAGTTATTGCTCACATCCAAATTACTGGTTCTTATTGAATTATTTCGAAAAGTCACCCCTTCGGGGAGCTGACATTTTCTCCAACTTCAAACGTGTCTATCTTCTGAACCATAACCTACACATTATAAAGGTGTCACCGAGCTGCTTATTGATCTGGGCCCGCTTGCACAAAGGTGTATTAAGCTTAAGTCTGACTAATAACTATGCGACGTCATAATGAAATTCCTCTGTGACACGACGTATTTTAGCCTGACTTAAACTTAATACACCTTTGTGCAGCCGGGCCCTGGGGATTGATTTATTAAAGGTGGTGGGGAGGATTTGGAATTATGTGTGTCCAATACATACTCAATCGCATGGCATTGGTGATAAAAATGCTAAATTTGATAGAAGACAGTTCTTTTCAGAATAAACACCAGAAAGATAAACGAAAGCTCTGTGTAGTGAACTACACATGTACGTTACGAGCATGGAATCAAAATATAAACCCTAGCGTAAACTGAGAG
The DNA here is from genome assembly GCA_963971465.1 of Lepidochitona cinerea. Lineage (NCBI taxonomy): Eukaryota > Metazoa > Mollusca > Polyplacophora > Chitonida > Tonicellidae > Lepidochitona > Lepidochitona cinerea. Next base: position 47,165,880 of record OZ020553.1, read on the forward strand.
AGTTAATTCAAGTGAAACAACAACAGTGAATAGGGCAGAAAATATAGCAACAAAATTGTATCATCAACCATCTGAGAACAAAATAAACCCGTATGGAAAAGTTTGAAATGATTTGGAACAAAACTACACCTGGATAAGATTATTAATTGATTGATGTTGTGATCTTCACACTAGTGTGTCATTGTCAAGTTTGGTGGATGAGGCAACCGAGCTTTTTGTCAGGCAAAAATACCGAGCTTCCTCGTGTTTCTATGGTAATTCACTCAGAATTGTCTTTTTCTTTGGACAACTGTGTCAACTTACAAATAGCCGATTTAAAGTATTTTAGACTCTTGTCAAACCTCCTCTGCTATCAGTTTATTTTATGTAAATGGTATGTATAGGGGCTGCATTTATGTCAAAATCATGCTTCATAAAAATTAAAGACAGCATCAATTATGACCGAAGTTTAGTTTATTTCAACCGCCTAAGGCGGGAGGAAACCTCTGCACTGTGGATCGTCAGAAATCTTATTCAAATTTTTGGTCTGCTTAGTTAGTTTCATATGAAGCCTTTTCCTCGTGTTTCCTTGATGACGTTAAACGATAGTTCACATATGTTGTCCGAACAAAAGTGTCCAGCGAGACAATAATCAAAATGGAAAGTAACCTAGTTATAAAGGGACAAAGACGATGATTGACAATAGAGGGGATTCTGTCTGAAGTAAGTTATACATGAGCAGACAATTTCTGTCAAAGTCTGAATGATTGATATTTCGCTAGACCAATATCTGCTTTTCCAGACATCAAACCTCAATCAATATAAACTTAGGAATTGGGGATCTTAATATAAATAAAATGACTGCATTAATTACAAGTGTCTGATTCAAAGAAAGTTAGAAGTTAAATAATTTTCGGTAAGATTCCAGGAGAACTACATTTGAGACCATGCAACCGTGCAATATGCGTAACCTTTATTTTATCTACACAGCTCTGTCGCAAAACTGGTTGAAGGCGTTCTCGTAGCTAAAATCTATAAAAGTCTACGTCAAAAACAAAATTGGTTTCAGACAGAAGTTGGGATTTTTCTATTTTGCCAAAGTGAAAATGTTTTGACATTCTTTTTTTAAAATTGAAATTGAAAAATCGATCCGTCAGATACATGTATTGTAAATATACATCGAACCAGGTCATGCGTTCAAACAAGTTAATGGAATACAGACAAAAATACCTGAAATAAGCGTAGTCCAGCAATGCAACCGATGTTCGGGCTTCAGTTATACGTACGTATTTACACCACTATTTAGACAAATTGAAAACAACTGAACCTTTATTGTGTCCCATGTATGGTTTCAGCGATTTAATGAAAATCCACTTTCTTCGTAAAGGCTAATATTGATAAAAGACATTTCTGGTTATAATTAACGAGTTTCGTTCATTACGAGCATGAAATTGAAATATAAACCCTACTGCAAAGTGCAAACTGAGAGAAGAGCGTTAAATAGGGCAGAACATATAGCGAAAAAATTGAATCTCAACCTCCTGAGAATAACAGCGTTGTTGAAATGGAACTCGCCCTGGATTGGGTTAACCCTAACCCTAACCCTATCCATTCCCCATACGTGCTACTCTACGAACCGGAATATGACTTCATTTAAAATATTTTAAAAAACTCGACCAATAACTGAGGATGAAATATTGTTCCTTTCCAAGATGGCCTATCGTCAAACACGACCGAATGACTTCCTCTTTATCGGCAACTGTTACACTACCAATCTAAGACTAAACGAAAAACCAACGACCCATGTTGAAAAAACTGACAGTGTGAATTGCAGAGATTGTCTCGCCAAGACTTTATGGCACCATTCAGTTGCAAACCCATCGAAAACCAATTTATCAGATTTGAACAACTGTTCCAATATGATCAGAACAAATCAAAATTCAATATTTATGTGACTTAAGCCTTCAGAAAACGACAAATTTCAGCTATATTTCTCGGTAAACCTTTTTATGTGAGAAATTGTGGTCATTGGGGAGTCGAGTGTCTCTCGCCGTGTTGGTTATCCACGAATAATCCCGTTTTTGGGTTAGACGTGTCCACGCATTCTCCTCCGTAAATCCAGGATAATCTACAATCTTGTAGAGTGTAGAGCGGCGAACATCGCACCAAGGCGGCTTACATGATGTTTTGGACCGTATATCATAAAGTGAACAGGATGTACAACGGAGATGTCAATGGTAATATAGCTTGCCAGTTACCTCCAAGAATCGTTGATATTTCTGGTAACAGATGACGCTTTTTAGAACGTTTAAGCAAGTTCCATTTGACGTATTCTGTTCCACAACGTCAGATGTATACGTCATGTTAGAATGAAAACCATCCACCACGTGCACAATGACAGTCCCGATGATAAGCAATTTGTGGAATTTTTTCGAGGTTTGTGCTCCCTATTTTTTTTTTTCCCATTTTGTATTGCTGTGGAAGTTACGTAATTCATTGATCTGCTGTGAACATGCCACATTTCTCTTGAAACAGAGAGTTTAATTAAGGGCATCGATTTTGCAAGACGGAAGACTGATAGAGTGCCTGGATTACAGCTCGAGGCGTCATTCGACTGCAAACCTATCTATAATAAATACAGCTGACTTGATCAACAGTTGAGATATAAGACCGGGGAAATGTTACATGAAGCGCAGCAGATTTTAAAGTGGCATGAGCTGCCAAAATTCACACTTTTTTCATAATTTCTGATCGTCACGACAGTAAGATGCTTTGAAGGCCATCGAGAAACTAAACGATTGGCGTTGGAATGAGGAAAATCCACACACTATGTGGCCTGTACGAACCGAAAACGTGTTCGAAAAGTAAACAAAATTTAAATAACCGTAAAAATTTAAATAAACCATTCATTCATTCTAAACCAAAGTTAGTTCAAAACCATACTTAATCGTACATTTTCGAGAGTAGAAGCACAATAACGCTTCTGAATTATATGTCTTGAAAAAAATAGCCAATTATTTCAACAATCTGTTTTTACGTCACAATATCAACATTTTGACAGCTCGTGCCACTTTAATTTTTGTTTTATATCTAGCTTTGGTGCTTTTTTAATTAAAGGCACACGCGCCGCGAAAACCCAGAATACTGTTTACATAAAAAAAACAGTGGGCGGTTTTCTGTATTTTTCCCAGGCAGAAGAAATTAGGAACTTTCTATTTTTACCAAATATTGAAAGTTTAAGTATCATTTAATATTTTTAATTTGAAAGTGAAAATTAGATTTATAAAGTACCCGCAATGTAAACAAACCCCGAACCTAGACATGCGCCCTAATGGTTTGAGTCCTGGTGAGTGATCTAACGTCACAGTATAATTTTACGTACTTTATCTGAAACATACAGGCTGACGATCGGGTAAGAGGTACTCGAACAGCCTGTCGATAATTTTCCATTGTAAACCATAGATAAAAAGGCCTGAAATGAGGGTAATCCAACACTTAACTTAACCGACACTGATCGTTCTTGTTGTAATCAGGCTTTGATTCTTCGTTTGTTTTTCATCACAGTTTCTACATTCTAAACCTAACTGGACATATTTTATGTATCCTATGGTTAATTTTAGTGGTTTAGTTGTAGTACACCAGCAAAAGGGGACAATGCGTAGAGCAATTTTAAGATGTAGGGCAGATCCGCAGGGTTTTTGGAACATTAACAGCTTGAAACAGCCTGTTAATGCATTAATTGTATTGGTTTACAGGCAAACGAAATTGTGGACATCTATCTATTGACTATATTACAAAAAAAATAATAATTAGCATCCTGATCGACTGACTGAGAGAGACATCTAAAGAAAGATGATATCTGACTGGGAAAAATGGCATTCAGCTTCCGAACCTTTGGGCAACTTTCCTGTAAAAAGAAAGTGGTACTGGATGTTAGACAGAGGCAATGCCATATATATGCTCAAAGAACTCTTGACCAAATGTTGGTTTCTCTGCAGTCCAAATGATAAATTTCTAAACCCTGGGCAACTGTTCTAAAATAGGAACTGGTTGTCAAACAGTGACGGGCTTCCTGCAAAAAACATTCAACCAATATTATTTTCTCTGTAGGATGGCAAATCTCCCATTCTTTATCGGAAGAAAATATTCGTTGTCTTAGGAAAGAACTAATGGAATCTTCGAGGAGTTCGATGAAATCGGAGAATAAATAGGGCTATAAACAACATTACTTTCGGTACAATAGTTGGATGGGCGTAAAAGGGAAAGAATTCCCAGTGGAATACACCCCAGGATTCTTTAATATTCATTTTTTCTTCTCAGAATCAATCTTTGACCTATCGACTCAAGATCAATAGAGACCTGTGCTGATAACAACTTGAGCCGTTTAATGGTATATACAAATGCAAAAATGAATAAACCGACATCTAGAAAGCTTGGTGTGTATCATACCGACATATGAAGGCTCTTACAGACCGACAAGCTGATACTATGACAGAGAAATGCAAATCAATCTGAACAATAAATGGATAATCTGACGTCCTATGACTAAACATAAATCGCTATGGCACGCAGTAATTTTTAGATTTCTGGGGTGGCTTGTTCAAAGGAATTTCTTTGTTACGTCACGTCATTTAACTTGCCGTTAAGCTAACGTTCGTTGAACAACGGGCCCCTTAAAAAATGGAGTTGGTGGGGATGCTGATTGGATTTCCATTCGACCCCTCTTGTCGTGTCCAAGAAAGCTTGTTGTTCAGGGGCCGGTTGTTCAAAAGAAAATTAGCTTAACGGCAGGTTAAATGACGCAACGTAACAAAGAAATTCCTTTGTAACGTGACGTCATCTAACCTGCCGTTAAGCTAACAGCGCTTTGAACAACCCACCCCTGATCGATAGATAGGCATCGTTTCAGAATCTCTAATGACCCTGGCGATTAGGCCAGGTCACCTATATAAGGTCCAGTTAATGTCGCTTTGTCTGTGGATTATCATTAAATACGGATGAGCCCCTACCACGTCTGTTACAATGCAACGAACACTAACTGATTACTGATAAGGCTAAGACACGGATTAAGGCATGTGGAAGATCAATAGGTTTAACAAAGGAAATATAAGGTTTAAATCTAACGTAACCATAGGTCTCTACTCTGGAGTTCAAATCAGGTGCAACAGAAAAAAATATTTATTTTCTGAATTATACGTCTTGTGAAAAATAGCCAATAATTTCAACATACTGTTTAAACATCAGAATATCAACATTTTGGCAGCTCATGCTCCTTTAAGTAACAGTTTAAATATATATTTCTGAACAGTAAAACACAATGACACATGAAAATCTTCAGGAAATAAAATAAACATGGAGACAAGTTTCTAATTGTGTTATAAAGTGGTATATCATTTAGAGCTTCATACCCAATCCTAAGTTGTTGTTATAAACTAAAACCCATGATACTTCATAAAGTTGACGACAGAGTTTGGCTTTAGTCCGTGGAATTTTCTGCAACACTTTGTAATATATTGACAATGTTTGCGCATCTTCAGCCATGGCAAGACTATAGGTAACCTAAGATTGAACCCAATAGGATTATGTGAAAAGAAAGTGAAAATTTAAATATTTCATATATACCAAAAATTTGATAAGGAAATAAGACCTGAAAATGTTGGAAATTGCAATAGAATTCTTCGTTCCCTTGAAGAAATAGGCTATAATAAAACGCAGCATTGCTCTTTGGAATCTGACCTTAATTCTAAAAAACAGGGTACTCTATATTTCGAAAATACACAAACCCATTGAAAAAATGACCCAAGCCTCCAATGCCCTCAGGGCATCCTATTATCTCAGATTTTGGTAGTGAACGTGTATCACGGCTAATTGATTACTATCTAAAACCTATTGCAATTCGGCGTGTTAGCTTTGCAAAAATACTGATGATTTGTTGCCAAATTATATTTTCCAGAAAATTCTACTGACTAAGGCCAAACTTCTGCCTGTTGTCAACCTAATGAAATATCAAGGGTTGTGGTTTATAATAACAACTTCGATTGGGTATAAACGTCTAAATGATATGTCCCTTTTTAACACAATAAGAAACTTGTCTCCGTGTGTCCGTGTGTTATAGTGTTCATATATATAATATATATATAAAATAAAACACATGGGCACAGATAAAATGGGAAAAGATGACTTGCTCATATAAAACAAATTGTAATACACGTATTTCAGTACAAGCTGCATAGAATACCTCCAGGACCAAGATGCATTTACTAATTCAGTAATTTCCTTGATGATGATTTCAACAAGATATATCCACTTGTTCAGTATTGAGTTTAGCTTGTTATAAAGTTATCTCATTTGTAAAGGGGTCATTATCTTCTAATATAATTTGAGTGCAATGTAAAATGCAAATCAATCAATCAATCAATTAAGCCAAGATGACTGGTCACCAAATCGATCAATAAATCAATTTCCTCTCAAATGGAAGAGATTCGATTTTGTAAAGCAGGTCTTCAAAGACAACACCAGCCCTAGTGAATCAGAGAGTAGCCTATGCCCCTAAACCATATGGCGGAATATCTTAGATAAAAAAATCAATACTCCAATCAATCAATCAAACGCAGGAGTGTTGGATGACAGATAACAAAGAAACCTGGCCTGGTTATATTTAGAATAAAAATAACCTAACGTGGCATGAGCTGCCGAAATTCACAATTTTTTCATAATTTCTGATCGTCACGACAGTAAGAGGCTTTGAAGGCCATCGAAAAACCAAATGATTTGCGTTGGAATGAGGAAAATCCATACAGTATGTGGCCTGCACGAACCGAAAACGTGTTCGAAAAGTAAACAAAATTTAAATAACCGGGACGACCATTCATTCATTCTAAGCAAAAGTTAGTTTAAAACCATACTTCATGGTACATTTTCGAGGCTAGAAGCACTAAAAAGCTTCTGAATTATACGTCTTGAGAAAAATAACCAATCGTTTTTACATTCTGTTATAACGTCAAAATATCAACATTTTGGCAGCTCATGCCACTTTAAAGCTCCAAAAAGGCGAATCAAATGTGGTAGATTTATATCGTATTAAGTTAGGTGTTGGAAATCAAAGACAGAAAGCTTTTGTAAAGCCGATTACACTGTGCAACTTTTTCTCCCAAAAAAACCGAGACAAAATGGTTGTATTCTCTAGAGAAACAGTTAGAAGCATCCCTACAGAAACACGAAGCAGAGCAAAATCAGCCTTGTCTGAACGAAACAAAAAAAAATAAATAAAAAAATGACAAGAGCTGCTACAGATGGCTTTTAAAGTTCTTTGCTTTCAGTAATTATCATCAATCACATACGAGGAAAAGTGGTAATTACTGGATACTGTGTTATTTATTGTCCCCCCAGCGATAGCCTTTGACATTGTACATGTTCACGACCATATATTTACACGTATGCACTTGTGGAAAAATACACTAAGTTCATTTCTAACCCCAATATCATTATCCTTTTTTTTCAAAGAAAGTTTTGATTATTTACATTTTTATAAAGAAAAAACTGTTTGGCCTTTTGTGTAGAGCAATATACGCCCACACAGACACAAGCCGTCTGCCCGTGTGTCCGTACACCCGCCCTTTCAGATTCCTTTCCGGAAATATCTTAGCTCTTATTTGGAGGACTGACTTAATTTTTTTTCTCGGTCGTATCAGCCCCTATCCCTATCCCATATAAACATAAGTTTGAATGGTACCCACAAACGCATGTTTTTTTCCGTGACGACAGAAGCTACCAGTAAATTCATTCGATCGGTCTACTGTTGAGAAACCAGACAGGGTTTCAGGGTAGCAAGAAATACCGAAAAGTATTGCGGGTTGGGGAGTAATCCATAAAAAACCTGCCCTGCGTTAAAGTGGCATGAGCTGCCAAAATTCACAATTTTTTCATAATTTCTGATCGTCAAGACAGTAAGGGGCTTTAGAGGCCATCAAAAAACTAAATGATTAGCGTTGGAATGAGGAAAATCTTTACACTATGTGGCCTATACGAACCGGAACAGTGTAGAAAAGTAAACAAAATTTAAATAACCGGGACGATCATGCATTCATTCTAAGCGAAAGTTAGTTCAAAACAATACTTTATCGTACACTCCCGAGACTAGAAGCGCTAAAAAGCTTCTGAATTATACGTCTTCAGAACAATAGCCGATAATTTCAACATTCTGTTTTTGCGTCGAAATATCAACATTTTGGCAGCTCATGCCACTTGAAGCAAACCACTGTGCCGAGGTTACTGTTGTATATAGAGCTATTTGTTCCCGGTTTCATCAACCCTGTCAGCGGTTATATTAGCTGTCTCGGGGCAGTCATCGACCCCGTACATGTCCTTTGAATAACGGATCGGAAATTTATCCTCGTGACTACTGGAGGAAATAACTTTTAGTCGACTGTTCTCTCTTTGAGCGTGGTCTGCCTCTGTTTGACAGGAAGTGACATTTTCTTTTATGGGAAAGTTGCCTGAGGGTGCGACGCTGAATTAACATTGGTCGCAATCATATATCGCTTCTCCTTAGATGTCTGCCTCGGCCGGCCGGTTTTATTAGACTTGTTTTTCATACGTGACAGAGAGTCATTGGACTTGCTCCATTTACAGTGGAATGGGCCTATGTGGAATGGAAGTACCAACGGTTGGTTTGGGTTCTCTCTCGAGGTATATAGCCTATGAGGATTATACAAGCTATTCTGTGTATATCGAAAGTTGATCTTTGAGAGTTAATGGCATTATATGTTTTCCATGTGTTTTCCTGTTTTAAGTACTTGTTTATATCCATGGGGAGTTCGATACTTGACAGCGCGTTCAATGCAGAAAATATACGCAGATTTGAACTAAAAATTCATTTTGAAGAAAAGCACGACTGATCAACATCCCTACTGAGCTGGAATGCTATTGTGGGTGATCTTCGTCTTGGAAAGTCTCTATTTTTTGTAGTATATCCTTCATAAAAAACACCTTTACCTTCGACTGGACCTCCACCATATTTCTTGAAAATTGCAAGTATTATTCTGTATATTTGGATCAAAAAGCACAAACAGTTGCAAAATCCAAAAGACAACAAGAATGAACTGAATTTAATTTGCATGATTGTATCTTGTTTTTTTTATGAACAACTAATAAATCAGAATAAAACATTTCTCGTCTCGGTTGTGTAGCACGGTTGGGCGAGTAGTATGGAGAAGAACGTAGGGGTCGTTTCACAAAGCAGTCGCATCGCAAACGAAGCCTAGTTGCCAATGGATACCATATTGAAGAGATACGACGTCATGGCAACTGCGAGTGATCGCACTGTGCGACGGCTTCGTTAAAGGACCCCCAGTTTTGGGGAGGGCCTTCATAAGAGAAAACAAAGATACATGTATAAATATGGCTGCTAAAACCATACGAGATCTATCGTAACCACATTCAAGGTGAAAGGTTGTGAGAGTAAGATTGTAACATGGAAAAGGTTCCAGCAATTGCCAAAACGAGGGTTGAGATAAGAGAGGCTGCACATCAAAAGGGAGGGTTTATCTACAAACTTCTTGAAAACAAAACTACACCAAAACTTAGATTCTGACTGCAATAGCTATTCTAAAATCACACACCAAAGACTTAGTGGCACTTTCCATGTACGTGCGCTACCAACATTACATTTGTTCATAGAAATATAGAGTTTATAACAATCGACTTTCATGGTGACGTTAAACTATTGTGAAGAATAAAGGATCTTGCAATATCCAATGGGTAATAAAATCATACAAAGCACAAGAATCAAGAAAGGAACAAGAATCTATTGTTCATTTGCACTTGACGTCACTTCCGCCTGTTATGTCCAGGCGTCCGCCTTTGTGACAGTCAGCGTGACGTTTGGCCTAATCAAAGTGAGTGAGTGAGTGATTTGTGTTTTACGTCCTGCTCAACAGTATTTCAGTTATATGAAGACGTTGTCTCCTTGTTGCAGGGCGGATTTCCACCGCTCTTTTAGGTGCTGCCTCACCGAGACGACTTGCCGAGGCCTAATCAAAGGCTACAATATGAGAGCCCAATATGTGAATTACGCTGGTCACATTATCAGTTGTACAAGCCATCTATCGCTAAAATAATGTTCAAGGACTGGTTATTAAGATGTACCTGACGTCCAACTACTATTTTTTTTCTATATGGAATATTAAAAACGTTTTATTTCAGTTTGGTTGCAGACCAGTGCGATCTATGTTTCACAATATAGAGTACTATTGAAAGTTATATATGTGCTAAGTTTTTATATATCTTTGAACAGTATACAAACATTCTTTCTGTGTTGAACATGGAGGGATGGGCAAGTTCATTGAAATTATTGAACAATTTCATTTTTATACTTTTCTCTAAGAGCTTTATTATACATCTAAATGTCATATCAGTAAAACAATGCTCTAAATCGTTGAATATCATCAGCAACAGAAATAGGCTACACTGCACAATTACAAATATCCTCGCTTGGCATCCATAATGGTGGTCAAATGTTACCGTATATACAAATTTATGAAGTCAGTGCAAGGCATCTATTGCTAGAAGTCAGTAGGCTCCTACTACGCTCCGGTGGGCTAGACATCGGGTTTCCCTCCCCTCTTGTGTTCAAACCCGCTGCTTCATTTATAATCAATCATTGCCACTGGCTAATTAACAAATTAACCAATCGGGGGGAATTTTCAGTTTCTACTCAAAAGTTTCTGACCAGTTTTCAATTGTCCTAAATTACCACTTCAATACCCTTAAAATAAAGAAAATGAAATTGCTAAAGCTAGACAAGCTTCATTTGTAAAATAAGGATTTACCAGCAAAGGGTTGGCATATCAACAAGTAAGGTTTTGAACTGGAGCGGCGGCTGTGTTTGGGAGTAGTGAAAGACATACCCAAACGTGTACCCAATATTAGGAATGAGCCAAGGACTGAAAAAGACCTTAGATAATTTGTTTAAAACACTCGTATTGACTGATATATAAAGAATTTGCAATCTCTTTAATGAATGTGCATATGTAAATAAAAGTTTTCCAGAACATAATAAAGTCATATTTGCAAAGAGGAAAGAAAATACTTGCTTATCAACATACTATTAAAAATATGGCAATTCTTTCTATTCCAAACCCATATACATGTAGTATTCAAAATAATTTCAGCAATATCTCTAAACACGGGATAATTGAGGCGATAAAGTCAGTATTTTCCAGAGAAAAAGGAAACGTTGACTCTATAAATGATCATGTGAATTGCTGTGCCAAGCTTGTATTGGCTTATTATCCATATGTGGCTTGGTTTAATTCTGGCAGTTGCTTTTCTAGTTATAGATAAAGTCTAGCTCTACCGAGAAATCATACACGCTGTTTGCCCTCTATATCATATTTTGTTGAAGTCTTCGTAAGATGAAGACATTTAAGCCAATATAGCGATGTAGTTTTAATAATGGTAACCTGTGTCTAAACGATTCGAATTAATACACTGAGGAAAACGTTGTCTCTCGCTCGGAAACGCACCCAACTTCGCTTAAAACTGATGGGAAAATACTCTTTTCGATTATTAACTAGCTTGAAGTATCTGATGCATAATTGTAAACGCATCAAATTCTTATCTTATCCTGAAGAAATACATTTGTCAAGTATGAGGACGTCGTAATTTTTCAAGATTCATACAAACATATTGGTCAGACATTATCAAATAATAATTTAAGAAAAATCACTTAACTAGTAAATTAGGAACTATAAACATGAACATAAATAAAACAAAACTTGTGAATTTTGGAAAAAACAGAATACAAAAACAATGTTTCAAAAGCAATACAGCACTTACCTGTTGGTTGTTCATTCTAAAAACATTTGTTTCCATATGCGCAGTAATATTTATTAGCACAAAGTATGTATGGTAAATTGCAAGTCACAACTGATATAACACACGTGGCATGTGATAATATTTTGCCTTCATTTATTGGTCCTTTCCCTAAAGTTCAAGCAGGGTGGGTTACGTTACTCAAACAGAAATCCTGATAATATGGGTGCTCGCCAGGAGAAAGGAACAGAGCCCGGTTTCCTCCCCGACTACATCTGATAACACCGCCAAATAAGTGAAATAATCTTGAGTGCGACATAACACATCAAGCAATCAATCAATCCCAAGATTTTCCATATGATTTATTACTATACAAATTGTGATTCTTATTCTCCCGAAATTTACCAGGAGCCTGTTTCACAAAGCGGCGTGAAGTAAGTTTTTACGTAACTGCCATAGCAACCCATACTCTAGAGATATGTTGCTATGAAAGTTACGTAAAAACTTACTTTTTGAAACAGGTTCCGGAACTGTAAGGCTAATTCAAAGGGAAAGACAACATAAGTACTGAATGCAATCCCCTCCAGCGCAGATTGGCGAAAAACTGGTAAAATATAATTATTGTATAGCTTTTGCAAAGAAAAGAAATTTTAACGCTCTTGACTTATGTAACCTCCCTATTTTCTAACACGTGTAAGCATAATGTTGTAAATTGATGTTAAAGAAATAGAACCAAAATCAGCATCAAAATCTAAAGTAGAATTAAAACAACGCAATTAATTGAAGTCGGTTGCACAAAGGTGTATTAAGCGTAAGTCTTAGTGAGTTAGACAATGTCACAATCAAATTCGTTTGTGACGCAACATATTTAAAGTGGCATGAGCTGCAAAAATGTTGATATTTTGACGTAAGAACAGAATGTTGAAATTATCGGCTATTTTTCTCAAGGCGTATAATTCACAAGCTTTTTAGTGTTTCTAGTCTCGAGAATGTACGATAAAGTATTTTTTTAAACTAACTTTGCCTTAGAATGAAGGAATGATCGTCCCGGTCATTTAAATTTTGTTTACTTTTCGAACACAATTCCGGTTCGTGAAGGCCACATACTGTATGGATTTACGCGCTAATCATTTAGGTTTTTGACCTCTTACTGTCGTGACGATCAGAAATAATGAAAAAAAAGTGTGAATTTAGGCAGCTCATGCCACTTTAAGCCTGGCTTAAGCTGAACACAGCTTTGTGCCACCGGCCCCAGGGTAACAATTCATTAAGAACTTACAAATGCTCCTGTCTCGCTCAAATGATGAGCAGCCATCTTGGTTGTCCATTGTCCGTCGTAGTTCTTGGTGATTATAGTTCAAGATCATGGCATGTCCAAACAGCAACAGGTCTGTATCCATCCAAAGAAAGTTGTTATTTGTTTCATTCCCTAGGATGTAAATACCCATTAATATCATAGTGAAAGAGGCGCAGCATTATATGAGACCGGATCTTGTGTGCATTAAACAAATTTGTCCAACGTCGAATTTCCCGCGTTCAAAACTATTTACGCTATTTCTTTATCCGATTTTGAGTATAAAGAGTCGTTATGATATCAAATTCATTTGCTGTTGAAATGCGTCTTTAACTCCATTGCAGATAAAAAAATCCTTTTAGCAATGCGAGTTGAAACCACAAAAAAACGCTTTTACGAAAGATTGGTGTGTTGTTGCACGAAGCCTCTACGTCTCAACGGTTTTGACAGGGTTAAATTATTTATCAACGAATCCCACTTTCAAGAAAACGTGTGCTTTCGTTTGGAATGTCATGCACATAACCTTCGGAAGGATGTTGTATCAAAGTTAACAGTTATTAGATGACTGGTAATTTAACCAACTATATGCCTGCTTTAATTACAATTACAACTTGTTTATATGTCCTTAAAGAAGAATTAAAGGGGCATGAGCTGCCAAAATTCACACCTTTTTCATAATTTCTGATCGTCACAACAGTAAGAGGCTTTGAAGGCCATCGAAAAACTAAATGATTGGCGTTGGAATGAGGAAAATCCATACATGATGTGGCCTGTACGAAACGTGTTCGAAAAGTTTTTTTTTTTTAAATAAACGGGACGATCATTCATTCATTCTAAGCCAAAGTTAGTTCAAAACAATACGTTATCGTACATTTTCGAGACTAGAAGCGCTAAAAACCTTCTAAGTTATACTTCTTGAGAAAAGTAGCCAATAACTTCAACATTCTGTTTTAACGTCAAAATATCAACTTTTTTGCAGCTCATGCCCCTTTAACGTTGTTGTGGATATGACATGGCTATGGTGTCATTTTAAAAGTACCTAAAAAGCGATAGCCGATAGGATGCGTCCCTTCTTGGCGATTATTTACTGATAGAAATGTAGATACGCCAGCTTCTCAGTTCCATCAAAATTGGATATTACACGTACTATAATACTTTTTAAGAATCCACAGCTTTTCGTCATATCTACTAAATTTGGCATAGACAAGAAGATTTTCCCTGTGCCCGTGTGTTTTAGTGATCATAAATACTAAAATTGGCATAAACCGCCAAAATGTGTCATTTGTCATAAGTTTCGAGTGCTATGAAAAAAACAGGCGCTTGAAGATCACCGAAAAAGAATATGACGGTTGAAATAAAATATCTGTTGAGCTTAAAGCTTGTACCAATTAACGCTGGTTTTGAAAACTAAACAAACTTAAAATAACCGACATGCTCATTTATTCGTTGAGGCCGTTTCAAACTGTGTGATCGTCAACTTAAACAGATATCACGAAAATCCTTCTAAACCTGCACTTTTTGAGAAAATGTCATATAAGGCAATTTTAAGAAAAGCAGGCCTAATCACTGGAAAAAATTGTTTTTAAAAAACTTGGACAGTCTAGTGGCTTGAAATTTTGGAGCATATAGTGTCACCAGAAACCTTTTATATTCCCCGACTTGGCGACTTCTCAGCTTGACGGTTGAATCGTATATTTTTTAATGACGTCCTCATATAGTTAAAGTGGCGTGAGCTGCCAAAATGTTGATATTTTGACGTTAAAACAGAATGTTAAAATTATTTAGTAATTTCTCAAGACGTATAATTCAGAGGCTTTTTAGTGCTGCTAGTCTCCAAAATGTACGATAAAGTATTGTTTTGAACTAACTTTGGCTTAGAATGAATGAATGGTCGTCCCGTTTATTTAAATTTCGTTACTTTTCGAACACGTTTTCGGTTCGTACAGCTCACATACTGTATGGATGGCCCTCATTCCAACGCCAATCATTTAGTTTTCCGATGGCCTTCAAAGCCTCTTAAGTCTAGCGCACACGAGAGGCGCCGGCTGAGCTGCCGATCACTAGTGGCTGGGAGCTAAGCTGTTTCCCCCGTGTGCGCGTAAATTTTGGTGAGATTTTAGCCTCTCGAGGCGGTGAGGAAAGTATATAGCATGTTTGATATTTTCTGCCTCTCGTGGCAAGAATCTCACCGTGTGCGCACAACGTAAGCTGCCGGCTGAGCTGAGAGGAGGGATAGTCCAATGGCGCGTACTTATTCAATCATGTGACCACTTAGAATATTACGTAACACGGGTAGTGACACTTGTGCAGGTCAGTGAACTTGGGTGACAAGGAACTGGCCTCAGCCGAGAGCTCATCGTCTGCGCTGAAATTTGTAGCTGCTCCCTTGGCCACGCGTGCCTTGTAGCTCAGCCGGCGCCTCTCGTCTGCGCTAGGCTTTACTGTCGTGACGATCAGAGATTATGAAAATAGTGTGAATGATTTGTGAGAAACGTTAAAGGTTACATACATTCTCTGTCATCGATGTAGTCCCCAGAGTGTTCCACAGAAAATTACTTGGCCTCCTACTCGATGCAAACCAGTCAACCGTGTTTTATGTTGCCAAAAGGACGATATAACGTGAATCTTGAGACAACGTATTGCCGTTGACGACTTTCTTCTAAAAAGAAAAGCGTGAAAATGTTAAGTTAATAATAATTCAGAGTTTTTCAAAGTTATTCTGATGACATTTAACCATGTAGATTGAATAGTTACGCATGCCATCCTTTAGTAAAAATCTTAGTTGAATTTGGATTTTCAAATTGGGTTACTCTTTTTAACAGAAAGAATGTTGTCGGAGTAGGCAATTTCATAGCCTGTGCCATAGTATAGTTTAATAATGCTTTGGAGAATTACGTGACACTTTACCTGCAGGAAGAATGTTGATGAATAATAGATTCTACAATTTCATATGTTTTGGTCAATGGTTTGGTTATATTTCAGATTGTGCGTTATCAGTTTACGGTCGACTGATTACTGATTTGAAAATCGTGAATGATTTGTGAGACACGTTACAGGTTACATACATTCTCTGTCATCGATGTAGTCCCCAGGGTGTATCACAGAAAATTGCTTGGTCTCCCACTCAATGCAACTCATCCAGCGTATATAATGATGTCAACAGAACGATATGTAATTTATTTTGTGGCAGAGTATCATTGCTCTTGGTGATTTTTATGACATACAGCGATTTTCTTACGAAAATGGAAATCGTCAAAAATTGTATACTCATTGAAATTCTGAAAAATGTCAATGTCGAGAGAATTTTCCCTTTTTTTGTGATTTCTAAATACTATACCGATTCACGCGTTGCATTTACTTTTTGCACGATTTTTCGTGATAGTTATTAGATATTTGTGGCTTAGCAAGCTAATAAAGTTTGCTGATTTTCGAATTTAGGATTGTGTGTAACTTTCCCTTTAGAAAGAACGTTGATAGAAAAGCGATCCTACAATTTCGCATGCCATAGTACAATAACAATTTTACTCGAATTTGGATTTTCAAATTGTCTTACTTTGTTTTCCACGGAAGGATGTTGACATAATATCGCCCCTATAAAGTTTCATAGCCTATGTTATAGCATAGCTAATAACTCGCTAGAATTTCTTTTTCCCGATTGTATAACACTTTTTAATGGCATAATGCTTGTGGAATAGCAATTCTGAGTATAGTTTATATCTAAAAATCTTTTTCCTCGTTAGTTAACAGTTTTTCTTTGGTAAGAATTTTGATAGAAAAGAAATCCTATAATTTCACGTGTCAAAGTTGAAACACTGATTTGATTATATTTCAGATTGTGCGTAATCAGTTCACGGTCGACTCATTACTGATTTGAAAATCGTGAATGATTTGTGAGAAACGTTAAAGGTTACATACATTCTCTGTCATCGATGTAGTCCACAGGGTGTATCACAGAAAATTGCCTGGTCTCCCACTCAATGCAACTCATCCACCGTAAATAATGCTGTCAAAAGAACGATATATAGTTTATTTTGTGGCACAGTATCATTGCTCTTGGATATTGTTCTGTTGATGGTAAGTCATTTTTTGTTTCAGAAAGGAAAAATATATTGTACCCATTGAAGTTTGGGGGAAAATGTCTTCATTATTCAATATCGACAGAACCTTCAATTGCCCGTATTTTCAAAATGCCAATAAGATTACAAGAGGTAGTTAATAATCAACCTTCCTTGTGCCACGACCCTGAGAGGCTAAGTATGTTCTTCGCAGAAATTCACCATCGATTCCATTATCACCTAGACAAATGGGAACTCTCCAAGGAGGCGACTTTTCCAAGAACTCAACAAAAAGTGGTAATAGGATCGAAATTATAATAACGTGTTAGCCACGGAGGTTTATTTGTTTAACTTCAATTAGACACTCAGACAACAAATTCCTCGGAGTAAAAGAAAGTCGTGAGTTTGGTTTTGAGGTACCTTGGGATTGGGTTAGTTTATAAAGACATGTATAGCTGTAATGCTAGGGATTCACACGATTGGTTAATCTGTAAAATAGCCAGTGGCAATGATTGATTATAAATGAAGCATTGAGTTTGAACACATAAGGGGCGGGATACCCGATGGCTAGACACAAAGAGAGTAGATTGACAAGAGTGTTCACTTCGTTCGCGCCATGTTGAATTTGAACTGACACGATTCGATTATTACGAACCTCCTTTCTATAGGGGGCGCCCCACAGTCGAATCGTGTACAGTCGAACACCCTTCCGCTAGGGGGCCAGAAGAACATGCCGGCAATGCTGATTGGACGAAGTGAACACTCTTGTCAATCTACTCTCTTTGCTAGTCATCGGGTATCCCGCCCCTTATGTGTTCAAACTCAATGCTTCATTTATAATCAATCATTGCCACTGGCTATTTTACAGATTAACCAATCGTGTGAATTTTGAGTTTCTACTCAAAAGTTTCTGACCAGTTTTCAATTGTCCTATATTACCACTTCAACGCCCTTAAAATAGAGAAAATGAAAGTGCTAAAGCTAGATAGGCTTCATTTGTTAAATAATGATTTACCAGCAAAGTGTTGGCATATCAAGGTGTTGAACTGGAGCGGCGGCTGTGTTTGGGAGTAGTGAAATACCCACCCAATATTTGGAATGAGACAAGGACTGAAAAAGACCTTAGATGTTTTGTTTAAAAAACTCATATCGACTGATACATAATGAATGTGCAATCTCTTTAATGAATGTGCATATGTAAATACAAGTTTTCAAGAACATAATAAAGACTCATTTGCAAAGAGGAAAGAAAATAATTATCAACATATTATTAAAAATATGGCAATTCTTTCTATTCCAAACCCATATACATGTAGTATTCAAAATGATTTCAGCAATATCTCTAAACACGGGATAATTGAGGCGATAAAGTCAGTATTTTCCAGGAAAAAAGGAAACGTTGACTCTATAAATGATCATGTGAATTGCTGTGACAAACTTGTATTGGCTTATTATCCATATGTGGCTTGGTTTAATTCTGGCAGTTGCTTTTCTAGTTATAGATAAAGTCTAGCTCTACCGAGAAATCATACACGCTGTTTGCCCTCTATATCATATTTTGTTGAAGTCTTCGTAAGATGAAGACATTTAAGCCAATATAGCGATGTAGTTTTAATAATGGTAACCTGCGAGTGGAAAGTTATAAAACGATTTGAATTAATACACTGAGGAAAAGGTTGTATATCGCGTGGAAAAACTGATGGGAAAATACAGTTCTTCTCGTTTATTAACTAGCTTGAAGTATCTGATGCATAATAGTAAACGCATCAAATCTTATCCTGAAGAAATACATTTGTCAAGTATGAGGACGTCGTCATTTTTCAAGATTCATACATATTCATACATATTGGTCAGACATTATCAAATAATAATTTAAGAAAAATCACTTAACTAGTAAATTAGGAACTATAAACATGAACATAAATAAAACAAAACTCGTGAATTTTGGAAAAGACAGAATACAAAGACAACGTTTCAAAAGCAATACATACCAAATGCAACACTTACCTGTTGGTTGTTCATCCTAAAAACATTTTTTTTCCACATGCGCAGTAATATTTATTAGCACAAAGTATTTATGGCAAATTGCAAGTCACAACTGATATAACACACGTGGCATGTGATAATGTTTCCTCTTCATTCATTGGTCCTTTCCCTAAAATTAAAGCAGGGTGGGTTACGTTACTCAAACTGAAATCCTGATGATATGGGTGCTCGCCGGAGAGCGGAGATTTCCTCCGGGAACAGAGCCCGGTTTCCTACCCGACTAAATCTGATAACACCGTCATATAAGTGAAATAATCTTGAGTGCGACATAACACATCAAGCAATCAATGAATCCCAAGATTTTCCATATGATGTATTACTATACCAATTGTGATTCCTATTCTCCCGAAATTTACCAGGAGCCTGTTTCACAATAGGCGTGGGGTAAGTTTTTATGTAACTGCCATAGCAACCCATACTGTAGAGATATGTTGCTATGGCAGTTACGTAAAACTTACTTAATAAAACAGGTTTCGGAACTGTAAGGCTAATTCAAAGGGAAAGACAACATAAAATCCCCTCCAGCGCAGAAAAACTGGTAAAATATAATTATTGTATATCTTTGTATTTTTGTGTATTTTCTAACACGTGTAAGCATAATGTTGTAAATTGATGTTAAAGAAATAGAACCAAAATCAGCATCAAACTCTAAAGTAGAATTAAAACAATGCAATTAATTGAGGCGGTTGCACAAAGGTGTATAAAGCGTAAGTCTTAGTGATCAAATTCGTTTGTGACGCGACGTATTTAAAGTGACATGAGCTGCCAAAATGTTGATATTTTGACGTAAGAACAGAATGTTGAAATTATCGGCTATTTTTCTCAAGGCGTATAATTCACAAGCTTTTTAGTGTTTCTAGTCTCGAGAATGTACGATAAAGTATTTTTTTTAACTAACTTTGCCTTAGATGGAATGAATGATCGTCCCGGTAATTTAAATTTTGTTTACTTTTCGAACACAATTCCGGTTCGTA
The DNA here is from genome assembly GCA_963971465.1 of Lepidochitona cinerea. Classification (NCBI taxonomy): domain Eukaryota; kingdom Metazoa; phylum Mollusca; class Polyplacophora; order Chitonida; family Tonicellidae; genus Lepidochitona; species Lepidochitona cinerea. Next base: position 47,186,042 of record OZ020553.1, read on the forward strand.
TAGGCCACATACTGTATGGATTTACCTCATTCCAACGCTATTCATTTAGTTTTTCGATGGCCTTCAAAGTCTCTTACTGTCGTGACGATCAGAAATAATTAAAAAAGTGTGAATTTGGCCGCTCATGCCACTTTAAGTCTGACTTAAGCTGAATACAGCTTTGTGCCACCGGCCCCAGGGTAACAATTCTTTAAGAACTTACAAATGTCGCTCCTGTCTCACTCAAATGATGAGCCTGCCATCTTGGTTGTCCATTGTCCGTCGTAGTCCTCGGTGATTATAGTTCAAGATCATGACATGTCCAAACAGCAACAGGTCTGTATCCATCCAAAGAAAGTTGTTATTTGTTTCATTCCCTAGGATTAAACACGAGGAAACTGATATGTAAATACAGATTAATATCATAGTAAAAGAGGCGCAGCATTATATGAGGCCGGATCTTGTGTGCTTTAAACAACTTTGTCCAACGTCGAATTTCCCGCGTTCAAAACTATTTACGCCATTTCTTTATCCGATTTTGAGTATAAAGAGTCGTTACGATATCAAATTCATGTGCTGTTGAAAGGCATCTTTAACTCCATTGCCTGTGAAAATAATCCTTTTAGCAATGCGAGTTTAAACCGCAAAAAAACGCTTTTTCGAAAGATTGGTGTGTTGTTGCACGAAGCCTCTACGCCTCAGCGGTTTTGACAGGGTTAAATTATTTATCAACGAATTCCATTTTCAAGAAAACGTTTGCTTTCGTTTTGAATGTCATACACATATTCTTTGGAAGGCTGTTGTATCAAAGTTAACACCTGATATTAGATGACTGGTAATTTAACCAACTATATGCCTGCTTTCATTACAATTGCAACTTGTTTCAATGTCCTCAAAGAAGACTTAAAGTGGCATGAGCTGCCAAAAGTCACACCTTTTTCATAATTTCTGATCGTCAAAACAGTAAGAGGCTTTGAAGATCATCGAAAAACTAAATGATTGGCGTTGGAATGAGGAAAATCCATACACTATGTGGCCTGTTCGAACCGAAAACGTGTTCGAAAGTAAACAAAATTTAAATAACCGGGACGATCATTCATTCATTCTAAGCCAAAGTTAGTTCAAAACAATACGTTATCGTACATTTTCGAGACTAGAAGTATGAAAACCTTCTGAGTTATATGTGCAAAATAGCCAATAACTTCAACATTCTGTTTTAACGTCAAAATATCAATGTCCCTTTAACGTTGTTGTGGATATGACATGGCTATGGTGTCATTTTAAAAGTACCTAAATAAGCGATAGCCGATAGGATGCGTCCCTTCTTGGCGATTATTTACTGATAGAAATGTAGATACGCCAGCTTCTCAGTTCCATCAAAATTGGATATTACACGTACTATAATACTTTTTAAGAATCCACAGCTTTTCGTCATATCTACTAAATTTGGCATAGACAAGAAGATTTTCCCTGTGTCCGTGTGTTTTAGTGATCATAAATACTAAAATTGGCATAAACCGCCAAAATTTGTCATTTGTCATAAGTTTCGAGTGCTATGAAAAAAACAGGCGCTTGAAGATCACCGAAAAAGAATATGACGGTTGAAATAAAATATCTGTTGAGCTTAAAGCTTGTACCAATTAACGCTGGTTTTGAAAACTAAACAAACTTAAAATAACCGACATGCTCATTTATTCGTTGAGGCCGTTTCAAACTGTGTGATCGTCAACTTAAACAGATATCACGAAAATCTTTCTAAACCTGCACTTTTTGAGAAAATGTCATATTAGGCAATTTTTAGAAAAGCAGGCCTAATCACTGGAAAAAATTGTTTTTAAAAAACTTGGACAGTCTAGTGGCTTGAAATTTTGGAGCATATAGTGTCACCAGAAACCTTTTATATTCCCCGACTTGGCGACTTCTCAGCTTGACGGTTGAATCGTATATTTTTTAATGACGTCCTCATATAGTTAAAGTGGCGTGAGCTGCCAAAATGTTGATATTTTGACGTTAAAACAGAATGTTAAAATTATTTAGTAATTTCTCAAGACGTATAATTCAGAGGCTTTTTAGTGCTGCTAGTCTCCAAAATGTACGATAAAGTATTGTTTTGAACTAACTTTGGCTTAGAATGAATGAATGGTTTATTTAAATTTCGTTACTTTTCGAACACGTTTTCGGTTCGTACAGCTCACATACTGTATGGATTGCCCTCATTCCAACGCCAATCATTTAGTTTTCCGATGGCCTTCAAAGCCTCTTACTGTCATGACGATCAGAGATTATGAAAATAGTGTGAATGATTGGTGAGAAACGTTAAAGGTTACATACATTCTCTGTCATCGATGTAGTCCCCAGAGTGTTCCACAGAAAATTACTTGGCCTCCTACTCGATGCAAATCAGTCAACCGTGTTTTATGTTGCCAAAAGGACGATATATCGTGAATGTTGAGACAACGCATTGCCGTTGACGACTTTCTTCTAAAAAGAAAAGCGTGAAAATATTAAGTTAATAATAATCCAGAGTTTTTCAAAGTAATTCTGATGACATTTAACCATGTAGATTGAATAGTTACGCATGCCATACTTTAGTAAAAATCTTAGTTGAATTTGGATTTTCAAATTGGGTTACGCTTTTTAACAGAAAGAATGTTGTCGGAGTAGGCAATTTCATAGTCTGTGCCATAGTATAGTTTGATAATGCTTTGGAGAATTACGTGACACTTTACCTGCAGGAAGAATGTTGATGAATAATAGATTCTACAATTTCATATGTTTTGGTCAATGGTTTGGTTATATTTCAGATTGTGAGTAATCAGTTCACGGTCGACTGATTACTGATTTGAAGATCGTGCATGATTTATCAGAAACGTTAAAGGTTACATACATTATCTGTCATCGATGCAGTCCCCAGGGTGTATCACAGAAAATTGCTTGGTCTCCTACTCAATGCAACTCATCCACCGTAAATAATGCTGTAAAAAGAACGATATAAAGTTTATTTTGTGGCACAGTATCATTGCTCTTGGTGATTTTTATGACATAAAGCGATTTTTCTTACGAAAATGGAAATCGTCAAAATTTGTATACTCATTGCAATTCTGAAAAATGTAAATGTCGAGAGAATTTTCCCTTTTCTGTGATTTCAAGATACTATACCCATTCACGCGTTTACCCATTTACACCCGTTTACTTTTTTGCACGATTTTTCGTGATAGTCATTAGATATTTGTGGCTTAGCATGGCTAATAAAGTTTGCTGATTTTCGAATTTAGGATTGTGTGGAACTTTCCCTTTAGGAAGAACATTGATAGAAAAGAGATCCTACAGTTTCGCATGCCATAGTACAAAAACAACTTTACTCGAATTTGGATTTTCAAATTGTCTTACTTGGTTTTCAACGGAAGGATGTTGACTTAAAGTGGCATGAGCTGCCAAAATTCACACTTTTTTCATTATTTCTGATCGTTACGACAGTAAGAGGCTTTGAAGACCATCGAAAAACTAAAAGATTGGCATTGGAATGAAGAAAATCCATACAGTATGTGGCCTGTACGAACCGAAAACGTGTTCAAAAATGTAAACAAAATTTAAATAACCGGGACGACCATTCATTCATTATAAGCCAAAGTTAGTTCAAAACAATACTTTATCGTACATTTTCGAGACTAGAAGCACTAAAAAGCTTCTGAATTATACGTCTTGAGAAAAATAGCCAATAATTTCAACATTCTGTTTTAACGTCAAAATATCAACATTTTGGCAGCTCATGCCACTTTAATATCGCCCCTATAGAGTTTCATAGCCTATGTCATATCATAGCTAATAACTCGCTAGAATTTCTTTTTCCCGATTGTCTAACACCTTTTTTAATAGCATAATGCTTGTGGAATAGCAATTCTGAGTATAGTCTATATCTAAAAATCTTTTTCCTCGATAGTTAACAGTTTTTCTTTAGTAAGAATTTTGATAGAAAAGAAATCCTACAATTTTGCGTGTCAAAGTTGAAACACTGATTTGATTATATTTCAGATTGTGCGTAATCAGTTCACGGTCGACTGATTACTGATTTGAAAATCGTGAATGATTTGTGAGAAACGTTAAAGGTTACATACATTCTCTGTCATCGATGTACTCCCCAGGGTGTTCCACATTAATTGCTTGGCCTCCTACTCAATGCAACTCATCCAGCGTAAATAATGCTGTCAAAAGAACGATATATAGTTTATTTTGTGGCACAGTATCATTGCTCTTGGATATTGCTCTGTTGATGGTATGAAGTCATTTTTTGTTTCAGAAAGGAAAAATATATTGTACCCATTGAAGTTTGGGGGAAAATGTCTTCATTATTCAATATCGACAGAACCTTCAATTGTCCGTATTTTCAAAATGCCAATAAGATAACCAGAGGTAGTTAATAATCCGCCTTCCTGGTGCCACAACCCTGAGAGGCTAAGTATGTTTTTCGCAGAAATTCACCAGCGATTCCATTATCATCTAGACAAATGGGAACTCTCCAAGGAGGCGACTTTTCCAAGAACTCAACAAAAAGTGGTAATAGGGTCGAAATTATAATAACGTGTTAGCCACAGAGGTTTATTTGTTTAACTTCAATTAGACACTCAGACAACAAATTCCTCGGAGTAAAAGAAAGTCGTGAGTTTGGTTTTGAGGTACCTTGGGATTGGGTTAGTTTATAAAGACTTGTATCATGGTTGCGGCGTTTTTCTTTTGATGAGCAGTTCTCGACAAATCCGATACCCAATGGACAGAGAGTGGGCGTGGCTTAAAAGCGTTGAATAACTTCCCGATCTGGAAGTTATTGTATGGCTCTCTTGACTGGGTATCACGGCCCTCTGAATTCAAATTTTTCCCACGGCAAAAAAAAAAAAAAAAAAGTTTATTTTTCACGGCAAAAGTGATTTCAATACGGCATTTTTATCCAAACAATTCGCACTGCTCTGTTAACTAAAAGGTGCATTGACAAAAGAAAAAATGTCAAACACTGTTCAAGAAAGATTTTTTAAAATTTCTTCTTTGATTATCATAGAAACCAGCATAGAGAAAATGCTAACTTTGTCGTCTTACGTCTGACTCTGAACGGCCAATGAGACATAACTGACAGTTGGAGACATTCTGACGCCAGCCACCTGCAGAGTTGAACTTTGTTTCAAAGTTGTGTCAGTGTGGGAATTGAGGCATTTTGGCCAATGTTGTCTGATTGGTCAGCGTTTGAACACAGGCTAGTTGACTGACAACGTCAATCACTCGAACCATGATACAAGCACGTTATTGAATGGCTCCCTTGAGTATGGAAGACATTCTGAAAGGTGTGTCCTCGTGCTTCGCACTTGGCCAACCTTTCAAAATATCTTCAATACCCTCGGGAAGCCATTCAATAACTCTAACATGTATAGCTGTAATGCTAGGGATTCAATATGTTTTAAAGTGGTAACCATTGTCACCAAACTATTCATACCTTTCAAATAGCAGACAATGATTTCTTGTAGCAAAATTATTACCTAAATTCACTATTAAACAAAGAAATATTGACAAACAGTTAAGCGTGTGATTTCCCCAGAAATACTGGACGATTGTAAAGTTGCAGTGACATCCAAACTGTTTTCCGGTAACATTTTGTTTCGGAATCAATTTTTTTTTTTGAGATTTAGAAGCTTTAATTTTTAAAAAAAAGTGCAGATAATAAAGAGCGCAAGACTCATGAGAATTCATACGAGATTTCGTGATATCCGGTGATAGATGACGCTATTAAGAACGTTTTAGGAGACGTTGTGATTCCATTTGACGCATTTTGCCCCATAACGTGAGAAATAAACGTCATGTTAGAATGACAAACTCTCAGCCCCAAGCGCAATACAGGGCTTTGTGGAATTCTTACGAGACTTGTCATAGACTCTGTCTATGTAAGCTCAAGCCACGCTAACACGTTTCACAAGTTTTGGTTATGTACTTTGGCATGCCCCACAGATGTCGTCCCTCAAAGTCAGGTGATTTTGGTTGCTAAGCACAAACAAATCGAATTACCCAAATGAAAGTCAAATGATATAGCAGCTTTGTCCAGGGGATAATATAGTTTTACCAAAATGAAAGTCTGATTACCCAAACTAAACCGATTAAAATAACCCAAATTAACTCCTAACAACTACCTAACAGAACCTAAATAGAAAGTCGAAGTACTCCAAATATTGGCAATGCCGGTATTTGAAGTGGCATTAGCTGCCAAATGTTGGACAGTGTTAGCTAATTGTTCATCAAAAAGCGTTCCTTTGATACCAGTATTGAACATGCTTGTAAGCATCATAACCTCTAAAATGAAGTCCGAATTTCGGCACCTCATGCCACTTTAAGTTTCAAATGTTACCGCGTGACACTGTAAAACGAAGCTGGATATATAGTAAAACATACAAACTCCTATATTTGTGAACACACAGGAAGAGGGTCCGAGGTCAAGGCATTTTCCTTCGAAGTATTTTGTATTCTTCTACTATAATCTTGGCCATATCGTGGCTGGCCTTGTTATACTGACACACACAAGGTTTTAATAGTTTTTAGACGACATCTTCCAGAGTCCAAGTTCAAACCAAAAGGATAAATAGTTTATAACGCTTGAATCCAGAAACTTTCCCTTTCCAAGCGTTTGTGCAGCGAAAGTGAGAAAATGGGCTTTAAGTAGGCCGTAATTACGGAATACATAATTAGAATTCCTTTTTACAGTGTGCTTTAGTGTGTAACTAGCATTCAATGCATATTGTAATCCGTCTTTTGTCGATAATAAATCCAGTTATATGCCTGGTTCAATAAATAACCAATTACATATTCACAAAAAATAACTATTTTTACAGAAATAACCCAATAAATTAAGAAGTTGTTTATCCATAAGTAATCCTCGTCTTCATTTTTACAGAAGATCGCTCTAAGTCTAAACATAAAATCGATTCCTTGTTGATTAAAGGGTTGATCGCTACCAAACCTTCTCCCAAATCGCTACCGGCATAACTTAGAGACGTATACTTGAATCCTACCAACTGAAAGGAGAGAGACAACAAGATTGATTGATTGATGTTTTACGCCGCACTCAAGATCATCTCACTTATATGGCGGCGTTGCCAGGTTTAGTGGGGGAGGAAACGGGGCTCATCGCCCAAAGGAAACCCCCGACCTTCGGCGAGTACCTGGCAACTCTTCCACATACGGCGACCGGAGGCAACAAGAAGTAGCATATTAGATAGTCAAGAAATCTGCACCGTGCAATTTTTCTATTTTTTTTTTAAATCTTTTGCAAACACGATGTAGTGTATATAAGATTCTCAACACTATACAGACCGATTTTTAGAACTCTTTCCATTACCTACTCTTCTTTGTAGAATCTGGCTTTGATTAAAAAATTCCTTAAAACACGTTTGCATAAAAAAAATACCTAAGTAATTTTTGACTACTAGGAATCCATATTATTATAAATCGAGTATCTTAATATCTGGACGTATTGATATTTTTGCCAGTTACAAATTGAGTATTTGTTTATCATGGCTATTTTTTTTTCTAAATACGTGTTGATATTTTTGCTAGTTCACATGATTTCTTTAATAACAACCATCATGTGACTTATATAGACGCTGAATGAATGCTTGATAGATAATTCGGTTTGGCAATAGGGAGCGGGAGTAACGTGACCAATGAACTATATGCGTGGAATGGACACGTCTCATTGGCTGGTTTGGATCGGACTTTGTAAAATGTGCCGCCATTGACAGTTGATAAGCACTTGCAGAACAGATCTGGATGGACGCTCCACTATCTCCTGGTAATGGCGGCATTCGAAACATATCAAGCACCATGTGACCTCCGTTCCACGCATATAGTTCGTTGAACGTGACCATTCCACAAATTTCCTGTCACCGGCGTTGTCATTACGCATGTGAGGAGCCTTCGAATATGACGCTCGGTTATGACGTTTTAGAACAAAAAACGTCAATCGAACTGACAACGTCATGAAAAAACGTCATATGTCACCGGATATCGCGAAATCTCTCGGTAGACTCCCAGGCCCTATATGGTGTTAAACATTAATCCAGCACAGTGGGTTCTCCATTCTTTCAGATGTACCATCGACCGCGGATGATTTACATCAGAGAGTCACAGTCGGTTCCTGGTTCCGCTTGGTGATTTATCCGTTACCCCAGTCCGTGGGTGGTTACAGCGGCTTTTATCACAGTACGTTTTATGTTCTGCCATGATTTATCATCGATCTCAGGTCACTTTATTTTCTGATATCGATGGTCGAATTTCTGACTTGGATTGCATTTACCTATAATTCACTGTTATTAGAGTTGAAAAGCCAATCAATGCCAATATAGCGAGGAGTCTTTACTGAGAAACTCAGTGCTAATGAGATTGGAAAGCGAGATACATTAAAGGAGATTTATCTGACAGTCGTAATGAAATGCGATTGACTGCACTACACGTGAAGATTAAAAGCAGATTGTGGCATAGAAATAGAGCTGATTGAGATGTATTTAACGATAAGGTGCCAGCTCAATTTGGACGTTATGATATCAAAACCTATGGGTGTCCCCTCCAACTCAGTTGGTTTAAGAGTTAGATTTTCGCGCAGGTACAAGCCTTCCATCGATTGTTCGAAATGGGGGAGGATTTGACGGAGTTTTAAGTCGATAGCCTTCCTGGATTGGTTTCCAGACTCTACGGGAAGGTCGATAGATCCAATCCCCTATAAACCTGGCAGCACAGCCTTTTAAGTAAAACAATTTTGAATGTGGTGGAGAACATCAAACATTCAATCAAACTAACCCGCCATGGTATATTACAGGAAGGAAAACGTTAGAATCTAAGCATATTTTCTAACAATCCCCACTGGTCGCACACTAGCTTCATAAACATATCGGATACTAGGTTTTGGCATTGTAACGAATATTTGTTTACCTCTGATTTTCATGGCTAGAAGCCTGAGATTGATTGATTGATTGTTTGGTGTTTTACGCTGCGCTCAAGATTATTTCACTTATATGGCGGCGTTGCCAGTTTTATTGTGGGAGGAAACCGGGCTCTATGCCCGGAGGAAACCCACGAACTTCCGCTGGTAACTGGCAACCATCAGGAGCCTGAGAAGAGTGGATTACAAAGTTTTTATTATTTATACATAAGTGAAAACTAGGGATTTCCTTCACTCAGAAATGTAATAATTCACTGCAGTGCAATAACAATTTTTGTTATTTAATGCACGCGTCGAAGCCAATGACGTCGTCGGACCTACTTCTTTCTTGTGTACTGACGTCTGCTGTACAACAACAACAGTACATATGATTTGGATAGGCTAAATGAAGCCTTTTCAGTCAATTTAGCATTAAGATAAATAATTTACAACTGAAAACATTAAATTGATTCAATAGAGGATTGGCTTACCACTTTAAATCAAAGCGATAAAACAAAACTTCATAACGGATCGTCAGTTGGCAGCGTTGTGTGGCCTGCATCATCATGGCTTCGGAGAATCGTACGGTAACGAGAAACTGTAATTGCCGTTCAATGACGCGGTAAAACGATGTTAAGTAGTTTCATAGATCATTTTTTATCCTTGTGACTGGTGCGCTGCAGAGTTAAAATCCATGTTGATTGATTTAATTTCTTTTTACACGAAATATCGCGAAAAACTTCAGGGAGAAAATGGCAATTCAAATGACCACAAATCTGACAGTTGACAGTCACGTGAGTAGAACAGACATGCTGTTGTTTCATTGGTCAGCGATATATATTCCTACGTTTGCTAAAAACCTAATCCGTCATAAGTTTGTTGATATTTTCTTTTTTATAATTGATAAATTTATACTTAATAAACAATCCCCAGAATAAAACATGATAGTATAAATAATAAACAGAATATTGAACAGCTGTGTTTGAAAAGCATTTATATTTTTTCTCTTGAAAGGCGGAGGGATAACCCACTCGACGCTTCGCGTCTCGTGAGTTATTCTCCGACTTTCACTCGAAAAAATATAAGTGCTATTCAAACTCAGCTGTTCAATATCCTCTATATATTTGTTGATCGTCGACAAGCTGTGTCTTTATGGATTATTTTTGGCGTTTTATGAAGATCAATCTCAAGATCTCAAGATCAAGATCAATCTATGGAATTAACCTTATTGACCCAAATCGACTTAAAATAACCTCATTTGAAATACGGAGAAACAAATACGTGTTCTTATTTCAAGAGCATTTTACGTATATGGAGGCGAATATCTTTGTGTCCAGATAAAACATACCACAATCCGTTGGTACTTGAAGTCTACTCACGAGCCAGTCGGAACACCCTTCGGCTATCTTCGCTCACTACCGGTCGGCTTTGACGTACGTAAATCCCCGGTGTTTCAGAGTGCTCACGAGCATGTTCCTCAATATTGTGAAAACAATGTTTAAAGTTTCTGTGGGATTTGAGCTCATATGTTCTAAAACAGTCAGTTCTTTACGGTGTGAGTGGGATGAGAAAGGATTTGCTCATGATGTCGAGGGGACCTACAATGGTTTGTCCACTAACTCATCCTTTTTCGGGTCTCTATATCTATCTAAGAATCTGCTAATAAGTGTAATATTCCGTAGAAGAACCCAATTAATTCATTTTCCATTCCATTGTCTATCCTTAAAAGCTTTATTTTGTATTTTGTATTTATTCACCATAAGTCAACTGAAATTTGTCACACAGAGTTTAACAGAAATATGGCGGGACTAAAGTCACAAAAATGACTTGCTCTATCCCTACAAGTCTTGTATCCCAACACGTCTCTCAACAAGGTTGTTATGAGCAACCTTTGGCAATATTTTCTACTTTGCGTTGATTGTGTTGCAGAACATGTACTTAACAAGTCTGAACAAAACTAAAATTAAATTTCCGGTGCAAAACATACAAAATATAGTGCTACATTTGCCGCTCTTCAACGCTTGCGAACGTTGATCATCTCAGGCGGCACATTTTAAAGTCAGATCCCAACCAGCCAATGAGACGTGTCCATTCCACGAATATAGTTCGTTGGTTTGTACCTATCGAAGGTCGTGTATGACGTCACTTTTGACGCATATGCATATTTCCTTTTCACTCCTTTTTTTTTACCACCAGGCTCTAACGAGAAGGTTGTTTTGTTTCAATTTATGTTTTTTTCAAATATATAGTCAGTTCATAAACAAACACAAACCAGCAGCCCTGTTCGTAAACGTTTTAAAATGTTTTGTGATGAGCTTAGCGATATTCTTGCTCCTCAAAGTCAAAGAAATGTGTATTAACATAAAGTACTATATAATGGATATACGTCATGTAGGGTACGTGCGTGATTGTAATGATCAGAGTTTTCTTCCTAAAAGCGGCATGAGCTGCTAAAATGATGATATTTTTTCATTAAAACAGAATGTTGAAATTATCAGCTATTTTTCACAAGGGGTACAATACAGAAGCTGCTTGTCTCGAGAATGTACAATAAAGTAGTGTTTTGAACTAACGTAGGCCTAGATTGCATGGATGTTTAAATAATGTTTACTTTTCGGACACTATTTCATTTCGTACAGGCAACATACTGTATGGATTTTCTTTACTCCAACGTTAATCATTTAGTTTCTCGATGGCCTTTTATGCATCTTACCAGGAAATGACACACATAAAGTATATTGTTCGCACAAATGTGTATATGTTATGTAAGGCCTACCTTTCATACTACGTGATTTATATTGTTCATAATTATATATCTCTTGGCGAAACAGCGTCAACCCCCGGAAATGGCAAACATAAAACACTGGAAACAAATTTGGGTGAAACTTGTCTCCATGGTTATTTTAGACAAGAAGATTTTCCCTGTGCCCGTATGTTTTAGTGATCATAAATTTATGTAATGTGTAGGGCCTACATGTCATACTGCTAAAGTTAATACGTTCATTAATTTATATGTCTTAAGACCGCGCTGTGTGGGTAATTGAATGAAGATGGATCATTAATTGCCTAAATCTAATAACACTTCTAATCTTTCATGGACAATTGCACAACAAAAACACTGTGAACACTGATGGCGCCATTAAATAGAATAACCTAGTGGGCATTTTATCTAATGAAGCTCTCAGCCATATAAGGATAAGTGAATAAAAACACACTAAACCAGTTGTCGAGCTAAATTTATATTATCGATCAACGAGCACTTAACGTCCCCTTCGAGTCTATTTCGGTGGTTTATTGATTTTTGCCAAAAACGGCGACACTCTTTATATATGGCCGACATAACGTAAACAACGCAGGGGAAGTAACTTTGCGGAAATTTTTTTATTAAGAATCAAGGGTTGCGTCCCTTTAATCAAGGCTAGTCAGAAAACCTGCTGACTGACACAGAAAATAAGCAACATTTTGAGCGGATCTTCTCCAGCATATTTCTTGTAGTACTGACGAACAACTGACTGTTTATATATGCGGTCTGTCTAGACTCTAAAATACCCACAGCTGCTAAACGAACTGCCCGTATATTTCTGGCATTGATTGACACGCTGGTATACATAGTATGTGAATGCTATATAGGTTTTATTTCATATCGCGTTAATTGTTTTGTTTGCTAATTAATCCGTTGATTGATTACTCCGCTAGATTTTGCTTATTTAACGAAGTAAATCCTCTGTCTTGGGAAAAGAAAACCTTTTTTAATCCCCGACCTCTCGACGGTACCAGACCATCCATCCGCAAGGGTCACTCAAAAAAGTCACAAAGTGTCCTGTCTTGGGAATGGAACAGCGACCGGCTCAGTGAAGATGGCAGAGGCTGTCTGTGAAATAACAAATCCACAACAAGAGCTATACCGCTTTATATCAACATTTCGAATTAAATTTTCCTCTTTTGTCAGCTAGTCTTGCAAAGCGGAAAAGACAACACAATGGTATGTTCACATATAATATAGAAACTTGTCTCCATGGTTATTTTAGACAAGAAGATTTTCCCTGTGCCCGTGTGTTTTAGTGATCATAAATATAATATAGAGAAAACAACATGCTAAATTCCCCGCGACCCATATAGCCATTAAAATGTCGTGGTTCAAAGTTTTGATACCTGCATGTATTTTTAAACAAATACTAAACATTATGCTATTGCGATGCAGGATCAGGTCCCGCATATTAAACTGCAGGCTGATGATTTAATCAACTTGAACCTATTCTAATGCTAAGACATACAATATCAAGAATAGGACTATATTGTTTATTTCGGACAGGAAGGTCAATGTAACAAGGAGTGGCGCCGGTAAGAATTTAAGTTTTTGTATAAAATTAAATTTAACTTGTCTCTATTGACCAAACGTTGTTAACATATCAAACTTTGGTCAGAAATATTTGCGTAAAGTAAAACAGCTTATGTTGTAACATAAAGTTTTAACCACATTTTTCAGCACATATACGGTAATGTCTGAGTTAATTCAAGTGCTGGAAAAAAGTAGAAGAGTGCAAATTCTCATCTTAATTCAAGAGAGAGCTTGTAAAACATTCAAGGATTAACTGCTAGTCAACCATCTCCCTGGACTGAAATGCGTTGAAAGTTTGAATCTCATTCAGAACCTTTTTGTTATTGAGGATTTAGCAACATGCATAGTCCTCTAATTAACTCAGGTACAAATGTATTACCGTAGCCTTTGTAAACGCATAATATTATTTTTTTGTAAACACTAAGCTATAATTGGTTTGCAAGCCCCTTAAGTAGCGCGACTATTTAAAGTGATATGAGCTGCCAAAGTTCGTACATTGTCATAAATTCTGATTTTCACGACAGTAAATTAAAAAGGCATCGAAAAACTAAATGTTTGGCTTTGGAATGAAGAAAATCGATATGTGTATAAATGTGACCTTTTCAAAAATTTAAATAACCGGGACGACCATTCATTCTTTCTAAGCTAAAGTTAGTTCAGAAAAATACTTTATCGTACATTCTCGAGACTAGAAGTACTAAAAAGCTTCCGAATTGCATGTCTTGAGAAAAATAGCCGTTGGTACTAACATTCTGTTTTAACGGCAAAATATATCAAATTTGGCAGCGTATGCCACTTTAATAACATCACCTATTAAATAATCAGCGAACAAAGCGCATAACTGTACTATTTAAAAGCACAGTTATTCCTTGAGAGTTACAACATAGCATACCAGATTCTCGCGCCTTCGAAATCGGGATTTGCCGAACGCATGGGTAGAATGAGTCTGCATGTTATCCCTTGCATCAGGGAGTATAACATTCTCGCGTCCGCGCTATTGCCATTATGGACAGTATTTAATAATAATGTAGTCCTACCGTTACATTTATGCTATCAGGGAAAGGACATAAAATAATAAAATTGTTTACGAGGGCTGCTAAAATTCAGACTTTTTTCATAGATTCCAATTATCAAGAGAAACTGAGTGATTAATTAAAGTACATAATAAAACTCAAAGATTGGCCATGAAACGAAAATATCAGTCAAGCCAGTTTTAACCCGTGCGAACAGAAGATATGTACTTATAACGGACGAAATTAAACCAGACGAGACGTATGAAGAGATCATTAGACGGGTTCGTTGCTATAACGCGGGTTCGATTCGCACTCAGTCCAAAAAAATTGGAAAATTTTCTGACTAGGTTTTCACTCGAACGACCTATGTGGGATGGTTGCCAGTTACCAACGGAAGGTCGTGGGTTTCCTCCGGGCATAGAGCCCGGTTTCCTCCCACAATAAAACTGGCAACGCCGCCATATAAGTGAAATAATCTTGAGCGCGGCGTAAAACACCAAACAATCAATCAAGCAATCGTTGCTATAAAAACAACCTCAACGTACATCTCCAAGATTGGTGTCAGCGAAAAGTTTTTACTTTGCATAAAAATGTCGAGCAGTTATTATTTAAAGTGGCATGAGCTGCCAAAATGTTGATATTTTGACGTTAATACAGAATGTTGAAATTATTGTCTATTTTTCTCAAGACGTATAATTCAGAAACTTTCAGTGCTTCTGGTCTCGAAAATGTACGATAAAGTATTGTTTTGAACAAACTTTATTTAAATTTTGTTACTTTTCGAACACGTTTTCGGTTCGTACAGGCCACATACTGTATGGATTTTCCTCATTCCAACGCCAATCATTTAGTTTTTCGGTGGCTTTGAAAGCCTCTTACTGTCGTGACGGTCAGAAATTATGAAAAAAAGCGTGCATTTTGGCAGCTCATGCCACTTTAAACTACATATGTATGAGGATGGGCAAATTTGTTGCTTTTGTCTTGACTGTTTTTGTGAATTACGTCTTCTCCAACATCGAAAAACTTTATTTTGCAATTCGTTATGAAAATGTCGAGTAATTATCTAATCCTGTTTTATCGAATGTTTTTCTTTATTTGACAACTCGTGCCACTTTAAGGCGCATACTGTGCGTGCAAAACTGTTGCTTCAGTGATTACCGATTTTATTAATTAACTCTATTTTTTATCCTAACACAGTCGTTGGGAAGATCGATTCGAAATGGATCAACTTACAGAGGATAGTACAGCGAAATTTCACCCGGCGGACTATGGGATCTTCGGCGTACTCATGGCTATATCTGCCTTCATCGGTATATATTTTGCTGTGACCGGGGGCCGCCAAAGGACAACGGAGGAGTACATTTTGGCCAACCGTCAGATGAGAATAGTTCCTGTGGCTCTGTCGCTCATCGTTTCTTTCGAGTCCTCTATAATGATGCTTGGTTTCCCGGCAGAGATGTATGCTTACGGGGTCCAATTTTGGACGATGCACATAGGTCTGATAGTGTGTATCGGGTTTATATGTCTGACTACTGTTCCTTTATTGTATCCTCTTAAGATCACCAGTGTTTACGAGGTAATTTCTTTAAAGGGGTATGAGCTGCCAAAATTCACACTTTTTTCATAAGTTCTGATCCTCACGACAGTAAGAGGCTTTGAAGGTCATCGAAAAAGTAAATGAGTGGCGTTGGAATGAGGAAAATCCATACAGTATGTGGCCTGTATGAACCGAAAACGTGTTAAAAAAGTAAACAAAATTTAAATAACCGAGACGACCATTCATTCATTCTAAGACAAAGTTAGTTCAAAACAATACTTTACGGTGCATTTTCGAGACTAGAAGCACTAAAAAGCTTCTGAATTATATGTCTTGAGAAAAATAGCTAATAATTTCAACATTCTGTTTTAACGTCCAAATATCAACATGTTGGCAGCTCATGCCACTAAGTTTTTGAGAGCTTCACATATCGTATACTCAAGCTTATGTCGCTCCTTTCGCGTCATTGTCTCCAAGAAGTTAGAAACCTGTTACTTTAAATTGAATACTTTAAATAAAATACATTCTACGCTATTTCCAAATCTGTTGACTTTTTTAGAATAAATATAAGGTTCTAAAGTGTTTATTTAAAGCTTAAGATTACTCTGAAACCAATCTTACGTGTATGCTCTTGGCTAACAAAACAAACCCCAAAATACAAACCTAGATTCATACATTGTTGTAAATATAGGAAAGGATAAAGAATATTCCAGAAAATATCATACTCGAAGATTTATAAACTATAGTAAACGGCGACGTGAAAAAAAACCCGGCATGTTGCACCAAAGGCATGTCGAGAATTGCTTTCTTTTCGAAAGGGGGGGGGGGGGGCAATATTCTTTTTTACTGCGAGGAAAGGAAGGGGCAGTGTTGTTGTTACTGTTGGTTGATCTTTGCTCGACTTTAGCAGTGATATTTTTTATAGTTTGCATTCGCTTCGATGTTGATATCTCTGACTAACAGGCAGGAGCCTGTTTCACAAAGCGGCGTAGATGTATTTTGTTGCGTAACTTTCATACTAACGTATCCCTACAGTATGGGTTGCTATGGCAGTTACTTAAAAACTTGCGCTACGCCGCTTTGTGAAACAGGCTCCAGATGTCTTTATTTTGTTTGTCAAGACTTTTTGCAATTTAATCTTTTCCCCAGTATTTGGAGATGAGATACAACTCTCCGGGTGTCAGAAAACTTGGATCCTTCTTAGGAATCGTCAACTACGTGAGTAATCAGTTGTGAAAAATATCCTGTAATCGGAACAACTGGAAATATCTTTTCTCTTTTGACAATAAGAATGCATTAAAAGGAAACGTTCTTTTGGTCAGTCGGGGAGCTGGTCATATAGGTCATTGGCCTATCCAGCTATCCTATTTCTTCGGAATAAAATATTATTAAACTAGCTGATATATTTCGTAAATAGTTTGATACGGTCTTAATTTTACTCAGTGTGTTAACGCTGGAAGTTATTTTCGAGACTAGAAAAACTAAAGTTTCAGTTATTTTTATTGAAACAATTGGACGGTCTTGTTTTCCCTCAAATCCTCTCTAAATGTCAACCTTGTGAAGTAAACAAAAAACTGCCCTATTCAAAATATCGCTATTAAATTTTTAATTTTTGAGGGAGGTGGTGCGCGCAAAAACCAAGACGATTCCACTTATTGGGCGTGGGGTAGGGGGCGAGGAAACCGCTTGCTCTAGCTTTGTATCTACAGCAGGAAATCCATAAATACTTTGGCCATAGAGAATAGATATTTGGGTCTATATATGTTCTTAGAAGCTGAAGCCCTTTCCTTGGGAGCTGGTACCAAAGAGAGTATATTGACAAGAGTGGTCACTTCGTCCGCGCCTTGTTGAATTTGAACTCACACGATTCGATTACTAGGAACCTCCTTTCTGTAGGGGGCGCTTTGCAGTCGAATCGTGTACAGTTGGAACACCCTTCCGCTAGGGGGCCAGAAGAACATGCCGGCAATGCTGATTGGACGAAGTGACCACTCTTGTCAATCTACTCTCTTTGCTGGTACTTTAATAGCGGCTATGTCTTCCCATGCCTTTTACATACACTGGTGCATTCCATAAAAGTTGTCTGTTTTTTTCCGTACCCTTTATTTTTTCACGAATATGATTTAAAATGTTAGAAGCCATACTCAAGGGATATAACTTTTACCTAGGTATGGTACATGGCAGTTGTTTATTATGGACCAGCAACAGCGCTCGAGTCGGGTATGTTTGATTTGTTTTGCTTGTTATACATTTAATATAGGTTTGACTATATTAATATACTATATTTAAGCGATAAATAAAGCTAAAATATGTTTTAGAAACAACATTTACCTCTTTACCAAATAGGTTTTGGATATTTCTATAATACGAGGTTCAAATCGAGAATTTTTCGGCATTATTTTGTATTTTTAATTTTAAATTGAAAATTGGATTTGTTTCGTACCCGCATTGTAAACAAAGCCCGAGTTTTGGCCTGTGCACAAGCGCCCTGATGGTCTGAACCGTGTGCACAGGCTATCTAACAGTACAACATTATTTTACGAACTTAATAGGGGCCTACAGACAGAGGAATTGGTTTGCGAGAGACATAAAGTCTGTCGATACATTTCAGAGAGTAAAACTCACACAAAGGCGTTACATGAGGGTTAGCCCGGATTATCGGTCTAACGGCGACTGGTATTATAAATGGCTGGTAATGTGTCTTATGACGAACACGGAGAGAAAAAAAAATTCGGCAGAGCCCAGATTTCTCGGCTACATGAGGGTAATCCAATACTGAAGCTAACCATTTTCTGATAGTTATTGTTATAATCGGGCTTCGTTCACCAGGCTTTTTTATGTTTTTCTTTGCAACAGTGACTGGGTTTCCAGTTTGGCAATCCGTGGTGTTGGTCTCTATAGGAGCGATATTTTATACAACCATTGTGAGTATTTCATAGTGTCATTTAATGTGGCATGAGCTGCCAAAATCTTGATATATTGACGTTAAAACAGAATGTTGAAATTATTGGCTATTTTTCTCAAGACGTATAATTCAGAAGCTTTTAAGTGCTTCTAGTCTCGAAAATATACGATAAAGTATTGTTTTGAACTAACTTTGGCTTAGAATGAATGAATGGTCGTCCCGGTTATTTTAATTTTGTTTACTTCTCGGACACGTTTTCGGCTCGTACAGGCCACATACTGTATGGATTTTCCTCATTCCAACGCCCATCATTTAGTTTTTCGATGGCCTTCAAAGCCTCTTACTGTTGTGACGATCAGAAATTATGAAAAAAGTGTGAATTTTGGCAGCTCATGCCACTTTAATGTGGCATGGATGCCAAAACTAGCACCTCTGTCATCAATTCTTATTGTTACGACAGCAAGAGGGTTTGAAGCTTGAATGATTGAGGTTGGAATAAAGAAAATCCATGGAGTTTGTGACCTGCACAAACCAAAATGGTGTCCGACTCGTACAAAAAATTAAATAACCGGGACGAACGTCCTTTTTATCTAAGTCTAACTTATAGCTCAAAACATAATCGAGATCTCGTGCCATTCTACGCGATCTTCTAAACGAGACATCGCTGAGAGCCGTCGCTTTCTATTTCGCGCAGAGCTTACTGAGAATTTATAATGTGCATGATATATATATCTCTATTGTATACTGTTCCCAAACATGTAACCCTACAATAATAACCTACATTGCAAGACTTTTGGACAGAAATACTTGTTAAAAAAACAAGATATGATCGGCACTGCATCAGCTCATAATAACATTCTAAAACAAGATAGCAGCGCCCATGGATGCCAAGCCAAGACATGACATGGATGAAGAATTACGTTTCCGAGAATAGTAAACAATATAACAAAACAGATTATCGGCGGAGTAAACGTTACCTACCAGAATTATATCGAATATTTCTCGACAAAACCGAGCAGGTTTTATGGTGTTACTGTCAGTTTCACATGTCGTTGTTTACAATTTGCCGACCTTTTATGGGATGATTGGCTTATGAGGTTGATATCTCGACGAATGGCAGGAGGATCAATCTTTATTTTAGATTGCTTCAAACAATTCTTCAACGTTTATTGTTAAGACTTAAAGCTCTAAAAAGATTCTAAATTGAGAAAAATGACCGTTGATGTTTACACTGTCTAGCATTTGACAGCCCCTTATATTTTTCATTTCGCATAGAGCTCTTATGTGTTCGGAGGTACTTTTCATTTCGACCTCATGGAAATTTAGAATCACAGAGTGATATCAGACCAAACACTTTGTACTTTCGTCTCATTTATGTAATGAATTTGGAGATTCCACGGCGTTAGTGACTTTTAATTGCTTTAAATTTCATGTTGCACAATTTGTGCCCAGTTGGAATGTTACATAAACTTTCAGATTTACATATACTACGACCCCATTTTAATTTACTTTCAGTTTCACTTTGTAACAACGTAGGCATAAAGGGTCAACCCCTAAAACAACTCATAACTGTATCTACATACATACTGTTTGATTGACCAAGCTCCATTTTCCTTACAAACGCGCCAAATAAGCCTGAAGCAGTTACTCTTGCCCTACATTAGTCAATAAAACTCGTTTAATTTGTTTTTATCAGTTCAAGGGGCATAACCCATGTCGGAATTCGGAATTACCTATTCAATTATCTCCCTTTATCCGTATGCTACAAAACGTCGTAATTTATTACTTAATGTTTTCGTTTATTTCATTTCGCATTGAGCATTGCATTGAGCAAGGTCTAAATGACGTCGCGAAAGAGATAAATTTCATTGTGATGTTGCAAAGTTATATCGGTTTTCACGATCTTTGAAACATGCATAGCGTTCAAGGCTGACGAAACAACATTCTAAACTGACGCCACAAAACGATTCGTCTTGACTGAAGAATTTTGTGACGCACCAAGACCTTCACTCCGTGGTAATAACAGCGCGTGAGATCTTAGCTCCGGAGTTATACAGACTCAAATATATACACGGAAAGCACTGGGATGCAGACTCACATTCTGGGCGTTTCGACCAATCAAATGCCAAGAAATTTCTCTCAATGGTGATAAAGAATCAAATATATACAGGGAAAGCACTGGGATGCAGACTCACATTCTGGGCGTTTCGACCAATTAAATGCGAAGAAATTTCTCTCAATGGTGATAACTAACAATATTTGGCGGGTTTTACCGAGTGTTACGGAACATATGCATATTTCACCCAAGTCTACATAAACGATAGGAGAGCGTACTCTGAACTGATTTTATTTCATCTTTCCTTTTTATAAGTTATATATTTAGCCAATAAACGCTTAGAAACAAGATATAAGACCTGTTCATAAATCCTTTAACTTTGAATTTTAAATGGACGTTTTTTGTTATGTTTCCCTATTTAGGGTGGTATAAAGGCTGTCGTATGGGCGGACGCTGTACAATTTGTTGTCATGATTGTCGGTCTCCTAACAATTATAATATACGTAAGTAAATTTTACGCCTGTTGTAAACAAATAATTTTGTTTTGCCTCGAAAAAATTATAGTGCCAGGCCCCAAAATTCGTCACATTACTATAATATATGTATTAAAGGCCCACTTGCCGCCGTAGCCTGTTTAAAGTTGCTAAGAAAACCAATTTACATGAGCTTAGTACGACTAATACCACTAAACTTAAACATAGGACACATAAAACATGTCTAGTGCTGCTTATGAACATAAGAGGTGAGACTATCAAATATGCCACCACAAAAAAGAAATCTGAAAAAGAAAGAGAAGTAAAATTGGAAAAAGAAATACAAACACTTGAAAATGACATACAAAATAATTTTGATAACATCGGAGAACAAAAATTAAATAAGTTAAGTGACTTGAAAACAGAACTTGAGAAACTTAGAGAGAAATACATGGAAGGGATATACATTAGAGCGAAAGCGAAATGTGTTGAGGCCGGAGAAAAACCATCAAAATATTTTTTAGGACTAGAAAAAACAAACTTTACAAATAAACTGATATCTACTCTCACTTGCCCGGATGGAAAGATACTCTATGACCCCATTGAGATATTACAAGAACAAAAAAGGTTCTACAGTAAATTGTATACAAAAGAGAACCACAACAGCTTAGATGCAGAGCAGATTCTTTCAGATCTTCACTTAAATACCCTAACGGAAAAGCAAGCCGACATAATGGAAGGTAATATCACATTCAAGGAAATGACAAATGTACTTAAGTGTTTGAAAAATGATAAAAGCCCTGGAAATGATGGTTTTCCGGCCGAATTTTATAAAATATTTTGGAAAGACATTGGCCATTTTGTTGTGCGGTCAGCAAATGAAGGCTTTAATAAGGGCGAAATGTCTGTCAGTCAGAAACATGGCATAATAACATGTCTTCCAAAGCCAAACAAGCCAAGAAATCTCTTAAAAAATTGGAGACCAATTACTCTTTTAAACGTAAGCTATAAGTTAATCAGTGCATGTATTTCGAACAGGATAAAGCTTTTCTTAGACAAATTAATTAGCAGTGACCAGAGAGGGTTTATATCAGGAAGATACATAGGTGAAAATATTAGACTTTTATACGACTTAATGTTTGAGGTGAAAGATAAAGAAATACCTGGTTTACTCCTTTCTATTGACTTTGAAAAGGCTTTCGATTCTATCTCCTGGAAATTCATCTTTCAAGTTCTGGATGCTTTTAAATTTGGCGAGGACTTAAAACAATGGGTTAGACTATTTCAAAACAACATTAAAACATCAATAATACAAAATGGTAACATTTCTGAAAGTTTCAACGTGCACAGAGGTTGTCGCCAGGGAGATCCGGTCTCACCGTATATCTTCATCCTATGTGCTGAAATTCTAGGCTGCATGATTAGAAAAAATAAAGATATACGCGGTATAACAGTAAACGAAACAGAATATAGAATAAGTCAATACGCCGACGACACACAGCTAATTACGGACGGAACAGAAAAGTCATTAATGGCAGCCATGCAATGCTTGGATAATTTTTACATGTTATCAGGTTTAAAAATTAATGTTGAAAAAACGAAGGCAATGTGGATAGGTAAACTATCGGGGTCAAATGTCAGATTATGTGAAAACTTTAAACTAGACTGGGTGTGCGATCTCAATATATTAGGCATATTTTTTTCATCCATTAACTTAAACGAAATATGGAAAATTAATTATTTATCGAGAATAGAAGAATTAAAACGCGAATTACATAGGTGGAGAATAAGAAACTTGACGCTTTTAGGAAAAGTAACAGTAATTAAATCACTGGCTTTATCAAAACTAATACACCTTTTCCTAGCCTTACCATCCCCTCCAGATGGTATCATTAGAGAGATTAATACGGTACTGTACAAATTCATCTGGAATAACGGCCCTGATCGCGTTAAGCGTTCAATAATAACCCAAGACTATGAAAAAGGTGGACTACGAATGAATAATCTGATACCATTTATACAGGCCTTAAAAATAACTTGGATGAGAAGGCTTCTTTTTAATCCAACGAAATGGGCAGATTTATTCAGAAAAGAAAAACGCGAAAAATTGTTCTATGTAGGCAGCAAATACATACATGTGATTTTAAGACAAGAGCGTAATCCCTTTTGGGTGGAAGTACTTAAAGCTTGGGAGAGATTTCAAAATAAGATACCAAAAAGAAAATTGCCTCAGATTTTGGATGAGCCATTATGATACAATGGCAACTTTAAACGTCCCTATTACTTCATCCAAAACTGGTTAGATAACAAAGTCAGATTTATTAAGGACGTTATAGATGATAACGGAGAAGTTATGACATTTATACATTTTAAAGCTAGATATAACATAAATGGAACTTTCCTTGATTATCATAACTTGTTAAAAAATATCCCTAGAGAATGGATGCGTGACATTGGTAATAGTAGCTCTATATGCAGTCAGTGTAAAATTCATCCGCCATTACCAACAGCCTTCCAGATGTTGGTGAAACAAAAACAAGGCACCAGGACATTTTATGATCTGTTAAACTCTAGTTCTTACATAGATATAGGATCGTGTGTGGAATGGGAAACATCTTAAATGTGCAAGAGATTCACTGGAAAGACATATTTCAATCCATATTTCAGTGCACTATAGATACCAAGCTAAGGGATTTTCAATATAAATTTCTTCATCGAATAACAGCAACAAAATCATTTCTTCACACAATTAAAGTGAAACCTAATAATAAATGTGATTATTGCAGCAATTCACCTGAAAGCCTAGAGCACCTTTTTATAGATTGTCCTAAAGTCAAGCAAATCTGGCAAGATCTAGAAATTTGGTTAAAAACAAACATAAATTTCAATGATACCTTTACAAAAGACAAACTCATTTTGGGATGGGGAAAAGACCAGCACATTCTGAACCACATAACGATACAAACCAAAAAATATATTTTTGACTCAAAAACAAAAACAGGCAACCTCGACATAAACACATTGATAAAAAAAATAAAACGTCAGTATGTTATAGAAAAATATATAGCCAATAGGTCTGGACAAACAAATTTATTCAATTTAAAATGGGCATTATTTCATGAGACTTTTACGAATTAAAAACCCACAAGTATAAATGTAGATGAATGAGGTGTGATTGAGTAACTAAAGGCGCATAAATTGTCCTGGAAAATCAAGTTAGCAAAGGCCTGGTAGCACCAGGTCATGTTACACTATGCATAGCATATATACATATCTGTATGTTTTAGTGATCATAAATATATATATTTGTATGTAACTGTATTATCTATGGGCAAATAAAAAAAAAATAAAAAATAAAAAAATAAAAAAAATAAAAAACATGTCTAGTTAGCTTTAGAATGTAGAAATGGGGGGAAAAACAAACGAAGAATCGAAGCCTGATTACATCAACAACGGTCAGTGTCGGTCAACTTTCGTGTTGGATTACCCTCATTTCAGGCCTTTTTATCTGTGGTTTACACTCAAACAATTATCAGCAGGCTTTTCCAGTCGCTGTTAACCGATCGCCAGTCTGTATTTCTCAGATAAATAGGCCTACGTAAAATATACACTGTGCCGTTAGTTCACTCACTCGCCTGAAACATCAATGCGCCCCAGCGAGCAGTTTGGTTTGTTTACGTTCCGGGTACCTAACAATTCAAATTTTCAAATTCAAATTAAAAATACAAAGTGACGTCCCAACTTTTAAATTTTGGTAAAAATAGAAAGTTCCTATCTTATATTGTCTGGGAAAAATACAGAAAACGATCTTTCTTTTTTAATGTAAACAATATTCCTGATTTTCGCGGCAAGTGTGCCTTTAAGCTTAAGGTGCATAGATAGTGCGCTTCGTGCAAAGCCACAGTACTCAACAAACATATTTCTTCTGTACTTGAACGTGGTTAATTTAGTTTTTTTATCAACCGTGTAATTGTAATAAAATCGTAAAGTATAAAAAGGCGCTTATTTCAACTGCTTACGATGCTACTTCAAAGAATTTATCTATTATTGTAGGGCTGTGTGCGGATCGGAGGTGCTGGAAAGGTGTTGGACCATTCTAAACAAAGTGGACGTCTGCAGTTTTTTGAGTAAATTTAACATAAGCGTTCAAAACACCTTGTGTAATTAACACATTTCCTATTTCGAATTTCTATGGATGGGATTAACTGTCTGAAAAAAATGAAGAGCTTTTCCTCTAGATTATTTGAAACAGAAATATAAACTATTTATAAAAATGCAAAATACAAAAATTATACAATTTAGGCTATTTGGGGCGACACATGTTTCTCAAAGAGCAGGTTAAACTGCAAAACAGCGGGGGTTCTGTTATTTCCTTTTTTCTAAAAAAAATATCGATGAAATATCGAATGTTCTAAACCATGCAGATCTAATTCTTGGTTACAATTTTCAGTTTCAATTTTGACCCCACAACTCGCCACACATTTTGGAATCTGGTGTTAGCCGGTATGATTCGCCCAGTGTACCTGGGGTTAAATCAGTCCAGCATTCAGCGAGTGTCTTCCATGAAGTCCGTAAGGGCGGCTCAAATGTAAGAAACAAACATTCTCATTCTTTTCAAATTAGTCTTACTTCTTTTTCACGTCAAATAGGCCTACGTCGAACATAATGGACTAAGAGATACACCGAGCAAAGTGCGCTGTTGATATTATTGTTCTTTTTCTTTACAGTGTTCTTTCTCTTTATTATTCTTTCTTTATAATAGCATTAATTGTTAATTTGGTTCCTGTGGGGTATTTCTCCACATCTTTATTCTAAAAATACCGAGTTTAAAATCCCTACATCATGCTCTTGTTGAGATTTGACCATAAACCTCTTTACTGGCATGTTTTTCAAAAGGAGTCCACAATGTTGTTTAAAATCTTCAGATTTTGTTTTCTATTTTTTTCTCGAATTTAATATTTTTGACGACATTTGATGATTTGCACATGTATAAAGAATGAAAGAATGAGCAAGAATCTCGTGTGGTCAGATGGGGATATCAGTCTGATAACTTCAGGGATTTACGTGCGTGAAATACAAAGCCGACAGGTAGCGAGCGAAGATAGCCGAAGGGAGTTCCGACTGATGGGGATATCTTACATCAATAATATTAAATACGAGAAAAAAATGAAAACTGCATAAGCCCACTTTATTTTAACGATCCGAATCACAGAAGAAAAATACCAAATTTCGACAGCTTACAATTCATTTCATTTTTGGGCTATTAAATCGCATATATCAACCCGAGTTTCCCTGATTGGTTTTCTTATGCAAAGAATTAGTAAGTTTTATACTATTAAAGGAAGTCTTTTTTTCAGTATGATGTTTCTGACCTATCCTGGATTTTTAATTCTGGGAACGTTAGCCTGCTTCCAAGGTTTAGTAGCCTACGCGAACTTTGCAGAACATCAATGTGATCCATTAGAGGCCGGCCTCATTAAAAATACTAACCAGGTAAAGAATGGCTTTCATCCAATGAACTAAATACGTGGAATGGATGTCACGTGGCGTTTTAGTTGCTTCGAGCGTCGCCATTAATACGGGTTGGACACAGTAGACAGTTAGAATTAGCCCATTTTCGGATTAAGTTCATAGATTTCGGTCAATACCTTTGGGCTTTTAAGTGGGTCTTTTCATAAGCTGGGAATACTTTTTAGGGTATAGATGTGGTTCATTGAAGTAAACGTTTGTCTAAAAAAATATACGAAAGGTGACGATTGAATAATGGTGGCGGATTGAGCTCTCTGACGCGGGGGTGATTTGGCCCATGACAACAATGTGACTTGTGTTGTCTGCACACCTGTCCCCTTCGGAAGACTTCTGCCTTATTGGTCTGACAAGATTTTAACTGCAGACTTGACTAGGGTGGAGTTTCCACCAGGGCTTTTAGCTGGGCGAATGTTTCTAACCGAGTGACAGACCCACTCGTTAACATTACGGAAAATGGAAAATTTATTGTTTAATGATACCAGCTGATTTGGAAATTTCAATCCAAGACGGTGGACATGTATTATGGGCGGTGCTTGTAGGACTTCAGATCCAAATCAGCTAATGAGCTGTGTCCATTTCACGTATATACTTCAATGGTTTCATTAAGTCAAGTGTTCTCAAGAGTTTCATTGGACAATATGTAACGTGACGAGTCTCAATCACTTTCGACTTTTAAAATCAGATTTTATGTGTCCTAGCATATTTCGATTTGAACAAAATACGTCATATCGACTAGTCTGTTCCTGGTTATTACCCAATCACATAAAAAGCCTCACATTCAAAAATGGCATGGTTTGCTTCATGAGATACGAAGTTAAAGCTTCTGATATATAATGTTGCTTGTGACGTTAAAGTGGTATAAACCTTTTTAAGATATATCATATTCGCTGAAAATAAAACCCAGTTATAAATTGTATAATATTATACAATTATTGACTCTCATGCCAGTTAATATGATGTTATAATGACCTGGACAACGTATATTGACCGATGCCGAAGGCAGAGGTCAATATAAGTTTTCCAGGTCATTATAATCATCATATTAACTGGCAGGAGAGTCAATAATTGTTTTATTATATATCAAGTTAGCGTACATATATATTCTAAACCTTCACAGAATTTCAGGCAGATGCTATATTTACATAATTCACATAACATAGTACATAGGCATTACAAATGCAATGGGTTAAATTACGTCATGTGGATTCCGTTTCAACGCTCAAATCTGATGTCATCGGAATGACGTCACAGTAATAAAGCTACACAAATTACGCGCGCAACAAAGAGAATGTGACGTCAAATCTTATATTTACCAGCAAGTCATGTAATATAAGATAATATTAACTGTCATGTGACCGCCTATTGACCAATGAAAGTGCAACACTCACTCCAGTTATATAATAATGATATTTATTGGGGTCCAATTGAACTTGTCTTACTTTATTTTTCAAGTCGTAAGTCTTAAACGTGTCTGTTTTGAGACACCAGTTCATTCTTCTAGCCATAAGCCCTAAACATTTGTACTTTGGGACACCATTTTCTTTATTGTCCCACACTTAATACTGTTTCAGATTTTGCCTTATTTTGTAATGGACCTTTTCCGGAACCTACCTGGTCTACCAGGGCTATTTCTAGCCTCATTATTCAGTGCATCTTTGAGGTGAGTGATTTATTAGCTTCAGTTTCTATACGATACGTTTTTTTAGTATGTGGATAGTATTTTGTGTAATAGACCGATTGCCTAATGACGTCATCACGGTAATTAGAGGGAGAAAAGCTTTGGGGATGGAAATTATCCTACAGAAGAGTATAGGTGTGCAGCCATGCGTGTCACTACAAGGACTTGTCTGATGACATACTCTGATGGCATTTAATATGTAATAGGCAAAGCCTAGAAGTGGGCGCAGAAAATAACTTAAAAGTAAATTTAAAGTTCGTAGTTTATCTCAGTGTAGTTTTTTTAAACAACCCATCATGATCAGATGTACTCTTCTGTAAAAAGAGGAGCGAAAGCGGAATCAGTTTTTCGAACAAAGATGGCGGCGGTTTCGAGCACAGGATGGAACGGACTCACTTAGAAGTGAGTATAGTGACGTCATTACGCACGCATGTTGTGTACAGAGTTCGCTACGCGAACGACCGGTTTGTCTTAGAGTAAATGTTATCGAAGATTAATGAAAGAAAACAAATTGGCCAGTTGGCAGCCTTTAGTATTTTGAAGACATTGGTCGATTTGTGCTGCCGTTTTGGTTGTAAGTTAATTCAAGTTTATTTCAATAATAGTAAGATAGCGGCGTTGTTACTGTTAGGTTTGGTGTATAAGAAAATCGGGTGTTTCACGGTACGCTCGAGTTTATTTGACTTATTTACTGAATGGTCAGGTTAATTAGGAAGGCAAACCAGACTATTCTTAAAGCCAAATCCAACCTTCCGCTGGTACATATAGTATGTACGATATTTTCGTTCTTTTCTTCACAGTACATTATCTTCTGGTTTGAGTAGCGTATCAACGTTATTCTGGATGGACTTTTTGCAGCCATGTTTCACTCAGGTTTCTGACTTCAAAGCAACAGTTTATGTTAAACTTCTTGGTAAGTGGGGTTCTATATTTAAAATGGCATGAGTTGCCTAATTTGGGATTTTTTTTCCATAATGTTTGATCGCCTTGAGAAGTTGAATGTTTGAAGTATAATACCTAAGGCCAGCTACCCGTACGAACGGAAAATGTGTCCCAATTAGCGGATATGTATGAGTACATTTTGGAGTCTATTTTTGGCTTATAAAAACTACCTTAGCGTACATATCCAAGATTGGTAACCACATCCTATCAGTTGTGAAAGGCATAGATTAGAATATGCCCACCTTCTATAATGTATGCACATAACCGTGCCCTCTTAGAAGTTCTTACGTCTGGTTGAGCGTTTCTTTTGGCAGTAGTGCCTATGCGTTCCTCTCTATTATTAATTGACTTTCAATGATATTGGCAAAATACGGAGAAACGGTCACACTCATACAGGGCTTACCAGGGCCAGTACGAACAAACTAGGCTAATACGAACAAACAAGGCCAATACGGACTGGGCCAATACGAAATCGAACATGGCGGCCGTTTCATTGCTATCTCTTCAAAATCCCAACGCCATTTTTATTGAAATCAACAACAGAATAAAGGAAAATAGTCAATGTTCAGTTAAAGAAAAACAAATATTCCGTCTATGCCATATGATAAATTAAAAATTGCTAATATAATAATTTGTAAAAATAAAGAAATATGTTCCTATGTTTTATGTACAAAAGGGGGAAAACTCTTGGTACACTACACCTAGTTTATTTTAAAGAAAATAATAGTCAACTTTCCTTGCGAATGTGTCTAAAAAAACACTTTTTTTTTATAAATAATGTAAATATTTTATGAAAAATAACATTGATAGCCAATTAATAAAATTTTCATTAATCTGGATATTCCCTTTTGGCATTGTCACAGGTCCTCGGACAGCCGTATTAGCCTTCGGCCTTCGGCCTCGGACCAATACGACTATCCTCGGACCTGTAACAATGCCAATAGGGAATATCCTGATTAATGAAATTATATTAAACCTGTCAATGGTCAGATATTAGGAAATTCCATAGTCATCTCCTTTGGTTACGTGTTAATTTAAGCGGCAAGAAACTGTCAAAATTCGGACATAAATTCAGATTGCCAAGAGAAGTTGAGCGTTTGAGGCACATTGAAAAGCTAAATGATTGAAGATGAATTTAAAGTGACATGAGCTGCCAAAATTCCAACTTTATTCATAATATCTGATCGTCACAACAGTAAGAGGCTTTGAAGGCCATCGAAAAACTAAATGATTGGCGTTGGAATGAAGAAAATTCATACAGTATGTGGCCGTTACGAACCGGAATAGTGCTCGAAAAGTAAACAAAATTTAAATAACCGGGACGACCATTCATTCATTCTAAGCCAAAGTTAGTTCAAAACAATACTTTATCGTACATTCTCGAGACTGGCAGCACTTTAAAGCTTCTGAATTATACGTCTTGAGAAAAATAGCCGATAATTTCAACATTCTGTGTCAACCTCAAAATATCAACATTTTGGCAGCTCATGCCCCTTTAAGAAATATCGGTAAAGCCAGTAACCTGGGAGAACTGAAGTTGTCTGCTTTTAACGACACAATCCACATAGCCGGGATGTACGGGTACATTTTATGGTGTTTGTTGCCTTTAAAAGCTATCTTAACACACATCCAAGACACTGACATCAACGGGAAGCTTTTGTCGTGTGATTCTTGAGAGAAATGACGAACAATAAGCCGATTCTGTTTCTACGAATTTTTTTCTGATATTTGGAAGCTCCTGTCACAGTAGACTTTTTTTTAATTCTGCATGTCTTTACTTATTGCAGTGATTTCAGTTATTTATTGTTTTTTTTGGTTATTTTCAGTTGTTCTCTTTGGAGTTCTGTCGACAGGCCTGGCTTTTCTCGTTTTACAACTTGAAGGTCCTCTTACGCAGGTGACGCCATAGTTCAATGTTTATTATCCATCTATGAAATACAAACGTAGTATGTTTCTTATTCGATGACAGATTTGGTATTAAATAAATATTCGAATTATTTAGATTCTAAGTCAATAAGAAAAAGATGTAACTTCTATCAAATTACAATTGGGCAAATATCAACTTTGGCACTGTCGAGGGTTTATAAATCTGTATCAAATAGATCAGCAGGTTTCCCTGCCTGCGACTTGACAATTTGAATTGAAACACTGGGGATTTGACAAGAACTGGTTTAACGGACCAAAATTGTAAAATACTATGGCTACTTTTCGTGTCCACCCTACTAAAAAATTTCTTCACCTAAGGAAACTCTATACGAGTATACTAGACCTGTCCCATCGAGAATCGGCACTGTCCACGCATGCGTGTATATTGGTATAGCAGTTATGTCCCTTTGACCGTTGCATGACTTTCTGATTTTTTTCCCATTGATCGATGTTTATGCCTCACTCAAGGTTGTTTCAATAATGCATGCATTGCCAGATTAAGAATGTGTGTAAGTATGGGGGTTGAGATTCTTTGCCTGGGGGAAACTCTCGACTTTCGGTGAGTACCTGGCTACTCTTCCGCATTGGACGATTTTTTTTTTCAATAATTACGCGAACCCACAATAACATTAAAGGTAGTTATTTTGCAATTTCAGATAGCCGGTCATATATTTGGTTCAATTAACGGGCCTTTAGTTGGACTGTTTTTCTTGGGGGCGTTGTTCAGGTCAGCCACTGCTAAGGTATGCAAACCATTGTAAATAAACTTTAAGAAGTCAAATCATATTTGCTCTGAACTAGCTCTGGCTTAATAGACGAATTCTGTTTTCAGGGAGCAGTTTTGGGAGCTGGCGTCACCATCATGTTTGTTCTCTGGCTGGCGATTGGTTCATTTTTATCACCGGAAACAAAAGTGACGCCATATTTACCCCCTGCGTCTACAAATGGCTGTTTCGTATCAAACAGCAGCGGTAGTGTCTTGTATTCATTATTCAACGAGTCCTTTTCCAAACAAGATTTCTCAACAAAAAACTCATCTGATTCGACCGACAATACCACGTACGTAAACAAATCTATAACCATTTTACAATTTTAGAAAGTTAAAACTGTATAGAAAAAAGAACCAGTTTGACCAAAACAATAAAGAAAATTACCTTCAATACTTTCAACAAAATTTTCTCCGATCGAACTGTGTACAATTTTTCATGCAGTCTTACATGTAGTTTGGAACCAGTTTAAGAGCATGGCAGCGTAAATCGGTAAAATTAAAGAAAATTTCGTAGAATCAATTTCATCACTAATCATAGATGAACTTTTCTTAGTATAATTTTACATGAAAAATGTTCTTGCATGGCGGATAAAACGCTTTACAGAAAAGCCACTTATGCGCCTTAATGATGACAGCATATTAACCAGGTACCAACAGACGGACCGAAGCTCGCTCATTGCAAAAATCAAGCTTGGTTTACTCCCTTAATAAACGTAATAGCCTAACAAAATAGTCAGTTATAACAGAAGTCTATGAACAGGGAAGTGTGAAATGTCGCATTACCCCATATTCAGGGCACTGGCGCTTTCAGCCTGCTTATACTACATTATGTGACGTTTATGCGCGGTAGATTTTGAAATTGTCAACGGTTGCGCAATTTCAAATCAGAAAATAAATTCATTCTCCACTTACTGCATCTATCGGCAATTCCAGTAACCGCAGTTCGGAGAATGCATTGGTTTTTATAAAAGCTTTACCGAACATGCGACTCTGATATCTCCATTTGGACTCAAATCGTTCCAAACAAGTCTTCTTGTCTCATTTTCAACTTTATGAAGTTCTTCGGAAACTTTAACTTTTGCTCCATCAAGTACTGTTATCATAAATAAAATGTTCGCCATGTTTTTTCTTATGCATCCCATAATAGTTCATATGAGAAAGTGAAGAAAAGCCACGCTTTCTGACTAACCGAGAGAGGGCTCTGTGTATGGTGACCTCTGGGTCAAACGGCGCCAATGCCCTCAACACTATGTAATGGAACGCTTCACACTTCCACATTCATAGACTTCTGGTTATAATCAAGCTAATCCAATAAAAACCTAAGCCTGAACTCTTCTACATCCAAGGAACGATATATCACACTTGTCATACCTGCTTTATTTAAGCTCTGGATTGGGTTACTTCTACTCACTGTCTTACCAGTGGTTTAGTATCATAGGTATGTTTGGGACAGTCATCATGGGACTTTTCTTCACTTACCTGACAGGTGAGTTTATAGGTCTGCCCTTAAATGGATACAGATCACAATTCCATACTTCCGGGACAAAAGAAGTTTCAGATATTTTTCTGTGTGTGTGTTTTTTTTTATTAATTATTTTTTCCTGGACCTCTGCATTTTTTTGTGTAGTTTCTGTTTTTTGTAGTCTTTATGAAAGGACAGGGGTTGAGTTTCTGTCTGGAAATGATTTTAGACGTGGAATGGACAAGTTTTGGTGGACGGAGATCTGGTAGTTAGGCGTGCTTTGGTCTGTTTACATCAAGCGGACTATGTGCAAAGTGACCCCTATCAGCTGTCTGTAATGATAGTGAAAATGTTTTTACTTTCAACCTATGAAAAACTTGTGCTGAAAATACTCCTAAAGGACTGTTTAAGGCCCCCACCAAAAGATTTGGTTTAATGAAAGGTGTTGTGAGTGCAACATTACCGCAAATCTGAAATTAAATTGTGACCTGCTGCCAAATGGGACTTTTGTCAGTAGCCAATAAAAATCTTTACAAAACTATGCTTGACGTACATGTATATAGTATGCGTCACAAAATTAATTTTCAGTGCCCGAAAAAGTTCCTTCTTGTATCCACCCACGTTTAACTTATTTGATTTACATAGATATCGTCACCATATTCCACTTAACGTTTGGACTGCAGAGTTAGTCTGCAGAGCGATATTCTCTACCTCCGATACGAGTCTTCCATCGATTGATCGCGGGTTCGAATCCGACTCGGCCCAAGAAAAATTAATGAATTTTTTTTCTCTCGATCTCTTTATGTGGGAGAGTAGCAGAGGGTCTGGGGAGGGGGGTTGTCCTCCGAGCGAAGATAGCCTCCCCCTCTCCCTCCCAACTAAACCTGGAAACGCCAACACCCCCCCCCCCCCCCCCCCACACTGTGTAGCAAAAACAATTATAACGCAATATGCAATTAATTATTTATGGTCCGATATAATAAGTCTGCAGCATTATGTTCGAAAAATACAATCATCTTACCTTTAAACAGATAAAAGCCTTTCTCGCCGCCATATCATGTTGACTAAACTTGTTTCTGTCAAAACTGTTCAATAAAATATTTTGAACTGTCTACCACACAACCGCAGCAGGAATGCCGCCTTACTTTTTAAGTAACAATGTTATCAAAGTTTTGACTTCGAACCAATTAAGAGTCTAGGTCTGAACCCTATGCGTTTATTTCATTTCATTTATTAACCACTCAATAATTACACAAGGAAATGTATGTACAATCAACAGCGAACGTGGCGGGAATAAAGCTCTAATGGCTTGTTCTATGTTAACAAAAGTTACAATATTTCAATTAATACGGTTAATGTTTTGAATAATGTTTTCAGCAAGTGTATACAAGCTAAGACTATAACTATTAATTAAAATGTTGAGCCACGGACTATTTTGTCTTTACCTAGATAGCCATAGTCAATAATAATGACACACTATATATTTTTTTACTTGTTTTTTTTCAGGAGCTAACAAACCCGATGCTGTTGATCCGAAATATGTCATTCCAGTTCTCGACAACTTGTTTTGCTATTTACCGTCGTCATGGAGATCGCGTCACAAAAACACAGAGAAAACTGAAAGTAAACCGCAAGAACTAAACAAATTTATCTGAATTAAATTTATTTTTAGATGTAATTACTTGTTCATATTTTTTTTAATATGTAATCGGCTGCGTTGATAACAATTTCTCTAGCCATCTAGTGTTTATTTTTATTCATGGCGATAAGACAAATAATGGTGAAAGGGAAGTTAAAGGGACACGAGCTGCCAAATATTAGTGAAGCAGAATCAGTTAATTGTTGGTCAATTTTATAAAAAAAGTACAAAACAGAGCTTTCCCTTGATGTCAATCTTCCAGATGTACGTTTAGGTAGTTTTAAAAGATGCAAGCCCTTCAAAGTGAACTCCGACAGCCCGGCTATATAAATATATCATAGGAGTTACTGATTTTACCTATTACTTTTGTATTTCCTCATGAATTCTTAATTTCTTCAAGGTGAATTTGGTTGACAATTAAAATTATAGAAAAAATTCAGAATTTTACCAGCTCATACCATTTGAAATCTGCTCTCTAGCACTCACTGTTTATCTTTATAGCTATTTGATCATTCCTACATAGTGAAGATGTGGAACCATTGGCAATGTGTTACATAAGGATTCCAGAAAATTCTACTGACCAAGGCTAAGCTCCTGTCAGTTGTCAACCTAATGAAATATCATAGGTTTGGTTTGTTACAACAATTTATGGGGTATAAAGGTATAAATGGTGTACCTCTTTTTAACACAATTAGAAACTTGTCTTCATGGTTATTTTAGACAAGAAGATTTTCCCTGTGCCCGTGTGTTTTAGTGATCATAAATATAATTACGGACTACAGCTGTTCTCCGTCATCGAATTTCTAAATCTGGGTTGACTTTTGACCAATGGGTGTGTATTAATTTGTGAATTTTTTCAAACACCAAATATACGAAATCTGTTGGAATGAGCAAATCTTCAGCTTTTTACCTGCTTTGACCATTAAAGTTACATGATACAGTTTCATTTCCCATTTGCAGTAATGTTAACGTTTTGGTTTGTGGCTAATTACCTAAATCTCGTTAAGACTTTTCCTTACCATTTTCAAATAGATCAACACATGAGAAATCCTTTACAAGCCAAACTTTGGTATTCTCCTATATGGAAGAGTTTCCAGGTACTCGTCGAAGGTCGACATAGAAGGG
The DNA here is from genome assembly GCA_963971465.1 of Lepidochitona cinerea. Taxonomy (NCBI): domain Eukaryota; kingdom Metazoa; phylum Mollusca; class Polyplacophora; order Chitonida; family Tonicellidae; genus Lepidochitona; species Lepidochitona cinerea. Next base: position 47,222,361 of record OZ020553.1, read on the forward strand.
TTTCCTCTCCCAACAAACGCGACAAAGCTACACACAATTTAACACGGGTACCGCCATTTTAACAGTTTTAGGCTTACTTATTCTAAGCCAAACTTTGGTATTTTCAAAATTGGGTGAACATTAAAAAACCCACACAAAAATCTGTTATCAGGCATTGATTGAAAGCTTAGAGTATGTACAGTAGACCTGCGTGAGTTTCAATCCAATATTCAAATAACCCAGATACCAAACTATCACTATGTAAGCCACCTCCTAGCTCTAGCTCAATTTTCATTGGCTGAGAAAACACAAACTGGGTGTTGTGACCTTAAGCATGTCACGTTAAAATGAACTGTTTCTTTTTGACCACCAAGTCAATAAACTAATCGCTTAGCCTGGAAAAATTCTGAAGCGAAAATGTCGAGGACATTCTAAGTTTTCTCTGAACGTAGATTTAAACAAGGAGCATTTCGAATGTATAAATGTTCACTTATGTTTACTTAAAGTGGCATAGGCAGAAACATATTGGGAAAATTTTGTTGAAACAGAATTAGCTAATTGTTTCTAATTTTTATTTAGAAGCTTTCCGCTGATACAAATCTTGGGGATGTATGCTTAGTTAGTTATTTAAAGTGGCATGAGCTGCCAAAATTCACACTTTTTTCATAATTTCTGATCGTCACGACGGTAAGAGGCTTTGATGACCATGCTTGGCGTTGGAATGAGGAAAACCATACAGTATGTGGCCTGTACGAACCGAAAACGTGTTCGAAAACATAATTTAAATAACTGGGACGACCATTCATTCATTCTAAGCCAAAGTTCGTTCAAAACAATACTTTATCGTACATTATCGAGACTAGAAGCATTAAAAAGCTTCTGAATTATACTTCTTGAGAAAAATAGCCAATAATTTCAACATTCTGTTTTAACGTCAAAATATCAACATTTTAGCAGCTCATGCCACTACAAATATCCCAAAATATACACCCCGGCTATTTTGTGAATTTCGTTGTTATTGGCACACATTCGGTTCGTAGGGGCAACTGACTTAACCAATATTTTTTATTCCATCATTAATGCTTTAACTTTTCGGGATACTTCAAGCGCTTGACGATCAGAATTTATGATAAAAATCCGAATTTTGGCACCTCATGCCACTTGAACAAAACATTAGATTATGCAACAAATTAACTAGAAGAAAAAAAAGAATAGCTAACCATGTTTCGTAACACCTTGTCATTGGATAAGTCCGTGTACGTGACATAAAGAGATGTTTATTCTTTCATGACTAAGCGACTTGCTATATGTAGTTTGTAATGGTCTCGTTGATTGGTTCGAGAACCCGCCGTTCGATAAGTTAACTCACGGGAGAGAATGTACATTCCTTTCACTGCATTTATGAGAGTTTTTCACATTTATATGTTTTATGACGTCGTGATACTTAGCGTAGCCAGGAGCATAGCGTTAATAAATTCTTTACGACAGAAATGTTACAACGTAAAGCGTGCAACTTAAAGGGGCATGAGCTGCCAAAATGTTGATATTTTGAAGTTAAAACAGAACGTTGAAATTATTGGCTATTTTTCTCAAGACGTATAATTCCGAAGCTTTTTATTGCTTCTAGTCTAAAAAATGTGCGATAAAGTATTGTTTTGAACTAACTTTGCCTTAGAATGAATGAATGGTCGTCCCGCTTATTTAAATTTTGTTTACTTTTCGAACACGTTTTCCGTTCGTACAGGCCACATGGATTTTCCTCATTCCAACGCCAATCATTTAGTTTTTCGATGGCCTTCAAAGCCTCTAACTGTTGTGACAATCAGAAATTATGAAAGAAGTGTGAATTTCGGGAGCTCGTGCCACTTTAATAGCGGAAGAACACAGAAATGAAATAACAACAAACTCAATGTTAAACAAGAAGCATAAACTCCATCTGTATTCTTTCAAACGTCCTATAACTTTGATACAAACGAGCTCTACCAGCACTGTTATTTCAGGGTGGGCTATACATTATATACAGTAGTATCGACATGGATCAGTGTTTTTAGCTTTACCCAGAAAATACAATTCAACAACTTAGTTGATGTTATTTAGAATATATTGCTCTTCTACATACAACAGTGACAGCATTAAAGTGGATTTTAATTATGAACGTAAGATATATAACAAAACCATACAATTTTTAAACAGCTTTTTACAACGCTCCATAGAACGGTCGCATGGATTCGCTAATCACTTCTTGAAAATTTAAATGGCAGATTTCATTTTCAAAACAATTTTGTTTCTTAATTAATGTAGCTGTAAAGGACAAGTCAATCATAAGCGAGTATGTACGTTTGGGGTTTGCTAACGTAGGTATGTTCCGCCTGTCGAAAAAATGTATGACAAACCACAGACCAACATACAAAAGGTCAAAGGTTAGAAGGCCCAGATTCAAGATACGCCATACTTGTGAAAAAGGTCAAGGGGCACTAAAAGCTCGAGATATTTTGAACAACCATGGTATGTAAAAAAAACATTTAACCCTGGAAATTGAAAATATGTTCCATTTACAAGAACAAAAATCAAAATTTCAATTATAAACACTACCTCAACGTTTTATCGTGTACGGTATCAAATAGCTTCCATTGTTTTTTTCTTCTAAGTTCTCGCCAAACAAGCACGTGGACATTTTGCCACTTTAAGAGTTCTTTAAAATATTTTTATTCGAATTTCTCGTCAATATTTATGTCGTTAACACATGACAATCATCAGGGTAGAATCTATCACACTCAGGCCAGCAGACATTCAGAATAAACACCTGAAAACTACTTGAGATTTATAGAAACGAAGCAAGCATGTCTTTAGACACCCCGACGCATTTCAGGCATAATTAAAGGCGTATATTACCAAATTATGCTATGTATTTTTTCGTTCGTCGTTGACAACATGTACTGCTAGAATATATCTAACAGTCAAAAAAGACAGAAGATTTTAGGGTTTGATTTCAATCGTTGCTCATTGCTATAATTGTTGATTTTATAATGAACTTGAATGTCATCCAGTCGTTCTCTATCACACGAAGTGTTCCTATCTTATAACCGTAAAAATCAAGAATAATCGTTTATATATTGAAACAGATAAGCCGGTAACATCTATTTTATCATAAAATTTTATTAAATATGCATATTTATCAAAGAGATCGAGCTTAGCATTTAGTAATATTAACATGTCTAAATGCTATCTGGGGGTTGTCTCTCAACAGATTTACGTCCGACGTAACTTTGCACCTGGTTGTAACGTTATGTTGAAGGTATATGTTGCCATGACAGTTAGGCCTTGGATTGACCTTACGTCGGGCGTTAAAGGATTTTAACATGATTAAAAGCTTGTTTGTGTTTGTTTATGGACTAAATGTATATTTGAAAAACATAAGTTGAAACGAAACAACCTTCGCGTTAGTTGCCTAGTAGTTAAAAAAAGAAGACAGAGGAAATATGCATATTTTTCGTAACTACACCGAAAAATGACGTCATACACGACCTTTCATGTGTACAAACTGCTTCGTAGATACTTATGAGAAAAAATTAAGCCATCACCACGTAGTTAGTTGTTAATAACACGAGATTTGGACACCTATACCGGTGTCTTCGTCAAGTGTAACTCTCATGGAACCCAAGTTTAAAGAGGGTTTGAAACATTTATTACGTCATCTTTGTGAGGGTACGTACACAACGGAGGTCCTGTTTGACGCCATAGTCCCTTTTCGTAAGCATTGTAGATCGGCAAATGTAGCTTGAATTTTGTATGTGCTGCGACTGAAATTGATTTTCTTTTGTTTGGTTCATGCGGTGGGAGGGGTGGGCGAGTGTGATTTAAAATAACGAAGACAGTTCGGATTACGACGTTCAGAATGAAACAGACTGCCAATAGTTCAAGCGTAAACAAATATACCGCTTTCAAGGTATATAGCTACTAGTAGCAATATAAGATCATTGATACTGTTTTATATTTCTATCTACAGAAAGTCTGGGATTTTTTAACAATTATTTGACATAAAAAATACCGCCTCGTTAATGCAGATAGTGACAAAACTTATAATTCATTTTATCGATAAATCAATTTACTAGGGAACTAGTCTGTTTAAAAATCACAGATAATTTTACGCATTTCTTCTGGCTAGTGTAAGAAAGACAGAACGCCAGAATATGGTGAAATACGCGCTTGTGTGTCCTTTTGACTTACTCAACTTTGTTATAAACGCCACCATGACCCTAAGTTTGTTCCCAGGGCTTTGTCAAACCGACTTTATCGACACTTGGACTTTCACATTTGCCAAACAAGCTTTTGTAACAGTATATAGTCGATTTTGTCTCACTACTTCTGCCAAACAAGCTTCTGTGGTAGTTTTACATATAATAATTGTTGTCACACAAGCTTCTGTGACACTTTTACATGTAGTCGATTTTGTCACACAAGTTTCTGTGGCAGTTTTACATATAGTCGATTTTGTCACACAAGCTTCTGTGGCAGTTTTCCGAAAAGTCGATTTTGTCACACAAGCTTCTGTGGCAGTTTTACATATAGTCGATTTTGTCACACAAGCTTCTGTCCTAGTTTTGCCACATGGACTCAACATTGTCATACACGCTGATGAGAGACTGTTACTGTCAAACGTTTGTCATTCGCTTTTATATATAGATTGATTGTTTGGTGTTTTACGCCGCGCTCAAGATTATTTCACTTATATGGCGGCGTTGCCAGTTTTATTGTGGGAGGAAACCGGGCTCTGTACCCGGAGGAAACCCACGACCTTCCGCTGGTAACTGGCAACCATCCCACATAGGTCGTTCGAGTGAAAACCCAGTCAGAAAATTTTCCAATTTTTGGACTGAGTGGGATTCGAACCCGCGACCCATTTTATAGATAGACCTAATCATCCAGCGGTTCGGTTGAATTTGTACAATATGACAAACTCCGATTCCAATTAATATATAGATTTGCACATTTGTTCCGCCCCTTCATTAATTAACTAATTAATTAATTTTCTAAATTCGATTAATTGTAATATAAATCCTCGTCTTCGTCGGTATTCTCGTGGCTCTCTGTTGTTTGGTTGTATGTCACATACTGAACCGGGCACTTGTCATTCATTATCAGCGACTGAAACATGTCAGAACAAAAACATGCAAAACCATGCTAAACTAAACAGGTTAGTATCAACTAACATATTAGTAATTTTGTTATTTATAAAAATGTTAGATAGGAAAACATTTCTTTGAAAATGGCAGAAATTGGGAAACTCTTCCACCGATTTTGTTTAGAAGTATTAAAGTAAGGAACCTTTCTCTGGTTCTGCATAGCTGACATCACTAGATTTTAAATCAACAATGGTACATGTACAATGTATGTAGCAGATTGGTTGAAAACACTTAGTATTTAGTTCGGTAACATAGGACATCTTTGAATGTATTCGGTTTGGTATCCTTTTCGAACTACATGTACACCCAAAATCAGTAGAAACATTTCTGTCATTTCTCAAAAAAGCCCTATAGCGAAAAGGCATTAGTAGAGTGATTTTCGTTCTTTTAAAACCTATCTGATGAGCCCGAATTGTTATTATTAAGATTGTTTGTTCGAAATAGTATTTTAGATATATGCATTGCAAATCTATCTTGACTTAAAGTCAAAGTATAACATATAGTTCAACAGATATCGAGCTAGACTGTGTGACGGTTACTGGTGAGGACTTTCTGACAGAGGCAGCCATATCTGGATTTACTTCAACTGGGTGTGATTGTTAGACCAACGTCTAACTCTTGAATCGAGTGTAAAATCACAAACCAATTATTCCATTGTTGACATAGCTCTCTGGTGATCATCGTAAGTCAGCAGTCCTTCATGATAGGTTTCTTCAGACCCAATCTAACCATGTCTTACACAAACAAAAAACTCATTAACGGAAAAAATCAAAGACAACTGGACCTACCATTTTTTCTTCTTTCCCTGGAGGATTGCGTAAGAATACCATTAAAGGAGCGTAAATAATATTTACAAGGGCGATCGTCCATAGCATCCTGGGGTTAAAAAGAGAAATAAATGTAAGCATTAGGGTCTTATAAAATCGTAGCTTGCTTGCAACAGGGATGCCTGACAAAAACATCTTATAAAGTCTACGAAGATGAGGCTGTTTAAGGATCGACTTTGACTAAAATCAATTTAGTTTCTTTTTTTAATTTTGTTTGAAGAGATTTGATGTGTTTCATTTAAACCAATTCATCAGTGAAATTAGAACATTCCAGCCCCTCACAGATTTCCTACCATCTAAATTCAGCGCAACAGGAAGGACTTCATTTGAGGCGAATTAAATGGATCTTGTAATATTGAACAAAGTATTATTTATGTTATTTAACTTTATTTCAATTCAAACTTGATTAAATTGAACTGTTATTTGCTCCATGTCACAATAATTTGTCATTAAAATTTTTTCCGTAATTGCAATTGCAGTACAAACACATATAGGCAAAATAAAATTTTGAAACACACAGACACAATTTTCTTTCTAAATAAATGAACCCACCAGTTAAATCCTAGTGTCTTCACTATTGATCCACTCATAGCCGGGCCTGTGTAGAAAAAGAACATAAAGACTATATAGCTTTGGATGGGTGTGATTAATTGATTGATTGATTGATTGACTGACAAACTCAAGCTTGTTTCACTAACATGGTGCATTGCCAGGTTTAGTGGGTAAGAAAACCCACGTCTTTGTCTAGAGGAACCACGATACCTGAGGGCTGTTTTTCAACACCGACGAGGTAACTTTGCGCCTGGTCGTAACGCAATGTTACCATGACAGTTAGGCCTTGGGTTGGACCAGCGGGGGTTGTAAATATGTTGAGAAACAGCGCACTTTCCACATTGGGCGATCCAGCAAAACACCCACTCAGACAAAAGGGTGTGGAGGAATTTTAATACTCATAACGCTTTTGCATGTAATAGTGCCATAGTCTTAATGTGATCTCTTTAAATAGACAATTTCGGTTTCAAAGTTGTGTTTTTTTTGCATACACCAAGGATACTGCGTAAACGTCAATGCTTATGCTTTAAGTGGCATAAGCTGTCAAAATGTTGATATTTTGATGTTAAAACAGAATGCTGAAATTATTGGCTATTTTTCTCAAGACGTATAATTCAGAAGCCTTTTAGCGCTTCTAGTCTCGAACATGTACGATAAAGTATTGTTTTGAACTAACTTTGGCTTAGAATGAATGAATGGTCGTCTCGGTTATTTAAATTTTGTTTACTTATCGATCACGTTTTCGGTTCGTACAGGCCACATACTGTATGGATTTTCCTCATTCCAACGCCAATCATTTAGTTTTTGGATGGCCTTCAAAACCTCTTACTGTCGTGACGATCAGAAATTATTTTTAAAAAGTGTGAATTTTGGCAGCTCATTCCACTTTAAATGGTCCATAGATAAATAGTGACCAGTTTGAGTGACATTTAAAAGTTGGAAACTGAAGGCTGGTATGGATGACCAATAACGCTCCAGATGGAAACATTATCTCGCAGTTGTAATCCTAAATCTTTTGTATTTTACATCAAGAAAATAATGACAACTTTAGATGGCATTTAGAAACTGGAAACTAACTAATGAAGATGATAACTTAAGAGACAAAAAAAATGGAAAATGAACCAAGAATTCGTAAGTTAAAATTCTTGGTCTTTTTCATATTGAAAAGAATGCTTGTATAGTTATAGACGGACACATATGGCTTACCAATGGCGTAACCCAAACAAAAGGCAACATCCGCAATGGCATAAACACTACCATAAACCGACACATGTCGTAAGTCCACCAAGTTTCCCATTAACGGCATCATTGAGGAATCAACCATACCTGGAATATAATTGGTATATGTACGTTTAATATTTATGATCACTAATACACACGGGCACAGGGAAAATCTTCTTGTCTAAAATAACCATGGATACGTTTAATAGGTTGTTTTAAAATACGTTTTGGTGATAATTGCAGTTGGGATACTTGGAGAGGCATGAACTTGCCAAATTTCAATATTTTCGATATTATGTTCAGTAAATCGTCAGGTATTTTACCCAAGAAGTGTATTGTAGAATCTGTTCAGTCATCAAGGTTGAGAGGGTACGGTACCTCAATGTAGTGTTTGGAAACAGCATATACCAAGACATCACATATGCGCATCCCAACGGTTTATGTTATTTTTACATTTCAAAAAACATATTTGTTTTGTGGGTCACTTAACTTTGAAACATTCTTTTTATAGGAGGGGGGGGGGGGGGCAATTTAAACTCTGCTCATCTGTGAGTATATTTTGTAACATAATTACTTGAGTCTTTCAGAAGGTTACAATAAGTCAATACTTTGTTGATCATGCGACTACTTCTCTCTAAAAAATGCGTTCAATTTGGCTGTGTCGTTTATACAATTACATTTACAGTATCCTATATCTTTCAAAAATTACACTTTCTATTGATTTTGGTTGATGGCATCACCTCCCAGAGTAAGACGCCTATCCGCAGCACTTAATGTCCGGTGTCTTATCCATTAAGACAACTGTTAGCTAGTACAGCATGGTGCGCTTAGTTTTTAATTTTAAAAACTGTATGCACCATTAACACAAAAAAGGAAAGCTATAGTACAGCGGACATTTGTACTCATCTGGAGTCGTAGATGTACTTTTGCCTAACTTTTATACAACATACATCTATAGTATGAGTTGTAAAGGCAGTTACGTAAAAACTTACGCTACCCCGCTTTGTGAAACAAACCCCTAGGCCCTGTTTCACAAAGCGGCGTAGCGTAAGTTTTTACGTAACTGCCATAAGAACCCATACTGTAGAGATACGTTAGTATGAAAGTTACGCAAAAAATACATCTACGCCGCTTTGTGAAACAGGCCACAGGAGTCGTAGGTGTATTTTTTGCCTAACTTTCATACAACATATATCTATTGGATGGGTTGCCAAGGCAGTTACGTAAAAACTTACGCTACCCCGCTTTGTGAAACAAACCCCTGGTAACGTAAATGACATAGCTCCCAGTACCGAATGCATGAGTTTCATTTGTTTGTGTCTTTTATAAAGTGAAAAAACGGTCTTCTCAGTAATTTTGGGATTTCACTTTCTTGAAAATGGCAGAAATGTTTCTACTGATGATGCAAGGACCAATAATCGAACCTTCGTCCCAAACTTAGACACTTCTTCTAAAAAATACAATCTCTGAAAATGGTTGAAATTTATCCACCATGCAGTTACAATTTACATACCAATAGCAAATCCAAGGCCAAAGTTTGGAGCTATGAGATGGAAGATGTTCTTGGAAAATGGAATCTGAAAAATAGAATATAAAAAAGAGCCCTGCAGCCAATGTTTTCTTTTGAATTGATTGATTGTTTGGTGTTTTACGCCGCGTTCAAGATTATTTCAATTATATGGCGGCGTTGCCAGTTTTATTGTGGGAGGAAACCGGAGGAAACCCACGACCTTTCGCTGGTAACAGGCAATCATCCCACATAGGTCGTTCGAGTGAAAACCCGGTCAGAACATTTTTCAATTTTTGGACTGAGTGGGATTCGAACCCGCGATCCATTGCTAGAAGGCTGTTCGGATTGAGCGTCCAGCGCTCTACCTACTGAGCCACGGAGGTCCCGTTTTCTTTCGAAAGAACTGAAACTACATTACTTTTTCTTGTTTGTTTACAATACCCCTACACTGCAAAACGTTATGATAAGCTGAGAAAACTATGGTGTTTATATACATTCAATCAAATAGTTTCAAAGTGTGAAGTATTTGGATTTGCCTGTAGTCCAACATTTGGAATTCAAAACAGAATAACACTTTGTAACATAATGACAATGTTTACGCATCTTCAGGTATGACAAGAATATCGGCAAACTAAGATTGAACCCAATTGGGTCATGGGAAAAGAAACTGAACTTTTTGTCTCCCCACCCAAGAAATACATAGGTAGAAGACAGGTAAGGGAATTTGGCCCTGATTTGTAGATCTTTCAAACACTTGTTCTCTTAACAGCAACGACTGGCCTTTGGGTTAGAGGTCGAGTCATTTTACTTTCAAGGAGTTTGATACCTAGCTGTGATTGTTATGTAACACAACTTTCCCTCATACCCTTTTGAAAAATAAAGTACCGGTTAGTCAAACAACTAAAAAAGGTTGACAGAAGAGGTTTAAACGTGCATCTTTTCTTGAGAATCACAATTCAAGTCCTAATATTTCAAAGCGTAAGCTGTACATTATTTTGCGTGCAAATCTTGCTTACAACTTTTATTCTAAAATAGTCAAAACATGAAATTTAGGTAACATAGACTTGATGAAATTATAATTCAATTTAGATATAAAGTTAGGTATTACCCTTTAGGTTTTGTTCCCTTTAAAGTTGGCTGTAAGGGTTACTGGAATTAGCGATAGTTTATCTTTTAGTTTTTCAAGGTGCCGTACTTAAAACGCTAGTTAGTTGTGATTTTGCTTAATTTCAGACATGACATGAACACGTGACGTTTCCTACTCAAGTCGCGTTGATAACGAGACGTTAAAAGCTATTGGTTTGATATAAGAGAAGCTTCAGAAAAATTAGCTGTCGTTTGCAAGCAACACTTAATGTGCTATTGGCAGTTGCATAATTAAGCGCTACTTCAATACACACGTTTCCCGGAAACGCTCTTCGAGGTCTGAGACCACGCAAATCAAACGAAGAACCCTAAGACGGTATAGATAAAAAGCTTAACGACGAGAGAGAAAGATGAGCCTCGTTTTCAAAACCGGAAGTGGAAGTCGGAAGTGGGCGTTGATTAATTCAGAGTGGAATGGTGAATTGCTATGAAGGGTTCACCATTAAGACCGGAAATCAGCGTGACTCGGCAAAAACTCACATGAAAATGGGAGCATTGGATCGAGACGAAGTGGGGGAAAAAGGTGCAAGGAAAATACAAAACTATATTTCACCAAAAAACATTATGGGAGATTGATTGGTTGGTGTTTTACGCCGCACTAAAGATTATTTCACTAATATATGACGGCGTTGCCATATTTTAAGGGATGGAAATCGGGCTCTTCGCCCGGAGGAAACGCCCAAACCTTCGGTGAGTGCCAGGCAACTATTCTACATGCGGCGATGGAGAGAAATGTTTATTTGGTCTGACATTATGGGAGGAAATGAACCCATACGACTGGTACACGCAGATGATGATAGATTAAAACAAATGATAATTGATATATCTAATTGAATCCCCTTTCCATATGAAAATACCATGCTGTGAATAGTTGTATGTTTCAATTTTCCAAACAACTAATTAAAATTCTTACTTTTATGTGTAATAACTAACTTAGATAAGACAAAAAATCATTTATATTTATGAACACTAAAACACACGGGCACAGGGAAAATCTTCTTGTCTAAAATAACCACGGAGACAAGTTTCTAATTGTTTTAAGTTTATAAACTGTAAAGTAAATGGGGCAGCCCAATAAGTCGCGGCTTAATGCTGTTCCATAATCAAAATAAAACATGTTTAAACCAAGTTTATAAACATTGGCGTAGCATCCACAGAAACATTTTTATGATAAAAACGTGTCTTAATGATAAAACTACTTTGAAACTTAATGCTAATAATGAATAACACATACTTACTGGCAACAAGTTTTATTTTTAAATTTAGTGTAGGCCCTACTGAAAGCAACTTATCATTATTCTAAAGACCGTTTGAAATAACTTTCATTGCCGAATCCTGTAGAATTTCTTTGAAAAAGATTGAAACTTTGCAAATAAAACAAACAGATGAAGTTTTAATACATCAATAAACATTTTGATCGTCTTCAATCAGGTAAAATATACCACTTAAACCATTTTATTAGACGAACTTACCGCAAACAAACAGACTCCAATTACAACCATGCCAATTAGAGAACTGAGCCACCTAGAATGTAAAGCAAATACGATATTTATGATCACTAAAACACTCGGGGACAGAGAAAATCTTCTTGTCTAAAATAGCCATGGAGACAAGTGTTAAAAAGAGGTATATCATTTAGACCTTTATACCCCATAAATTGTTGTAACAAACCCAACCTATGATATTTCATTAGGTTGACGACTGACAGGAGCTTATAGCCTTGGTCAGTAGAATTTTCTGGAATCCGTTTGTAACACATTGACAATGGTTACGCATCTTAACTATGGCAAGAACATCGGTGGACTGAGATTGAACCCCATAAATGTTGCTTCCTCCACCCCTTTTGCTGTGTGATTTGTTCTCAGTGCTAAACTGTATCATAGCAGAGGAATTATAAAACATATTCTTAAGTTCAAAGTGACATGAAATGCCAAAATGTCAGATCATTTGGCCAAAACCGATTTATAGAATTGAGCACTTTTTCCCAAATTAAGAGTAGGCCTAAATGCAAATTCCATGCAGGAGTTGTCAGTTTTTGTCACTCTTGGAAATGCATACTAACGCAGTGTTTATAAGGAACAAAAATTATCAAATCAATAAATATGGCGTCCATCATTCATACGATTGGACGCCCCAATAAGCTAAAACAACCAGTCATAATGTCAACAAGTATCCAAACTATTCAAATGTTGTCGTCTATTTGGAAATATCTTCAGGTCGTATACAGACTAAAGCCAATATTTATCGTTTCAACGTTAATTGTTTACTTCTCGAGTGTATTGCAAAGGGCGGTATTCTTTTTTTAAATCCGGATTTATGAAATTAGTCTAAATTTTGGCTGCTCTTGTCACTTTCAAGACAGTTATATCTGGGCAATACACCCACTCGACCGGAAAGCTGCGTGTTTTCGCTGAGCACCAAACATTTGAACCTTAAAAAGCATAACATAGTATACACAAAATACAGAAAACTGTATAAATATCATACTTTGAAATATGCATATTCATTGGTTCTTCGGTGGTTTACGTTAAATTTCATTTTATTTCCTTTATTCGGAAACTAACGCAATTATGCATGAACAAGTTTAAATGACAATTTAGGTTGACAACAGCATTTTTATGAGTTTGCCGGCACTCTTGTATTCAAATATTTGAATATAAGTGTTGCATTTGCCGGAAAGTAAAACAAAAACAGAAAAAAAACCACAAACATGAGACAAATTTTCAGCTAAGAAAGAAAATGTGAATTTAATATTACCTTCCCATTTTGTGGGCAAGAGGTCCAAAGATATTTGTTCCAATCATATAAGATATACTTGCAGGTAGAAATGCAGCGCCTGTTGGAAGGAAAAGTAAAAAAAATACTAAAATTATCAATACATATGTTGGCCCATATTTATACCAATCGCCTTGGTTTTAAAGGAAACTGTATGGTTCAGGTCAACTTCAATGGTGAATTGTACACATAATCTTAACAGCAAAATCAGAACAAATTTAGCAAACACCTCATTTCGACAAACATGTATTTTGCGTCCTCAGGAAAAAAAGAGAAAAACGATAACTACATGTTTATTTTTGTCGAAATATTGAGATTACCTTTGTTAAATTTATTCAGAGTTACTCTGTTATTGTATTAACACTACATTATTATAAGGTCAAGAATTACTTATGGATAACAACTTCTTGGTTTATTGGGTGACGACGTTTCGATGTAGTTCTTACATCGTTATCAAAGTCATTGACCTTATTGTAACCTTCCAACTTCTAAATGCCATTGAAAGATTTGACACTACATTATTGTATTAATCTACATGTATTCAGTTGATCAGCAAGTTACCGCCATCAGCATATCACACAATTCCTGCGTTTTATGAACTGTTGATCAGTGTTCCGAACCATTAGAGATAGTTTTACTTTCATAAAATATTTAACCAATTTGTGACAAACTTTGCAAATTCAGATCAATCCCACAAATTCCCACAAATTCCACAAATTCAAAATAACGAACATAATGTAATGTTCAGGGTGTACCTAAATAAAAGCCTAAGTTTTACTTTCATGTAATATTTAACCAATTTGTGGCAAACTTTGCAAATTCAGATCAATCCCACAAATTCAAAATAACGAACATAATATAATGTTCAGGGTGTACCCAAATCAAAACCTACCTTGTTGCCATTTGGGTGCATGCATCGTATCTATCATCCAAATGGGCAGAGACGGTTCCATCATGGCGATACCCATGTTAGCAAATGTTATTGAACCTTCAAACATAGATCAAAAATCATAGAGTCATGCATTAAAGGGGCATGAGCTGCCAAAATTGAGATATTTTGCCATTATTAAAATTATCGGCTATTTTTCTCAAGACGTACAATTCAGAAGCTTTTTAGTAGGCTACTTATAGTCTCGAAAATGTCCGATAAAGCATTGTTTTGAACTAACTTATACTAGGCTTAGAATGAATGAATGGTCGTCCCGGTTATTTAAATTTTGTTTACTTTTCGAACACTATTTTGGTTCGTACAGGCCACATACTGTATGGATTTTCCTCATTCCAACGTCAATCATTTAGTTTTTCGATGAACTTCTAATCCTCTTACTGTCGTGGCAATCAGAAGCTATGAAAATAGTCCGAATTTTGGCAGCTCGTGCCACTTTGAACAGTTTGTAATTATTGTAAGTATTAATTTTCTTTGGCCTATAAAGCTTTAATTTTCTGCCTGGAAAATGATGTTCCTGGAGAACATATTATTGTTAGTTATACTTCCATGATTGATTGATTGATCAGATGAATTGGATTATATTTTAATTATACCACCAGTCCAACCTCCAACAGCTATCAATAATTGTAGCATATTTTCTATGAAAGATGTTAAATTGTCTATCACAAAATCGTGCTGAAAAAGAAATATGTAACTTAGCACCTTAGTATAATAACCTTCACAATAAGTCATAAAATACTATGTGTTTTAACAAAAATGTTTTAACAAAATATTTTGTAGAGTTCGATCCCTATACATATGCCTCAGTCTTGGTAATGTGCCTGTGTCATCGTGACTTATTTTCAAAAATATATACAAGTATGTGTTTGATTGTTGAACAATTCACGATTTTGCCTATATGACTTCGGTTAAAGGCTTTAAAGCCTACTTCTTTAGAAAACCACTTTACAATTTCTATTTAAACTCGCATATGTCCCAATTTTGGCAGTTGAACATCAGTTGAATATCAAGTTGAAAGTTTGGTTCTCTGAGATCTTCAAATGTTCGTTTTCTGATGATAATTGGATTTTAAGAAAAGAGTAAATTTGGACGACTTTGTCTTTCTAAATACTAAATCGCCTATCTGTATACGAGTTAATATGATAATCCCCATTGTATAAACGAACCTGCAGCCACCAGAATGTAGGGATCTTTCATTAATTCTTTCAGGGAGGATCCTTCTTGAGATTCCGGCTTAATGGACGGTTGTAGGGCTAGAGTTATCAGAACTAGAAAGACAAAGATGATATAAAGAGGAAATTATGACAATTCTTCTTCATAGATTATTACATATTTCAACCACATTAGTCCATTGAAAGGCGATTTCCATTAAGAGGGCATCGAATATACAAAATATTATGAAATTAAAGCTAGAGTGTGTTGAACTAGGGGCTGTTTCTCAACAAGTCCAATCCAAGGCTTAACTGCCATGGCAACGTATACCTTCAATACTACGTTACGTCCAAAGTTACGTCTGGAGTAAAATTGTTGAGAAACAGTCCCCTGAAGTACATTATGATTTTGTACGATGATATCTTATTTTTGTTAACTTTATTTTCTCACAGCGTAAGTCAACAAAAAATAGAAAAGTTTCTTTATAACTCACTTCCATCGAGAAGAGCCAAGCCAGCCAGGATTAGGAATGGGGCCTCTTTGCCTACAAATTCATACAACACTCCACCGAAAGGCGGACCAACTGTAACAAAAAATCCAAATTGTCTGTTATTGGCTTCATGTTGAACTCGGTTTCACTAAATTTTAATGGAAAATGATAGATTGGTCGATGCCTATGTTCTGATAAATTGAAGTCGTAACCCTTTAATCTATTTCAGAATTGTAATGTCCCGGATAAACTCAATAAAACGTTGAAAGAAGATGAAAGTGAAAGGAAGTTGCGTTCTATGCCATTTTCACAGGTTTGGGGCGAAAAAAGAAGGAGAAAATACGAGCAATACGAGAAACACTTAGACCCCACAAAAAAAGGAAAGGTTTAGACGCCAAGTGAAACTTTTTTTCATAAACATCCAATAGATCTTGTTCCTGTAACGTTTATTTTGAACACATAAGGCTTGAATGAAGCTGTATACGTATGTAGATGGCCCTCAAAATTACATAATTGCTTTAGTTTTTCCCATACATACTGAGGACGCCTAAAGCCAGTCCTCCGAGAGCAATTCCCATGGCGTTACCACGTTCTCGGTCATCCGGATATCGATCAGCTAACATCCCCATTCCTGAACGAAAAAAATACAATAACGATTTGATAACATGTAGATTATATACATAGTAAAACTACTTCTTTGAGCAGTGGGTCATAGTAAATTTGAAATAGAATCGATTGATTGATGTTTATGATCGATTGATCGATCGATCGATTGATCGATTGATTGATTGATTGATGTTTACTCAAAAGTATTTCACTTATAGGAAACAAACATGGTCTCTGCATGGAGAAAACCCAGACTTTCTGCTTGTAACTGAGAACCACCCAACATATGTCGATGGCGTGAAAACCAAAGCAAAGTGTTGTTATTTTGGACCCAATGGTGTTAGCATGAGCATTTTTGGACTGAGAGTTCAAACAAAGACTGATTTTCCTGATGAGGTAAACTATTTCTAAATTTTGCAATTGTCCTTACCGGAGACACTGGAGCAAGAGGACCCTATACCCTGCACGGTCCGGGCAATAAACAGAACAGTATAACTCTCCCCAAAGGCGAAAACTGAAAACAGACAAATATAATCATTTTATTCCCGGTCCAACCAAGTGTGTTCACCTTCAGGTTAGTATAATAACAAGGCGTAGGTCTAATACATCTCTGATGAAAGCCCACAGGCGGATTTCTTCTAAAAGAAGTGCCCTTAAAGTGGACACTTTAGGTAAAATACATTATACTTCATCTTAAAGACAATATCTACCTGGTCCCAAAATATTAATTATTTATTTTTTATGACTTTCCTACAAGAAGCTATGGTTTATTATTCTCAGATGTCAAGGTGACTGAATGTCACTGAAACATGTGCACACCTTGCAACTGGCAATATGATTGGTTTATTTGACCTAAATACACCAATAGCAGTTCAGCATACCAGGTGTGCACATGTTTCAGTGACATCCAGTCACCTTGACATCTGAGAAAAATTAACCATAGCTTCTTGTAGGAAAGTCATAAAAAATAAATAAACCCTGTTTTGGTACCAGGCAGATATTGTCTTTAAGATGAAGTATAATGTAGTTTACTTTAAAGAACTATTTAGCGAATTTCTGTTACTATTGCTGTCTTTAAGTCAGAAACAAACAACCATAAATATACAAGTCGAATATCAAACATTTTAGCAACCTTCTTTTTGATCGAGCTCATCATTTAGTGTTTAGCCATGCGGGCCATTGTTTGTGTACTTGTAACTATTAAAAAAGTGAATACAAGAGTAAATACCGTATCATGTGAAATGCAGTACAAATATGGGAGTGTTTGGTTGATGCTTAATGCTGTACTCAAGATTATTTCATCTATATGAGGGCGTTGCTAGGTTTTGTTGACTCGGGGACTGGGCTCATTGTTTTGCACTTGTTTTATTATTTCAAAGAATAAAGGGATTGGGGGTAAGTTCTTAACAACTTAGACAACCCCTTCAGCAAGTAACCGACAATCGTTCCTCATATGACGATCGAGTGAAAAACCACCCAGAAATTCATATTTTCCTTTGGGCTGAGTGGAGATCCATCGATGACAAGCTATCGGTCTACCGAATAAGCCACGTAGATCTTGTTGCTTTGGAAGATGACGAGCTCGTTTATTAGCTGAGTACCACAGTGTATATGTGAATAAACAATTCAGATATGGTGACAGGTGCCTGACTGAACCAAGACCAAAAACCTATTTTGTCAAGACAGTGTAGTTTCCAAAAGCGATGGTGACAACTGTCAATCTCACAGGTTCAATAGCCTGGCCCAGAACAGACAATAATGTCTCAAGGAAGAACATTTGACAAAAGCAGTGGTGACAGGTTTCTCTGCGACGCTAGTTCAAAAACCAATCTAGAGAAATCAGTTTTCAGAAGTAACGACATACCACGTTCTTTTTATGTTTGAGCTTTGCTAAAACTGAAAATGTAAAATCATTTCAACGTCAGATATAAAACGGTTTTAAAAACATTTTTAAAAAACTCACTGATTGTTGAAACCATCATAACTGCGAATCCGGTGAACATAGGGATACTGTAACCAACTCTGGGTAAATACAAATAAGGTATTGTAAGCATATCTTGATTAAGTTAATAAAAAAGCATAGGTACACATATACTGTGAATACGGAGAACGGTGGAATAGTTCAAAAGGCTCTCAATAGATACAAATAACATGCGTCATAGTTAGTGTAACTACTACCCCTGAATAATACAATTCGTGTAACCATCTCTATTTAAATACAAATAGTGTAACCATCCCTGGATAAATACAAATAGTGTAACCATCCATGGATAAATACAAATAGTGTAACCATCCGTGGATAAATACAAATTGTGTAACCATCCCTGGATAAATACAAATAGTGTAACTATCCCTGGATAAATACAAATCGTGTAACCATCCCTGGATAAATACAAATAGTGTAAACATCCCTGGATAAATACAAATCGTGTAACCATCCCTGGATAAATACAAATAGTGTAACCATCCCTGTATAAATACAAATAGTGTAACCATCCCTGGATAAATACAAATAGTGTAACCATCCCTGGATAAATTGAACTATTGTAACCATCTCTATCTAAATACAAATAGTGTAACCATCCCTGGATAAATACAAATAGTGTAACCATCCCTGGATAAACACGATGGTGTAACCAGCCTTAAATAAATTCGTGTTACAATCCCTGGATAGTTACAAATTGTGTAAGCAGTCCTGTGTTAATTCAAATAGTGTAAACCTCCCTGGAAGAATACAAATTGTGTAACCAGCCCTATGTAAATACAAATAATTTAACCAGTCCTGGAAAAATAGAGATAGCTTATAACCAGCGCTGGAAAATAGTATAAACATTCATGAATAAATTGAACCATAGTTTAACCAGCCCTAGATAAATACAGATAGTGTAACAATCCCTATCCAAATACAATAGCGTAACCAGCCTTGAATAAATTTGTGTTACAATCCCAGGATAAGTACAAATAGTCCTGTTAAATGCAAATAGTGTAACAGTCCGCCTTGAATAAATAGTATACCTGTACTACATGTCTTGTTCAATTTCATCGTTAATATATATATATATCGAGTCTCAGATTAAGATCTATTCAAACATTTATACGAGCATACAGGTAGTTTTGAAAACGTTGTCAAAAAGTACTTGGGCCAAGCTGGCGTAATTTCGTCCATCTGTCCAACGATGGACCAACAGCTCAAAGCAGTTGAGGTGTTAAAATGCTGAAATAGACCCTTGATTGATTGATGGATTTATTGATTGATTTATTGGCCAATATATCCATATACGTAACTTTTGTTATATTGTTATTTTGGCTAATATGGCAAAGTTGTCAGATTTCGTCAACCCATGGTCATTTGGCCAACACGTGTCAGGGGGCATCCAATTGGATATACACTGGAAAAATCTCTGGAATTACCTCTTCGCGCAACGAGGACTGTTCTCACGTTTTATCAATATCATCTGCGGATGAAATTACCGTGAGATAATCTCTGGTCACAATGTTGGTCCAACATTGTTACATGATTGACAATATAATAGCAATACTACTGTTGGGTAATTTGAGGTAGGCTAACATGGTCCAAAAGTTAGGTACATGTATGCTACGTTTACCAATCAGTTTTCTTAATCATTCAATATCAGTACCTCAAAAATCTTCAACATAATATCATGACATTCGAGATCTTTAATTAATTCACAGATAAAGTGTACAGAAAAATGTTTTCATACTTCTCCGAGTAGCAAGTTAATCATATTTTGGCTTGTCGATTTTACACTAGCCCATACGTTAAAGTATAAGCCTAATCAAAATTATGTGGATGATGGTCGTAGTATTTAGATGAAAAGTAATCCCATTATCCGACCCCAGGGGTAAAATCTTAACGAGAGCTCACTGTTACCGTGAGTGTAAGTTTTTAAGGCATGGGTTCTCACGATGCGTAATCCTAAAGGGTTCTAAAATCATACACTTAAAGTGGCATGAGCTACCAAAATGTTAATATTTTGGTGTAAAAACAGA
Source organism: Lepidochitona cinerea (assembly GCA_963971465.1). NCBI lineage: Eukaryota > Metazoa > Mollusca > Polyplacophora > Chitonida > Tonicellidae > Lepidochitona > Lepidochitona cinerea. The sequence continues at coordinate 47,242,762 of OZ020553.1, forward strand.
ATGTTGAAATTATCGGCTATTTTTCTCAAGAAGTATAATTCAGAAGCTTTTTAGTGCTTCTAGTCTCGAAAATGTACGATAAAGTATTGTTTTGAACTAACTTTGGCTTAGAATGAATGAATGGTCGTCCCAGTTATTTAAATTTTGTTTACTTTTCGAACACTATTCCCGTCCGTATAGGCCACATACTGTATAAATTTTCCTCATTCCAACGCTAATCATTTAGTTTTTCGATGGTCTTCTAAGCCTTTTACTGTTGTGACGATCAGAAATTATGAAAAAGTGTGAATTTTGGCAGCTCATGCCACTTTAATAATGAAGCATTTCAAAAGTTCAACATTTATCACAGACTCGCAAAACATACCTGTTAGTTAAAGGTCCAATGAATGGATTGGCTATCAACTGCATGATGGCTTTAGATGCAAACATCAAGCCAACTTTCACGTTTTCGTTCACCAAATCAGAATGCCTTTGTTGGGCCAATAACCGAGCGGCGGCTTCTTCGTCCACGACCTCTTCTTCCTCCGTTGTATTCGTATGGTTAAAACAGACATAGGACGTCTCCGGTGTGTTCGTCGTGTAATATTTAGACACTTCAGCAAAATATTTCATGGCAGCATTGTGATGTTTAGGAATGTCCGCCAAGGAATTAGACACGTTATAACATATTGTCGTTACAGTCTGATTTCGTGGGGGAAGACTTTCACCTAGAAGCTTAGTTTCTTGCAACGCTGTTAAATTTGACACGTCATAGGGATGCTCAAGGTTGAACATAAAGTTAGGGATTATAGGCACTGAAATAAAAAAGGGTCAATATTATACAACGGGTATGTGAGCTTTTCATTTTAGAAATAAAGAACATTCTTGTCAGCTGTGATTTCTGATTAAATACTAGGGGCCGGTTGCACAAAGGTGTATTAACCTTAAGTCTGATTTATCTAGACAACGTCGCAATCAAATTCCTTTGTGACGTGACGTATTTAAGCCTGACTTAAGCTTTTTACAGCTTTGTGCAACCGGCCCCAGGACCCTGTTTCACAAAGCGGCGTAGATGTATTTTTTGGCTTAACTTTCATAGCAACGTATCTCTACAGTATGGGTTGCTATGGCAGTTACGTAAAAATTTACGCTACGCAGTTTTGTGAAACAGGCTCCTGGTGACTTTATACCTCATACTCGCTTTGCGTGTAAATATAAGCTTTTATTTTAAGTAAACGATGTCATGGTCAGTTGGAAGTTGCTGTTTAATAAAGTGGTAATGGCAGAAGGGCGGAGAGTCCAGAACTATGAAGTAATTGTTGGTATTGTTTTATCATATCCGCCATAAAAATGAATAAATAATACCGCAATGCTAAAATAAAAGAACATATGATACATGTCTGGTTTAGATTAATGAAAAATACCAATTTTCCCCGCTTATACCTTTTTTCTCGGAAGTTAAAAAAAACCCTGATTTTATTTCTCAATATTAGGTCAACCAGCAGTTACCGAAAATTAACCTAGTTTGTGTCGGGCAGATTTATATAAACTACATTATCTTCCACAGCCACACTTAATGACTGAGGCATTTACACTGCATTTTATAGCACAACCTCTGAGTCGAAGAAGCTGATCTTTTATTGCGCCTCACTTCCGGTATGTAGCTGATACAGCCTCTCTTTGACCTAACCAATCGGAAGGCTTAATAGGCGAGTGCCCGGGGGAACGGATATCAATAGGTTTATGGTTCACCGGCATCGTACTTTTCAGGCCAGGTTTATACCACACACTCGCTTCGGTGTCTCGGCCATGGAAACCCATCAAACACAGAAGCCCATGAAGACTGCTGACCATAACTTTACAAATGACTGATAAATGAAACAATCGTCGACATAAAACGTTTTACGAACCTTCTTGTGAATTGTTTGCAAACATTAAGCAAAACGTACTTATTAGGACAAATGGAACGATTGTCCGTCAAGGCGTTTACAACATACCCTCAGTGTTTAAGTATTCAACCTCAGGGTTATGGTGATTTTTTAGGTTTATCCCCTTGTTAAACTTTGACGACCTCAACAAAGATGACTTTTTGTGTTATATCTAGATGGACCGTTACGAAGTATGTAGAACGTAATAAAAAAGAACCACAATTGACCAATATAAACTCTTCGGCTTTTAGTATCAAAAATAATCTAACAAACATGTTTACACTTATATTTATGATCACTAAAACACACGGGCACAGGGAAATCTTCTTGTCTAAAATAACCATGGAGACAAGTTTCTAATTGTGTTAAAAAGAGGGATATCATTTAGACCTTTATACCCCATAAATTGTTGTAACAAATCAAACCTATGATATTTCATTAGGTTGACGACTGACATGAACTTAGCCTTGGTCAGTAGAATTTACACTTATGATAGTCTAGAAATCGTGTCTGTTTCTATTTTCTATTATTTCAGATTTGCCTGTCACAGCGCAGGACACTTTGGCCAATACGTATAGAAGTTTATGCCTGTTGTAGAAATAAAGGTGGCGCAAATTGTTCCTCGGTTAAACAAATAAGAGAATATATTTACTCCACCAACCTGATTTTATGGAGTCAAATGAAAGTTTTAGCTAACCGTGTCGGGTCATTAAGGGCTTTGAAATATTGTGAGCAGTCGAAACAAATTTCATTGGCTTTCAGTTTGACGTTTTCCGCTATGAAAGATTGCTTTACCCGGGGGTGGGGGGGAGGTTGGGGTTACACTTGACCTTGACGTGACTGGTGAATCTTGGGCAATGTAAATCCTCCATTTTCAGCACCATACTAGCAACAAATTGTTCGGGCAACATTAATGAAAGAGAAGGATTTTTGCCGCCATCTCTCGTTGGCAACGTCAAATTCCAACGTCACTACAACAGTGTTTTGTCGTGGGAAAGACATTGACGACTATAGACAAATTTACAAGACTGTTTAGGGTAATACGTCTACCTGTCAATCACAGACAAATTGACATTTAATATGTCTAGCTCATCCTCGCAGAATTCAGAAATTCAACCCGACGGTAAATCGGCCTTTGAAGCTATTGTAAACTCTTCGCGGGATGTATGTCAAGTTGTGATTCAGTTAACTACAAATGATTCCTGCTGAAAGATACCTTATACCAGTAAAAACCGTAAGCAGGAAAGTTAGGAATGAATGTTAAGGGAATTCAGTGTACCGTCTGTGCAATTTGTTTACCGACTTAAACATATGTTTTAAAATATGTGCAAAGTGATTTGATTTTTTGGCATAAAGAGAGTAGAAAGGGTAAAGAGATTGAATTGATAATCGATCGGGTAAACAAAAGAGTAACTCATGCGTTTTTATCAATCCGTCCTCTCCGTACAAATGTTACTTTGAGCCAACTGGATCTCTATTGAGACAATGGGTTTTAGCCTCAATGGATTAACACGTTCCCATCAAATGTCTGTAGTGGAGACAGAGGAGTAATAGCAAAGAGAGTAGATTGACAAGAGTGGTCACTTCGTCCGCGCCATGTTGAATTTGAAATCTTTCAGTGGCATAAATAGAAGTTGGAAGTACAAATCAAGACGAGGATTACTTATGGATAAACAACTTCTTAATTCATTGGGTGACCCAATATATTAGTCACCCAATATATTAAGAAGTTGTTTATCCATAAGTAATCCTCGTCTTGATATGTTGAATTTGAACTGACACGAGTCGATTATTAGGAACCTCATTTCTGTAGGGGGCGCCCTACAGTCGAATCGTGTACAGTCGGAACACCCTTCCGCTAGGGGGCCAGAAGAACATGCCGGCAATGCTGATTGGACGAAGTGGCCACTCTTGTCAATCTACTCTCTTTGGTAGTAGCTCTATTGGCGCAATATCTCTGAGAGTTGCCAGTTTTCAAACAGTTATTGACCTTGCTAAATATCTATAACAACAAAAGACCTTCTCCATCCCATGTTAAAACCTACTCGCGGAATTTCCATGCAGGCTTCTGCAACATTCGCAAGTTGGTTTTGAGCAATACAACAATTTTCAAACTGTGTTTCCATCACATACAAATTGGTATGTGAGATTTTTAACCAGGCATGGTGGTTTGGACAATACTACTGTCATCCTGCCTTTAAATCAAGCAAAAATTGGGATGCCTTGCATACCCGACAGCAAATCATAATAGCCTTCATTGGATATATGTTGATACAGCTATTCACAAATGATTTCTGTTTAAAAAGAAACCTTTCATGCAACCTGTACAATGTCATTATCTGTTTTTAACTAGAATTTAAAAATGATAATTGTCAAGAATTTTTTCACCATTTAGTGGACATTTGAGCGCCATCTGTGGAATATTTGGCAACTTCCTGACTGATCGCAGGCGTCTGCATTTTTTTTTAATAATTCCATATGGCTTTACTTTCCTTACATACGTTTTCATCAATCGGTCCTTTCCGAATAAAGGTTACTTCGGGCTAACTAGATCCCCATTAAGACAATGAGTTTAGTCTCGATGTGATTCTACCCACCATGGATCCACACGTTCCCATCAGATGTTCGTTGTAATGACAGGGGCAAAATAGCTCTAATCGCGAGTGTGTGTGACGACGATAGTAGAATCGTTTAATTCTACTCGAGGAATTCCACGTTTCAACAACAAAAGTCTGTCATGAAGAAGAATGGTGGCAAAGCGGTGTGAGGCAATGCGACCGTTGTCAGTCTATCCTTCACCCGCAGACAAATTGGTATGTGAGATGTCTAACGCATCCTCACGGAATTCAACAATTCAACCCGACAGCAAATCGGCCTTTGAAGCTATTATAATCCCTTTAGGGAATGTCTGTCGGCTTTGATTCGGTTATCCAAAAATGACTTGTATGAAAGAAACCGTATAAAAATCGATTAGAACGACCGACAGATGAAAATTTTAAAATATTCTTTTTCATAAGATAAACAGTATTTTATGCTATTTTGTGTGACGTCGCTGTTCAAAGCATACAAAATTGGCTACCTCGCTTTGGGGATCTCCCCAGCCATTCTTTACACAAGTTATCTATAGCATATGTTGGTGTACTAAACTTACTGACCATGGTCTGGTTAACATGATCGATGTACAGTGGAGGGGTTACATTTCCTTTATTTTCTTTCGACAGCATAGGCCTACATGAAAAAGCTTAGCAGGAGGAACTCAAAGTGTGCTTTTAAGTTCACACGACCAGGCATACGTTTTTTATCTACTAGAATTGAGTTATTCCCATATTGCCTGTCAAGGGTCGGCGCCACCGTGTCCTCTGCATTGATAATACAAGGAGAAGAGGGATTGGTTGGTTGTTCGATGTTTTACGCTGCACCCAAGATTATTTCTCTTACATGGCAACGTTGCTATTGGGGAGAAAACCCGTTGACCAGGATGGTCAAGCCATTGTATAGAAGATAATACTTATAGAGTACGCCGTTAATCTTCTTTTTCATTGAACAGACAAATTTGCATGTCAGATCTCCAAACACATGGAAACGGAATTTAACAATTCAATTCGACGTCAAATGTTTCTTTGAAGCTATCGTATTCCCTAAAGAGAACGTCGGCTAGAAGAAGTCCGTTTAGCAAATAACCGTCTCCTAAAGAACTCAACGAGAACCTAACATTCTCTCTTTTGAATTGTCGTTCACGTTTAGTTCCCCGTCTGTTTTTTATGGTTCTGTAAGGGGATTTGTTTTTTAATAAAACAAAATTTTGTTTAGCTTTATTGAAAATACAAAATACTATTACAGCAAGCATAAGGTTTCAGAACAATATCAGAATATTGGCCATGGTTTACAATGCAATGGCGTCATTCCTATTGTATGGTAATCTTGGATTATTATTTTTTTTTAAACAGGACAGAAAAAGGTAGTTTTTCGAAGGGCGCAACCTTCAAAGTGGATATTGCATATATTTAAGCACCGAATCGCAAAATAGGGCCGATACTTAAAGTGTGCAATTTGTTATTGTGTTTTAAACTGAACACTATCTTTTAAACTTAACCTCATACACAAAACAAATGTTCACGTTCATTTTCTAAAATCCATATTGACAATAAACTGTTCACTTAACTGCAGACCTATTGTGTTTTATGATCTACGATACAGTGAACCAATTAGAGACAAGATTATGTTAGGAGATTATGTAACAGTGAAAAACTGCCATTCTATCTATCGCAGATAATAGATCAGAGAAAAATGAATGGTATTCAAGGTGTAAGCGGCATTCTATCAAAGGAATCTAATTAAAGGTATCCATTTCTAGACTGGTCGATAAGATCACGTTCATTCAAATGTCGCTCGGTTCACAAAAAGGGATCAGTGTCGTCATTTAATCTAATGACCGGACATTTCATCTGGCTTCTTAGAATAGACTCACCCAATGACACTAATGGGTTGTCTAATCAAAGGTAATAGCAGTTGCTGGGGAAAACGCGAGTCTTGTACATTGTATCTATAACAGACCTAGAGTCATTTGCAATTTTGGAAAAAGGTATGGAATCATGGATGATTTATTCAATTTGATTTATTTTCTTTAATATATAACAAACTATGAAAGTTTGTCATCATGCTCCTGTTAATCATTGGATTCTATTAGAATCAGCTTCCACAAATGACAAACATGTATTGAACAGTGGAAACAGTGCCAAGTGAACTCTTAGCCAGCGCTACGTGGCCAAGCTAAACGTTCCATAAGGGTAGACAAACTCAGTGAAAAGGCTATATCACTTGTTTGAGTGGCATTTAGAAGTTGAAGATTTAAACAGGAAACCAAAACTGTATGCATGGATTACAACTTCTGGATTAATTGGCCTGCGACATTTCGGTGCAGATGCTAGTACCGTTATCAAGCATACTGAACATAGCGAATAAAAATTGTTTAAAAATAATTGGCGTCATGACGAACGACGTCATGCAAAGTAATCGAGAACATACGTTATATATGGCATAACGTCATCATGGCAACGTAAAAACATAAACATAGTAAAATTAACATATAAGGAACGCAAGTCTCATAAGAATCATTACGAGATTTTGTGATATCCGGTGACAGATGACGCCATTAAGAACGTTTTCGATGACGTTGCAATTCCATTCGACGTATTTTGATCCATAACGTCAGATTTAAACGTCATGTTGGAACGAAAAACGCTCAGTGACATGCGCAATGCAATGCCCGTGACAGGAAATATGTGGAATTCACACGTGACTTGCGCTCCCTATTATGACAGAATACACGTCACGCAATGTCCGTTATGAGGATGAAATGAGCCGGGTTTGAATAATTTACCCGCAATTAAAGAGCAAAGTGTAATAGACACAAATTGAAGTTAAGTTAACAATACATGTATATCATTAGTAATGTGTTTAATACTACCGAGTTGTGTTGTTAATTATGTCATTATAGGCCATGGGGATAAAAAAAAAAGCGTTACCATATGTGAATAGAAGTATGGAATTTCTGGTGTAACTACTTCTGTAAAGTATATTATAATTCATTTTACACCCAGTTTTAAAACAAGTTTTGATTATTTTTTGTGACTTATGCTTGATTTTTCTCAGAGGTCAAATGGCTTGATGTTACAGATACCTGTTCGCGGGTTCGAATCCCACTCAGTCCAAAATTTGGACAATTTTCTGACTGGGTTTTCACTCGAACGACCTATGTGGGATGGTTGCCAGTTACCAACGGAAGGTCGTGGGTCTTTGCCCGGTTTCCTCCTACAATAAAACTGGCAACGCCGCCATATAAGTGAAATAATCTTGAGCGCGGCGTAAAACACCAAACAATCAATCACTCAACCTGTGCTCAACTTCAATATTGCAGTTCTATTGGCGTATTAATATTAGTTATACGACATCCTTCCATGGGTAAACGGGTAGATATTTGTTGTCTGACATTAACATTTTTCTGATACGATACGGTAAAATTGTACAGGTCACGAAGATCATCCATGATGCATTCCGGAGCTGAACGTGGAAATACATTATTTTGTGTTGAGTTGTTCGAAAGTGTATTAGACTTAATACCGGTCTAAAATGACGTCGCGTAACAAAGAAATTGAATTGTGACGTCGCAAAGTTATACCGGTATTAAGCCTAATACACTTTTGAACAACCGGCCCTGGGGCCGGTTGTTCAAAAGAAAATTAGCTTAACTGCAGGTTAGATGACGTCGCGTCACAAAGGGATTTCTTTGTTACGTCACGTCATTTAATCTGCCGTTAAGCTAATTTTCTTTTGAACAACCGGCCCCTGGTCACGAAAATCATCTATGATACATTCCGGAGCTGATCGTAGGAATACAGTCTTTTGTGTGCCTTTGACGAATCAAGAAGAAACGAGAATCTAATATATAAATGTATATGAAAACAATCTAATGAAATTATAAAGGTCTAAATGATATACCTCTTTTTAACACTTGTTAGAAACTCGTCTCTATGGTAATAACAGACAAGAAGAGTTTCCCTGTGCCGGTGTGTTTTAGTGGTCATAAATATATATGAAAACAATATCTTCCACATGCTTAATGCAGATATGTTTACTTACCTACTGTTGTCAACAGCATATTATCTAGAAAGAGGGCGATGAAAACAATAACTAAGACCAATTTTCTTGACTGTCGACATTTTCCAATGCAGTCATGAAAGGAAAACGTCCACCGGGTACCCATAGTGACCGTTTGACGTCCGATTTGTGGAAAGAATTATTCTCTATCTGTAACAAACAAAAAAGGTATAAAGTAAAGTACAAGAACATTTGTTTTACTTCAGAAGTCACATATGTTTTCAATAAAAACACTGTGTAATAAAAAATAGATCATTCAAACTCTTTTTTATTTTATATTGTTGTTGTTTAACATTGCACATGGTTGTAATGTAATTTGACTTCTTGTATATTGCCAGCGTGCAACTCTGCGTCTCAGTCTTCTTGAGATCGGCGTTAAACTCCAATCAACTCGACTTCTGAGCAAAAAGCCAGTAATTGCTTGAAAATAACAACCGTTTAAAAATATCTATTGGTCAGGGTTAAATTCCCTTGCCTGTGAGTGTCTTTTACCTAGGTATTTCTCATGGAACCTATTGCAATATTTGCAATTTCTTTTCCCATGATCATATTTTGTTTAATCTCAGTCTAACTGACTTCTTGTCATAGCTGAAGATCCGTACAACTTTGTAAATAACTCAATGTATTACAAAGTATGCCTACAAAATTCCACAGACTTTTGCCAAACTCCTGTCTGTGTTCAATCAACTGAAATATCATAGCTTTGGTTTATTACAAAACTTTTGATTGCCGATAAAGATCCAAATGACACAATTAGAGACTTGTCTCTATGGTTATTTTAATGAAGAAGAGCTTTGCCGTGTCCGTGTGTTTTAGTGTTTTTGAATCAAAACATTTTACAAGTCAATTGTTACAACTTGTTTCGGTGTTGGGATATTTACGTTGATCTAAATGGAGTCACAAACAATTTGTAAACTTACAAACTGTATATAGTTGAGGCTATGTATACGGAAAGGGACTCGTAAGTTTTATAACTTGTCCTCAATCCCTTTGACTTTATACTGTCCCCTAAGTTCAATACAATACAATGCTATTTATATCTAAGAAACTTTTTTCTCTCAATCACTGCGTCCTGTGATTTTCCCCCTCTTTTACATTACAAATTTACAGAAAGCACAACCTAAATTTAAGCACCTTCGTCGTATATTTCTGCTCTGAAAAAATGGTCTCATTGAGATTGTAACGCAACATCTTCCGAAGAATGCCTTTCATATTTCTATCATTGATGGCATTAGCATGTGAAGTTTTTACTTCAATTTATAATAAGAAAGACAAGTTGAAATGTCACAAAGATCGTTATACCCAATTCCATTTCAAAAGTATTTACTACTTTTAACGAATCCAATTGCTTGTCCCTAAGTTTTACTTTGAGAATTGTGGTAAGTCCATTTAATGACTGCATTATCAGGCTATAAAGTAAAACAGGCTATAAAGTAGTCGATGAAACCGGGCTCATATTCCAAAGATACCACCGACCTTCCACACAAGAAAACGAAGGAAACCTTGGAAACTAAAATTGTCCTTGGATACCTTGTCTTGTGGTTTTACTTGTGATACATGGGATAGCAGGTGTTCCTGATGTATAGAAACCTATAGAAAGTCACGTTTCCAAAAGCACTTTTGTTTCACGTAAAAATGGCATGGCAAGAAGGGGAAGAACTGCAGCCATTAAATTTTCCTTCTGACGAATTGTAGACGGAGACTGGAGACGAATGGTTCGTAAACCATTCCGCCTAAACAAATAGTGTGAGTTCTTAAATAGGGAGATCGCATAACTCTCTACCTTTACCTTGTGCAACATGGCAAATCGATATTTTGCGCAAGAATACGACCTGTCTGGCGTAAGTGTCCTTCGCCAATCGTAATCTTACAACCACTTAGACGGACATGAACGACTTAAAGAGTTCCAGCACACTGTGACACTACATCGATCTAGTCTGTTTCTACTATTAATCATTCGAGAAGCACTTCGATCTGACCCCATCAGTAATTGATCCACACAAGTCGAACAACATAAATAATTCCAAGTAGCTTTATTTCGCAGATGTCCGTCTTGGAGACACATTAAAGTGATTCGGAAGCGACAAATCATTGATAATATTGTAGACTGTTGGCAACTATCAAATCCACTAACATTTAATAAAGATGCATACTTCAACCAAGCATCAAAGCATACGTTCTTTCGTGGCTTAAAGTAACATTCGGGAGTCTGTTTCACAAAGCGGTGTAACAGTCGATACTGTAGAGATTCGTTGGTTTGACAATTACGCAGGTTCCCGATCTCTTTGATATTAAAATAGAGAGTCGCTCAGCAGACATGTGCCCACAACCAGTGGGAACAAGATTCGAAACTCTTAAAAGGAAACTTTTCATGTTTTTTCTTGTTAAATTTATAGGACTTCTTGCTAAGATACTCTTATTAAAATGCTTAGAGATTTGGATATCTACATTGTAACTATAAAGCTAGCACGACAGCATCCATATGCAGTTTATGTTTTCGTTCTTCGTGTAAATGATCACGGTCTCTCTCTGTCTACAAGAGCAGCGTTGTCACAAAAGATTTAAAAGTAGAAAACGCACCATGAGTAGACAACACCGCCATTGAGCAAAGCTATTTTGAGTAGACAACACCGGCCTTGGGCGAATCTATCTTGAGTAGACCACATCGTCGTTGAGTGGATGTGGAGCTAGATGTATCTTGCGTAAGGCACAATCAATAAATAAATCAATGTTACGTAAACCTTTGTACTAGAATTGTGGTTGCTGGACTGCTCTTGAACGGGATGAGTCAATTTTAAGTTTTGTTGGGACATATTGCATGTAGCGTTAACTAATGCTATCATTTTCTTCAAGATTAAGTATTACGACTTCTAGTACATGTACCAATTGTATTGTGTATGCAGTATTTTCATGTTTTCTCTTGGGGAAAAATGTTTAGTTTAGAATATCTTTCCATCACAAAGTTTTCAAAAATAGTTTATTCTAAAAAAAATATAGATACTTTAATTTATACAGAGAATATTTCTAAGAACCGTAGTATTCTCAGCATTTTTTTTAATGTAACAAATATTTAAATTCTGAATATACATCCAGCTATTTAATATGTTTCTACTTAAAAGGGAATGTTTAAGTTGGAATAGGCCAGCTGTGTTGATTTTTTTCTTATTGCTTTATATTTTCAGTCTAATATTTTTTTTCATAACATATGAGCTCTAGGCATATATTTAAAACTATCTTTGCCACACACAAATGCCTTCAGAAATTCGATATGAAGAAAAAAAGATATATATTCATGTTTCAAACATACGAATTCTACAAGGTAATGATAAATGAATTCGTATAGGCTATACGTATAGATACGATAGACCTTTTGAAGTCTCGGGTAGGCTATTTATGAAATTGCTCTAAAAACGTTTCGAAGAGAGAAAGATGATCTATATACATGCGTTCCAAGCATACATTTGTTGTATAAGAGGTCTTCTCCGATTTTGTTATGTCCAAGAAGTGCTAATTGTCTAAGGCGAAAACAAGTCTGAGTGTGAATAAAGCTAATATAGTTCGTTTCAAGCAAGAAACCACAGTTTTATATCTCTTTGATAACAAATTCCGTTCATCCTTTCAAAATCGGTACCGGTACGAACAATAACAAACGCAAATGTAACATGCCAAGGTAGATGTACACATTTAACTCGCAGGTACAGATATACGTCTAGCATGTCGTATAACATTTCATTGAAGAATATTTTCGAAATCAGAAAATAGAATCACCATTTCTGTCCAAGTATAGCATAATAACTTTGAAAATCTTGCCAAATGTCATTAAATACATCGTCCACTACATTATTACCTCTTAACGTGCACACAAGTCTTGGGAATATATTGGCAAACGTCATAAAACAATGCCGTAGCAAATCGAAAGGCCCCATATTATAACCCTAGCAAATAGTTATAGTCTTTGTTCTGGCTCAATAATCTGACCCGCTCAAAACAATGTGGTTTTTGCTAACTACAGTCTGATAAACCTAACTTCCACCACGAGAAATACCAGCAATATTCCCCTACCTGCTGTTTGCGACGTGCCAAAAATGTATAAATAGGAACATATTTGGATCCACATATAGACCACTTGCCGTGGCAATGTCTTGGAGACATCTAGTATCTAGATGGATTTGACAGCCGGCGTGGGAATAACGGAGAAATTCTGTGGCGTGACATGATTTTAGATTTGGCGAATCTTCTCTGTATGATTACTATAGTTACATGTCAGACTTCCTTGGATACAAATACAGCAACTAATGAAGCATTCAGAGGTATTGCATGTGTACGAACATTTTGACTCAATCTCTTTTATCTAGATCCCATTTGGAGTGTCTCTTACAGCAAATGTCAAATTCTAATGAAACGTCCAAGGCAATTTTCTTCGTCTCCCCAGATGATATCCGTTCTGTGCGTCAGTTGCGTTTTTACAAAGTGCTTTTAAAACTCCAATCCAATAGATCATTTATAAAAGACTTACTGGGGACTTTAAACTGTATTTTGATTGACAAGAGCATTAATAGCTGAACCTCGGATCCTATCCCTATGTCTTCTCTCTAACATGATTGATTGATTGAAGTTTTACGCTGCACTCAAGATTATTTCACTTACATGGCGGCGTTGCCAGAGGAAACCGGAGGAAACCCCCGACCTTAGGCGAGTACCTGACAACTCTTCCACATAAGGCGACCAAGCTAGTGAAAAATCCACTCAGAATTTGTTCACTTTTTATTTGGTTTGAGTGTGATTCGAACCCGTGCCGCATCGATGGAAGATATGTGTGGGACTGAGGAACTATCACTCTAACCCACTGGACCACCAAGGCCCCCTCTCCAACACGAAGCTCCAAAAACAGACAGCAACACAAAATACTTTGCCTACTTGTCATATCTTCCGAACAATAATTTCCATTACAATTTAACTTAAATGGATGACGATGTTATCGTTGCTGTTCGATCTAAGTATTTAGATTTTCAATCTAATATAATCTTTAAAATTTGCCGAGATGACTTAAGATGCAAACAATATAAGTTGATTGATTGATTGTTTGGTGTTTGAAGCCGCGCTCAAGACTATTTCGCTTTTATGGCGACGTTGCCAGTTTTTATTGTGGGGGGAGACCCACGACCTAACGGTGGTAACTGGCAACCGAAATATTGCAATACAGCGAGTATCGATGTAGCTTTTGGTTTCTCTACGGTCTTGGAGTTCCAACAAGAACCTTACAAAAAAAATCCTGGTCAGGATTTCAAACACCAGTGGCCTGTTTCACAAAGCGGCGTAGCGTAAGTTTTTCCGTATCTGCCATAGCAACCCATACTGTACAGGTACGTTAGTACTAAAGTTACCGTGGTTTTTAAATGCCAAGGTTTACCAATTGATATACCATGTTTGTACGGCAAATCATGGGTTTGTAGAGAAAATCATTGTTTTCTAGAGAAAATCATGGGTTTGTACGGCAAATCATGGGTTTGTGTATGTTTATTAGGGAATCGTCTCCATAAGAACCATATTTGACAATAGAAGTGTTTAGTTTAAAAAAATAACTCTGCATGGATGAATATAATCTAAAAGGATAACGGAAATGAATGGGATACGACTGATCAGTGAACATGTATTATGTTATACCTTCGATAATCATTTGTTGTACACAACTAATTAATACTTGAAATAGACTGTAGGGAGTAACAAAATTAAGAATAGAAAATCCATTTCATGAAGTAGACATAAAAGAGATTTATTGTGGATGTCCCTCGGCCTAAAGGAATAAGTTGATTGGCAGTCGCTTGTTAAAAGTTAATACAATTTTTTCCTCAATAAATGAGTTGTCAATGCATTTTTTGTATTCTTTTTGAAGTCAACATAAATCGGGAAATCAAACAAATATTCCGGATATGGTTTGAACGAAACCACCAGATAAAATTACAAAACGTTTGTTACTTTCTTGTGGTTTATAATCAATTCTATTTGATTCTAATCCAGCTTGTCACCAAAGGAAACGTTTTTAATAGAAAACTGACACAAGAGATAATTCTTGCGTATAACGCAATATATTAAAAGAGCCATATACGTACAAAGAAAGAGAATGTCAACCAGAGTAAAAAAAAATGATTCATTAAAAGATAAAACGAAATAATTATTTATCTCCGGATAGAAGTTGGACCCTCGTCCAAAGAGACTTGCAAATCGATGTTAGACTTAAATGATTGATTGTTTGATGTTTTACGCCGCACTCAAAGCTATTTTTTTAATATTTTGTAGACCTTTGCTTCAGAATTCGAAAACAAACGGAATATTGAAAAATCTAACAACGATATTTAAAGCGCTCGTGTAGTAGAACATAGTACCCTTCAATTGACAGAGCAAAGAGAGTAGATAGACAAGAGTTGTCACTTCGTCCGCGCCATGTTGAATTTGAAAAATTTCAATTTAATTCAATTTTATTGTACTTGGCACTTGAACAAAGCAGAGTACAAACAACAAAAAGTGTAACAATCATTACTTGGAAATATTTACAATGGTAACTAAAGTACCCCCTGACGCGGACACGATTCGATTATTAGGAACCTCCTTTCTGTAGGGGGCGCTTTTCAGTCGAATCGTGTACAGTCGGAACACCCTTCCGCTAGGGGACCAGAAAACATGCCGGCAATGCCGATTGGACGAAGTGACCACTCTTGTCAATCTACTCTCTTTGGACAGAGGGGGCCTCGGTTGACCAAAGAACCTTTCGGCTTATGGATTGACGCTTGCGCAGTAACCTCAGTGTATGGCCAAATGACGCTAAATGAGTGTTTGGATCAATCTGACGTCTTGTTCATTTCGTCTATGACGCAATGGGATAGAGGCATGTAACAGCGCATGTAACAGAGAGATGACGTCAATGCCATAAAATTCGAACAACAGGCCGAAAGGAACTGGTTAGAGTGAGCATCCCTCGGTCCCACACAGACATTCCGTCGATGCGGCGGGGGTTCAAAGAACGCTCACAGCAAATAAAAATTAAAAAAAAATTTGAATGGATTTTTCATTCGGTCGCTCTATGTAGAAGAGTTGCCAAGTACTGGCCAAAGATAACGGGTTCCTCCGGGTAATGAACCCGGTTTCCTCTCCCAGTAAACCTGGCAACGCCACCATATAAGTGAAATAATCTTGAATGCGGCGTAAAACATCAATCAATTGACTGAGAGACCGTAACAAATATCACCGGTTAAGTGCATGTAGATTCTACTTACGATTTATTTTAAAACGTACAAAACCCAGATCAGATCAGATATATGGTGTCATATAGGACTAATGGATGTAGGACAAGGGTTCAACCTTGTACTATGCCATTTTTAAATAAAATTGCTTGACCAATGCATGTATTATACCTTGGGGTATCTCTCATAAAACTGACCCAGCAAGGAGGACCACTAAGTATGCCAAACACATTAGCCTCCCTGACGTTATATGGTCTGTATATGGGGCCTAATGTCAAAATTAAGATGATGGCGGGTGGGTGGGAAGGGTGATCATTGGTTGGTTGGTACTTTTGTCGCCATATAACCTTAGCTGTTGAGTGTGACGTTAAGCTCAAATCAATCAATCAATCATAAACCTGAACTCTTTTAACCGTCTGACAACAAATAGCCGAAAACAAATGCATGTAGCGGACATAACGGCATCGTAAAACATAGCAACATATATATATTCTTATGCCTTGTGCAAGCTTTGTAAGTCAGTACCCAGACTAACTGGACCCTCATCCGACAAATAAAAGAGTCCCAAATAGTCGGAAGTATCCTAACTATATGGCCGTCAAAAAACCAGGGTCGGAGATGCAGGCTTTAAGGGTCCTCTATATGGATTGTGACTTAGGGTCACTTTTGGCGGTGGGATGCCATTTGGTCATCTTTACTTTAGACCGTTTATGCTACTATGTTATCATTTTGACTTTAGGCTGTTTAGGAATAGCCAACTTCGTTTAGAGAAACTATAGTGCTTTTCGGTGTCCCTCAATGAGCAGCTATTAAAAATGGGCTATGCATGTACCTTCAATAAAAAAAGTTAGAAAACAAGCAAGTTGATGATTGGCACGGCCACAGTTGTTGGGGTAAATGAAGCTGGGTAAAAGGAAATGTCATGGCGCATAAATTACCAACATATTGGCTTGCTAAAAATAGCAGCAGTTTTATGAACTACGCCACAGTTTCCTAAACCCGAACACCGCCTAAAGGCTACATGCCTTATTCCTGGATACCTTTATCTGAACGACCGAGCCATCCAATAGCACATTACGGTTGAGTGGCGATAAGTTCTATAGTTATGTAACGATTCAACAAACCTCAGAAAAAAATGAAATACAACACACTCAAATTGAGCGTGTATACCTGAAAATACATATTTCGTCAGACACTTCCTATGGTGTAGAAACAACTGTTTCGTCCATACATACTTTTCACATTTAGGGTCATTGTTTCTTTTAAAAAAACCGACATTAACGTAATCGTACAAACCCGAAACTGAACTGAAAACTAACATTTAAAAAAAAAAAAAACATCATCTTTGTTTAATGGAAAATTTACCAATATATGGTACCTGGTACCACTTTAGCAGATATTTAACCCTACATTCGTATAGCAGTTGGAAGATCGTGGTAAGTTTTACCATCTGCTGCTTAACTTAGATAGAAACTGTGTTTATGTGAACATTTCCGTTCATTGTTGCCAGTAAATCCGGACGTCATTAATACTGGTTATGTGACAGTTATTGGAGTGACTCTTCGTGTACATAAACGTCTTTATTTCCCAGCTTTATTTTATATATGGAGTCGTTGATCTCTCGGTGAGTGTTCTGCTATTTTATGTACATTTTGACTTAAATGTCGTGTCTTACAAAGCTGGTGTAAATATGCGCATGATGCGGCATAAGCTAATAACATGGAATAGTTTTGACCAGGAGCCTGTTTCACAAAACGATAATTACAGCGCAAGTTTTTGCGTAACTGCCATAGCAACCCATACTGTATAGATGTTGCTATGGCAAATAAGCCAAAAAAAATACATCTACGCAGTTTGGTGAAACAGGCTCAAGGACGCAAATTCATATGGTTTTCACGCTGACGTATGCCTTAAGCAAGCTTTGCAAGTCACTACCCAGACTAATGGTGTGTTTCCACGGACCTGCGTTAACGCGTGCGTTGACGGATGCGATTGTTTAACGGATAGGGTGAAGTGTTTCCACGGACTTGCGTTAACGCATGCGATCGATAGTGCGATCTGTCATAAGGTTACGGTCAAAAGTCAAGGTCATATATCCTTGACAATATTTTTTTTTCCGTTTGGGGAAAGAACGTGAATAAGTGGACATCTACACAGCTTTTTTCATACAAAATACATCTACAACACATATAGTCAGTAGGAGTAGGCCTAAAATTGAGTAAACAAACTCACTCGGTGTTTTCTTTGGATTTCGATGTTACAGAAAAGGTCATCGGGGTCGGAAAACCCCTTCAATGACGTCATGATCAGCGAAATCCCTCGTCCGTTACCTCATCCGAAGCGTTAAAAATGGGACAAGCCCCATTCTCCGTCCGTTAACGCGTGCGTTAAAAAATATCGGACTGGCCATGGAAACACTATAGCGTATTTCTGTAGTTCCCATTCTTTAGAAAAAATCGCATCCGTTAACGCACGCGTTAACGCAGGTCCGTGGAAACACACCATAACTGGACCCTCATCCGACAAATAAAAAATATGGATTGTGACTTAGGGTCACTTTTGCCGGTGGGATGTCATTTGGTCATGTTTACTTTAGACCGTTTAGGCTACTATGTTATCATTTTGACGAAAGGCTGTTTAGGAATAGCCAACTTCGTTTAGAGAAACTATAGTGCTTTTCAGTGTCCCCGGATGAGCAGCTATTAAAAATGTATTTAAACTCACTGCACCTACTGAGACGGCAATGGATTTCACGGACATCAGACACAGCGTTTGTAACATTTATTTATTCATTTATGACTTGATTAAATAATCTTGATTGAATAATTAATCTATTCACAGATTAGTCTGCTTGAGCCATACTGTGACACTGAGAGAATAGCGTCCTAGTTATTCGATAACACTTTTACTCCAGGAGGCCTACTTTTTAACAAATCAGATAGAATATCAACCTAGTTTAAAAACAAGCTTCGATTATTGTTTGTTCTTATGTCGCTTTCTTCAATAATACCTTTTTGGCTATTATATGAAGTATTTGATTAAATGTATTATATTTTAAAGAAAATATCCTTATTCTAGACGATAGTCCATGAACAATAAATAATTATGGAAAAAACATTTTGTTCTGTAGATATATACAGCTTACATAAAGTGACCTTAGTATATACTTAGGCGAGAGTTATTGTCTAGGTTAGCAATGGAAAACAATACTTAATTTAGTATGCTTTATATCCTATGCCTTGTCACGGCTTCACCTTACTCACCCCCCCCCCCCCCCCCCCACTCACCCCCACAACCTCACCCCACCCGCACACACACTTTACAACAAAATGTTCAAGTGGCATGAGCTGCCGAAATTCACACTTTTTTCATAATTTCTGATCGTCACAACAGTAAGAGGCTTTGAAGGCCATCGAAAAACTAAATGATTGACTTTGGAATGAGGAAAATCCACACAGTATGTGGCCTATACGACCCGGAATAGTGTTCGAAAAGTAAACAAAATTTAAGTAACCGGGACGACCATTCATTCATTCTAAGCCAAAGTTAGTTCAAAACAATACTTTATCGTACATTCTCGAGACTTGAAGCACTAAAAAGCTTCTGAATTATACGTCTTGAGAAAAATAACCGATAATTTCAACATTCTGTTTCAACGTCAAAATATCAACATTTTGGCAGCTCATGCCACTTAAAAAAATTCTATACAGAAATGAGGTATTTCTAGTTAAAAAATAAGGAGAAAGTGTAAGTAAGCGTAGAATGCTACCGGTTGGTATGCATTTGGTTATGCATTTGTTGTTGATCATGAAGTTGTATTAGGGCAAGCAATTGCCGTAATTAAAATATGGTTATGGCGCCAATCCACAGGAAACCTAATAAATGCTTCTAGTGAAGGTTTATTTTAATAGTTTTTTTTTTCGTAATTATAGTTTTGACTTATCCATAATCGTTTTATCTGCTCAAATAAAGCACACAGTAAGATAAAAATCGCCGCTTAGGTCAATGATATTACATGTTATAAAACCTTAATAAAAAGCTTTAAAGGCATTTGTAGGCAGTTAGCTTTAGCTGAAGATCAGAGCGTGTGTTGACAAAAGGGATCGAAGAATGTCGATTAAAGACACACGTTTTGTGGGCATTCCAAGAAACAGAATAGTGACATTAGCACGAATGGCCTGTCTTAGAACAATATGCTAGCAACAAGCTTAACTTTAACAGATTGATTTAACGATAACACCATTATCACCTGACAATTTAGAGTACTTGTCTTGAATTGATTCCAGACTTAAGTTAAGAATGAATGTCCATTGGAACTAGTAGTAGTCCACACTACACAATCACAGGCTAGAAAAGAGTATGATATCCCAGTGGTTACAGCATGTTTGTTGCGTTCATTTAACACTTAAAGCTATTACGAAAACATCCCGACACAAATTAAATCCAAATTCACCTGAAACAATGATAAAAACCAGATACGCCAAATGCGATCACTATATAAAAAAACGTGCACACGCTTCAAACACATACGAAAGGAGATACATAAACGACGCACAAAAACAGGTAACATCCATTTAAAAGATTGCAGATAACTAAAACATTTAAACGCAAACAAGAACCTTCAAACAGTTAAGATACCCAAAGCAAAACGATTGTCTTAATTGCTGGCGATTTCATACAAACGCTTTACTAAGATCTGAAAATGCTTGATCTCGGAGACGAGAAAATGACAGTAAACAATTGAATGCCTAAACATAGAGAAGTCGTTTTCAGCAATTTAGATACATGTACTAAACGAATTATCTTACCTTTTGAAGAACATTAAGGCAGAGAAAGCTTCCATCATGTTATACATGTATCACAAAGATCCTAAAGGGTTCACAATCCAATGTTAAGCTATAAGGCGAATAGAGTATAACAGAATTGCTGTTTTACTATTGGATTTTCCTAAAATTGAACCAGGAATCCACTGATGGTATGTTATAAGACACGAGCAAAAATCCTAACTAAATTTGCGAAACTTAACTGTTACCGTGCGATTTCATAGGTAGGCAAGAATTTCAGTGGAACCTGGCCGTCATTCTGCGAAGAGCGGTTCTTTGGCGAGTCCACGAGACAAATGGATAAAATTTGAACATTCATCGATTTTTGGCGATACGATCAATTACTAGTGTGTTATGCAGAATCAGAGAGACAATATCACCGCAGTAATTGCACCAGATTTTCTTAGCATCACACACGTCCTGCGTAACGCTGAATTAATGTCCCCCACCTAGACATGTCATATTATATATGTATAGAGCGGTCATCAAGTCAGAAGCTAGTTGGAGAATCATAGAAAATCGAAGATAGAAGGGCTCGTTGAACACTGGACCATATCGCATCAAGCATTGGTGAGTTGAGGCGTCCGTCTCAGTCGGGAAGCCCACTGATGGATGTTTGCCTTGTCTTTTATTAATGGCCAATACCCGAACCCACAGTCAATATTTGACATGAATTTGTAGCTGTCAGCTCGGAACAGAAGCGAAAACAGTCAGCCTCACAACCCAATACCACGCTAGATAAATCCGGGTGTAGTTTTTATGATGCCTAACACAGCTTGCTAACACTACTAACTAGTAAATCAGCTAAAATCCAGTTTCTTCAAATAATAATTATTTCCTGTGAAAACAGTTTATTAAGATGACGTATTTAGTACCTCTTCATTTATTTAAAATTTCAAATAGTTGCATGGCTATCTGCCATACAATATGTTCCTTACTATTTTATCGGCTATACGATTGTTTGATTTTAATACCATCAAAACAAATTTGCCCCTTTACAGGGAAAAGTGGATATGAAATAATTATAAAGTTTGGACAGATTTTCCCAATTTCGAATCACGATGAAGTTGACAAACATATATATACAATTTAGGAAATGGATCTATCAGCTAGTTCAAAACACAGCGTTTTTGGTAAAACGAAGAAAAATCCACAAATACTTTTTATCTTATGGGCATGCTTGCCGCTAAAATCCAGAAAACTGTTTACATTAAAAAAAACAAGATCGTTTTCTGTGTTTTTCCCCGTTAGAGGAAGTTAAGAACTTTCGCTTTTACAAAAGTTTTGCCATCATTTAGTATTTTTAATTTTAAAATGTAAAACAAAGGAGGAGCCATGAATTGCGCACAGAAAAGCTCTTAAATGACTTGAATCGTCATTTTTAAACTTTTAAACATTTTTCGGAACTAACCTGAAAAATACAGAGGACCGTTTTGATTTGAAGGACACAGAAAGGCTTTCCGGTAAATCTGGAACAGTAAAATCAAAACTAAAAGATCCGAAATGAGTGTATTCCAACACAGAACACAGGGTTTTCAATCGATGTTGACGTTCGGACTTCAGATCGTGGTATGCCTTCACATCATCATTTACATATTTTAAAAATAACTGGTTATTTTTAATGTGTCCCATAGTGTATTTGAGTGATCTTACTAGTAGTAAGCTCGTATAGTTGTAAGCTCATATAAATTTTTTCACAATTGTCAGAGGCTATGCCGCCGGGAGGGCCGTTAAAATTTCAACGCGCAGAATTATCTGTCATTACCACACATTGAAAGTCCCAGGTTTCTGTTTTGGAGACAAAGAGATATGATGAAAACGAATCGAGTGGAAATTATTTTAACTTGGAATATTACTTTTGAAACAATAACACGTCCCATATATACAGTAGTAAACTAGAATTATCTCTATGACTGTATATATTGTTTGATCCTCTATGGGGTCACTTTTTCGGCCATGGGTAATAAAGAAAAACTCCTGAGAAAACCAAAATTAATTAAAGTGGCATGAGCTGCCAAAATTCAATTTTTTTTTTCGTAACTTCTGATCGTCACGACAGTAAAAGGCTTTGAAGGCCATCGAGAAACTAAATGATTGGCGTTGGAATGAGGAAAATGCATACAGTATGTGGCCTATACGAACCGGAATAGCTTCATCTCTCATGGTAAAGACTAAGTGTCTCAAATTGTTTGCAAGGTATATGTGAAACAAGCGAAAGTACTTATAGAACGGGCGCTGAGTTAGACGGGAAACCAATCCGAACCAGGCCCTAGATGGCGATGTGATAAAAGGGAGCCCATGAAGACAAAAATTCAGCATACTTTGTATTCATGACTCTCTCAAAATGCGAAAGCCGTGATTGAGGGATATCTCGCTCCTATCGATCTCCTGTGATGGCTTGAAGTTGAACACGGTCTGAGCGGCCCCACTCTGTGGCAATCAGTGGCTAAATGGCGGCTGTCATTCACCAAAATGAAAACTCCGAAGGCAAAGAGAAGCGTTTACTGAAGCTTCGGTTGTCTAACGCCCCTTATCGTTTTCACTAAACAGAAATTCACCGTGACACGCCATGTCTGAAAAACAGGATATGAACCCTCTTGGGGAATTTTTGGGTCACGGACGCTGATCTGTAAACTGTCCTCACGAAGAGTTTTAAGGACAACCCTTACCACTGAAGAACGAAAGATACTGATTGGTGCATAAATGAAACACGCAACGTTTAGCAAAACTGGATATTCCATTTTGTGGGCAAACGTGTAATCTTGTGATGTATAGAGTCAGACGGAGCTGGAGCCTGTTTTACAAAGCGGCGTAGCGTAAGTTTTCACGTAACTGCCATAGCAACCCATACTGTAGAGATACGTTAGTATGAAAGTTACGCAAAAAATGCATCTACGCCGCTTTGTGAAACAGGTACCTGCACTGTAACCGTTTACCGTCAATTCTACAGTAGAATATTTTAAAATTAACGGTAAATTGCCGTTTTATACTTCAGTGGAAGCTTTACGGTCGTGTACCGTAAAATAACTTTGAGACAGAGTTGTCGTTTCCGAGCTAACGAGATCTGATCTCCTCGGTTGTTTCCGTGAAGGATTCGTCCAAAATACGTCATTGCGGATCAAAGGAAGCGAAAAAACGGAAGTGCACATGCGCACATCGAAGCGCTAGTAAGGCATGGAAATGTGGCCACCATCCTTTCATATTCGAAGTTAGTGTAGTGGTTAAAGGATACGGTTATGGCTAGTACGCATATAGTTCTGCGCAGCTCCTGTATGGGAGGTTAGAGGTTCGAATCCCGCCGTAGGCGATTTAATATAAGACAAATTTGTCATTATAGGCTAAGATAGTTAATTTAACATAGCTGTATTTCAAAGCGTAGATTGAGATACCTGCCCTAAGTGAGAATTTTCATCAGCATTTTTTCAAATTTTTTCAAATAAATATATGTTTGTCAACTTGCAGAAGTAGTCAGTTTTACTATTTCGTTGGGGGTACATAATATTTGAAAATCTACATTAACAGATCCATGCTGGGGTTGACGATTTAAAGTCCTGTATTTCTTAGCCTACTGATTTCATAATGTTTTTTCACATTCACTGATTAGGAATGTGGCTAGTTGATTTTACGGTCTACCCTTATTTTTACGGTAGAAAGTTGGCAGCCCAGCTGCCAGTATTCTACCGTAAAATTTACGGGTTACATTTTACAGTGTGGTGAGTATCGTAGACATGAAGAGAAGACGGTCATATTCCATCAAAACTTCAATTAATCTATTCAGGTATTTCAATGAATCGTATATTGTACAATAAGAGTTCATTTTTGGTTTAGCGTGATGTTTTAATAACTGATGATCACTGATGTCTTTGTGATCATAGATCTGAAAATGTGAAATTGGCCGTATAGGCTAAGACGCCAGTGAAATATCGACAGTTCTATTCATGGAGGAACGATTGAGGGTCTCAAAACGATTGGACAGTTTTAGTGAAAGGTGGGAGAGTTCCCAGAGTTACTTAGAGACGGAAGCTCTTTGAGACGATGGCGGAGAAAATCACGTCAAAGATGGAGATAAAGGGAAACCAGTTTAGACAAACAGTCAGCATATATTGTATTCATGACTCTCAAAACGATAAGCCGTGATAGAGAAATATCCGTGTGAATAGTGGATCAGTTGCCACTGTCGACCTGGAGCTGAACATGGTCAGAGCGGCCCAACCTTTGATAATCAGCGATGCAATCGCCTCTTCCATTCAACATCCAGAATTAGAGCTGAGAATACATGTAGTAAGGTAAAAAAAGATAGCTGTTAACTGTAGCTCGGGTTGTTTCGCGTCCCATCTTAATGTCCCTAAATCCACCCCATCATGTAAATCCTAAATTACCAGTGACACGCCATGTCTGAAAAACAGGATACGGCCCCCTCAGGGAACCCTCAGTCCACAGATTATAACATGCAAACTTTGTCCTTACTAAAAGTTTTAGGCCAGGGACAAAACTCAATTCTTAATCGACCAGAAAAATCTTTACTTTTTAAAACTGGTTGTGAGCGCGAAAGTTGAGCGCAGATTGCTTAGGACTTTGTCTGGAGCTATCCCAGGTAGTGAGGATCCAAAAGCACAGATTAACAATGATTCAACATGTTATGCTTTATTGCCATTGTTATATATGCACAAGATACCCATAATGTTCATTTTTGTTTTGCTTTGCTGTGTCTTTAAGGTATAATTTAAGCTCAATCTTCAGATTAGTTGATCCTTAAGTTACTTGGCTTAGTGATGTATTTGCGGTTTGAAAGCGAAATCGTCTGTCGGTTAACGGTATATATTCTGGCTTGTGAGCATCGGCGATTTCATTCATCACGGTAAGGACTGTGTGTCCCAAACCGTTTACAAGGTATTAGTGAAAGACGGGAAAGTTCTCGGAAGCAC
This sequence comes from Lepidochitona cinerea, assembly GCA_963971465.1. NCBI lineage: Eukaryota > Metazoa > Mollusca > Polyplacophora > Chitonida > Tonicellidae > Lepidochitona > Lepidochitona cinerea. The sequence continues at coordinate 47,268,312 of OZ020553.1, forward strand.
TTATAGGCGGAAGCTCTCTGGAACATTTAGTTAGTTATTGAGAAACAAATCAAAAATCACTTCCTAGATGGCGCTGTGATAAAGGGAAGCCATGAAGACAAAAAGTCAGCATACTTTGTATTCATGACTCCCCTAAACTGCGTAAGTCGTGGTAGAGGGATATCTGTGGATCGCTCATCGATCTTCTATCTCGACCTGAACACGGTCAAAGCGGTCCCACTCTGTGGTTGTTAGTGAATTAAGGTGCTCTATCATTCACCAGAATGGAAACTGAGAGAGGTAAGGTAGAGAGAGATAAACGTTAACTGGGCAGCTATTTGATTCACGTCATTTCCTTTGTCCCTAAGGTCACATCAAGGGAATCACAATGTACCGTGACCAGTTTCAATGTCTGAAAAACAGGATATGGACACCTAGGTAATTATTGGGGCCGCAGACACTGACATGCCAACTTTGTCCTCAAAGTTCGAAAAACAACCCAGATGTAACAACTGAGAACTACCTGTCAACTGTAAAGACAAGACTACAATAAAAGGAGACTTCGGAACCCAAGAGTCAGAACACTTTGTCTTCATGACTTGAACATGCGTGGGCATCTGGGATGAAAGAGATATTTGTAATTGAGCCCCCTGTTGCTTGGCAATCAGGGACTTAATGTCGTTTACCAAATATAAACCCCGAGACACTCCCTTCTCATTGCCCTTGCATTCAACCTGAGAGTAACACAAATTGACTAGCCATGTCAGAAAAAAAAATGATAGCGTAACATTGTGCAGCTCTCCGAACAGTGTAATGTAAACTTTAAGGTTCTAATGACGATCCATATCAATAACGGACAAAAGAAACAGGGCTTGGGGTAAGTTACGCCTGGCACAAATATACGGCAAACTATAAAAACGTACGCATAGTCGCAAATTGGAGGAGCAATTCCATATTGTAACCATATACGTAACTTTGCATGAGTTAAGTAACTAAAATAAGCCCATTATTACGCTGTCATGGCAACAAATACCTTCAACATTGCGTTACAACCAGGCGCAAAGTTACGTCGGGCATATAAATGAGTTCAGAAAAACATAGAGGAAACAAAACACACAACGTTTTGTCATAGCAAGAGCAAGTAAAAAATGATATATGTGCAGTTATCGATGAGCCCTTACAAAAACTTCAGAACATTTTGACGCTCCTGATGAGTCAATATTTCCATATCTTTGTATAATTGACAATTTTGACACAACACATCAGAAACATATTCTCAGACATTTTTAAATAACATATGGATATTCACTTGTTATTAGTATTAAGCCAAAAAGACAAGCATTTGTGTGAGATATGAATATAAACCTATTCACCTAATCTTGTATTTGTTTGATACGTTCTGTTGTGGATATTTTGTTTGGCTTGGTGTTACAAGTTAAATACGATATAAAATGTTATTTAGGGTGTTTGATAACTGCATATTTATGAACACTATAACACACGGACACAGGGAAAATCTTCTTGTCTACAATAACCTTGGAGTTTCTAATTGTGTTAAAAAGAGGTATATCATTTAGAACTTCATGCTGCACCATAACTGCTTAGCGTATTTTTTTGTTTGAAATTCATGCAAATGAACGGTTGGTAAGGGTAGTTAATATTATGGCTGTAAAACCTCGATATAAATTCCATTCAGCATGACCCAGTGTCACAAACCGTTCAGTTAAGAGGTTTTAGTGAAATATATGAGTTATTGGAGGCACGAACGCTCTTCGAGACATTGGCTGAATTACGGGGAAACAAATCACAAATTCTGTCATAGTTGGTGCATCGGACTCATGATGACTTAAAATGGGCATACTTTATATTCATGACTTTGCCAAAAGGTTTAACTCGTGATTGAGGGATATATGTTGATAACTGATCGATCACCACTGTCGACTTGGAATCGAACACGATCGGAGCCATACTATTGTGTGGTCAGTTATGTTATTCTGTCAATCATTCACCAAAAAGGAACTCCGATACACATAAGGTCGAGCAGATGACGGGTTTAAACTGTTTATTGGATTGTCTCACATCCTTTCTCGTTGCCCAGGTCACCTCTAGAGAAGCTAAAAAACATGAATATCCCTAGGTGTAGCTATATCGTGTCATCGACATGCAATGATGCAAACTGCCCTCACTGCAAATTCTGATGATACCTTACATGGCAATACTGCAAAAGGACGACTTCATTATATTTTGTTGTGATAAGAATTTCTTGTCTTGTCCAACATATTTCAACATATGTAGAGAATAATGTATCATCTCTAATCCTTCCTAGCATATATAGACTACCTCTAATCTTCTTTTAAATTAAAACCGAAAAATGTCAATGCCAAGTTAGGAGAATATCGCTGCATACAATTTTGACGCAATTGTGAATACTAATGCCTTTCAGACTGACCTGGACAAGTTCTGTGCTCCTGCCTTAACGTATACAGTTTAATGTGGTGTCAATGAAAGGCTTCTAATTTATGGTACTTGGGGAAGATATTCGTTAAATTCAGTTATAATTGGGTTTCTATAACGGCTATATAAAGCAGAAGGTATTCCTTCGATTCAATAGCTGCTGCAAGATATTATCCCTTGTGGAGCGTTTGTGATGTATGATTTCGTGGACAGCGAAATTCGGTACTCATTAAAATTTTACATGACATGTCGTTCTTGAAGTACACAATGGTTAATTGATGGAAACAGTGATTTTCTTCAAAGTTAATCTATGTCAGAAAAGTAGAAATTTTACCAGATTAAGCAATTCAAAGACATTCAAAGAATGACAACCGTGTTTGAAAAAAGCGATCACATTCGCTGTTTCCTTGTCCTGGATTGGTTTGCTGATTTATTGTCAATTAACGCGCGTCAATGGTATTTTAGCATTGGCTTTTTCTGCATCTTAGTTACGTGCATGCATGTAAGCCAGTTGCATTTAAGAAAAAGTACTAACATCACAAGACAATCTGTCCTTTGAACAGTCAACAAACACAACTGCAATTGCAATTGACCGATTGCTTGCTGACGTCACTTGGAATTTACGCGCAAAGCATTTCGTGGGATTGAGGGATGTTAACATAATTTTAAGATATAGCCGATGAAATAATACTGTATCGAAAAGAAGACGTAAAAGGCGTTAAGTTACAAGAAAAAATGTGTGGATAAAAACAGGATATGTCATCAATGTTTTCCAAAAAAAGGTGACTTCATGCTAACTACCAAAAAACAAAATGGCGAACTGAGGTACAATTTACCCAGAAAGCTTTGCGTTAATCTATGTGACGTCATCAGGCTCAGTGGTAATTATGAAAAAAAAGTATACGCAACACGTCGACACATTGGCATAGTTTTTGTCTACTAAGAAAACAACGCAAGCGGATCTGGAGCAAAATTGCTTATAATAAAAAATGTATCAAAAGTGTTGGCGATTGATTGATAGTGTCGTATTCAGGCTAGGTTATATTTTATTATAACTAGGCCTTTATATCTTTTAACTTATTTGGCAGCATTGCCAAATTAAGTGTGTGCGTGTGTGGGAGGGGGGGGGGGGGGCACCTGACATGAGTAGAACTCTTCCACATGGAGTAATGGACTGAATAGCTAGTTAAAAAGGCATGAGCTGCCAAAATGTTGATATTTTGACATTAAAACAGAATGTTGAAATTATTGGCTATTTTTCTCAAGACGTATAACTCAGAAGGTTTTTAATGCTTCTAGTCTCGAAAATTTTGTTTACTTTTGAACACGTTTTCGGTTCGTACGGGCCACATACTGTATGGATTTTCCTCATTCCAACGCCAATCATTTAGTTTTTCGATGGTCTTCAAATCCTTTTACTGTCGTGACGATCAGAAATTATGAAAAAAGTGTGAATTTTGGCAGCTCATGCCACTTTAAAATGGAGTTAAGGTACCCTAAAGATATACCTTTATAGATTTGCGATCTCTTTGAGGATTAAATACAAAAAGCCACAACCTACAGATATGTGTGATACAAATTCATAATGCTGATGTGAAAAAGCTCTTCTGAAATCCCGCAATAATATAATACCCGTAATATAATACATGGTTTAACACTCCGATGGGTTAATGGGTGCATGGAGAGTATGTAAGTGGTTCGATATACAGAAGGCTAGTTTTGATTTATCAGTTGTTAGTTTAGTCCAATATGGCTCATCAGATTTTGTTTACCAGTTCGTTATGACTTGATAACGGCCGGTTCTTCTATTAGCTATATGAATACATGGATATCAACTCTGGCAGTGCAACGCCATTGATTGGGACCAATGACTATATCAAGTTACAGAACAGTGCGTGACTTTTTACCGGAAAACAAAACGCGCCGACACATTCTGACCTAATTACTACAACAAACCACTTATCTTTCGCCTTTAAACTGTGAACTGTTTACGTCATGGATTGAATCATTAAATATGACTTTTATGGTACATGATTAGATTACCCGCTTCAGTTGGTTACGATTTGGCGTGCCGCACCTCTGGTAGACTAAAATATATCCATACATATCGCAAAAATATTCAATCAATCAATCGGAGATCGTTGCTTTCGAAATATTACTTCATTGTGTTTCCATGATTAAGCGTGAGCCCTTTAAACCCTTATGGTTACACGGTATTTATCTGAAGGAAGACATTTTTAACAGAATAATGTACTGGGCCGACTCACAATGTGCTAATTTATTATTTTCAAATAATTTGCGAGAGTCTCTCACCTTCTGGATTTGTGAATGACACTAGTAAAATGCGTTTCATGGTTAGTCCAAGAAATGGGGGCAGCGGGATTTTAGCCACAACAATATTGGCATTTGTGGATAAATCGCAGTGTGTATACGGTACCTTTATACTCTTTATCAGAATGACGCAACAAACCTATCATATCACCTGCACTTATTAAGAATAGTAAATAATATTAGTAAAGTACCCTTCAGCTAGATTTTCACACCTGATTTATATTTCTTTTTATGACTTAACTCGACTGGACCACCGAAATGGACGTCACGTGGTATTTGATTCGTATCGAATGCCGCCATTACTAGGAGATGGTGTAATGTCGATCCTTATCCAATGGCGGCACTTTTTCTTTCATCGCTATAAGTTTCTAATTCGTACTTCTTCCGAACATAGCGAGATGTCCTTTAATTCTATTCAAGCAGAAAACTTATTTTGGCAGCTCAAGTGACTTTTAACTAGAAATAAGCGAAGATTTATAAAAAAAAACTATCGTTGTTTTATAAGATTATTTTCCAATATCACATCATAAGAGGGGAAATATCGTAGGCTTCTTTTTAATGTCAATTTTTAATTTTGTATAACTCTTGTAGTCTGTTGAAGGCTCTATTTTGTGATTGCCGGGCCAGAAACATTTGACAAATGTGAAAATTCCCTATGGTTGAGAGGGTGAGCAAACACGTTGACACGAACTTGACTTTAATACGCACATTCTTCATTGCGGCCGTTGAGACCGTGGTCGTAAGGTTATCGCTTTATCACCACTCAGCCTTCTTACAGCGATTGGGTTATGTTAATTGAACATGTGTGATGATCGGTTTGAAATTAGCGACTGGATTGTGAGATCAGATGGTTGAGATTGATCTATAATGGTTGGCATACAGCTTCAATCGATCGCTTCCAGCCTTTCCCATTATCATTCGACGCCTATTGCCAAAGCTTTGGTTCCAAATAACGTCGGACTTTGCCTTGAATTGCCGTATAAATTCCCCTTCAATCTGGCCCAGTCAAAAAGCTACGCCCCCTTATCCATTTCCGTTTGCTCGGCGGTTTACTAAGAAAAGCCCTCAAATCGATCCGAGTCGATATCTCACTAAAAGTCCTCACATATCAAATACAACAATTCAGAGTCGACTCATTTCTGTCTTTGCCCCTACCATTAAGACCATACCTTTGCAGAAGCTTTGCGTTTTGTTTTTGCGCTGGTAGTATTATTAACCGGCAAATTTGCTTAGAAAAGTGTGCGACGATGGTGTTCAGAGTTCACGCAACAAAACGTCTGAATATGTATCCGGGTTGTTAAAAATCATCGGATGTTATTGCTTAGTTTCGTTATATTATATTATGATATTATTTTTTTTACAAATGTCCGGTATGGAAGGAAAAGACATAAAACTACATATAGACTACATGGAGGACAAAAAAGAGAGTTGTGTGGCGCTCTATCTACCCATTACAACACTATAGAAATGATGACGAATATGTAGATCAGGAACTTCAAATTATACTATTTTCGTTATGTCATAAATTCTAAACCGATTGCCAAAACCAAAACCATTTCATCAAATATTTAAGTTGCCAAAGTGGGCAGTTTTTGTAGTAATAAAAGGTTGTTTATTGTGACAATTGTATTCAAGTAAAAAAGGGCAACAAATTAACTTTCCTTCGCAGCTATAAGTTGGAGGAAAAAATAAAGTTTGCTACAGCAATAATCTGACGAGACATTTAAAGAAGTCATGAATAAGAAAGAATTGATTCGTTTTATGATTACCTAAACTTGTAATATTAATAAAACATAAAACTGATGTAGAAAGTGACAATGAATATTGTGCAAATCAACTATACAATGCATTACCGTTGAGTACATATCTTTGGAGGTTGTCATGGTTGGCCTATTTTTAGCATGGCTGCTCTTGCATTCTAGCAAAGAGGGAAAATGGGTTTATTGTGTAAAGTTAAAGGTATCCACGCATGACCAGCCTAATGAGGGGACCTATCACTGCTATTCTCCACTTTTACGAATATAATTGTTCGATGTCGGAAGTAAGAATGCCACGTGTTTCCGGTAAGCCGCCATTGAACTTTACGCCGGGCGTTGTTTGTATGCTAACTGTACGAAATAATTACCGAATAGAGCTAGAGGCATACAAAACCATTGCAATTGTCCATATATCCAACCAATATACTCATCGATTAACCAATTCCACAAGCAATTAATCAATCGAACGCGAAAACAAAAATGAAGTATAAAGAGTCAGAATTTGTCCGCCATGGAATATTGCATGGCATCTGCATACAGGAGCCGCGGAATATTAATTGAGGGACAGTGCTGTTTTGAGAGGTTCCGAACCGCTTGAAACCTGAATTATTCCTTTCATACCGAGAGTATAATGTTGTCATTGAGGAGAACTTTGACTTGGTACCAACAGAAGTAAAAGGAATCCTTGATTCCATTCTATACACTCACAGATGGCATGTATTGTATTGTGTTCATTTCTAGAAAAATAAAATCATCAAAAACTTTCCTTTTTATAAAATACCGAATAATTAGTTTTGAACACAGGTAAAAAAAGAGATAGCAAAAAAACGAAATTTCCGAGTATCATAAGAGTCATATGTAGATAATGTCTACAGCTATGAAATTGGCTGTTTTTGAATTGACCAACGGGGCTATTCCAAGATCTGTCGCATCTCCGACCATCAATGGTATCGGAGCTTCCGAGCTTTGATTGTCGAACTTTCTGATCGACGTGGCACACTTTCGGCCAACCCCTTTGAAATTTTGAAATAAAAGTAGATCCCAAAAGTAAAGTAAACTTTTTATGATTTCTAACCCCATAAAACACATTTCCAATCCTTCCCAAGAATTTCACGTTGTGACAATAATAAAATGAACCTAAAGTGATATGAGCAGTCGAAATTTGCACGATTTCCTAAATTTCGATTGTTGAAACAATTTGAAAGGTTAAAGTTCATCGAATAGCGAAGTAGTTCAGTGATTCACGTTGTGGATCATACAACTCTGGGAGAGTGCAATGTTGTCTCCCTGTTTCAAAACCAATTTGTGTGAGACATGTAAATGAAATTTTAAAAACCGGGTGCACTTTCATTTACTCTTTCTAGGCGTTACTCTGAGCACTTTTATAACGAAGATTCTGGAGCCTGATGTCACTGAAATGGCTACTAATTGGCTACTAATTTAGAAAAATAACCGATAATTTTCTGATTATGTTCTAAAGAAAAATATGAAATGATTTTGGACGCTCGTGCTACCTTAATTACCATTAAAGTATGAATAGTATTATGGAGGCCATCTGGGGAATTACCCACAATGCATTGGATGATGTAATCTTTGCGAGATCCTGTTCTAGGAGTGCTTACAGTCAGATTGGAATTACTACACACTTAATTATATCTATTACAAAGGAATTCTATACAAGCCTTTTCCACTAATACAACAATTTCTAGCGTGCAATGGAACTATTCAATACTCGATTGATATTTTCTGATCGTGTTCTTGTTCAAGTCCGATTTCCGTTTCAACTAAGGTCTATTTTTGTCTTTTCATTAAACGGAACCATTTGCCCGAGGCAGACAATGGACGCTCCGTACTGAATAAGCGATTCGTGGGATTTACGAGCTCGCTTCCAATCTAGCGTAAGGATTGCCTTTACATTAGCCCTTATTTGATTTCTGACAGAATCTCCATCAGTGTTTTAAACAAGGGCCAATCAAAAAGGAATGTCCAACGCTTTTAATAGGGCCAATAAATCGATGTGTACAAGACACTTATACTTGTGCTGGAACTCCCCGATGGAATATTCTCTGCGTTTCATTACCTTTAAACAAAGCTCTTTGACCACACAACAAAATCAATATCAAATCTAACCCTTTTCCTAACACACATACTTTCCATTTCAAACAAATACTCAACTCGCCTTCTGTATTCAGGATTAATCTGCTTAATTACTATTTACATACATCTGTTCAGGTTGATAAACGAACTTAGGACAACGATTTCGATTTATTTGAAATACAGCAAGCCTATGAAAGGCAACATTCTGAGATAAGTAATAGCACTCGACTAGCTTGATAAATCGTCGCAAATCTCTGTCCCATTGATTGTTGAAATAACTATTACGTTTTATCTCGCTTAATGATCAAAAGTGGTTTTCGTACAGAAATCCCATTTCAACAGATTAACTAACTCAACTTTTGAAAGTTGTCTTTCTCGTGAAAAGAGTAAAGCAAAACCTTGAAAACTAACGAGATAATTGGAGAAAATATGTAAATAAGTGTTCTCTATTCCAAAGACATCATTCTTGTGAGAAATTTAAGTCCAAAGAGCTGCCAAAATTTGGAAAGAAAAGTTAAGCATTTGAAGTACATTCAAAAACTAAACGATTGACGTAAAAAACTAAACCTATCAGGAAAGCCAATAAATAGTCCTGCGAACCGAAAAAGTATTCTAATAACAGACAAAATTCAAATAGTCGGGATGTATGAATTCAATGTAAAGGTATTAATATTGCTTATATAAACTTTTTAACGTACATTTGCGCGATTGATATCAGGAGCCTGTTTCACAAATCGGCGTAGATGTATTTTTTGCGTAACTTTCATACTAACGTATCTCTGCAGTATGGGTTGCTATGACAGTTACGTGAAAACTTACGCTACGCCGCTGAAAAAGATGAAAAATGAGCTGATTCAGTTTCAATACTTCTTTTCTCTCTAGATTTGGCAGCTCGTGCCACTTTAATTATAAATTATTCATACTATACTGGAAATCACAAAAGACAACCAAATCATATTTTGGATCACGCGTACATCTTGTCTTCAAAATATAGACCAGCCTGATTGAATTTTATTGAGTGAGTAGATAACACATCAGCAATTATGGGAGATCTCTGTTGGGTTTTAAAATAAATATATATCGCTCTTAAAATTGCAATTTACGAACGTTTAGTTATTATGTTGTGGTACAGCAACACAGTGTTGGACACGTCTAATCTCTGTCTAATTTTGGGTATTGTTTTGTTTGTGCAGACTTTTAACTGTCCTCTGGGCTCACGTCGCACCAATTGAATGGATAGTTTACAGACTGAGAAATGAGATTTAAATGATTGTCGATGATAGAAAAGGTGGTATTGAATCCGAAATTTGGTTCTTTTATATCGTTACAATACCAATCAAGGAAAACAAATCGACACGGTTCACGTAATCAGCATTATTCTGTATGAAGTTGATTCGCCTTGTCATTGTGCAAGTGTTTTCGCTAAGAGATGAAAGGTGTCCCAGCTGTCACCTATCAGACAATTAGCATGCATTATCGGGATAAATTAACGGGTTTAATCAATTTCGTGCACCTGGAAAGAGGTGAGAAAATTTTTTCTGTTGTTCATCAAAATAGTTATTCCAAAAATGAAATCATTTTAAGTCCAAGTAAAATTAAAATTATGAATTAAGGAGATTATGTAATAGATTCATGTAAATTGCGTGATGTCCATCGTGAAAATCACTGGCACTCCGATATAACCTCGGATGTTTCAGGGATCGAAATAACCGCCTGTCCACCTGTCGATGACAGGTAGTTTTGACGTGTGACAGGTCCAAATAAAATCTACCTGTCGCATGCGACAGGTGCATGTTAAGTAGTCATATGTATTTATTAGTTAGTATTCTACAGTCAATGGAAGTATTTTAAAAAAGAAGATTTGTTTGGAGAAGAAAAACATTGTTAAAGTTTAGACGTTATTAAAACCGATCTTTCAGTGGTGACACCAAACAGCTTACGTCCATAGAGGAACGTCCCTAGTCAGTCAGGGCTTGTCAGCCGATTCTCAGGTGACGGCTCTCAGTGAAAAGTGACCGATAACGTCTCCAAGACTGCTGCGCAAGCAGTACCTCAAGCTTATGGACGATGAATAGATCGTAATGCGCAAGTTTCTTGTGACACGGCAGCACGGTGGTTTAAAAGAATCGGACAATGCGTAATATTCTGGATTCAAAACGAAATATTTACACGATGCGAGAATTTAATTGTTATGAAACAAATGCTACAAGATACATGTACAAGGAAAGCGAAACAAAGGCAGTAAAGGACAAAGTAGGCCTACAGCGCGCACGTTTAGTACGGTGGCATAACTCCATAAGGGAAATAGCGAAAGTGAAATAAATTTGACGCTTTCATTTCTCAAACCTATGTAGTTTTTGCATGGTGCCAAGTGAACAAAAAATAAACATTATGAAGAAAAAAAAAGTATTTAAACCTAGAACGGCTAGAGTATGTTCTTTAATACCTTTATGCATATGCATTAATTCAATTGACAAGCAAAATTCAGTATTGAACTAGAGGCTGATGAAGTTGCAGCGGGGCAACTTCAAGGTCCGGGATCCCCTGTTAAGTTTTTATCAGTTGGGTTTTCGTTATATCGTAATTATTCGCCACACTGAGACAAAAATCTCTGAAATAAAACCTAAAACCGGGAAATTAAATATCTATTTGCTTATATTTTTCAATCATAATTTGCCTTAAACATGTTTAGCACTGTCTGATATTTTCAGTTTGGTGACATACTATGTATTATTTATATAATGTCACATCAAATTGTACAAGATTAGGTCTGTCTTCTTGAACATAGCAGTCATGGCGCTGGTCACTAAATCAATATCGCCCTCGATGTTCAAAGTATATTTGGTGTCAGTCGCGAAGATAACTTACAGTTTGGTTGCGGGCGCCAAATGACATTGAAATTTGTCATTAAGCCAGTTGTGGTTTTCTGGAACATTTCATCTCTATACGGGAATGATTGCGCAAAAGTTCTATTATGGTCTTAAACTAATGAGCGATTGATTGAGACCTTGCGTGCTATTTCTTTTCCTAAAATATTGGGCGTATTTGTATCCTCGATGGTGAAAATATCCGTTTATCATGTTACTTACCAAGATTCTATCAATAAAATGCACATCTTTCATTAACATCCTAGGTTTTTGTCCTTTACTTGATATGGGTTTATGTCTGTGTGGTCGATCTTTCTTATAAATATTTGAACATAGTTTATTAACATCATATTTTCAAACAGTCATATTTTATTGAGTTTTTAATTGAAACGGGTTGATTTTCACACAAGGCATAGACCTTGATCAACACTATTGGTATGTCAAATTTAAAGTTGATATCTGAAAGCAATTTGGAAAAACTCAAGTTTTTAATTTTTTAATAAAATTCAATATGGCGGCGAAACCGTTGATCCAATCAAAAATTACCTGGCGGTTCAAAGATGAAGAAAAATGTTGTCTATCTAAATTTAAAAAGCCGATTGCTTTATTAGAAAAATTATCTGAGATATGACTCATTAAAGTTTTCAAAAATTCAAAATGGCGTCCTGGTCACGTGACTTGTTGCGCGTTCATAAAACTTTGGAATTTCATAGATCTATAATAGGTCTACAAGCATGATAATTATGGTTAAGTTCCAATAAATGGTTTTCTAGATATTGCATTTTTTTTAAAAAGTTAAAAACATCATAACTTTGACGAATAAAAGTCTGCTATGAATTTTCGAGGAGATTCTTGATTTGGACAACTTAGTAGTCCCCCGACTTCTACTAAGTGTACGCCTTTTTCAAAATGGCGGACAAACGGCGTGGCGTAGCGACAATTCAGAAAAAATGGACCTAGATAATTTGTTTAAGAATATGTATGTGAAAGATGAGAGTCGTGTCTAGAAAACTGTTTGAGTTATATCACCTACAAAAACCGTGGAAAACAAATAAGAATAATAATAAGAAAAAGCAGAACGATTTCAATAGGTATCCCCACCAAGTTGGGGATCCCCAATGACAGCGGCATTTTTTATAGGCTACGATGCAGATACGGCGATAGCTACGGGAGTTTTTAAAACAATTTTATGCCACATGTCGTGTACTCTCTCAACACCACAGTACTAATGCCGCAAATTTGTAATGGTCAAGCAAATTGGAAGTTTCCGTTTATTTTATAAACAAATGTGAGAAAGCAACAGCTATTAAAATGAGCTTCGTTAAAGTGTCATGCGCTACCAAAATGTTGATATTTTGACATCAAAACAGAATGTTGAAATTATTGGCTATTTTTCTGAAGACGTATATTTCAGAAGCTTTTTAGGGCTTCTACTTCTACTAGTGTTCTAGTCTCGAAAATGTACGATAAAGTATTGTTTTGAACTAACTTTTAGAACATGTTTTCAGTTTGTACAGGCCACATACTGTATGGATTTTCCTCATTTAAACGCCAATAATTTAGTTTTTCGATGGCCTGAAGGCCTCTTACTGGCGTGATGATCAAAAATTATGAAAAAAGTGTGAATTTTGGCAGCTCATTCCACTTTAATGCAACAAGTCAAAAAATGGGCAAAGAACGAATGAAAAACCCCTCCCCCCACCCACCCTCACCTTCAAAAAAAAAGCAAGCAGCACTAGTATGTGCACACGCACACCTCCAGATTACTGTCATGTGCCACCTCATACACTAATACAACGAAAATACTTGTACAGGTGGAAAATATTTGTGACAGGTAGGAAAAAAATCTACCTGTCTCATGTGACAGGTGGAAAATTTTAATCATTTCGACCCCTGATGTTTGGTTGTATAACACATAATAAACAATGTGTTATGGAACCAAATATCGAGGGTGGATTGAAGTGTCTAAAAAGAGCCACCATAATGTTAGTGTTAGTGAGAAAAAATGCGATGATTTGAAACGATATTTGGCAGTGTAATAACAAATATCCATTGAGCTTGTGGACTGTCCTTTTGTTGACAAAGTAAAAAAATAAATAAAAAACCGGAATAATTGTTTAACAAACATTCAATCATTCAACTGACTGAAGATAAATACCTTAGCTTATTCACTATAAAGTGATATAAATCACCACAATTTTAACCAGCCAACTAAAATTGGCGAACCAAGCCGCTCGGAAACAAACAACACCATGGTGTTTCACACGTTCATTTTTGATAGCTCCAAAAACTTGGATATCACACGATCAAAGCTTTTCTTCAAAACAGAATGCAATAGTGTGCTGTCAGAATAGGATATCTTCATCGAGTGAAAGTAAGGATGTCATTGGCAATTTTTGTATTAGACTATTAGATTAGAAGTTGTTTTGTTGAACAATAAGTTTAAGTAATACACAGCAGGTGTTAAGAATAAACAATATGCCAAATTTTAAACAAGCCTGTTTTTTAATTGAATTTATTTGATTGAGAGTGTCATTTGTATCCTGACTTGAGAAACATATTTCATGGAAAACGCTCAATTTTGACGGTTTTACGTTGACGGACTTTCTCAACTTCGAAACAAAGAAATTTGGTAGGAATATCAAAACGTGTCCGAACCTATATATATATATATATAAAACTTTCAGAAAAATGCCCTAATTCTATTCAAGAATGATTTGTAGTTTATTCACTGCTTCGATAAATACGGTAATGCCTAATGGTCGGATGTAATTATATTCTTGATATAACAAATCCTGTTGCTTAAACAATGAAATTGCCTGGCATTTGGGCTTGGTCAATGACTTGAAGTTCACGAACGGAACCAATTCTGTACCCTGTCAAAAGGCTATTAAGTTTTTTGTTATGCATATATTATTACTATCTAATACAAGTTCTTGATAATAACGAAAACTTTTTATTTTAACATTTATCTATTTATTCTCTTTATTTTTTTGCTCTAAATCAATTTTATTTTCTTTACATACTCTGTATACCACGAGTCGAGAAATAAAGTATTGTATTGTATGATTTCCCTTATCGGTGAGAGATGTGAAATTATAGATAAACTTAATTACATGTAAAAACAAAAGAACGGCACCGATTCCGTCAACTGTTTAAAACTAGTATATGTATTTTGACTTTTGTGTGCTTTCCATTATCGTTGAAAACACCAAACTGCCAAAATTCGGACTTTTCTCCTAAATTCGAACCTGATCTGTTGAAGTATCTTGGAAATTTGCGCGCGATGGAAATACAAAATATGGATAAAACCAGCAAGGCAGTACGGTAACCTTAATACGGTCTGTCGCATTTTCTGAAGAAATTAGAATCACCGAGATGCATGTTCAAATTTTAGGACTTTTTGTGACATCTAAAACCCACCCTAACGTACGGTCCCAAGATTGGAAATTCTAACATCGGAAACCTACAGCTTTGTACTTCTCGAGAAAAATAGCAAACAATAATGATTCAACTTTGGTCCTAATTCAATAATATTGAATGTCTACAGATACCTCGTTATCTATGTTTGGATAATTATAGGTTCCTACCTGGTTAGTACCTGGTCGACGACCTTTATATGTCACATATAAGAAATTAGCATTAAGTTACGAAAGAAGACCTTTACTAGTGAAGTACTTAGGACCCAGGTAATATTGCGAATTGCATGCCTCCTTAAATAGTTCAATAGTATCTTTCCAATCCAAGACACAAATGCTGTGGCACAAATTTAAATTTAACAACAACGTAATAATTTTGATAACTGTCACTAATGTTAGTTTCTGGTGGCCTTTTTGCGTTTAAATAAAAAAGGGAAACACAAAATTGTTATAAACCAAGCCGCCTACCTTTAACCTGTCTGGGAATTCCGAGGGTATCCTCTTGTTTGAAATTGTGGAAACTAAATTAAAACTGTTCCTGATATTTTCACTATTAAGTCATAGAAACACAACTAAATCGAATTTCCCAGCGCGCTTAGAGTACCGGTACTTCCATAGAAATGTGATTTGGAAAGAGCAGACGATAAGCGTCACCAGATGTCCATATCTATGACGTCGAAGATTCTATCGCGCGCTGAGGGCTCGTGCTAATGAATATTAATTGAGGAAGCCGTTTACATAGTAACCACGAGCGATGATAATGAAGGGTAATAAGAGCACTATATATGCAGCTGACTTCTCCAATCGATTGGGGCCAATTCCTTTCATGTACCTCATTTGCGTTAATAAAATCGCCCTACGAGTGTCTTATTTAACTACATCGATTTGCTGGAGATTGCGCGGCCAGTCTCTCGCAGACGCATTGTGATGCCATCAAAAACTTGCCCTTTACTCACAGTTGAAATTTCTCTTCTGAAATAGCTTTTAAAGTCAGCGATCAGCTTTCCACAGCCATTTCCGGCTACTCTCTACCCCAAACAGCTTTTACTTTCCACGCCATTCTGACGGCTGCCATAGTTTTTTGCATGACATATTGCTTTTTTGTCTTTTGCTTTTTGCTAGCCATCGTCACGTGGGAAAAGATCGCCATTTGGAATTATTGGTAGCTAAGGGCTTAATCAAACAATATCACCGAAGCGATATTTACTGTATTAGGCACAATTAACATGGGTCGCCCCGAGGCTCGTGTGGATAATTTCAAACTGTTTGAGTGTGGGAGAGTGGGAACCGGTATTTTCTCTATTAGATCGATATCGCATAAGGATGGTGCGAACTTTCCTCAAATTGCATCACAGCCACTCCTGCAATGATGCCAAGTAGTATATTAATTAAAATTTGACTCAGATTGCTGCATTTTTAGACTTTATAGTCATATTTCTTTTGCGCTATATTCCTTATTGATAAATATTTCCATTCTAAATGTTCAATAAAATCACCAAAAAGTATATTTTGTTCTCGTCAAGAACATCTAAAATAACCAATTCATGCGGATATTTCAAATCAACACACAAAGTTTCAAAGCAGATTCTCCAAAACTTGAAAATAAGAATCATTTTAGTTACACTATATCAAGAACAAACGTGCAGTGTTTAGTAATAATGACATAGGTCGATAAACTGATAACATGATCAATTGCATTTAACGATGAAAGTTTAGGCCAAGTATGAATCAAGTCCATCCCTGGGGCCTGTTTCACAAAGCGGCGTATATGTATTTTTTGCGTAACTTTCATACTAACGAATCTCTACAGTATAGGTTGCTGTGGCAGTTACGTAAAAATTTACGCTACGCCGTTTTGTGAAACGGGCTCCAGTAGTTTAATTTCGGTTTACCTTTCCTTTACACCTTGGCTTCGCCCAGTAGGCAACTGGCTGGGGTTTTTTTATTATTTTAGTCTGTATCATTTAATTAGTATTTCGTTGAGGTTCAAACGATAGCATTATTGTGAGAATCTGAAACCATGAATGTATGCGAATTTCGGCGAATTTTTCGACTTCAGGTTAAAAATAGCATACCTCTTAAAATCGTTTACTCTTCTCCAGAAACCAAATCATAATAAATTGACACCTTCATGTCGAAGGAAAATGTTCACATTTTGTTGTCGAGATTTTGAGAACTCATTCCACTTTAAAGTGGAATACAAATGTATTTGATTGACATAGAATTAGCCAAAAACATTTGATGACTGTGGAAATCACCGCTGTTTGGTGACCCAATGAGTTTGGAAATCAGTGCTGTTTGGTAACTCAATGGCTTTTGAAATAGGGACTGTTTGGTGGTCCAGTGATTTGGAAATCAGCGCTGTTTGGTGAACCAATGACTTTGGAAATCAGTGCTGTTTGGAAACCCAATGACTTTGGAAATCAGTGCTGTTTGGTAACCCGATGACTTTGGAAATCAGTGCTGTTTGGTAACCCAATGGCTTTGGAAATCAGTGCTGTTTGGTGACCCAATGACTTTGGAAATCAGTGCTTTTTGGTGGTCCAGTGATTTGGAAATCAGTGCTGTTTGGTAACCCAATGGCTTTGGAAATCAGTGCTGTTTGGTGACCCAATGACTTTAGAAATCAGTGCTGTTTGGCGACCCAATGACTTTGGACATCAGTGCTGTGTGGCGACCCAATGACTGTAGAAATCAGTGCTGTTTGGCGACCCAATGACTTTGGACATCAGTGCTGTTTGGCGACCCAATGACTTTGGAAATCACCGCTGGTTGGTGACCCAATGGCTTTGGAAATCAGTGCTGTTTGGCGACCCAATTACTTTATAAATCAGTGCTGTTTGGCGACCCAATGACTTTGGAAATCAGTGATGTTTGGTGACCCAATGACTTTAGAAATCAGCGCTGTTTGGCGACCCAATGGCTTTGGAAATCAGTGCTGTTTGGTGACCCAATGACTTTGGAAATCAGTGATTTTTGGTGGTCCAGTGATTTGGAAATCAGTGCTGTTTGGTAACCCAATGGCTTTGGAAATCAGTGCTGTTTGGTGGTCCAGTGATTTGGAAATCACTGATGTTTGGTGACCCAATGACTTTAGAAATCAGTTCTGTTTGGCGACCCAATGACTTTGGAAGTCAGTGCTGTTTGGCGACCCAATGACTTTGGAAATCACCGCTGGATGGCGACCCAATGGGTTTGGAAATCAGTGCTGTTTGGTGACTCAATGGCTTTTGAAATAGGGGCTGTTTGGTGGTCCAGTGATTTGGAAATCAGTGCTGTTTGGTTAACCAATGGCTTTGGAAATAAGTGCTGTTTGGTGATTCAATGACTTTGGAAATCAGTGCTGGTTGGTCACCCAATGACTTTGGAAATCAGTGCTGTTTGGTGACCCAATGTCTTTGGAAATCAGTGCTGTTTGGTGACCCAATGACTTTGGAAATCAGTGCTGTTTGGTGGTCCAGTGATTTGGAAATCAGTGCTGTTTGGTGGTCCAGTGATTTGGAAATCATTGCTACTTGGTGATCCAATGGCTTTGGAAATCAGTGTTGTTTGGTAACCCAATGGCTTTGGAAATCAGTGTTGTTTGGTAACCCAATGACTTTGGAAATCAGTGCTGTATGGTAACCCAATGGCTTTGGAAATCAGTGTTGTTTGGTAACCCAATGGCTTTGGAAATCAGTGCTGTTTGGTAACCCAATGACTTTGGAAATCAGTGTTGTTTGGTAACCCAATGGCTTTGGAAATCAATACTGTTTGGTAACCCCATGACTTTGGAAATCTGTGCTGTTTGGTGACCCAATGACTTTGGGAATCAGTGTTGTTTGGTAACCCAATGACTTTGGAAATCAGTGCTGTATGGTAACCCAATGGATTTGGGAATCAGTGTTGTTTGGTAACCCAATGGCTTTGGAAATCAGTGTTGTTTGTTCACCCAATGACTTTGGAAATGACCGCAGGCCGGTGACCCAATGACTTTGGAAATCCTTGTTAAAAATGGCCAAAATTATTTAATTTTTTTTTAAATTTTCACTATATTTGTCAGATCATGCCACTTTAAAGTGGCATGAGCTGCCAAATATAAGGAAAATTTCGTTTAAAAAGTATTAGTTAATTATGGTTTCTTTTTTATCTGAAATTACGGTGGTTTTATAAGCCGCAAAAGTCCCAAAAATGAACTCATACATCCCGGCTATTTGAATTTTGTCTGTTATTAGCACATACATTTGGTTCGTACAGGGTACTGACTATACCAATATTTTTTATTTCAACGTCAATCCTTTATTTTTTCGAGGCACTTCATATGTTGAACTTCTTTTGACAATCAGAATTTTTGGCTGCTCATGCCACTTTAACAAAAACTGATATCTGTAGATTTTAACTCTATTCTAAAATGGCGTCACTTCCAAAATACATAAGCACGTGGGAGAATGGTATATGAGAACACCAACAAGTGACTAGAAGTGATATGTTAATTTCAATCTTCCCGCGTCATTTTGGCATCACTGACGTAAATGTTAATTTCTTGAACACCTGTGTCAGGTTGTCATTTCGAAAATTTTGACACATGGGTTAAAAACTTTCAACATCCAAGTCAATAAAAAATAGAAACGACCTTATTTCTTTCTTGAACATCTCACATTTAACGCATCTATCGAACATCGCCTTTTGTGCTGTTTAGTCTTATATAATGCCTACAATTAAAAAATCTAAGATAGAATTCCTGGTGTGACATGGGTGATTAAGTCGAACTAAACTACGCCAGGAGATAACCCGAGAATTCAGTTGACGCCAGTAACAAGTTGTCCATCGTAATAATTTATATAAAAAACGGATTCTAAAGACGCGGCTTCATCTTATCGGAGAATTGACAATGGAGAGGCCTAACAGAATTTTGTCAAATAGAAGTACAAGCAAATCGGCCATAACAGACCTGGGCTCGTATGGTTGCTTTACCTCCATTACTATTGCGTAGTCAAACATTGATTTCGTTAGGTTCCTTATGACGGTTCAAAACTTGGCTTTGATAGTCTTGACAGGCCTTTTCAGGATTTGACAACATACTTTTTCAATCTGGAATATTTTAAAGTATATAATTATTCTCTCCCCATGGTCGATTTTATCTACGATGCCGGTCCAAACAGTTGTCTTAATTGTAGGAAAACATTGGTCATAAGAGTTGCCCCTCATTGAGCATTGTAGAGAGTTTATTTTAAAAAATCCCATGGTCCAATGTCAAGCCCAGTTCGCTGAAGTGAAATCACGTATTTAGTGGTCGTTGACACTTTTTTTAGGAAACATAGAGGGCGCTGACATGTGAGGCTCAATGCGCAGTCCGTCCCAAAATGCACAATGTTCTCGTACGTTCGTTTTATTCTAAATCTGACCGCAAACTGCCCGATCAGAAGCGTGCAGTCTACTCCGACTTTTTGATTGCAATGAGCCCTGACTCCAAAATACGACCGTCAGTGTAAAAAAAATAGTGATTTTGGAGTCAGAAACCCGGACTAAGTGTTCTCGTACGTTCGTTCTATTGTCTCTGTGCCTGTTATCTTCATATGAACACTACTTCTCAAACAAAATGAGATGCAACATGTGGGAGATGTATTAGAGACATATTTAACTGTCTTGCAGAACGTTACTATAGGTCACAACACCCAGTTTGTGTTTTCTCAGCCAATGAAAATTGAAAATTGACAGGAGCTAGAAGGTGGCTACATAGTGATAGTTTGGTATCTGGGTTATTTGGATATTGGATTGAAACTAACATAGGTCTACTGTACATACTTTAAGCTTTCAATCAATGCCTGATAACAGATTTTTGTGTGTGTTTTTTTAATGTTCACCCAATTTTGAAAATACCAAAGTTTGGCTAGAATAAGTAAGCCTAAAACTGTCAAAATGGCGGTACCCATGTTAAATTGTGTGTAGCTTGAAACCGGCATGCACTATGTCAACTTTATTTGGTTGTAAAGGATTTCTCATGTGTTGATCTATTTGGAAATGGTTAGGAAAAGTCTTAACGAGATTTAGGTAATTAGCCACAAATCAAAACGTTAACATTACCGCAAATGGGAAATGAAACTGTATCATGTAACCTATAAAACAGCAATGGAAATGCTATCACGTAGAACTAAACCAAACCATGACACTTGTCGCAGTTTTACACTAGCTAGAGGTAACATCAGTCACCGATAACGTTTTGAAACACGAGGAATAAGCGCAGTGACTGATCTTTACATAAAAAGGATTTTGCAAGTCCAAACTGAAAAAAGAGCACACATATGGTAAGTATTGGAACAGATTGAATTTATTTATAAGGCATCTATTTGCTTGATCTTTTTTCTAAGCTTATCTTTTTATCGAGAGAAAAAAATAATTGTAATAGACCAAGCGTCTAACAGTTGTAGTTCTAGCGGCTAACACCTGCTATAAACATTTAATTATAAAGTAGAAACTAAACCTAGTCACGTGTCTCTATATGGTACCTGCTATCAACTGTTTAGAGGCGCCTCAGTATTTTTTCAACACCATGTTGAATTCGTCCGTTCGTCAGTCTGTCTGTCAGTAAAGCATCAAATGATGGTTTGAACCTAGGAGTCCTAGTGTAGTTTAAAAGGGACTCCCAAGCAAACAAATCGGAATTGACCGGGTATCGGCACGGTACATTATTAAGAAAAGGCTCTGGACTGGCTGTCCAGTGCGGATTCAGTATATAGTCAGACGAAAGACCCTTCTGGGCGTATGTTGTTCGTTTCTTTTTTAACCGAATTTAAATAAAGTATCTTGTATCTAGTACCCGCTTGCTCATCGGTGTGGAAATAGCCCGGTACTCACTCAGCTGGTACTAGCATCCGGACCAAGGTCATTGCCATGCCGCCACAATGCTCGTTCTGGTTTTGAATCTACAGTTATAGGCGCTGGCCCAGTGTAATACCCCTAATATGGCTCGCGAAGATGGCAATGAACACTTGAGTTGATGTCACAGTGCCTTGGTACTGACAATCCTGAACTGGACCGATACGGATTATGTTCGGTCAACGGCATGGAAATTGCAAGCCACATAAGGCCCTTTGTTGGTTTAGCTGGTTTTAAAGCAAAAGTGCCAAGAACGAGACAAAGAACCATAACTGGCCCGGTAAAGGTTCAACGTAATGTAAATTAACCGGCATTACCTGTAATGGTCCAATACTGTTTACATTTTTCAAAATATTTCTGTGAACTAGAAAAATAATCGTGAATTGATTTTAAATGATTTAATGGTGGAAGGTCGATTTACAGCGAAAAGTGTACAATTAACTAGTACTATTAGTGGGAATTCTGTGGTACATAGTTTACTGTTTGACAGACGGTTGTGGGTGAATGTAAACAGAGGTCCTGCATGGGTCAACGCTACTGTAGCGAGTTGTGAAAGTATTACTATTGATTATCTCGCTCAGTCGGATAAACCTTGAAAAGCCAACCTTCTTCAGTTTCTTTATTCGTTAATTTATATAATGAGGGAAAAAAACAAAAGTAAAAGTCAGAAGACAATGCAACGACCGGCATGTTGTAAGTATCCAACTGGCATCTCTGGAAACTCTATTTTAAACTCTGTCTTCTTAAACAAATCACCTGAACAGGAATTTAAAAATCGTATCAAATTCGTTTTTAAATAGTATATCAAGAGAACGAAAGTTACTAGAGATCATGCCTAGATCTTCTTCCCATTATGTGAACCGCACGATACTTAAAGGTTAGATTTTGTTTCTCTGTCATTTTTCTGCCACGGACTATGCCCTTTTAACATATCATTTTGTCTGTGCGGGGGGGGGGGGCAAAATTTATGGGGTTCTACCGATGTTCTTGCCATAGTTAAGATGTGGAACCATTGTCAATGTGTTACAAAAGGATTCCAGAAAATTCTACTGACCAAGGCTAAGCTTCTGGCAGTCGTCAACGTAATGATATATCATAGGTTTAGTTTATTACATCAATTTATGGGGTGTAAAGGTCTAAATAATATACCTCTTTTTAACATAAGAAAGACAGCCGATTGGCTGCTTAAAGCACCCAGCAAGTCGTTTGGATCAACGAAAATTAGAGAAGGTGCGGTGAGCCAGACATAGATAACTCAGATTAGAAATGTGACTGTTCCATCTCCATTGAGGGAAGCATTGTTTTGTAATCTAGACTAAAGGGAGGTAAGCATGTCGACCATTATTGCCTAAGTCAGGAACCCAATCAATCGTGATGACGAGCCTATCTTTGTGTACCCAAGTACTGACAAATACTAGTCTTGCTATGCATAGATAGTCGCGTCATCACAATTGGAACCCAATAGGACTCTAAAATTGTAAGGTAAAATTAACTATCATATATACCTCTAATTTGCTGAAGTGACTGGGGATGCTAACATTTTTAACAGGGAATGTGAAAATCAGTAAGTTTGCCACATGAAATCAAAGCTGTCTTTAGAATAGCCACACTCATGTGTCTCTTTCCTGTGTAACTTACTTGCCGGTCAGGAAGATATCTTTAAAATGTATAATAAGGTTGAATTTTAACCATCGAACCCTCAATTGACGTCCCAGTTATTTTAATTCCATACGTACAAATCGAAAACAGACTCAGTAAATATTTAACCATCTCTACCAAAATGGTATAGTTTAAAGGGGTTTCGAATTCGATTTTTTTTTCTTAAATAGCATTCGGAACATATTCTTGAAAGCCTATTCTTGGAAGGTTTTGTAAGCGTAAGACATCTCAAGCGGATTTATGATGCACTGAGCCAAAGTTAGTTCCAAACAATACTTTATCGTACATTCTCGAGACTAGAAGCACTAAAAAGCTTCTGAATTATAAGCCTTGAGAAAAATAGTCGATAACTTCAACATTCTGTTTCAACGTCAAAATATCAACATTTTGGCAGCTCGTGCCACTTTAAAAGGGTTTCGAATTCGATTTTTTTTTCTTTAATAGTATTTGGAACATATTCTTGAAAGCCCATTCTTGGAAGTTCTTGGAAGCGTATGACATCTTAAGAGGATTTATGATGCACTGGTAACCGTAATGTGTAAAATGTTTCCGTGTTGATAAGTGTACCATGTAAAGAGAGAAAAGAGATACATAAGGGCTGATAATTCAGGTGTTAAAGTAAATGCTTTTCTAGCATTGTAAGGGGCCTCCGTGGCTCAGTAGGTAGAGCGTTGGACGCTCAATCCAAACAGCCTTCCACCAATGGGTCGCGGGTTCGAATCCCACTCAGTCCAAAAATTGGAAAATTTTCTGACTGGGTTTTCACTCGAACGACCTATGTGGGATGGTTGCCAATTACCAGCGGAAGGTCGTGGGTTTCTACGGGCACAGAGCCCGGTTTCCTCCCAAAATAAAACTGGCAACGCCGCCATATAAGTGAAATAATCTTGAGCGCGGCGTAAAACACCAAACAATCAATCAATCTAGCATTGTATTATTAGATCATTCTGTCAAATGTCATTAGCAGATTTTTGAAGCACCCTTGTCCGCAGAGTCTGGGAGATTTTCAAGTAGGCAGAAAATTAGATGCCATTTATATTCTTGTATATCGCTGATATTTGGAGTTAACTGATGGCCGTGTCGTGAAGTCTTATAAATGAATGGATCACTCAGACAACATCATATTGGACTCAACACTATTGGTTTTCTAGTCCGTGTGTAAACAAGTGTAATGGCTTTATACTCAACGAGATATAGCCGAATTAAAAAGGGATTTATTGAATGGTTGGACCAGCAATTAAATAACTTTAATTAACAATGTTGAAAGCATATTAAATATCAACGAAAAAATCATAATTGACTTATTTGCAGTTTTACATTGCGTGGCTGATTTGGTTGACAAGCGACATGCTAAAAAGAAAAAATATTTACACCATTTTTTTTTTCATTGACAGAGGCCTATAACAAAGCTTTTCAATGTTAACCTGAAAAAAATTTGTTTTGACTCTTAGAGACAATTTTAGCTTGTTCTGGATTATGTAGTCCGTCTGTTTCATAAGTACAGTACAAATACACTTTGAGTATCAGGATCGATATTTCATTGATGGGAATATCCTCTATTTTACATCGCTTCTCGGTATCGTCATTTCACGCCTCAGTAGATAACAATGAAAACAGCATTTTGCTTGAACATGTTATTACCTCATATATTCACTGCATTTCCATTATAATTCCAATCATTATTTACTCTACAATTCGATATGGATCTTTATTTACCCTCCTTGAGTACCTGTCAGTCATCCCATATATGGAATAAGTCACGTGGTAATGGATGATTAAATCTATTGGATGACAATTTATTCTCACAATGAAGTTGCTCCTTCAATTTGAATGGCCGTGGTGCAATGCCTGTACGAATATGTTGCACGAAAAGGGCAAGTCATAGCAGTTTTGTTGATGAAAACAAGATTAGAATATTAAGTAAATTTATTTTCCCGGAAATTCAATTAGTCTTGGCCCGAGTGGGATATAAACCCACGACCCATTGATGGAAGGCATTTGTCGGACTTAAAGGCAATCGCTCTGCTGACCAAGTCAAGAAGGTCACATTAAAGAGGCACGAGCTGCCAAAATGTTGCTTTTTTTCTGTGAAAACAAAATTTTTCTCAAGAAGTACAATTTATAGGCTTTTAGTGCCATAATAATGTACGTTGAAATATTGTTTTGAACGAACGTTCTTCCAGTTCATTTAAATTGTATTTACTTTACCGGCACTATTTCGGTTCGTTCGGGTCGGAGACTGCATGGATTTTCCTCATCAAATGCCAATCATTTAGTGTCTGATAAACTCCAAATCCTCTAATTGTCATAGCAAGCTACCAAAATGCGAACATTGGCAGCTCGTTCCACATTAAAAACCAAACCTGAGATTATGCAATAATGGGTTTCAAGCCTCAACAACATGCAATGAGTTAAACTGTTTACCAGTTGTTTCAATTTCTTCCGTAAATCTGAAGACAAGCTGAACTCGTCCAAACTGCAGAGTCACTAAGTAATTGAAAACTTCAAATGATCGTGTTGAAAAGCAATTATACGCGTAAACCTTTTTGCAGAAATGTTTTGACATGGATTCAGAACATGAAGAGAATTCGCGTGTTTGATGTTGATCCAAACGGTAAAGGATTTAAGTATGTAGTCCATTAAACTTGTGGCTTGTTTGAAGATGTATTCGAATAACGAGTCAAATTTAAAGTGGCATGAGCTGCCGAAATTCACTTTTTTTTTCATAACTTCTGATCGGCACGATAGTAAGAGGCTTAAAAGGTCATTGGAAAACTAAATGATTGGCGTTGGAATGAGGAAAATCCATACAGCACGTGGCCTGTACGAACCGAAAACGTGTTCGAAAAGTAAACAAAATTTAAATAACCGGGACGACCATTCATTCATTCTAAGCCAAAGTTAGTTCAAAACCATTTTTTATCGTACATTTTCGAGACTGGAAGCACTAAAAAGCTTCTGAATTATACGTCTGGAGAAAAATAGTCAATAATTTCAACATTCTGTTTTAACGTCAAAATATCAACATTTTGGCAGTTCATGCCACTTTAAAAAGCAAAACGCATTGCTGCCTCATCTTTTGAGCCTGGTAAAACCTACATGTACAATCCCCGGCATAACGCATACCAAAAGAGTGATATCATCCGAAATACCCTAAATGTTTTTGAGACTGAAATTGCCTTGCTGTAAAAATGAGCTAGCATTTACCTCGATAGGGACTCGAGACATTTTCAGATTCTTTTCAGAATATTTCGGACAAATCAACATTTATAAAACACCAAGGGGTAAACATGTATATGGAATGTCTCGGTTGTTCCGCAGTGCTCCTCTTGCCCTTATATTTTTAATGTAGTCAAACAGAATGTGATTGCAGTTATTTGCACAGTTTACTCTCCCGACGATTTAAGCTGTCAATGTCATGCCTCTATAGGTAACATCGCAGACGCCATTTTGTTAGATTTCCAGACTCCTGAATAGACACCGGGGCTTTACGTCTCTAATTTCCCCTTTTAAAAGCGATATGAGTCACCAAAGATTTTTTTTTTTTTCATGAATTTAAATTGCAAAGGAAAATAGGTATTCAAATTATTTTCAGTATTGTAAAATTTAGTCCATCCGGCTGCAGCCACCACGAACCCGACTGTGTGCAACACTATAAGGCCCCTACTTACAATAAAGCACAAAACAGCCCAGACGAATTTTCAGTTTTGTGTTATATAGACAAACTCTATTCTTATGACAGTTTACTTTCTATAAATTTTCAAATATTAGTAACTCATGCCACTTAAAGACTATAGTGGTACTGAGATACTATACATTTATATCACATGCTTGTAACCTACTCGTAACGTCCAATCCATATTTGCTTGTTTGATACGTGTTTTCCAATCAACTGGCCTTCATCATTTTTGGATATTTACATCTTCGGCCTTTTCGATGTATACTGATTGAGTGATTGTTGCAATAGACTGCTGCAACACTCGTTACCATTTTCATCGTGACTTGCAGGAAACCCGACTTTCTGCTGGTTCCTGGTAATCATTCCAGTTAAATCCATTCTAGATTTAATCCGTTTTAGATTTAATTACAAAAAGCTTGTTAGGCATGAGCTGCCAAAATGTTGAGATTTTGACGTAAAAACAGAATGCTGAAATTATTGGCTATTTTTCTTAAGACGTATAATTCAGACGCTTTTTAGTGCTTCTAGTCTCGAAAATGTACGATAAAGTATTGTTTTGAACTAACTTTGGCTTAGAATGAATGAATGCTCGTCTCGGATATTTAAATTTTGTTCACTTTTCGAACACGTTTTCGGTTCGTACAGGCCACATAATATATGAATTTTCCTCATTCCAACACCAATCATTTAGTTTTCCGATGGCCTTCAAAACCTCTCACTGTCGTGGTGATAAGATATATGAAAAAAGTGTGAATTTTGGCAGCGGATATTACACTTCTAAACTAAAACTAAGATTTAATATCATCAATTCATAAGGGTGTAGGCGTCCAGTTACCACAAAATGGTCGGGTGTTTCTTACCCCGGTTTGATACGCCAATAAAGCAATGCTCTTCGGGATACCAAAAACATCTCCCCAAAACCAAAAAAGGAAAAAAACGTAACCAAATAAGAAACGATATCACTCAATAGTACAAAGAAACCAAAGTTTTAGCAGGGAGTCAAAAAATAAAATCATGCATTTACCTGTTGTGTGTTTTGTTAAAATGTTTCAAATGCAGGCTTATTTTGCAGAAAATGTGTAAATTGTAAAGGTTTAATTACCATAAATTGAATATTTCTAAACTAGTATTATGTGAGATATTTTTGGCCACAAGCACCGAGTGACCCATGTTGATAAAATGACCAGTAATAGGCACCTATATATACTGACATCAAAACTGCCAATACTTTAAACATTTTTAGCTTCGTGACGTCAGGAGATATTGGAAAAAGAGTAAAGTATGACATGCAGACGTGATGAACTTCAAACTCGCCAGCTTGGTAGAGCGACGTACTTCCGTACTAGGTGGCGCTGGGTGGCTTTCAGATCAGGATAAATCTCTTGAACTTAAATACGGGTATTAATTTCAATGGACAAAAATAGTAACAGACTAATTTCAACGGATAAAAATAATAACGGACCATTTTTACTAAGTGATTGCTGTGGCTTGAAACCTTCGTAAATGATGTAAATTATCGCGTGCAGCAAACATTTCACTCTTTAAATATGACTTTTAAAATTATTGATTGACGGACTCAATATTATTCCCCTAATATGACAGCTTGTCAAGTTTAGTGTACGAGTAAACCGTGCTATTCGCCCAGAGGAAAGCCTCGACCTTCAACGAGTATCTGGCAACTCTTCGGCATACGGCGATCGAGTGAAAAAAAACTCTACTCAGAAATGTTTCAATTTTATTTGGTCTGAGTGGGATTTGACCCCGCGGCGTATCAATGGAAGGTCTGTGTCGAACTTATAGGCTATCACTTCGTTTATTTCCGTTACAGAATGGGCAATTGGTGCTAGTCTGGGAAATTTACGTTAAAATAGTGTTTTGGAACTAAATATGCCTAACATGAAATTAGAATGAACGTTCGTCCCAAGCCTGTTGTTAAACTTTTGCTAAACTTTCTTTGGATTCGTTCAGAACACGGACTGTTTATATTTTCATCATTTCAAAGTGATATATTTAGTTTTTCGATGAACCTGTCATTGTCTTGGCAATCAAAATGTGTTGGTGGAAAGTGTGAATTTTGGCAGCTCGTGCTACTTGATGGGCATAAAACATGTTGGGTCTTCAGTAGCATTATATGGCATTATATGGCTGCTTATGTGTCTTGTCGCCTCTATGACGAAGACGGAGAGGAAAAACAAATTCGGCAGAGCCCAGATTTCTCGGCTAGGTCTTCAGATGTTTTTCATAAAGTAAATTAGGAGCTTTTTTAATTTATAGTACATTTTAAAATGTGCTTTAGAAATTGTTTGGGAACATTGTTTGGCCTGCTTAATTGTTGAAGGAAAATCCTTGAAATGGCATTTTAGTCAAATCACTAGTATATATAAATCAGGGGAAATCAACTGAAATTCAGCGATTTCCCCGGAATGATATTAAGAGCGTAATATATAGATTTTCAAATAAACGTCTAGTGCGTGCTGACACAGAAAATAGGGAAGGTCAAGTCAATGTCGTCTTGTTGACCGATCCCAGACCATCAGCAAACTTAGAATATCAGCTATACAGAAGAACAAACAGCATTCAATTTTCTTCACCTCCGGAACTCCCCTGCCTCTGTGGAGAAGGGTCCTCCAAACCACCTGCAGATGACAATCTGATTTTACAATTCAATTAAGCTAAATTGATTGATCGATTGATGTTTTCCGCCATACTGAAGATTGTTTCACCGATAAGGAGGCGGTGTCATGTTTTAATGGGCGAGGAAACTAGACTATTTGTTTAAAGGAAATCCTTGACCTCCAGAGAGTACCTAGTAAATATTATAGGTACCAACCAATGAACTATATGCTTGGAATGGTCACGTCTCATTGGCTGGTTTGGATCTGACTTTGTAAAATGTGCCGCCATTGATAGTTGAAGAGCGCGTGCATAACTGATCTGGATCACTATTGCATCATCTCATAGTAATGGCGCCATTCGATGCATATCAAATACCACGTGACCTCCATTCCACGCATATAGTTCATTGGTACCAACTGTCATATATAAACGAGATGTGCTATAAACTCTGACGTTTCTTTGTCAACTACCATGTGCCTTGCTTAACACCTTTCGCAATTCCATATGCTTACAACACTGAATTGCAAAACGATCTGTTCAACTGATGAAATATCGCTATATGGAAACAAGTTCTTATCCAGCTATTGATAAGGGACGTGGGCTGCCCAAATTAGGATATTTTTTCGTTAAAGCCTAATTATTGTCTTGGTAATCAGAATTTAGGGGAAAAATGAGAATTTTGGTTGCTCATGCCACTTTGATTGAAAGTCACTGACACGTTTACGCTTACAACCAATCACATGGAAGATCACGTAACATAGGCTACAGAACATCATCAAAAACGCAACGGTTACAATTTCATTCTTTTTATTTTTAATAATTGGCTATACAGACATTCGGACCTGGTCGCCAGAACACATCACACGAAAAAAACTTCATGTACAGCGCACTGAAACAGCACAAACTTCAAGGGTAAACATTAAGGCCATCACCGTCAACACAGAGAATGGACTGATACATTATTTAACCTGGCATTTTTTGCTTGTTCTACGGGATGTACGAAGGTATGTTATGTTTGCACAACCCTGGCCGGGCGTTTTTAACAAGGATCGGTGTACAATGTATTCACCATATTTCATGAAATTTATGTATTCTGATTGGGTAATCCTTTATATTTCGTTATCGAGTTCATCAAAAAGAAAAAGAGACTGTGTCTTGTTTCATGCGATTCTATCATTCTACTAAAGTGAATTCTCGCCTGGTTTCTAAAAAGGTCACCATTGTTTAATATCCTCTGATTTTTTTCTTCTGATTCGCTTAATTAGGACACCAGACTCGTAAAACTTGTGATGCCAATATCAAGGTCTCGAAAATCTCGTTGCCGTTGATGCTAGGGCTGTTGTCGAGACGCATTCTACTCCTGTTTTCGGAAAATCACCAACCAAAAGGTTCCAGAATCTAAAACACTTCAGTATGTTTACTGACCTAGCAAGGAAGAACATGAAGTATGTCAAATACATGGGCTTTCTTAACGTTCTAGAACAGTTTTTGAGGCTTAATGTCATATGACTTAAAGTGGCATGAGCTGCCAAAATGTTGGTTATTTTGCTCAAGACGTGTAATTCAGAAGCTTTTTAGTGCTTTGAGTCTCGAAAATGTACGATAAAGTATTGTTTTGAACTAACTTTGGCTTAGAATGAATGAATGGTCGTCCCGGTTATTTAAATTTTGTTTACTTTTCGAACACGTTTTCGGTTCGTACAGGCCACATGTTGTATGGATTTTCCTCATTCCAACGCCAATCATTTAGTTTTTCGATGGCCTTCAAAGCCTCTTACTGTCGTGACGATCAGTAATTATGAAAATAGTGTGAATTTTGGCAGCTCGAGCCCACTTTAAGCAGCTCAAGTTCAGTGATTCGACGAAAACAAGAAAACAAGACCTTACAATCAGTAAGAAATAACGGGGGAATGATCCAAGTATTTTCTGTGTGCTCTCGATGGTAGACAAGGAACCGGCAAGCAGATGAAACTGCTTGGGAAAGATCGGCCACATCGCCTACTTTCAAGGGGCATGAGCTATAAAATTTTGATATTTTGACGTTAAAACACAATGTTGAAATTATTGGCTATTTTTCTCAAGACCTTCAATTCAGAAGCTTTTTAGTGCTTCTAGTCTCGAGAATGTACAATAAAGTATTGTTTTGAACTAACTTTGGCTTAGAATGAATGAATGGTCGTCCCGGTTATTTAAATTGTGTTTACATTTCGAACACGTTTTCGGTTCGTACAGGTCACATACTGTATGGCTTTTCCTCATTCCAACGCCAATCATTTAGTTTTTCGATGGTCTTCAAAGCCTCTTACTGTCGTGACGATCAGAAATTATAAAAAAAAGTGTGAATTTTGGCAGCTCATGCCACTTTAAGTTTCCTCATTCCAACGCCAATCATTTAGTTTTTCGATGGTCTTCAAAGCCTCTTACTGTCGTGACGATCAGAAATTATAAAAAAAGTGTGAATTTTGGCAGCTCATGCCACTTTAAGTTTCAAAACAACAGCGATAAATTTGTTGGGAGTGAATACAAAGTATACATTCATCGAATAAGTTAAGCTTGTGTGTGGCTGGTTTAGTTTTTCAACGAGCTGCAAAATTCCTTTTTTTCTCGCGACAATCGGAATTCAAGAAAATATCTTAATTTTAGTAACTTATCTCACTTAATAGTATTAACTTAACGACACTTCCTACTGTCAGTCCAAACATTCAATAAATACACGGAGCGACTCTGAGGCAAACAACGCCTGTTCCTCAGCGAGAAATAAATAAATATTGTTTAAACTAATAAATCCCTTTTTAATTCGGCTATATTTCGTTGAGTATAAAGCCATTACACTTGTTTACACACGGACTAGAAAACCAATAGTGTTGAGTCCAATATGATGTTGTCTGAGTGATCCATTCATTTATAAGACTTCACGACACGGCCATCAGTTAACTCCGAATATCAGCGATATACAAGAACAAATGGCATCTAATTTTCTGCCTACTTGGAAATCTCCCAGACTCTGCGGACAAGGGTCCTTAAAAACACCCGTCTATGACATTTAGCAATCAAGTCAAGACTGTCCAGAAATAATTTGATCGCGTTAGTTCAACAACTTACATGTATTTCCCAGACGTTCGTTTATATCGGTCACTCTGCGATGGAGTGCAAGTAGATTTATTCAAACGCTTTTGATTTACTATTACTTAAACCAGTGATCAAAAAAAAGATTTGTTCATAAATTCTTAAAGGTAACAGATAAATTAACCTCTCCTCCAAGGCAAAGGCGGCCCATGGACCCTCGACTGCCGGTTTGTTAGAATCCTTGTATGTGCGGGGGAGAGTTGCCAGGTACTCCCTGACGGTCGGGGTTTTCTTCCAACCTAGAGCCCAGTTTCCTACCCCACCCAACCTGGCAGCGCCGCCATATAAGTGAAATAGTCTTGAGTGCGGCGTAAAACATAAATCAATCAACCAACCAACCATATATTCAAAGTCATAAGTGACGCCATTACAGGAGGATTTCGGTCTACTTAAAGTGGCATGAGCTGCCAAAATGTTGATATTTTGACGTTAAAACATAATGCTGAAATTATTAGCTATTTTTCTCAAGACGTATAATTCAGAAACTGTTTAGTGCTTCTAGTCTCGAAAATGTACGATAAAGTATTGTTTTGAACTAACTTTGGCTTTGTATGAATGAATGGTCGTCCCGGTTGTTTAAATTTTGTTTACTTTTCGAACACGTTTTCGGTTCGTACAGGCCACATACTGTATGTATTTTCCTCATTCCAACGCCAATTATTTAAATTTTCGATGACCTTCAAAACCTCTTACTGTTGTGATGATCACAAATTACAAAAAAAGTGTGAATTTTGGCAGCTCATAAACCAGTGATCACAAAGTGTAACAAAAAAACATGTAGGCCTACATAAATTCCAATAGGTAAAAGATAACTTAATCTGTTTATTATACACAGACATATTTGTACAAAAGTTTAATCCGTCAATTTTATGATAATGTCATCTTGAATTTTACCGATAATGACTCCTAGCATTGCCATATACCGCAGGCATAGAGAGACTTTGTATATACTAAGTCGCTATCCGCCAGCGGTATCGCTTGCAAGTGCAGATATTCCTACGCAAGGGCGTTTTTTTCTGTCATGCGTTATCAAACAACACCCCATCCCCCTTCCACCACATCTCCAAGAAGTCAGTGGGTTATAAATCAAAAAATATATCGCACCAACATGTAGGTAATATCAAAAATGGCAAAGACTGGCAATTGACAAATATCAATTGAGGACTAACTCAATTTCAAAACTGAGTATATGGCAAATTATTAATATTTTATAAGTTGATTGTCAATGCAAAATTCACACAAAAACTGGATCTGTAGACTTAATTACATTAGTCGATTTGGTAAAAATGTCCTGCCCAAACTTTGTGAGCCCATTTGATTAACAGGAGCCCGTTTCACAAAACGGCGTAGATGTATTTTTGTTGTTGTTGAGAAACTGTCATATCAACGTATCTCTACAGTATGGGTTGCTATAGCAGTTACGTAAAAGCTTACGCTACGTCGCTTTGTGAAACAGGCTCCAGGGCTTATCAAAATATGCCTAAATATACTAGTAGTCTATCTTTTATCTTTTTTCCCCAAATTTCATTTAATATGAATCGTACATACATTCCCATTATACATACATTTGAGCCCCATAAGAATGAGAGGCTTCTCATTTAAATAAGTAAAAATCCACCATTCTCTGATATTCATTTTTAATTTTAATATTTGACTTTTTGACAGCTTATAGGAGTAAAGAAGTTATAATTCAATACCAAATATCCATCCTCTATTAAACCTTTATCTCGAAACCTAATACATCACCTACTGAAAGGCTAACATTTAGTTAACATACCGTAGCATTCTGATGAAAAATAATCAAGTCTACCGAGAGATTTCGCGCGAAATGCGGTGACAGATGATATTGTCAGTTCGATTGACGTTTTTTGTTCTAAAACGTCATAAATGTGCGTCATATTCGAACGATAAAGGCTCCTCGCATGCGTAATGACAACGCCGGTGACAGGAAATTTGTGGAATGGTCACGTTACTCCCGCTCCCTCTTCCATTAGAATGGAATCCACATTTGCCGACAGTTCCAAAGAGTTCTTATACTGTATTATCATTGGTTAACAGCTGTTTGTAAGGTAATAAACGGATTGTATAATGGATATATAGAAATGAAATTTTAAAGTACATGTACAAGTAAATTATCGATTGACCATAAATAAATTCGGCAGCATTAATTTTTTTCGGTTTTATTTTAGGGACACTAGAAACCAGAGGACACCCCTCCCCCCCCCCCCACACACACACGCACGCACACACACCCCCACCCCACCTCTCTTCACCATTATATCATGGTACAGCAACCATTTCATATATTAAAGCCGATCACATTTATGTATAAAGCTTTTTCACCATTGTATCATAAAATTATGATTTTTGTCACATAGAAATTACAGTGAAACTTGAGTAAACCGACAACACAAGAAGAAAATGAACAGGGCCGTTTTAGAATGGTGCTCGTTTATAACAGATAATTAGCATTTGTTTTAACACAGATTGATTGATTGATTGGTGTTTTACGCCGCGCTCAAGATTATTTCACTTACATGGCGGCGTTGCCAGTTTTATTGTGGGAGGAAACCAGGCTCTATGCCCGGAGGAAACCCACGACCTTCCGTTGGTAACTGGCAACCATCCCACATAGGTCGTTCGAGTGAAATCCCAGTCAGAAAATTTTCCAATTTTTTGGACTGAGTGGGACTCGAACGTTTTAACACAGAAGAAAATCTGACATCAGTCGTTTTGGACGGCATTCTGTTTTATCAAGGTGTCGGTTTACACAGGTTCTACTGTAGTCCGGGTTTCTGACTCCAAAATGACAATTTTTGTTATATTGACGGCCGTATTTTAAATACACCCCTCAGTATAAAAAAAAATAGGCGTTTTGAAGTCAGAAAGCCGGGCTACACTGTACATGTAGTTTTACAGTATTTGCCACTATTACAGTGTTTATTTCTTTAGGAAAGTGGGTTGTGTGCTTGGATGAAATTTCCAAGCTTATGCAAAGACTGTTTCTTTTGATATCATTGGCTTATCACAGTAACAAATATTCTGACAAAAATATTCTTCCATAAAAATTTGGCATGCAAAAAACTAAAAAAAAAAATACAGGATAATTATGCCTTATACAATAAAAAAAAATTTAAATAACAACCATATAGAAAACGTTTTGACCCTTTAACTAGGCAAGTTATCAATTAATTTCTCGTTTTGATTAATTGATTGTACGGTTTTGTATACAGCTCTCAATAATATTACAGTTAAATAGATATATATATATCAGCATTGCCAGGTCTTATAAGGAGAGTACAGGCATCGATGCCTTAAAAAAAAACAATATCTGTAAGAGGTACCTGAGAACCTCCCACATTTACTTACAATTTGAAATAAAATTATTTATATTCAGTGAACAAGTATAAAAACATTTTTTCAGCTGGAAATTTTAAAATGGAATGGTAATAGTTGAAGATAAATAGAAAGATTGATTGATTGGGGCTTAACGTCGCACTCAACAGCTAAGGTTATATGGCGACAGAAGTACCAACCAACCAAAAGATCACCCTCCCCAGCCACCCACCCACAATTAAATTTAGACATTAGGCTCCACAGACAATATAACATCAGGAAGGCTAATGTATTTGACATACTTAATGTTCCTCCTTGCTAGGTCAGCAAACATGGCTAAAGCAGAGCCAAAATGTTCCAGCTCCGGGGTAAAAAGCAAAAGAAATTATTGTAAATATATTATAGCACTTTAAAATAGATAACAAAACACAGGCCCCTTTAAACATTATGCCATTTCTGGAGGATAAACATTAAATAAACTGGTTCTTTACCCCAGGAATATAAAAAATATATACTCTGTATTGTCCATTTAAACTTATACATAGCGGAAACATATTTACATACATGTAAATTTGCGAGCCATACTGTACATGCACAAAAAAATCGGCAATATCATTTACTCAAATTATTGAATCCGTATCAATAAAAAATATCAAACTAAGTTTATTCATAGATTTTCAGGGGTTATATAAGCGTATGCAGGGCATGTTGGGTTTTTTTGGTCTAGTTTAACGGGAATCTAAATGGATTCTCGTAAAGCATCATAAGAAGTTCTATTTTTATCTCGAAAATTTTGCTACAGAAATTTGCATATTTATATTTTCTCTGGATATATTTTATCCCCCCCCCCAATTTAATTTAAGGTTGTCAAATAATTCGACACAATACTTCCTCGTTAGTAATTTAATTCACATTTATTAGTAGTCCGCAATATGTTGAATGGATTGAAGTTATTCAATACCGCGTCAACAGAGTGTGCATTTGAAAAATCTACGTTGCTTGCGGAATTTTAAAAAAATGATAACTCACAATTTTTTTAACACTACTCACCTAAAATTGGGTCAGTACACTTTTGTGATAAAAATCGTTTTGAACACCGAGGGAATTTAAACAGGGAAATTCGGTGCTAACAGATTTTAAGGCCACAGATGATGGTTTAGCTCTACGAAGGGATAATCAAAGAAGCTTCCTGACACAATTTTAGGTGAGTAGTGTTTGAAAATTTTGATTTATCATTTTTTTTAAATTCCGAGAACAACTTAAATTTTTCAAATGTGCCCTATGTTGACGTGGTATTGAAGAAGCCTGTGCGGGCGTATCAAAATAACTTCAATCCACTCAACATATTGCGGACTAATTTATTAGCTATTTCAAAGATGAAGGCCATCAGACCGCAATCATCGTCTTTATTCTTGTAATTTTGATTTTTCTTACGAGAATCCAAGTGGATTCCAATGGGTTAATTTTGCGGGAGTATTTACAGGAATCCAGAATTCCATGAAAAAGCAAACCTCTGTAGGGCCTACCCCAAAATTCGGAGAGTTTTTGTAAAAAAAATAAACCAATATATTACGAGAATACACTGATTCAATAACATTGCCAGTATTATTTTACATTTATGGGTCGCTAGTTGATAAACATTGGTGGTGGGGTATACATATAAATTTCACAATGTTGACGTTATAATCCTGTATAAACTGCAGTTGTTCCCCCTGACGGACTTTGGGTTAACGCCTGTCGTTCTTCGTTACGAGAAGACCGCCGACGCCATTTTCCATATAAAAATACACTAAAAAATATTACTACAATAATAAACACTGCAACAGAAGAAAGAAAACAAAACGTAAATTCTGGTGTTCAACGTAAACAAATAAAAATAGTTTTTTAAAGAAATTGGTATTTGCAGATTGATTGATTAATGATTTACGCCGCACTCAAGATTATTTCACTTATATGGCGGCATTGTCCGGTCTAGTGGGGGAAGAAACCGGGCTCATTGCCCGAAGGAAACTCACGACCTTTGGGGAGTACCTAGCAACTCTTCCACATACGGTGACCACGTGGAAAATCCACTCGAAAATTTTAAATTTTTATTTGGTCTGAGTGGGATTCGAATTTGCGCCGCATCAATGAAAGGTCTATGTGGGACTGAGGGAAGATCACTCTAACCCAATGGACCATCGAGGCCCTAGTATTTGAGAGGAAACTGGCTTCTATGCTCAGCCCAAACCTTCTACTAATTTACTTCTATGCTCAGACGCAGCCCAAACCTTCCATTGAATTCAATGCTAATTATCCAGAAAATGTTTCGTTATTTTGAGTCCAGTTGGTGGAAGGCGTGTCAAATGGAGCGTTCAAGGATTTACTTAAAGGCCCACTTGCCGCCGTAGCCTGTTAAACATTTGTTAAGAAAACCAATTTACATGAGCTTACTACAACTGAAACCACTAAAATCAAACATAGGACACATAAAACATGTCCAGTTAGATTTAGAATATAGAAATGGGGGTGAAAACCAAACGAAGAATCGAAGCCTGATTACAACAACAACGATCAGTGTCGGTTAACTTAGTGGTTGAATTACCCTTGTTTCAGGCCTTTCTATCTGTGGTTTACACTCCAAAAAGTATCAGCAAATTATACTGTGCTGTTAGATCACTTACACGACTCAATCATTAGGGGGCGCTTGTGTGCATGTTCATGTTTGTTGACATTGCGGGTACCTGATAAATCTAATTTTTGAATTTCAAATTAAAAATACTAAATGATGCCCAAACTTTCTATTTTTGGTAAGAATAGAAAGTTCCTAACTTCTACTGTCTGGCAAAAATACAGAAAACCGCCTACAGTTGTTTATGTAAAGAGTATTCTGCATTTTCGCGGCAAGTGTGCCTTTAATTGTGAGCTAAGGGGAACTGACATAAAACAGACGGTACAAGAAGTGAACTTACCTGCTGCGCACCCGCCAATAATGGCCAAGAGTTCCTCAGAAGGGGCGCACTTGTCTCCACTGATTCGGAACAGAGGTTGATCACAGGTATTTGGTTTAACATTGCCCCCGGGGCAGAGGGTATTCTTGGGGCAGGGTTGAGGGAAACAGGACGCACACTGTAATAAACACAAAACATCCCGATGAAAATGGCTCGACATCTGACCAAAAGGCCAGTCATTGCTTATAAAAAGAACAAGTGTTGGAATAATATACTGGTTAGGGCTGAACTCCCCTGTCTGTCTTCTACATAGGTTTTTCCTGGTGGTGGGGGGGGGGGACCGAAATTTTCACTTTCTTTTCCCATGATCCTATGGAGTTCAATCTCCGTCTAGCGATATTCTTGCCATAGCTGAAGATGTGTAAGCATTGTCCATGTATTACAAAGTGTTCAGAAATTTGCACTGAAGGCCAAGCTCCTGTCAGTCGTCAACTGTCAAAGGGTGCCATGGAACGGAAAGGATAAGCTAGAATTTATAGTACAATGCATATAAAGACACTAAATGGATTGATTGATTGATTGTTTGGTGTTTTACGCCGCGCTCAAGATTATTTCACTTATATGGCGGCGTTGCCAGTTTTATTGTGGGAGGAAACCGGGCTCTGTGCCCGGAGGAAACCCACGACCTTCCGCTGGTAACTGGCAACCATCCCACATAGGTCGTTCGAGTGAAAACCCAGTCAGAAAATTTTCCAATTTTTTTTTGGACTGAGTGGGATTCGAACCCGCGACCCATTGGTGGAAGGCTGTTTGGATGGAGCGTCCAACGCTCTACCTACTGAGCCACGGAGGCCCCCCACTAAATGGAGAGCAAGGGAAAAGCTAATTGTACAAAACAATGGTCTAACGAGCTGGGAGTGGTGACCATTGTAGAAGGGAAGCCATTTTCTCATAGTTGCATTATGGATCCCTTGAAAACCGGTCCTTTTTTTTCCTTTGAAAAAATCGTTCACCGATGCAATAAATGCCTTAAAATGAATGACCAACCTTTCCTGTTTTGATATCCATTTCCCTATTGTCGAACTATAGGCTTGGGTTATTGCATTACATCGATTTCGAAGGAGGGTTGGAACATTTCCCCGTGAACAAGGCGGCCATATTTAGTCATCTCACAAGTAGTGCTCTCCCCTTACCCTACTTATAATGTAGTGGGATAATGGGAGAGCACTCCGTCTGACTGTGGAATCTTGGTTATTTTACTAAATTTCAAAATGGCAGCTCCCATAGCGTTCAGCCCTTTGGGCTTCACAATAATGCTACATAAGGGGCCTACCGGAGCTAGGGAAAAGCTTATGATAACACAAACATTGCCCTCCCAACCGAAATTGTGTGCTCGTAACTGAAATGTTATGCAAACGCCCCCCCCCCCCCCCCCCCCACCTCTAACACGCATACCCAAACACAGGATGTCCAGGAATTCCAATATTTGGGGTTCCTTATCCCAGAATATATTTATATACATCATAAATACCATATTGGGGCTACTAAATGTATAGAAACGAAATTTTTTACTTGGACGACCCGGCTTTGTGGCTGCTGAACTTTTCATCCTCTACCTACAGAAGAGCTATGAACTAAAACGGTAAAAACAACTGTCTTACCGGACAGAAAAAACCCACTTCACAACGACGACATTCTTTTTCTCCATAGTCAGTCTGATAGTAACCACTGGCACACTCCTCACATAGATTATCTCCCTTGGTAGCCTTTGCAGTACCTGTTAAAACAAGAGATAAACCTTTTTAAGCTCGTCAAAAATATATATGGGCTGCTGATAATTTGAAATTTAACTTACGACTAGGTTTGAAATGAAATGTGGACAAAAAAGTGACAATTTTACAGACAAAACTGCAGATTATTTCTACATGTTTTAATTTGAAACAAAATCAGAAAATTTTAATGCAAATTAGAAGCTTTTTGTCGACACCATGATCGTCCATACATCTTTAAGTGGCATGAGGTACCAAATAAAGGGAAAATTTTGTTGAAACAAGGAAGCTAATTGGTCGCCAGTTTGTTTCTTCAAGAAATACAAAATGAGAGCTTTCCATTGATACCATTCTTGAGGGGCGTTTAGTTAGTTTTCAAAAGAAACAAAAAAAACTTAAATTGTACTCATACATCCCTGCTATTCGAAATTTTGTCTGATATAAGTATATATCTTCAGCTCACATGCATTACTATCTTTACCAATATTTTTTTTTTACTTCAAGGTCAATCCATAAGTTTTAAAAGGTTCTTTGAACACATAGCCTCTCCTAACTATCAAAGTTTATGAAAAAAAAGCTCGGATTTTGCCAGCTCATGCGACTTTAAGATAGGGTTTAGAAGTATGCTGCACTGATATGTAAATTTAATTTGCAACAAGTTATTTAAAAGATTTATGAACAGGGCTAAAAGCTGTTTATGGACAAATACAAAACGAAACAGCTAAAAAAAGAGTGAGGAAGAAACATGCAGATTTTTCGAATTGTTCGTTACTACCCGACAAAACTGACGTCATACACGGCCTTGTATGATATGTGCTATAGCTAATTAACTTTCGTAAACATCACTATGTCGGTAAATGTAGCATTGAATTTGTAGATGCTGCGCCTGAAATTATATTTTCTTTCTGTCCAGACTTGCAAAGTACATGTTGTACAATACATTTAACGCAAATTGAACAATATTGTTTTTCATAAAACCTTTAAAGTGGCATGAGCTGCCAAAATTCACACTGTTTTCATAATTTCTGATCGTCACGACAGTAAGAGGCTTTAAAGGCCATCAAAAGCTAAATGATTGGCGTTGGAATGAGGAAAATCCATACAGTATGTGGCTTGTACGAACCGAAAACGTGTTCGAAAAGTAAACATAATTTAAATAACGGAGACGACCATTCAATCATTCTAAGCCAAAGTTAGTTCAAAACAATACTTTATCGTACATTTTCAAGACTAGAAGCACTAAAAAGCTTCTGAATTATACGTCTTGATAAAAATAGCAAATTATTTCAACATTCTATTTTAGCATCAACATTTTGTTCTGTTTTAGCATCAACATTTTGGCAGCTCATGCCACTTTAAATTTGGATTTGGGTCCTGTAATTTGGTCCTTTAGACGTGTGAGATTTGATGGGAGAAGAAATGAAAACAAATATTTGGTTCCTACAAGACTCCCTATACTTTGTGATTTTAAATTCCCTGTCATTCTGCTTTATTCCATGAACTTTAAAGAGTTCGAGAAAAATAAGTTTTTTGATTGATTGATTGTTGTTTTACGTCACACTCAAAAAAAACGGGTTCATTGCTCATAGAAAACCCTCGACCTTCGGCAAGTACCTGGCAACGACACCCAGGTGAAAAATCCACTCAGAAATTAAATTTTTTTTCATTCGGTCTAAGTGTGATTTGAAAACGTGCTGCATCGATGCCAGGTAGGTCTGTGTGGGACTGAGGGACGATGACTCTAAGCCAATGTACCACCGAGGCCCCTTATTTTTTTTTCTCACTTTTTTAAATCAAAAAAGTAAAACACCCTTGCAGTTTATTCCACTTACAGTATGACATTGGAAGATTCAGTACCTTATTGAATGAATACATTTGTTCATAGAAAATCCCATACCTGGTTGACATTGGGTACAATTAATGGCCCCGGGCCCCGTGGCTTCCTCACCCGCGTCACACCCCTCACAAATATCACAGCCTACAGAACTGTCAAAAAATAAATAAATAAAAATTTTACTTCTTTTTGGACTATTTACAACAAAGGAGGAAAACTCTATTTGTAATAGACTGTAGTGACTGATTGTTGTACACAATGATCTATATGCGTGGATTGGCTGTCACGTTACATTTGAAGTACACTGAGCGGCGCCATTATTAAGAGATGACACTTCTGATCCGACGTTACAGAGAAAGCGAAAGAGAACGACGTGACAGCCCTCATGCGATCACTGATTTATTTACGTCATGACTATGAAAAAACACTGTTGTGGCGTCAATTGTGACCGTTCTTTTGTGACGTCATAGAAAAACGTTATTTGCGTTTCGAGAGACAGCATCCCATAGTTATGACGTCGATTTTAGCATGTCAGATCCTATCTAACCAATGTGACCTGACCATTCCACGCATATAGTTCATTCGTTGTACATGTACATCATATTCAACTTTACTTCATTTTTATGACAGCTGCTTTTATTTTGAACAAAATCAGCCTAAAAAAAACCAAGCTCAGCTGGAAATATCCAAAGTAGTGGCTTGAAATATATTTGGATGTTGGCCTGACCATCTGAGTTTGAATTTATCTTTATATTAAATATATTTGTATTAAATACAGTCAGGTCAAAACCTTCCAGGCACTCAGCTCAAACCATTAATTTGTGAAAGATTTGCTTAAAACATGCAGCTTTACAATCCAATTGTAGAAGCTATCTTTAAAACAAGTAATAAAAAGCAACATTCTACAATTGTAAAATACAACGGCAACCAAATGTTACCATGGCAACCATTCAACCCAATGTTACCATGGCAACCGTTCGTCGTAATCATGTCAATCGGATAGAATTCTGCGAGACTTGAGTGGGAGTCAAACCTATGACCCATTGCTGGAAGGCTGTTCAGGTTAAGCGCCCATACTAATTGTATCAGTAAAAGATACTGCATGTCCGCCATGCAAAATCCCTTCTTATACCTATAACTGTTTGTGTCGGAAGCTAAAGTCATCATTCCGCGCTATCAGTCTGTTGAAAACAAAAATCGATACTGTATGTCCGCCATGCAAAATCCCCTCTTATACCTATAATGCTTTGCATCGAAAGC
Source organism: Lepidochitona cinerea (assembly GCA_963971465.1). Lineage (NCBI taxonomy): Eukaryota > Metazoa > Mollusca > Polyplacophora > Chitonida > Tonicellidae > Lepidochitona > Lepidochitona cinerea. The sequence continues at coordinate 47,312,280 of OZ020553.1, forward strand.
CAAAGCCATCCTAACGCTATCAGTCTATTGAAACAAAAATGATGACATACTTGCAGAAGGTGCCTGTTTCACACTGTTTACAAGCTTTTCCTCCCGCCTGATCTAAAAACGACCCTTGCGTGCATAATGTACAGTTCGTACTGTTCTTTTGCTCGGAAAAACTCCCTAAAAGAAAATCAAAACACGCTATGAGACAAAGTTTATGCAAATAACAGTTATTATTACTTATTTTTACCAAGTTTATGCAACAAAAGTTATCAGCGTCACTCCAGTACAGCACCATTTTTTAATACTGATTAGTTATTTAGCTCAAAATTTATATGGGGCCTCGGGGGTCCAGTGGGTTAGAGGGATCGTCCCTCAGTCCCACACAGATCTTCCATCGACGCAACACGGGTTCGAATCATACTCAGACCCAATAAATATTGAAAAATTTCTGAGTGGATTTTTCACTCGGTCGCCGTTTGTGGAAGAGTTGCTATGTAAGCGCTGAAGGGCGTGGGTTTCCTCTGAGCAATGAGGCCTGGCAACACCGCCATCTACGTGAAATAATCATGAAAGAGGCGTAAAGCATCAATCAATCAAAATTTACAAAGTTACTAGCCACTTGGTACTTAGTAGTCAAAATATACCAGCCAAATTTTCAACTAATCTGTAAAATATAAACTGAGGAATGACCAAAACATTTGTTTTTTATAACTTGCAAATTTTGTCCATTTTCTATTAAATAAATTTTACATCAAATTTGAAATTACATTTCAACATAGTTTCAACATGTATTTATCAAATCTAATTTCTTATATTCTGAGGGCTGTTCCTCAAGACATTTACACCAAGTGTAACTTTGAGATCAGACGTAAAGTAAAGTTGAAGGTAAAAGTTCCCATGGGAAGTAAGAAATACATATGACAGACGTAAATGTTTAGAGTTTGATTGATTGATTGATTGTTTGGTGTTTTACGCAGCGCTCAAGATTGTTTCACTTATATGGCGGCGTTGCCAGTTTTATTGTGGGAGGAAACCGGGCTCTAGCAACCATCCCACATAGGTTGTTCGAGTGAAAACCCAGTCAGAAAATTTTCAAATTTTTTTTGGACTGAGTGGGATTCGAACCCGCAACCCATTGGTGGAAGGCTGTTTGGATTGAGCGTCCAACGCTCTACCTACTGAGCCAGACAAATGTAACTTACCAGGTTGACAAGGCTGACATAAATCAGCTGACTCAGCGTCTTTGTAAAATCCAACTTCGCATCCTGTACAATTACGGGAAGCTAAAATCCTGAAAAAGATTACAAAAACCTGAAATTATCATTTAGACAAAATTAGATAATAAAAGTATTCTCGTAATCTTTGGGATTTCACTTTCTTGAAAAACAGTAGAAATTCTTCTACTGATTTAGGGTTGTTCCACTAAATTCTGGCTACCTCATCCAAATGTAATGCCAAAAATAACAAGAAGACTTTCATACTCACTTTCTAAAAGACACTAACTAATTAAACTTAGAATATAAATATTCAATTAAATAGAAAAACAATATTATTGAAAAAAAATTTTGTTTACAAATACTGCTGGTTATTTTCGTGACATTTCTGATTTGTTTTTGTTTTACGCCAGATTATTTCACTCATGTGTCCGCGTTGCTAAGGTTTATTGGCCCGGATGAAGGAAACCAGGCTTTTTGCTTGAACAAAACCTCAGACGTATTTCATTGGTAGTTCACAATGACCCGACATCAGTTGATTAAATTTAGGAATGCCTTTGATGAGCCACAGAAAAAAACGGTGGGTTAGAAGGATCGTCCCTCAGTCCAACACAGACCTTGGTGGTCCACTGGGATTTTTTTAGATCTTCTTCATTGATTGATTAATATTTTACTCGCAGATTATTCCACTTATATGATAACAATGCCAGATTTAGTGGGCGAAGAAATTGGGCTGTGCGACCACCATTCCACATACGGCATTTCAGTAAAAATCAAACTAAAAAATCTATCTTTTTTTATTAGAACTAAGAGGGACTTAAACACATGAGACCCCTTTCTATAGTTTACTTATATGGAGCCTTTGCCAATACTCAAGATCACAATAGGCCTAAAACTTAATGATGTCACTTGAAAAATGAGACAATATTATAGGGGTGTGGCACTGCCTCGTAACAAGCCTTGTATCAACACGCTTGACTGCACACCTATACCATTCAGTGCAGAAATTTTGATGCCACCATCTTTTAATCCCTCGGCATCAAGCAATTTGTCTATTAGTCGAATGTAACATTTTTCTAATTTTATATAAAATATTAAGTCTGTATTTCTTCTAAATATTCAGCCATTCTAATGGCCTAATAGTCAGACAAAAATTAAGACGTGGAGTTGTGTTTAAGGATAACCATTTTCACACACTGCGCGGTAGGTCATATTGCCTTAAATTCCCTCTAATGGGCAAATTTTTCTGGCCACATTTAGCATATTTCTTTTCTAATGGTCAAATCCTTATGAGGAAAAAGTGGCTGAATCTTTAGAAGAAATACGGTATGATTATGTGTGCTTCAGTCAGAAAAGTTGAATAAATTTCTCTCTACCTGGCCTCAAAACCTGCAGGACATGGTAAACATTCCATCTGTCCCTGCTTGGGTTGATATTCACCTGTCAAATACAAAATACTATTTTTTTTTAAATCCGTTAAAATCTATTTTTAAATATATGCTTTGCAGATACATTATATTTCTATAAAAGAAATATTAGATATTTTGATTTTCGATCAGTCTAATTTTGTACTCACACAATCTATAAATAAATCTTACTTGAACTTGTTTACTGAAACATTATAGGTTTGGTTTGTTACAACAATTTATGATGGGGTATAAAGGTCTAAATGATATACCTCTTTTTAACACAATTAGAAACTGGTCTCCATGGTTATTTTAGACAAGAAGATTTTCCCTGTGCCAGTGTGTTTTAGTGATCATAAAGATATATATTTATATAATGACTGATTTCTTCGCTTGAAGCAAAATAGAGGAAGTAGTTGACAGATTGACAGGCATTCAGGGCCTAATCTAGGCTGATTTTAAACCCCATATGTGGGGTTGGGGCAGTTTGGGAGCCCAAACCAAGGTATGAGAAAAAAAAATGGTTGTGATTGTTGCTTTTAATATGGAATGCAAGTAAAAACTGCTCTGCAAAATATTTAATTGATTGATTGTTTGGTGTTTTATGCCGCGCTCAAGATTATTTCACTTATATGGGAGGATGCCCGGATGCTCTATGCCCGGAGGAAACCCACGACCTTCCGGTGGAAACTGGCATCCATCCCACATAAATCGTTCGAGTGAAAACCGTCAAAAAATGTCTAAATTTTCCAATTTTTTTTTGGACAGAGTCGGATTCGGATTTAAAACATAAATATTAGGGACATATTAGACAAAAATGGTCGTTTAAAATAAGAGTTCTTTCTATGAAGCCTTCATGGCCCTGGGATGGTATTGTCAAGTCGTACTATGTGTGCACAAACTTTTGCCCAAGAACATATCCTGGCATTCATTCAGCAATCAAAGTACTTAAAGTTTCAGGATGGTGTTTTAGGTGATGAAGGGGGGGGGCTTATGCCAGGAAAAATAATCCCGGCGAACATCTGATTGTATTTTATACTTAATCAATAACGACAGAGCCAAGTTTTTTTGCTTGAAGCACGCAGATTGGGTTTCGGTGAGAAAAAAAGAGTTCGGCCGAGATTCAGACTTGTAGCACATGGGATAGAGGCATGTTTCTATGAGAGAAAGTAAATGTTGTTTCAATAGCTTACCTATTTGACACCCATCACAAAGTCTTTGTCCTCTCTTGTTTGTAAAATTACCTTTGGGGCAGGGAGGGCAGACTGAACACCCACTTGTGCTGAAATAAAAAAACGGGTTTATACATCGAATAAAACATGTGCCATTTATGCAATCATACATTCAGTAAAGCTGACTGTCCGTGTGCGCGTATATGCCTATACATATGCGTGTCTGTGTATGATTTTTGTGCGTTTTTATACATCGTTTTATACGTATGTTTCCATCAGTTTTTCCTCTCCCATCAGGTGGCCACGACGTATAAACCCTACATGGCCTTAAAGTGGCATGAGCTGCCAAAGTGTTGGTATTTTGATTTTAGAACAGAATGCTGAAATTATTGGCTATTTTTCTCAAGACGTATAACTCAGAAGCTTTTTAGTGCTTCTAGTCTCGAAAATGTACGATAAAGTATTGTTTTCAACTAACTTTTGCTTAGTATGAATGAATGGTCGTCCCGGTTATTTAAATTTTGTTTACTTTTCGAACACTACATGTCTTTCAGTTCGTATAGGCCACATACTGTATGGATTTTCCGTACTCCCAACGCCAATCGTTTAGTTTTTTGATGGCCTTCAGAGCATGTTACCGTCGTGACGATCAGAAATTATGAAAAAAGTTTGAATTTTGGCAGCTCATGCCACTTTAATGCAGTTGAAGACTGTGGGGCTAATGGACTGAGGTTCACATCTTAATCTTCATTTTCATCAGGCTTTTTGGGGAGGTGTTTAATTCCAGCTTTCTTTCTTTCAACTAGACTGTATGATACCATATAAATATAATGTAATTCTATCAAACGGACACGCATACACACACACACACATAGATAGACCTAATGAAATATCATAGGTTTACTTTATTACAACAATTTATGATGGGGTATAAAGGTCTAAATGATATATCTCTTTTCAACACAATTAGAAACTTGTCTCCATGGTTATTTTAGACAAGAAGATTTTCCCTGTGCCCGTGTGTTTTAGTGTTCATAAACATAGATAGGCCTTCTATTATTTTATTTAATTTCATCCTTAAACGTACAAACACTCGCACTACTCATACACGTATATGTATATCCACAATGGATAGTCAGCATAATTCTATTTCCAGTACAGGAACTTTTGAATTTAAAAGAGCAATCTGGTAGTGTTACTGTGACAGAATGAAAAACTCATTTACATGTAGTCATTCCATTTTCAACCTTAAAAAATGCTTTCTCTTTGTACTATATTCACAAAAATACTTTTTTCAGAAATGTCATTCAATATATTTTTGAACACTATAAGACAAGAGCACAGGAAAAATCTTCTTGTCTAAAATAACCATTGAGTTTCTTATTGTGTTAAAAAGGGGCATATCATTTAGACGTTTATACCCAATCATAAGTTATTATAATAAAGCACAACCCATGATATTTCATTAGTTGACGACAGGCAGGAGTTTGGCCTTAGTCAGTAGAATCTCATTTAACTTAGTGTATAATGTTAATATTCAAATGATAAAAAATTCTAAAGACTTTGTAAATGAGAATCCTACTTGCAGTATGTCCCCTTATCACATTGCAGACAAGTTGTCTCCCCTTCATTAGGTTGATATAATCCAAAGTCACATCCTGTACATTTGGGTTGACCCGTAGTGTTGGCATAGTAACCTAGATAAACAATAGATCATTGATTGATTAATTGATGTTTTACACCACACTATAGATTATTTCACTTATATGGGTGCATTGCTAGGTTTAGTGGGGAGGAAACTTTCGGCGAGTACCTGGCAACTCAACTAAAATTTCATTTAAATCTTTCAATGGCATTTAGAAGTTGAAAGAGTACAATAAGGTGAAGAATTACAAATGGATAAGAACCTTTTGGTTTATTGAGTTACTCTTACTAATGTATAAATTGTTGTTATGGGGTATAAAGGTCTAAATGATATACCTCTTTTTAACACAATTAGAAACTTGTCTCCATGGTTATTTTAGACAAGAAGATTTTCCCTGTGCCCGTGTGTTTTAGTGTTCATAAATATATAACTTGTTGTTATCCATGAGTAATTCTTCACCTTACTTCTGAGTTACAGTAGGCCTATGCTTATATATTTGTGTTAAAAGCTGGAAGGGCCATCAGGTTGGATAAAACGAATTTTCTCACATATGGTATTATATTCCATGAAAGAGGAATCTTAAAAGATGCATCTGTCCAAATTTCATGAAAATCCTAAAAAAAACAAGCCAGCAATGAACAGAGACCTGAGGGCCGTTTCACGAAGCCGTCGCAAAGTGCGATCAATCGCAGTTGTCATGACTCCGTATCTGTTCACTATGGTATCCATTGGCAACTACGCTTCGTTTGCGATGTGACAGCTTTGTGAAACGAGCCCCAGGGCTTTATAATCCCCTCTGCATATGACTCCATTCTCCATCAAAGTTAACCAGCATCAGACTGTTAATCCTAACTAAGCCAGCAGAGCCATTGTTTGTTGTTCCCCCCCCCCCCCTTTAAACCCTGTAATGAATTTTTAGTATTTAAATGTTTGTCCTTGTCTGTTTTTTCACATTCACTTGATAACGATGTTAGTTTCTACATCGAAACGTTGTGTACAATAAATATCCAGGAGTTGCAACCCATAATATCTGTGTTCATTTCTCAATATCATGACCAACTCCTAAATGCCACTAAAAGAGATGTTAATACTATAGCCAAATTTATCTTAAATGTGCTTAAATCTTACCAGAGGAACAGGGGAGACAATCAGTACAGCCAGTTACACTGAAACAAGACAACACTTGTTTGTGGTTAACAATGAAAAAAGGGGAATAATCATATTAACGTTAAAGTGGCATGAGCTGCCAAAATGTTGATGTTTTGACGTTAAAACATAATGCTGAAATTATTGGCTATTTTTCTCCAGACGTACAATTCAGAAGCTTTTTGGTGCTTCTAGTCTCGAACATGTACGATAAAGTATTGTTTTGAACTAACTTTGGCTTAGAATGAATGAATGGTCGTCCCGGTTATTTAAATTTTGTTTACTTTTCGAACACGTTTTCGGTTCCTACAGGCCACATACATGTACTGTATGGATTTTACTCATTCCAACGCCAATCATTTAGTTTTTCGATGGCCTCCAAAGCCTCTTACTGTCGTGACGATCAGGAATTATTAAAAAAAGTGTGAATTTTTGCAGCTCATGCCACTTTAAGAATACCTTGAAAACAAAATTCAAGGGGATATGGTCTGTGACATATTGGTGGAAGGCTGATCAGTTGGGTCTTTAATTAGTTTCGTAATCATTTTGTTTTAATTTCAGATATATTTGTCCATATAAAGTTAAACACAAGAATATTGGAGACAAGATAAAGCTGCTTGATAAAACCCCAGGATAGTTTGGTTGACGTATGTGGACTGACCACTTCTAATTCCCATTTCTACAATATGCCGTCTATGTGCACAAATCAGATTTTGATCTCTAATGCTAAGTATAATTTTCCCACTAAAAGGCCAGTCTAGAACATCATCAAATTCCCCTTTCATGAAACTTACTTGCAGAATGTCCCAAGCTCGCACTTAACACACCCTGTTTGTCCGGTTTCATTTTGGAAAGTTCCCAGGTCACATAGTTTACAGTCTGCTTTGCCTTCTTCATCTTGATATTTACCAACTTTACATTCCTGGCATGTCAACGCCTGTGGCAGAGCGGCATGGCTTCCTAGGGGTTGGAAATTAATTAAAGTGTTACGTACAAAATTTTGATTGCTTGTTTGGTGTTCCCGGCACATAAAGGTACGTCAGCCTAGGAAATAGTTCCTGTCAAGAATTTGTACACAATAATTCTAAATTTAAGCTGCAATCATCATCAGGGAAATTTATACTGAATTAGTAAATAACCAAAACTAATTGACTCAAACTTGCGACTTAGGGTTACCATCCCACCAGCCAGGCCGGGTAGCTCAGTTGGTAGAGTGGTGGGACGGTAACCCTAAGTCGTGAGTTTGATTCTCAACCTGGCACGGAATTTTTCCGGGTCAATTAGTCTCGGTTATTTACTAATTCTAAATTCATACATAAACTTAGGGTTTTTCCTCTATTTCCTCTATATGGATTGCCGGGTGGCCAGGTATCTGCAGAAGGTACATGTAAGGCAAGAGGTACGGTTTTCACCTCCACTAAGCCTGGAAACAACCCTTGCAATATAAGTGGAATAACCTTGAGTGCGGCGTAAAAAATCAAACAATCCATGGGTACTTATAGATTAGTATTATACAGAGTAGCTAAAAGCTGCTGAAAATTTCAGTCAGGTGTAATTTTCTGTCAACATAATGGTAATGGTAAATAAAGTAATCGGATGTTACATAAAAATGGCTCTCAAATTTTGCAAATTATATTTAAATCATCATGGCTAAAATTCTTGCAGAGAGGTTGACTCACCTTTAGCACATTTTTCACAGTCAATTGATCCTGTAGAATTAGAAAATGTTCCAGGCTCACAATCCAAACAGTCTACAGCTCCAGTGGTACTGAAAGATACAGAAAAAAATAGAGAACTGAGGTTCTGAAAGATACAGAAAAATACAGAACTGAGGTACTGAAAGATACAGAAAAAATACAGAACTGAGGTTCTGAAAGATACAGAAAAATACAGAAAAATACAGAACTGAGGTACTGAAAGATACAGAACTGAGGTACTGAAAGATACAGAAAAAATACAGAACTGAGGTACTGAAAGATACAGAAAAATAGAGAATGTGGTACAACGGTACTGAAATATATAGAACTGGGGCCCAGCCATAGTAAAAGATATGGAATTAGGCCGCAGTAGTACTGAAAGATTCAAAACTGGGCATCAGTGATACTGAAAGATGCAGAAAAATACAGAACTGAGGTACTGAAAAAATACAGAATGAGGGTCCAACGGTACTGAACGGTATGGAACTGGGGATCAGCAGTATTAAGAGATGTGGAATTGGGGCACAGTGGTACTGAAAGATACAGAAAAATACAGAATGCAGACTCAACAGTACTGAAAGATACAGAAAAATACAGAATGTGGACCCAACTTACTGAAAGATAAGAAACTCCGGCCCATTGCTAAGAAAAGATACAGAAATAAATACAGAATGTGGACCCAACGGTACTGAAAGATTCAAAACTGGGGCCCAGGGGTAGTGAAAGATACATCAAATTTATATAACAGCTAATATTAATTCCAGCAACTAGACCTGGGTTTCTGTGATCAGTGGAATTACTTACTTAGCATAGGTACCTTCTTCACATGGGAGACAACTGGAGGACTTTGTTGTGTTCTGAAAATGTCCCAGTTGACATTTACTACAAATAAATGCTTCTCTACAAAAACCTGGTCCTTGGTCACAGCATCCACATTCTGATAGGGCTGAAACAAAAAATCAAAAAAATATATTTAAAAAAAAACATAAAATTTTCAAAACTCTACAAAAGTTCATTTTTTTTTTTTTTTTTTATTATTATTATTATTATTTAAAGTGTATTTTCTCAAGAAATTATTTAAATGACAGGATTACTTAATTATACCACAATCAGGAATGTATTCAAAGAATAACATATACCAACTTAAAACGGTCACCGGTTTGGATGCAATCATTAATAAGCTCAAAGTATTTGTCTATGAATGTGTAGGTTTCCTCTGGGAACTAAGGCCGGTTATTGGCATTCTGATCTACTAGTGAAATAACCCTGAGTGTGACAGAAAACACAAAACAATTCATAAACCGAAATCTCATTTCTCAATTTTTGACATACTCACTTATGTTTGCAAACTGTCCCGTCTGACATGGAAAACATACATTGTAAACATCCGTACAATTAAGAAGAGGTATTAAATCGTCCAAGTCCAGCTGGCTGATATTAGCAATTGTCAAGCTTATAAAACATGCATGAATCACTGAAAAAACGAGGAAAAATAGACAATAGTAGAAGAATAAGGGAATAAGGTGAAGAATTACGAATGGATGACTTAGTCAATTGACTTTGATAACGATGTAAGAACTACATCGAAACGTCGTCACCCAATAAACCAAGAAGTTGTTATCCATAAGTAATTCTTCACCTTATTGTTAACCTTTCAACTTCTAAATGCCATTGAAAGATTAGATTTAATAGTAGAAGGTTTGTTTGGATAGGTGGTTAGCTGAGTAACTGTGTAGTTTGCTGGTTGCTAAGATGTGTAATTTCTTAATAATTCATTAACCAGTCATTTAATTATTGAGTCGGTTTGTTTGTTTTATACTTATGATATACTTAAGACATCACCACGTCCTCAGTTGTTTTTGAACAACACAAGCTTTCGACACCTGTGCCAGTGTCTTCGTCAAGTGTAACTGAATTTAATGTTTCAAAATATTGACATATACAAAAGAAAAAAGACAAATGTGTTAAGTGGCCAATCAGTGAATTGTTTGTAACAGTTACTATGTTAGCAATATTGTTTTATACTTGTTGACTGGCTGTGATAGAAGACAGTATGTTTATTATAGTTTAATTAATTAGTGTCTTTTAGAAAGTGGGTATAACGGTATTCTCCCATAATAACGAGAATAATGTTAATTATAATTTATAAAAATATCCACATCATTCTTTGTGAATGATTGATTGATTGATATTTTACACCACTAGGTTCTTTGCATAGAAGGACCTCTGACCTTTGGCTGAAACTGAATCAAGTGAAAATCCATTCCCACTCACAAAATTGTAAATGTCTCTCTTTGGACTAACTGGGAGTGCATGCCATCAATTGATTGATTGATTGATTGATTGGAGTTTTATGTCCCACTCAAGATTATTTCTCTAACACTTATACAGCGGGTATTGATCCATGTATGACCTGTGTAGAGATTACCGCTCTACAGACACTGATGTCCCTTGAAGACTTGTATATTTTCAAAGGGGCATGAGCTGCCAAAATGTTGATATTTTGATGTTAAAACAGAATGTTGAAATTATTGGCTATTTTGCTTAAGACGTATGCTTATAATTCAGAAGCTTTTTAGTGCTTCTAGTCTCGAAAATGTACGATAAAGTATTGTTTTGAACTAACTTTGGCTTAGAATGAATGAATGGGCGTCCCGGTTATTTAAATTTTGTTTACTTTTCAAACACATTTTTGGTTCGTACAGGCCACATACTGTATGGATTTTCCTTATTCCAACGCCAATCATTTAGTTTTTCGATGGCCTTCAAAGCCTCTTACTATCGTGGCGATCAGAATTTATGACAAAAGTGTGAATTTTGGCAGCTCATGTCACTTTAAAGAGAATTCAGCCCGATAAACTATTTAGACAAAACCTATTTTTAAAATACAATCACTATTCATATAAAGATAAATTTAAACAGCCTATAGCCTATAACTCGCTCCACTACATTATTTTTAAAAATACTTTAGTTATATAACTTATAATTTCAGTTACATATTTAACTTTTAAATCTAGGCATTTCAGTGATTATGGATTTTTTTTTCAGCAATAGTTTTTTTAATTATTTAAATATAAAAATGACAATCAGTACCCTCATACTTACTCCGCAATATGTTGAGTGGATTGAAGGATAAATTCTGATACGCCCGCACGGGCTTCTTCAATACCACGTCAACATAGGGTGCATTTGAAAAATCTAAGAGTTGCTCTCGGAAATTAGGTGAGTAATTTCCGAGAGCAACTCTTAGATTTTTCAAATGCACCCTATGTTGACGTGGTATTGAAGAAGCCCGTGCGGGCGTATCAGAATTTATCCTTCAATCCACTCAACATATTGCGGACTACCTCATACTCAATCATGAATTAATAATCAAAGGTACAGTTGAGCCTCTTTACAAAAATGTGTGGCGTAGGAGGCCAGGGAGAGACTCTATGGTCAAAGTATTTTGACGTTATGCTGGCCAGCAAAACATCAAAATACTGATTTCAATTACACTGGCACAGGACCCCATTGGGCATATCCTACATGTTTGAGCTCTGTCATTAATTTAAAGTTTAAACAGCTATTCAATTTATCTATAGTATGTAATTAAAGCTATAGTAAAATGTAGGGTCACACCTAGATCTGTTTCAGCCTAAACAAATCGAGTTTTAAATCGATAAGTTTGCATGAGATAAGCACTATAAAACTTTGTTAAAAGCAGTGTTAAAACTTAAATCGCAATTAAATCTAGTTTAGTTTATAACCAAGCCATGTTTTAGACATATTAAACCTTGATAAAACCACGGGTACAAACCTGCCACAAGTATACAGGCAGTTATGGATTGCCTCTTTGAGTATTTCTTCATTTTTCGATCATCGTAAAAGGAATTGTGTCAAAATCTACGATAAAGCGCATATCGATGAGAAAACTGAACGTTTGTTATCATTCTCATGTCATGCGCCATTTCTAAGTCATGTGACTTTATTAGACAGGAGGGGAGGCGACTTTTAAAATATCTTGTATCATAGCCTATTGAGAGTGATGTCCCTTTATTATAAGACATCTATGAGAAATCTCATAGATATTATATTATATTATAATTTAATTTATATTATAATTTATATTATAATTTATAAGATAGCTATGAGAAATATGTCTCCAGTAAATATATTTAGGCCCGGGCATACTTTATTTTTAACAATCGGAATTATAAAGCGACAAGGGTCGATTTGCATCTGTTTTGGTGTTAAACATTCGCCTATCGCAAACTAAAGCTGTTCTATTGTTATGTGACCGCATTTGACTTAAATTTCACCTGGGGCCGGTTGTTCAAAAGAAAGGTAGCTTAACGGCAGGTTAGATGACGTCGCGTCACAAAGGAATTTCATTGTTACGCCACGTCATTTAACCTGCCGTTAATCTAATTTTCTTTTGAACAACCGGCCCCAGAAGGGTTCAGCCGTAGCACTCACCCATGTAGGCCTAGAGATGCATTTCAGTCAAAACTAAACACAAAACACAGCTCAAAACTACTGTTCAAAAGAGGTGGGTTACAGAGACCTACTAATTTAAGTCGACATATATATTAGAACTTATGAATCTCTCCTAAAGAAATAACACAGAAAACGAAAACATAAATGGCGTAAATCTACGCCTATTGGCCTTTTACTGTTTGAACATCACAAAAAGTCATCATTTATTGTAACGTCATAATATATATAGGCCTCGCTGATCATTTGTGGCGTCATCACTATATGCGCTTCATTGTTTCCAACGGAGACAACGTGGAAGTCCACAGGAGTCTTGAAAACCGAATCTAAAATGTCCCACAGAGGACTGAGAGAGAGATTATATGTCGGGTAAGATACACTTGTAATGTTGTAGGTGAGCCTGTCATTTTGTCCCGTCAATTATCACCTTTGCTCAAATTTAAAGGCTTTTCAGGATGGATTCAAATTTTATGCTTAGGACTCATAGTGTTAGTATCTTAGGTTATGATTTAGTTAGGAGTTACGATTGCATTTATTAGCTAATTTCTTATGACGAAGATGTACTTATAGGTTTTATAGATTTAGTTAATTTATCAATTTGTCCCGCTACCCCTGATAAAACTGAAGGACTTAATTTTCAGGAGTTTTACTTAGGGTTGACTTACAGCATTGAGCTATGTTTTAGTTAATAGTTACGATTGCATTTACAAATAAATCCTAAAGGCGAACTCGTGCAAATTCAATATTAGCGTATAAGTTTTTATCTTAGATTTTGTTCTTGGTGTTTATCTAATGTTTCGTTCAGTATCAAGATTGTTTATTGGCAGGATTTATTTGACTTTATGTTTATGTTTTTGGTTTTTCAAAAGAAAGCCACTCTGTTACATTAACAACAATTCTCTGTGTAGTTAGAAAGTTTCTGTTGTGACTGTTTTGTAATATGAGCATCTCAATCGGGTAAAAGTCAGTTATTCGGTGTTAGTATGAAGAAGTTTAGTCAAGGTCTTTTGAGGGTTTGAATTTTTCGAACTCGTCTTAGGTTTTATTTATCAGACTCTAGTTGGTCATTCAGCGTTAGACTGCGGAGCTGGGTTGCTCAAAACGTTATCATTGTTAATGATAAAAAATTAAAGACATCACCACGTCCTCAGTTGTTTTTTAACAACACGAGCTTTCGACACCTGTGCCGGTTACACTTGACGAAGACACCGGCACAGGTGTCGAAAGCTCGTGTTGTTAAAAAACAACTGAGGATGTGGTGATGTCTTTAATTTTTTATCATTAGTATGGAACCCACGTTTAAAGAGAGTTTCAAACATTTCTTTGTTATCATTGTTGACTACGTCTGTGTATATTCCACGTTTTTATTTCCTAACAGAATGGATACCGACATGGTATATAACGAGGACAGTTCAACTGACGAAGAAAGGGACAACTCACGAAAGCCGGACGCACATCGGTCCGATTATTTAGGGGATTCGCCCATGTCGTCGATCTCTTACCAGACCACACCGTCCCAATCGCCATCCCCCCGACCACCAATGTCCCCCATGTCATCCCTGTCGTACGAGACATCCCCTTCGCCTGCACCCTCAAAGACATCAACAGGGACGTCATCCAGTACGGAGTACGGGCTGCTTTGTAAAGCTAAGGCATTTTACCCCGAAATCGAGCCTTCTTATTCTTGCCTTAAATCTACCGAAAATTCACTTGTAACCAGACTCAAGACTGGACTGAGATTTGGGGACGATCAGGTGCAACAAATATATGTTTCCAAACGAGAACGAGTCATGAAGAGTTCGGCTTGTCCACAGAAAGAAGCCGACCAGAATATTTTATTTCTGAGAAACTTGCCAGTAGCTGACTACGAATCTGAGGGTATTGGTGTCCTGGCTAGACGACTGGCTAAGAAAAGCAATCCAGCACCAAGACCCGATGTAACTGGCACCGATGTCATCCAAGAGAACTCCAAGGAACCTTCTGGTCAACCGGACGTAGGTCAAGCAGAAGTAGGTCAAGCAGAAGTAGGTCAAGCAGTGGACCCGCATTTGTGGGCTGTCGAGCACACTGTTGTTCAAATGATCCAAGTAAAACCCGCCCCAGGGAAAGATATTGGAGATTTTGAGGATGAAAAATTTAAATCGGATAACCAAAACGATAAATCTGACCAACTGGAACTTGTGACGACGAGACATGAGACTGACGATTCTGGAAAGGAAGGTCAACACGTGGAGCAACCGATTAAAGAAGGTAAATTTGGATAAACCCAAAATCTAACACGCCCTTGCTTAGATAAGAATCTAACGCAAGGCGATAATACTTTTAAACTGGTCGTCACTCAAATCGGTAGACGAATTTGTGTAATTTGTCAAAAAAGTGTAAAGGGGAACATGCCGAAAAATGCCTAACAAAAGATCTCTAAAACGTGTGTTATTCCACTGTGGTTTCTATTAAGATGATCATTGGAATTTTATTTTCCAATTCATATTTTTCCTTTGATATTGTCATAAGGATTTACTTATAGTTTAGCTTCGTGATTCAATACACGTGTGTGTCTGAGCGTGCGTTGTATGCAGTTTGTTGTGAATATGATACAACAACAGCATCATTAACGTTAATTGTAGAAAACAATGGTCTAACCAGCTGGGAGCGGTCACCATTGTAGTAGAGACGCCATTTTGTCGTATTGACAGTCCGATGATGTTTTAGCTCCGGCCCCTATTTTCCTACGAAAAAATTGTTTACCGATGCAATAAATGCCTTAAAATGAATGACCAACCTTTTCTGTCTTAGTATCCATTCCCCTTTTGTCGAACTATAGGCTTGGGTTGTTGCATTCCATCGATATCGAAAGTGGGTTGGAACATTTTCTCGCGAACAAGGCGGCCATATTGCCTGTGGAATCATGGTTAATTTCGCAAATTTAAAAATGGCTTCCTCCCGTAGCGTTCCGCCCTTCGGGCGTCACAATAAGGCTACATACCGGAGCTACATTAACGTGGGTTTTTCTCAATAACACTGGAAATACACACATTTTGGTCGGAAACCCCATCTATGGTCTTTCATCCTGGGTTGCATCTTATCCCTTTACCAACCTAAAGGTCAACGTAAAACCTAAAAAAAAACCTTAGGTGATGTCCCTTAAAGTGGCATGAGCTGCCAAAATTCACACTTTTTTTCTCAATTTCTGATCGTCACGACAGTAACAGGCTTTGAAGGCCATCGCCAAACTAAATGATTGGCGTTGGAATGAGGACATTCCATACAGTATATGGCCTGTATGAACCGAAAACGTGTTCGCAAAGTAAACAAAATTTAAATAACCGGGACGACCATTCGTTCATTTTAAGCCAAAGTTAGTTCAAAACAATACTTTATCGCACATTTTCGAGACTAGAAGCACTAAAAAGCTTCTGAATTATACGCCTTGAGAAAACTAGCCAATAATTTAAACATTTTGTTTTTACGTCAAAATATCAACATCTTGGCAGCTCATGCCACTTTAAGTGTAGCATGAATAAAAACGAATTATGGACGAACATATCGTAAATTATATCTTTCTTCAACGTATTTTTTTCAGTATCGCCACCAGGGGCTGTAGATGACGTCACTGAAACTCCAGAAAAACTGTCTGGCCAGAAAGCTGACAAGAGATTATTCAAACGAGTTCGAGTTACTCGATTTTTGAAAGAGAAAGTAGAACTATTGAGAGAGAAAATGAAAGCGTTTTGTTGCTGCTGTTAGCTTGTGGGACAATCTCGTTTGGTGAAAAAAGGGTGTGTGGGGGAGGGGGCATTATTGACCAAATCCTTGTTAAATGTTTCAATTGTATATATATATATATATATATATTTATTATTCTTTGCCAAATTGTGTGAGTGTGGCCTGGCAATGGATAAGGGGAGGTGTTGGGGGGGGGGGGGGGGGGGGGGGCATAAGGATAGTTGACTATTATAGCTACTTAAAATGGCATGATGTTCCAAAGATAACATTTCGGAATAACTTAATTGTTTTTCAGTTGATACCTATCTTGTATTTGAACATTTAGCTAGATTTATAAGCTTTATTGTCAGATTTTATATTTTAAGGGGCAAACGTCAGGGAGTTTATTAGATTCTCAGTACCATATAGACCCATTTTTCGGGCTAAGGGTTGGGTAACCCGGCTAGAGGGTGGTATATAGATAGTGCTAAATCATCATAGATATAAATACAGTGCATGCGCTGAAGCAAGAGTTCGCATCCCATAATTATAGGCGGTTGTGAATAGACATATTGTTTAATGACGCCATTTGTAAATTAACAGAAAAATTATGGTGGATGCAAAATTTTGCGCTGAAAATTATATTTATGAACACTAAAACACACAGGCACAGGGAAAATATTTTTGTCTGAAATAACCATGGAGACAAGTTTCTATTTGTGTTAAAAAGGGGTATTTCGTTCAGACCTTTATACTCCATCATAAATTATAAGTGTGCAGAGAAGTGCGCCAATAAAAGGGTTTGTAACAAGTCGGTCACAACAAAGCAAGAACCCCTCAGATATCCCATAATTGTTCACGTGACGTCATTAACCTTTATGACTATTGATTGGCCAATTGCATTGTTATATTGTTCCGTTATGCTGTTTTTTGGTGTTGTTTTAATAAACCTCTTCTATAGAAGTAAATAAAAACATTTGTGACATGTTGTTGGTTAATTATTTTGACAAAAAATATCTTACCTTGGTACAGGTTTCATATTTTGACAAATAAATTCTTTTAGACAAACAATTTTGCAAACGCCAGAAGTGAGTAAAGGGAAGGTTGTGGATTTTCTCTCACCATGGCAATACCAAAGAGAGTAGATTGACAAGAGAGGCCACTTCGTCCAATCAGCATTGCTGGCATGTTCTTCTGGCCCCCTAGCGGAAAGGTGTTCCGACTGTACATGATTCGACTGGTGGCGCCCCCTATAGAAAGGAGGTTCCTAATAATCGAATCGTGCAGTTCAAATTCAACATGGCGCGGACGAAGTGACCACTCTTGTCAATCTACTCTCTTTGGCAACACTACATTATCAAATATATAAATGAATGGACGAATCGACCATTCCATAAATTAATCGCGGTTAAAAATGAGACGGAATAAGTTGGGTTTGAACCCTCATCCAAAACCTTTTATGAATAAACTGTTAGGTTTAATTAATTAATTGATTGATTGGAGTTTTATGTCGCACCTCTGTTGTTTCTCTCGTATAGCCTATATGCATTGCCGTATTGCCAGATTTATAGGAAAGTGTACGGGACTATTTGTCTCGGTGAACTCTCTAACCATCCAAAATAGCATACGACTTAAAATCCGATCGACAATAACTATCTTTGATTGGGGTTCGGGGGTGTGATCCGCATATACAGTGCTAGATCACTACGGAGTTGTGTGTGCTTCCAATACAGCCCGAATATAGCCAGGATTATCGGTCTTACTGCGACTGGTATTATATGGCTGCTAATGTGTCTTGTCGCCTTATGACGAACACGGAGAGAAAAAAAAATTCGACAGAGCCCAGATTTTTCGGCTAAGCCCGAATACAGCCTGATTGTTTTTGGTGCTGATTTTAATAAACCTCTAAAAAAATTAAAAACATTTTGTTGTTCAGTTATTTTGTTAAAATAAGTTAATCTTTATGCAGATTTCGGAAAACCATTCATTTGTTTGGTCGGAAATCGTTAAACTTAACAAGTCATATATTATAATGTCAATATTTCTCACTTTTTTCTGGATTCCTCCGATGGGTTTCCATGGCAAATACGAAATCTTTCAATTTCAGGAAATTCGAAATAGAAACTCTTCATATATCATTTTATGTCTCACCCTGAAAAGACGTGTTCGTCATGATCCTGTTACGTTACAATCCGACCAATGTTATTGAAACTAATGAATAGTTTTTTAATAACATAGTGAAATTGAAAATATTGATTATTTTTAATGAACATCCCGACATTAATCAGATTGGCACCTTGTTTTAAAATGGTCATGTATTTTGAGACAATAAATTTTATCACTATTTCAACACGCGTAAACATTTGAACTTTTTTGTGGCATTTTATACTAATTAGTAACATACATGTAAGAAATGTTTGAAGCTCTCTTTAAACGTGGGTTCCATACTAATGAGAGCATATTATATATGCTGTCCCCACATGTTAGTCTAACCTAGTATTATAACTATTAGTATTACGACCGTAGGGTACGGCCCTACAGCAACCGGCTACAACAATCAACATGATGATGTAGCCTTGTACGTTGTAGTTGTAGTGAACTTGTAGGCTACCCTAGCCCATTTATTGTCTATTTGGAATTCATGATCAGGAAATAAATAACTCATATAATGTAACAATGGGAAGTAAATATATAGTTATTATGGTAACATAGGTTGAATGTCTAATTTAGGTAGCTTTGTAACTTAGTGTTCCGGTTCAGGGGAAGATAACTCTAATAGCCAAAGTAAAGAAGAGTTTTCCCCCTTGGATATATTTTAATATATAAGATATCTATGATTTTTCTGCTTTAATGCTTTTTAAAGAGGCATGAGTGTCGCCAGTGTCGTTAATTATCTAATTCAGTAATATCCCTGATGATGATTGCAGCTTGTATTAGTTGTCAAAATTCTAACTTTTCTCATGGATGGTTATTGTCAAGTTAAGTTTACTCCTATAAGTACCTAGAAAATGTAAAGAATTCACATTAAAATACCGTAGAACATATCGATTTAGAGCCAGTGGCCAAACAAACAGAATGTGTGTGCCAATTACAGGCGATATGTTAAATAACCGGTATGCATAGGTCCGTTTCAGGGTTCATGTTGCTTATTAAAACAACCTTTAAGCACATATTCAAATGGAAATAAGGTCTTATGTTCTACTATACTTTACTAAAAAGACGAACACCTATCCAATTCTGCTTGAGCACCCCCCCCCCCCCCCCCCCCCCTGTATTTGGTAACTCGTGTCACTTTAATGAAGACTTGTTGGCTATTTTCTTCTTGTGCGGTTATTACATGAAATCGTATTATGACTACCTATTAGTGCCATGGATGGACATTTGGTATTTCCACGCAGTGTTTTTTTGTCTTTATCACAAGTGTACAATAGTAGAGGCTTCATCTTTAAACGATAGACTCCGTATATCTAAAGAAAATGAAGTATATCATAAAAATCATACATTTAAAGTGGCACGAGCTGCCAAAATTGAGGGGGGGGGGGGGGGTATTCATACATTTTGACTGTCAAGAGAAGTTCCCCGTTTGAAGTACTTTGGAAATCTAAAGGATTGACGTTGAAATAAAAATATTGATTAAGTCTATAACCTGTAAGAACCGTAAATACATGGACATACTAATTACAGACAAGATTCACATAGCCGGAATGTATGAGTTCATTTTTGGGGGGATAGTTGCTCTTGTTTCGTACCTTCTTTTTATAGAAATTACCATTCTTTTTTTAACGATTTTTCTTATTGTTTAGCAGCTAAAATTTCCACAGCCTAGAACTTTGGGAATCTATGAGTGTCAAATATGAGTGTCAAATACCCTCCTTCCGTCTGGAATTCAGTTTGAATGTGACGAAAACAAACATACCTTTTGCCACCACTCATTTAATTATTGGGGAGGGTGATGGAGTGGCGGCCGGTTTTCAGTTCGGTAGGCAACTTTTAATTGATGGTTACCGCTTTTTGAAAATGATATAAAACTTTGATAAACCAAAATCACATTTATCACTATCAGGCTATTCCGAAAAATTAAAATTTGAATGGCGTAAATGCACGCAAGAATTCGACGTCACAATATGGACGTCAACAAAAATATAAACTCCTCATTTATAGTGACGTCATGTCTTTTTGGCCTGGCTGATCATTTGTGGCGTCATCGCTATATGCGCTTCATTGTTTCCAACGGATACAACGTCATTGACGTGTATTTCACAGCGTGGAAGTCCACAGGAATCTTGAAACCCGAATCTAAAATGTCCCACAGAGGACTGAGAGAGAGATTACATGTCGGGTAAGATACACTTGTAATGTTGTAAGTGAGCCTGTCGTTTTGTCCCGTCAATTGTTACCTTTGCCTTTAAGGGCTTTTCAGGGTCGATTTAAATTTTATGCTTAGGAATTATAATGTTAGTAATTTAGGTTATGATTTAGTGAGGAGTTACGATTGCATTTATTAGCTAATTTCTTATGACGAAGATGTACTTATAGGTTTTATAGATTTAGTTAATTTATCAATTTGTCCCGCTACCCCTGATAAAACTGAAGGGCTTAATTTTCAGGAGTTTTACTTAGGGTTGACTTACAGCATTGAGCTATGTTTTAGTTAATAGTTACGATTGCATTTACGAATAAATCCTAAAGGCGAACTCGTGCAAATTCAATATTAGCTTATAAGGTTTTATCTTAGCTTTTTTTCGTATCGTTCAGTAACGAGAGAGAATTGTCGATGCTTATTGTCAGGATTTATTTGACTTCATGGTTATTTTGGAGGGGAGGGGGGGGGGGGGGGGGGGTTCAAAAGAAAGTCACTCTGGTACATTAACAACAATGATCTGTGTGGTTAGAAAGTTAATAAGACTGTTTTGTAAAATGAGTATCTCAATCAGGTAAAAGTCAGTTATTCGGTGTTAGTATGAAGGAGTTTAGTCAAGGTCTTCTGGACGTTTAGGATTTTTCGAACTCGTCTTTTTTTTTTTATTTATCAGACTTTAGTTGGTTATTTAGCGTTAGACTGCAGAGCTGGGTTGCTCAAAACGTTATCATTGTTAATGATAAAAAATTAAAGACATCACCACGTCCTGGGTTGTTTTTTAACAACACGAGCTTTCGACACCTGTGCCTGTTACACCTGACGAAGACACTGGCACAGGTGTCGAAAGCTCGTGTTGTTAAAAAACAACTGAGGACGTGGTGATGTCTTTAATTTTTTATCACTAGTATGGAACCCACGTTTAAAGAGAGTTTCAAACATTTCTTTGTTATCATTGTTGACTACGTCTGTGTATATTCCACCTTTTTATTTCCTAACAGAATGGATACCGACATGGTATATAACGAGGACAGTTCCAGTGATGACGAAAGAGACAACTCGTCACGGAAACCAGACGCACGTCGGTCCGATTATTTAGGGGACTCGCCGATGTCGTCGATCTCTTACCAAACCACACCGTCCCAATCGCCATCCCCGCGGCCACCAATGTCCCCTATGTCATCCCTGTCGTACGAGACATCCCCTTCGCCAGCACCCTCAAAGACATCAACAGGGACGTCATCCAGTACGGAGTACGGGCTGCTTTGTACAGATAAGGCATTTTACCCCGACATCGAGCCTTCTTATTCTTGCCTTAAATCTACCGAAAATTCACTTGTAGCCAGACTCAAGACTGGACTAAGATTTGGGGACGATCAGGTGCAACAAATATATGTTTCCAAACGAGAACGAGTCATGAAGAGTTCGGCTTGCCCACAAAAAGAAGCCGACCAGAATATTTTATTTCTGAGAAACTTGCCTGTGGCTGACTACGAATCTGAGGGTATTGGTGTTCTGGCTAGACGACTGGCTAGGAAAAGCAATCCAGCACCAAGACCCGATGTAACTGGCACCGATGTCAGCCAAGAGAACTCCAAGAAACCTTCTGGTCAACCGGACGTAGATCATCCAGAAATAGGTCAAGCAGAGGTAGGTCAACCAGAAGTAGGTCAACCAGAAGTAGGTCAAGCAGTGGACCCGCATCTGTGTGCTGCCGAGCACACTGTCGTTCAAATGATCCAAGTAAAACCCGCCCCAGGGAAAGAAATTGGAGATATTGAGGATGAAGAATTGAAATCGGATAACCAAAACGATGAATCTGACCAGCTGGAACTTGTGACGTCGAGACATGAGACTGACGATTCCGGAAAGGAAGGTCAACACGTGGAGCATCCGATTAAAGAAGGTAATTTTGGATGAACCCAAAATCTAACACGCCCTTGCTTAGTTAAGATACAAACCACGTCATATACAGGGACTGTTTCTCAAAAGTTATACGCTTTACGTAAATCTAGTACGTAACTTTGATGATAAAATATAACTTCAACATTAACTTGATTAAGGTACATGTACGAAGTCTTAAAGTTACGTCCGGCGTAATGTTTTCAGAAACAGATCAACGGGCTGTTTGTCGTATACGCCTGATGTAAATCAAACACAAGGCGTAACTGTCGTATACCTTCAACACTAAGGTACGACCAGTTTAAAAGTTTTGTCGGGCGTTAATCTTTTCAGTCTCAGATCAACGGGCTGTTTCTTGAAAGATGTCAGCCCGGCATGTGTCTAATGTTAGGTCTAAATGTCGTGGAAACACAGGCTAGAAGCATGTGCGGGTGTCTGTTTTTTTATTAGACTTTTCCACCATTGTTTAGAGATGATATAATATTGTTCGATACTAGTTACTAGAATGGGGACACGCCGAGAACCGCCAAAACAAAGTTCTTTAAAATGGTTTCTATTCCACTGGACTGAAATATGCACTTAAGAGAAAACGATCTGTGGTCTTTCTACCAATTTGAAGGTTGACAAAAACCATAACATACTATGGCGTTATGTCCTTTTAAAGCAGCTTGAATAAAAACAAATTATAAAAAAACACATATTCTGAAAAAATAACCCTAACAGTACTCTAACCCTAAATTACATCTTCCTTAAACGTTTCTTTTTCAGTGTCGCCGCCAGGGGCTGTAGATGGCGTCACTGGGACTCCACAAAAACTGGCTGACCAGAAAGCTGATAGGAAATTATTCAAAGGAGTTAGAGCTACTCGATTCTTGAAAGAGAAACTAGAAAAATTGAGGGGAAAATTGAAAAGGTTTTGTTGCTGTTGTTAACTTTTTAAAGTGAACACTTTAGGTAAAATACATTATACTCCATCTTAAAGACAATATCTACCTGGTCCCAAAACATGGATTATTTACTTTTTATGACTTTCCTACAAGAAGCTATGGTTAATTATTCTCAGATGTCTGGTGACTGGATGTCACTGAAACATGTGCACACCTTACAACTGGCAATATGATTGGTTTATTTGACCTAAATACACCAATAGCAGGTTAGCATACCAGGTGTGCACATGTTTCAGTGACATCCAGTCACCAGACATCTGAGAATAATTAACCATAGCTTATTGTAGGAAAGTCATAAAAAATAAATAAACCATGTTTTGGGACCCGGTAGATATTGTCTTTAAGATGAAGTATAATGTATTTCACTAGCCGAGAAATGTGGGCTCTGCCGAATTTTGTATCAGGCGACGCCGTAAGACCGATAATCCGGGGTAGTATTTTACCTAAAGTGTTCACTTTAAGTAAGCGCCATTGGAGTTTGTGGCAATCTCTGTTCCTGGGATTGGAGGGGGGTGGGGGGGGGGGGGGGGGGGGGGGTTAAGGGGCATTATCACCCAAACCCTTGATAACTGCTTCAGTTATATTTTTTCCAAAATTGTATATATTCCAATTCAGGCTGTTATCCTGCTTGTGTCTGGTGTTATGAAGGGGGGGGGGGGGGGGGGGGGGGGCATGAGATAGTTCCAAATTGATTGGTCAATTATAATATTATTGTCCTAGGCCTGTTATGCTGATTGTTTTTGGTGCGGTTTTTAATAAAAATTGAAAACATATATTACATGTTGTTGGTTAGTTATTCTTTTAAAGGGGCATGAGCTGTCAAAATGTTGATATTTTGACGTTAAAACAGAACGTTGAAATTATCGGCTATTATTCTCAAGACGTATAATTCAGACGCTTTTTAGTGCTTCTACTCTCGAAAATGCACGATAAAGTATTGTTTTGAACTAACTTTGGCTTAGAATGAATGAATGGTCGTCCGGTTATTTAAATTTTGTTTATTTTTCTCATTTCAACGCCAATCATTGAGTTTTTCGATGGCCTTCACAGTCTCGTCGTGACGATCGGAAATTATGAAACAAGTTTGAATTTTGGCAGCTCGTGCCCCTTTAATTGTTCAAGACCTCATTCCTTTAAAACGCGGCTATCGAATTCCGAAATAAAGTTTAACAAAGGGGACAAGAAAGCTGCGAACAGCACGCAATCACTGAAATACAATTAGAGGCACCAGCATGTGCCGAGTCCAAATGGTGAGCATGTCTGTAGTCATTATAGTATCGGACTACATCTTAGATGAAAGACTTTTCCCAGTAAACACTCAAGTGCTGAGCGAAGGTCAGGTATAGGCACTTTACAACGTATATATTTCTTTTTGACAAGGCGCTTCAAGGCTGATTTTCTTCTTCTAACTATGGGATAATTAAACCAGTAGGCTACTAAGGGAAAATCCGTCTCATCGGTACTGCTTATATTTTCTTTAATTGTAATTTAAAGTGGCACGAGCTGCCAAAATTCACACTTTTTCCATAATTTCTGATCGTCACGACAGTAAGAGGCTTTGAAAGCCATCGGAAAACTAAATGATTGGCGTTGGAATGAGGGAAATCCATACAGTATGTGACCTGTGCGAACAGAAAACCTGTTCGAAAAGTAAACAAAATTTAAATAACCGGGACGACCATTCATTCTATCTAAGCAAAGGCTAGTTCAAAACAATACTTTATCGTACTTTCTCGAGACTGGAAGCACTAAAAAGCTTCTGAATTATACTTCTTGGGAAAAATAGTCGATAATTTCAACATTCTGTTTTTACGTCAAAATATCAACATTTTGGCAGCTCATGCCACTTTAAATGTCACGGATAAAACTTTGGCCTACATATGCGCTTTATTTTTAGGATTTCTATTTGCAAAATGGCAAAACCGAAGTAAAATGCAACTATAAATATTGGGTGTATAGTATTATAACAGGGGCGGATCTAGTTGAAGTTCTTCAAACTCTGTTGCCAAGATATTGATGATGGGCGGCAACAGAGTTTGAAGAACTTCAACTAGGGCGGATCCAGCTTTCTGCAAAGGGTGTGGGCATAATCAATTTCCACACCTTACCGTTAACCGCGTTTCACAACTTACCTTTTTTTTAGTCCGGGTTTCTGACTCCAAAATTATACTATTTTGTTTATACTGACGGGCGTATTCCAAAATACGACCGTCAGTATCAAAAATAGTAATTTTGGGGTTAGAAACCCGGACTCCTTTTTTTCCCTATAGGCCTTGGAATTGACTGTGGGTGAGGGGTCCCAGGTGCCTTCGGGCCACACGTTATTACAGGCCTCTAGTTTGTTTAACTTGGGCAGTTTTATGTCCAGATCGCTATTCTGACAATCTAGAGCCCATACATGGGCTTTCGGGGGCCCAGGTAGCAGTTGTTTTTTTTTTGTAAACCTACGCCTAGCTAGATAGGCCTATGTAAGTAGCAATAAAATATATAAAACTTACATAGAGGTCTGACCCGTACATTATATTAATTTAAATATCTATCCCAAAACTTAGCCCAGATAATTTGGCCCTGTTTTATTTTGTATATTTCAAATAGTTGAATGTCTCGGGCGGGGCGATACTGCGCAAAGCTGTAACTAAGTCAGTGTAGAGTCGAGGCTATCGTGCCGAGGGTGATATTTGAGATGTCGGGTGCGAGGATTTCAGATAAACAATATTACGGTTACCAAGCCAATGGGAAAAGATAACTTGTTAGCCGGCATAGAAACCCCAGCCCACTCTCACACGTTGCCAAAGCAAAACACACCCTGGAAGTTCACGAAAACCGACAGCAGTCCAATACATATAGCCGACCCAATATAACAGCATTGGTACTAATAGCCAAGAAATCTGGGCTCTGTCGAATTTTTTTTTTTTTTCGTGTTCGTCAGAGGGCGATTCACATTACCAGCCAAATATAAAATAAGTCGCCCTTTAGACCGAAAATCCGGGCTATGGGTCTAATTCCATGGGGTTGGTTGATTGATTGATTGACGTTTTACGTCGCACTCAAGATTATTCCACTTAGATGGCAGCGTTGCCTGGATTTGTGTGTGTGTGTGTGGGGGGGGGGGGGGGTTGCTCATTGCCCTGGAGAAACCCCCTGCAACCTTCTTCGAGTAGCCCATATCTGGCAACTCTTCATCATGTAGTCCTATGTGGGATGGTTGCCAGTTATCAGCGGAAGGTCGTGGGTTTCCCGGTTTCCTCCCACAATAAAACTGGCAACGCCGTCATATAAGTGAAATAATCTTGAGCGCGGCGTAAAACATCAATCAATCAATCGAGTGATATATAGTGATCGAGTGAAAACCCCACTTAAAGAGTTTTCTGTTTTTGTTGATCTGCATGGGATCCGAGCATATAGGCCTACATACCGGCGCACGTACACGGCCTAGCAACCGACGTAACTTTGTGCTTGGTCGTAACGTTGAGGGTATGTATTAGGCGTATACCATGACAGTTAGGCCTTGAATTGGACTTAAATCGGGCGGAAATGGTTTAAGAAACAGCCTCCTGGTTTGCCACCGGCCGCACAGTGTACTTATTAATTAGTTATAAAAGCTGCCCCGACAGATAGCATCACAAAGCATTCAATTTGTAAACTTAAGTATTCGAATGTAAATATTTTAGAAAACACTGAGTATATTTAGTATAAAACTTGACTGAAGTCTTTTGAATAGACAGTAAATAATCTCTACTTTCTGTCAACAAACAACAGCAGTCTTTTATTGATATAGCCATAGGCTTCATTGTTAGTAGCCTACACACGTGGTGTTTCATAAGGTATTTTACAACACCAATCCGGGACAATTCGACAGAATGTGTAGGGAAGGCTAAGTTGTCAAGATTTTTAAAAACATTTTAAAGTTCTATTTAAAGAGAATCAATAACTTATACGCATAAATAAATTGTCAAATTCTTATCTCTACGTCATTTTGGGTGAATTATCTTAAATATTAAGCAAATGCCGATTATTTTTAGATACCTTACACCCCTGCGGAAACCGATATAGGCTCGTCCGACGTGATATTTTTTGACAGTAAAAATATGTGCTCTTCCTACACACGAGTTTTTCAGTAGGCCGGCGTCAAGTACATGCAACAGGGACCAAATTTAAAAGCACACAAAATGAGATATCTCTTTCGATTCTTCCCGTTTTTAACACTATTGCTCTACGGTATGTATAATTTATATTCTTGAAAAGTTTACTAACTTCATTTTTCGTGTGGAAATATTGTAGTCGACCTGTGAGCTACTCAAGTACTAAACACGCCGACGACTGTATGAACTCCATATCACTCCATCTCGGGCTGGCGGCTGTAAACATCCAAAAAAGTTTAAATGTAACTTATACACACTTTAATGAAGTTAATCAGGTGCAGTCAACAGACATTCTAGAGACGGGGGTTTACGAAATGACAACATTCATCTGGAATTCTTACAGGCACATGAACCTCCATAAAGTAGACGTAGTAAATATGGGCCTACTACTCATTTAAGGCACTGCAAGTTAACCTTTAGTTTAAAGGGGCATGAGCTGCCAAAATGTTGATATTTTGACGTTAAGACAGAATGTTTAAATTATTGGCTATTTTTCTCGAAGTATAATTCAGAAGCTTTTAAGTGCTTCCAGTCTCGAAAATGTATGATAAAGTATTGTTTTGAACTTACTTTGGCTTAGAATGAATGAATAGTCGTCCCGGTTATTTAAATTTTATTTACTTTTCCAACGACAATCATCTGATCATCTAGTTTTTCGATGGCCTTCAAAGTCTCTTACTGTCGTGACGATCAGAAATTATGAAAAAAGTGTGAATTTTGGCAGCTCATGCCACTTTGAGGCACTGCAACCTTTAGTTTAGTTTAAAGGGGCATGAGCTTTTGACGTTAAAACAGAATGTTGAAATTATTGGCTATTTTTCTCTAGACGTATAATTCAGAGGCTTTTTAGCGCTTTTAGTTTCGAAAATGTACGATAAAGTATTGTTTTGAACTAACTTGGACTTAGAATGAATGAATGGTCGTCTCGGTTTTTTAAATTATGTGTACTTTTCGCACACGTTTTCGGTTCGTACAGGCCACATACTCATACTGTATGGATTTTCCTCATTCCAACGCCAATCATTTAGTTTTTAGATGACCTACAAAGTCTCTTACTATCGTGACGATCAGAAATTATGAAAAAAGTGTTAATTTTGGCAGCTCATGAATATTTACTTTGATTTTTGTGTTGAAGAAAATTGAGAGGGGGATTGAAAAGTGAAATTTAAGCCTATCGGTTAGTATTAAAATTTAACAAAAGTTGTATTAATACTATCTGATTATGCTACATTTACAGGTATGCTGTGTGTCCGCTTGTCCGTCAGTCTGTCAAAAATCCCTTCTGGTCCATATTTTCTAGTTTTGATCCAATGTCGACATGCATTTGGAGAAAATCAAAGTAAACTAAAGCGATTTTCTTGCACGGAATTTTTCAACAAGTTTCTCACCTTCGTAGTTCAGTGTAGCATCAATTAATTTGGCCACCCAGTTGCATATTTTCATGTGAATTAGCTTTTTGTAGGGATTAGGCTGAATAGTATTCTCTTTATTTCCGCGCTCCTTTAGGCCTTAGTTAGAACGTCTTTTTACTCTCAAGTGAAAAATGAAACTTTTACTTAGCGTAATTTATATTTGCAACCAAAGAATCATTTTACTCAGTATATTGGCTGATTTATTTTTGATTTGTTTTTTAATTTGCATATTTAATACACGACTTCCTATAAGTATTTTATAATGTTTGGCCTATCAGTAACACGGCCTTGGGCTTACAACTGGCCAACACAATTTGTCTTGAATATACACTGTAGCCCTGGGGCAAATATTAATGAGATGCAATGAACTACAACGTACCTGGTAAGTTTGTGTTTATTAAAATGTTGAATTTACCAACATGTACTAGTTAGTAGCTTGAGTAGACTAATTATTTTAAGACGGTTATGAATGCGTAGTTAATCCTTTATGATTGAATAATGTCAACAAGGGTCCTATCGCATTAAGCGGGGGAAGCTAGCTTTAGTTTTGAGCACTTGGGACTTAGAATAAATGACGCAAGTCCATGTTTTATATACACAAATGCACATAGGAATATTTACATAGACGCATAGGTATTTACATACAACAACTGACACTGGGTAGGGCTTATTAGTTTGCTAATATTGGCATAATAGAACTCTTAACGTCAAGCTCCTACCCTTTACAAATCTCTCTCTGAATGATCTCTAACTCCGCTAAATGACTAATCTGACTCTCTTACTCTCTCGAACGACCTATGTGGGATGTTGCCAGTTACCACCGGAAGGTCATGGGTTTCCTCCGAGCATAGAGCCCGGTTTCCTCCCACAATAAAACTCACAAAGCCGCCTTATAAGTGAAATAATCTTGAGCGCGGCATAGAACACCAATCAATCAATCTTCTTACTCTCATGCTTAATATCTATAAAGGTCTAAATGATATACCTTGTCTCCATGGTTATTTTAGACAAGAAGATTTTCCCCGTGTCGGTGTGTTTTAGTGTTCATAAATATAATATAAATTCTCTTATATACACTGTACTTGACATAGCTTGGACAGGTTTGATTACTTGGACTTGTTCTAATACTGAACCAAACATGTTCCTCTTAAATACAATAGTGATCTACTCTAGAATTAATAAACAATAAGGAAAGATTAATTGTGGACAGTCTGACAACTTGTGTTATAGCATCCTATCTATTAGGGACCACTGCTGGGATGACATTGTCACTTACTGTGATTACTACTTTCTAATCTACAAAGTGGCATGAGCTGCCAAAATTCACACTTTTTTCATAATTTCTGATCATCACCACAGCAAGAGTCTTTGAACGCCATCGAAAAACTAAATGATTGGCGTTGGAATGAGGAAAATCCATACAGTATCTAGCCTGTACGAACCGACAAGGTGTTCGAAAAGCAAACAAAATTTAGATAACCTGGACGACCATTCATTCATCTTAGCCAAATTTAGTTCAAAACAGTTTATCGTACATTTTCGAGACTAGAAGCACTAAAAAGCTTCTGAATTATACTTCGTTTTAACGTCAAAATACCAACATTTTGGCAGCTCATGCCAATTTAACATATAATATTCGATTATCTTTAAACTAGATACAATTTGATAGATAATTCATTTATGTTTAACAGCTCGGTAACAATAATAGCTTTTTTGTAAGCAAAGCCTCTCGAAACCAGTGCTGTCATGGACCTCAATGTAGGTGATACAATTTTCCTGTCCCTCCCATGTTAAGATGATAAACCCTGCATGCCCAACGAGACAGGAGCTGTTAAGTGTGCCTTTAAAGTGGCATGAGCTGCCAAAAACAGGGAAATTTAATTGTTATTATCAAACGGTTCAAACTAAGAGCTTTATGTTTATTCCAATCTGCTCGTTTAGGTACATGTAGTTTTATAAACAGCAAACGCTCCCATATATCACTGTTTAAATTTTGTCTGTTATTTGCACAATTCGATTGGATTACTGACTTCATCAATATTTTATTATTTTAATGTCAATCCTTTAGCTTTTCAATGTACATGTACATGTAGATGTATAAATGCTGGAAAAAAATCTGAATTTTGGCAGTTCATGCCACTTAAGCTTAAAAGGAAAAAAGATCATTTAAATGTGTGCTATTCGACTGATTCTATATAGATGAGGTTTCCAGATGGCAATTCGTAACTTTCCTAGTTCCCACGGACCACTGGATAGCGAGTTTTATTTTGGGATTACTTTGTCAGCTTTGTTTACTGACTGAGAATCGACCTGTGCGCAGTACAAGCCCGCTGTGGGTGTGACCGTGTGGTGCTTTCTCGACTGTTTGTTTATTGACTGTCAGACAGAAAGCAACAGAATTCCCTAAATAGCTCTTTAAATGTACATTTTGGGCGGAAAGTTGACTTACAGCCTTTCATCCGAGGTTGATCATTCGTTCATTTTGTACTAATCTGAAGGTCAATAGAGAGTCATAACAAACTTAATCTGTGTCCCCTTTTAAAGTGGCATGAGCTGCCAAAATGTTGACATTTTGGTATTAAAAAAGAATGTTGAAAGTATTGGCTATTTTTCTCTAGACGTATAATTCAGAAGCTTTTTAGTGTTTCTATTCTCAAGAATGAACTATAAAGTGTTTTGAACTAACTGTGGCTAAGAATGAATGGTCATCCCGGTTATTTAAATTTTGTTTACTTTTGCAACACTATTTCAATTCGTATCATTCCAACGCCAATCATTTAGTTTGTCGATGGCCTTCAAAGCCTCCTACTGTCGTGACGATCAGAAATTTTGAAAAAAGTTATGAATTTTGGCAGCTTATGCCACTTTAAGCAATCTACTGATCAAGCAGGCCAGGTAGGCGAAATAGCAAGGATCGTTTATAATCGATTTTCATACCCTCTAAATGTTTTTTTTTTAATATCAATTACAATAGTTCCAAAATATAACATTCCAATTTGGAATCACGACCAATAAATTAATCCTAATGTTTGTTGTAAATATTTTGCTTTAGATTTCAATATATCCACACTAGGGATTTCTGAAGCTGACCACCTGGACAAAATTTATTTTGACTATTAATATAAATTTATGAACACTAAATATTAATATACACATCCTATTAGATTTATGAAGACAAAACACATAGGACAATCATTTATAAATAAAATATAAACAACAATGTACATATAAACTATATCCTGTACAATTTAGTATGAATTGTCCTATGTGTTTAGGCTTTAGTACAGCGGCTTAGTACATAAAATCCGATTAGATTTTAATGTACACTCACTGCATGCTAAAATAGATATAGTTGAGGACTTTTTTTTTCTAAACTGGTAACTAGCTAAAACTTTCCATTTTGCCTAACTTAAGTTTTTGCATTTTCATTTTTTGATTTGAAATTGGAAATATGATTTGTCAGGCATCCTTCTCGTCAAGGAATGATACGTACTAAAATCACCCTAAACCCAACCATGTTGTCTAGAACAGCTAAAGGTAACCTATTTTCAAATCTAGAAACTTTTTCAGTTTCAATAGAGAAGTTGTCAACATTGAGGTTAACAATTTTGAAAAATTAACTTGTGTAATTATATACTGGCTAAAGTTTCAAATTTCAACTACCTTGTTAACTCAAGCGTGTTTTTTTTTTCAAACTTACTTATAACCCATCAAGCGTTTAAATTTTAAATCATTTTTATACGCCCGACTTAAAAAAAGTCGGTCGTATTATGGTATCACCAGCGCCGTCCGTCCGTCCGTCCGTCCGTCCGTCCGTCCGTCCGTCCGGCCGTCCGTCCCGGATTCCCTTCCGCTCCATAACTTGAAGAGTTTTGATCTAATCTTTACAATTCTTTCACAACATATACCTTGTGGGTAGAAGGTGTGTCATGAACCATTTATGACATCGTCGATTGCATAATGTTGCTTCTACATTGGATTATGTAGTATTCTGTCTTAGTCTATATATTCATTCCCTTCCGCTCCATAACTTGAAGAGTTTTGATCCGATCTTTACAATTTATTTGACAACATATAGTTTAGGGGTAGAAGGTGTGTCATGAACCATTAAGAACATTGTCCATTGCATAATATGGCTTCTACATTGGATTATGTAATATTCTGTCTTAGTCTATATCTTCGTTCCCATCAGCTCCATAACTTGAAGAGTTTTGATCTGATCTTTACAATTTTTTTTACAACATATAGTTTAGGGTTAGAAGTTGTGTCATGAACCATTTCTGACTTCACCCATTGCATAATCTGCCAGCCATATAGGATTATGTAATATTCCCTTCCGTTCCATAACTTCTAAAGTTTTGATCCGATCTTGACGATTCTTTCAGAGTATATACCTTATGGGCAGACGGTGTTTCCCGTACCATTTCTGACCTCACCTGTTGCATAATATGGCAGCCCTATTGGATTATGTAATATTCCCTTTCGGCCCCAGAACTTCTTTCGTTTTGATATAATTTCTCCAATTCTTCTAGAGTATATATACCTTATAGGTAGATGATGCGTCACATACCAAATTTGATTTGGGTCCACATATTTTTTGTCTTTTCAAGAGTTTTTTTTATCAGAAATGTGTACCTGATGTTTAATATATATATATAATAATATATATCAATGCTTTTTTTAGTACACTTGGTCCAGGGTAATACTTGAAGCCAATTAATTTATACATTCTGAGACTGTTTTTTGTGATAGTTAAATGTGTGCTATGATAAAAAAGGACCACTTTCACAGCTTTATTGCCCATCTGGAATTTACCAGAGTGGCTGTTTACATAGAGATAAGGGGACAATGTCAGTGGTCAGCATATCAGTGGTCAGCCTGAAGATTGTTTGCTTTGTAATAAAACTATCACTGCCAAGTCTAATAGAACAGTGTCCCAGTCAAAGCTGTTAAAATTCAAGAATTGTAAGCTATTATGGAACATAACAGCAATGTCAAAACAGCCACAATATTTCAGTTTTTGCAATTAAAATGTGATTGAAATTACCTGAACAGATAATATGTGTGTACTATAACGTACTGGTATTTAGTTGCAGCTTCATCAAATTCAGAAATTGATTGATTGGTGTTTTACGCCGGGCTCAAGATTATTTCACTTATATGGCGGCGTTGCCAGTTTTATTGTGGGAGGAAACTGGGCTCTATGCCCGGAGGAAACCCACGACCTTCCGCTGGTAACTGGCAACCATCCCACATAGGTCGTTCGAGTGAAAACCCAGTCAGAAAATTTTTCCAATTTTTGGACTGAGTGGGATTCGAACCCGCGACCCATTGGTGGAAGGCTGTTCGGATTGAGCGTCCAACGCTCTACCTACTGAGCGGGTTCTCAAATTCAGAAAAGAAAAACTTCTAATGTGAACAAGAAATTTGAATTGATGAAATTAAAACAAATTTTATATTAAATGTAAAGTTGTTAATCGTAGCGGTTTGTCTTTGCCACGGCGGGCGTATGTTGAGTTTACTAAAACTCTTGTTTATAATCCTCCAACTCTACAGTTTGAAATGTATTATACAAGATTGTTTTCTTCATTTATATTTATGATCACTAAAACACGGGCACAGGGAAAATCTGCTTGTCTAAAATAACCATGGAGACCAGTTTCTAATTGTGTTAAAAAGAGGTATATCATTTAGACCTTTATACCCCATAAATTGTAACAAATCAAACCTATGATATTTCATTAGGTTGACATCTGACAGAAGCTTAAGCCTTGGTCAGTAGAATTTTTTGGAAGCCTTTTGTAACACATTGACAATGGTTACGCATCTTTACTTTGGCAAGAACATCGGTGGACTGAGATTGAACCCCATAAATTTTGTCCCCCCACCCAGCACAGACAAAACTATGTAACAAACTTACAACAAAAATGATAGACTAGAACTGCTTCTTACTAATTTTATTAACGTGCTTTCATTTTTACTAGATTGATTGATTGATTGATGATTTACATCACACTCAAGATTATTTCACTTATATGAAATATAAGTTGCCAGGTTTAGTGGGGGAGGAAACCGGACTCATTGTCCGGAGGAAACTATCAACATTCGTTGAGTACCTGGCAACTCTTCCACATACGGCAATATTTTTACCAGAGCACTCTCCTGAACAAAGCTGTGGGAGTGGGACTCGTTTGAAAATAAACTGAATCCAACAAATGTATTTTATTTTTAAAATTACTAAATATATATTAATATATTTCTTTGGTTTATTAGAAGGCTAGTCAATATTTTGTACCCCTCAGTCAGTGACTATATATTTATAGCTAAATGAACAAGATTTTCCCTGTGCCTGTGTGTTTTAGTGTTCATAAATATAGTTAAATGAAGGTGAAGACAGGAACAGGAATCCTTTATTTTTACTAGAAAAGCTATTGAGACCTGGAGCCTGTTTCACAAAGCGGCGTAGCGTATAACTGCCATAGCAACCCATACTGTTGTAGAGATACGTTAGTATGAAAGTTACTAAAAAAGTAGCCTACATCTCCGCCGTTTTGTGAAACAGGCCCCAGTTACGATAATTTTTTCTCTTCCTCATTGGCATACAAGAATTATAGGGAAGGAGTTTTGCTATTCAAAGACCTAAATCACTGATTGTGGGCCTAATTATAATAACAATAATGATAATAATAGGACAATTCTTTATTTACCAAGAAGTTACAAAAACCAATCTTCCTGCCAGAGTCCCAACACATTCACACACACAAAATTATAAAGAGATTGAGGAGATATAAAGAAAACACAAAAAAATAAAAGTAACGTGAAAAAAGAATATACGGAAATCTATACAAAAAAGATAGGTTTAAAAAAAAAAAATAATATAAAATATGTACGAAATCTAAACAAAAGAGATGTTAAAGTGGCATGAGCTGCCAAATTTTACACTTTTTTCATAACTTCTGATCCTCACGATAGTAAGAGACTTTGTAGGTCATCTAAAAACTAAATGATTGGCGTTGGAATGAGGAAAATCCATACAGTATGTGGCCTGTACCAACCGAAAACATGTTCGAAAAGTAAACAAAATTTAAAAAACCGGGACGACCATTCATTCATTCTAAGTCATAGATTAGTTAGTTCAAAACAATACTTTATCGTACATTTTCGAAACTAAAAGCACTAAAAAGCCTCTGAATTATGTCTAGAGAAAAATAGCCAATAATTTCAACATTCTGTTTTAACGTCAAAATATCAACATTTGGCAGCTCATGTCCCTTTAAATTAAAATTATATAAAATAGATAATTGGGAGCTTTGAAAGTAAAAATCCATTCTGAAGTGTAAGAATACAATGATTAGTTAGACGAATGTCCTGGTGACATCCGTCATCATGTGACAGATAATACCCTGCATGTTAGCTTTGTTTTCTGATGTTATATATAAAACAATACCAGGATACAACAAAGAGATTATGATTTCCCTTTTAATTCAAGCTGGTAAACACCTCCGTCTTGAATGTATTTTACAAATCCTTTTTCACCAGCTTAAACCTGACAAGCTCTCTTCGTGGGTGACTCTTTGCAAATATTTTTAGACAGTTTATGATAGGTCAGAATGAACTGAATAGAACTATCATTCAATCGAGAATGAAAAACTATTCAACCATTATGGATTAAAATAAATCTTTAACCTACATATTTCTGGACAGTGACTGTGCTTTTTTTTTAATAAACAAGTACCTTTGCTCTTGGGTTATGGACGTGTGTTTTTGATTGGGTATAAAGGTCTAAATGATATACCTCTTTTTAACACAATTAGAAACTTGTCTCCATGGTTATTTTAGACGAGATGATTTTCCCTGTGCCTGTGTGTTTTAGGGTTTATAAATATTCTAATATATTTAGACCCAGGTTAATTTTAATTAAAAGGCCCATATGGATACTGCACTTTGAAAATAAAATACACAATAAAAAATATTTGCATTTTAAAGATGTGTGGATAGGTTAGGGTGGGGTGTGAAAGAAGGTAACAATTTGCTTTTTTTTTAAAATAAAGAAATACTGTTGCTCTTTGAAAGTTAAAGGAGAAGAAAAGGAAAGAACTAAGTAAATACAGCACAGGCGCGACACATTTTACTTTCTAACGGTACCAAAACCATATTTCTGCGATTTTTCCGCGCCAAACTGTGCTATAAGAAAGTTAACAATCGTGATCAGAGAACGCCTAAACTGTCTCGGCAGCCATCTTCACAGCAAAGCTTAGCTGTGTGTCTCGATCGGCCAATCAGCATACGCCTGGCCACCAGTCACTCGCTAGCGTAAGAGAAATTGGTCAACTCTGAAAGTCTGCCATTTAAACCTAGGTTAATTTCGACCATTTTGAGGCGCTAATAAGAGAAGACGAACACTCTAACAACTCTGAAATGTACACTAGTTAGTAAATCAACCTTTTGGGAAGACGTGACAGGCTGCATATGTTGTCTACGCGACTTGTTGGGGTCGTAAAATCTTCGGAAAAGGTAGTCTTACCGCTGACATTGCATGTTATAACCATACAAGATATGGTTAACTCGCAAGGGAAGTAATCTACTAATACTTTTTCCGGTCAATTTCAAACTGTCAATGGCGCGCTCCACTGACGATCGAGCACAAGCTTGTCTGGCAGATTCATTTTCATTGTATTTTCACACCGTAAACCATGTGCAAGACTCGCATACATGAATACGATGGTCTATGGGAGCCCGTGCGATACAATTGCATGTTTTTTTTTTGTTTTCTCCTCCTTTAAGCTTGTTCATTGCTTAAAAGTTGTATGACAAAATGTTTCCTCCGCCCTAAATGTTCAAGTTTTCAAGGTAACAAACCTATTTGGGATGGTTGCCAGTTGCCACCGGAAGGTCGTGGGTTACCTCTGGGCATAGAGCCCGGTTTCCTCCCACAATAAAACTGGCAGCGCTGCCATATAAGTGAAATAATCTTGAGCGCGGCGTAAAACACCAAACAATCAATCTATCAATTCAATTCAACACGTTCAACCCCTCAACCAAAAAGATCAAGCAATAATTTTCTATTTGGTTTTTTCTTTTCTTAATCATGGCCTTTATCACATTATATGGAAGGGTTGCCTAGTGGACCCTTACCGTAGGTGGGTGGTTCCCTCAAAGCAATGAACCAGGTTTTCTTACCCACTAAACCTGGCAATGCCCCGATATAAGTGAAGTGAAGTTGAGTGTGGTGTAAAGATTAATCGAAGCCTGATCCAAAAGTAAACAAGCGATGCTCAAGGTCATATAAATACTGATCAAATCTTACAAGTGCCTCTTTGCAAACTTTTTGAACGTACATATAAGTTCTACACCTTTTCTTACATTTGATTTGTTTGGTCCAATGGGTGAGAGTGATCGGTCCCACACAGAACTTCCATCGATGTGGCGCGGGTTCGAATCACACAGACCATAAGTGGTTGCCGTAAGTGGAAGAGTTTCCTGGTACTCCTTGAAGGTCGGGGTGTCTCCCCCCGGGCATTGAGCCCGGTTTCCTCCCACACTAAACCTGGCAATGCCACCATATAAGTGAAATAATCTTGAGTGTGACGTTAAACATCAATCGATCATTTGATTTGTTTTTCTGATCGTATAATTCTTTCTTCCAGTTGAGCTCAGCTATGGACAAATGTATACGGCGGAGTTGTTCATGGGTGGTATACGGGGTAAGGTGATGTTCACACAAAATGATGCTGCAGGTAACATAGTCATCACTCCCCCTGTGTCGGGTAATCTGTATTCATGGAGTATCCACCAGTTTCCCGTGGACTATGACCGGGCTGAGCGCTGTACAGAAACCGCTCTTGGGAACAGGTAAGTCCGAGGGTGTTTCAGCTCATTTCAATGTAAGCTTGGAGGGGAGG
Source organism: Lepidochitona cinerea (assembly GCA_963971465.1). Lineage (NCBI taxonomy): Eukaryota > Metazoa > Mollusca > Polyplacophora > Chitonida > Tonicellidae > Lepidochitona > Lepidochitona cinerea. Next base: position 47,351,388 of record OZ020553.1, read on the forward strand.
GGGGCTCTTTGTGAATTCTGGATCAAGTTAAAGTAGTGGGAGGGGGGGGGGGTGATTGAAGGAAGAGGCGAAGTATTTGTGATAAAGCAAGGTGCATCTGGTAAAAATGCCTATGTGCGATAGTTACCAGCGGAAGGTTGTGGGTTTCCTCCAGACACAGAGCCCGGTTTCCTCCCATAATAAAACTGGCAACGTCGCCATATAAGTGAAATAATCTTGAGCTCGGCGTAAAACACCAAACAATCAATCAATCTGATAAAAATGTATTAAGTGTTCTGAATGGGACAGTTATATTGAAGTAATACAAAGGTGCTTGGGCATTAAGATTAAGGGTGGGGGCGGCTCGGTTAGTCATCGGTAGGACATGTATTACCTAATTAAGGTCGTCAGTTCTTCTTCATTTAGTCTTAAAACCAGTTCAGCACAGTAATATTGTCAAGGGTTCATAAATCATCAAAGAAGGAAAATTCTATGATGAAATACAATTCATAAATTGACGTGGTTTATTATGAAGCTTAAGAACGTACACTAAAACATTTTCTTTCTTTATTCAGTTTGTATAGTGGCAATTCAGTTTCACCAGCAGACACCCAAATTGTTCCTAATGCCGACCTTTCCAATCCAGGAATGCTCTTTGGTATGTCTGCAATTTGTTGGAATTTGTGGTATACACATGATGTGGTTGTGCCTCGGTCACCCTTTCACTATTTAGTTTCAGGTTTTAAAGTATGCAGAAGTCCAAAAGAATTATGGGGCTCTGTATCTGCTCAGCCCAAACAAAGATTGGAACGTTTTTTTCACGCAATCATCTTGTTTAGAAAAGTTTCCTCCAGTTCCGTAGAGCCTGGTTTCCTCCACCACCTCTGTCTGAGAACGCTGCTATATAATGGGAAAAGATTGGCTGTGGCATAAAACATCAATCAACTGACCGGACCAATGATCGGACCAACATTTTAGTTTGGCCACATCGCGATTGCAAACAGGCCAATTTTACAAAGTGTGGACAAAATTCCTGATTGTTTTTTCTGTCCATCCTATTTCGTTGATTGATTGTTTGGTGTTTTACGCCGCGCTCAAGATTATTTCACTTACATAGTGACGTTGCCAGTTTTATTGTGGGAGGAAACCGGGCTCTATGCCCGGAGGAAACCCACGACCTTCCGCTGGTAACTGGCAACCCATCCTATTTGGAATAGTTGCCAGGGTCCACGAAAGGTTTATGGTCTCCTCGCGGCAGTTCTGGTTTCCTTTCCCAAGCTCCTGTCTGCCTTCAACCTAATGAAATATCATGGGTTTAGTTTATTACAACAACTGTAATATGTTGGGGTATAAAGCTCTAAATATAAATATAAAAGAAGCTAAATCTACTTTATGCATGGGTCTGAAATAAATTGAGTCCCACACACATTATGCATTATTTTTCAGGCTAGAAATCCTTTAAATTGATTTCATTCTTACCGTATTTCTTCTAAATATTCAGCCATTCTAATGACCTAAATTTTCCATTGAGTCAGACAAACATGGAGTCGTGGAGTTGTGTTTAAGGATAACCGTTTTCACACACTGCACGGCGGGTCATTATGCCTTAAATTCCCTGTAATGGGCAAATTTTAGCATATTTCTTTTCTGATGGTCGAATGCTTATAATGAAAAAAGTGGCTGAATCTTTAGAAGAAATAATATTTTTGCGGATTGTATTTATTCTTAACCCTCAAATCGTTAAATTTCTTTTTTTCTCAGGTAGGTCTTTTGTACTGATGGAACAAGGGAAGCCGTTGGCATGTGCAACCATTTTACCAATGGGAGAAAAAAAGACTGTTAGAGCTCGTTTCTTCTCTAAAATTGGTGGTGAGGTGATTTTCCGACAAGGGCCGAATTCTTACGCCACTTTAATTTACACGGACTTGTTCCACACAGTTAATATGTCGCATGCTGCCAACTACTCTTGGGAAATCCGATCAAATCCAGTCGGTAGTTTTATGGATGTAAACAAAATGTGTCTGAATTTGGGAGACGTGTTCAATGTAGGTGGTGAGCCTTCGGGTAATTGTTCAAGGACGAGTCCAGAAGCTTGTAACACTGGGGATTTGAGCCATAAACTTGGAATGCTAAACGTGGGACCTTCAAAATCTACTCAAAGAATGCTGCTTTTACATGGAAATCTGCCTTTAGTTGGAGAAAATACGGCCGTTGGTAAGTCACTGGTTATCCTGTCTCCAAATGGCTCAGTTTTAGCCTGTGCAACTGTAGAGGCGCTCACAGCGAAGCATACGAAGGCTGTTTTCAGCAGTGATGGAGTGTCTGGGAAAATCACCTTCTCTCAAATCTCACCGTATGATCCAACAACTGTTGATGTTGATTTAATGGGATTAGGTGGTAATGCTGGTGGATATCATGTACATAACTTCCCAGTCCCCCCAAGAACGTATCTTAACCAAAGTTTGTGTGGCGGAGATTATGTCTCCGGGCACTGGAACCCTTTCAAGTGGGATATAAAACAAAGTCCAGATAACGGTACAAGTGATCAGTTCGAGGTAGGAGATCTCAGCGGCAAATTCGGATCACTTAATAATGTACACGAGTTAAATGAAAGTTACGTCGACTGGAACTTGCCTCTTTTTGGAAAGAACAGTATCATTGGTCGATCCATTGTGATCCACAGAAATGATGACTCGGGTAGTCGATGGGTGTGTGCAAATATTGAATACCCGTCAAACGTCCGTACGGCTGTTGCTGTTTTCAAATTCCCAGTCATAGGCCGCATAATGTTCAGACAGGACGAGTCCGACCCAATGGCGGATACCTCCATATTTGTTGAATTAAATCATGCCGACGGTTTAGAAAAAACGTCCAACCACACTTGGCATGTTCATGTAGACCCTGTTGGAGATGACTTTGACAGTAACATAACGCGCTGTTCCAGTGTAGGCGGTCATTACAACCCATTTAATGTGTATCTCGAGGGGAACTATTCAACTGATTGCTCACCATCCAGTCCACTACGATGTGAAATTGGAGATGTAGTCAATAAACACAGTAAATTAGATATCATTTCATCTAAAACGATTTCAACAAAATATTTCTTCACGGACACAAGTTTGCCTTTATCAGGTCCATTGAGTATCGTGGGTAGATCCATTGTGATTCATGGGGATCAATCGAGCGGATCTCGTTTGGCCTGTGCCAGCATATTTGAGATGAAGCCTATTGAAGCCTCAGTCATGTTCAACTCAGAATCCGTCGTAGGATCCATGCATTTCTCCCAAAGCACCAGTTTTGATTGGTCAGACTTTAAAATTGATGTCAAACGTCTTCAGGACCTTGCAGGGGGGTATCATGTACATGAATTTCCAGTTTTACCCGATGTGGAAAATCCATGTTCCGGGGCTAGTGTTGGCGGCCATTTTAACCCATTCTCTATTGATATCAAAGGTAGCCCTGTTCTAGGGAATGGTACCTTGGATATGTATGAAGTTGGGGATCTTAGTGGAAAATTTGGCCGTTTAACAAATATGACTGAATTTGCCTCTGAATTCACCGATAACAATTTAGGACTTCATGGAATACAGAGTATTATGGGAAGGTCGGTAGTTATCCACAAGGAAATAGAAAATGCCCGTTGGGTTTGCGGAAATATTTTAGAAAAAACATCCAATCACCATGGAATGATGTACAAGGCCAAGGCTACTTTCAGAAGTGAAAATATTCAAGGGTTCATTATGCTGGTAAGTCTTTTTTTTTTTTTTCTTAATGATATAGAGCTAAAATATGATATCACAGGCCATGGCAACTCGCCATGTTGGTTTTAAACAATCACTGTTGTCGTATGATAGGAGTTCTAGATAAATACTGTATCTACATATAAGCTCTAATTTTTTTGAGACTTTTTTTTTTAGACTTTTTTTTTGAGACTTTTTTTTTGAGACTTTTTTTTTTTGGAGACTTTTTTTTTAGACTTTTTTTTTGTAGACTTTTTTTTTTTAAGATTTTTTTTTTAGACTTTTTGTGGGAGCGGGCAATATAGTGTCTGCACCAAGATGTGTCTGCACGAAACCACTTCGCCTGTCAAAATAGAACCCCCATATATAGTGTTTGCCAAACATATCTAACATATCATAAATTTAATTCTTAAAACTTCCACCTTAGGAAACCCTATGGAGTTACTCTGGACAAAAGGCCCCTTGTTTCTTCATACTTAAAGTGGCATGAGTTGCCAAAATTCACATATTTTTTTTATAATTTCTGATCGTCACGACAGTAAATGGCTTTGAAGGCCATCGAAAAACTAAACGATTGGCGTTGGATGAGGAAAATCTATACAGTATGTGGCCTGTACAAACAGAAAACATGTTCGAAAAGTAAACAAAATTTAAATAACCGGAACGACCATTCATTCTATGACAAAGTTGGTTTAAAACAATACTTTCTCGTACAATTTCGTGACGAGATGCACTAAAAAGTTTCTGAACTACACTTCTTGAGAAAAATAACATTCTGTTTTAACGTCAAAATATCAACATTTTGGCAGCTCATAACCAGGTAAGCAGCGCTAGGGAAATAATCTTCATTGAGATAGTAAACTTTAATCAATTGACCAACCCTGCAGTTGAAGTTGGATATTTAACATGGGTCATGGAGTGGTAGTAAATTTTATCATTTTAGACCCCAGGTCTCTAGATTTGGGAAATTTAAAATGTATTTTTCACTTGCTCGCCATGCGTGGAAGAGTTGGCGGTTACACACCAAGGAGTCAAGTGTTTCCTCCTGAAGGCTTGAGATACTTTCACCAACACAGAGCCTTACTTCGATACGTCACAGGTTCAAATCCCACTCAACTCACACACAAAAGGCCAAAAATAAACAATTACTCGAATTAAGCCATGAAACTTAGTTTTTGCGGTTACCAAAAACATCAATCCTCATATTGTAGGACTATAACCCCAAGTTAATACACATGTACATGTAAAATAACTTCCAACGGGTAACAGATTCTTATAACTATTGTAAAATTCTATCACGATTCACATTTTTGCTACTCCTTCTGCACATTTTTATTTAGTTTTTACTCCGCCCCATTGGTATGAAAGCATGTATATATCTTCCTATTATACACACAGACAGGGAATGGATCTTATAAATGTTTACAATATTATAAATCTTATAAATGTTTACAAAATAAGTGTAAAATTTTACTTATGGGTTTACTCAGCTGTTATGAACAAAATTAAACAGATTTACATTTATGGATAGTGATTAGAAGAAAAATATGTTTAGATTGGTTTTGAAATTTTATCTTGAACGTAGTTACTAGACCCAATTTCAGTGTATTTTTTTTTCCATGTGAAGAAAAATAGGCTTTTAAATATAAAGAAATAGGAAATCTTTACTTCAGAGTCAATAATTATATAGGTCGTAAGCTCTGGCACTAAACACCCATATTTTCAAACCTGTTCGGTTTTGTCGAGAAAAAATGTATTCCCACATATGTAGCTATACGTTTGAGAATAATTCCAGGGTGACCTTCGAATCCCACTCAGACCAAAATAAAAATTTAAAAATTTCTGAGTGGATCGGTGTTTGTGGAAGAGTTGCCAAGTACTTGCAGAAGGTCTCGGGTCCTCCAGGCAATGAACCCGGTTTTCTCCCCCACTAAACCTGGCAACGTCGCCATATAAGTGAAACAATCTTGAGTGTGACGTAAAACATCAATCAATCAAAGCTGTCCAAATGACCATATTGTCAACAATACAAATATTGTCTCCCTAAACTTAAATAGTTAAAGTGAAAAAAATATTGTAATTCATTGTGGTGTAAAACTTCAAACAATCCATCGGATTTGTAGCCATCGAAACCAAATTTGTAACTTTTTGGGGAAACCTGGCTGAATAATATCCGTTCTTGGATGTAATCGGAGAACCGCCCTGTAAAACTATTTAAGGTACCGCTCAGCTCTAGTACATATTTATTAGTTATTTACATTTAAATTTAAATACACCGGCTACATCATATCACAGTGACCTAATGTTGAAAGACGTTAAATTTTCTCATTGTATGCTCACCTTCCACCAATGGGTCGCGGGTTCAAATCCCACTCAGTCCAAAAATTGGAAAATTTTCTGACTGGGTTTTCACTCGAACGACGTATGTGAGATGGTTGCCAGTTACCAGCGGAAGGTCGTGGGTTTCCTCCAAGCATAGAGCCTGGTTTCCTCCCACAATAAAACTGGCAACGCCGCCATATAAGTGAAATAATCTTGAGCGCCGCCTAAAACACCAAACAATCAATCAATGTATGCTCACCAGATGTTGGAGTTTTAGCGTAAATTAATGAGGCGTTAATGTTAGAACTTTTAACTGACATTTTGACGAAAAATTCTATCTTGGTCTACTTTGACTTCAATGCAAAAACAGTGTAATCCAGCGTATTCCCATGCAAGAAGCTTTTCATATCGGACATTTTTCTTTTTTTTTATATATGAAGAAAATCTGTGAAAAGTGGGTTATGTCATTTAGACCTTTATGACCAAACATAAGTTAAACATGAGTACTTGTAATAAACCAAAACCCATGCTATTTCATTGGGGTGAAGACTGAAGACTGGAAAGAGTTTGGCTTTAGTACAAAGTAGAATTTTCTGGAATGCCCATCTATTTAAATTAGTTGATTACATGAAGGACGGCAAACTTATGTATGCTACATTTTTGTGACCCCATATTAAGTTCACTTTGACCCGTATCTTAACAATTAGGTCATTGAAACATACATTAACATTTTGTTTGCAAAAACACACCTTTAATTAACTTAATGTAGCTGTCTCCATGGTAACAGCATGCTCTAGGTGTAAAACCCTGTTAATGATTCACTGATTCGCTTTAAGTCTTACCTGCACGTACGAGCTCCAGCTTAGAATAGTGTGGCCATCAAAGGTTACGTGGGTTTACGTCACCTACCCAGAAAAATCATGAAAAAAATATCTGCTTTTTTTTTCTATTATCCGAGCATTTCGATAGACTGAAAACTGAATGACGTCAATCAAAAAAATTATCGTATGGAAGAAGTAACTTGTTTGAAGGGACTGCTTTGTTAAGTTCACATCTATAGGTTTCAGTGCCAATAATTAGTCATGCGCCACTTTATTCCTCCTTTGAGGTGATTAAAGTGGCATGAGCTGCCAAAATGTTGATATTTTGACGTTAAAACAGAATGTTGAAATTATTGGCTATTTTACTCAAGACATGTAATTCAGAAGCTTTTTAGTGCTTCTAGTTTCGAAAATGTACGATAAAGTATTGTTTTGAACTATCTTTGGCTGAGAATGAATGAATGGTCGTCCCGGTTATTTAAATTTTTTTAACATTTCGAACACGTTTTCGGTTAGTACAGGCCACATACTGTATGGATTTTCCTCATTCCAACGTCAATTATTTAGTCTTTTTTTTTTTATTTTATTTTTTTTATTAATTATTTATTCACCATAAAAAACATGTTATATAAATAAATAAAGGTTATAGAATATTTGGCGGGAATAAAGCTCCATAGGAACTTTTGATGACTCACAAAGCCTCTTACTGTCGTGACGATCAGAAATTATGAAAAAAAAGTGTGAATTTCGGTTCAGACCCCACTCGGTTCAGACCCCACTCGGTTCAGACCCCACTCGGTTCAGACCCCACTCGGTTCAGACCCCACTCGGTTCAGACCCCACTCGGTTCAGACCCCACTCGGTTCAGACCCCACTCGGTTCAGACCCCACTCGGTTCAGACCCCACTCGGTTCAGACCCCACTCGGTTCAAACCCCACTCGGTTCAAAGAAAAAATATATTTTCACCCATTGCCATATGTATGTTGAAGAGTTGCTAGCTTCTCTATGAAAGTAAAATGTTTCCTCAGGGCAAATAGCCCCCCCCCCCCCCCCCCCCCTCATAAACCTGGCATTGCCGACATATAGGCTTAAGTGAAATAATCTTAGTGCTAGGTGAAACATTTAGTTGATCGAGTACGTGGGCTTACAACCTGGGGGCTTTATAATTACATAAAATGATAATGCATGTCTAAAAATCCCCTCTGAGATGGCTATCTGCTGTTAGCTGGCTAAATTAGTTTTAAGAAAGCCCCCTCCGGTACGTGCATACTGTTTTTTGTACTCTCAGTGAGAGCTGAGTTTACCCAACAACCATAATCTTCATATAAGAAAGGTTTTAAACTCTCTTTAAATGTGGGTTCCATACTAATGATAAAAAATTAAGACAACACAAGCTTTTGACACCTGTACCCGTGTCTTTGTCGAAAGCTTGTTTTGTTAAAAAACAACTGGCGACGTGGTGATGTCTTAATTTTTTATCATCATAATCTTCATGTAATAATTGATATATGTACATGTATGAAACAATCTTGTTCACCAGGTTGTACATGTAGCTCAACAGGAGCACGGTTTCCTCCCCCACTGCCCTCGGGCTGGAGCATTGTGGCTCTGTTTTAGCTATGTATGCTGACCCAGCAAGGAGGAACATTAAGTATGCCACATACATTAGACTTCCTGATGTTCTATGGTCTGTGGAGCCTAATGTCAAAATTTAGATCTGGGTGGGTGAGAGGGGGGGGGGGATCTTTTGGTCGGTTGGTACTTTTGTCGCCGTATAACCTCAGCTGTTGAGTGTGACATTAAGCCCCAATCAATCAATCCTCCCCCACTAAACCTGCTAACGCCACCATCTAAGTGAAATAATCTTGAGTGTGACGTAAAACCTCGATCAATCCAAGTTCTATTTTTAAACCCTAATTAATCCATCTATTATAATTCTATTCTTTCAGAGTCAAGTTAATTATCAAGATGGCTATGAAGGAGATACACAGGTTCATATCAAAGTGGATTCAAACTCGGGAGATAAATCTGTAAGTTATTAGTCCATTCCAATATATACACAATTAGCTCTTTTAAACAGAAATTATGCTATAAATGAAAATTGCTTGTTTTATTTACTCACTATTATCCTAAAAAAGCTGTTGTGTTTTATGTTACCATAAGATAACGAGCACTACCCATCTATATGTAGTGCCTTTTAAGTTTAGAAAAAAATCTAAAATTTCTTGTCACCAGTGTCGATATTGTGCATGCCTTGGTTGTTTTTTTTTCCCTGAAAAATTTCTGCGGATCATATGTAGTCTCCGCCTTGTCAGTCCACATCCTTGATCGACCCATATCTTGGTTAATATTTTGAGAATTGGTTTCAAACATTCAGTGTCACTTGTTTATCTCTATGAAGCTTCAAATCCCACTCAACCCCAAACAAAATTGACTGAGTTTTTCACTTGAACAACCTATGTTGGATGGTAGTCAGAAGGTCGAGAGTTTGCTACGGGCATAGAGCTCAGTTTCCTCCCACAATATAACTGGCAACGCCGCCATATAAATGAAATAATAAGCGCGGCATAAAACACCAAGCAATCAATCCATCGAACAATTCCCCTCCACCAAATCATAAGCCTTCAGCTTAGTCTGTCCATATCTTTGTCCGGGCAATCTGTTATTAACTTGAACATAGGATTGAAACCAAGCTGGGAGTAAGATTCTTGTAGTGATAAGAAACGCCTTTATCAATATCAGTGTGTTAACAATCGTTTAACTTTCAAATGATTCTCTTGGGCACCTTGTTGGGCTAATCTGATTGCTGAATCCTGCATTGTGTATTCAATATTCACTCCAAATCTTGGCGATATAGCCAATAATGACTAGATTACTCGAGATACTTGAATATTTGCACTGTGCATACTTATTTTTTAGTTAGCGACAGAAAACCAATGTCTTCAAGATCACATATCCTTGATATCCTTAAGGCTCACAGCTAGTGAATCAGAATACTGGACATCAACTTCGGCAATTCACAGGTTGATTTATCTGATTAGCCCAACCTGGGGCTCGTTCTACTAAGCTGGCGCAAAGTTACGTATAGGTTTACAGCATAGAGCTCCGCAATAAAACTTGCAAGTTCCTATAATTTAACACGCTTTAGCTTAGTAGAACGAGCCCCAGGCGTCTGAGATATTAGATAGCGAGTTGTCAGCACACTAACTGTAGGACTTTCTTATCCCTCCAATCTTAATAAATTCCTCAAATTATTAGGCAATCTGATTATATAGCGATTAGGTTTGTTATTTTTTGTGACCTAATTTGTTGACCTGAAATAGGAATTCTGTTTTAACCTCCTTCCCCTCTGGCGGTAAACCCAGGCAGAATCTTGTTCATGCACAAAGTAAATGATAGGTATGCTGCACCTTTGGCCCAGTTAGAGGAGGGGGGCTCCTTCTGGGGTTGGCACTCGTGTGTGTAAAATAATACCCTATTGATGGTGAATAAAGTAAAAATCTTGAAGGGTCACGTGTGTTCCTTGGCATGTTCATCCATTGGAAGGGGTCCCCCGAGCAGTGGATTGGTTGATTATTTAACAGCGCAATGAAGATTATTTCACTTATCTCATCCAATGGACGGGATCGGTTGGGTGGACGGTGGTATACGCCTGCTCATTAGATTGGAAAGGGGGCCGGCACATCCTGAAATTCCTGTTTTATGGAAGGAGTAAACATTTTCAGGGGTGCTGGTTGAAAGGTGCTTGTTGGGTGTAAATGCATACTCATTTGGGGAGGGGGATACTCATAAAATGGTTCTCATTCTAAGAAATACCTGTAACTGGCTGCTAAATGTAATCCTGATTGTGGTCATTTGATCGGAAGTGGTTATCCTAAAGGGGTGCTCGTTAAATTAGAGGGTCTGCTGACCGAGGGGTGCTTACTGGCTGGAAGGACATGTTCATTTTGAGTAATGCAGTTGGGTAGAAGGGGGTGTTACATGTATTCCTGAGGGGTGCTTGTAGCCTACATGTATGTAATAAACTTTTGCTCATTTTGAGGCCAAAGGGGTTGTAAGCAATGTTACAGGTTATTTTCAGGGGGTGAGGCTGTACAATTCTAAGGGGGGGCGGGGGGGGGGGGGGGGGGCCTCCGTGGCTCAGTAGGTAGAGCGTTGGACGCTCAATCTGAACAGCCTTCCACCAATGGGCCGCGGGTTCGAATCCCACTCAGTCCAAAAATTGGGAAAATTATCTGACTGGGTTTTCACTCGAACGACCTATGTGGGATGGTTGCCGGTTACCAACGGAAGGTCGTGGGTTTCCTCCGGGCAAGGAGCCCAGTTTCCTCCCACAATAAAACTGGAAACGCCGCCATATAAGTGAAATAATCTTGAGCGCGGCGTAAAACACCAAACAATCAATCTAAGGGGGGCTGGCTTGTTGCTTGAAGAGCAGAGTGCACTCTCATGGAAAAACATGTGACTGATGAGCCTTAGGGAACTCTTGTGTAAAAAGGTTGTGTGCATAAAAGACTGAGGACATAGTGTTCCTTCAGCCGGGTGCCACAATAAAACTGGCAACGCCGCCATATAAGTGAAATAATCTTGAGCGCGGCGTAAAACACCAAACAATCAATCAATCTTCAGCCGGGTGCGTATTGCTAGTAGAGAGTGAAGGTACACTGGTACTGAATGTTAGAATACATGTTCAGGCTGGGTTGAATGTTTGTGGTCTGGATACACATAGATTGTCGGTTAAGTTTTCGTCATGAATGATCATTAAAATATTTTCCTTTCAGGAGGGTCACACATGGCATATTTATAACAGCTCAGTTCCGATGAATGGACCGTGTCCCGTAGAATCACACCATTACAACCCCTATCATGCCTCTATGACCGTAAGTATGACAAAGGTGTTCTATGGTTAGCCAAAACTTTGACCATACTCAATAGCTCTCGTTTTATGGTCAAAGATAGATCCCATTAAAAAACGTTGGGACAACCCTTCGTGACATCCGTACTATATAAATATGTCAGTTTATGGGTCTTACCAGACATCAATCCGTTCAGAATTTATTCTTCTTCGCGTACAGGGTATTCATTTTTCCGCTTGACCAAGTCTAAGGTCTGTCTGGGTCAATTTGGGATCACTTCACACTCCACTTCGAACTTCCCGGCCACCATTACCGGTTGAACTATACGACAGGAAAAGACAACTCGTACAGTTTGTGTCACTCGTCGGTGTGCTTTGTCAAGCGGAGGCGCATATCGTGGTCGGTCGTCAAATAACCATAGCTGGCAATGGTCAGCCCCAATCAAGTTAATATGTTATTCATCAACTTAAATTTTCACTTCAAGTAGAAATATAAGAAACTGGTACTTGTTTATGTGGTACCATAATGTTCCATTTTTACCAGGGGGCCTTGGTGGCCCAGTCAGTCAGATTGATAGTGACTTCCCCCAGTCCGACTCAACATTCAATCGATGTGGTGTGGGTTCAAATCACACTCGGCCCAAATAAAGATTGAAAAAGTTCTGAATGGATTTTTGACGTATGTGGAACAGTTGCGTGATATTCGCTGATTGATTGTTTGGTGTTTTTCGCCACGCTCAAGATTATTTCACTTATATGGCGGTGTTGCCAGTTTTATTGTCGGAGGAAACCGGGCTCTTTGCCCGGAGGAAACCCATGACCTTCCGTTGGTAACTGGCAAGATATTCGCTAAAGGCTGGACGTGTAGTCCAAACATTGGAAAACATCAGACACGCTCAGCTAAATATCTGACGTCATGATATTTGGTTTGTCACAATGCCTTAACTCGGTTTGTCTAACCTTGCGAGCGTTTGACCATAACATGTGACGTTGACGGAGGGATCAATTGTATGTAACACTTTTGCTTTCTTTAACAGATGTATGACGAATGTAACCCCTTAAACCCCCGGAGATGTGAGGTGGGTGACTTATCGGGCAAACATGGAAATTACACTATTAATGGTGGTCAGGCGTTCTATACAGACCTTAATCTACCACTGGCTGGAAAACACACAGGTAACTACAGTATTTTAACAAATTTCCTGGGACTTGAATCTATTGAGGGTGTAAAACTGTTTCGTAAGGGGAACTTTTTGCATCAGAATTTCTTGTATAAGGGAGATGAGCATCCAAAAACACAAAGGTGCCATGTGGAAAAGGGGGCCTTGATGGCTCAGTCCGTTGGATAGTCCCTCAGTCTAAAAGGGGAAGAGTAAAATTAAACAAATTTACATGTGTAACACCACTTTAATAATCAATACATGCAGGCTGTCAACTGATACAAGAGCTCTGTTGGGGAAGCCATACTTTCTCAATCACACATTAACTTTCAATGGAGCATTGGTTAAATTCCCAGGCAGTTCAATTTGTGAGAGGAGCTTACAATTCAAGGGGAAGAGTTGCGTATTAAGGCCCCAGGTAGGGGGATCCCTCTGGGCACGTTGTGTAAGAGTTAATAACGTAGATAAAAGTTGTCCAAGGTTGGGGTTTCCTCTGGGCAATGAACCCGGTCTCCTCCCCGTCAGTCAGTCAATCAATCAACTGATATAAAATTTGAAAATATTTATCTTGGTTTTTTTTTTCTACCAGTTTATGGTCGCTCTATTATTATCCATTCTGCAACTGGAGGCAGTTTGGGATGTGCTGATATTTTACCATTCGAGGGAGACCAGGTTCATATGACCGTATCACAACCACGGAAGCAGTTTGACAAGTAAGTATCTAATCATCCTCGGATACCCAGGGTTAAATTCTCAGCAAGCTCACCGTTTACCCCTGGGACAACTGACATTGAAAGCCTTGTTTTCTGGGAACGCCCATTTACTGTCGGACCAATCAAAAGTTCTCTTAAAAACGTAACTTCAGTTTGGAGACCCGTTTATTGAATTGAAGTGTAAACCGAAACGTTGTCCATCTTTGTTTTGAACACTGCATAGATGCTTACGTAACGCGGATTCTGATTGGTGAAATTTCCGCCAATGTGGTGGAACCAATCAAAGTCAACATGCATATTAAATTAGAAACAACGGATCTGCTTCCACTTGTCCCACGGGTAAAGTGAGCGTGAGCGTAAGTTTTAATCGAGGGTTCCGACGATGGTATCTAATGGGAAATCTCTAGAAACGTATGGTGAAACATTGATAACAAACATCAAAGTACTTAAACATGCCACATTAATCAATTTTGATTTATTTTGTTCGGTTGGTACTTTTGTCGCCATATAACCTTAGCTGTTGAGTGCGACCTTAAGCCCCAATCAATCAATCTTTTATACATTTGTAAGGACACATTAAAATTTCAATTATTCCCCTACAAGGGGATTAAACCTGCAATATACAATTGTTTTATTCTACACTAGTCTAAAGTTAATAGGTTCTTTCCCTGTAAAGGATATATTAACAATGTAACTTCTAATATATTCTCTTTTTGCGTTAAATTTGATTTTGAACATGTCTGACCAAAAATGAAAATTATCAAGTAGGAATCTTGTGTTCAAATACTACTCTACTCGTGCAGGGTTTTCTCACAAAGCATCAAGGGAAACCACTCTGTGTGGCTAAAAATTTCACAGTAAACACATTGGCCATACGTGTAACAAGCTTGAATGGCAAATGGGAGAGCCCCCACACTTTAGCGTTATCTCGTAGTCGGCAGTCAACGTGTTAAAGATCAATCTATCAATTATCTGGTTACATTTTTATATTGTTTCTGTTTTAGATTGAAATTCCGTCAGACTATAGCAGACTTGATCAAATCGCCTGATTGGATGGTGAACGTGGAGGTTCATCTATCAGACACGGTCAGCGACGATGATTGTCTGAAACTCACAACATATATCACAGGTAAGAAAATATTCATTTCTCGAACTTTCTAGGATTCACAAAGGTTATACCCTCTTTCTATCTCGCCATTACTCGAACGACCTATGTGGGATGGTTGCCAGTTACCAACGGAAGGTCGTAAGTTTCCTCCGGGCATAGAGCCCGTTTTCTCCCACAATAAAACTGGCAACGCCTGCAGCTTATGACAATCGCATTGGATCGACCCGAGGGCTTAATGCTAAAAGGCAAGAAGTACAGGTGGGCTGATCTTTTAGTACAATTATTTCAGTGCTTATGCAAGTTTCTGTGTTTCTTTTTTTTCGACTCTAGGTCGAGACAGTGGCCAATATATGAATGAGTTACAGCGGTACTTGGATAAGGAGCCTGCAAGGCTTGGTGTTTACGCTCCGTGCCTCGGCAGTGGTAAGTACAACCTCGTGTCACATATTGGTGCAGTTTTACAGTATGATGCATGGAGGTCCTGTAATAATGCAATATTATCTCCCTGGATTTATTGGTTGAGCATTGCAAGGGTGCCGTTTCACAAAGCCGTCGCACAATGCGGTCGCTCGCAGTTATCATGACTCCGTATCTCTTCACTATAATATCCATTGGCAACTACGCTTCGTTTGCGATGCGACTGCTTTGTGAAACGAGCCCCTGACATGATAAAACAAGGTTTCCTCCTATGGGTCACATGTTATTTTGACGCAATATTGTTGGTTGAAGCGAAACTGACCCAGGTCCGAGATAGCTGGTCTGAACAGTGAAATATACATGTGGCAGCTGTCATCGTGTTCACGGATATCTATTCCCAAAATTTATCCAGATATATTTTGAGCGATTTGCTTTGAAGTGGCCACATGACGGTCCTAGCCAATGGATGTTAGTATGCGAATTTACCAAAGAATTTCTCCACCATGATTGGTTGTTGCTTTCTTAAGTACGCAAAAACCTCGGCTAAGTGTACCAGTACCAGTGTGCATGTTGAATGAAGATGTAGACATCTGCTGGTTGTAGAAGTGTAGGCAGCTTCATTTCAATTATACCAAGCAACCCCATTTAAGCCAAATTAAAAATCAATATCCATACAATATAACATTGGCAACCCCATTTCAAAAGGGTTTTTTCTCTTCATATAGCCTGGTTTTCCCCCTCCTTATTTCTGGTAGTGCCACCTTATAAAGGAAATCTTAGAGCCCCATAAAACATGAACAAACAGAAATCTCCTGAGTTGTTTGATGTATCATACAAGACAAGTACAAAAAGCAATTTGAGAAAAAATGAGGTACGAGACAACCAAATTGTGGGGTGATTCACCGGATGTTTACAATTGTTAAAGGATCAATTACTTTTGGATGGGGGAAGGGGCTTTTTGGAATTAAGGTGGGATTGCTGCCATGTACTTTTTTCTTCCGACACAATTCTTCCATCACGTAAAATTTCACGCAGTCTAAAATGCAAAGATTTCTGAGTGTGCTTTCATTCACTACCCGCCAAATGTCTACGGTTTCCTGTCCAGACCCGTTTTTGTCCCCGACTAAATTTTACATGACTGCCATATAAGTGAAATAATCTCGAATACGGCACAAAACATCATAACGGGGTCATTTCGCCGGCCTACTCTTTCATTCCTGACAACCATTGAAGCAAGAGAAAAAAATTCTTTGTTAGTTTGATTCCACAAATTTTCTGTGTCAAAGAGTTGCCAAATACACGTCGAAGGTCGGGTTTCCTCCTGGCAATGAGCCTGGTTCCCCCCCCCCCCCCCCCACTAAACCTGTCAACTCGATATAAGTGAAATTCTCTTGAGTGCGGCAAAAACATAAATCACTCAATCTGAAGACTTTTTTCCAAAGAATATTTCTACTGGATATGTGGCAGAGTTCTGGTCCGTCTTTTCCTCAACTCTGCTGTATAAGCGAAGCTATCTTCAGTGTGGTATAAACCTCAATTAATTTTAAAGAACATTTCAAATTTTCATATTAACAAAAATCTGGATTTCAGTATCAAAACTTTCGCACCCAATTTTGAGTTAAATGTTTTCAACCAATTTTTATACGCCCGACTTAAAAAAAGTCGGTCGTATTATGGTATCACCAGCGCCGTCCGTCCGTCCGTCCGTCCTGCCGTCCCGGATTCCCTTCCGCTCCATAACTTGAAGAGTTTTGATCTAATCTTTAGAATTCTTTCACAACATATACCTTGTGGGTAGAAGATGTGTCATGAACCATTTATGACATCGTCGATTGCATAATGTGGCTTCTACATTGGATTATGTAGTATTCTGTCTTAATCTATATCTTCGTTCCCTTCCGCTCCATAACTTGAAGAGTTTTGATCCGATCTTTATAATTTTTTTTACAACATATACTTTAGGGGTAGAAGGTGTGTCATGAACCATTAAGAACATTGTCCATTGCATAATATGGCTTCTACATTGGTTTATGTAATACTCTGTCTTAGTCTATATCTTCTTTCCCCTCCGCTCTATAACTTGAAGAGTTTTGATCCGATCTTTATAATTTTTTTTACAACATATAGTTTAGGGGTAGAAGGTGTGTCATGAACCATTTAGGACATTGTCGATTGCATAATATGACTTCTACATTGGATTATATAACATTCTGTCTTAGTCTATATCTTCGTTCCCTTTCGCTTCATAACTTGAAAAGTTTTGATCCGATCTTGACAATTTTTTCAGAGTATATACCTTATGGGCAGACGGTGTGTCATGTATCATTTCTGACTTCACCCGTTGCATAATATGGCAACCATATAGGGTTATGTAATATTCCTTTCCGCTCCATAACTTCTAAAGTTTTGATCCGATCTTCACCATTTTTTTCAGAGTATATACCTTATGGGCAGATGGTGTTTCACATACCAATTCTGACATCACCTGTTGCATAACATGGCAGCCATATTGGATTATGTAATATTCCCTTTCGGCTCCAGAACTTCTTTCGTTTTGATATAATCTTTACAATTCTTTTAGAGTATATATACCTTATACATGTAGGTAGATGATGTGTCGCATACCAAATACGATTTGGGTCCACATATTTTTTTTGTGTTTTCAAGAGTTTTATTTTATCAGAAATGTGTACCTGATGTTTAATATATATACATTGATATATATCAATGCTTTTTTTAGTACACTTGGTCCAGAGTAATACTGGAAGCCAGTTAATTTATACATTCTGAGACTGTTTTCTTGGATAGTTTAATGAGCACTACAATAACAAAAAAAGACAATTTTTCACAGCTTTATTGCCCATCTGGTATTTATCAGAGTGGCTGTTTAAATAGAGATAAGGGGACATCCCACACAAGGTTGGTATATTTACACACCATTGTATCAGTGGTCAGCCTGAAGTTTGTTTGCTTTGTACTAAAACTATTACAGCCAAGTCCAATAGAACAGTGTCCAAGTCAAAACTGTTAAAAGTCTATTGCATAGATTGCTCCTTCCCAATTATGGAACATAATAGCAATGCCGAAACAGCAACAATATTTCAGTTTTTGCAATTAAAATGTAATTGAATTTACATATGTGTACAATAAAGGTATTGGTATTTAGTTGCAGCTTCATCAAATTCAGAAAAGAAAAACTTCTAATGTGAACAAGAAATTTCAATTGATGAAATTAAAACAAATGTTATTTTAAATGTAACGTTATTAATCGTAGCGGTGAGACTTTGCCACGGCGGGCGTATGTTGAGTTTACTAAAACTCTTGTTTCAATTTCAGCTTCGAGTTTGATGATATCATTTAGCGTCCTGTGTCTGGGTGTCGTCTTGACCTGGCTGATCAGATAGGGTGGCTTGTAACTTCATCCAGGAAACGACCTTGGGGGTCACAGTATTTATGGTTTAGTCTTTACAATACAAACCCCACCAGCTGGGAATTAACCCTGTCAATTTTTTTGGTTAACGAAAATCGAAACAAAATTTACATATCTTTGACTTTTATTTGTTCGTTCTTGGGCGACAAAACTTGCATTAAGCTCTTACATATCATGAGATAAAAAGGGTTTCAAATTTTGAATAACATGATTAATATATATCTCCAGTTTGCAATATTAACTAGTGCATTTTAAAAGCATGAATCCATTGTTTCATTTGGGTAATTAGTTATGCATTTATACAATTTTATAGCACCTAAAGATCGAATCTTCTGCATACAGGAATTAAAGTTCTAGCTTTTTAAAAAATAAAAACCATAATTTTGAAATATACATTTGTAATGTTTCAATTTGTGCATTGATGAGATATACCGGTGCTAATTCGATTATAATTTACTCGTTAAAAACATAGAATCGTCCCTTATACAATATTAAATTCGTCCTGTGATATAACCCACCCATGGTTGGTTTACTGAGCATTTTACTGAGCGTCACTTGGGTGGTAAAAAAGTTATTTCTTAAAAGTGTGCTACCAATAGTGCTATGCAATTTTAAAAAAATAACTGTAAAATTTTTTTAAATGTTTAAATATTTAAAAAAAAGATTGTACATATCACATTTTTATATAAAGATTTCCGTTGTCTTGTTGTAATATAGTGTTAAACTTTCGCAATTTTTTTCCCCTTTAATTTGAATTTCCACTTTGTATAGTTATATAATTAGTTATTATTTACATGTTTATTATAAACTGCATAAAATATCTGTTGACTGCTATATTTAAATTTTGCTATAAATATCTTTGCTTTTAGGACTTATTTTGTTTTTTTGTGTGCTGTTTACTTGGAAGTATTGAACACTAAGCCTAGATATGAGGGGCTTTGGTCGTGGAGGTACAAATGAAAATCGGTTACTAATTTAATTTTCCATATTTTTTTTCCATGTATTTGTTGTGTAGCAATAGCATTATGAGGCATCCTCTGGGGCCGGTTGCACAAAGCTTGTTGGGCTTAAATAACTCGCGTAACAAAGGAATTTTGTGACGTTGCGGAGATAAGTCCGACTTAATCTTATAGGCCCGTTATCACTGTGCAATTTGTCGTATCGACTTTTAGGATGCGATTAATTTAAAATGGATGCTTTTAATTGGTCAAAATGATTTATCAAACCAATCAAATGCATCCATTTTAATCGCATCCTACACGTACAAGTCGATACGACAAATCGCACGGTGAGAACGGGCCTTAATACAGTTTTGTGCAACCGGCCCTGGGGTGTACAAAGCCGCTGTGCCCGATCTGCTGTAAATAAAATTAATATCAATGACATAATCATAAATTTTCAGGTCACAGAATAGTGTTAAATCAAGTCACCCCACCATGAATATATGCGCTCTCTTATAAACTACTACACAAAACTCTTTTTTTCTTTCGTTTAGCAAGATTTGGATCAAATTTATTTACAAATGTTTTCTTATTATTACTGTAATATGTTTATCATCACTCTTTTCATTTGTTTGTTTTTTGGTCAACTCAATTACAATGTATCTTCACATTTCCTAGTTTTTAGATCTTGTATCAAAAGTTAATGAAGTCCGATATTAACATATCAAATTTATCATTTGAAAATTGACATATTTGCATGTAATTATTTTCTAAGGATCTTTGTGTAGATTTTCTTGATTGTGATTTTTCTGTTGGTTTATAGTTCTTTTCTTGATTGTTTTCTCACAAAATATTTATACATGAATTATAAAAAATGATCCTATACTGTTTTGTTAGCATATTATTCTATTGGGAATGACCTCATCTACGTATGTAGAAATGCAGGACATTAAAATTTTGGAATTGAGTTTAAAACCCAGGATTAGCTTATTTTCAGCAAACTGGTAAGCTATTAACAATAAGGTGAAGAATTACTTACGGATAACAACTTCTTGGTTTATTGGGTGACGACGTTTCGATGTAGTTCTTAGTTATCAAAGTAAAAGTTCATTGACTTTGATAACGATGTAAGAACCACATCGAAACGTCGTCACCCAATAAACCAAGAAGTTGTTATCCAAAAGTAATTCTTCACCTTATTGTTGACCTTTCAACTTCTAAATGCCATTGAAAGATTTGGTAAGCTGTTCTTTACCCTTCCCAACCAGTCAGACCACTTGCACAAAGCGGTATTAAGTTAAAGAGGTCTCTTAGCATATCTATACAGCACGGCAAGTTTTACAGACATATGCTAAGAGTTGGGACTGGGTTTTCAACAGTGAAATAATCTTGAGCGCGGCGTAAAACATCGATCAACAAATCCGGCTTGGCTGTCCATCCCCCTCCCCGCACTATTAATCTCAAACTTTAAATTACAATAGTCTTAATGAATGATGTGTTACACCTAATCCCAACACATTTGCAAGCAAATTGACTTATACCAAAATTTCATTATTACACATCAACCGAATCAAGGCTGCACTCACGCTCATATTATTTATACCAGCCCTAAGTTCATTAATATCACAATACTCTCCGTTATGGTCAAGTTTAATGAACTGGGGACTGTTTCTCAAAGCGGCCAAGCGTATGTTTTTACGTAACTGCCATATCAACCCATATTGTAGATACATTGCTATGGCAGTTACATCAAACCACAGGCACACGGAGTGCTCTCCCTTATCCACCCTCTGTTATACTATTGATAGTATAACAGAGGGTGGATAAGGGAGAGCACTCCGTGTGCCTGTGATCAAACTTAAGCACTGGATCCTGGCATTTAATGATGTTCACTGAAGACGCTCCACTCTAGTTTTTTAGAACCTGCCTATCTTCACTGCAGTGTAAAACACAAAGTTGAACTGCTGAGCGACCGCCACCCCCTCCTTTACTAAAGTAAACCATCAAATTCATATTCTCGTGTTGAAATTTATATATGAAAATACATGTACATTAAAGTTTCTTTTATAAATATTTTCTAAATACAATTTCTCCTGGGAATAACCAGCATAATTTAACTTAAATCTAAACTTTAAGACGCCAAATTATTAACTTAACAAGTTGACAAAAGAATTATGACGTCACTTCAGCTGGCGCATAGATGCTCTATATCCATTCTAATTTTTAAAAAAAAGGGCGTAGGTTTTCATCGCCCAGACTTTTGAACATAAATTTATGTTTCACCCTTTGTTTGACACACCCAAACCGCTAGTGATATGACAATGCCTCACTGATAAAACCTATTAAAAATCAACTAAACTTTGGAACTGGACCCTGTTTCACAAAGCGGCGTAGTGTAAGTTTTCACATAACTGCCATAGCAACCCATACTGTAGAGATACGTTAGTATGAAAGTTACGCAAAAAATACATCTACGCCGCTTTGTGAAACGGGACCCAGGATTGTTTATTTTATCTGTGGTGTTGTGTGGTAAATTATCCAATGAAATTTGAGTAGAAACCCGAAATTCTCGACTATCATTGGTTGATTTCTATTGGCCAGTGACCTAAACTGTTTAGAAGTGAAACAGCTGGTATGCAACATATACAAATTTTCCATTTCCAAGTTAAATAATGAGAATCCTTCACCTCCGTGGTCCCTGTCTAACTCCAATAAGTAGACCTAATGTAAAAGATAACCTGCACATAGAGCTTTAAATGACTTTTCTTTATAGAAGAAAATAGATTTTTCATTGGTTGATGTTCTACAATGCACTCAAGATTATTTCACTTATATAGCAGCTTTGCCAGATATTGTGGGGGAGGAAACCCCCGATCTTATAATACCTGACAACTCTTACACATACGGCGACAGATTGAAAAATGCACTCAGAAATTTTTATTTTGGTCTGTGTGGGACAGAGGGATGATCACTCTACCGAGGCCCCGTCCATATCCCACTAAGACCAAATAAAAATAATTTCTTGTGGCAACGTCACCATTCAAGTTAACCATTACCAAATCCACTCTTTCACAATGTCTCCTCCTATGCTTATTCCTCCACACAGAGCAAGTCAATGTGAATAAGCATTTATTTCTCTATTGCTGCTGTATGAGGGTTTGAACTTTTGCCACAAGCTCAGCACAAACTGGTTTCTCTTGATTAATCTGCTTCTTGAGGGATAACATCTCGTTGTGAATCTGTAACAAAGAAAAGAGCATAAAGTCAGGGGCTTGTTTCACAAAGCATTTACCCCTGGATACCATAGTGAACAGATACTATTAGTTACAAGGTTTGTTGGAGGGGGGATACGGAAATATATGGGCTCAGTAAACGAATATTGGGCTAACGCCTCGCCCAATATTCGTTAACTGACCCCATATATTTCCGTATCCCCCCCCCCCCCTCGAACAAACCCTGTAACGAATTTCTTTCTCAAACTTCACTTTCATAAAAGGCAGAAAATGAACTCCGAAAGCTATTTTCTCATATGTATGGCACGACCAGACTTGACTGAAAAATGTCTAGACATGACGTCACAAGCCATATATGGTAGGCGACGTAATATGGAATATACATGTAACAGGTTTGAACCAATGAACAGGAAGTATTCAGTGTGAGGTGGGGTAAGACCCCTTACAGTTAGTACCTTATCAACAAGCATGTTAAGTGTAGTAAGGGGGAACAACTGGTCAAGGGGACGCTAAGGGTCAGTCATATTTTTAACGTGTACGTGTGAGGACCTCTTGTAATGCTGTAGCCTAAATAAGAACTTTTATCTATCGTCATCAAGGGTGTTGTGTTGGCTTTTTTAGTAATCTTTGATCACGACCAGTTGGCAACTACTTTGTGAAACAGTCCCCAGGCTTCCCCTCAACCGCCCGTTAAATTGATGGTAGTGTGACATATCATACCTGTAGGGTACAACGCGTCTAGTGTGCCCTTGCCACTAGCCTATGGATAAAATATTTTGTTTGAAATTGAACTCCAGTAAACAGCTAAATTTGTCACAAGGGAAACTAGACTATTGTTCCCAATAAAACATGGCAACTCATAGGCCCATCAACAAAAAAAACACTTTCTTTTTTAGATTGAATTGGGTTCAAACCCTGTGTTGGACCATAACTCTGAAAGAAAGTTGATTGATGTTTTACGGGACACCAGATTATTTCACTTATATGTCGGCATTGCCAGGTGAGGAGGAAAAACTTTTCCACATACATGTAAGGCGATCAAGTAAAAAATCCAGTCGGTGTGAGTGGAATTTGAACCCATATGCAAGGCCTATCACTAACCGACTAGACCACTGGGGTGCCTTCAGACAAGACAATGCAATATTGAGAACTGTAAGTCTGTAACATAAAAGCAGTGTTTCCCTAACCTGTGAAAGTTCTTCCCTCATCCTCCGTGTAACCTGCCCATCCTCTTCGCAATCCTTCCTCACATTCTCCTCTTGTAACCAGTCATTTAAATGTTTCCACTGTAACTTCAGTTCTCTGTAACAAAGAAAGATTATGTTTACACCCATTCACAAATTATAACAGGAGTTTGGCGAACTTGATATACACCCAAAAAACTTCTTTGAAGTGAAGAAATATATTAAAGGCAACAGTAAATTCAGACAAGACCTAATTCTTCATTCATCCATTTGTACTGGGATAATAAACCTTCTATAAAAGTGATTAATGTTTTACCCTCAAGTCAAGATGATTTCACTTAAATGGTAAGTGAATTCATTGTAGCACACTATCTTCATATTCAATATTAAAGACATGCTTTAAACAGAATTTTGGCTGTTAGAATCTTTCAGTCACCTAAAAAAGACTGGGGCTTGATGAATTATAGTATTTGACACATCACCTACTTATCAGCTGCCAAAGCTACTTGCAAAAGTGTCTACACTACATATAGGCATACAACAGTAATTTCATTTAATTACAGATAAAATCATGGTTATCAAAAAGATGTTTGGATACAATTAAGCTCTACTGTGAAACCACAGACAGATTAATAGCCATTTCTTCAATTACTGAATGCCAAAAGGCTAGGTGACTGTTTTTGGTCGACACATATAGCCAGACGCCAATTTACTTTTAGTACGGAATACATACATGTAGTCTATTTGTAAGCTAGTTTTAACTGAAAAAATATATAAATCCAGGAAATAGTTCCAGAGTTATTGAATGCCAAAAGGCTGCGTGACTGTCTTGGTCACCACAAATATCCAGGCCTCAATTTAATTTTGGTACGCATACACCCTCTACTCATAAGATAGTTATATCTGAATTTTTTTTAAAAATCCATGCAATAGTTCCTAAGTTACGAACTGCCAAAAGGCTAGGTGACTGTTTTCGTCGCCACAAATATCCAGAACTCAATTTAATTTTGGTGCAGCACACACTTTGAAGTTTCTACTCATAAGCTAGTTACATCTGAAAAAAAATGTAAATCTATTCAATAGTTTTTGAGTTATTTAATGCCAAACGCCTTGGTGGTTGTTTTGGTCGCCAAAAATATTGAGTTTTTGGTACGTGACACACCGTCTACCCATAAGCTACATATATCAAAAGAAAAAAATAAATTCAGGCAATAGCTTTTGGAGCGGACACGAATCTGGGACGGACTGACGGACAACTGTATACCAATACACGCCCACTTCAAGAGCGGGCGTATAAAAACACTCAAAAATGGTTTTTCATTACACTTTTTCAAACCAACAGCCCATGCATGGAAGGAGTTAGAGATCATCCGCCTATGGACTGGATCACTGCTCAGAATCCCAGATACACATGTAGCCTGGTACAGCACAATGAGGCATTCAAAGCTATGCTCAATGTTTGGTTTCATAAACCATAATTATCGTGGGTAGATTGCCTGTGGTACAGCAGTTCTCATTTATAGCACGATGTTCATTGACCTTCACGTTGTACAGCAAGCTTATGAGTCCCAACATATATCTTAAGGAGGTCAGTCTGAGTAGGATTGTAGGAAAGTTAAAAACAAGTATCTGCAAAATTTAGTAGTTCCACTGATGAATAGTTAACCTCAGGCACGTGTCCCTACTCTCGGCCTTACTCAAATGAGCATAAAATATATACAAATTGATTGAAATAAAGTTTCTTAATCTAATAAAAAAAATTTATACCAGTATCTAATGAAAAAAAAAAAGAACTTACTTCAACTTTTTCTTTTTTTCATCAAACTTTTTGAGGCAGTCTCTTATCCGTATGATTTCCGCTTGCCTCCATTTTTCCGAACCTTCTCGCGCTGAACAACTACCCTTGTTTTCTTTCTGCAAGCCTTCCCTAGGTGAATTATCACTGGAATGGTCGAGTTTTAATTCCAATCTTGGGCTACTTAATGTGCGGTTTGATTCTTGAATCTGTCTTTGTTCTGGTGTGCTCTGAACTAACAGGCAGCCATTACTGGAATTTATCACAGCATTTTTTGATGGAGTGTTCAATCCAGAAATGGGAGTGCCGTCCTTACGGGTGAGGAAAGTGGACGGTGCTAACAAAGTCAGATTTGTGTTTTCTTGAACACTTCGCTTAAAGTTTTGGCCTGATTTTGTATACTTTACAGGATCTGTATATGAACTTATCTGCCTGGAATCAGATTTTGGTGCTTTCGAATCGCCCTCAACAACCTGATCTAATTTGGACGAAGGGGCAACACCACCTTCAATGTCAACAGATCCTGTTTTACGTTTAACCTCCAAAACAAATTCACTTGAAGATTTTTGAAATTCAGATTTAACTGGTAAATCGTTGGCAGGATTTTCCCCAAACTCATCCACAATATTATCACATACAATAGCCTGGTTGGAATTCCCATGGGTCAATTCAAGGGCAGAATTTTTAAACTTCAGAATTTTTTCATCTGAACACCGTTTTGCTGAATGACTGTAAAAAGAAAATCGAAAACTTTTGTAAAATTCAAAATACTAATTGAAAATATGATACGATTTTTAATTGATTGAAGGTCGAGATTATTTTACTGTGTTCGTAGAAATGCCAATTTTTTGCTAGTACCAGGCAACCATTCCCCATAGAAAGAGGGGGGGGGGGGGGCCTCTGTGGCTCAGTAGGTAGAACGTTAAACGCTCATCCCGAACAGCCTTCTACCAATGGGTCGCGGGTTCGAATCCCACTCAGTCCCAAAAAATTGGAAAATTTTCTGACTGGGTTTTCACTCGAATGACCTATGTGGGATGGTTGCCAGTTACCACTGGAAGGTCGTGGGTTTCCCCCAGGCATAGAGCCTGATTTCCTCCCACAATAAAACTGGCAACGCCGCCATATAAGTGAAATAATCTTGAGCGCGGCGTAAAACACCAAACAATAAACCAATCAACCCATAGGAAGATCAAGTAAAGCCCCAGTCAGAATTTCTTTGATTCTATTTTTTTTTTTTGGTTTTGTTTGTGTGTGCTTTTATTTTGGGGGGGTGGGGGGAGGTATCAATGAAAGGCTTTCCTCATTCTAAGCATCTATCGCTTAAAGCTGCCAAAAATTCACACTTATTTCACAATTTCTGATCGTCACGACAGTAAACGGCTTTGAAGGTCATTGAAAAACTAAATGATTGGCGTTGGGATGAGGAAAATCCATACAGTATGTGGCCTGTATGAACCGAAATAGTGTTCGAAAAGTCAACAAAATTTAAATAACCGTTCATTCTAAGCCATAGTTAGTTCAAAACCATACTTTGTCGTACATTTTCGAGACTAGAAGCACTAAAAAGCTTCTGAATTATACGTCTTGAGAAAAATAGCCAATAATTTCAACTTTCTGTTTTAACATAAAAATATCAACATTTTGGCAGCTCATGCCCCTTAAAACTGAGCGACAAGCCCCCCCACCCCCCTGAAATTATATTCCTGATGCACCTACCTGTCCTCTGCAGGAGAAGGATCCTCCATACTGCTAAGAAGTAAACCTTCACGCTTTAAGGAAGCTATGAGAAACTCTGGTTGTCTCGGACGAGCACGGGCTGCTTTGATTGGTTGTGGAGAGGAATCTGAGCTGTGAAAACAGATAACGTACACAGGTATAATTTTAATTAACTTATCTTCGTTAGTATATTTATACTCAAAGTGAAACGAATAACTTTGATTAGAGTCATATACCAGAGGTTACTAAACAAGGGCCGAGTAATTATGTGCAATCCACCAGGGCAAACCTAAGACGCTTAAAGGATTTATGAACAACCTTTGGAAATATTGTCTAATTTGCGTTAAGTGTGTTGTAGTACATGTACTTTAAAAGTCTAACCAAAAAGAAAATTAAATTTCGATCGCAGCACATACAAAATTCAAGCTACGTTTGCCGATCTACAATGCTGAGACTTATGACGTCAAACACGACCTCCGTTGTGTACGTACCCTCACAGCGATGACGTAATAAACGATTTCTGCTGTCTCGGTACGTCTTCGTGGCAGTTTGTAAACATCGAAGGTCGTGTATGACTTCATTTTTCCGAGTAGTTACGAAAAATACGGAAAATATGCATATTTCCTCCCCTTTCTTTTTTTGACTACCAGGGAACTAACGCGAAGGTTGTTTCGTTTCAACTGATGTTTTTCAAATATACATTTAGTCCGTAAACAAACACAAACCAGCTTTAAATCATGTTCATAAATCCTTTAACTTGTGGTCAATGGAGAAAAAGAGCAGAAGTAAAACACTAGTTTGACACATCTCCCCCATCCCACCCACTTCAGACCAAAATAAGCAAAATGCTGACTCAATGGCAAACTCCCTGCATCTGTCGCCCCTACCACTTTTTTTATAAGTTGTGTGAGAGGCATTTAGAAGTCGGTAATAGTAACACAAAGGAAGAGATTTCTGGATAACAACTTCTTATTTATTGATGTTGGTACGTTTCGGTATAGATACAAATGTGACTATTGGTTGAAAACCGAATTAGTATCTATACCGAAATCCAGAAATCTCTTCCTTTGTGTCACTTTTTTTTATATATTTTCAGAAATTTGTCTACTTACTGTTCGGCATGAAACTTCACTGGGAGATCCCTGACAATCGTCTTGGACGGTAATTGTGGCGAACAGGACACTGTGGGGACAAACTCCAACCTGTTACTGGTTTTAACCACTTCTGGCTGCAGATTCACACTAGGCTGTTGGCTTAAAACTTTTCTTTTCGCCACAATATGTTTCCAATGTAAGGCGTATTTCTGAGCAAGTTGAAACGTTTCATATGCACTCTGCAAAACAATACGAACTTGAAAATTGTTTTATAGTAAAAAGCAATTTGATTAATTGGCATGGCTCATGAAGGATTGATTGATTGATGTTTTACGACGCACTCAAGATTATTTCCCATATATGGCGGCTTTGCCAGGTTTAGTGGGGGGAGAAACCGCCCGACCTTCGGCAAGTACCGGGCCGCTCTTCGACATACATGTACCCAAAATTTGCCAACCAATGATGTATGCTTGGCTTAAAGTTAAAAGAAAGCTAGGCATTTACTTTTAACACAATCAAATGACCATACCACTATCATTTCTTTTTTCTTCATGCCACAGACATAGATTAAAAAATATTTGGAAGCTGTAAAACATTAAATACAAAATTTTGTTAAATGTCCCTGACCTTTGTATGTTTCTGAGCAGCAAATTTTGACCTCATTAAATTAAACTCCTGCGCCACCTTTAGCCACTGAGTGACCCCGTCTTTTAGTAAACGTGACCTTCGACGTTCCAAAGCTTCGGCCAGCCGATTCTTCTTTTGTTTTCGAGTTTGTGTATATGTCCACCAATTTATCAATACCTACAGACAATATAAAAAATGAGTTCAATTATCGGTAGAGGAATTTATGCCATATTTTCAAGAAAGTGTAATCCCAAAATAACGAGAATACCAATATAAAAAATACTTTTAAAAAGTTGGATTAAAGGGGCTCATGCTGCCAAATATAGGGAACATTTGTTCAAACAGGACTAGCTGATAGTTACAATAAGGTCAAGAATTACTTATGGATAACAACTTCTTGGTTTATTGGGTGACAATGTTTCGATGTAGTTCTTACATCGTTATCAAAGTCATCGTTGACTTTGATAACGATGTAAGAACTACATCGAAACGTCGTCACCCAATAAACCAAGAAGTTGTTATCCATAAGTAATTCTTGACCTTATTGTAACCTTTCAACTTCGAAATGCCATTGAAAGATTAGCTGATAGTTCATAAATAAATACAAATTAAAAGCTTTCTATAGAATCCAGTTTTGTAGATGTGCGTTTTGTAAGCAACAATGCCCTAAAATATGAACTCGTACATCTCAGCTATTTAAATTGTGTTGTTATTCGCACATGTTGTTGGCTTGTTCAACTTCGAAGATCTTTTATTTCAACTTTAATCCTCTAGTTTTTCCAGGTACTTTGAATGATGACTGTCAGTTTTAATAAAACAAATCTAAATTTGGCATCTCATGCCCCTTTAAGATTGTTCGATTCATTATTAAGTCTTTTATGCCACACTTAGATATTTCAGTTTCTGGCCAGTTTTATTTTAAAGTGGCATGAGCTGCCAAAATTTTCATAATTTCTGATTGTCACGGCAGTAAGAGGCTTTAAAGGCCATCAAAAAACTAAATGATTGGCGTTGGAATGAGAAAAATCCATACAGTATGTGGCCTGTGCGAACCGACAAACCCGACTCAAAAAGGTAGCAGACTGGCTCAACGATGTCATGTGATCTTGTAGGCTGTAGGAATAACGCGGACGACCGACGAACGGTAAAATAAAAAAGAAATGTGTATTCTGAGAAGGTCACTGACTAACTACATTCATACACGAGGTGAACACAACCGGTTTGGTAAGCCCTGGTCAAGTTAACTTGTAACAGGGGAGACAATCTTAATACATTGCCTATAATCTGCAAAACGACCTACCTGTCTTTGCAATGTAACAGACCAATGCCAGAGCGCCAAATGAGTCTTTGAGTGAATCTCCACCGACTTGGAATGTTCATATTTCCATCGTAGCAGACATCGAGATTGGAGAACAGTTTGACGGAACCAAGCCGCTTGGCGAGCCAGCAGCTGTAAAAAAGCAAAAAACATTTTCATTAATTATTTTACCTCACGATAACTCCATTATAAAGTTATGAATTATGAAAGTGACCTTAGTGAAATTACCGTATTTCTTCTAAAGATTCAGCCACTTTTTTACTCATAAGGATTCGATCATTATAAAAGAAATACTTTAAATGAGGCCAGACAAATTTGCCCATTAGAGGGAATTTAAGACAATATGACCCGCCAAGCAGTGTGTGAAAATGGTTATCCTTGAACACAACTCCATGTCCCCTTTTTTGTCTGACTCAATGGAAAATTTAGGCCATTAGAATGGCTGAATATTTAGAAGAAAATATGGTAAGTTGACTGATTGATTGGGGCTTAATGAAGTATGAAGTTTCAGGGCTGTGTCACGAAAACTTTTTGAGATAATGCAAAATGCAAGGGACATTACTTCTGAAAAAAAAATCTGATGAATCGATAGGCTTCCTGTGCATGTCTGTGTGAAAATTTACAGTTGTGAGCGACAGACTTTTTTAAATAACAAATTTACAAGAACATTTTTAGAGGACATGTATTACAGCTGATTGATTTTTTAAGTGGGGGAGAAATATGATAAACTCTTTTCCATGGTACCTGACAAAAATTACTCCCAAGGCAAGAATCTGTCTGGTTTAGGGGAAAATGAGATTCAAGATTGCCACCTATCCATGGAGTGAGTGAGTTGGGTTTTACGTCCTGCTCAACAGTATTTCAGTTATATGAAGACGACATCTCCTTGTTGCAGGGTGGATTTCCACCGCTCTTTAAGGTGCTGCCTCACCGAGATGACTTGCCAAGGACAACCAGCAAGCCCCCTCAACCAGTCACAGTATACTGACACCGGGCCAACCAGTCGCTGCTCTAACTCCTATTGCTGAGCGCCAAGTGAAGCAGCAACAGCTACCACTGTTAAAGTCTTTGGCCTGACTCAACCCAGGCTTGAACCCGGATCTCCCAGGCCTGAAGCGGACGTTCTGCCAACTGAACTATCGGGGCTCGTCCTATCCATGGAAGATTTGTGTTGAGCCATTAACTAACTAGTCAACGGAGGCCTTACAGGATTAAGGCTCTTACCTCCATGTTATATGAGGCTTGTGATTCACTGAAACACTGTTTAAAATGTAGTGTTGACTACTCAAACTATCATACCTTTTTCTTGAGGGATAATTTGACAAATTCCTTCCATCCTTTCAAGACTGCTAGCCGTATGTTGTTGTTGTTATGCTGAGCAGCCTGTTCGTGTTTCAATCTGGACATCAGCGAGTCATCACGTGCAGAACGCCAACGACAAAATGTTCTCTGTAAAATACCTGTCATAGGAAAGAACCAGATTTCAATATTAAATGTGTATAAAATGGTAAGCTGACCATGAATGAATTATTTTGTAGTTTTGTTACACGAGGACGAGCAATGTGAAGATAACAAATTATTAGACTTTCTGCCATGTTTGGTCTAAAACAACAACAATAGCGATTGCTCAATAGGATTATCGGTCGCTCCATGCAGGAGGTATAAAGACACCCAACGAAAAGTCTCAAACTTTTAGAGTGCTTTTCGTAATGTTTTGAGTACTTGAATTAGCGGAATTCTTACCGTACATCCAATTGAATCTTTCAATGGCATTTAGAAGTTGATAGGTTACAATAAGGTGAGGAATTACTTATGGATAACAACTTCTTGTTTTTTGGGGTGACGACGTTTCAATGTAGTTCTTACATCGTTATCAAAGTCAATGACAAACAACAAAATTAGTCATTTATATAGCAGATAAAAGAATTACAAGTTGGGGCAGGTACATAATAGTATAAATTAATTAAGAAAAGTAACATTTGACTTGTTCGGTTTAGAAGATGTTTTTCACAACTTTGTTTAATTGTACGTCATTTCTCTGTTGCACACGATGTGACACGCAACTATCGCATTGCGTCAAAGACAAAATGAGCACAATTTCACATCAGATTGATAAAAAAACTCAATGTAGCGGAATTTTGCCAAACACCGAGACTACTGCGCAAACCTCAATTCTCAAGCTAAAAGGGTCTATACAGTTGAATTGATCAATCTGATTGATTGATTGTTTGGTGTTTTACGCCGCGCTCAAGATTATTTCACTTATATGGCGGCGTTGCCAGTTTTTTATTGTGGGAGGAAACCAGGCTCTATGCCCGGAGGAAACCCACGACCTTCCGTTGGTAACTGGCAGCCATCCCACATGATCAAAATGACAGGACAATGGTTGCATTCCCTTGTCTTGACGATTAATTAATGTACTAATGCTTGGATGGAATTTAGCCACAATTTATTGCTGCTTGCTGCCCCCATTGTTTTTTTATTGAGACTAATTGAAGTCATTAATTGCATTCTAATTTTTAATGGTTTCAAGGCCATACCATATTTCTTCTAAAGATTCAGCCACTTTTTTCCTCATAAGATCATTACAAAAGAAATCTGCTGAATGAGGCCAGACAAATTTGCCCATTACAGGGAATTTAAGGCAATATGACCCGCTGAGCAGTGTGTGAAAATGGTTATCCTTAAAGACAACTCCTCATCCCCATTTTTGTCCAACTCAATGGAAAATTTAGGCCATTAGAATGGCTGAATCTTTAGAAGAAATACATGTACGGTATCTCAATCTGTACAGACCAATGGACAAATTAGTGGAAGATTCGTCCGACTGACCCTGAAATGCCTGTCAATTGAATGTGCTGACTGTCAAACCCTTTAATATATTGAGTTCATTGATCAGATCAAAATCATCAGAAAAGTAAAAAGTTTTTCCAAAATTGGAAATTATTCTGACCTTTATGAATTAGATCCCGTCCTTCTAAAACCAGTTGACGAGTTTCACTCTTTTTATAAGCATGAATAGCTGCGAACCTGTGCCAAGTTTTAAACACCTAGAAAAAGAGAGGAAGATGCGATTCTTTTAAGTACATATAAGTCTGACACAGGCCCATCAAAGCAGGTTAGGATCGAATCCCACTCAGACCAAATCGAAATGGAGTAGAATTCGAGCGGACAGCAGTGCAGCCAGATTTGATTGCCATTCCAAATTGAAAAATTTTCTGAGTGGATTTTTCCATTTTTCGCAGGGGCCTCCGTGGCTCAGTAGGTAGAGCATTGGACGCTCAATCCGAACAGCCTTCCACCAATGGGTCGCGGGTTCGATTCCCACTCAGTCCAAAAATTGTAAAATTTTCTGACTGGGTTTTCACTCGAACGACCTATGTGGGATGGTTGCCAGTTTTCAACGGAAGGTCGTGGGTTTCCTCCCACAATAAAACTGGCAACGCCGCCATATAAGTGAAATAATCTTCAGTGCGGCGTAAAACACCAAATAATCAATCAATCAATCAATCAATTTTTCGCCATATGGGGAAAATTTGTGAGGTACTCGCTGATATCTCTCCAGATATCTCAGACACAAAACCTGGAACTGCTGCTATAAAAGTGAAATAATTTTGAGATTGGCATTATCCATCAATCATGTAGCAAGAAATTTTTGAATAAGCACTGAGATACCAGATCATTAAATGAGTTCATTCATCAATTGGAACCCCTGACAAATTGGCTGAAAAAGAAAAGACCAGGGTCCTGTTTCACAAAGCGAAGTAAATGTGTTTTTTGTGTAACTTTCATACTAACATATCTCTACAGTATGGGTTGCTGTGGCAGTTAAGTGAAAACTTACGCTAAGCCGCTTTGAATGAAGCTTGTAATGAAACCCCAATGTGGGGGGAGGAAATTAGAATGAAGCTTGTAATGAAACCCCAATCTCCGAAGAATACCACATACAGCGATGGAGTGAAAAGCTGCTCACAGTTTTTTAACAATTTCTTGGACTGATTGGGATTTCAACTTGACCCATGAATAGGTTGATTGTTTGGTGTTTAACGCCGCGCTCAAGATTATTTCACTTATATGGCGGCGTTGCCAGTTTTATTGTGGGAGGAAACTGGGCCCTATGCCCGGAGGAAACCTACGACCTTCCGTTGGTAACTGGCAAGCATCCCACATAGGTCGTTCGAGTGAAAACCCAGTCAGAAAATTTTCCAATAGTTTGGATTGAGTGGGATTCGAACCCGCAACCCATTGGTGGAAGGCTGTTCGGATTGAAAGTCCAACGCTCTATGGAGGCCCCTCCCAATCTCAGAAGAATACCACATACAGCGATAAGCCCCTCACAGTTTTTTTTTAAATTCTCTTTGATAGGGATTTCAACTTGACCCATGAATAGGAGGCTTGTGTCAGACTGAGGCACTATTACCCTGTTGATGGACCCAACAAGACCCCTAATCAGCAATTTACCAATCAGAATGATTGTAACATACCTTTAAAAGTAAGTGTCGTTGACTGTGATTGGTGGCTTTAGTTTCTGCGTCCTTCTGACCAATCAGTATCTGGACATTATTGTACCATGTTTGGAGAACACACCTAAAATGGAAATTAAAGGATAGGCACCTTTAAGACATTACCTCCTATTTTGTAATCAATTTATTAAAGTGGCATGAGCTGCCAAAATTGAGACATTTGGCAAATATAACAGAATCTTAAAATTATGGGCTATTTTTCTCAAGACGAACTATTCAGAAGCTCGTTAGTACGTAAAGTCTCGCGAATGTACGATAAAGCATTGTTTTCAACTAACTTAGGCTTAGAATGGATGAATGGTCGTCCCGGTTATTTAAATTTTGTTTACTTCTCGAACACTATTTCGGTTCGTATAGGCCACATACTGTATGGATTTTCCTCATTCCAACGCCAATCATTATGTTTTTCGATGACCTTCAAAGCCTCTTACTATCGTGACAATCAGAATCTATGAAAATAGTCTGACTTTTGGCAGCTCATGCCACTTTAAGAAAATGTTCAGTGCGAATTCGACAAAAAAGAAAATGAGATTTCTAGTGCAATAGCTACAAAATCCAAGGCGTTCTTTTTACGACCTCTATACGACCTCTATTAATTAGCTTAGAGCAGTGACGTCATAGTTTACATCTGAAATGTACAATATCATTGTCGGACGTCATACACGGCCAAAGTTGAGTCAACGCATCATCATGATTGCTGGAAATGACGACCAACGCATTGAAATATCAAGAAGGAAGGCAAATATGAAGATATTTCCAATTGCTTTTTTTATGAAGCAGTGTGACCTTATAGGACGCTCTTTTTGTTTTAACATAATGTTTTTTAAATACTTATTTAGTTTAAGTGGCCTGAGCTGCCAAAATCCACACTTTATTCATAATTACTGATCGCCACGACAGTAAGAGGCTTTGAAGGCCATCGAAAAACTAAATGATTGGCTTTGGAATGAGGAAAATCCATTTAGTATTTGGCCTATACGACCGGAATAGTGTTCAAAGTAAACAAAATTTAAATAAGCGGGACGACCATTCATTCATTCTAAGCCAAGGTTATTTCAAAACAATACTTTATCGTACATTCTAGAGACTAGAAAGTCTAAAAAGCTTCTGAATTATATGTCTTAGGAAAAATAGCCGATAATTTCAACATTCTGTTTTTACTTCAAAATATCAACATTTTGCAGCTCATGCCACAGTCACTATTCCACGTAAGTTGTTCAGAAAAAACTTGGCATTTATCCTTAAATTACAAATCAATTATTTACAGTAACAACTCACCTTTTCAAGGTTAAGCACTTATCCTGGAATGCTTTGTCGGCTTTAGCTTTCTGATCATGTTGTTGTTGTACATGACATTTCCACTGTTTGAGAACCAGCTTGTATTGTTTACCGTCAAAGTGAGATTTCGCTTTGAGATACTTTCTCTTCTTTGTCTGTTTTTGTTCATGAAACTGAAAGTAAAATAAATTTTTTATTTATTTATCTTCTTTTTTTTTTTTTAATTTTCTTACGAAAAACTGGTTGGTGTTTTAATATGTATAAGACTGGGCTTCTTACGAAAAACTGGTTGGTGTTTTAATATGTATAAGACTGGGCCATTTTCCGTATTGCACACAATATTTTTTTGTTTTATGGGAAGGAGGGAGGGGGGGGGGGTGGGTGGTGGTGTAGATCATGATATTAAACTGGAGGATGTCCTATCCTTTCCACATATCAACAACTTATGGCTAAATACATGTGACTCTCAAAACATGTGACTCTTTACAATGCTATTTGACATATTTTGTGGAGAGTGGTCGTGAAATATTTCTGAGGAATAGAAGTGAGTCTTTTAGCTCAGCCGGATTTCTATGTCTGGGTGAAGTAGACATGAGCTG
Source organism: Lepidochitona cinerea (assembly GCA_963971465.1). Lineage (NCBI taxonomy): Eukaryota > Metazoa > Mollusca > Polyplacophora > Chitonida > Tonicellidae > Lepidochitona > Lepidochitona cinerea. The sequence continues at coordinate 47,388,245 of OZ020553.1, forward strand.
CCACTATGTCCGTATTTATCTTTAAAGGGGCATGAGCAGCCAAATTCTTGATATTTTGACGTTAAAACAAAATGTTGAAATTATTGGCTTTTTTTCTCTAGACGTATAATGCAGAGGCTTTTTAGTGCTTCTAGTCTCGAAAATGAACGATGAAGTATTGTTTTGAACTAACTTTGGCTTCGCATGAAAGAATGGTCGTCCCGGTTATTTTAATTTTGTTTACTTTTCGAACACGTTTTCGGTTCGTACAGGTCACATACTGTATAGATTTTCATCATTCCAAAGCCAATCATTTAGTTTTTCGATGGCCTCCAAAGCCTCTTACTGTCGTGACGATCAGAAATTATGAAAACAGTGTGAATTTTGGCAGCTCATGCCACTTTAAAGCAAAATTCTGAAAATTCCAGATATTTTTCTCAAGAAGTACATCTATGTCTGCTTTAAATTGATATGAGCTGCCCCCAAAAATTATTTTTGTTTAAAAAATAAATTATTAACTATTTTCCTCCAGAAATATGCACAGTATTATAAGCTTCTTAGTCATATAAGCCTTAAGAATATACTTTTCAGTAATGTTGAGAAATAAGATGGCCTAAAATGATTGAACGTTCGACCTGGTTATTCGAATTTTTTTTTCCTTTTTGAAAAACTATTCTAATTCACTCTAGGCCACAGAGCATCTTTTTTTTTCGATGAGCTTCAAAAATTAAATTTGTTGAAAAAAAGTTAGAATTTTTACAAAGCATGAAGAATGAATTTCAGTCTATGTCAAACTAATTGTTGGTGGATAAAGAATCAGACTTATGGTATATCCCTGTCGAAAGTTTGAAAATTATCCTAGCACCTGTTTCCATCCAGTAAGAGATTTCTTGAGAATTCGTACATAATAATGTCGAGAAGCCTTCATATCATTACAACGACTGTAAAACAAAATCAAATAATTTGCATGAATGTGTTAACTTGGTAAACAATAAATGCACAGAAACACTCACAAATACATCTGGTTAGCAAGACAGTGAAATTAAAAAGAAATTCTGGACATAATTTTAAAGTGGCATGAGCTGCTGAAATTCACACTTTTTTCATAAATTCTGATCGTCACGACAGTAAGAGGCTTTCGAAAGCCATCGAAAAACTAAATGATTGGCGTTGGAATGAGGGAAATCCATAGAGTATGTGGCCTGTATGAACATGTTCGAAAAGTAAACAAAATTTAAATAACCGAGACAACCATTCATTCATTCTAGCCAAAGTTAGTTCAAAACTATACTTTATCGTACATTTTCGAGACTAGAAGCACTAAAAAGCTTCTGAATTATACGTCTCCAGAAAAATAGCCAATAATTTCAACATTCTGTTTTATCCTCAAAATATCAACATTTTGACAGCTCATGCCACTTTAAAAAGAAATTCTCGACATAATTTTAAGGACAGATATAAAATCAATATTGTTTACTCTATTCAGGATTGCTTGACTGATGTTTTATGCTGCACTCAAAACTATTCCTTGTGTATGGTGGCATTGTCAGGTTTTATTTTTAGTCACGGAGGAAAAAAAGCACTTGCCGTAGAGAAACCCCTGACCTTTGGCAAATACACATACTTTCAACAACTCACTCAGAAATTTGCTAATTTTTCTTTTGTCTGCGTGAGATTTGCGATCCATGCATGGAAGGTTTTGTCTGGGTAACAACTATTTGCGGAGCCACAAAGAATATCCCGTAATTTATGAAAAGCTCAGAGATCAAAGAACATTTTTCATTCTATCTTTCACTCGGACAACCTATGTGGAAGAGTTGAAACCAGGTATGTGTACTAGTCGGAGGTAGAGGGTTTCCTCCCGGCAAAGGGCCCAGTTTCCTATAACAGTAACCCTGGCATCGAAGCTATATAAGGGAAATAATGTTGAGTGCGGCATACAAAATGCTGAAAAACATTGTAGTCGCTGAGTTGATTTTAAATTTTCTGCAACAATTTTATTTCACTTATATGGCGGCCTTGCCAGGTTTAGTGTGGGAGGAAACTGGGCTCATTGCCCAGACGAAACCAACGTCCTTTGGCGAGTACCTGGCAACTCTTCAACTAAAATCGACGCAGAAATTTTCAATTTTTATTTGGTCTAAGTGGGATGCTAACCGGCACCACATTGATGGAAGGCCTGCCTCGAACTGAGAGGTGATCACTCTAACCAACTGAGCCACCAAGGCCCCCAAAACATACAATCATTGATTGTTTGGTGTTTAATGCTGCGCTCAAGATTCTTTCACGTATATGGGGGCGTTGCCAGTTTTATTGAGGGAGGAAACCCACAACCTTCCGGTGGTAACTGGCAACCATCCCACATAGGTCGCTCGAGTGAAAACCCAGTCAGAAAATTTTCCAATTTTTTGGGACTGAGTGGTATTCGAACTCGCGACCCATTGGTTCAAAATATATAAAGACACAGAACAAACTTACAGCAGTTTGATTTCGTCTACAGTTGATTTCCAATTCATTAGCATTCTCTTCCTTAACAGCATTTCATAGTGTTCTTTAGCAACCACCTTCAAAACAGACAAAATCGCAATTGAAAACTAGAGATTAAGTGATTGCATGCAATCACTGGAGATGGCTCCGTGAAGGAGGGGAACTGATTGACAAGGGTATTAGAACCGGCAGTGTGGTTTGAGAGGTGACATAAAGAAGAAATAAAACAAAAAAGATGATGTATGATATTCTTGTCATTAATTATTTCAAAAGATGGCTGCCATCTTTAAAAATCAAGATGGCTGAAAACTTATAAAAAATAATGCCTTATCACAAGTTTACTCCCGATAAAATATTGCTTATAATCTAATATGCTTCATGGCAGTCATATTGTATTGGGCACATGGCTGAAAATTGATCCCAATCGCCCTTTCCTCAATGTCAAGGCACACCCCAAGTTTGAAGTTGATCGTAAAGAATCATTCATGAGTTATTGCCCAGACAAGAAAATCATGGTGATAATCTAATATGGCCGATAGTCGGATGAATCATCCACAAGTTATTGCCCGGACAAGAAAATCATGCTCATAATCCAATATGATGGATAGCAGGCATATTGTATTGCGCACATTGCTGAAAATCAATCCCAACCGTCCTCTGTCCGATGTCAAGGCACACCCCAAATTTGAAGTTGATCGGATGAATCATCCACAAGTTATTGCCCGGACAAGAAAATCATGGTCAGATGATCGGATGAATCATTCATGAGTTATTGTACGGACAAGGATGGAAAGACGGACGGACGGAAGACGCGAAAACTGTCGCTTTGCGGAGCCATAAACATAACAAGCAAAATATATGTGATGTGTTCAAAACCATATTGAATGATTGATTGGTGTTTCACGCTACAGTGATCAGTATTCTTCCACATACGATGACTGAGTAAAAAATCCACTAAGAAATTTGTCAATTCTTATTTGGTCCGAGCGAGTATCAAATCCGCACTGTATTGATGGAAGGCCTGTGTCGGACTGAGGGAATAACACTCTAACCAACTCAGCCAGCGAGGACCCGGAATTATGTCTGGAGGAAATTTTGTAGATTAAACCAGTCTGAAGATGTTAAGGGATTGAAATCGTGAGTGCAAGAAAAAACATCCACCAATCAATCATGTTGAATTACAAACCATCAACGAGCATTTGGACCTTCCGCTTGAAAAACCAGATCAACACATATGGCAGGTGAATTTAGGCATTGAAAGAAATTTTGTTATAAATATAGCTACTTTAAATGTAAGGCCAAGAATATTTTGAAAAAGCAACTAGTAGATTTCAATGTTTAGATGTTATTTACATGGCTTGCCGTTACAAAATGTCTTACAACGCCGCCATATAAGTGAAATAATCTTGAGGAGTAAAACACCAAACAATCAATCAATCATCAATTTCTTACTGATCTACAGAAGTTTTTTAGTTGACAAAAATATTTGTCTACTGTAAATGTGCTTGTTCATTTTCAGATTATGTATTTAGAACTTTCCACTGACCTGTTTCCGTTGAAGTTCCTGAGCTTGAGAAGTTTTTAGTCTCCATAGGGCCAGAAATCTCCTACCAACAACCCCATCGTAATGTATCACTGCCTGCAGAGAAAAAAATCATGGCAAAAATAACTTGATTGATGAGTTTAATTAGTTAGTGTCTTTTAGAAAGTGAGTATAACAGTATTCTCGTTATTTTGGGATTACACTTTCTTGAAAATATGGCAAAAATTCTTCTAGCGATTTTTTCCAGAGGAGGCCGGTTGGCTGAGTGGATAAGGCAGCCGGCATTTAGTGCTGGCGATAGGTGCCAAATTCTGGAACCCGGGTTCGATTCCCCTTTCGGGCGTCACCCAAAAAATCGGTAGAAGAATTTCTGCCATATTTTCAAGAGAGTGTAATCCCAAAATAACGAGAATACTGAATTGATTGATGTTTTACGCAGCACAAGAATATTTCACTTACATGGCAGAGCTTTCAGCTTAAGTGGGGAGAAAATCAGGTTCATTCCCCAAAGTCAGCCCTGGCCATGAGCGAGTACCAGTTAACTATAGCAAATTGAGAGAAAAACCCACTCAATATTTTTAAAATTTTGTCTTCAGACTGTGAACCGACCCACGGCCTGCATCAGACTCAAGAGACCAATGCTCTGTCGACTGAGCCGACCCACGGCCTGCATCAGACTCAAGAGACCAACGCTCTGTCGATTGAGCCGACCCACGGCCTGCATCAGACTCGAGACCAACGCTCTGTCGACTGAACCGACCCACGGCCTGCATCAGACTCGAGAGACTAACGCTCTGGCGACTGAGCCACTCGACATCTCCTTACTTGGTGTAACGGTCTAAATCATAATCAAGATTATTTAAGAGGTTACCAGTTTTATCGCAGAGGAAAAAGTTTTATGACAAAAAATTTTCAACTTTTTAGGGGTAGCAAGAGAAAAGCTTCATTCTTCTGTCAGTACGTGGTAACAACAGCTAAATGTAAATCAAATATGAATCCGATGTCCTTCCATGTGAACCACAAAAAGGGGTATTCACTATAGAGTCAAAACATTTTCAGAAAAATTTCCCCCAAAGAATTAATTAATGCAGCATTCAAGATTATTTCACTTATATGGCAGTGATACCAGGTGGGAGAAGAAACCAAGCCTGAAGGAACCCTGACACTTGGAGGGAACCTGGCAACTCTTCTGCTTACGACGATCGAGTGAAAAAATTCATTCAGAAATTTTGCAATTTTATTTGGTCTGAGTGGGATTCGATCTTGGGCCCTAAGGAAGGCCAGTGTTGGACTGAGGGATCATCACTCTAGCTGACTGAGCCCCTGAAGCCCCGGCTTAGAAACGAAACACATGTGACAGCAAAATTGACATACCATTCGCTCTGACATCCTTTCGTCTTTGCTTCTCTCATTCTCCTCAAACCAGTGGTAGAAAAAACGAGCCAACAAATTCTCACTATAAACATGAACAAGAACCAACATATAAATCAACAAGTCTCATGATTGGCTGATGTGCTCAAATGCTGCGTTAAATGATGCATGCTAAGATGGAAAGCTAGTGTTAGTTAGGTTGGATGTGATTTCGAGAGAAAAACTATGAGCACCTCAACGACTGCCTTGATTGCGCTCAAGATTATTTCACTTATATGGCGGTGTTCCCAGTTTTCTTGTGGGAGGAAACCAGGCTCTATGCCCGGAGGAAACCCACGACCTTCCGTTGGTAACTGGCAACCATCCCACATAGGTCGTTCGAGTGAAAACCTAGTCAGAAAATTTTCCAATTTTTTTTGGACTGAGTGGGATTCGAACCCGTGACCCATTGGTGGAAGGCTGTTCTGATTGAGCGTCCGACGCTCTACCTACTGAGCCACGGAGGCCCCCCCCCCCCCAAACGACCGCTTTGAAAGACATGGCCCAGGCAGACAAGAACAGATGGTCCTTTGATTTACGTACTTGACCATTCTGCCAGCGCCATGTCTGCTGACAAATTGTTCCAAAAGGTTAGACAAACTCAGAGCGTAGGCTTTATGACATTAGAATTATCATGACGTCAAAGAGCTAGTTTGCTGAGTGTGTCTTGTTGCCTCATCATACATTTAAAGGGGGAGATAACAAAAAATCACTTTAGGGTTCAGAAGAAGCGCATTAACTTTTCCTTTCCAACGATACCAAACACATATTTTTGCGATTTTTTTACTCCTAACAGTGAAGTTAATAAAATTCCACAATAAGAACAAGAGATCCCTTAAAGGGATCTTAAAGCCCGCGTTCATCTATTCATATTAAATTGATTGATTGATTGTTTGGTGTTTTACGCTGCGCTCAAGATTATTTCACTAATATAGCGGTGTTGCCAGTTTTATTGTGGGAGGAAACCGGGCTCTATGTACAGTACACCACAGGGCTATAGGGAGATAATGTGAGCCAAGTTTGGTGAAAATTGGACTGGTAGTTTTCTTGGAAAAAAGTAACAAAAAAAATATATCGCCCCTGGCAGCCATATTGAATATGCAAATGAGATGAAAATGTATGGTGCACAACTAGACCATAGGGTGATGTATGTTCAGTTTGATTAAGATTGGACTGATAGTTTTATTGGAATAAAGGTAACAAGCAAAAGTTTTCTTGCAATAAACGAAAAAAACAATATCGCCCCCGGGTGGCCATATTGAATATGCAAAATGAGATGAAAATGTACGGTGCACAACTAGAACGTAGGGTGATGATGTACGTTGAGTTTGATTAAGATTGGACTGATAGTTTTCTTGGAATAAAGGTAACAAGCGAAAGTTTTCTTGCAATAAACGTAACAAAGAAAAACAAAATCTCCCCCTGGCGGCCATATTGATTATGCAAATGAGATGAAAATGTACGATGCACAACAAGACCATAGGGTGATGATGTATGTTAAGTTTCATTAAGATTGGACAGGTAGTTTTCTTGGAATAAAGGTAACAAAGAAAAACAACATCGCCCCCTGGTGGCCATATTGAATATGCAAATGAGATGAAACTGTACGATGCACAACTAGACTATATGGAGATAATGTCAGCCAAGTTTGATGAAAATCGGACTAGTGGTTTCCTTGGAATAAAGGTAACAAAAAAAAACAATATCACCCCCTGATGGCCATATTGAATATGCAAATGAGATGAAAATGTACGGTGTACAACTAGACCGTAGAGTGATGATGTATGTTGAGTTTGATTAAGATTGGACTAATAGTTTTCTTGGAATAAAGGTAACTACCGAAAGTTTTCTTGCAATAAACGTAACAAAGAAAAACAACATCTCCCCCTGGCGGCCATATTGTTTATGCAAATGAGATGAAAATGTACGATGCACAACTAGACCATAAGGTGATGATGTATATTAAGTTTGATTAAGATTGGACAGGTAGTTTTCTTGGAATAAAGGTAACAAAGAAAAACAACATCGCCCCCTGGTGGCCATATTGAATATGCAAATGAGATGAAACTGTACGATGCACAACTAGACTATATGGAGATAATGTCAGCCAAGTTTGATGAAAATCGGACTAGTAGTTTCCTTGCAATAAAGGTAACAAAAAAAAAACAAAATCGCCCCCTGGTGGCCACATTGTATATGCAAATGAGATGAAAACGTACGGTGCACAACTAGACCATAGGGTGATGTTGTATGTTAAGTTTGATTAAGATTGGACAGGTAGTTTTCTTGGAATAAAGGTAACAAGCAAAAAGTTAACGGACGGACGACGGACGACTGACGACGGACCAGGGAAAAGCGATTTGAATAGCCCTCCATCAGAATGATGGCGGGCTAAAAACAAATTGGTCAACTTTCAAAATCTCCCATTTAAGCCTAGGTTAAAATCATCCTCTTCAAGGCCTTCGTAATTCACCAATATGGCACGCAGAGCATTTTTTTGCTAGTCACATTTCTTTTGTAATTCAATATAAGTTTCGTGAAACTGAAAGCAATTTGCTGGACATAGGAATACTTTGAAGAGAGTGAAATTAACCTGGGTTTTAATGGGAGATTTTGAAAGTTGACCAATTTGTTTTGTGTGTATTACATAATACGGTATTTTATAAACTGCATCATGTCCCACGAAAAAAACACAAAAATATGTGTTTGGTACCGTTGGAAAGCGCGCTTGTTTTGAACCATAACATATTTTTTTGTTTTCTTCTCCTTTAAATTATGATTTATTTATGAACTCTTAAACACATGAGCACAGGGAAAATCTTCTTGTCTAAAATAATCATGGAAACAAGTTAATTATTGTGTTAAAAAAGAGGTATATCATTTAGATCTTTATACCCCATCATAAGTTGATGCAATAAACTAAACCTATGATATTTCATTAGGTTGACGACAGACAGGAGCTGGGCCTTAGCCAATAGAACTTTCTGTAATACTTTGTATATATTTCATTAGATTGACGATTGGATGATTTATTGATTGCTTGTAGTTTGCTTATAAGGTAATAAGTAATCAGACTTCTGCAACGACTTGAGTGGCTGAAATAAGTTGATCATCAAAATGGCGGACAGAGACCGAAACTGACTTCAAGTGCAATTGTTCTATAGGGGATCTATTACATAATTACAATCATGTACCGTCTAAAGTCCAGAGATTTTTGTTGATTTTCGTGTTTTTTCCTCATAACAGCCACAAACACCTTCATCCTGAATAAACACTTTGGTAAACTTTTCCAGTAGAAAAATGCTTCAGCTTTCAACCGTAATTCCTAAAAAAAAACAGACAGATAAAAAAAACTTCAATTAACTATGACATTCCTTGTAAGCAGTCTAGTGAAAACCCACAGTTGGATTCATACTCTAGACTGACTTGGTTTTCACTCGAACAACCTATGTGGGATGGTTGCCAGTTACCAACGGAAGGTCGTGGGTTTCCCCCGGGCATAGAGCCCGGTTTCCTCCCACAATAAAACTGGCAACACCGGCATATAAGTGACATAATCTTGAGCGCGGCGTAAAACACCAAACAATCAATCAATCAAACTCTAGATCAATAGTACATAGCTTGTGTTATTAAAACTCTACCACCAAGGAGTCCATTGATAGACAGACGTTACATGCCTAATTTGAGATTATTTTTTTGGCAATGACAAAATGGTGACAAAGGTAGGGGGAGGAAACGGAAACACCTAGCAGCCATTCCACATAGAGCGGTCCTCGTTGAACAGCAACGCTAAAAAATTAGAAACAAATCATATGCTTGGAAATAATTCTTTATTGATTGATTGATGTTGTACGCCGCACTCAAGATTATTTAACTTATATGGCGGCAATCGAGATCTCGTGCCATTCTACGAGATATTCAACACGAGACATGGCTCGAGAGCCGTCGCACTCCATTTTCGCGCATAGTGAACTGTTAGAATCTTACTGAGAATTTATAATGTGTATGATATTTAATTCTCTGTTCTATACTGTTCCCAAACATGTAACCCTACAATAATAACCTGTATCGCAAGGCCTTTGGGCAGAAATACTTGTTAAAAATCAAAAATATAATCGGCACTACATCAGCTCATATATACATTCTAAAACAAGATGGCAGCGCCCATGGATGTCAAGGCAAAATATGATATGGACTTCAAGGTATTTTATATGTATTGGGAGAGTAGCAATCAATATAACAAAACAGGTTGTCGGCGGCTTAAACGTGTCTACCAGAATTATATCGGATATCTCTCTACACAACCGAGTCAACTATCAGTGTCACATGTCGTTGTTTACAATTTTAAGGACGTCGACAGCAGTGGCCTCCCTTTGTTCAAGCAACATGTCACTCAATCATTTTAGAGTTGATATCTCAACGAATGGCAGAAGGATCAATCTCTATTTTAGATTGATATGGTGGCTTTGCCATGTTAAGTAGGGGAGGAGACCAGGCTTGTTGCCCGGATGAAACCTGTAACCTTCGGTGAGTAAACGACAACTCCCCCACAAGCGGTTCAAAATCCACTCAGAAACTTTTCAGTTTTTTATTTGGTCTGAGTGGCTATTGAACCCTGTATTCAGAGGCTTGTGTCGGACTGAGGAACTATCACTTTGAGTGACTGCGCCACCGAGGCTCCCTACATAGAAATGAAGACAATTAAAGAAGATTGGTTGATTGATGTGTTACAGTGGAATCAAGATTATTTCACTTTATGACAGTGTGAAGGGGGGGAGGGGGGGGGGGGAACTAACTGAGGCCCCCTACATAGAAATGATGACAATTAAAGAAGATTGATTGATTGATGTTTTACAGGGGGGGGGGATCCTGGCTCTTAGCGCAATGGAACATAAACCTTCAGTGAGCACCTGGCAACCCTTCAACATAAAGTAAATTACAAATATAGCCATACCTGTTTGCTGTGTCTATTTGCTGTGTAAGTTAGGAGGGCCTTCCAACATTTAACAACAACAACAGTTCTGAAAAAAAGGAGAAGAGGATTTCTTTCAAAGACTAACCAAGTCATTTCATTCGATAATGTACATCCACATAAATGGGTGTTTGATATAGGTTTGTTTTCTGAAACACGAATGAAAATGTCAACTTGATATATTGAATGGTTTAATAATAATAAGCCACACTCAACTCCATACTTTTTTAGGCAAAGGTGCCAGTTTTATCAAGTTATGAAACCACTTTAAAATGTCATCATTTATACATGCAAATAATTCATAACTTTCTAACGATGCAAACGACCAGTACCTCCCCCGCCCCCTCCCCCTTCCAACTTGAACAACAGGGTTATATTCAAATCCTGCCCTCCATCTGAACCATAAATCAGATTGAAATTTATACTAACTTTCCTCAACCATTCCACAAAATGTTTTTTAAACTCGTAGTTCAATCATTTCAAACACACACATTTAAACAGATCACCATTTCGCATCACTATGTGTGAGAGTTAACAGGTACTCGGCCAAGGGGTTCCTCTGGGTAAAGAGCCCGGTTTCCTTCCCCGCTAAACCTGGCAACGTGCCATAAAAGTAAAATGACCTTGATTGTGACAAAAAATATCACTTACGGTAAGAATTCCGCTAATTCAAGGACGAGCAATGTGAAGATAACAAATTATTAGACTGCTTTCTGCCATGTTTGGTCTAAAACAACAACAATAGCGATTGCTCAATAGGGTTATCGGTCGCTCCATGCAGGAGGTAAGACACCCCATGAAAAGTCTCAAACTTTTAGAGTGCTTTTCGTAATGTTTTGAGTACTTGAATTAGCGGAATTCTTACCGTATTCAATCATTTCAAAAAGAGCAAACATCTTCCTACCTATGGTGACGATAGGCTATTGTAGACAAGGGACATAACTCTAGTTCTTCACGTTCCTCACACTGAGCAGTCCATTTTGACCATGCTTGGCGTAGTAACTGCAGTAAAGTAATAAACAATTTTATCAAAGTATCAAATGTTTATGGTGACGGTAGGCTATTGTAGACAAGGGGCGTAACTCTAGTTCTTCACGTTCCTCACTCCGAGCAGTCCATTTTGACCATGCTTGGTGTAGCAAGTGCAGTAGAGCAATACAAAAATTTCTCAAAATATCAAATGTTTATCATAATATTTGGTTTATTAAAGCAAAATGGTATCTGAATGTCAACTGTTTATCACCAGTTAAAATCTCATTAACCATATGAGACTAATACTATTAATTACAAGGTTTGTTCCGTTTGTTTTTACAGTTTGTTCAATGATGCAGGGGGGGGGGGGGGGGGGGGGGTCGGTATATGTGTGTCATTGACAGACGCTACTGTGTGTGAGGAATTATGTTGCTTTTTATACTTTATTTGTTTCTTCTTTCTACTAAATCGGTTGAATTATACATTAATTCTGACTGAATAATTTTTTGTGATGGTATAAAGTCAATAATTTCTGCGTGCTTAGTATTTTTATCTTGGGTCTACTTCTCGCGCGGGGGGCTTTTGAAAGTAAATGCGCAATTCGGCAAAACTGCCAGTCGAAAAGTGACGTTTGTAAATTTGTGGCTTTTGCAGCTAAAACTAGGCCTACACATATTTCAGCGGTAAATATGATAAATAGATTATCATAACACTGCTTGATATGTGAGGCCGTATCAACATCTCGTTGGCTGAGATCGGACACTTGCATCAGCCTCGCCCTTCGGACTCAGCCAACTCACAGTGTTATGATAATCTGTATTTATCAGTCGTGTCTGCTCACACCATATACATGTATATCAGAAAATAGCTTTCGGAGTTCACTTTCTGCCTTTTATGAAATTGTCCATTTTCAGAAAAAAGTTTTGAATACGGTACAATTTAGATCGGTGGGATAAATTTGCTACAGGGGCCGAAACTGACCCCATATATTTCTGTATCCGAACTAAATCCTGTAACAAATTTATCCCACCGAAAACCTAGACTGTTTTGATATTCAGGCCTTCTTTTACAAAGATGACGTTTCATAAAATGCACTCTGAACGCTATTTTCTAATGTGTACAGCACAAGCAGACATGACTTCACAAACCATACTGGTAGTCGCCCTGGTTCCTGGTGTGTCCAGACCCTAGTATAAGAGTATGAGAAGAACATCCATAGACACACCCACCATTCCTGGTGTGTCCAGACCCTAGTATAAGAGTATGAGAAGAACATCCATAGACACACCCACCATTCCTGGTGTGTCCAGACCCTAGTATAAGAGTATGAGAAGAACATCCATAGACACACCCACCATTCCTGGTGTGTCCAGACCCTAGTATAAGAGTATGAGAAGAACATCCATAGACACACCCACCATTCCTGGTGTGTCCAGACCCTAGTATAAGAGTATGAGAAGAACATCCATAGACACACCCACCATTCCTGGTGTGTCCAGACCCTAGTATAAGAGTATGAGAAGAACATCCATAGACACACCCACCATTCCTGGTGTGTCCAGACCCTAGTATAAGAGTATGAGAAGAACATCCATAGACACACCCACCATTCCTGGTGTGTCCAGACCCTAGTATAAGAGTATGAGAAGAACATCCATAGAGACACCCACCATTCCTGGTGTGTCCAGACCCTAGTATAAGAGTATGAGAAGAACATCCATAGAGACACCCACCATTCCTGGTGTGTCCAGACCCTAGTATAAGAGTATGAGAAGAACATCCATAGAGACACCCACCATTCCTGGTGTGTCCAGACCAGCAGGGTGGAGTTATATGGAATATAAAGGGTCTCCATTTGCCAACAACAGATCAATTTCTTCAAGATCAAGAACACTATGGAGTCAGACATCGATAGCAGCCTAAAGTAACCCTTTAAAGATACTTTTTGGGGTGTAAAATTGGCCTGCACGACCCACATCCTGGACTGATTGCGCTTTTAGTTTAACTACTTACCTGGAGAAAAATATCAACAAGCTTAGGAAGTTTGTCCTTTTAACATTCAACTGTTAAGGTTGATTGATTGTTCGGTGTTTTACGCCGCGCTCAAGATTATTTCACTTATATGGCGGCGTTGCCAGTTTTATTGTGGGAGAGAACCGGGCTCTATGCCCGGGGGAAACCCACGACCTTCCGTTGGTAACTGGCAACCATCCCACATAGGTCGTTCGCGTGAAAACCCAGTCAGAAAAATTTCCAATTTGTTTTCGACTGAGTTGGATCAACCGTTAAGGATGGGATTGGATCTTAAGTTGACCGGCACGAGGGTTTAGCAAAGGTTGATAACTGTTAAAAGGGAAAATCAAGACAAACCAAATCCAGTTAATATTCACACAAACCTGTTTGACACGGAAATCTTCAGCTAATTGATGCCTTGCTACTTTCCCTTTCTGTTTCACCACAGCCAAATGCAATCCATTCAAACCAAGGCTCTGCAAGATACAATAATGTTATATTAGTTTTTTAGAAAGAGGAGGCCGGTTGGCTGAATGGATAAGGTAGCCAGCATTTAGTGCTGGCGATAGGTGCCATACTCTGGGACCTGGGTTCGATTCCCGTTTTGGGCGTCACCTGAAAATCGGTAGAAGAATTTCTACCATATTTTCAAGAAAGTGTAATCCCAAAATAACGAGAATAATGTTATATTAGGATCGTTTTGAATGGTTTTTTATTAAGACACTAAAGCAAGCAGCTGGTTGTGTAGAGTGTAGAGCCATGTTGAGAATCTCTGATTCATTCATTTATTGATGTTTCATGCTGTACTCAAGATTATTGTTCTTTTTATGGTGCCATTCCCAGGTTTTGTCGGGGAAGAAACAGGACTCTGGCACCCTTGACCTTCTGGAACCCATTTCACAAATGCGACTAAGTGAAACCCAGTCATAAAAGGAACTTCCATGTGGATAGATCGATCAATCGATTGATTGATTGATGTTTTATGCCGCACTCAAGATTATTTTACTTATATGTAAAAGTGGGGTAGTGGGGGTGAAACAGTGCTCATTGCCCGAAAGGAAACTCCCAACCTTCGGCCAGCACCTGGCAACTCTTGAGACTTCTACAAACAGCGACCGCAAAAAATCCACTCAGAAATTGTGCAATTTTTATTTGGTCTGAGTGTGATTTAAACCCGGCGCCGCATCGATTGAAGGTTTGTGTGGGACTGAGGAACGATTACTCTAACCCACTGGACCACCGAGGTCCCCCTGGATCGATGTAAAGTCTGTGTGTGAGTAGAGCCGGCAAGGAGCCGGTTCCTCCCACACTAAATCTGGCATGCCGCAACTTAAATGAAATACTCTGGAGCGCAACGTAAAACATCAGTCAATCCATCGATAAAACCGTCAGAAATTTTCACATTTTTTGTGACCAATTGGTGGGGGTTGTTTTGCCGGAGTGTTTGTCCTACAGAAACACAGATCAGGCAAAGCGGAACATTTAATACAAGATGATAACGTGAACTCACCAGAAGATGTCGTATGTAGTGAAAATCAGCCACAGTATTTTTGTCCTGCCGTTGATGTTTCTGAGCAATATCTTAGCAAGAATCAAGGATTTTTAGCAAATGAAATTTTAAGGCATGTACACAAAATATTAAAGCATTGATTTTATTCTATAAAGTTTAGCCTAAAATCTTTTTTACAGTAGCATGAGCTGACAAAATGTTAATATTTTGGTTAAAACAAACTTCAGAAATTTACATATTGGCTACTTTTCTCAAGTACAAACTAGAAGCTTCTTAGCGAACCTTAAGTTGAGAATGTATACTTCAGTTATGTTTTGATTGATGTTTTATGTCGGACTCAGATTATTTCACTTATTTGGTGGCTTTGGTAGGTTTAGTGGGGGAGGAAACCGGGTTCATTGTCCGGATGAAACCCCGACCTTCCGTGAGTACCTGCAGCTATTCCACATAAGCGGACCACGTGAAAAATGCACTAATTGATTGATTGTTTGGTGTTTTACGCCGAGCTCAAGATTATTTCACTTGAATAGTTGCCAGTGTTATTGTGGGAGGAAACCGGATTCTATGCCCGGAAGAAAACCCACGGCCTTCCGGTGGTAACTGGCAACCATCCCAAATAGGTCGTCCAAGTGAAAACCCAGTCAGAAAAATTAAAAAAAAAACGGTTATGTTATGAACCTCGGCCAAAATGAATGAATGTTCTTCCCAGTTATTTAAATTACTTTTCGAACAGAATTTTGTTTGTTCACGTCACAGACAAAATGGATTTTCTTCATTCGAACTTCAATCATTTAGTTTTTGGATGAACTTAACATGCCCTTATCCCATTGATTAACAGAATTTCTGAAAAGAAATATAGTTTATGCAGCTCATGTCACTTCTATAGTATTCAAGCTAGTATCCAAATTATGAAAAAACTTCTAAATTTACCAATTATTTAACGTGTAGATAACTATTCAAAATTTTTTTCCATGAGCATATTAAATTAATACTATGTTATCAACATCTGGCAACATCATTAGGTTGAATCTTTAGTTATACAGCTTGTTAATTTTAACTGATCTGTTAACTTACTTTATATTATTTAAATAGTAAATCCATGCACTGTATGTGTTATTATAGCAGCCGAGTTACACACACTTTATACTGTGATACCGTGTAACTTAGTCATTACAGTTGCATGAGCTGCCAAAATGTTGATATTTTGACGTAATAACAGAATGTTGAAATTATCGGCTGTTTTTCTCAAGACGTACAATTCAGAAGCTTTTTAGTGCTTCTAGTCTCGAGAACGTAAGATAAAGTATTGTTTTGAACTAACATTGGCTTCGCAAGAATGAATGGTCGTCCCGGTTATTTAAATTTTGTTTACTTTTCAAACACTATTCCGGTTCGTATAGGCCACATACTGTACAGATTTACCTCATTCCAATGCTAATCATTTAGTTTTTAGATGACCTTAAAAACCTCTTACTGTCGAGACGATCAGAAATTATCAAAAAAGTATGAATTTTGGCAGCTCATGCCACTTTAAAGGGTTTATTAAACTTGGCTGAAAGCTGTTTTGTGTTTGTATATAGACTAAATGTATACTTAAGTTGAAATGAAACAGTTACAACCTTTGGGTTGGTTTCTTAAAAGTCAAAAAAAGATTGACGATGGAATATGCATAGTTCGTTTAACTTGACAAAACTCATCAAAAATGATGCATACACAACCTTCTACATGTAAAAACTGTCATTAAGATGTACTAAGATTATATATCTTGTCACCACCTTGAGGGGGTTCGGATGCCATACATGTCACTAATTAACACCTTCAATTATTGTCCAACAAAATTTAGATCCTTTAAATTCCCACTACGATGTATGTAAGGTTTTTCTCCAGTATTTTTCCAATGTGAATCATGTTGCCGTGTCAGTGAATGCAGAAATAATTCTTTAAAGTGGCATGAGCTGCAAAAAATCTTTGCCAAAATTTTTAGATCAACTATTTTTTTCTTGTTTTTTCTTGTCCTACTTATTTAGAAAATGTATGGCAAAGTAGTGTTTTTAACTTACCTGGGCATAAAATAAATGAACGTACGTCACAGCTTTTTAAATATTGTTAACTTTTCAAACACTGCATGTATTTCAGTTATTTTAACAGATTTTATTTTTATTCCAACGTCAACCCTCTACATTTTTGATGGGCTTCAAACCCTTCCCTATCAGGATTTATAAATAAGTGTAAATTTTAATAATTATAATAACATAATAATCATTTCATGGTAGAACACTTTAAAAAAAAAGCCTCAAAATAACATTTAAGGGGGAGGAAACAAAAAATCACTTTAGTGTTCTGAAGAAGTGCGCTAATGTTTCCTTTCCAGGCAACGGTACCAAACACATATTTTTGCGATTTGTTTACACCTGACCAGGGCTCGAAATTAAGATTATTGACTTGTTGCCCCAGGGGCAACCATAGCAACAGATCTGCTTGCCCCAGGAATAAAGCAATTGGCCGAAAAAAATTTAACCCGAGACCTTTTGCGACTAGATCTTTTAAACGCGTGTCGTGCAGTTTGTCGACGGGTTGACCATATTTTGCTCTACCTGCGTTTGTTTTGCTCTAGCTTCTAATTTCTCTTTGTGGCGATGCATCTGTATTGTCACTCTGGCTTCGTTTTCCACGCGTGAATCCGCTTTTTAAAAGTAACGGCAAAAAAAAAAAGTTGCCGAGGAAAAGTCAATTTTCCACGGCAAAAGTGATTTCACCACGGCATTTTTATCCAAACAATTCTCACTGCTCTGTTAACTGAATTAATAGCGGCAAATAGCAAAAACTAACATCTAAAAGGTGCTTTGACAAAAGAAAAAATGTTCAACAATGATTTTTTTAATTTTTTCTTTGATTATCATAGAAACCCGCATAGAGAAAACGCTAACTTTGTCTTACGTCTGACTCGGAAAGGCCGTAATTCTTTCCTCATAAAATCCACATGAAATATCTTGTATTTGCATGGAAATAATTTGTTGTTAAATGTATATTCCTGGTGATTAGTCATTTCGCTCGGCAAAGCACTTCTTTTTCAAATCAATCTCTAAAACCTAACCTAAAGGTTATAGCCACTGTTTGTGTAATACTACATACATGTAGTTAGAGCCATACAGACACGTGCACAGCTGATCAACAAAGCCTGGTTGAGTCCATCTCTAAAGTTTCTGTGGGGTGAAAGTTTTGAATGTTTTTATTTACAAGTATTATCGACAAGAAATATATTAACTATTTTGTAAGAACCGCTTTAAATCGTTTTGTTTTAAATAATAATTAAAACCTCTTGAAATCTTTTTTTTTATTTTTATAAAAATTAAAATTCTATTTCTTGAACAACAATAAACATGTACATGAGTGTAACACCCCTATCAAACTTGAATGGGGATTACCCAATGAGACATAACTGACAGACAGTTGGAGACATTCTGACGCTAGCCACCTGCAGAGTTGAACTTTGTTTCAATCAAGGCTTTATTGTGGCCAGATTAAATACAAACCAATAAATGGTTTCTATATTATTATTAAATACGCCTTGAACAACGGTCGAAGGTAAAACTATTTCTTGTAAAAATCTCCATACATATAAAGTATTCTAGTATAAATATTCTATTTTCCCCAAGATAGATATTTTATTTTTTCTGCGGCATGTTTGATTGCCGTGGAAAAGCAGTTTTAGGGCTCTGCGCATTGCCGATTGCCGTGGTGAATTGCGAGGTTTGGCCCTGGTCAAGCGCATGTGTTTTGCAAGAGCCAGAATTTAGACAGGATTGCCTACCTTAATTGAGAATGGCGACCGTTAGACGCGCTTATTACGGAGACATAAATCAACAAGTGTCATGAAAGTTTTCTCAGTTTAGGGCTTATGCGCTTGTCCTGAAAAAGCACTTGTCCCGGGACAACCGCTCCTTCCAATACTTTTTGCCCCTAATAAAAATTGCTTGTCCGGGGCAAGCGGACAACCGCTAATTTCGAGCCCTGCCTGACAGTGAAGTTAATAAAAGATCACAATAAGCAAAACAAATTTGTCAACTTTCAAAATCTGCCGTTTAAGCCTAGGTCAAATTCATCCTCTTCAAGGCCTTTGTAACTCTCCGATATGACACGCATACCATTTTTGTGCTAGCCACATATTCCTCAGAGCTTCCTTTATAATTTAATGTAAGTTTTGAGAAACTTAAGACAATTTTCTGGAGAAAGGAATGTTTTGAAGACAGTGAAATTAACCTGGGTTTAAATGGGAGATTTTGAAAGTTGACCAATTTCTTTTGTGTATGTAACATAATACGGTATTTTATAAACTGCATCATGTCCCATAAAAAAGTAGAAAATATGTGTTTAGTACCATTGGAAAAGAAAAATAAGCGCGCTTCTTCTGAACCATAAAGTATTTTTTTTGTTTTCTTCTCCTTTAAATTTCATCAATAGAAAAAGATACACAATTTCCATTTCAGCAGGGTTTTTCTCAGCAAACAATTTTGAGCCAATCGAATAATCTTATGCTGGTGTTCAGCCAATGATCTTCTTAGTCTGAGGCTGTCACACCATTGGTTAAAACATCGACCAATCAAGCTGGAATAATACACCTTTGAAGCAAATCCTAAAGATAAAAATATTCATTTTATTCATTGGAATTGATAATGTGATTTCTGAAAAAAAATTTAACATAATTTCAAATAACAACAACTTCTGAAACTGACATGAGCTGCATAAAATTCTTCTTAAAAAAATACAAAGGACCCAATGCCAAGTTAGTAAAATGGGGCATTAAAAAATATATTGGGAAGCGAAGGTCTCAAGATCGATTGATTGATGTTTTATGCCACACTCAAGATTATTTCACTTATATGGCGGCGTTGGGAGAGCTAGGAAACCTAGAAACCTTAAGCGAGTACCTGGCAAATCTTCCACAAACAGCGATTGAGTGAAAAATCCACTCAGAAATTTTACAATTTTAATTTGGTCAGCGTGGGATTCGAAACCGTGCCTTATCGATGGAAGGCCTGTGTTTGACTTAGGGACTATCACTCTGACCGACTGAGCCACCGAAAAATATATGTCCTTAAATTAAAGCCAACAAATAAAAAATGTTACCTTTCCGTTCTTGTTTAAACTTTCGCATGCGGCAATACGCAGTGAGATTATGAAAACATCTGACTTTAATTCCCTTCAGATAAAGTTGCTCTGCTCGGTCGAGTCTGTGTCTCTCGTCAACTCTTTCCTGGTATTTCTGACACCACGTCAACCAATACTTGAAAAAACACGAATAAAAACAATACTTCAGGTGAATCCTTAAAGTGGTATAAGCTGCCAAAATTCAAATATTTTTCAGAAATTTGATGTCAAGAGGGTTGGGACTATGAAGTACATGGAAAAACTGTATCGTTACAGTGAAATCCCATGGCCTGGAAGATGCCTTTAGTTATTTTGCTTTGACTTTCCGAAAACTGAATCACGATTATTTTTATAGGTCAAGTATGAAGTTGATGTTAAACAGCAGTAATAGAGCACTCCTATATGTTTATTAAATAGCTCTCATAGTCATAAAAAACTGTGATCTTTGATGAAAGGTTAGCCCACATTTCTATGACTTGATAGAGAGGTGGAAGAACAGTAACCCTCAATCTCAGGTGATTACCTGACAACTCTTGATACAGACTCATTGCCCGGAGGAAGCCCCTGACCTTCGGCGAGTATCTGGCATCTCTTTAACATATGGCGAGCAAATGAAAAATTCACTCAGAAATTCATCAATTTGTATTAATGGAAACTCACTGGACCGCTGAGGCCCAAGGTCAAAATGGAGATTGATTGTTTGGTGTTTGACGCCGCGCTCAAGATTATTTCACTTATATGGCGGCATTGCCAGTTTTATTGTGTGAGGAAACCCGGCTCTATGCCCGGAGGAAACCCACGACCTTCCGCAGGTAACTGGCAACCATCCCACATACATGTAGGTCATGAAAACCCAGTCAGAAAATTTTCCAATTTCTTTTTTGGACTGAGTGGGATTCCAACCGGTGACCCATTGGTGGAAGGCTGTTCGGATTGAGCGTCCAACGCTCTACCTACTGAGCCACATAGGCCCCCAAAATGGAGATAAAGAGAAACTTAAATGTTCAAATACCTGTGTCTGAATGCGATATGCCCAAAATTGTAAGGAGACGGTTTCCATTTGCTGATGGTGTTGATTTTGTTGATGCTGATGTAACCAAGATGCCCAAGCTGTTCTGTTAATAACAAATATGGCTCAATCAAATACACAAAATGTAACAAAGTTCGACAATGTCAGTATCAATAAGACAGAAACCCAGTCAGAAAATCTCCTGTATCGACAGGGTGGTTCAAAAAGACAACAGCAGTGTTGTGATTTATTGATTGACATTTTACACAGCAATCAAGATAATTTCACTTTTATGGTGGCGTTGCCAGGTTTAGTGGGGGCGAAAACCTCGTCACCATCTACATTTATTGCTATTTTATTGATTGAGTTGTTCGAAAGTGTACTAGAATTGAGCCAGTGCTAAATAACATTGTATAACAAAGAAATTAAATTGTGACGTTATAAAGTTATACCAGTTTTAAGCCAAATACACTTTTGAACAACCGGCTCCTGAACTCTGCAAGTTAAGTCTCGATCCAAAGGGCAATATGAACTGGATATGTCTGCTGATATAACTAGCCTGCAAAGGCAGTATCTGGGAAATAACTTGATATAACTAGCCCGCAAAGGCAGTATCTGGGAAATAACTTGATATAACTAGCCCGCGAAGGCAGTATCTGGGAAATAACTTGAAATAACTAGCCCGCAAAGGCAGTATCTGGGAAATAACTTGAAATAACTAGCCCGCGAAGGCAGTATCTGGGAAATAACTTGATATAACTAGCCCGCGAAGGCAGTATCTGGGAAATAACTTGATATAACTAGCCCGCGAAGGCAGTATCTGGGAAATAACTTGATATAACTAGCCTGCGAAGGCAGTATCTGGGAAATAACTTGATATAACTACAGTCCTATCGCCGTAAGCCGGCAAATAATTGTCGGTAGCTTTCGCGGAAACTGGTCTGAACTCACGCTTATTCTCACAGCTGGATGAGATTTTGTCCGCGAAAGGTATTTCAGAAGTAGTTCAGGTCGCCTGGAGAGGTGTGTATTCACTGCATCCGAGCTCCCGTAGTGTCTTCGTTAACGCGGAAGCCAGTCCAGTCACTTCAGCTTACATTGGGCTTTAGACAAATTTACGCCTTGCATACTTTTTGTCAACAAAAACCTATTATTTTTAAATCAAAAAGCCCATATCGTTGATTTTCCTGATGCATGGTTTGATTACTTTCCCAGTTCGCGTATCATTATGGTATACTTTGCCCAAGCGCTCTTTTTGAAAACGAGTTCGACTCAAAAGGCGGACTGAATTTGTGAAAAACATTTATATAAAAATAGCTTCTAAAATGTTTAGTACAGAGTAAGGGAGGAATTTTAATAAAATATGATGTGGAAATTCAGAATTCCTAACTTGTAAAGCTTTGAACAGTTGTACGACGGTATCTGAAATCGATACCTTGTGCGAAAAATGTGACAAACATTGGGTCATGGAGATTTAACAGAAAACGTAATCGAATATAACTATAAGCCCATGTAACACAAAAAATGTCCAAGAACGTCAAACAAAGAGTTTAATTCATACACAAGAGATTGCCGGTAAACAATGCAGTTATTTAATACAGAACATATTTCACAATCTAGTCTTGTGTTTTTCTTTCTTTCTTTTTTGTTTGTTTTAAAATATATCCATATCACTCTGCTGGCAGTATGATTTATATGTTCACGCTGTGTTGAGCAACACTCCCGTGGAAATTTCCCTTACGTTAATCGCATGTTATTTTCAAGTGCCGGGTAATTAGAGACTATAAATGGTGTCGTTATATAATAAATCCAAACACATGGTGCGAGTATTCACAGCAGTCTTTTATTTTAACTGGGTTCTGTTGAAAACAACTCAGAATTAACTCAAGGTAATCAGATGCCCCTTCTTCAATAAACACGATCTGTTCACCTTCATATTTTGACGTAAGTACATGAACTATTAGATTGATTGGTGTTTTACGCCTAACTCAAGATTATTTCATGTATAAGGCGGTGTTGTAAGGTTAAGTGGGGGAGGAAATCGGGCTCATCCCCCGACCCTCGGCAAGTACCTGGCAACTCTTCCACATACGGCGACCAAATGAAAAATTCTCTACGAAATTTTTAAATTTTTTGGGGGGTCTGAGTGTTGAACTTTTAGAAGGAATTAATATTTGGTGAAAAAGGGAATCATATTGAAATTAAATATGATTTTTTTTATTTCTTTGCTGGCTTACACATTTTCACTTCAATATATTTCAATAAAATTAGTCGGATTGTTTATTAAACTGCATTGTTAGTATGATCATAAAATAATTTACAACTGTTGAATCAGAATACTTTATACGAATTCTGATTTTTACAAGTATTAGTTTTATCTTCACTTCAGCCGTTGTATAAGATATATTTAAAGGAGGAGAAAACAAAAAAACAACATGAAATTGTAACGAACAATCACCCTTAGAGTATCAATTTTTAAGCTGTAAATCTTACCTGCGTTTTATGGTGATGCAGAAAATTGCACATGTTTAAATTGGGTCACAAAAACGATGGGGACCGCCATTTGTAAAGCGAGAAATTGACCGGAAACAGATGTGCCTAGCAATTAACCTAGGCTTAAATGGCAGACTAAGAAAGTTGACCAATTTCACTCGCACGTGCGCTTTGAATTGCTGGGTATGCATCTACTGATTGGCCGAAGGAGACACACCCCTAAGCACTGTTGTGATGATGGCGGCCAAGTAAGCAAGTCGGTCTCAGTCGAAATCCAACGGTTTTATATAACTTCACTTTAGGACTGTGCGGTGGGGAAAAATCGTAAAAATATGTCTATGGTACCATTGGAAAGGGAAATTCGCCGTATGTTTAGTGTATATGCCTGTTTTATTTGTTTTCTCCTCCTTTAATAAAGAAACCACTCAGTTGTTTGTATTAAATCTGACCACAATATAACTAAGGTTGATTGATTGATTGTTTGGTGTTTTACGCCGCGCTCAAGATTATTTCACTTATATGGCGGCGTTGCCAGTTTTATTGTGGGAGGAAACCGGGCTCTATGCCCGGAGGAAACCCACGACCTTCCGTTGGTAACTGGCAACCATCCCACATAGGTCGTTCGAGTGAAAACCCAGTCAGAAAATTTTCCAATTTTTTGGACTGAGTGGGATTCGAACCCGCAACCCATTGGTGGAAAGCTGTTCGGATTGAGCGTCCAACGCTCTACCTACTGAGCTACGGAGGCCCCATATATAACTAAGGACTCTGTACACCTAGCCCCATAAATCTGCCTTTGTGAAGTGACAACTTGTGAACTCAGACAACTTGGAACAAAGTTTCAACTTTCAATTAATATTCTGACTTCCCATGGGTCTATACCCTCTACAACTCGATCCAGGTGACGCCATACAGTCTAAATGACAGTTGTCAGTAAGGTCTCATTGGGTAAACCTTATTTAATTTTAATAGGGGCGTTACCTTCAGTTCAAGTACCATGTACATGTAGCTGTTGTCTTAGAAATAGTCGAACATTTTAATTTTAATTTTTTTTTAGAAAAAAAATGTAAAACAATTTAAAGAACTTCTTACCCAATAATAACCATATTTCCTGTTGATCATACATGTAAATAAAAAACCTCCAAAACTCTACACCCCACAGAAAAGTTAGAAATGGACTCAACCAGGCTTGATCAACTGTGCATGTGACTTTTTAGGGATTTTAACCGTGCACTATCACGCAAACGGTGGATATACCATAAGGTTGTGTTTTATAGATTCATTTGTGGAAAAATACTTTACAGAATGTGACTAATCACCAGGTTTAGATATTTAGGAACCAGTTCTTTCCAAATGAAAGATATTTCATGTGAATTTTAAAAGGAAAGATCCGTGAAAACGAATTTATTTGATTACGGGGAAAATGGACTTTTCCGCGGCAACTTTTTTGCCGTAATAAAATAAAAAAATGAGTGAATGCAGGTCTGTAAGGGCTAATTGTAATCGGTCATCAAGCCATGGGTTTGCCTGCCGCAGGGGAGTAGTCAAAGCTCTGCTGGAGTTCACTGAAGACACACAGACGGCCTGTCCCAGGGTAAAGTAACACGTTGTGTTCGTGTGTAAGCTGAGTAACAAATTTCAAATAAAGTACTGTTTTATTATGGAAGATTGACAAAAAAAGAATAAAAATACATCTGATGACATTTTCAAACAGAAATAAAGCTTAAACGTAGCCCGTATAGTGAATTTTAAGTCAGACTATTTTCAATCGCACACTCATCATTAGCCGCTTCACTGAGCCAGTTCAACTCTCGAGGAACCTTCCAAAGGCTGTCTACCGCATTGGTCGGCTGGGGATTTGCCAGCTTACGACGATAGGAGTGTAGCCCGCGAAGGCAGTATCTGGGAAATAACTTGATATAATTAGCCCGCGAAGGCAGTACCGTATCTGGGAAATAACTTGACATAACTAGCCGGAGAAGGCAGTATCTGGGAAATAACTTGCATGGTTAACGAATAATTATAGTGTTGGACTTACTTTAACAATTTCAGATGATGGAAATTGTCAGCAAGATCCTTATATCTTTTCTTCTCTCTCTTCATCTTATGAAGCTGTATCCACCCGGATAATATTCTTTTTAAAGTTCTCTGTTGAGCTGATAAAAGACAAAAAAATAGCAATTTCATTCATAGTTTTATAAAGTGTGTTTATAAAAGGCTAAAAAATAGCATTTTCATTCATAGTTGTATAAAGTGTTTTAAAGTGGCTTGAGTTGCCAAATATAGGGACAAATTTTTGTTGGAACAGATTTAGCTTATTGTTTGTCATTTTCACCAAGAAGTACAAAATAGGATTGATTGATTGATGTTTTACGCCGCACTCAAGATTATTTCACATAATGGTGGTGTTGTGAGGTTTAGTGGGGGAGGAAACCAGGTTCTTCATATACCGTGACCGAGTGAAAAATCCACTCAGAAATTTTTATTTGGTCTGAGCGTGATTTGAACCCGTGAGGCATCGATGGAAGGTCTGTGAGGGGCTGAGGGATGATCACTCTAACCTACAAAATAAGAGTGAGTGAGTGATTGATTTGGGTTTTACGTCCTGCTCAACAGTATTTCAGTTATATGAAGACGTTGTCTCCTTGATGCAGGGCAGATTTCCATCGCTCTTTTAGGTGCTGCCTCACCGAGACGACTTGCCGAAGACAACCAGCAAGCCCCCTCACCCAGTCACAGTATACGGACACCGGGCCAACCAGTCGCTGCTCTAACTCCTATTGCTGAGCGCCAAGCGAATCAGCAGCAGCTACCACTGTTAAAGTCTTTGGTCTGACTCGACCCAGGCTTGAACCCGGATCTCCCAGGCCTGAAGCGGACGCTCTACCGACTGAGCTATCGGGGCTGGTTACAAAATATTTTGGAGATGCATGCTAAGGTAGTTATTATAAGCAACAAAACCTTAAAGATGTAATCATACATCCAATCTATTTGAATTTTGCTTATTATTAGAACACCTATTTTATTGGCTACTGGCTTCAGCGATATTTTTTATTTTAACATCCATCCTTTAGTTTTGGGGCCTCAGTGGTCCAGTTGGTTAGAGGCTTAGATTGATTGATTGATGTTTTATGCGCCCCAAGATTATTTCACTTATACGGTGGCGTTGCCAGGTTTAGTGGGGGAGGAAACCTTGCTCATTGCTCGGAGATAACTCTCGAACTTCGGTGATTATCTGGCATCTCTTCCACATAGATCTACTCAGTAATCCAGTCAGAAATTTTTGTGTCTAAGTGTGATTCGAACCCGCGCCACATCGATGGAAGGTCTTGTGGGACGATCACTTTCACCCACTGGATCACCTAGGCCCCAATCAACCGTAGAAGTTGTACAAAATAACTGAACAGTTATATTCATGGCTGCTATTAAGATATATTTGGTTGAGATTGACTATTATAGCGTATGAAACAATTCCGAAAAGGAAGTATACGCAAGCAAGTGAGCACTGAATTATTTGGAAGAAAGTAAAAAGATCATTTAGCATTTTTATTAATGTATGGTTAAAACGTACACAAGTCTGTAAGTGACATCAAATTTACCAGCATAAAAAATAATTTTGCATAAAAAAAAGTTTTTGCATGAAAACTAATGTAATAGGGCCTGGGGGTCTACCGAGAGATTTCGCGATATCCGGTGACAGATGACGTTTTTTCATGACGTTGTCAGTTCGATTGACGTTTTTTGTTCTAAAACGTCATAAATGAGCGTCATATTCGAACAATAAAGGCTCCTCACATGCGAAATAACAACGCCGGTGACAGGAAATTTGTGGAATGGTCACATGACTCCCGCTCCCTATATAAAGAAAAAAAAGATGATTACGGCAACATATTGTAGGAGTAAAGATGAATATAAAATTGAACTAACCATAGTTATCTGCAGCTAGCACTTTATTCTGTTTAGCTTTGTTGTGTACCACGAACAATTTCCACGCTCTGAAAACTCTACTCCAGATAACATACCTAGTGATGGAAAAATGGAGATTGTAAAATCTAAATCCACTGCATGGGTAGGTTACATATAGGAATATTAAGCTGAAGGCTGATTAAAATCTGGTATGAAGAAATACAAATAAAACGCAGCCTGAGGAATTGTTTTTTAAATTTAAAGTGGCATGAGCTGCCAAAATGTTGATATTTTTTACGTTAAAACAATTATTGGCTATTTTTCTCAAGACGTATAATTCAGAAGCTTTTTAGTGCTTCTAGTCTCGAAAATGTACGATTTTGGCTCAGAATGAATGAATGGTCGTCCCAGTTATTTAAATTTTGTTTATATTTCGCACACGTTTTCCTCATTCCAACGCCAATCGTTTAGTTTTGCGATGGCCTTTAAAGCCTCTTACCGTCGTGACGATCAGAAATTATGAAAAAAGTGTGAATTTTGGCAGCTCATGGCAAAATAAATGACATTTTATTTAACGAATGAAAATCAACTAATCCCCCTCTCTGTTGTTCTTTTGTTGCTATGGTAACTGACCTGTGTTGACATTCAGCCCGCACCATAAGTCTCCATTCTTTAACATTGGTCCACCAGATTTCTTTCCAATCGTTGAAAACATGCTGCAGAAGTTTCTTATTGAAATGAGCTCTACAAAAATAAGAAGAGAGAATTATCAAAATCTTTTGATGTTTAATAATAATAGTTTCCTTTGCTAAGGCAATTGATTTTAGATGCACCCTACATTTATGTCCCAGAGAAAACTTCTATTGGTAGTCCTCATACAATCACTTTAACAAAAACTTTCAGATTTTTTTTTTTGTACGTAAATCTAACAGATTTTACCTTGCTGCCGATGGACGAACCCTTCCGTAAACATTTTCCATCCAAATAAACAGGAATTTCCGTCCAAGAGTTCTAAAGGAAAAACAGCAAGATTGAATGATTACTAAACTAAGCTTTTAAAATTCCGCTAACACCCTTTAAGTGGCATGAGCAGCAAAATATAGAGAAAATTTCATTGACACAGAAGCTACTTATTCATTGATTTTAACAAATATGAAATAAATTGATTGTTTGGTGTTTTGCGCCGTGCTCAAAATTATTTCACTTATATGGCGGCGTTGCCAGTTTTATTGTGGGAGGAAACCGGGCTCTATGCCCGGATGAAACCCACAACCTTCCGTTGGTAGCTGGCAACCATCCCACATAGGTGGTTCGAGTGAAAACCCAGTCAGAAAATTTTGATTTTTTTTGGACTGAGTGGGATTCGAACCCGCGACCCATTGGTGGAAGGCTGTTCGGATTGAGCGTCCAACGCTCTACCTACTGAGCCACGGAGGCCCCCGAAAATTTCATTGAAACAGAAGCTAATTGTTCATCGATTAATTTTAACAAATATGAAATAAAAGCTTTCCTTACATATTAATTTTGGAGATGTGTGGCAAGGCACTTTCAACAAGCAGCAAAAGCTTCAATAATAAAATGTATTCATCACGGCTATTTGAATTTTGTCGGTTATTAGCACACTTCTTCCGTTCGAACGGGTAACTAACTTTACCGTTATTTTTAATTTTGACTTCAATCTTTCAGTTTTTTTCATTTTACTTCAATCCCTCTAATTCGCTAATAATCTTGGTAATGTAGTTTTTATAAGAAACCAAAGTCTTAATATGCATGCCAGTTATTTGAATTTTGTCCTACCATATTTCTTTTCTAAATATTCAGCCATTCTAATGGCCTAAATTTTCCATCGAGTCAGACAAAAATGGAGACGTGGACTTGTGTTTCAGGATAACCATTTTCACACACTGCACAGTGGGTCATATTGCCTTAAATTCCCTCTAATGGGCAAATTTGTCTGGCCTCATTTAGCATATTTCTATTCGAATGGTCAAATCCGTATGAGGAAAAAGTGGCTGAATCTTTAGAAGAAATACGATAATACACATCTTTTCTAAAGTTTATCCATTGCAACACCAATTCCTTTGTTTATCTAGGTACTTCAAATGGTCACATTCATGAAAAGTCATTTATGGAATTTCATGCTACTATTGTTTTCTGTTCGACAGTCAGTAAACAAACAGCCTAAAATGCACCACACGCTCAAGCATGATGGGTTCATACCGCGCACCAAACCACAACAAAGCGGACAAAGGAATTCCCCGTTTTATTATGGGTCGATGGTTCCGGACAGTCATAATGGACGGATTGATTGAATGATCTATTTACTCACATAAGCTTGTTTGACTTATAAACTGCCATTTCCCAAATTAAGTGCAAACGGAAAGTGGGCTTTTCATATGGACGATCTTAGGGGAGATTGATTGATTGATTGATTGTTTGGTGTTTTACGCCGCGCTCAAGATTATTTCACTTATATGGCGGCGTTTTCAGTTTTATTGTGGGAGGAAACCGGGCTCTATGCCCGGAGGAAACCCACGACCTTCCACTGGTAACCATCCCACATAGGTCGATCAAATGAAAACCCAGTCAGAAAACTTTCCAATTTTTTTATTTTGGACTGAGTGGGATTCGAACCCGCGACCCTCTTGGGGGAGAACCTGGGAACTCTTCACATTAGTCGATTTGATCGAGTGAAAAAGCTACACATTTATTGATGGAGTGATGTTTTACGAAACACTAAAGATTATTTCACTTGTTAATGGCGATGTTGCCAGATGAGGTTTAGTGGGGCGCAAAAACAGAGCTGTTTGCTGGGAGGAAACTACAGACCTTCGACAAGTTCATAGTAACTGGCGTAGAGGTAATAAAACTGGGGATGTTATTCCAAAAATGATTTGATTACCTGATACGTAATTCCTTGACCCTTCCACCTCTATTCCATGTGTAGTCGGGACGATATCGAGAAATAGAAATCTGTTTTAACCCCGCTAATGTCGAGCCTCCTTTTCGTTTTGTCAGAACACTTCGTTTCTTAGGCAATTTTGACTTCATTTTTTCCGATTTGTCACTGCAAATGAAAATCATTTTTCTTAACAGAGAAAATACTTTCTTAACAGAGAAAATACATTTCTGACCTGTCATCGATTAAAATTTTATGTTATAAAATATATGTATTTGTCATCGAGGCCGTATATAAGAATACAATGTAACCTATTATATTTCTTTGTACACAAATGCTGACAAAATATATAGTCTACCAACTATTCGTTTCCAGACAATTAAATTTTTTGAAAACATTCCAGAAACTTTGTTAAAAATTTGTAAAAAAAAAACAAACCTTCTTTCTGAGTTGTTCTCGATATCTATTATCCTATTAGATAAAGTTGAAGGTGAATTGAATGGATTCTGAGACTCCTCATAATGTTCGTCTAACGGCCCTTCAGAATCTAGCTTCAATCGTAAGTTTAATTCTTGTAACAACTGTGTTCGATGATCCTTTCTCGTATCTTCAGGTGACACAGGTGTCATATGACCTACAAACAATCAAATCTCTTATGATTTAATGACTCACAAATTTTTACTTGATGAATGATGGCTTAATGCTTAGTATTCTACACCAAATTCTAATACACCTTCAACCTGTTTAACATTATAGGGAAACGAAAAAACAAAGACCCATTATCTTAAAGTGGCATGAGCTGCCAAAATTTTGATATTTTGACGTTGAAACAGAATGTTGAAATTATCAACTATTTTTTTCAAGACGTATAATTCAGAAGCTGTTTAGTGCTTCTAGTCTTGAGAATGTACGTTAAGGTATTGTTTTGAAATAACTTTGGCTTAGAATGAATGAATGGTTGTCCCGCTTATTTAAATTTTGTTTACTTTTCCAACACTGTTCCGGTTGGTATAGGCCACATACTGTATTTTCCTCATTCCAACACCAATCATTTAGTTTTTCGATGGCCTCGAAAGCCTCTTACTTTCGTGACGATCAGAAATTATGAAAATAGTGTGAACTTTGGCAGCTCATGCCACTTTAACATTATAGGGAAATGAAAAACAAAGACCCATTATCTTAAACAATAAAGTACCCCCTTCAGGTTTAAACCACTTTGTGCTATAAATAAGGGGTGAGTTTGTGTAGAATAATAATGGACCTAACGCTCTAAGTGACAGCTGTGTTCCAAAACGTCAGAAGATTCAAACTTCACCATGCCATTTGGTTACTTGGCTGCTCGAGATGTCACTTGAGAGACAAAGAGGGGTTCGATCACAACATTCCAGGATTATGTCATTGCTGACAGTTATCTGGTAATTCGTCCACTTTTGCAAACAAAAACCAACACAGAAATTGGATTTTTCACATATACGTTGATTTATTTGTGATTTCATATAATTGAATCTGGACTTGAACTTCAGTGTTTTACAACACGCACAAGAATATCACTTCATTAATAATTATGTTTTGATTCAATGTCCGATAACTTACAGCTTTACAAAAGATACTTGAATCTACTGTGTGCAGTATAAAACTTACTGCTGAGTGGATTAGGTTATTCTAGTGTCCTATGGCTTGTTTCAGCCACATAAAGTACAAAAACAAAACCTTAAAGGCACACTTGCCGCGAAAATCAGGAATATTGTTTACATTAAAAAAGAAAGACCGTTTTCTGTATTTTTCCCAGACAATATAAGTTAGGAACTTTCTATTTTTACCAAAATTTAAAAGTTTGGACGTCACTTTGTATTTTTAATTTGAATTTGAAAATTTGAATTGTTACGTACCCGGAACGTAAACAAACCAGACTGCCCCCTATTGGCGATTTTATGTTTCAGTCGAGTGAGTGAACTTACGACACAGTGTAATTTTACGTAGGCCTATTTATCTGAGAAATACAGACTGACGATCGGTTAACAGCGACTGTGTAAACCACATATAATTTAGGCCTGAAATGAGGCTAATCCAAAACGAAAGTTGACCGACACCGATCGTTGTTGTTGTAATCAGACTTCGATTCTTCGTTTGTTTTTCACCCTCATTTCTACATTCTAAAGCTAACTAGACATGTTTTATGTGTCCTATGTTTAAGTTTAGTGGTATTACTCGTAGTAAGCTCATGTAAATTGGTTTTCTTAGCAAATTTAAACAGCCTACGGCGGCAAGTGGGCCTTTAAGGTTTAGTGGCTTTAGATTGATTGATGTTTTTACGCCGCACTCAAGATATTTTCAATTATATGGCGGCGTTGCCAGGTTAAGTGGGGAAGGAAACAAGGCTCGGAGGAAACGCCCGACCTTCGGCGAGTACCTGGCAACTCTTCCACATCTTCCGGCGACGGAGTGAAAAACCCACTCAGAAATTTTTCAATTTTCATTTGACCTGAGTGTGATTCGAACCTGTGCCGTAAACGGCATCGATGGAGGGTCTGTGTGCCAATGAGGAAAGATCACTCTAACCCACTGAACCCCTGCCGATAGATATTCAAATATGCTATATAATATACAAAATAAACCTAAAGTAATTGTATATTAACAAAAGTGGCATGAGCTACCAAAATTCACACTTTCTTCATAATTTCTGATCGTCATGACAGTAAGAGGCTTTGAAGGTCATGGAAAAACTAAATGATTTGCATTGGAATGAGGAAAATCTATACAGAATATGACCTATACAAACCGGAATATGTTCGAAAAGTAAACAAAATTTAAATAACCGGGACGACCATTCATTCATTCTAAGCCAAAGTTACTTGAAAACAATACTTTGTGGTACATTCTCGAGACGAGAAGCACTAAAAAGGTTCTGAATTATAAGTCCTGAGAAAAATAGCCGATAATTTCAACAAACTGTTTTAACGTCAAAATATCAACATTTTTGCAGCTCATGCCACTTTTTAAAAAAAATTCAATAAACAAATATCCATAGCTATAAGCATTAAAGCTAATGAGAGACAGTAGTTAGAAATTGTCTCCAAGGCCAAAGCATATTAATGGGATGCTGGCCAGTACCACAGTACATGTATGGTAATGTCTGAGTTAATTAAAAAAAGTAGAAGAGTGCAAATTCTCATCTTAATTCAAGAGAGAGCTTGTAAAACATTCAAGGATTAACTACTGGTCGATCATCTCCCTGGACTGAGATGTGTTGAAAGTTTAAATCTCATTCAGAACCTTTTGTTATTGAGGATTTGGCAACATGCATAGTCCTCTAATTAACTCAGGTATTACCGTATATATTTTGGCCATAGAGATTGGATATTTCCAACTTATTACACAGCTGATTGATACAGTTTATACCTCTAAACACTGATGTTGGATTAGCTAATGTGACTTCGGTTAAGCTCAATGAGGCCTTATTAATAGTTCGATACAGAGATTGGCTTCCTGCAATAGACTTCTTTAAATCTTATGTGACTGTTTATTATTTTATATACCTTTCTTGTACTATTACTACATCATGTAGTGCTTATGGAACTTTCTTTTCTTTTTAATTCATTTAACAACTTTGTTATCAATACATGTATGTTGATTTGGTATTGAAGAAGCCCAGTGGCCGCATCCCAAAAAATTTAATCCAAAAGTTTGTCTTAACAACATATAATATTGTAGTCAGCAATATGTTGAGTGGATTGAAATTATTCTAATACGCCTGCATGGGCTTCTTCAATACCACGCCAACATAGGGTTCATTTGAAAAATCTAAAAGATGATCTCGGAGTTTTAAAACAATGATCACTCCAAATATTGGTTTAGCACAGTCTACTAAGTAGTACTAACCTAAAATTATTACAGGAAGCTTCTTTGATAATCCCTTTGTAGAGCTAAACCATCATCTATGGCCTTAAAATCTATTAGCAAAACATTTTGCTGTTTAAATTCTTTCTGTGTTCAAAACGATTTTTCTCAGATGGTAACACCGCTATCTACGGGGAAGTTTTAAACCATGTTCGCCACTACATCGGTAACGCCAAAACGACAGTCGGGGAAACTGGGTTTTAATGAAACTTGAAAGCCATGAGGGAATTTAAACTTAGCGTTGTTGACATCGTGTGAGGCCACAGATTATGGTTTAGCTCTACAAAGGGATTATAATAAAGAAGCTTCCTGACGCAGTTTTTGATGAGTAGTGTTAAACGATTTCAAGTTATAATTTTTTTTGTTTTAATTCTGAAAGCAACTCTTAGATTTTTTCAAAATGGACCCTATGTTGACGTGGTTTTAAGAAGCATGTGCGGGCGTATCAGAATAACTTCAATCCACTCAACATATTGCCGACTAATAATAATAAATATTTGGGACTACCTAGCCCCAGGTGACTATCCTGCCATTCTGTTGTATACAACCGAATGGCAGGATAGTCACCAGGGGGTATTTCATAAACAGGTTTAGACGGCTAAACTGGCCTAGCCGACTAGAATAGCAATGCTTTAACATTACTGCTTAGTCGACTATCTGACCGTAGTCGGCTATATGTGGTTTATGAAATACCCCCCTGGGGCTAGGGACTAACTAGTCGAGTTTTGACCCTGTTGTTGTTGTTGTTTTGTCAGACAACTGTTCCTTGCTTTATCATACTTTTAGTATTTACCCTTTTTATCACCGGTTAGAGAGGACCCAGGGGCACGAAGAAAGGTCCTGTTCATTTTTTGCCATTGGTGCAACTAATATCTGCCTTGAAATTTAAAGGTATACTAATTTTAAAATATTGTAAACAAATCGAAAACATGATTGTACCCGCGCGTTGCCTGCCGCCATGTCAAGACGGAGTAATCCAAATACATACAGGGGGCGCCACTTGATGTACTGATAGAAAACAGACAAGACCGTGTAGCAGGTACGGCGTAAGACTACCATAGTTATTCAGACGAATCTATTTGTTTACCCAAATCCATTTTGTTAGACCACATTTTTTTGTCTGATAAAGGAAAAACATATTTTCTTGCAAAATAAACAACTTACACTCAGCCTTTTGCTGTGGCTAAAAGTAAACAATATTCTAGGAGCATCACATTATTTATTTAAGAAATAATGGATTGATTCTATGCGTATACGCTGTGATAACTGCAAGAAAAAAGGAAGTGTACATTGACGAGGGCCGGAGGCCCGAGTTCAAAAAGTGTGGACACTTCCTTTTTTCTTGCATATGGTGACTGATTTGTGCCATTTCGCGTTTTCGCTGCGAGAATTAGAAAGCGAAAACGCGAGAATACGAAATAAAACTAAAATCTCGCCGTGAGAATGCGAAAACACGAGAATAAAAGATAATATCGCCGCGAGAATGCGAAAACACGATAAAGAACATAATCTCGCCGCGAGAATGCAAAAACTCGAAAATGAGCAAAAAGTGCTTTATTTGTGCCGTTTTCGCCGCGAGAACATTTTGCACTTGGTTTAGAGAAGAGAGATTATGTATGTCGAAGAAAATCAAACGTGTACGATAAGAATCATACCTTTATGTGAAACGACTTGCAGAGAAAGTATAAAAAAAAAACACATGTAAACTGTCAAATCACATGGGAAACATTTTCACCGCGGTGGGAATGTTTCCACCGCGGAGAAAAGGTTCTCATCACGGAGAAAACCTTTCTCCGCGGTGAAAACGTTTCAACCGCGGTGGAAATTTTCCCATCGCCGTGGAGACATTTTCAACGGGGAGAAATTTTTTCTCCGCGACGAGAACCTTTTTTCCGCGGTATAAATGTTTCCCTTGTGATTTGACCGTTTACATGCGTTTTTCGGCTTTCTCTGCAAATCGTTTCACTTATGTTAAACGCTTGACATACAGAATTTCTCTTCTAAAAAACAAGTTTTCGCTTGTGCAAAATATACTCTCCCAAAAAAGAAACGCAACATCCAATTTTTTTTTCAAACATGATTTATTTCCAAAAATGTGCGTGATTGACACATGACAACAGAATCATGTTATAATGTAAATGTCCCATAATTGAATTTAAGCCGCTGATAATGGCTGTTGATCACACGTGACTTTCGGGTCAGCCTTTGTGTAACGCTACACGAGGAAGGCGTAGGGAAAAACGTAGGGCAGTTGCACGTGCGAATCACGTCGTATCTTTATGCGGGTTTAATGGGTATAAAAGACACACAACCGTTCAATTGAATTCAGTCGTTAAATTGTTTCACGAAGTTGCTACAATATGCCAAGACTAGACGCAGCTACCCGGAACGTCGTCATTGGTCGTCTCCTGGTCGGCGAATCACAGAATGCAGTCGCTAGACTTTATAATGTTCACCGGAGCACGATTTCCAGACTGTTGCAACGGCACCAGCAATACGGTTCAACAGCTGATCGTCAACGTTCTGGCCGACCTAGGATCCCATCAGCAGCCCAAGATCACTACATCCGGTTACTTCACCTGCGAAACCGGACCAAAACAGCAACAGAAACAGCATCAAATATCCCAGGTCTCCGTCGAATATCGGCACAGACTGTCAGAAACCGTCTCCGTCAAAACGGCTTACGCGCCAGACGTTCTTACTTTGGCATAGTACTTAGACGCCAGCATCGACTTGCAAGGGTCCGATGGTGCAACAGGTTAAGGGACTGGAATCTGCGAAACTGGAGGCGAGTCTGGTTCAGCGATGAATCAAGATTCCGGCCGTGCAGAGAAGAGATGGTCGTACACGAGTTTACAGACGCCGGAATGAGAGGTTCGCAAGGAACTGCGAGGAAGTGTGATGGTGTGGGGTGCCATATCCTGTGCCCGAAAAACTCAACTGGTGCACATTCCCGGCAACCTTAACGCCGTTGGATACACATATGAGGTTTTGACAACACATATGCTGCCCGTAATGGACCTCCGTAGGGAAATTTTTCAGCACGATAACGCTCGGCCGCACACAGCTCGTGCTACTGTTGAATTTCTAGCCAACCAGAACGTAACAGTGCTCCCCCGGCCATCCAAATGGCAGCAGGTCACAGTTTCATTTTCCTTCATTTCCCATTTGCGGTAATGTTAATGTCTGCTCTCATAGCACCTTCCCTAACTTTCGTTGAACCAAATCCTTCGGTGGGGGCCTTGAACAGTCCTTTGGCAGTATTTTAAGCACCATTTGTTCATATGTTGAAGGTAGAAATTTTGAGATACGAGTAGAATCAGCTGATAGGGGTGTCTTTGAACATATACCTCCGCTCATAACAAACCAAAGCACCCCCAACTACCAGATCTCCATCCACCTGAACTGGTCCCATTCCACTTCTAAAATCATTTCCAGACAGTAATTCAACCCCTGTCCTTCCATAAAAACTACAAAAATGCCCAGAAAAAAATGCAGGGGGCCAGGAAAAAATAATTAAAAAAACACACAAAAATATCTGGAACTTCTTTAATTTCCGGAAGTGACAAACTGTGACCTGTATCCAAATCACCAGATTTGAACCCAATAGAACATTTGTGGGATGATTTGGATAGACGCGTGCGCAGTCGTCATCCAGCCCCGCAAACTCTGCAAGAACTGCATAGTTATTTTAGTCCCTAAACGATTTTCCCTAAGCCCTTGTGTTTTAGTGTTCTTGACTATATATTATGGATAATGGACATAATACGGTTCGTTTGTAGTTGCCGGGCTTCTTTTAGCCCATGTATCATAGGTTTACTTTATTACAACAATTTATGATGGGGTATAAAGGTCTAAATGATATACCTCTTTTTAACACAATTAGAAACTTGTCTCCGTGGTTATTTTAGACAAGAAGATTTTCCCTGTGCCCGTGTGTTTTAGTGGTCATAAATATACATATGAGCCGGCCGGCTGTTGCGACTTTTGACATAACTGGGTCACCCGCAATTTAACGAGGCTAGATTATGCTTCAGTTATTTTCCTTTGTTCAAAACGTTGAAAGAAGATTTAAGGCCTCTTTGAGATTAATATTTTTGCCAAGCCATGTCAGCGAGGGTCGATGCTTTTCCGACAAAATTGAAACTCTTGTTTGAGTAATGCTATAGCCAAAAATGTGTGACAACTAAGTACGTATACAGACAAAACTTGTTTGCCTTGATGTATAGGCTACCGGTTACTCCCTAGCAATTGACGAAGGACACCACCATCGGGATAATATACATCAATCAACGTGTCTCACATCGGGGACTTATTCTTTCTTGGCTACCGTGAAAGTTCGAAAGTTCTGCTTGACCGTTCTCCAGTCAATTCAATTTTATTGTACAAAACACCAAATATGTGGCAGTGTACTACAACAAGAGGTTATGTACTATATAGCTATTACATATGCAGCTACTATGACAATTATTTAGACTTAATGAGATATGTAAACTAGACATACAATATAGTATATATAGACAAGGTCTAACATTTTATCCTGAGTAAAGATCAGGACTTCCCTTTAAGTCTAGACTTTAGTAACTCAAAGCACTCATATATATGCCGTGCTATGATAGGAGCGAATAGAGATGGCGGATCCAGTAAAAAACAAAGCAAGTCTGAATCGGCCATCTTGGAGATATTCATGGAAAAAACATTTAAAGAGATCTCAAGTTTCTGCCAAAGAGGGGTATAAATGGGACAATCTAAGAGGAAATGTTGCTCATCCTCCACCAAGGAAGGACAAAATGGACAAAAACGTTGAGTTGTTGGGGTGCGAGCACCGTGTATACGCCTATAACTCCCGCGTTCTATTTCTAAGGCGTGGCAACTCAAACGCAAAGATGAGAGTGCTTTTTTGTGATTCCTGATTTTCACAGATTTTAGATATTCTGAAATAGTAATGTCTTCTTTAAAAGTCCCATAGGTGCGCAATTTACTACTAGAGTGCAAATAGGCATGACTAACAGCTGACCTAAAAACAGACTGAAATTGATAGCTTAGCGCTTTTTTGTATGCTGAAATACTGAAGGGACAATTACTGAAGCCAAGACTAGTCCGCAATATGTTGAGTGGATTGAAGGATAATTTCTGATACGCCCGCACGGGCTTCTTCAATACCACGTCAACATAGGGTGCATTTGAAAAATCTAAGAGTTGCTCTCGGAATTTTAAAAAAATGATAACTCGCAACTTTTAAACAATACTCACCTAAAATTTTGTCCGAAAGCATCTTTGATAATCCCTTCGTAGAGCTAAACCATCATCTGTGACCATACACATCGCCAAACAACGAAATTCTTAAAGTTTAAATTCCCTTTGCGTTATCACAGCCGTTACCGGTTGTAGTGGCGAGCATGATTTGAAAGTTCGCGGTAGATGGCGGTGTGATCGCCCGAGAAAATGTAGTCAACACAGACGGAATTCAAACTTAGCGAAATTCGCTGCTAACAGATTTTAAGGTCACATATGATGGTTTAGCTCTACGAAGGGATTATCAAAGATGCTTTCGGACAAAATTTTAGGTGAGTATTGTTTAAAAATTGCGAGTTATCATTTTTTTAAAATTCCGAGAGCAACTCTTAGATTTGTCAAATGCACCCTATGTTGACGTGGTATTGAAGAAGCCCGTGCGGGCGTATCAGAAATTATCCTTCAATCCACTCAACATATTGCGGACTAAGCCAAGACATTCGTTAACGTGCCGAATATGGGCCGTGAGAGATAATTTGGGGTGACTGATTGCGAGCTTTTCGTCCTCAATCATGGCCTTGTGAATAAGTCTATCAACAGTAGAATTTTGAAGACGATGGAAATAGTTCAACATGCTTAAAATAATATCATATGTAAACGGAAGAACACCTACTTCAGCAAACGCACCTATATTACTTCTTTGGTTAGGTAGGTCTAGTATTGATTTACACATTTTTATCTCGCCTTTTGGCC
Source organism: Lepidochitona cinerea (assembly GCA_963971465.1). NCBI lineage: Eukaryota > Metazoa > Mollusca > Polyplacophora > Chitonida > Tonicellidae > Lepidochitona > Lepidochitona cinerea. The sequence goes on from OZ020553.1 coordinate 47,428,471, forward strand.
ACGTGAGTAATGTTTGCTTGTGTGCATTTATTTTCTCTTATCTCTTTAGTCCGGGTTTCTAACTCCAAAATTACTATTTTTTTATTCTTACGGCCGTATTTTGGAGTCAGGGTTCACTGCAATCAAAAAGCCGGAGTTGGCTGCCCGCTCAGAAGTGGGCAGTATGTGGTCGGATTAGACAAAGAAATAGCAATATAACCTACTCAGATCGTGTCTAAACGGTCATAATCACTTTCATGGATAATTTTGCTACCTGCCAGTGCCTGATATGGACGAGCAGTATCGGCCAGTAAACATTATTCTTCCACTGAATTCACATTTGCCTTCTCCAGTCTCAAACTCTCTGCCTTTGATGACGTAACACTGTTTAGCGGTTTTTCAATTTTCAAACGTTAAATTCACATTACAAAAGGCTAAATTATTAATGAATGTCGTACTGACACTATTTGGGTTAGTTATGTTGTTATTTACTGTCTAAATCTGACCGCAAACTGCCCGATCAAACTGCCCGTGCAGTCTACTCCGACTGTTTGATTGCAATGAGCCCTGACTCCAAAATACGACCGACAGTACGAAAAAAAAAGTAATTTTGGAGTCAGAAACCCGGACTATTTTCTCTTGTGATTTTTTTTTCTTTGTGCCACGATTCAGCTGTTTTGTATTCTCTGAAGGAGGGATAAATGTATTTAGGCTTACCAAAGGGTCTCAGTTGGCAGAGCAGTAGTCTCTCTGCCCGACAAAGGCCTTCCATCGGTGGGTCGCGGTTTCGAATCCCACCCAGTCCAAAAAAAACAAGAAGAATTCCTGAGTGGCTTTTCAGTAGCTTATCTCTCATTACTCTATAGAGTTAAAACATTTCATCATTTTTGGCAGGACTGAATGTGATTGGAACCCGCGACCCATGTGTTGGACTTGAAGACTATTGTAAGTAGTCTCATTGAGCCGCCGAGGTCACGGGTTCATATCCAAATTCATTTTTAAAAGGTAACAACGTTGTTTTGTCCAAGAACATTCCTGGCTCTATGATCTACATCAACTATACACATTATGCGAAGAAGGAAACAAAGTAATTCGGACCTCGAATATTCCTTGGTATATTGTCGAGTAACTCCATGTCTCTTCGACTAGCAAATGCCACTAAAACAAGAATATGTACCACACTTTACAAACAAACAAGCTGTTAATCTTAAAGTTTTTTTTAATTGACATAACGGGTCATTGGATATTTGTTTATTGCCTTCTTTTATTAATGTACAATTACGACATTAGACCTATTTTGTATAGCATATTTGAATCTCTATCTGTGACGTCATACTTGAGTAATTAGATTGTACCATATAGCTATATTGTTGGACGACGCTGGTTCCCTATCCCGGCAATCTTTGTGAATTGTGGTTAAAATGGACGGGACATGGTTGGCCAGGTGCATATGCGAGTTAAAGCGATAATCCATCAGTCCGACACAGGCCTTCCATCAATGCAGCTCGGGTTCGAATCCCACTCGGTCGCCGTATATGTGGAAGAGTTGCCAGGTACTCGTCAAAGTTCGGGGGTGGAAGAGACAGGGAGGTCCTCCCAGCAAAGAGCCCGGTTTTCTCCCCCATTAAACCTGGCAACGCCGCCATATAGGTGAAATCATATGTGTTTTTCCCAGGCAGTCGTTAGGAAGTTTCAATTTCAAAATTTATAAAGTTTTGGCTTCATTTTGTATTTTCAACATGAAATTCTGCAATGTAAAAGTAAACTCCCAGCCTGCATGGGCTACACCCCAGCGTCCTAATGATTTGAAGCGTGTGAGCGATCTAACAGTACAGTATTATTTGACTGACTTTACTTGTGAAATAGATATGAATGATCTGGTTTGAGGGACACACAAAATCTACCGAGCGTAAACTACAGACAAAATGACTTGAAAACGGATACTCAAATACTGAAGTTCACCAGTTTCTGATCGCGTTCGGTCTTGTGTAATTTTAGTGGTTCAACTGGTAATAAGTTTGTGTGAATCGGCTTTCTTAAAGGCCCACTTGCCGCCGTAGGCTGTTTGACATTTGTTAAGAAAATCAATTTGCACGAGCTTACTACAGCTAAAACCACTAAAATTAAACATAGCACACATAAAGCGTGTCCAATTAGGTTTAGAATGTATAAATTACGGGGAAAAACAAACGAAGAATCGAAGCTCGATTACAACAACACCGATCAGCGTTGGTTGACTTAAGTGTTGGATTACCCTCATTCAAGCTTTTTTGTCTGTGGTTTGCACTCGGCAGGCTTTTATAGTCCCTCTTACTCGATCGTTAGTATGTATTTCTTCGATAAAGTTCGTAAAATTATACTGTGTCGTTAGATCGCCCACACGACTCAAACCCTTACGGCACTTTTGCACACGATCAGGTTCGAAGTTTGTTGACATTACGGGTACCTCAAAAATCTGTTTTTCAATTTCAAATTAAAAATACTAAATGAAGTCAAAACTTTCAATTTCTGGTAAAAATAGAAAGTTCCTAACTTTTTCTGTCTGGGAAAAATACAGAAAACCGTCCACTGTTTTTAATGTAAACAGCCTTCTGGATTTTCGCGGCAAGTGTGCCTTTAACAAATGTTGGAACGGCCACGCAGTGCTATCTTCTGTTTATATTTTCAGACATCAAATGAAGAGGATCATAGGTGTTGAAACCCTCATGTCCAAACTACGCTTGTTCGTTCTAATGACTTTAGGAGTTGGATGTCTTACTTTGCTCATGCTGTTGTCTGGACAATCACACACATACTTTAGGTCTCAGATCCCAACTTCCAATAGGACCCCAACTTCCTATTGGATCCCAACTTCCAATAGGACCAAGCATATCAGTGGTTTTCAGAAATCGTATTCCTATAAAATTGCCTCCTTACCTGCACATAGTTACCTGGACAAAACTAACTTTGTACAAACTGGCCCGCCATTGGCAAATTTTATGGAAGGAGGTAACTCTAATGGAAAACGGATTTTGGCCTGGACAACGTTTTTCGGTAAAGTCGATTGGATTCCTAAAGAGATATGCAAAGGACGTCAGAAGACTTGTGTTTCGACGACGAACAAAGCGGATATTTCAAAGGTTGACGGAATCGTTGTTCATCCTCGAGACTTAAGAAGTAGACATGATTTACCCTCTTCTCTTCTCCCACATCAAAGACTCATCTATTTATTGCAAGAGTCTCCGTACAACACGGGTATCAATGTGGGAGATTATAACGGAGTTTTTAATTGGACTTCAACTTATAGATCTGACTCCGATTCCCCCTTCAAACTACACAATATTGCGCAAAAAGAAATACCTATGACTGACATCAACTATAATAAAACTATCGCTGACATATTGCAATCTAAATCCAAGCTTGTGGCTTATATGAACAGTAATTGCGGCGCACCGCACACAACCAGACTAGCATACCTCAAAGAATTAAAGAAATACATAAAGGTAGACACCTACGGTAGATGTGGAACGTTGAAGTGTCCAAGAAACACTGTGAAATGCACGAAGATCATGTCAGAGTACAAGTTTTATTTAGCTATGGAGAACGCCAATTGTCGTGATTACATCACGGAAAAGGTAAACGAGCCCTTACTGAAGTGGAGATCCGTACCGGTTGTTATGGGAGGATCGCATCCAAGCGAATACGAAAAATTATTGCCCCCGGATTCTTATATTCACACGGCGGCATTTTCAAATGTCTCTCAGTTAGCGGAGTATCTTTTGTTCTTAGACAATAACACGGAACAATACAAACGTTATCATCGGTGGCGGAAAACCTACCACTCCAATCACCATAATTGGTGTGCCCTATGTACAAAATTGCACGATACATCACTCCCTATTCAGACCTACACGGATTTCAAAGGCTGGTACCAACAAGATGTATGCAAAGTTTGACAACCGAGAATGATTAAAGGCCTTCTAATTTGTCAGTTTATGTTTATTCTGATTTTTCAAACGCAAATAAAACGGGATTTTGTTAATCGTTAACCGGTTCCGTCCTTTCACTGACAACTTTTTGTTTCTTCTGATCTTCACACGCATATTAAACTGGATTTTGTTAATTGTTAACCGGTTCCGTCCGTTCACTGACAACTTTTTGTTTCTTCTGATCTTCACACGCATATTAGGCTGGATTTTGTTAATTGTTAACCGGTTCCGTCCGTTCACTTACAGCTTTTGGTTTCTTCTGATCTTCACACGCATATTAGGCTGGATTTTGTTAATTGTTAACCGGTCCCGTCCGTTCACTTACAGCTTTTGGTTTCTTCTGATCTTCACACGCATATTAGGCTGGATTTTGTTAATTGTTAACCGGTTCCGTCCGTTCACTTACAGCTTTTGGTTTCTTCTGATCTTCACACGCATATTAGGCTGGATTTTGTTAATTGTTAACCGGTCCCGTCCGTTCACTTACAGCTTTTGGTTTCTTCTGATCTTCACACGCATATTAGGCTGGATTTTGTTAATTGTTAACCGGTTCCGTCCGTTCACTAATAACGATTAGTTTCATGACGTAGAAATAACTGTTTTGTATGTACACACGTATTCTCTTTAGCCTGTTTATTTCTCCGTGGTCACAAGGGACTAACTGTATACTGTTTTGTAAGGTTGTTCAGTATTTTGGTTCCCAATCTTTATTACTTTATTTGTATGGCGACTTTACCGTAGGTCTAGTACGTAGTAGTGGGTGAATGGTCTGGGTACCATGCTATTTGTTCACCGGCCACCGGCGATAATCACCGGCCAATAGTTAGGTTATAACGGTGACCAGCTTTGGAAGACGCAAATGGTTCAATAATTAGCGCATGTATACATAGTGTAGTCATATCATGCGGCAAAATTATGACTGAAATGATTGACTTTATCTTCTTGAGTCAATGTAATACTATACATATTCGTACCTCGCCTAGAAGATGAATTGACTACTGTCGTGGATTTCAGGCAACGTTCAAACCACCTCTTGTCGGCTCATCAACATACCACTTACAGATAAAAATTGATCTTTTTACTCATAAGTAAGGCGACAGAATACAGCTCATTAATTGGCTGGTCAAGGACTTTGTTTGGGTAATTGGGGGCCTGTCCGGTAATAAGACGTGGTATATGGGGGCGTTCCGTGTTTGTTCTGTTCTCAAGGTCAAATTGATTTGAGCGAGAGAATCTATATGGTATGATAGAGACAGGCGGTAGTAAATTGATTTTGGGCAGTGTTGAGTAATTGAAAAGTCACATTGTTTTCAATGTATTAATCTGAAAAAAAGAAGGCAACTTGAGTTTCGGCTCACAACACGGTAATTCCATTTTCTGGATATGGATCAAAGTGTCAGTTATTCTTGACAACAGCGTGAACGTTCAGTTTAGTAGAATGCCAAGCGAATGCCAACGACTACGGGGGTATTTCAGATAGCTAACTTACGAAGTCTGTGGTCTCTGAATGTCCAATTCTGCAAGTTCCCAAAGTTTATTGGTTATTATTTACCAAACTATGTGTTTGGTAGATTGGTTGATGTTTTACCCCGCACTCAAGATTATTTCACTTAAATGGCGGAGTTGCAAGGTTAAGTGGGAGAGGAAACCGGGCTCTTTGCCCGGAAGAAACCCCGACCTTCGGCGAGTACCCGGCAACTCTTTCACATACGGCGACCGAGTGAAAAATCCGCTCAATATTTTTTCAATTTTTATTTTGTCGACCCGTGCCGCATAGACGGAAGGTCTGTGTGGGACTGAGGGACGATCACTCTAACCCACTGGACCACCCAGGCCGTCCAATGTGCTTGGTGTGTATGAAGAATAAAATATTCAGTAGAAGTATAGAGGTAGGTTTTGTGTGCGTTATTTTATATCATAGGGCTTAATGCATACTTTTATGTGATGGTCAAGATGGTTAAATCCCAGCTACGCTATAAGCAACATCTACATTCAGTCAAACGAGTTTAATACGACTTTTGAATTCATTTGCAGCTGATGTATTTACTTCTAGTTTCACCCAGGCTGGAGTTTCAAATAGAGGTTCCAGAGCGAGCCGTTACACCCTTACAGCCTGGTCTTTTGACTTTAATGTGTTTTGTCCTGATAGCATAATGTTAAGTAATAACGATTTGCGAACAAATTCGAAAAAACGCATAAAATCACCTAAAACAAATTTCCAGCGCAGTGAGAAAATTTTTTCTGCGGCGGAAATGTTTATACGGCGGAGAAAAGTTGTCTTTGCGGCGGTTTTTACCGCGGTGAAAGGTTCCTTCTGCGTGAGAACCTTTTCTTTGCGGTTATAAATCACGTGATATCTATATCATTTGAATTGCCCTCACGATGAAAACGTTTCCACTGGGAGGAGAAAAGGTTTCCACAGCGGAGAAAACTTTTCTGCGCTTTTAGTGGGAACCTTTTCTCAGCGGTGAGAGCCTTTTCTCCATTGTGTAAACATTTCCACAGCGGTATAAATATTTCCCTTGTGATTTCCAGTTTAATTGCGGGTTTCGAATATCTGCGCAACTCGTTCTAGCTAATACGCATGTTATTTTTTATTGGTTTTATATAACACACATTTCAAAACCAAGGTCCCATCTGTAGAAGATTCGGATACTTGCCAAAAAACATCTGAAATACCAAAATTCAACGCATGGCACTAATAGGCCTCCTACGTCTGCGTGTGACAGTTGATATTTGCAATGGCAATGCTGCATATGCTTAAAAGTTGGCCACATTTGCATACCAGGGGGCTGTTTCTCAACATATTTACGACCGACGTAAGTTCAATCCAAGGTTTACTGTCATAGCAACATATACCTTCAACATTACGTTATGACCAGGCGCAAAGTTAGGCCAGTGTTGAGAAACAGTCCCCTGATTACGTCATTGGGGTATATGGACACAGGTCACAGTTTCTCACTTCCGGAAAGAAGTTCCAGATATTTTTGTGTGTTTTTTTTAATTATTTTTTCCTGGCCCCCTGCATTTTTTTTCTGGGCATTTTTGTAGTTTTTATGAAAGGACAGGGGTTGAATTACTGTCTGGAAATGATTTTAGAAGTGGAATGGGACCATTTCAGGTGGATGGAGATCTGGTAGTTGGGGGTGCTTTGGTTTGTTTATAGCGGAGGTATATGTTCAAAGAGACCCCTATCAGCTGATTCTACTCGTATCTCAAAATTTCTACCTTCAACGTATGAAAACATTGTGCTTAAAATACTGCCAAAGGACTGTTCATGGCCCCCACCGAAGGATTTGGTTCAACGAAAGTTAGGGAAGGTGCTATGAGAGCAGACATTAACATTACCGCAAATGGGAAATGAAGGAAAATGAAACTGTGACCTGCTGCCATATTCAGGGATCTACATGGTCGCGTGTTTCTACACAGACAATTAAATAGGAGTGCAGTCATGTGTGTCACTGCAGAGGTTTGTAAAGAAGCGGTAACTACAAACGTACAAGGTCCCTTTATTGTAGTATCATTTTCGAGGACATCATTAAACTTCAGGGTTGTTCAAACGGTGGGTTAAATTACGTGACGTAACACAGAAATTCCCAAAACGGCATAGATATATCTTTTGTGTAACTTTCATAGCAACATATCTCTATAGCCGAGAAATCTGGGCTCTGCCGAATTTTTTTTTTTTTCGTATTCGTCATGTCGAATACGGGGGGAAAAAATTCGGCAGAGCCCAGATTTCTCGGCTACGTATCTCTACAGTATGGGTTGCCATGGCAGTTACGTAAAAACTTACGCTGTGCAGCTCAGTGAAACGGGCCCCAGACAGGTCTGCTATCAGTAACACAATTCACTTATATATAACAAAAACCTACGACTGAGTATAAAGGTCTAAATGAAATTCCTCCGAGCTTTTTAGGACAATTAGAAACTTGTCTCCATGTTTATTTTAGACAAGAAGATTTTGCCTTTGTCCGTGTGCTTTAGCGTTCATAAACATATGTGTAAAGCTCACAAAATGTTACACAAAACAAAAATTCCCTCACAGTTGCTCCGTGTAGTCGGGCAGTTTGTCAATCGGTCCAGGCGTATTCACAGCTGTATTTGGACAAACAATAAGTCTTTATAGGCTTAACAAACATGTCTGTTATATTGTTTGATCGCAACAGCTGTTTGTTTAAAAAGACTAAGTCAGGCTGCATTTCAATTAAATATTTGCTTAAAGAGACCCAATCAAATGAGTAGGCCTAACTATGCTGAAGAAATTAAGACGTTTTCGTTATTGATGAATGTCATTAATATTATAGGTTTCATATTTGCGTGCGGCTTTGAAACGAGAAATTCTTTATCGATCGTTCTTGACTTGTGCTAATAAGGACAACCAATAAACTAGCCGCACTCGTGTGTCTCTAGACTGTTTTACTTAAGGGTTTAATACCGCCGTAGCGGTGTTTGTTGCGTAACCCGATACCGTGCGCATTCTCGTGGTTTGACTCGGTACGAACCAACGTTCAGCGGTATCGGGTTATGCAATAAACACCAAGACGAAGGTATTAAAGTCGATTCTACCCCGATAATTGAGAAAAATGAGGAAAAAGCGACCTGTTGTTGATTGCCGTTCCTTTTCCCTCCCTCGGGCAGAGTGGGAACTTTTAACCAATCAACGATAAGCTTTGGTCACGTGCAACGCTTGACCCAGATATTTTGAAGCAGAATGACATAATGTCACTATGGCTACCGCTTTGACAGGCTGGGTTGCTGACGACGCTAGCGGGGGAAATGTTGTGAAATCAACCCTTTGGTGACTGTATACGTTCATGACAGCCCAGTTTTCAATATAAAAGGACAGAATATAACCACACTCACAACATTATCAGGTTAAATCCTTCATTTTGTATGATAACAAGCAAAAGATCACTTCTTCCGGGGGAGGTAAACCTACCAGCAGATGATGCACTACAGACTCGATGTTGTTTGAAAAGTCATCTCTACTTAACATGTATATTTGCACACGGCACGCACATGCGGGAGGGGTAGAATTACTCTCCTGTCAGGTAGATCCACGCATTAAACCGCCATAATAAGGGTGAGATAACTCGTGTAACCTCATCAGGCCAATTTTTATGCTATGCTTTACAAAGAGCAATTTAACAGTTTAACAACGGATTTCGAAGAAATCAACTGGTTCAGTGAAAAGAGGAATGTTTCAAAGATATAATAAGCGGTAATAGCTGAAAGGTAGTTGAGATTAAGGATAGTTAAGACTAAGCTTAAATCTGCAACGCGAATTTCTCCGACATATTTCATTAAACGCTATAACTACCAATAAGCATCATTCTGTCGAATACCCAGTAGTATATTTATGAACACTAAAACACACGGGCACAGGGGAAATTTTCTTGTCTAAAATAAGTATGGAGACGAGCTTCTGATCGCGTTAAAAAGAGGTATATCATTTACATGTATACACCTTTATATCCCATCATAAATTGTTGTAATAAACTAAACCCATGGTATTTTATTAGGTTGACGACAGGTAGGAGCTTGGCCTTAGTCAGTAAAATTTTCTAGAATACTTTGTAATATATTGTCAGTGTTCACGCATCTTCAGCTATGGAAAGAATATAGGTAGACTGAGCCCCATAGGTTCATGGGAAAAGAAATTGAACATTTTGGTTCCCCCCAGAAAAACCTACGTAGAATACAGACAAGGGAGTCTAGCCCTGATCGGTGGATCTTTCAAACACGTGTTCTTTTTATAAGCAATAAGCAAGCACTGATCTTTGAGTCAGCGGTCGAGCAATTTTACTTTGAAGTAGTTTGTATCCTTCTACTATAAGCTTGGCTATAGCGATGCTGGTCTTGTTATATATATAGTAATTTATGACAATTCACAAAACAAATGTTGTTTGTATTCTCCTTCTATTTTGTACTACCTCTCATTGAAGATCATTTTTCAGTTATACACTTGTGTTGCCAGGTTTATTAGCAACTCTTCCACATAAGGCGAAAAGAGTCAAAAATACACTCAGCATTTCTATTCATTTGAACCCCCGCCCCGTCGATGGAAGGCGTGAGTCGGACTGGGAGACTAACACTCTGCCGACTGAGCCACCGAGTCCCCGCACTTTCTTTGATGTGACATTCTTCTAACAAGACGCCTATACTTTTCTAGGCAGAATGATTTTTGACCGCCATTTGAATCCCTCCGAATAGCTATAAGGCGTGGAACCATACGCTTGTGACGTCATTAAGCAATAGGTCTATACGGGAAATATCAGGATAAGACAGAATTCAAATCGAGCATTTAAGTATTTCATTTTTCGACGACCTTGATTTAATAATACAAAACAATGACGGTTCAATATTAGATTCTCTTTTATTCCTTAAAAAGAGACAAAAAATACATCTCATAAAAACCTATCACATTTATCTCAATTGATGAATTATTTTGTTTTGATATAGCAGTCATTCATCGAAAATTTGAGTTAAATTTTTCAAGGACAATATTGCATTGCACAGTTTGTTGGGAGAAGGCAGGCGAACTTTACGTATGTCCTTCGAGATGATCAAGTTTTGATTGATTTATTGATTGTTTGGTGTTTTACGCCGCACTCCAGATTATTTCAGTTGCCAGGTTTAGTGGGGGGGGGGGGGGGGGGGAGAAACCGGGCTCTATGCCCGGAGGAAACCCACGACCTTCCGGTTGTTACTGGCAACCATCCCACATAGGTCGTTCGAGTGAAAACCCAGTCAGAAAATTTTCCATTTTTTTTGGACTGAGTGGCATTCGAACCCGCGACCTATTGGTGGAAGGCTGTTCAACGCTTTACCTACTGAGCAACGGAGGCCCCACCATGTTTTGAAAACACGGGTCTGGTGCCGATGAGGCTTGCATATATATACACTTAATAAGAATACTTTACAATTAAAAAAAATATTGGATAAAAATACATAAATTCCGGTGACAAATATATAATTAAAAGAAAATATTCAAATAGGGGCACATCATTTTGGGACTCTATATCACAAAAAATAAATGTGTTTCTGCTTTTGTACAACTTTTGGACAAAAATTAAAATACAATAGATAATCAGAATGACTAGCTTTGATCGTTACATACCCCAGACTATTAAGGGTCCATATTTTCAGCTGCGGAAACTAGGAGTATATAGGCCTATATATTTTAGGAGAGAGATATACCTATGGTGATTGATTGATGCTTTAAGCAAAGAGAGTAGATTGACAAGAGTGCTCACTTCGTCCGCGCCATGTTGAATTTGAAGTGACACGATTCGATTATTAGGAACCTCCGTTCTCTAGGGGGCGCCCTACAGTCGAATCGTGTACAGTAGGAACACCCTTCCGCTAGGGGGCCAGAAGAACATGCCGGCAATGCTGATTGGACGAAGTGACCACTCTTGTGAATCTACTCTCTTTGCTTTAAGCCGAACTCAACATTATTTCCCATTGGGTGGGAACGTTAGACGGATAGTCCGGGTTTCTGACGGCTGTCAGTATAAGAAAAACAGTAATTTTGGAGTCAGAAACCCGGACTAGTTTGACTGGTACCCTTCCAGATAGGCTGGTCAAGTGAAAACCATGCACAGAATTTTTTTCCCAATTTTTACTTCGAGTCAAAGAGTCTGACAAGATGGGTCATAACGATTCATACATACAGTGTGTGTATGTCAATAACTAATAGTATCCAAACCTATAGACAATTTGTAAAAGTTAGTTGTGTCACACTATGCAAACGTCTTGCTGGTACCATCCTTTAAAGTCTTTGTACACCTGGTTAGGGAGGGAAGGGTCGTGCAATTTCTCGCACATATCGCACCACATATCATGGCGACCCGATTGATGGGTTTTCCGCCACCGATGATAACGTTCATATTGGTCCGGGTTTTTGTCTAAAAACAAAAGATACTCCGCTAACTGAGACGCATTGGCAAATGCGGCAGTGTGGATGTAAGAATTCGGAGGCAATAAGTTTTCATAGTCGCTTGGATGCGATCCTCCCATCACAACCGGCACGGATCTCCAGGCAAACAGAGGCTGGTGTACTTTCTCGGTAAGATAATCACGACAATTACCACTCTCCATAGATAAATAAAACTTATACTCGGACATAATTTTCGTGCATTCTTCGGATTTTCTAGGACAGTTCAATGTGCCACATTTACCGTAGGTGTCTACATGAATGTGTTTCTTTAATTCCTCAATGTACTTTAACCTCGTTGTGTGGGGGGAAACACAGTTACTGTTCATATAAGCCACAAGCTTGGGTTTCGAAGCCAATATCTCGGTTGAAATTTTGTTAAAGTCTATATCAGACAGTGGTGTGTCTTTTTGAGCAATGGAAATAAACCTAAACGGTGAATCAGAATCGGTTCTATAAGTTGAAGTCCAATTAAAAACTCCGTTATAATCTCCCACATTGATACCCGTGTTGTACGGAGACTCTTGCAATAAATAGATGAGTCTTTGATGTGGGAGAAGAGAAGAGGGTAAATCATGTCTACTTTTTAAGTCTCGAGGATGAACAACGATTCCGTCAACCTTAGAAATATCCGCTTTGTTCGTCGTCGAAACACAAGTCTTCTTCAGACCTTTACAGATCTCTTTAGGAATCCAATCGACGACGTCGAAAAAGTTTGTCCAGGCCAGAATCCGTTTTACACTAGAGTTAACCTGATTTGTCGCGGCATTTAAAGACGGGGGGTACGTTTCTACAAAGTCACTTTTCGGCCGGTATTTAAGGGCTGATTTGGAGCTGAGTGTTTGTATGTTTTGTCTCTGAATCTCCAACCATCTCTCAAACTCTGCGTCATTGCTTTTCAGATAAACAATCCCTTTCCCCGTAGAAAAGTTGGTTATCTTGTAACTTCCAGTTTTGATGGAAAAGCTTTTTATTCTCTGAAGGAATTGAAGTTCTTGTGGTTCTACCGACCGGTTATTAAAAATCATGGATACAAGAAAAAGGCCTGCGACAACTGACGCCAACCAAAGCAGGGATTTGAATGACAAAGTCCGCATGGTGAAAGAAATCTGCAAGCAAAAAAGAAGAACTTGTTGTAGTTTAAATCATATATAAGAACATTAACAAGCACAACTTTGTATTGTTTTAAGTGGCATGAGCTGCCAAGTGCCAAATAAAGGGAAAATTTCATTAAAGCAGAATTTGCTGAGTTTTCCTCATTTTTGTCATGAAGTACGAAATATCTATTTCTCCATATATCCACTCCCAATGAAGCAAAATGACTCTTTATCACATTTTAAATCATTATTAAAACATAGGTTAATCTATGATATGGTATAGCATAAATTTAACACTGATAACATCTGGCACACCTTTGTTTCCTTACCGAAGTCCTAAGGGGTTTTAATCCCGCCATTGTTACGATAAATGTTAACTGTATAATTGTGGTGAAATAAACGTAAAAGCAATATTCAATTTTGGATATGTGTTAAGGTAAGAAACAAACACTAAAATGTACACATACATCCCTGCTGTTTGAATTTTGACCGAAAGCTCGCAATTTGGGTTCGTGTGGGTAACTGGCTATACCGGTACCGATATACTTTATCTTAATGTCAAAATATTAACGTTTCAAGGTACTTCATACCCTCAACTTCTTAGGACGATCACAAATTATGGAAAAAAAACCCACTTTAACATATATAGACTTCCGTACTAAATACTAAATAACTACTATAGTCAGGGCTGAACTCCCTTGCCTACCTTATAGGTATTTCTGGGGGAGCCAAATTTTCACTTTCTCTTCCCATGATCGTATTGGGTTTATTATTAATCTATCGATATTCTTATCATAGCTGAAGATGCGTAAACCTTGTCAATATATTCTATAACAAAGCGTTCCAGAAAATTTTACCGACTAAAGCCAAACTCCTGGCTGTCGTCAACCTAATGAAATATCACGGGTTTTAGTTGGTTTAGTAACAGAATTCTATAAATCGATAAATTGCGATCGCAGGCAATCCCCATGGGGGCCGTTTCACAAAGCAGTCGCATCGCAAACGAAGCCTAGTTGCCAATGGATACCATATTGAAGAGACACGACGTCATGGCAACTGCGAGTGATCGCACTGTGCGACGGCTTCGTGAAACGACCCCGAGGCCCTTATCTAGGCTGATTTTGAACCCCATTTTTGGGAATTGGAGGTCTGCAGTTTGGGTGCCCAAACCATGGAAAGAGAAAAAAATGTTGTGACCGCTGCTTTCAATATTGAATACAAGTAAAAACTGCTCTGCAAAGTATTTAAAACAGAAATATTGGGGATAAATTAGACAGAAGTAGTTATTTAAAGCAGGAGTTATCTCCATGTAACGCCAATGGACCTTGGGGCGGTGGGGGTTGTTAGCTTTTACAAATTATGTACCGTTCAATGTACCATTAAAATGTTAAATAATTAAAATGTTGTTTCATAATAAATTAAAAAATAAGACTTTAAAAGAACAAACTTACAGGTTAACTCTCTTCTAACTTTTATAAGAGTAGACTGACATTCAAACTTTCGCTCGGTGAGAGAAAATGTTACATCTAGGCAATAAACTATAAAGGTAATTGGATGAGGCTTCGTAGAAAAACCGGGACACACAAAAACCTGATCTCTTTTGTTATGCGAAGATGGACTATAAAATAGGTTGTACACATTTACATTACTATTCAAAGGTATATGTTTAAGCTAGGCGTACGTAAAGTAAAGTTTGTTTTTGTGGTTAACGTTTGGCGTGTGAGTGATTTGGGTTTTACGTCCTGCTCAACAGTATTTCACTTATATGAAGACGTTGTCTCCTTGTTGCAGGGCGGATTTCCACCGCTCTTTTATGTGCTGTCTCGCCGAGACGACTTGCCGAAGACAACCAGCAAGCCCCCTCACCTCACCCAGTCACAGTATACTGACACCGGGCCAACCAGTCGCTGCTCTAACTCCTATTGCTGAGCGCCAAGCGAAGCACCAACAGCTACCACTGTTAAAGTCTTTGGTCTGACTCGACCGTACATTCTTCATTGTACTGAACACCCAAACAATGGGTATGGTACAGGGCGACAATAGTGAAAAAGTGAAATACAATACGAAAGAATAAAACATCAGTAGGCCAACTATATAATCAATGCACTGGACAAGGTATGGTATAGTTGAAGATCCATAGAACAGATAAGGCCTAGTTGACCATTCATATAAAGCTCCAGAGATTATTTGACCTCTAAGCGCTAGATTTCCCTACGAACGCGCGTTCACTGGCAGGCCAATTAAGCGCTGAACAGAAAGGTGCCCTTGCCAGTATAGACAGACTCGTCAATAAGCGGCAGTCTGAAATGTTTGAAAGTCGTAATTGGGGTGAGGTAAAAAAAAAGAAGACACCATAGGCATCTCGGCCTTTCAAAAGTTCAGAAAATGTTTTTTTTCTAGCAGGGCTTTTCGTATGCTACCGACAAACCGTCCATCTTTGTTTTGTTCATTACCGATGTGTTTAAGTAAACTGAATTGTGATTGGTCAAATTTCTGTGGCGGAAACAGTCAAAGTTTACATGCATATCAAAGTAGAAACGACGCTTTTCCGTCTATCTGGCCCAGGGGTAAAACTGAGCGCAAGCGGCCGATAATCCTATGGAGCAATCGCTATTGTTGTTGTTTTAGACCAAACACGGCGGAAAGCAGTCTAATAATTTGTTATCTTCACATTGCCCCTCCTTGAATTAGCAGAATTCTTACCGTACCTTAAATCTAAATTTTACAATAGACAAATACATGCGAGTACATTTGCGTGACCAGATGTTTGGTTACGAGGTTTTTAATAACATTATCAATTCGCCAGATCGATTTTCTGACAACACTATATGTATAGTTAGTGAGAAATCTGGCTTGTTTGCAGTCCAGTTTGCCACATATTCAGCGCAGCTATCAATAAACTTTCCAATAAATATTCTCCGGCTGTTACGCACGGCTGAAAATTATGATTTTACTACTACATGAATATGAAGCTTGTATTCTGATATCGCTTGCATATATATTTATGATCACTAAAACACACGGGCACAGGGAAAATCTTCTTGTCTAAAATAACCATGGAGACATTTTTCTAATTGTGTTAAAAAGAAGTATATGGTTTAGTCCG
This sequence comes from Lepidochitona cinerea, assembly GCA_963971465.1. Classification (NCBI taxonomy): domain Eukaryota; kingdom Metazoa; phylum Mollusca; class Polyplacophora; order Chitonida; family Tonicellidae; genus Lepidochitona; species Lepidochitona cinerea. The sequence continues at coordinate 47,444,563 of OZ020553.1, forward strand.
GGTTTCTGACTCCAAAATGACTATTTTTTTTATACTGACGGCGGTATTCCAAAATACGACCGCTAGTGTAAAAAAAAAATAGTCATTTTGGAGTCAGAAACCCGGACCATATTTCATTTAGACCTTTATACCCCATAAATTGTTGTAACAAACCAAACCTATGATATTTCATTAGGTTGACGACTGACAGGAGCTTAGTCTTGATCACTTGCATATATACATACTGTATTATTCTACGCTTTGAGGAAACGACTAAAAAAAAGTTTCACATGACGTTCAAAGGCCATAAACTGCTAAAATTTGGACTTTTTGCCATAGTTCCTTTCCTGTGTACAATTATTGAAAAGTCAGAATGTTGGCAGCTTATGTTATTTTAAAAGAAATCCTAAATTTGACTGTTTTTGGAAAGGTGTTGTGATGATCACAGATAAACATCTATCTTCGATAGACCGTTTTATGACGAGTTTTTAGATTTTTAAATCCTTTGCAGCTGGTTTGTTTAATTTTACTTTCAGTTAGACATGTTTCTCTAACAGGGGCTCCAGAATGGGTCGTTGGACGTTAACAGTCTAACATGTCAGGAGCATTGGGCATTTAGTATGACCCTGATTGGTCAAACCATATCTATGACGTAAAATCGGTTAAAATTCAAGTCATGCGTATCCAACTCTTTGCTACACTTTAAATTTGTTTAAATAAATAAAAAGGAATAAACGTAAGCTGATAAAAAATATCAACGATAGACAATATGAGTCCAACAAACTGTTCATTTCATGAAATTCGTCTCGATATCTTTCAAAATGAATAAGTTACTAAAGTTCCAATTAAAGTGGCATGAGCTGCCAAAATTCACACTTTTTTCATAACTTCTGATCATCACGACAATAAGAGGCTTTGAGGGTCATCGAAAAACGAAATGATTGACGTTGGAATGAGGAAAATCCACACAGTAGGTGGCCTGTACGAACCGAAAACGTGTTCGAAAAGTAAACAAAATTTAAATAACCGGGACGACCATTCATTCATTCTAATCCAAAGTTAGTTCTAAACAATACTTTATCGTACATTTTCGAGACTAGAAGCATCAAAAAACTTCTGAATTATACGTGTTGAGAAAAATAGCCAATAATTTCAACATTCTGTTTTAACGTCAAAATATCAACATTTTGGCAGCTCATGCCACTTTAAGTATATAGCGTTTGTGATTTAGTCACCGGATATAATACAGTGTATGTACATGTGCATACACGACTCGGAAAGGGTTAATGGGATATTAATTCAACAAGTTATATCCGACTCGTTATCTCCATTGTGCTATTTAATAATGTCCTGACGACATAATGAAACAAATATACCTTTGTCGAAATATTGAGATTGTCAATATGCGTTTGTTGAATTCATTCGGAGTTACTCTGCTATTGCATTATGCTACATTGTAAGCTATTTAAAGGATCAACAAGATAATGAAACAAGCAGACTGGTTTAAGGAATTCGGTTTTGCCTACTCCTTTCACTTTTTGTTTTAAATACGGAACGCTGCGGAGCGAAAAGGGACTCGTTGAAGAGTTGATCGACAATTCTACCCCTCCTGCATGTGCGTGCCGTGTGCAAATATACATGTTAAGTAGAGATGACTTTTCAAACAACATCGAGTCTGTAGTGCAACATGTGCTGGTAGGTTTACCTCCCCCGGAAGAAGTGATATTTTGCTTGTTATCATACAAAATGAAGGATTTAACCTGATAATGTTGTGAGTGTGGTTATATTCTGTCCTTTTATATTGAAAACTGGGCTGTCATGAACGTATACAGTCATCAAAGGGTTGATTTCACAACATTTCCCCCGATAGCGTCGTCAGCAACCCAGCCTGTCAAAGCGGTAGCCATAGTGACATTATGTCATTCTGCTTCAAAATATCTGGGTCAACCGTTGCACGTGACCAAAGCTTATCGATGATTGGTTAAAAGTGCCCACTCTGTCCCGAGGGAGGGAAAAGGAACGGCAATCAACAACAGGTCACTTTTTCCTCATTTTTCTCAATTATCGGGGTAGAATCGACTTTAATACCTTCGTCTTGGTGTTTATTGCGTAACCCGATACCGCCGAACGTTGGTTCGCACCTCGTCATACCCCTCGAATGCTGCGCATTCTCGTGGTTTGACTCGGTACGAACCAACGTTCAGCGGTATCGGGTTACGCAACAAACACCGCTACGGCGGTATTAAACCCTTAAACAATATATATATCTGGATTAAACATTAGGTTCAGGGCGGCCGTCACAGGGTTTAAGGGTTTAATACCGCCGTAGCGGTGTTTGTTGCGTAACCCGATACCGCTGAACGTTGGTTCGTACCGAGTCAAACCACGAGAATGCGCAGCATTCGAGGGGTTTGACGAGGTGCGAACCAACGTTCAGCGGTATCGGGTTATGCAATAAACACCAAGACGAAGGTATTAAAGTCGATTCTACCCCGATAATTGAGAAAAATGAGGAAAAAGTGACCTGTTGTTGATTGCCGTTCCTTTTCCCTCCCTCGGGCAGAGTGAGAACTTTTAACCAATCAACGATAAGCTTTGGTCACGTACAACGCTTGACCCAGATATTTTGAAGCAGAATGACATAATGTCACTATGGCTACCGCTTTGACAGGCTGGGTTGCTGACGACGCTAGCGGGGGAAATGTTGTGAAATCAACCCTTTGGTGACTGTATACGTTCATGACAGCCCAGTTTTCAATATAAAAGGACAGAATATAACCACACTCGCAACATTATCAGGTTAAATCCTTCATTTTGTATGATAACAAGCAAAAGATCACTTCTTCCGGGGGAGTTAAACCTACCAGCCGATGATGCACTGCAGACTCGATGTTGTTTGAAAAGTCATCTCTACTTAACATGTATATTTGCACACGGCACGCACATGCAGGAGGGGTAGAAATTAAGATTAATACTGCTCAAGTAGGAGAAACGAGGCTAATCCAGTAATTCACTATGGGTGAATTAACACAAAGTATTTGATCCAATGAAAAAAAAATTAACATAATAAAGTAGTAAGGAAACTCCGTAAATATTCATGGTGTAATCTAAATTAAATTAAGTCATCGTTAAAAGAATTATGAATATTTACGGAGTTTCCTTACTACGTACTACTAACAGCATGTCTTACGTCCGTTTACAATAAATAGACTTATTAAGTTTGCTACGTGCTTCTGGTCGAAATTCAATGACTTAATATGATATGAGTTTAAGTGAATCGTGTTACACAAGAGCTAAATTAATATGAGATAGGTTTAAGTTTAATTAAAGGGGCATGAGCTGTCAAAATGTTGATATTTTGACGTTAACACAGAATGTTGAAATTATTGGCTATTTTTCTCAAGACATATAATTCAGAAGCTTTTTAGTGCTTCTAGACTCGAAAATGTACGATAAAGTATTGTTTTGAACTAACTTTGACTTAAAATGAATGAATGGTCGTCCCGGTTATTTAAATTGTGTTTACTCTCGAACACGTTTTCGGTTCGTACAGGTCACATACTGTATGGATTTTCCTCATTCCAACGCCAATCATTAAGTTTTTCCATGGCCTTGAAAGCCTCTTACTGCCGAGGCGATCAGAACTTACGAAAAGAGTGTGAATTTTGACAGCTCATGCCACTTTAAGTAAAGTCGTGTTACACAAGAGCTGTACGCTTGCAGACTCTCGATCATGCCGGAGTGCCACACAAAGACTTCAGTTTGTTGTGTATACGGATGTAAAATGTGGTCTAAAGCATTTTAATCAAATACAATTGAAGATTTAAAAAAAAATGAATCCTGAACTATATTATAGTTGTTTACGTCAAACCTGGCTTTACCATTGTAATCGGTGCAGGTCGAACTCGGTGAACTTGTGATATAGATGTGAGGCTGCTATATTTGGCTTCGGTATACTGGAGTGGAGAAAATGTTTTAAGTCTTATGCTTTTAAACAGTCTAATCTAATTATATTGTTGGATTAGACTTAGTATTTAAAGTGTATTCAGGACCCGTTGTGATTTTCTGCGCTTTCGAAATTATAAATTGTAAGAGAGCGAGTTTTGTTTTCCTTAAAGTTAACATTGGGCTTGTGGATCTTATTTTGGTTTCAGTTACATTTAGCCCGTTTCCAGGCGTCGCATATAGTATCAATTTACAACGTATTGAAGGCTGTGTATACATGCATCCCATGACTGTGAGTATTATCCAAGTCAATTGAAATCCTTATATTAAAGTGGCGTGAGCTGCCAAAATTCATACTTTTTTTTCATAATTTCTGATCGTCACGACAGTAAGAGGCTTGGAAGGCCATCGAAAAATTAAATGATTGGCGTTGGAATGAGGACAATCCATACAGCTAAACCGAAATATAGTGTTCGAAAAGTAAACAAAATTCAAATAACCGGGACGACCATTCATTCATTCTAATCGATAGTTAGTTCAAAACAATACTTAATCGTACGTTTTCGAGACTAGAAGCACTAAAAAGTCTCTAAATTATACGTCTTAGGAAAAATAGGAAATAATTTCAACAATCTGTTTTAACGTCAAAATATCAGCATTTTGGCAGCTCATGCCACTTTAAGGCATATAAGTCTGCATAAGACTATCGTCTGAAGACAGGACAGCCAACATTAATTTCACTGACACCATGCATTATAGCCAAGAAGGTCTCTGCGCCCGTGTGTTTTAGTGTGTAGAAATATATTTAAGAGCCAGCGTTACCTGGGAATCACCCGTGGCACTCGGAACATCCTTCGGCTATCTTCGCTCGCTACCGGTCGGCTTTGACACGCACGTAAATCCCCGAAGTTTCAGAGTGTCACCCGTGGGTGTCCGCCGATGATATTCTTCACACACGCGTGTGGCTCTCTACTGCATACCGTACGATTACTTATTTCCTGGGCAATGTCGAAATAAAGAGTTCATCTATTATCAAAGTGGTATGAGTTGCCAAAATTGACATATTAGCCAATTAGGCCATTATTACAGAATGTTAAAATTATCGACTATTTTTCTCAAGACGTGCGAGTCAGAAGCTTTTTAGTGCTTCTAGTCTCGAGAATGTACAATAAAGTATTGTTTTCAACTAACTTAGACTTGAATGGTCGTCCCAGTTATTTAAATTTTGTTTACTTTTCGAACACTATTTCGGTTCGTATAGGCCGCATACTGTATGGATTTTCCTCATTCTAACGCCAATCATTAAGTTTTTCGATGACCTTCAAAGCCTCTTACTGTCGTGACAATCAGAATCTATGAAAATAGTCCCAATCTTGGCAGCTCAAGCCACTTTAACACATACTTGGAAAAAGAGAGCGTGTATTCACGAAAAGGAAAAACTTACATGTCGTGTGGTTTAGTGTTCATAAATAATGTACGACGGTTCAGGCAGTTGTCGACGAGATAAAGTCCTTATACTTGACCCAGAAAGCGAACATATCCTGAGTTAAAACAACGACAATCCAAAGGAGATATACGCATGTCTATATACTCTTAAATTTCTCAACAGGAAAAGGGGTGTACCAATGTTTAAACACACCATGACCTTCAAACATTGGTCCCGTCCCGCCTGACGTTTTCACACGCTGTTAAACGGTTGTTATATTGCAAAGCGACGCAAGGTATAACAATTTATTTTAACTTTAAAAGTGACATGACCGGTCAAAATGCGCCCTTATTTCATAAATTATGATTGTTCAGTCAATAAGACGTTTAAGCAATTTTACAAACTTCATAAAACATTCCTTGATTTTGACCCGGATGTAAATCACGAACCGGACGGCGCGAGAATCTCGTATGGGTTTACAGTTCACCAAAAAACTAAACGATTGATGGAAAATCCATTCACTTTGTTTATAGCTTGCACTAGCTGAGATAGGGCTGGAAAGGTAAACATAATTTTAATAACCGGGACGAACATTATAATTTATTTTTCGTATACTCGGATTGCTAAGAGATGTTGAGCATTTGAAGTACGTTGAAAAGCTAACAATCGACGCTTAAATGCCCACTTGCCGCCGTATAGCCTGTTTGACATTTGTTAAGAAAACCAATTTACACGAGCTTATACTCAGGTAAAACCACTAAAATTAGACATAGGCCAAATAAAACATGCCCAATTAGGGTTTGAATGTATAAATGGGGGCGAAAAACAAACGAAGATTCGAAGCTCGATTACAACAACACCGATCAGTGTCGGTTAATTAAAGCTGGGATGAAGATGAATTCATCGCAGATTAAAGTGTTGATTTACCTTCAGTTCAGGCGTATTTGTCTGTGGTTTGCACTCTGTAGGATTTTATAGTCCCTCTTACCCGATCGTTAGTCAGTATAACTATTTCACAGATAAAGTTCGTAAAATTATACTGCATGTCGTTAGATCGCCCACACGACTTAAAACATTAGCGCGTTTGCGCGCACGCTCACGTTCAGAGTTTGTTTACATTGCGGGTACCTGAAAAATCTGTTTTTTAATTCTTGATTTCGGCATGACGTCACGATCCTGGCAACAAGGCTCCCGATGTGACAACGAGTCCCTTACGACTCCATTTTGACTGGCTGGGGGAAGACCACGTGACCCTAAGTACCCCAGAAGCCCTCCTGTTTTACTTACTCGGCTGGTCAGGTACCCGGATGTCCGAAACCGAGAATTTCAAATTAAAAATACTAAATGATGCCAAAACTTTCGATTTCTGGCAAAAATAGGAAGTTCCTAAAAATACAGAAAACCGCCCACTGTTTTTAATGTAAACAGTATTCTGGATTTTCGCGGCAAGTGTGCCTTTAAATAAAAAATATAGATCTATATATATCGGTAAAAGCGAACGAACAGCAGATGAACCAGTAAGCCTACGTCTACATGAGTTTTTTGTTACTTATAAAACTACCAAAACGCAGTGCACATCTCCAAGCTATTTTTTGTATTTCTTGATAAAGATTACGGGCCAAGGGCGAGTTTCTTATATATTAGGCAACTCATGTTATATTTGAAGGAATCGAGAGCAGGTCGGAATGGATTTAAGTATATGTATCCTGTGGTATGCATCATTCAATTTTACTGTGAGACACGAATGACCGAACGCTACGGGAACGAACTATTTAAAAATATGCGGAAATGGTGGCGGTTTTTGAGGGAAAGTATTTCAATCACACATTCAGATACCTGACCGACAAGTAAGTAACACAGGAAAGAGACACGTGAGTGCGGCTAATCCAGATACAAAGTCGGCATGGTTAAATAATAAACATTATAGCTAAAAGCTATATGTGGATGAAATGCAATAATCCTGGCTGATAATTGGACAATAGGTGAAATGGTTGGTCATTCATTTTCAGTAATGCATTGTATCGACTTGCTCTCGAATCCGGAAGCACGCAATTATTTGACCGAGAATATAGGCCTAGTACAATCGTCGCTGCCATGGCAGCTCGCAAGAGGATTCTTTTCGACAATTAGTACTACAATCAATTCTATTGATTTTTGTCCATCTCGAATTGAGTTTACGTTACGTGTACCGTAAGGAATGGAATATTTAATCAACTGAAATTCTATTTAAGTCAACATGCTGTGGACTGGAGGGATTCTTTATGGTTATTTTGTGGAAAAAACTGGATTTGAACAATCGACAGAGAACTACGGGATAAATTAATAGGCAGTATGTAACGTTATGAGTAATTCAAACTTACCTGGCGAGACAAACCTAGCCCTTGAGGTACTGTGCTAGACTGGTTGACCGGGACCAACGACAGCTTTTTTAAAGCCACGAGCACGCCTGGATAGCATTGTCCATTTCAGGTTTAACAACTGCATGCATGATCCACATGTGGTAACGGATTGACAAGCTCGGATACATGTCGGAAACAAGCAGGGCGTGAGAATCTCAAGAGGTCGGCGGGGCTTCAGGTGGCAAGTGCAGTCGACTTTCACCATATATCCTCCATTGTTTTATTGCATTCGTCTGCTTCTAACTGCCACTCAAACAAATTTCCTCATTGTCATTGATTTTCAAACCTGATTTATTGTGTCGCCATGCTGGAGGTGCAAACGAATGCATTGGCCGATATATTAAGTAAATTAACAGGTACAGTGTACGTTAACCTAGACTGCTACACAAGCGGATATATCGATCACCATGGCAACCCATCTTCCCATTACGATGACGCGCCTATCTTTGTGTGCTACGTATCTAAAGAACGAATCTAACAGAAATGGTAATCTTTCCTTAAAGTGGCTAGTCCGGGTTTCTGACCCCAAAATTACTATTTATTACACTGGCGACCGTATTTTGTCTCTGCCATGCTTTGTGAATGTGCGTAATAATGCGTAATACTGTCATGGTTTGTGAATGCGTGTATAATAATTCATAATACTGTCACATCTTCTCTTTTGTTGTGGACCTATGCCATTCTAGATATATGCTCATTGATTACTGTTAGTAGACGCACAAACAACCTAACATGTTATATACAATACAGCATATACACCTGGCGGATACACAAATGCTCCATCTCTAGTCCACGCGAGTGACAACATAAACTTGTAAAATCATGGCGTTAAATCAATAAAAACGCCTATGCATAAAAACAAAATGTTGATATTTTTAAGTTAAAACAGAATGTTGAAATTATCGGCTATTCTTCTTAAGAAAAACAATTCAGAATCTTTTTAGTGTCTCTATTGTCTATAGAGTGATATCGGCCTACCCGACGGAAAACCGTCGGAGGGGGTGAGAATAACTCAACTGGCTGGCAGGGGTTCAGGCGACAAGTTTAGACGACTTTCACCAGCCACTGATTGTCCAACCGAATGAATTATATGCGTGGAATGGACACGTCTCGTTGGCTGGTTTGGATCTGACTTTGTAAACTGTGCCGCCATTGATAGTTGAAGCGCGCGTGAATAACATATATGGATCGCTATTGCACCATCTCCTAAGAATGGCGGCATTCGGGGCAAATCAAATACCACGTGACCTCCATTCCACTCATACACTGGTCCAACCTGATTCAGGCTCTCTCCACGCTGAACGCCAAACCAATTTAGCAGGTGACTTTACGAAGCGGATTATCGATCACGCGATGACGTGCATATCTTTGTGTGCTTCATATAAAAGAGCGTATCTATAATAGATCTAACAACCTTGTTTTCAGATAAGCTGGGAAAAAAGCAAACTATATACATACAGAAAGACGGTATTCTGCATTGCTGTTATCTCCAGTAAACTAGCCAACGTTAAACCTATTATACCAGACTGGGGGCCGTTTCACGAAGCCGTCGCAAAATGCGATCAATGGCAGTTGCCATGGCGTCGTATCTCTTCACTATGGTATCCATTGGCAACTATGACAAATACTGAAGTCATACAATTCTGAAAACTTAGAGATTGTTATAAAAAAATTAACTACATGTAATCCAATATGGGATATAGTCTAAGTTACCAGCTAGACCAATTTTCCTGAATTGTGAAAAGGGCTGAAGTTACTTGTTTGGGGCTCAGCCGCCTGTGAAGAGAAATATTGTGCAATTTGGTGCAACAAATTCTTGTATCCAAAGGAGACATTTTGGTGAGACCAGAGCCCGGACATCCGACTCTGTGACAGCCAATAGACTGATGACCAATGCCAGTTATTGGTGTTCAGGGCCTCGTTCTACTAAGCTGGCGCAAAGTTACGCATAGGTTTACAGCATACAGTTGCGCCTCCAGACTTGCGACCATGCGCAAGTTCATATAATTTAACACGTGTTTGCGACTGGCGCAACTTACGCCAGCTTAGTAGAACGAGCCCCTGTATATTTATGATCACTAAAACACACGGGCACAGGGAAAATCTTCTTGTCTAAAATAACCATGGAGACAAGTTTCTAATTGTGTTAAAAAGAGGCATATCATTTAGACCTTTACACCCCATAAATTGTTGTAACAAACCAAACCTATGATATTTCATTAGGTTGACGACTGACAAGAGCTTAGCCTTGGTCAGTAGAATTTCTGGTGTTCTGTATATGTGTATATTTGTAACTGTATGTGTAGTAAAAATCGTTTCAGTGACGTGTGAATTTGGAATGTACAGCTTTCAGTGCTATCTAGCTCCCGGATATGACATGTCTACGTATTGTGTTGTAAACAAACTGCAACACAATACTTACAAGTGCCCGGGGATTGAAATAAATTTAATGGGAAGTTATAGAGATAGTGGATGCTTACAAGTACTTGAAATGGTTCATACACAAAAGCTAGAAAGCAATTTTCCTCCCTGTTGACTCTCAATTGAAACTTTTTGACCAGATGGTTTCCCCTCTACTTCTGTATGGTTCCGAAGTATGGTGGTTTGTTGGATTCTGTTGAAGCTTCTTACCTTCAATTCTGTAAAAATCCACCCCTTCGTTTATGATAAGAGGTGAACTGGGTATATACCCACTTCACATTAAAATATATGTGAATATGATTTCATTTTGGGTAAAGATCCTACACTCCAAAGAGTGTCAACTAGCATCAATCATTTATAGATTGCTTCAATCAAAATCCCATATGACGCCTTGTAAAAGTGTTTTTTCTGATGTAAAGTCATCACCTAAAGGTTTGTTCTACAGAATAATCAAACCGGATTTCGGACTAGAACCATACTTAACATCATTAGAGAAAACTGATATGCTAGTCTTATCCCGGTTCCGAACTGGGAACCATTATCTCCCAATAGAAACTGGAAGGTGGTGGAACGTCCCCAGAAACCAGCGATACTGTACTGGGGAAATAGGTGATGATTCGACTGATGAATATCATTTTATGTTTATTTGTAAAAGTACGGTTCACTTACGAGAGAAGTATCTCCCCCGCTTTAGTTATAATTATCCAAGTGCTATAAAAGCTAGGGAGCTTTTTCATCCTATTCTGTTAAAAAACTTGTCATTGTACATTAGAAAATCGCTGAAATTTGTTAGTACAACTTAACTGATTTACTATGAACTAATGTGATCTATTTCTGCCATGTTGCCAATTTTGTAATATTGTTAACCTCTTGTGCCACTTGTGGCTATGAGTGAATAAATAAATTTGAATTTGTTTCCCAGGCAACCAAGGCACTATTTACTCTTAAACAAAAAAAATTCCGCCTGTTGATTGTGGCCTAAAGTATTTAATCAAATACTAGTAATTACACCTGTGTGCCTCTATCGAGGCGAAATCTTGGGATACGAAACGATACAAATAGTGGAAAGGTTTGTTATGAAATGCCATAAATTGAAAAATGTCATAGATAAATACCTTCCCAGTGTGTGTACATAGTGAGACCAAGTGTCTATAAAATGCAGCAACTTTTTCAAAGTAAAGATGAAAAACTATAATATAACTTGTACAGGCATTGTCCTACCGTATATAAATTTTGCATATTTGTTTCTTCCGGTGTATAACCCTGGTTGACTGTGAAAGTAATAAGGAATTTAATTAAATTGAATTTAAGGGCTAACGTGCACGGAGATCATAAATTCTACTCATGCGGAATCTTGTATGATTTCGAATGTCTTTTGTAACACAAGCGGCTTTTCAAAACGAAATGTTGGATTTCATGCATGTTATTTGAATAAAAAGAGTATCAAACTCGAGCTTGTATATGTTATAATCACTGATGCAATGCACATAACTTCCGCCTATAAAGTCACTCACCAGAGGGCCGCAAAGTTCTTGAAAGTGGCACTTGATATAACAGATAAGAAGTATAAGATAAATTAATATTCTTACAAAAAGCTGTTATGATATTCTGTATATGATACCTTTTACTACCCGCCATGTTTGTATATTTTTATATGTATGATTTACCCCTTGTACCAGATATGCTGGTCAGGGCGAATAAAAAAAAAGAAAGAAAAAAAGGCTCTTGACAAAATAATTAAGCGTAATAAATAAGAGATCATGATAAAAACAAATAGAATGAGATGAGACGGAATGACTTGGTTAGAGACAAATGTACATCAGAAAACTCAGATGAAAGCATGTGGGTGTGAAGAATTTTCATGCACGATTGAAGAGATACAAAGGTTATATGAATCCCGCTATGTAATAAAAGGATTGGAATTGAATTCTAGAACATAATTAAAGGGCATGAGCTGCCAAAATTCACACTTTTTTCACAATTTCTGATCGTCACGACAGTAAGAGACTTTGAAGGCCATCGAAAAACTAAATGATTGGCGTTGGAATGAGGAAAATCCATACAGTATGTGGCCTGTATAAACCGAAAACGTGTTCGAAAAGTAAATAAAATTTATATAACCGGGACGACCATTCATTCATTCTAAGCAAAAGTTAGTTCAAAACAATACTTTATCGTACATTTTCGAGACTAGAAGCACTAAAAAGCCTTGAATTTTACGTCTCGAGAAAAATAGCCAATAAGTTCAACACTCTGTTTTAACGTCAAAATATCAACAACACCTTGCAACTCATCCACAGGCGATTGAGTGAAAAATCAACTCAGAATTTTTCAATTTTTATTTGGCATGAGTGAAAATTAAACTTGATCAAGGTCTCTGTAATATACACCTGTAAACTAAAAATGAGTCTGATGGTTTATATTCTATCATGTTCACGGACACACTTGGCGATTGAACTGAATAACCTCTGTGACCTACAAATATAGGTCAGACATGCCCGAAAATCGAACTTGACCAAGGTCTCTCTGGATATAGGAATTGGGGCCTACATAAAAACATCTTATTCCACGGAGATAACTATTGTTGAGGAAAATTAAATTGTGAATTACAAAGTAAGCTTCCCTTGAAATTTTGGTTGAAAACAACATTGCCACCTGGTAGCCATCTTCAATGTGCTAATGAAATGATAATGTACGCTGCAAAGCTAGAACTTAGGGGGATGATGTGTGTCACGTTTGATTAAGATCAGGTCAGTAGTTTTCTTGGAATAAAGTAAAAAAAACAACAAAATATCTCCCCCTGGCAGCCATATTGAATAAGCAAATAAGATGAAAATGTACGGTGCACAACTAGACCATATGTTGATGATGTATGTTGAGTTTGATTAAGATTGAACTGATAGTTATCTTGGAATACACGTAACAAGCGAAAAACAACATCGCCCCCTGGTGGCCATATTGAGTACGCAAATGAGATGAAAATGTACGACATACAACTAGACTATAGGGAAATAATGTGAGCCAAGTTTGGTGAATATCGGACTGATAGTTTTCTTGGAATAGAATAGAGAACATAAAAACTATATCGCCCGCTGTCGGCCATGTTGAATATGCAAATGAGATGAAAATGCACGGGGCACAACTAGACCATATGGTGATGATGTATATTACGTTTGATTAAGATTGGACAGGTAGTTTTCTTGGAATAAAGGTAACAAAGAAAAACAACATCGCCCCCTGGCGGCCATATTGAATACGCAAATGAGATGAAAATGTACAGTACACAACAGGGCTATAGAAAGATAATGTGAGCCAAGTTTGGTGAAAATCGGACTGGTAGTTTTCTTGGAATAAAGTAACAACAACAAAAAATATCGCCCCCTGGCAGCCATATTGTATAACCAAATAAGATGAAAATGTACGGTGCACAACTAGACCATAGGATGATGATGTATGTTGAGTTTGATTAAGATTGGACTGGCAGTTTTCTTGGAATAAAGGTAACAAGCGAAAAGTTAACGGACGGACGACGGACGACTGACCACGGAAAAGCAATTTGAATAGCCCTCCCCATCAGAATGATGGCGGGCTAAAAAATTAATTACTCGGTGTTATGGTTCCGAACCTATTGGGTTCAAGAAATATGGACGGGTGGAGGGATGGACGGACTCGGAGGGACGAACGGACAAACGGATTTCCAAAAATCGATTGGTCATGGAACAACTTTTTTAAAGACACACTCCTCGCGAAAATCCAGAATACTGTTTAAATTAAGAACAGTGGGCGGTTTCTGCATTTTTCCCGGACTGAAGAAGGAAATTTTATTTTTGCCCAAGATTGAAAGTTAATTTATGGAAGACGGTTACGGCCATCGTATCGTAACATCGTAACGCCCCCCTCCCCCCCCCCCCCCACACCCACACACACCATTTTTTGTGATAAAAAATATGATGAAGACAGGAATAAACACAGTATTAAAATGTTCAATAAGCTATTTTTCGAGTTTGACAGAAGTCCCACGAGATCACGCGAGACCAGTGACTTTTTACCGATCGGTGGTCGTTTTAACATTAGTGCCTTTGGACATCGGCTGTTACCAGGTAGTTTTGTCTGTGATTCTCATTCATGTGATTCTGACAATCCATACTTTTTATCACAGTCTTTTTCTGAGGCATATATCAATATATACAAAGCCATTAGATACATTTTTGGACCGACAAAAAATAATATTATTTCTAGCACAAAAATATATAACGTCGTAGTTGTGTTTTTCACCTATTGTTTTTTTGCTTTTTTTACAACATCGAAGCGTATCTACGCGATATAAATATTTTTATTGACTGTCAAGTAACAAAAACAAAGGCTAAACTATGTCTAAACTACCCTAATTGTCAACTCAAGTTACCACAAAGTCAAACTATAGGCCTACATTTACTCCTTATTTTACGGTAGGCCTATATATTTGTTAAATTTTACCTAACTTAAAGTATGGTTATATTATAATTTTATTAATCAGAATATTCCTTATTGGCATTGTTACATGTCCGAGGATAGCCTTATTTGGTCCGAGGCAGAAGGCCGATGGCTAATATGATTGTCCGAGGACCTGTGGCAATGCCAATAGGGAATATCCTGATTAATGAAAATTTTATTAATTGACTATATCAATGTTATTTATAAATACACATTCACAAGGAAAGTTGACTATTATGTTTTGTTGTTAATTATTTTTTTTCATGTAGCTGATGATTGTTGTCTTTTAGTAATGATATTAAACGACATAAAGTGAGCTAGGTGTAGCATACCAAGAATTGTCCCCCTTTTGTAATAAACACATCTAAGGAACATATTTCTTTATTTTTACGGATTATAATTAATGCAATTTTTAATTTATGTGATGATATAAACGGAATATTTGTTTTTCTTTAACTGTACATTGGCTAGGCTTATTTCCTTTTTTGTGTGGGTGATTTCAAGTAAAATGGAGTTGGGATTTTGAAGTGATAGCGATGAAACGGTCGCCATGCTAGATCTCGTATTGACCCAGTCCGTTGGCCTAGCCGCACACACGTGTCTCGTCCTGTTTTACTTACTCTGCCGGTCGTATATTGGCCTGCCCTTGTTTGTTCGTATTAGCCATAAGCCTGGTTTGTTCGTATTGGCCCTGGTATTAAAGCCCTGTATGAGTGTGACCGTTTCTGCGTATTTTGTCACTAACAGTAACATTAAAGGGGCATGAGCTGCCAAAATTCACAGTTTTTTCATAACTTCTGATCGTCACGACAGTAAGAGGCTTTGAAGGCTATCGAAAAACTAAATGATTGGCGTTGGAATGAGAAAAATCCATACAGTATGTGGCCTGTATGAACCGAAAACGTGTTCAAAAGTAAACAAAATTTAAATAACCGGGACGACCATTCATTCATTCTAAGCCAAAGTTAGTTTAAAACAGTACTGTATCGTACATTTTCGAGACTTGAAGCATTAAAAAGCTTCTGAATTCTACCTCTTGAGAAAAATAGCCAATAATTTCAGCATTCTGTTTTAACGTCATAATATCAACATTTTGGTAGCTCATGCCCCTTTAAAAGTCAGTTACCGTAATATTATAATAATACTATATTAAGCCCGGTATACACTGAGAGTTTTGCTGCCACCCGACCCGACGCGACTGTACCCGACTCGAGTCGGGTACAGTCGGCTTGAGTTGCGTCGCGTCGTAGACCGGTATACACTGCACACAAATAAAGTCATTGGGAAACATGACATTCGGAACTCTCTAGCAGAAAAGGTAGAAAAAAGACGCTTGTTTGACGTCACGTGACTGTAGCAAAGTTTCTGATTGGCCTACGGATTCAGACTCTCTACGACGATCGTCGCAAGAGTGGATACACTGTCTGACCAGACCCGACTCAACCCGATTCTTATCAAAATATCTGGCACGTCCAGATCACTTCCGACCCGACGCAACTGAAGCCGACTGACACCGATTTGCGTCGTGGACTGGTCTACACTACACTTTTTCTCTGCGACGCGACGCGATTTTCCAGTCGGGGCGGGTCGGGTCGCAGCAAAACTCTCAGTGTATACCGGGCTTAACGTAATAATAATGTAACCACGACATATAAGAACTATAACTTATAAGTTCGGTAAACTTGAAATAATAAACTTGGAATAATAACAGTAAGTTGGCAACACATTACGATCCGTAGCTGCAACATTTGTAGTCCGCAATATGTTGAGTTCTTAATTATAGATATATATAAAATTATAAGTATTTACTACTAGGCGGAGGCCCTAGTAGGTAGTACAAAAGTAGAAGTAGTAGTAGCATCAGCGGACAGTCGTGAGACACGGACAGTCCTGAGACACTTTAACCATTTTCATGTTTAAAATAACCATCTGCCTTTCAATAGGTTGATCTAGAAAAAGAATATAAAAAAATCGTGTAGAGTTTGGTTTATTTTGCGTACAAACCGTGTAGTCTTGTAAATATGTCTTGTAAACATTGTGTGTTTTGTAAATATGTTTATTGTAACATTCCGTCCCAATGATTTTCTTTCTTAATTTGTTATGTTAAGTTAATGTTATGTTATGCCATACTTTGTAAATTCCAAAGTCGAGCAATAAAACTGAATTGAATTGAAAATTGTAGTCATGTCCACAGGTTGCACGTGAGCGTCTCTAAAAGTGTCACAAAATGACCACAATTTTCAATGACTTTTCATTTTCCCATCTTTCACTGTTTTTTTCACAGCTGCAGATTGATTAATTATTCTTGGGAAATAACAAAACAATAACAGATGTTTGTCACTAAATAAAAACTGTTGACAATTTCTGCCGACATGCCCTCAGTTCGGCAGAAGACGAAAGTTTGGTGACGCTTGCAAAACATTTCTAGTTCGAGGGAGCAATCATTGTTGTGATTCAGTGGAAAAGTATGGCCAAAACTCGCATAGAGATGAACTGAAATAATGACGGATCCCTTTCTCGGAGAAAAATTGATTTGCTTTGTGATCACATCCTTTTATGGTGTGTTTTGAATTATTTTGACAGAAATTTAAAAACCTTTTGGATAATTTTAAAACTTTAATACTTTTCTAACTCTTATGCCATTTAATGACATCATCATTTCACAATTTTTACTAAAAATTCTTCGATCAAAAAAGTGTCTCACGACTGTCCGCCGAAGTCTTGTCAATACTTACTTCACTTTAGTAAAGGTCTTACTCCGTTATTTATGATTTCTGACATTTATTGGTCGTCGACCTGGTACCGACCAATAAATATCCAAACATAAATAACGAGGTACCTGTAGACATTTAATGTTATTGAATTAGTCAATACTGTGCCAACACACGGTTACTTTCACCAGTCCGTGGTTTAATCAATCAAGTTTTTAACATTTTTATTTGTATATTTTTAAGACTAAAGGCCTAGTCAATAGTGTGCACGGTTTTGAATAAAAATTAACAGCCTGATACACCAAGTGAAAGCATTTTTGGTTAAAAAGTGGCTCACGACACGAGGCTTAAAACTAGTGATACGGCCGCACTGTCTTGACAATGACAGATGAAGTGGTACATTTGGTATATTATCGAGAACTACGCATTTCTTAACTGTGTTAGTACGTCTATGGATTTACCCAACAACAATTGAAAACTGCTTACCCGTGGGAGTATTAGAAAACAAGGACGATGAGTAACACTACATTTCAAATATGGCGGTATATCAACGACAACGTCACACTTATTTTTCTGCCTGGTCACCGATGCCACACAGAGTTGTCTCCCATTGGCAGAAAAAACATATTATAACATTATCTTTGTGTCATTTTGTTGTGTGTGTGTGTGTGTTTTTTGTTGTTTTTTTTAGCCAGGTAGATTCGATAAAGCAGACACCGATTCAATTCCGTAACACTTTTTTGTTAGCGTTGATTCCTTAAATCACTTGAACAGATTCACATCGTTAGCACTGGTGACCATACCAGAACGAATAATTTACTAACTATGTCAATAATTACATGCCCCAAAAAGGACAAAGAATTAAATGAGAAAAAACTTTACTGGTGTCGGCTGCCTTCCCTCAATGACGTGAAGCCTGAAGAATTTTTTTAGAGGAGAGTAGATTTCTGGGTGCAATATCTGCATAACAATGTGTGCTATAGGCCTACAAATAAACTTCAATCATATGTAATAGAAGACATGGAAAAGTTCTTTTTAATGAAAATATCTGTATTTCAGCATTTCGACTATTTTTTAAAGGCATAGAAATTGATACAATATCACTTAAACAATACCCTCCAAGATACTTAAAACACAGAGCGAGTCCTTCGTATCGCCGACAACATTTACGTTGGTAAAATGACTATCACTTTTGACATCATGGACGGTCATCAATGTCGCTATTTTCTTGGCGTGTCCATTGCTTTATACCAAACCTGCTATTTTTAAATCACTCTTCTGGGTGGACGTTTGTTTTTAGCCCAATGACAAGAAACTATTTCAGCTGAATCATTGGTTTGCTAGAGCACGCTGCCAATCGGCCTGGCACCCCCACTTTAAAATTCCAAAGCTAGAACTACGGAGAAAATGGCTGCAACCTTAAACAGACTCATTTCGATTTAATCTATATGTGATACCTGGGACTAATATTAAGTCCCAGGTGATATACGGAACTTTCAAATGCTCATTATTCGCTAACAAACCGTTACGAAAAAAAAGTAATGGATTTTTTTTTATTTAAACGCTGTTCTTTAAGATAAATAACTGAAACACTAAAATGGTCCATGCCTTTAAAGTGGCATTAGCTGCCAAAATATTGATATTTTGAGGTAAAAACAGAATGTTGAAATTATTGGCTATTTTTCCCAAGACGTATAACTCAGACGCTTCTAGTCTAGATAATGTACGATAAAGAATTGTTTTGAACTAACTTTGCCTTAGAATGAATGAATGGTCGTCCCGGTTATCTAAATTTTGTTTACTTTTCGAACACTATTCCGGTTCGTATAGGCCACATATTGTATGGATTTTCCTCATTCCAACGCCAATCTTTTAGTTTTTCGATGGCCTGTTACTGTCGTGACGATCAGAAATTATGAAAAAAGTGTGAATTTTGGCAGCTCGTGCCACTTTAAGATAAATAACACTAAAATTGTCCATGCCTTAAAGCTATCTCCGGCAAGTCTCATTACAAAATCTGCTTAAAGTCGATATGTTATTATCAATAAAAATCCCAACTTATGAATCAGATTTGTCTCATTATTTTGAAACCCGAAGCTCCTACAGCTCTTAGAGGATTGTTTACTATAATTAACCCGTAAGCTTGATGGTAATCACGCACTCTGAAACTTCGGGGATTTACGTGCGTGTCAAAGTCGACCGGTAGCGAGCGAAGATAGCCGAAGGATGTTCCGAGTGGGTAATCACGCTTACATGATTTCTACATCGTATTAAAAGGAGACACCGCCTAAGTTAGTTATGATTCTTTGTTGACCCTCAGATTAGTAGAAAATAGGAAGTGATCAACCAAGGATGAAAGGCTGCAAGTCGACTTTGGGAAATAGGACAGTTACCAATGGCCACCTGGAAACCTCATCTTTATATATATATACATGTATATATTTTCACTGTCTTTTCCCATGACCCCATAATATATAGTCTGACGATATTCTTACTATAGCTTAAGATGCATAAGCATTGTCAATGCAATACAAAGTGTTCCAGAAAATTCTACTGACTAAGGCCAAGCTCCTGTCAGTCGTCAACCTAATGAAATATCATGGGTTTACTTTATTACAACAATTTATGATGGGGTATAAAGGTCTAAATGATATACCTCTTTTTAACACAATTAGAAACTTGTCTCCGTGGTTATTTTAGACAAGAAGATTTTCCCTGTGCCCGTGTGTTTTAGTGCTCATAAATATATACAACAGTGAAATAGCACATATTTTAACGATCTCCCGTATGCTGGTTCTGAGTGTGTCCCTTTAAAGTGGCATGAGCTGAAAAACTAAATAATTGGCGTTGAAATGGCGAAAATCCATAAAGTCTACGGCCTATATGAACCGAAATAGTGTCCGGAAAGTAAACAAAATTTAAATAACCGGGACGACCATTTATTCATTCTAAGCCAAAGTTAGTTCAAAACAATACTTTACCGTACATTTTCGAGACTAAAAGCACTAAAAAGCTTCTGAATTATACGTCTTGAGAAAAATAGCCGATAATTTCAACATTCTGTTTTAACGTCAAAATATCATCATTTTGGCAGCTCATGTCACTTTAACCTATTATTTGCGTCATAGTCTGCGTTGTCACGGAAAGATAATACATCTACGCCGCTATGTGATACAGGCTCCTGGTTTGCAAGAGAGTATATTCAATAAATTCGTAAGGTAGAGAACAACCCCAGCTCATAGCTCAATAGAAGATTGTTTGCTAAAGTAACGACACCTGTACGTGTGACTCCAGTAGTGTGGACCTTTGCTGATAAAGTAGAGATATATCACGTAAGCAGCCTTTTCCAGTTCAGCCCACCCAGGACTGCCGACGCTTAACCGTTCAGCCCACCCAGGACTGCCAACGCTTAACCGTGACACTTTTTTTCACTTGAATCATGCGATTTTGTTTAGACTGGACAAGAACAAGAATCTAAAACCACAAGAATTTTACAATACCATGTCATTTTCCTAGCATTAAAATGTTTGCAATATATACCTTTAATAAATAAGGCATAATGATGAACTGTCAAAATTCGTATTTGTTAACCCATGAGAAAGTACTGGTTGTGAAGACAATAAGACGGGTTAAAGTTCATCGAAAAACTAGATGATTGATGTAAGATTGAAGTTAACACGGACCGAAATAATGTTTGAAAATCAAAGAAATTTTGAAACAACCGAGACACGGGCGTTCATTCGTTTATTGAGTGGATTGAAGTTATTCTGATACGCCCGCACGGGCTTCTTCGATACAACGTCAAAATAGGGTGCATTTGAATAAACCAAGAGTTGCTCTCGGAATAAAAAAAAATTATAGCTCTACGAAGGGATTATCAAAGAAGCTTTCTGACAAAATTTTAGGTGAGTAATGTTTAAAAATTTCGAGTTTTTTTAAATTCCGAGAGCAGCTCTTAGATTTTTCAAATGCACCCTATGTTGACATGGTATTGAAGAAGCCCGTGCGGGCGTATCAGAATAACTTCAATCCACTCAACACATTGCGGACTAGTTTTTTCCAAGCCTGAATTAGTTCAAAACAGTACCTTTGCGTTTTCGAGACAGACTCTGCCTCAACAAAAAGCTTCTGATTTGTTCTCCTTGAGCAAAATGGCCGATTGTTGAAAAATTATGTTTTTAGGCGAAAATATCAGAATTTTGGCATAACCAGTAATTCCTCTTACTGGATTTTTCTGAGGTTTATCTTGGCTAGCAAAATATATTTAGGGTTGTCATTTAAATAAGTAAACTGTTAAAAAATAACTATTTAGCATGTAGTAGGTCTTCAAGGGCTTGCCCGGGGCGAAAGCGAAAGTGAAAGTTGATCCATTGCCGCTAGGATTCAAGAACGACAACCTTGAGGTTTGTTTTGTACCTCCGTACGAAAAAGAGCTAAAATGCGGGTAACTCTGAACAACAACAACAATAAACAAAGTTGTGAAATTTGACCGCAATGTTTAATAATGAACAAAAGTCTCTATAAGGAATTGTCATGGAAAGAGTCTACGACAAACTGAAAGAGTTGGCACTCAAAGATGTTGAAGAGTGTCGAGTTTGTCAGAATGATCTTAAAAACTTCGGACTGACAGGTATTCAGTTTGGGGAAATTCGTCCGTCGGCGGGAACAAAATTGATCAGATTGAGGAAATAAAAGGGGTGTAACAATGCATCGCAATGATATAGTCCATGTCATGATAGGAATATATCGATAGTCATTTTTTTCATCAATACTATCGCCAATAGTTGGTATCACAATCAAAAGTTTCAATACAATTAATTCGCCAAAGTGAATTCCTTACCCGCCTCCTTGTTCAATAATCTGATTTTCATTATGTCGTCCGACGACCAGTAAATGTCAGAATATAGATTTAACTTGTTGAATTACAATACAATAGTTCACATTTCTTCTTTCCCCCCCCCCCCCCCCCCCCCCCCCTTAATGAATTGGCTTGTCCGAAATATCTGCGATGATGATGTAAGACATTTTCTGACAGATAGGCCATCATCATCGTCAGAATGCATGTGAATACATTTTTGGGAATTCCTTGCCACCCTTCGGGCTGGCAAGACCACCTCTCGTTTCTCATCGAAAATATCAAGATTCTCTTCATAACTTTTAAAAATAAAATTACAAACCCGTACTTTAATGGTTTCCCTTTCTTCTCGCACCAAATCTGAAGTCTGTACGTCGACACAAGCCATAGATCTGCCCGGTTAAATTTCAAACTGTACCAAACCTTTAGTTTGCGTACTCTCATTGATACGTCACTATATGCGCGAAAGGTCAACCTGTCACATGATTACCCCACTAGCAGGCGATATAGTTCATTGGTCGTCTTGTTTTTTTGTTGAAGTCACGTGAACCAACACGACCAATGAACTATATCGCCTGCTAGTGGATAGTCATGTGACAGGTTAACCTTTCGCACATATAGTGACGTATCAATGAGAGTATGGAAATGGAAACTTTTGTAAATTAAAGGTTTGGTACAATGTGAGATTTAACCGGGCAGATCTATGGCTGGTGTCGACGTACAGACTTCAGATTGGTGCGAGGAGAAAGGGAATTTTCCTATATTGACTTCCTGTTATTATACTTCTTAAATATACATTTTTCTCCAGATATCCAGTTAAGGCCATACCAGAGAGATGGAGTGAACTGGTTGATAGAACGCTATCATCGAGGTCATGGCTGTATTTTAGGTGACGAAATGGGACTGGGGAAAACATGCCAGGTATAATTCAATGTGCCAGCAATTTCGGGTGAATAGTTGACAGAGTGAGTGTCCGACACAAGCCTTCCGTCGATGGGTCGCAGACTCGAATCTCACTCAGACCAAATAAAGATGAAAAATTTCTTAATGGATTTGTCTGCATTCAGTTTATCTGACTTCTTGCCCTAGCTGAAGATCCATACAACTTTGTCAATATATAATTATTACAAAGTATTCCCGAAATTTTTACTGACTAAAGCCAAACTCCTGTCTGTCTTCAACCTAATGAAATATCATGGGTTTGGGTTTATTACAACAATTATGATTTGGTGATTGTGATAAAGGTCTGAATGACATCCAGCCCTGATGTCATTCAGACACCGTGAGTGTGTGTGTGTGTGGGGGGGGGGGGGGGGGGGGACTCCATGGCTCAGTCGGTTAAGTGATCAAAGTTGGGCTACATGTACATATACAAACACTGTATATACAATAGGATACACTTAATTGCATTCTGTTTAAAGGAATAGCCCGCTTATTTAATTGAATTGTCTGTGGAGAGAATGATTTCCTATGCAGTATTATTGGACTATGACTGCTGAGGCCCAGTAACTTGACCAGAACTTGCTATACGGCTTATTAAGTTATTCAACAGGCTAGATAATTTTGGAGTTTGTCAGAAACATTAAATTCTAAATTTTCCTGGGCCGAGTTGGTCTGTAAAAGCTAGCCGCACTCGTGTGTCTCTATCCTGGTTTACTTACTTTGCCGGTCAGGTAGAGCCACACATTAAACCGCCATTATAAGGGTGAGATAACTCATGTAACCCCATTAGGCCAATTTTTATGCTATGCTTTACAAAGAGCAATTTAACAGTTTAACAACGGATTTCTTCAAACTGGTTCAGTGAAAAGAGGAATGTTTCAAAGATATAATAGGCGGTAATAGCTGAAAGGAAGTTAAGATTCAGGATAGTTAAGACTTAGCTTAAATCTGAAATCCGAAGTCCTTCCAAATAATTCATTTAAAAGCCGTAACTACGTCAAAGCATGTCCTACTGTATGGTGATGGGGCTGTCAACTTGTATCCCTCAGATGCTGACAGATGATAAAAAACATACATGTTTTCATATCATTTCATTTTATTTTACAGAGTATTTCATTTATTGTCTACTTATATGGAAAAGATTACCTTAAATCTCCGTGTCTCATCCTGTCTCCACTCTCCGTCACTGGAAATTGGAAAACAGAACTCGAAAGGTAAATCTACTTTAAGTGGCATGAGCTGCCAAATATAGGGGAAATTTTAAGCTAATTGTTTGTCACTCGGGAGTCGAAAGTGAATCAATTTAACAGAGACTTTTCGTCGAGATTGACTGCGTGGAGTTTCAAGTTTGCAAGATAACTGTAAACATTGATAGATAATGATTATTTTAAATAGGTGGGTGGGAGAGGGATTGATGTTGATAGTCATTCGGTACCTTGAAAACATTTTAAACAACGATAAAATTCGTATTTAAATAAACATCATATGACTCAAATAGCAAATTTGATATGGATGGAACACGTAGCTCCGATAGTGTCTCGGTGCCGACACAAGCTTTTCATCGATGGATTGCAAGTTTGAATCTGACAGGTTTTTTTTTGTAAGAAATGTTTGAAACTCTCTTTAAACGTGGGTTAAAAAACGTGGTTTAAAGTGTTACACTTGACGAAGACACCGGCACAGGTGTCGAAAGCTCGTGTTGTTAAAAAACAACTGAGGACGTGGTGATGTCTTTAATTTTTTATCATTAGGTTTTTTTTAATTATATTGCCCCAGCGGGAAGGGATGGCACGTACTCGCTAAATGTTTGGGTTTCTTCCTCCTCTGAACCTACAAGGGAAATAATCGTGAGTGCTGCGTAAAACATCAATCAATAATAATATGACTCAAGTCCCTGTCAAAAAAGGATCACCAAACTTCCGTCAACCAATCAACATTTTCAAAGACTACAGATAAACTTTTCTTTTAGGTTCGCTCCTCATTTACGACTCGTGACTTATATGGGAGATAAACAGACCCGAGAAGAGCTGCGTAAGAAAAATTTTAAGAAAAGGGAAGGAAATCTACAATTCGATGTTTTATTAACAACATATGAGGTCAGTGCGATTCCGTCATTTCTATTTGCATTTAGTCTCCAATTTAAATATATCAATTTATTTGATTGCCAATAAAGAATTCAAATTGAAATCCACGATTTTTGTCTGTTAATTTCACACAGAGTATAAGGCAAAAGTGAAGTCGTCTGACTTCCATTAAAGTGGCATGAGCTGCCAAAATGTTGATATTTTGACGTTAAAAGAGAATGTTAAAACTATTGGCTATTTTTCTCAAGACGTATGATTCAGAAGCTTTTTAGTGCTTCTAGTCTCGAGAATGAACAATAAAGTATTGTTTTGAACCAACTTTGACTTGGAATGAATGGTCGTCCCGGTTATTTAAATTTTGTTTATTTTTCGGACACTATTTCGGTTTGTATAGGCCGTAGACTTCATGGATTTCCCTCATTCCAACGCCAATCATTTAGTTTTACGATGGCCTTCAAAACCTGTTACTGTCGTGCCGATCAGAAATTATGAAAAAAGTGTGAATTTTGGCAGCTCATGCCACTTTAACATAACATTAATCACAGCAGTGATGTGCATATGCCGACATGACATATAAATATGTTATATTTCAATCAAGGAAAAGTTACCCCCCTTGTTGTGCTCTCTATTGAAAGTGTGGAGCATTTCTTCACTCTCGGGTAATTTCTGTGACACGTTTGTGTTTAATGAATGGGGAATTGTACAGAAAACTGTAGACAGGACATCAGATTGAGACATTTCTTTGAATTTTACCTCAGGCACTAAAAATACAAGGGTTAAATTATTTTATTAAAACGTAATGAAATTATCTGTAGATAGGCTGTCCCACTCATACATTCAAATGGACCTCCACTTTGAAGAGTTCTACTAATATAAATAGAAAGCGCAAGTCACGTGTGAATTCCACAAATTTCCTGTCACCGGCACTGTATTGTGCATGTGACTGAGCGTTTTTCGTTCCAAAATGACGTTTTAATCTGACGTGATGGAACAAAATACGTCAAATACTTAATGGTGTTATCTGTCACCGAATATCACAAAATCTCGTAATAATTCTTATGAGACTTGCGCTCCCTATAGAACTAATTATAGTCTAGCTGGAAGTAAACTAATAGTAAAAGCAGTCAGTTAACATTTTGAAATCTTGGATTTTTTTTCAGACCCTTTTGAAAGATGAAGTTTATCTCAGCAAAATATCCTGGAGTTTGTTGGTTGTGGATGAAGCCCATAGGTTAAAAAACCATGAGTCCATGCTACACCAAACTCTCCGTGAAGTTAGTAGCTTTACCAAAATTTTACTGAAATTCTTTCGTCCTTTGGCCGCATTATTGTTTTATTCGGTAAAACTACTGATGCTTTCATAAAAAGTGGTCAAGAACGACCTATGTGGAATGGTTGCCAGTTACCAACGGAAGGTCGTGGGTTTCCTCCGGGCATAGAGCCCATTTTCCTCACACAATAAAACTGGCAACGCCGCCATAAAAGTGAAATAATCTTGAACGCGGCGTAAAACACCAAGCAATCAATCATAAAAAGTGGTAGCTTAATTTTCTTGTAAGGAATTTTAGTATTGAAAAGACAGTGAACCACTTTTGGTTATTACTAAACTCTCCACAAAGTACTTCTATTGATGATTTTCATTCGGTCGCCATATGTGGAAGAGTTGCCAGGTACTTGGCGAAGGTCGAGGGTTTCCTCCGGGCAATGAGCACGGTCTCTTCCCCCCAACTAAACCTGGTAAACGCCGCCATATAATTGAAATAATGTTGAGTGACTGTGTGGCGTAAAACATCAATCATCGATCATTTATTATATTGACACACATCTAATAAGTGTAGACGCCATATAATTGAAACAAGCTTGAATGCATCGTAAAACATCAATCAATCTATTGATGGGGTTATTTTCATCCATGTTGGATAATCGCCATATACTAAAAGGGGTTGGTGGTTCCCTTTAAACAGTCCAGCTGCCTCCGTGGCTCAGTAGGTAGAGCGTTGGACGCTCAATCCAACCAGCCTTCCACCAATGGGTCACGGGTTCGAATCCCACTCAGTCCAAAAATTGGAACATTTTCTGACTGTGTTTTCCCTTGAACGGCCTATGTGGGATGGTTGCCAGTTACCAACGGAAGGTCGGTTTTTGGGATGATTATCGTCCATATGATAATATTAGTTATTGATATTTTACCCTGGGTGTATGAATCTTTATGACCCTTCTGATAACCATACGCCGGAGGCGATGGGTGTATTGGGAACAGAAGGGTCATAAAAGATTCATACACCCAAGCTAAAATATCAATGACTGAAAATTGTCAGATATTCATGTTTCAAACGTTATTAGTGTTAATTTAATCAGAGTTACAACTTCATCTTGTGTGCAAATTTTGCAGCTTGTCTTGTTATTTGTTTTATTGCGCAGATTCTATCTGTGACAAATATATTTTAGCTAAAGCTAATATCTCGATATTTCCCACATACATCTACAGTCAAAATGTAGGCTACGAACCTCTGTCAAACGGATCGAGCAGACGACATACAGTTGACCTGGGTTATCGACAAATCAAAATTCAACATTTGCAAACTAGCCTGGTTGAAGGATAATAATGATTTTTACTTAGGTGTAGAATCAACAATAAATGTAATTTTAATTTGGGAGGATTGCATACATTTTGTTTTCTAATTCTAAAGATTCTTCACTATTTTGCAGTTTGATGTTGAACAACGACTGCTACTAACTGGGACACCGATACAAAACAACCTTCGGGAATTATACAGCCTGTTAAGTTTTGTGGCGCCCAAGATTTTCAGAGGGAAGTATCGAGAAGATTTTTTAGAGGAATTTGAAAAAGTTGAAGATGAGAACCAAAAAAACAGTACGTACATGTACATATATAAAGTGGCATGAGCTGCCCAAATTCACGCTTTTTTATAATTTCTAACCGTCACGACAGTAAGAGGCTTTGAAGGCCATCGAAAAACTAAATGATTAGCATTGGAATGAGGAAAATCCATACAGTATGTGGCCCATACGAAGCGGAATAGTGTTCGAAAAATAAACAAAATTTAAATAACGGGGACGACCATTCATTCATTTTAAGACAAAGATAGTTCAAAACAATACGTTATCGTACATTCTCGAAACTAGAAGCACAAAAAAGCTTCTGAATTATACATATACAGAAAAATAGGCTATAATTTCAACATTTTGTTTTACGTCAACATTTTGGCAGCTTTAAACGTAGATAATATCAATGGGGTGGGGTTTTACTGAATGGATTGATTGATTGATGTCTTACCCTGCACAAAGGGGAAAACCAGGTTCTTTGCCCGAAGAAAATCCTTGACTTTCTGAAGGTACCTGGCAACTGTTCCAATGAAAACTCACTCGGAATTACCGTCCACTGTTTTGGACTACCGTATTTCTTCTAAAGATTCAGCCGCTTTTTTCCTCATAAGGATTAGACCATTAGAAAAGAAATATGCTAAATGTGGCCAGAAAAATGTCTCCACGTCTCAATTTTTGTCTGACTCAATGGAAAATTTAGACCATTAGAATGGCTGAATATTTAGAAGAAATACGGTAATTCAGATTAGATCCAGAAACCCATCGATGGGAGGCTTGTGTCGTGATGAGCTTCTATCTCTTGATTGGCAAGTCGTCTCGATGAGGCAGCACCTAAAAGAGCCGTGGAAATCCGCCCTGCAACAAGGAGACAACGTCTTCGTATAACTGAAATACTGTTGAGCAAGACGTAAAACCCAAATCACTCACTCACTCTATCTCTTGAATCGACCTCACCAAATATGTCTATTGAAGGTTTATGATTTGAGGTTTTCTTTCAGCTGTTTCAAAACTCCACCAAATACTCCAGCCATTTTTATTAAGACGTGTAAAGAGCGAAGTTGTCAAAGATTTACCGGGAAAATCAGAAATTGTTCTCTACCACAACCTGACGGACCTTCAAAAAAAATACTACAAGGCCATTTTAACCAAAGACTTGGGTAAGTTTGGATTTCACAATTTCTGTTTACGATTCAGTAATCTCTACGTACAGACAGACGTGACTCAAGGAAAGAAAAAAATGTCGGTTAACATAGGCGCCATTTTAAAAGTTATCCGTTCGCTGTATTTGGAAGAGTTACCAAGTACTCGCCGAAGGTTGGGGATTTCCTCCCCCACTAAACCTGGCAACGCCATCATGTGAGGGGATTAATCTTGTGTGCGGCGTAAACATCAATCAGTCAATCAAAGTTATCTAACATGTATTTTAATATAGAAGGAAGTTGGTTATATTGCCGGTTTGAACAGGCTCTCGGTTTATCGAGTTGTCCGTTTACACAGTATGACTGATATTCGTTTTTAAATCAGATTTCCGTGAGTATGTATCCGATAACTGTGTACGGGATTTTTGTCAAGCTAGAAAACGGAAAGTATAGGGTTTGCTCCGTAGATTTTTGTCCAATGAAATTTGTTCTTACTCCTGCACAAACCTGTCATTGCTCTGATTTGATAAGTGCCGTGCAACACAAATCAATCAAACAACGAATCAATCAGATTAATATTTTAATAAATGACATCTGAATACCGGTGAAAGATTTATTAAATTTTTTTTTAGATTTAGTCTGGTGAGTATGTACGTTAAAAATTATTTTAATGTCATGAAAAAATTTAAAAATTTTCAGATGCTTTTGAAAACCCAAATCCCGGACAAACTAAAACACGTCTGATGAACGTACTGATGCAGTTACGCAAGTGTGTCAACCACCCATATTTATTTGATGGTAAGTCTCCATTTGTTTTGGGGGCCTGAGGGCCTCCGTTCAGTAGAGCATATTGAATCCTGCGTTTTAATCACACTCAGTCCAAAAAACAAAACAATTTGGGTGTGCTTTACTTGATTGTCCTATGTGCAAATATATTACTGGCATGTCATTCAACCTTTTCAAATATCTTTGGCCATTTTTTTTTAATATTTATTTAAAGCCCCACTTGCCGCCGTAACCTGTTTGACATTTGTTAAGAAAACCAATTTGCACCATCTTACCACAGCTAAAAGTTAAACATAGCACACATAAAGCATGTCTAATTAGGTTTAGAATGTATAAATGAGGGTGAAAAGCAAACGAAGAATCGAAGCTCGATTACAACACCAATCAGTGTTGGTTAACTTAAGTGTTGGATTACCCTCATACAAGCGTTTTTGTCTGTGGTTTGCACTCGGCAGGCTTTTATAGTCCCTCTTACTCATCCTCCTTTATTCATCACCCATTTCGTCTGCCTCCTTCACAAAGAACACTTCTCACTAAACAATCAAATATTCACCATTATGAAACAAGAGCCAGAGATAACAATTTATACAGACCCTTTTTCAAAACAGACCTATCTCGTCATACACTTGCAGTTAAATGTCCTCGAGAGTGGAACAACCTCCCTGCTAAGTTAAAATCAATTTCTTCCACTTCACTTTTCAAAACATCATTAAAGCAACATCTACTACATATATAAACATGTTATCTGCTTCACTGGTATGATACACAAGGATAAGTGTACATATGTTCTTTTATTTAATCTATTTACTTTCTTTTTCTAAATTTGTTTATTCACTACATATTATCTACCGCCTTCTTCCAATTATATTTCATATTCTTTTATTAATGGGATAGAACAAGTTCCACTGGAACTTTATTCCCGCCTTCTACACCTACTACAACTTCTGTACTACCACACTGATTTTATGGTGAATAAAAATCAATCAATCAATCAATACTCGATCTTTAGTATGTATTTCTTAGATAAAGTTCGTAAAAATATACTTTGTCGTTAGATCTCCCACACGACTCAAACCATTACGGCACTTTTGCACACGACCCGGTTCGAAGTTTGTTGACATTACGGGCACCTAACAATTCAAATTTTCAAATTCAAATTAAAAATACAAAATGACGTCCAAACTTTTAAATTTTGGTAAAAATAGAAAGTTCCTAACTTATATTGTCTGGGAAAAATACTGAAAACGGTCGTTTTTTTTAATGTAAACAATATTCCGTATTTTCGCGGCAAGTGGGCCTTTAAATTTTTTTCTTTTACATGGCATTTAACGAACAAACCTAATAGACCCTTTTGACTTAAGGATTGATGCTTGCGCAGAAGTCTCGTTGAATGGCAAAATGACGCTAATTTGAGTTTTTGGATCAATTTGGTGTCGGAATCGTGTTCATTTCGTCTATGATGCAATGCAAAAGAAGTGTGTCACAGCGAAGAAATGACATCAATGCCATACAGTTTGAATGTCATTCTAAGCCGAACGGGTCTACAGTGGGTTTCCCTATGTAGCAAATTGACATGTATTGGCAACAAACTTATGATACCCAAAAAAAAAAAGGAATGAAAACGTTAAAGTGGCATGAGCTGTCAAAATGTTGATATTTTGACGTAAAAACAGAATGTTGAAATTATAGGCTATTTTTCTGTAGACGTATAATTCAGAAGCTTTTTAGTGCTTCTAGTCTGGAGAACGTATTATAGAGTATTGTTTTGAACTAACTTTGGCTTAGAATGAATGAATGGTCATCCCGGTTATTTAAATTTTGTTTACTTTTCGAACCCTATTCCGGTTCGTATAAGCCACATACTGTATGGATTTTCCTCATTCCAACGCTAATCATTTAGTTTTTCGATGGCCTTCAAATCCTCTTACTGTCGTGACGATCAACAATTATAAAAAAGTCTGAATTTTGGCAGCTCATGCCACTTTAAGTGCAACAGTCAACAAAGAAGCATTTTATGATTTAGACTGTCTACACATTACTAGCTATGAACATTTCAAAATAAGACGTGGCGAGTAGACCAAAATTTTATAAATTTATGATCCTATTCTCCTTTTTCATTAAACATATGTTTGGCTATCTAGATACATGTACATTGATTGATTGTTTGGTGTTTTACGCAGCTCTCAAGATTATTAGTATTCTAGATACAAAAGATGTGATTGTGAGTGAGAACACACATGAAAAAACCCTGAATCAGTTATTTTATTGCATGCAAAATGATTGAAAAGTAACAATTTTAAAAATTACTTTTCATTTTCATTTTGTTATTACATCAGGCCTGTCATTAAGAATAGACTTAGAGAGTAACAATATGCCCTCCCAAAACTAACAGGGTGACTGGTTTCACTCTCCCCAGAAATAGTCATCCAAAATTCAATGGGAGTGCACTTCCTATCCCATGTTTTTCAGACAGAGAACATGAATAATACATGTTTTTTTCTGTCCCCAGGAGTGGAGCCTGAACCATTTCAACTGGGTGAACATTTGGTAGATACCAGTGGCAAACTGGTTCTGATAGATCAACTGTTGTCATTCCTAAAAAAACAGGGCCATAAAGTCCTCTTATTCTCCCAGATGACTCGAATGTTAGACATCATACAGGACTATCTGGGATATCGAGGTCAGTTAATCTAGGTCAAGGACACATAGTAGTCTGAGGTCAAGGTCATTGCTTTCAAATTTAGGTCAAGGCCATGCTGGGGATTCGATGTCAAAAGTCATGAGTCAAGGTCATTGCTTTCAAATTTAGGTCAAGGCCATGCTGGTGATTCGATGTCAAAAGTCATGAGTTTGACGATCGACTTGAGTTCTGTGTGACGCAAGCCTTCCATTGATGGATCTCTGGCTCGAATCCCACTCAGTCCAAGAAAAAACAAATTTAGGGGGCCTCCATGGCTCAGTAGGTAGAGCGTTGGACGCTCAATCCGAACAGCCTTCCACCAATCGCGGTCGCGGGTTCGAATCCCACTCAGTCAAAAAATTGGAAAATTTTCTGACTGGGTTTTCACTCGAACGACCTATGTGGGATGGTTGCCAGTTACCAGCGGAAGGTTGTGGATTTCCTCCGGGCACAAAGCCCGGTTTCCTCCCACAATAAAACTGGCAACGCCGCCATATAAGTGAAATAATCTTGAGCGCGGCGTAAAACACCAAACAATCAATCAATCAACCAAGAAAACTTAAAAAAATTGTGAGTGAGTTTTCCACTTGACCGACCAATGTAGGTACTGACTGAAGGTTAGAGCCCTTGGTGGCTCAGTCGGTTAGATTGATTGTCCTTCAGTCGGATACAGACTTTCCATCGATGCGGCGCAGGATCAAATCCGATGGCCGTATGTGGAAGAGTTGCCAGGTACTCACTGAAGGTTAGAGCCCTTGGTGGCTCAGTCGGTTAGATTGATTGTCCTTCAGCCTGACACAGACCTTCCATCGATGCGGCGTGGGATTGAATCCGATGGCCGTAAGTGGAAGAGTTGCCAGGTACTCACTGAAGGTCGAGAGTCTCCTCCAGGCAGAGAGACTGGTTCCTCCCCTAGCCGAGAAATCTTGGCTCTGCCGAATCTTTTTTTCTTTCCGTGTTCGTCATAGCCCTGATCACTTCCATAGTAAAAAAAGTGATATTTTTTAAGGAGACCCGCCGAAAAAATCGTGGAGTATTAAATACTAGATGTATAGACCTATATTTCCCCACAGTTATATCAATATTATTTTGCCCTAGTGATTTGGGCTAAGGCAACAAGACACATTAGCAGTCATAAAATACCAGTCGCCGTAAGACCGATAATCCGGGCTAGTTCCTCCCCCATTTAACCTACATGTAGTAGCACTGCCACATAAGAGAAACGTTATTGCAGTAAAAAGCAACAATGAATCAACTTATCAATTTAGTTTAACCTGGGATGAATATGAAAGGGATATGAAACGCCTTTGTATTGTAGTCAGTCTACTGGCAGAACGTTTGGCACGCTATTATTCGTTTCCAACACCCCGTGACGGCATGCCGATCAGCCTCTAGAGTAGACGAAACCCCATTCGGAACACACTTCAGCTATCTTCGGTTTTGACACGCACATACGTAAATCCCCTAAGTTTTAGAGTGCCGAAACCCGTGTTGTGTATTCCGATTCATTCCGAACCTTACCGATGTCGTGGATATATGGACTGCGAATGAATCGGAATGCCTTCACAGGGTGTCTGGGACAGACAATAGCGAGCCAATCTGCTGCTCGTAGACTGACTATAATACAAAGGCGTTTCATATCCCTTTCATATTCATCCCAGGTTTAACCATATTTATGCTAGGCAAGGGTTCATACAGAGGGATGCCCACGTGTCTTTTGGACACCCTGTGGTCAAAATTGATCTTATTTTGGACACCCAGTAATCCAGCAATTTAACATGGTCAACATACAAAAGTAGGTCCAATTTTGTGGAAAACATGCAAAAATAGCCCTTTTGGACACCCTATTTTCAGACCCTGGATGAATGTATGATGCTAGGGATTTGAGATCATTCTTTCAAGGTCATTAATTCAGTATTCTAAATCCGGGTCATCTTAGTTTTTTAGATTAATTAGTAACGACTTTGGAACCATTATGTAACTTATTTGATTTTTTTTCTTCAATATTTAAATTTTTGTTGAACGTATATTACAATAAACCATCTTTTTATTTGATACCTACATTTAGATTGTATATTTTCAATCAGTTCTAGGTTTTTTTAATAATACAGTTTTATTCCCACTCAGGCTATAACTACGAACGACTTGACGGGTCGGTGAGAGGAGAGGAGAGATTTCTTGCCATTCAGAATTTTAACGAACAAGAAGATAATTTTGTCTTTTTACTTAGCACAAAAGCAGGTAACTTTTGAATGTTGAATATTTCACATTTTTGTTGCCAAACAATTACCAACTATTTTGATCTAGTAGATTCTGAACTGGATGAAAGTTTGAATTTTGTTTAAAAAAATCAGTGGAATAATCCTTGAAACTCTGGTATGATTGTGAAGGGGGAGGAGTTCCGTGGTTAAATTTGACTACGGCTGATACCGTGATATTTGCTGCTTGGCTGGACAGACTGTTGCTAAGATGAGATGATACTGTGCGTCCCATCTGAAAAAATGTGAAAGCGACAAAAAAATGTTAATGTTAAAGTGGCATGAGCTGCCAAAATGTTGATATTTTGTCGTAAAAACATAATGTTGAAATTATCGGCTATTTTTCTCAAGACGTATTATTGTGAAGCTTTTTAGTGCTTCTAGTCTCGAAAATGTACGATAAAGTATTGTTTTGAACTATCTTTGGCTTAGAATGAATTAATGGTCGTCCCGGTTATTTAAACTTTGTTTACTTTTCGAACACTATTCCGGCTCGTACATGTATATGCCACATACTGTATGGACTTTCCTCATTCCAACGCTAATCATTTAGTTTTTCGATGGCCTTCAAAGCCTCACTCTGTCGTGACGATCAGAAATTATGAAAAAAGGGTGAAATTTGGCAGCTCACTCCACTTAATTGTTAATAATTGCTATTAAAATAAAAATCATAACTTTTTATGCAGAACTTATCGGAGCCTCAAATTTATTATTTTTATCTATAACAATATAACTCAATTGCAGGAGGTCAGGGGTTGAATTTGACTTCAGCTGATACGGTGATATTTGTGGACAGCGATTTTAATCCACAGAATGACCTTCAGGCTGCGGCACGCGCCCATCGCATTGGACAATCCAGGTAGGTTAAGACAGTGGTTCTCAAACTTGTCAAGCTCATCGCCCCCTTGAGACTGCTTGCTCATAGCCGTCGTGCCCCCCCCCCCCCCCCCCTCACACATATGCACCAAGCATTTGATTAGTACACTTGTATGCTTAGTCATTACAGCTACACAATATCTCAAGGAATGTCCTACAAAAATTAGAATACTTTCACTAATATCACACATTCATTTTTTGCTGTTTTCATCATGTTTGAATTTTGTTACGCGCTCATATGGTCATCTGATTTCTGTTCTCTATGAAAAAAATGTTATTGCATTTTCGGCGTAATGAAAATATTACTTCATGAAGAACACCCCGCGGAAGTTGAGGGCTTAATAACATCGCCACTCTTACAAAGTGCTCTGCACGTAAATAGATTTGTAAGTTTTTAAAAATGATTGATGCACTTTATTCATTTTTGCCGACACTTTCAAGATTCTCTAACAAGTATTTAATGAGAAGGGTGGATTTGATGCGTTTCAATAAGTTTGCCAATGTGAAATTTTAAGATTTTGTGTGTGTCACTGTTCATCACCCCCTAGATAGGCTTCATTGCCCCCCCCCCCCCCCCCCCCTTTCCCGTTTTTTGTTTTTATCTAAACTATTACAGATTCATACTCTTGTTCAAGAAGAATCAACATTTTGCTGACTATCAAACAATAGTCCGTTTATCAAATTCACTGTCTTATTTTTCGGGGTCAACGACCAATGTCATAACGTTCATCTCTTTCTACAGGCCTGTGAGAATAATACGTCTGATTGGCCGCAGCACTGTGGAAGAAATTATACTCAGGCGAGCCGAGGCAAAACTAAAACTGACGAACACGGTGATAGAGGGTGGGCAGTTTTCATTGGGCGAATCAAAAGCGTCGCTCATTGCTGACAATAGCATGCAGGTAAAGTTTTGACTCGCCGGGCGCCAAACGAAAAAAATAGAAATGTTTTACTTTATATTGTAGTAAATTAGGGTTTCAAAATCAAGTTAGAGTTTCAGATAAATCATATATTTATGATCACTAAAACACACGGGCACAGGGAAAATCATCTTGTCTAAAATAACCATGGAGACAAGTTTCTAATTGTGTCAGTAGAATTTTCAGATAAATAATAAGTAGGCCGACAACCAAAAACGCCTTCGCCGCAAATGTTGGAAATTTACAGAATAAGAAGGTGAGATATGGGAACCCTAATATAAATGAATTTGATATCAGGAAGACAATTTACTAAATGGGTTTATATGGTCGAAAAAGGGAAGACGGAGAGGTGATGGGGGTGGAGGGTATGGGGGTCATTGACATCTTTCTCATCTGAAGACGTACAATGTGTGTAAAACACGGCCATCCAAAATATTTTGTAAACTTCAGTTTTCCATCCCTGCCTATTTTCAGTATCCCTGCCTATTTTCAGTATCCCTGCTTATTTTCAGTATCCCTGCTTCTGTTGTAGTTACAAGATATCTTGAAGTTCGGATTAGACAGTTTATTTGAGAAGGATCGTGAGGAGGAAGTGATTGACTTCCATAAAATACTCGGCGCTTCTGTGAACGGAGAATGGCAACTCGAGGAAAGTAAAGAAGACAATAGTCAGGTATGTGAAAAATAATTAAGAATTCATTTGATGATTGGTGTTTCACTTTTTTCTTACCCTTTTTGGGGTTTCTGTCAACCTCTTTTACCATTTTTTTTAATCATATTATACACTATCAGAATATCCAAAGCTTTTTATATTTCAAACATACTGTCAGGAACACATTCTGGGCTTTTTATTTATTAACATACAGACATAGGGAACACATCGTAGACTTTAATTAATTGAAACAATATTTCTGTCAGATTGAAGAGGAAGCTATATCAAATGAAGCGGGTCCGTCCAGTATGTATGTGTTTGAGGGGACGGATTACTCCAAAGAACCTACGGCCGAAGATAAAACCGCGTTTGATAAACTTATGGAAGGTGGGAATATATGTTTTGTTTTGTTTTTTTTTCATTGAAAACTTTCTGAGTGGATATTTCCCTCAATTACCGCCGAGCCTGATGACGTCACATTGAATTACGCAAAGCTTTCTGGGTAAAATGTACCGAAGTTCGCCATTTTGTTTATTGGTACTTAGCAAGGTGTTATTTTTTGGAAAAAATTGATGACATAACATGTTTTTTTTTTCCACACATTTTTATGGTAACTTGACGTATTTTACGTCTTCTTCGATCTCGACACAGTATTATTTCTTCAGCCATATTTTAAAATACTTTAACTTCCCTCTATCTCCCGAAATGCTTTGCGCGTAAATTCCAATTGTCGTCATCAAGCAATCGGTCAATTGTCTTCTCCGACAGCACCATATGTTTTGGTGAAACGTATCATGACATCACAGAACTATTTTGTTGATTGTGTCTAACACGTGGCACTGGCAACAGCATCTTCTCTAGCCAAGTTAAAATCTTCATGTAACCCATTCCGTGTTTTACCTTGGCGGACTACTCCACTCCAACACGTAAATCGAACAGCGCCCACTGGTGGGAATATAAGAGTTGTCTTTCCTAGACTTACAGAGTCTTGGCCAATCAGCACTCATTAAACAAAAGTTCAAGGTGTATATAGTCGCCATTATGTTATTTTCAGTGTGGGTGCCCGAGGATTTGATTAGCTGCGAGAAGTTTTACTCGCATCCAATCAAAACGAGCTGTTCGATTTACGGGTTTGAGTGGAGTTGTCCGCCAAGGTAAAACATGGAATGGGTAACATGAAGATTTTAACTTGGCTTGCGAAGATGCTGTTGCCAGTGCCACGTGTTAGACACAATCAACGAAATAGTAAATTGCCCTCTGTGGAAGGGTTGCCAGGTACTCACCAAATGTCTGGACTTTTCTCCAGGAAACAGGTCCGTAAACCATCTAATGCCACAATATAAGTGAAATTATTTGGTGCTTAGTGTAAGACATTAAACAATATCACAACCTACAGGCCCTCTAAAAAAACTTGAAAGGAAATATAAAAACAAAATGATGTCTTGTGTGTAAATAATCTTTGACTCAAACGACAAACGAATGTATCAATAAGTTATTTAGACTACAAATTTTATCAATATATTTGATTGATTGATTGATTGTTTGGTGTTTTACGCCGCGCTCAAGGTTATTTTACTTATATGGCGGCGTTGCCAGTTTTATTGTGGGAGGAAACCGGGCTCTATGCCAGGAGGAAACACACAACCTTCCGTTGGTTACTGGCAACCATCCCACATAGTCAATATATTTGAAAGTAAAAATCCATTACCAGCAATGCCTTCAAACCGTTTGTTTTACTTTCAAGCGGAAAAAGTTGCGTTAGAAGCAAGTTTAAGTCAAGAGGGTGATCGTTCACGGCGTAAGACAAATATTACCCTCCTGACGGGCTTGCCTGAAACGACAAGAAAACCACGAGGCAAACTAACACCAGAGCAGTTAGAAGAAAGGCGAAAAAAGGTATATCCTGGTGGTTTTTTGTTTGTTTTTTTTAAAGGGGCTTCTCACTTTTTTTTTCTTACTTGGAAAAAAATTCTGATGGGGTTTTCACTTGATTGTCCTATGTTACTGTAGAATGCTTTCTAAGTATCCGTTACCAGACTGGCTAAACCCTCTGTTACCTCCCCTTCTCAACCTGGCGATGTGGGCGAGTAAGTGAAAAGTAATGGCTTAAATGGCGTCATTTAATCCAAAAAAAAATCTAGATCAGATGAAAACTAATTTAAATGAACAAAGGAAACAAACCTTTGAAAAGTTTGTTTTCATTAATGAAATATGTCTAGTTAGGTTTAAAGTGGCATGAGCTGCCAAAGTTCACACTTTTTTCATAATTTCTGATCGTCACGACAGTAAGAGGCTTTGAAGGCCATCGGAAAACTTAATGATTGGCGTTGGAATGAGTGAAATCCATACAGTATGTGACCTGTACGAGCCGCAAACGTGTTCGAAAAGTAAACAACATCTAAATAACCGGGATTACCATTCATTCATTCTAAGCCAAAGTTAGTTCAAAACATTACTTTATCTTACATTCTCGAGACTAGAAGCACTAAAAAGCTTCTGAATTATATATATATATATTTATGGACACTAAAACACACGGGCACAGGGAAAATCTTCTTGTCTAAAATAACCATGGAGACAAGTTTCTAATTGTGTTAAAAAGAGGTATATCATTTAGACCTTTATACCCCATCATAAATTGTTGTAATAAAGTAAACCTATGATATTTCATTAGGTTGACGACTGACAGGAGCTTGGTCTTAGTCAGTAGAATTTTCTGGAACACTTTGTATTACATTGACAATGCTTACGTATCTTAAGCTATGGTAAGAATATCGTCAGACTATATATTATAGGGTCATGGGAAAAGACAGTGAAAATTTGCCCCCCACCCACCCCCACCCCTTACCCAGAAAAACCTAGGTAGAAGGCAGACAGGGGAGTTTAGTCCTGACCAGTATGTCT
The DNA here is from genome assembly GCA_963971465.1 of Lepidochitona cinerea. Taxonomy (NCBI): domain Eukaryota; kingdom Metazoa; phylum Mollusca; class Polyplacophora; order Chitonida; family Tonicellidae; genus Lepidochitona; species Lepidochitona cinerea. The sequence goes on from OZ020553.1 coordinate 47,484,860, forward strand.
TTCAAACTCTTGTTCTTTTTATAAGCAATGACTGGCCTTTGGGTCAGAGGTCGAGCAAGTTTACTTTGAAGTAGTTTGTATTCTTCTACTACATTTAGTTTCTAATTGTGTTAAAAAGATATATATATACACGTCCTGAGAAAAATAGCCGATAATTTCAACATTCTGTTTCAACGTGCAAATATCAACATTTTGGTAGCTCATGCCACTTTAACAGCCTCTTAGCTTTAAGATGTATAAATGTTGATGTAAATGCATACCTAAAAGTGAAATCTGAGCGCCAAACGATTCATCAGATGCAGCGTAACTTCAGTGTTGTCATTTTAGGTATTTTTGTTTTTAATTTACAGTCTATATTTTATTGCACGGCATTTTTATGTCCCTTTCAACAAAACTGTCAGTGTTTTTTTAATTGCGGCAGTAAACTAGGTTAACAGTCAGCTGGTTTAAAAGACATTTGTTTATCATTTCAATAATTGAATGTGATTATGCCCATTCCCAGGCTTGAACTGAAGTTTGTGGACATTTCTAGTTGGCCTACCTAAATTTTGATTTTCAAACTTAAATAGAAAATGATGTCAAAACTTGTGGAGTTTTGAAAAAAAAAAATTTCCTGACTTATATACAGAAAACAGATTTTCTTTTTTATTGTAAACATTTTGCAAGATTCTTGCGGGGAGTGTGCCTGTAAAGTGGCATGAGCTGCCAAAATGTTGATATTTTGACATTAAATAAGAATGTTGAAATCATTGGCTATTTTTCTCAAGACGTATAATTCAGAAGCTTTTTAGTACTTCTAGTCTCGAAAATGTACGATAAAGCATTGTTTTGAACTAACTTTGGCTTAGAAGGAATGAATGGTCGTCACCGTTATTTAAATTTTGTTTACTTTTCGACACGTTTCCGGTTCGTACAGGCCACATACTGTATGGATTTTCCTCATTCCAACACCAATCATTTAGTTTTTCGATGGCCTTCAAAGCCTTTTACTGTTGTGACGATCAGCAATTATGAAAAAAGTGTGAATTTTGCAGCTCATGCCACTTTACCGAGTCTTGTATTTTTTGTCAAATCTTAGCGAGAAGATACGGCTGCTCGGAGAGCTCAGGAGGAAGAGGAAGAAGAAATACGCAAAGCGCAACGAAGGCGTAAAAAACGGTAAAACCTTTTGGAGCTTACTATGTTCCCACAGGTTTCATTACGATTTATCAATGATAATTCAGTTTTACCAAAGTTTTAGAATGTTTAAACATGGCAGAGCAAATTCTCCTTTGTTATTATATCCAAATTTTTTTAATAGCTTTATTTTAATAAATTGAAAGAAAAAAAACTATGAAATATATTTGCATTGTGAAAAAAGATTACATATTCACTTTTCTTAAGGATCCCCAGGGTTAAATTCTCAACAAGCTCACTTTATACCCCTGGGCCAACTACGATTTTAAGCCCCGTTTTCTGGGAACGCCCATTTACTGTCGGACCAATCAAAAGTTCTTTTATAAGCATTGCAACTCTTCAGTTTTGGAAACATGTTAATCGAATTGAAGTATAAACCGAAAAGTCATCCATCTTTGTTTTGAACACTGCCTGGATGCTTACATAACGCCAATTCTGATTGGGTGAATTTCCGCCACAGTTTTGTCGCAGAACCAATCAAAGTCTACATGTCATATTAAATTAGAAACAACGGATTTGGTTCCACTTGTCCCACGTGTAATGTGAGCGTTTTGTCGCACGGCCTGGGCCATATTCTACAAAGTACAAGACACACAGAATGGGCCGCTGATGATCGGTAGTCAGTTGTCCATCTACACCATAGGGAAATTGGATAAAACGACCTCTTCTTTTGAGCGTGGTATAAAATATCGGCAAATCTGTATACTCCCTATGATATTTTTCATGAAATGACCAGAGGAACAAGGAGAAAGGAAACATTACCACAGCAATCGCCGGGCTTTAGTTATGTTAAAAGCGGTAATTTCAGACAGCAAGATCCATGAACGAGAGCCTCTTTCTCAACTACACAGCGTTGTCAATATCAATAGCCCTCTAGGCCTTATTGTTCTTTAAAGCGTAAATCGCGGACTTCGTCAAAACATCTCCTACCGTGGCGGTAAAAGGATCACAGGCAGCGATCACCGGTTCTTGCCGGACAGTTTTTTCAAAACAAAAATTTTATAGTGACTTTGTCTGTGACATTTTTGATTGCCGCGGAAAAGCAGTTTTACAACGGCAATCTCTGCAGCATTGCCGATTGCCGTGGTGAATTGCGAGGGTTGAGTCTCCGTGGCTCAGTAGGTAGAACTCGGACGCTCTATCCGAACAGCCACCGGAAGGTCGTAGGTTTCCCCCGGGCGTGGAGCCCAGTTTCCTACCACAATAAAACTGGCAACGCCGCCCTATAAGTGAAAGGATTGTCAATCCTTAAATATTCAAATTATCTCCCCTTGTCATATTTTGGTTTTTCTTCTTTACAGTGAGGATCTATGGCAGAAAAGCGGTTATGTTTCGCTGAATGTGAGACTAGATGAGGATGATGTAGGAGAGGAGGATGCAGATGAGGATGAGGCAGCTATCCTCAGTGACGAGGAGGAGGAAGATTCTGGGCCCCGGAGACTGGAGTATGTAAGCGGGGATGTGACACACCCAGTCAACACGGCCGATCAAGACTCTCTCATCGTACACTGTGCAGGTCTCATTTATATAAGTTTCTCAATATTATCATTCGACCCCTGCAACAAACCCTACACATCAGTAGGGTATACTGGAGAGGGTTTGTCTGTCTGTCCATCTGTAAACACAGTCCTGTAACTGCCATGATTATGCCTTTGTACTTGATGAACGAGGACCCAATTTTAAACAAAATTAGGGAGTTTGAAATTCAGGCTAATTTAATAAAATATTTTATTTTTTGACAGATGATTCTGGACGTTGGGGCTCTGGTGGGGTGTTCTCGGCTATCGGAAAACGATCAAACCTCCCAGAAATACAGTATGAATTGGCTGGTGAAATGAAAGGTCTGATTTTTTGTTGAAATTTTATTTTCATTTTTTATTTTATTTAGTTGATTATACTTACAAGGGCATTGAAAGCTTTCCATAAAAGCCTTTAATTCAAAACAAGTTCTGAATATTTTCTGCTTTATATATTGTATTTGAGATTCTATGTTCAAAAACCAATAATAAATCACCAGTATACATTTTCTGAGTTTTGTGATATAGTTACCAGATACCTATAGAAGGTTGATGGTTTCCTGTCTCAGGACGGGGCCTCTGTGGCTCAGTAGGTAGAGCGCTTGGACGCTCAATCCGAACAGCCTTCCACCAATGGGTCGCGGGTTCGAATCCCACTCAATCCAAACATTCAAAAATTTTCTGACTGGGTTTTCACTTGAACGACCTATGTGGGATGGTTGCCAGTTACCCGTGGAAGGTCGTGGGTTTCCTTCGAGCACAGAGCCCGGTTTCCTCCCACAATTAAACTGGCAACGCCGCCATATAAGTGAAATAATCTTGAGCGCGGCGTAAAACACCAAACAATCAATCAATGTCTTGGGAACCTGATAACACTGCGATTTAAGTGAAATAATCTTAAGTGGAGTTTAACCAATCAATGCATCCTACTTAACAATTTTGTTAATATTTTGTATCATATTAAAAATGTTTCTGAAATCTTGTTTTAGATTTAGCCCTAGGAGACGCTCATTTAATCTCTATTGATGAAGATACAGAAAATAAAAACAGACAAGATTATGTAAGTGGGTGACAGGTACAGAAATCAAGGCCCAGTTTCACAAAGCAATCTTAGCTAAGTGTGATTTTAACTACCATGGCAACCAATGCTAAAGGTATACGTTGCCATTGGTAATTAAGATCAACTTAAGCTAAGATCGCTTTGTGAAACTGGGCCCAGGGGCTCATTTCACAAAGCAGTCGCTGGGCAAACGAGGCATAGTTGCCACTGGATAGCATTTTGAAGAGATATGACTTCATGGCAACTGCGATTGATGGCACTTTGCAACGGCTTCATGATATGGACCCCTGATCCTTTCCAAACTAAGTTTTTAAGTTACGGTAAGAATTCGGCTAATCAAGGACGAGCAATGTGAAGATAACAAATTATTAGACTGCTTTCTGCCATGTTTGGTCTAAAACAACAACAATAGGGATTGCTGGATAGGATTATCGGTGGCTCCATGCAGGAGGTAAGACACCCAACGAAAAGTCTCAAACTTTTAGAGTGCTTTTCGTAATGTTTTGAGTACTTGAATTAGCGGAATTCTTACCGTACATGTATACCTCATTACATTATTTTTTTTTAAATCTCTAGTGTGATGCGAATCCTTCTCGGACCAAATGGTAATCTCCTGTCTGGCTGCTTTCTTCGCTATTGTCAGTCAGATGACGACTTCAAACGTGCAGTTAAAGTGGCATGAGCTGCCAAAATGTTGATATTTTGATGTTGAAACAGAATATTGAATTCATCGGCTTTTTTTCTCAAGACGTTTAATTCAGAAGCTTTTTAGTGCTTCTAGTCTCGAGAATGTATGATAAGGTATTGTTTAGAACTAACTTTGGCTTAGAATGAATGAATGGTCGTCTCGGTTATTTAAATTTTTTTTACTTTTCGAGCACATTTTCGGTTCCTCATTCCAACACCAATCATTTAGTTTTGCGATGGTCTTCAAAGCCTCTTACTGTCGTGACGATCAGAAATTATGAAACAAGTGTGAATTTTGGCAGCTCATGCCACATTAATCTTTTCTCATAGATATTGAGAGTAGCATATTCCTGCTACATGTAGTTATTTGGCTAAAAGGATAACGAGTTCAAAGAGAAAGTTTTCAAAAGTGCCTTTAATCTTTCTTATATATATTGAGAGTTGTGTATTCCTGCTAAAAGGATAACAATTTTAAAGAGAAAATTTTCAAAATGTCATTTGGTAATTATCTTTTCAGCTTGCACTGTTGATAGTTCAACATCGTGATCGTCATAACCAATTGTCTGGAATCAAACTAACAGCACTCAGTCAAGCTCTACAGAGAGTGTGTAAGGCAGCAAAGGAAAGGAAAGGTAACCTGGGCGTTTTCTTCAAACAAAATTGACCAGCCCCGATAGCTCAGTCGGTAGAGCGTCCGCTTCAGGCCTGGAAGATCCGGGTTCAAGCCTGGGTCGAGTTTTAACAGTGGTAGCTGTTGCTGCTCCGCTTGGCGCTCAGCAATAGGAGTTAGAGCAGCGACTGGTTGGCCCGATGTCAGTATAATGTGACTGGGTGAGCGGGCTTGCTGGTTGTCTTTGGCAAGTCGTCTCGGTGAGACAGCACCTAAAAGAGCGATGGAAATCTGCCCTGCAACAAGAAGACGTCTTTATATAACTGAAATACTGTTGAGCAGGACGTAAAACCCCAATCACTCACTCAAACAAAATTGTAATGTAGTTGATCAAGGGTGTTTTAAAGACATTTTATGAATTTTTTTAATAAAAAAAAGACGTAGAGAGGAAAAGGGAGGGCATTAGCTCCAGTAATTATTAATTCACAGAGTCTGTTTCAGCTAGTAATCATGTTTGGTTTTCCGTAAGAGGATCGATATTGCACCATCTCCAATGGCTGCATTCGATGCAAATCAAATACCGTGTAACGCTCTGGCTTGAGTTGGATAATCTATTTCTCACACTGCACCAAAAATGCAGCTCTACTTAAAAAAATATGTGATGAATTTTCAACAATGGCTGTCTGAAGTAAGACTCGATTGGGTATTGTAACGTCAGAAATTACGTCCCCAGCGACAGCATACCTGGAGCCTGTTTCACAAAGCGGCATAGTGTAAGTTTTCACATAACTGCCATAGCAACGCATACTGTAGAGATACGGGAGTATGAAAGTTACGCAAAAAATACATTTACGGCGCTATGTGAAACAGGACCCAGACCCTTCAATATAGGGTTGCTGCTGGATGATTTAACTTAACGATATAATGAATGTGAGATGACTTAATTCTTTTGTGACGTCAGTTCTGACAGTTCTTTCGTGACGTCATAGGGGCCTCCGTGGCTCAGTAGATAAAGCGTTGGACGCTCAATCCGAACAGCTTTCCACCAATGGGTCGCGGGTTCGAATTTCACTCTGTGGGATGGTTGCCAGTTACCAGCGGAAGGTCGTGGGTTTCCTCCGGGCAACGCCCCCATATAAGTGAAATAATCTTGAGCGTGGCTTTAAACACCAATCAATCAATCGTGACGTCATAAGGTTACTTGGGTCATAATTTCACACGTTGATTATGAAAAAAATGACACTGCATGGGAGTGGAAATATTGGGGATGTAGTGTGAGAATTTATCTTAATTTGGTTTTTGCTGTACATGTATTTCATTAATTATGTTCTGGGTCCTGTTTCACAAAGCGGTGTAGATGTATTTTTTGCGTAACTGCGTAACGTATCTCTACAGTATGAGTTGCTATGGCAGTTACGTAAAACTTTGTGAAACAGGACTTCCGACTATCGTCTGCCATATTTTGTCTATTTTAGCGACAGTACATCTGCCCAGGATAGGGTTCAATACCCCAGGCTTTAACTGGTATGGAACTGAACGACTCATACGAAAACATCTAGTCTCAAAAGGCATTCCAACATACATGTATCCTTTCCACAATGGGGGCTATGTGGGATGGTTGCCAGTTACCAACGGAAGGTCGTGGGTTTCCTCCCACAATAAAACTGGCAACCCCGCCATATAAGTGAAATAATCTTGAGCGCGGCGTAAAACACCAAACAATCAATCAATCAATCCACTATGGGGATGTTGGTACTTTCGTCGCCAAATAAGCTTGTATGGCGAGCGTGAGTGTATACCTCAATCAATTCACATGTAAATCAATCAATCACTCAGTCATTCAATGAGAGTTTTGTTTTCATTTGTTTTTTTTGTGTGTGTGTCGGGGAGGATGGGGGCAGTTGGGTTTTAGCAAGCCAGCAATGAAAATACAAATATTATTCCTCAGATTGGTTTACTACTCTCGTTTTCATACTGACTAATTTCATGCAAATCGTTATTATGTCTCCTCCAACATATGTTGGGAGGACATACTGTTGTTGTGCTGTCCGTCGTCTGTCAACTAGGGCTTGTCTGCAAGATATCTCCAGAACAACTGGCGGAATTAGATGAAATTTTAATTACAGCTTATTACTGAGGACGTTTAGAGTTGATCAAGTTTAGGTGCCTGTACGCCCGTTCAATCTTTAGTTAGCATCCGAATCGGATACAATGTATTTTCATTGGTTGTTGCTTGTCTACAAGATATCTCCAGAACCACTTGGCGGAATTCGATGAAATTTTAATTACAGCTTATTGGTGAGGACGTTGAGTGTTGATCAAGTTTGACACCTATACGCCCGTCAGATTTTCTGTGGGCCTCCGTCAGACTGGAGGCCAAATTGAAAAAAATTACTGGGCATTTTAGAGCCATAGTTGAATGCACCTTTTATCATTAACGCCACTGCATCACATATGTTTTGATCTCAAATGGTTTGTGGAGAAGGGGGGGTATGAAGTATTTACATGGTCGAGCCGCTCTCAGTTAACACCCTGACCATGATAACTATCAAAATGTTAAAGGGAAAGAAAATCTAAGCTTTAGACTAGTTTAGATGGAAAGAGTAGAGTTTATTTAGTCCAAAACAACTGTCCAATGTATGTTTTATCCCCTCGTAACCGAATAATTGAAATTTGAAGGTGGCGTTACAATAGAGAATAAGCTCCATATGCCATTTACAAGGCCGCCACCATTTTTTCATTAGTTTTATCCAATTATTGTTGAATAAAAATTTAAGTGCGTTATAGAGTAGTCATGTGATGCAATTTAGCCAATGGCTGGCTAAGCAATGGCGCGCGGTTGCATACTGACCTATATTTTCGGAGACAATCTTCCCACTTCAAGTTTGTTGCCATGTTTTTTTTTGGAGCTAAATCTACCATTATACATTAGAGAGGGGTAAAAATTTGTCATTATTGATCTAAAAATAGCTACACCAACATCACGTCATCCTAAAACGGAAAAATGGCTACACAGATAAGCCACTGAAAGGACATACTTCTGTCTGTTTTTATTAGCTTGAGGGTCACTGGCGGTAATTGACGTGAAATGTTTTAAGTACTTTGAAGGTTGTTATCGACGATAATCCCTATGTATTTCTACAGATTTCCCATCCTTTAACTATTCAGTCACAAGGTGTGGTACTCTGTGACTCAAAATGGTTTTAAAGGGTATGAAATCTTGTTTAAGTGACATGAGTGGCCAAAAGTCATATATCATGATATAATTCCCTATGTATAACTTGTTGTTCATACTGAATAAATTGAGGGGACTCGTGGATTTTTCACTCAGTCGCCGTATGTGGAAGAGTTGCCAGGTACTCACCTAAGGTCTGGGATTTCCTCCGGGCAATGAGCCAGCTTTTCTCCCCCACTTAATCTGACTGCTGCCATATAAGTGAAATAATCTTGAGTGTGGAGTAAAACATCAATCAATCAATCAACCCAAATGAACTCACTGCACATTTTATTAATATTTATGAAGACTAAAACACATGGGCACAGGGAAAATCTTCTTGTCTAAAATAACCATGGAGACAAGTTTCTAATTCTGTTAAAAATAGGTATATCATTTAGACCTTCATACCCCATCATAAATTGTTCATTTATTAAGATAGGTCTAGCTATGGGTGCCGCCCACGCACATTGTAAGATGCAACCTTAACCGTGGTACAGATATTATTACCCGAGAAAACAGAAGTTAAAACGGAAAAGCAGTTTGGATAGCGGAGAATCGTCTAATAAAGGTTTGTTTAAAGTGGTTTGAGCTGCAAAAAATCCGACTTTTTCTTAAATTTGAATTCTATAAGCAAGTTGAGCATTTTAAGTTATCGCCGAGCCTGATGACATCTCATAGATTTACGCAAAGCTTTATGGGTAAACCGTGTACCTCAGTTCGCCATTTTGTTTATCAGTTCTTAGCAAGATGTTACTTTTTTGGAAAACATTGATGACATTACCTGTTTTTTTCCACACATTTTTCTGGTAACTTTATGCATTTTATGTCGTCTTCTCAATACAGTATTATTTCTTTCGCCATATTTTAAAATTATTTTAACTTCCCTCAATATCCCAAAATGCTTTGCGCGTAAATTCTAAGTGACGTCATCAAGCAAGTGGTCAATTATATTAGAAATAATTTAGTGAAGAATTTCATCATATTTTCTCGAGGAAAAAATCGAAATGACCAGGAGTCTGTTTCACAAAGCAGCGTTGTGTAAGTTTTTACGTAACTCCATAGCAACCTATACTGATACGTTGTTATGGCAGTCCCACGCTGCTTTGTGCGCAACGGCTTCGTGAAACGGCCCCCAGTCTTCAGCTGTTGGGCCACTCCCCTGCCGTTATAACTATGAGGATAACTTTGAGGATTCCAATGTCTGGTTTGTTGTGGTAAAAAGAATCAAGTGCGAGTAGAGCGCTTTCTGGCTTTGCGTTTGGTCTACTTTTGGCTGTTTGTTTACTGACTGTCAGGCATGTGCATTATGAAGTCTGTCTTTAAAATTGGATCTGATTTATTTTTTGTAGTTAAGAAAATTGATGGAGTGTCAAGGTCAAATTCCCCTGTGACCTTGACTGACCTATTTACAGGGTCGTCTTTATACCTTCATGGACTGCCCGACGATGAACATCGCAAACTGAAACGATACATTGTTGCATATCCTTTGAATATTAATTATGTTGAATATTAATGATGTTGAATATTAATTAGAATATTAATTATGTTGAATATTAATTAGAATATTAATTATGTACAGAACAGTTTAACAGGCTTAATTTGAAATGAAAATATGTTGAAATAGAGCCTATGTGACCCAGTCGGTTAGAGTAATAGTCCCTCAGTCAGACACAGACCTTCCATTGATGCGGCACGGGTTCACCATATCGGGGAGAGTTGCCAGGTACTTGCTGAAGGTCGGAGGTTTCCTCCGTGCAATGAGCATGATTTCTTCATCCACTAAACCTGGCAACGCGGCCATATAAGTGAAGTTATCTTGAGTGTGGCATAAAACATCTATGAATCAATCAATTTATGTTGAAATACTGTAGCCTTGCTAACAAAATCTAATTTGGTGAGGCTGGTAAATTGATTCAAGCTTTGCATTTTGGGGTGGGTACATTTTTTCTGTCACCATATGATCTTAATTCAACTAGCTAAATGTCATCTGACTTGTTATCTCCATTCTGATATTTGCTGGTCGTCCCCACTGACGACATAATTAAGAAAACTCCGGCCCTCGTCCAAAAACAATGGACACTTCCCTTTTTCTTGGAGTTATCACAGCGTATACGCAGAGAATCAATCCATTATTTAAATTCAAACAAATTAACTTTAATGTAAAGAAAAATAAATTTTAGTAGTTTACTTTAAACTTTTCTACTTCAAACTAAAAAATGGCAACCCCTACTTTACAGCTGAATAGTTTTTCCCTGATTGGCGCATGGACAAATCTATATCTCAAAAATGATAGGGGTGCTAGCTTTTATGTGTTGCCATTTTTTAGTGTAATACTAACAGACCTGATAACTTTTTAAAGATATATTTATACTTTTAGCTTAAGTAAGTTCCCTTTCAAGTCTTGCCATCGCTTATTAGCGTCATCCTGCGTGTGTGAGTTAGTTTTAAAGGCGAAATGCCTGCCACACACAACAGTCTGACATCCCCATTCGCGTTTTGGTGATGACCGTCATACATACCTTATGGCACAACGATCATGGATTAACTTGATCGGCAGGCAGCTGCAGCTCCCAGTCTTTGACTGGATCTCAAAACCCAAAAGCAGACTCTCTACCAAGACGTTGGGGTGGTTTCATCTGGCCCCACCTCAAGTGGGAGTTAAAAAGGTGTTTACTGTTCTTATTGGAGAGTAGACACAATGGTATATGTCCCAGATATAAATCTGACATAGTGGCCCTATCACTGTTGAGAATTGGCCTTGCTGCCCTATACACTGGCCGTGATGCCCTAAAAATTTGCCATTTACCCTAGGCCAAAGTGGCCTGCCCCTTTTCTGGCCAAATTCGAAGCCTGATGACGTCATCCAGTGACGTCGTGTTCCATCACGTCACCAAAATTTTAAAATGATGACGTTTAGTGTCAGGGCGTTTGACGTCACAACAAAAACGTTCTCTGCGTCTATGCTAGTTTATACGCCAGCTTTGTCCTATCTCACAACATGTAGGGAAATCATGCATGTGTTAAAATGAATATTAGATGATGAAACAAGGAGTCAGGAAAGGAAATCACTCTTGGGGAATTTGATATGACCTGAGGTAATGAATGTGACATCTGTCCCAAAACTTTCCTTAACCCATCTTACCTATGATGGGGATGTAGACAGTGTTATCAAAACAACATCCACACACGTTGTCAGCCGAGTTACCTCAGAACAAGACAAGCAGGTATGAGTGTTAAGCATTCTTTTTTTTTAAATTTGAGCAAATCTGGAATAGCCTGGAATAAAGATTTACAACTCAATAAATAATGTATGAATCGAGAAATAGATGACGTCAGTTTTATGTGCTATTATTTATGAACACTAAAACACACTGGCACAAGGAAAATCTTCTCGTCTAAAATAACCATGGAGACAAGTTTCTAATTGTGTTAAAAAGAGGTATATCATTTAGACCTTTATCATAAATTGTTATAATAAACTAAACCTATGATATTTCATTAGGTTATCGACTGAAATGAGCTTGGTCTTAGTCAGTAGAATTTTCTGGAACCTTGTTATACTGAAACACAAATTGTATTATAGTTTTTTCACAACATCTTCTTGGGTCCAAGTTCAAACCCAAAGGATAAATAGTTTGTAATGTACAACTTAATATATACGGAGATACCCAGTTTGGCAAAGAGCCCGGGGTCTTTCTTCTATAAGTGAGGGTTGCCAGTTACCAGCGGAAGGTCGTGGGTTTCCTCCGGGCACAGAGCCCGGTTTCCTCCCACTATAAAACTGGCAACCCCGCCATATATGTGAAATAATCTTGAGTGCGGCATAAAACACCAAACAATCAATCAATCAATAAGTGAGATAATCTTAAGTGTGTCTTAAAACATCAATCAATCAACCTGTGTTTCCTCCCCTTATGAAACGCACTGATTGACCATGCTAGAAAACCTTTTAATGGACCCCCTCCCGCAAGTAAAAGTTGCTTACATACTTTTTCAAGGGAGATAATAACCATCAAATACAAGGGGAAATAACTGTGATCCAATTCTCATTGTTCTAGTCCTTGATGTAAAATAATACGAAATTCTCGATTTCGGACATCCGGGTACCTGACCAGCCGGCTAGGGTACTTAGGGTCACGTGGTCTTCCCTCAGCCAGTCAAAATGGTGTCGTTTTGGAATTGTTTTCACCTCGGAGCCTTGTTGTCAGGATCGTGACGTCATGCTGAAATCGAGAATACAGATAACAGGTCGCAAATTTCCTTGTTAAGAATTGAAAAAAATGTTGACAGCAAAGTTAAATCTCACTCTTTGGAAAAATTATATTTTTAATGCATTTCTCAAAAGCTGTTTTTTTTTCAGGATTTGAAATTGTTGCTGAATGAAAGCCAACCTTTTGTGGTGTCTGTTGCCTGGGTGGAAGACAGTTTGAAACGAGGACAAAAACTGGACGAGATATCGTATGGGATAACATTATGAGAATTATTCAGACAAAGTGATTACCGTATTTCTTCTAAATATTCAGCCATTCTAATGGCCTAAATTTTCCATTGAGTCAGACAAAAATGGAGTCGTGGAGTTGTGTTCAGGATAACCGTTTTCACACACTGCACAGCGGGTCAATTGCCTGAAATTCCCTCTAGAGGGCAAATTTGTCTGGCCTCATTTAGCATATTTCTTTTCTGATGGTTGATTCCTTATGAGGAAAAAAGTGGCTGAATCTTTAGAAGAAATACGGTAATGATTCTTTACGGGTAAAACACGGACAATCTGTGGCTTTCCGTGAGTAGTTTTATATGGAAGAGCAAAGTCGTAACTCTTGTTTTACCTACAGCATCTTAATTCTAAACTGAGACATTTTTTTGGCAAAATCAAGAACAAGCGGCCACAGGCTGCCAATCGAGACGGGGAGATGGTCAAAAGTTGACCGATAAAACTGTGATGCTAACAGCATTGGCCCTAAATTGACAAATTTAGGAGATAAATACCTTCCCAGTATATACATAGTGAGATCAAGTGTCCACAAAATGCAGCAACTTTTTCAAAGTATAGATGAAAAAAGTAATGTACAACTGTAATGTATTGAATGAAGCTGCAAAAATTTACTGATATTGATCAGTGTCCTGCCATTTGTAAATTACTCATACATGTATCCCTGAGTGACTGTGAGAGTAATAAAGAATTGTAAATTGAGAACAACAAGAAAAGCAGGCCGAATTTCAATATTTTGATTATCAAAAAGTTGAAAGACTATATCCATGGACAACTGATGTTAAAAATTAGGAATATCTCAGGTAATAAGAAATGATTTTAGGTAATTTATATATACAACTCCCAAAATTTAATATGAGAGTGAGATATTATTCAAAAGAAAATGTTCATCAATAGTCACCAAGTGGTCTCTTTAGCTAAAACACCTGTAACTATTTTAAAAAATATTTGCCTGTTTAAGAAATTTTTTATCGTTTTTCCTATAGTTTTTATCAGTTTTCCTTTCTGGGCTTGGGCATCATTTAAAGTGGCGTGCGATGCCAAAATTCACATTTTTTTCATAATTCTGATCGTCACGACAGTAAGGGGCATTAAGGCCATCGAAAAACTAAATGATTGGCGTTGGAACGAGGAAAATCCATACAGTATGTGGCCTGTACGAACTCAAAAAGTTATTTAAATAACCGAGACGACCATTCATTCATTCTAAGCCAAAGTTAGTTCAAAAGAATACTTTATCGTACATTTTCGATACTAGAAGCACTAAAAAGCTTCTGAATTATACGTCTTCAGAAAAATAGCCAGTAATTTTAACATTCTGTTTTAACATCAAAATATCAACATTTTGGCAGCTCACGTTTTCTTAGAACAGAAATTCAATATCTAGGGCCTCAGTGGTCCAGAGTGATTGTCCTCAGTCCCACACTGACCTTCTATCGATGCTGTGCGGGGTTCAATCACACTCAGACCAAATTTCACTCTTTTCACTTGGTTGACATATGTGGAAGAGTTGCCAGGTACTCGCCGAAGGTCTAGGGTTTGTTCCGGACAATGAGCCGGTCACCCCCACCCCCCCACTAAACCTGGCAACGTTACCATATATTTGAACTAATCTTGAGTGCGGCGTAAAACATCAATCAATCAATATCATTCATTTGGTACCCTGTTGAAGGAGTATCAGGGACTGTCCTGTCAATCAAATCCTGTCAATCAAATCCTGTCAATCAAATCCTGTCAATCAAAACTTCAAATTCCAGTACAAACTGCCAGTGTTTAATCATGTCTTATTTAACTGTAGGTCATTGTAGAAATTCAATATTTGAAGCAAAAAAGTCTTACCAGCATAAAATAGATTTATACCTGGGCAATAAAATACAAAAAGCTATGAATCATTAACTTTGATAACGATGTAAGAACTACATCGAAACGTCGTCACCCAATAAACCAAAAAGTTGGTATCCATAAGTAATTCTTCACCTTATTGCAAACTTTCAACTTCTAAATGCTGACAACAGCCAGATCTAAATTGAAATTTATTTCTGTATATATATATTTTTAATTTTTATATATTAATTGCATTTGAGTTGAATTTGAAGTTGAATTTTTAATAAATAACAAAATTAAAATTGTTTATTCAAAAAATGGTTGTCATAATTATTTGTTCATCCTTGAATCACTTTTACTTTTCATTATCGATGTTTTACGCCAAACTCAAGATTATTTCACTTACATTTGTTTATTACGGCATTCTCGGGTTTGGAGGGTTAGACTAATATTTGTAACGTATTTGACGCTTTCTTGCAGGTAAGCAGACTTTGTGTCTGGAGCCTGTTTCACAAAGCGGCGTAGCGCAAGTTTTTACGTAACTGCCATAGCAACAGGTCTTTACTGTATGGTTTGCTGTGGAAGTTATGTAAACACTTATGCTACGCCGCTTTGTGAAACAGGCTCACGGAAGAGCTTGGCCACCTAACTCCCAGACCACCACTCAGTAGGTAGAGCGTTGGACGCTCAATCCGAACAGCCTTCCACCAATGGGTCGCGGGTTCGATTCCCACTGTCCAAAAAAATTGGACAATTTTCTGACTGGGTTTTCACTCGATCGACCTATGTGGGATGGTTGCCAGTTACCAACGGAAGGTCGTGGGTTTCCTCCTACAATAAAACTTGAGCGTGGCGTAAAACACCAAACAATCAATCAACCCAGACCACCAATATATTCCATATATTCCACTGACCAAGGTGGAAACTAAAATAACACTCGGTAGTAGGAGTGTGATATGGATTACTGGGGCCTGTTTCTCAAAACATTTAGGGGCCTCCGTGCTCCATAGTTACAGTGATCGTCCCTCGATCCAATACAGACCTTCCATCGATGCGGCGCGGGGTCGAATCCCACTGGGACCAAATCAAAATGAAACAATTTCTGAGTGGATTTTTCAAGTAAAAAAGTTGCCAGGTACTTGCGGAAGGTTAGGGGGTTTCCTCCGGGCATTGCTGGGCTAAGTGAAATATTCTTGAGTGCGGCGTAAAACATCAATCATAAGATTTATGCCAGTCCAACGCAAGGCAGGCCTAACTGTCATGGCAACAAATACCTTTATAATTATGTTACAGCCAGGCGCAAAGCCCCGTCTGGCGTATATGTTTTGAGAAACTGGGCCTAGTTTCACAAAGCGATCTTAGCTAAGTGTGATCTTAACTACCATGGTAACCAATGCTAAAGGTATACGTTGCCATTGGTAATTAAGATTACCTTAAGCTAAGATCGGTTTGTGAAACAGGGCCCAGCTTCCAGTCCTGTTTAAATACTAGATTTATACTGTTGGCATGTAAATATGGCCCCCCTTTCACAGTCCGCTGTTTGCATCTACTGGTTTTGGGTTTTGTTGTCTGTGTATTGGAAAAGTGCCAATCATTGAACTAGTTATAAAGTCTCTGAGCAGACTTGATTGATTGATTGATTGATTGGGGCTTAACGTCGCACTCAACAGCTAAGGTTATATGGCGACAAATGTACCAACCGACCAAAAGACTCCTCCACCCAGATCTAAATTTTGACATTAGGCTCCACAGGCCATAAAACGTCAGGAAGGCTAATGTATGTGGCATACTTAATGTTCCTCCTTGCTGCGTCAGCATACATGGCTAAAGCAGAGCCACAATGTTCCAGCCCGAGGGCCGGAGCAGACTTGAAAGTTTGCACAGAAAGAGTCCATGAAATACTGGTAAATACCAATTAAAATCTACTAAAAAAAAGAACAAGTAATATTTATAGAAATTTTTATTATGTTTATAATATATGTATTTTCATTTATACAATGGATTTTGAAATAAGCCACAATGTAACAACATAAAACAGACATCGTACATCTTGAAAATTGACATTCAAAACGATAATTTACATGGCTTTGTCATGGATACATAAACAATATACAAGTTCATGAAAAATAAATCATTAATTAATAGAATTTGTTTACTCATGGTTAAAAATGTAATGTTTAACCCTGCTTGGTTTCAGAGAATAAAACATTTGCTGTAGTTTTGATTGATTGCTGTTTAACGCCAACCTCATGATTGTTTCCCTTATATGGCAACGTTGCCATACATGATCTACAGGAGAGAGGAAACCAGGTTTTTGGCTAAAAGGAAACCAGGTTTTTTGCTAAAAGAAAACCAGGTTTCTTGCTAAAAGGAAACCAAGTTTCTTGCTAAAAGGAAACCAGGTTTTTTGCTAAAAGGAAACCCCGATATTTACTAAAAAGACAGCCCTGAAATATGTCCTTGTTAAATATTTTAATGTTCATACATTGAAATATAACACCAGAAAATTTCCAATATTAAAATAAAACATAAATTCTACAACAATATACTCAAAAGTAAGATCAGTAAAAAAAAACTTAGCACTTTTAAAATAGATTTGATTTTGAAGGATACAACATATTTTTACTACCTTTTTCGTTTTGTTTAAAAAATGTGTCTTTCAACAAATACCGGCCCTAAACTTAACCAAGTCTGAATTCTTGCACCCAGTGTGGAGGAATCAAAATAGCACCACGAAAAATGCGGCTAAAGGTTTTCTAAAAAAAAACATGATTTTTTCCATCCTTTGAGCACCTTTATTCATATAATATCAATTGGAAATTTCAGACAATGGGGCAACCTTTTCATTGCTTGTGAGGACCCCTTACCAATTGTCAGTCTGAACTTTTAACAGGAGCTATAGGAACATGAGAGGTTAAGCCTAAGGTGGCATGAGCTGCCAAAATTCACACTTTTTTCATAATTTCTGATCGTCACGACAGTAAGAGGCTTTCAAGGCCTTGGAAAAACTAAATGATTGGCGTTGGAATGAGGAAAATCCATACAGTATGTGACCTGTACGAACCGAAAACGTGTTCGAAAAGTAAACAAAATTTAAATAACCGAGACGACCATTCATTCATTCTAAGTCAAAGTTAGTTCAAAACAATACTTTGTCGTACATTTTCCAGTCTAGAAGCACTAAAAAGCCTCTGAATTATATGTCTTGAGAAAAATAGCCAATAATTTCAACATTCTGTGTTATCGTCAAAATATCAACATTTTGGCAGCTCATGCCCCTTTAATGTATTACATAAAGCATTTAATCTGCTAGTTTTTTCTAATTACCTAATTTACGGGTGTTTCATAACGATAAAAATTATGATGTATTCACTATAATTGATGTTTCTCACTTAAGATTATTTCACCTGATGAACTGTACGTGTGGAATGTACGTCAGGTGGTATTTGATATGCATCGAATGCTACCATTACTAGGAGATGGTGCAGAGTCGATCCAGATAGGTCATGTACTGTATGTGCTCATCACTTAGCAATGGCGATACTTTTCACAAAGTCAGATCGAAACCAGTCAATGAGACATGTCCATTCCATGTATATAGTTCATTGATTTCACCTACGTGGCTGCATTAGATTGATTGATTGATTGTTTAGTGTTTTACGCCGTGCTCATGATTATTTCATTTATATGGCGGCGTTGCCAGTTTTATTGTGGGAGGAAACCGGGCTCTATGCCCGGAGGAAACCCACGACCTTCCGTCGGTAACTGGCAACCATCCCACATAGGTCGTTCAAGTGAAAACCCAGTCAAAAAATTTTCCAATTTTTGGACAGAGGCTGCATGAGAAGTTTTACAAAGGGATGTTTGGCAGGTACAATGTTATTGTAACCTGGAAAACTCTACACATGACTAGCTCATTTTGTATGCTAAACAAGTTAAAGAATACTTAATTGATACTAAAATAATTTTTGGATTGATTGATTGGTGTTTTACGCCGCGCTCAAAATTATTTCACTTATGAAATTAAAAAAAAAAAAAAATTTTGGAAGTAGAATCCTATAAAATGCCAACAACAAAATTAGATTTAGAAGGCAATTAAAAATCTTTTTTAATTTCTATATTGACACTAGTGAGTAGTCGGTGGGCTGAACATGGTAACATTGTTGAAAATCTAAAAGCTTAAAAAAATCTACAAATAATACATCAAAATATAGTTAGTCTGAGATCTGAAAAATACATGTAGAGACAGTTGAACGTCACTAGGCAACTTTTTGTACACAAAACCTAATAAATTTTCTCTAATGGACGAAATTTATATAAGAAACATACATATGATGAATGATAATTTATGAGGCTTTTTTTAAGTTTTTGCGATTTTCATAACAGAAATTTGTCCGTCTGATAGCACAGTTTAGTCTCTCTATATTTCTCCTTCTGCACCCATTTCGAATAATCTAAAATTTAAAATTGATGACAAATTCTTGAAGCATCAATCATCATTATGATATATCGTATATCGACATATTGTCATGAAAAATTTTGATATAAACAGGATGAAAACGATGATAGAAAATCTAATATGAGTAAATGTCTTGGACAGACTGATGGTGATAATACATGTGATGTGATCATGTCAGACGAACAAATTGTGTGCAAATTTTGATTTTTCACGATACCAAATATCGCATACTATGGATAGTATATATCGAGAAATTGCAAAAATGTTAAACATAAAAATGAAATAATACATAATCATTATGTAATTAACATCCACAATAAATTGAAAAATTAGATTCAACTTACATCTCAGGGCCCAGTTTCACAAAGCGATCTTAGCTAAGTGTGATCTTAACTACCATGGCAACCAATGCTACAGGTATACAAAGCAATCTTAGCGTAAGGTAAACTTAAAGTGGCATGAGCTGCCAAAATGTTGATATTTTGACATTAAAACAGAATATTGAAATTATTGGCTATTTTTCTCAACACGTATAATTCAGAAGCTTTTTAGTGCTTCTAGTCTCGAAAATGTGCGATAAAGTATTGTTTTCAACTAACTTTGGCTTAGAATGAATGAATGGTCGTCCCGGTTATTTAAATTTTGTTTACTTTTCGAACACGTTTTCGGTTCGTACAAGCCACATACTGTATGGATATTCTTCATTCTAACGCCAATCATTTAGTTTTCCGATGGCCGTCAAAGCCACTTACTGTCGTGACAATCAGAAACTATGAAAAAAGTGTGAATTTTGGCAGCTCATGCCACTTTAATTACCAATAGCAACGTATACCTGTAGCATTGGTTGCCATGGTAGTTAAGATCACACTAAGCTTATAGCTAAGATCGTTTTGTGAAACTAGGCAGAGTAATTAATATCCAGTAATGAGAAATCATTAACAATACGAAATGGTCAAGTTGAAAACTACATGTACGGGGCATGAAATGGTCAAGTTGAAAACTAAATGTACGGGGCATGAAATGGTCAAGTTGAAAACATGAAATGGTCAAGTTGAAAACTACATGTACGGGGCATGAAATGGTCAAGTTGAAAACTACATGTACGGGGCATGAAATGGTCAAGTTGAAAACTACATGTACGGGGCATGAAATGGTCAAGTTGAAAACTACATGTACGGGGCATGAAATGGTCGAGTTGAAAACTACATGTACGGGGCATGAAATGGTCAAGTTGAAAACTACATGTACGGGGCATGAAATGGTCGAGTTGAAAACTACATGTACGGGGCATGAAATGGTCAAGTTGAAAACTACATGTACGGGGCATGAAATGGTCAAGTTGAAAACTACATGTACGGGGCATGAAATGGTCAAGTTGAAAACTACATGTACGGGGCATGAAATGGTCAAGTTGAAAACTACATGTACGGGGCATGAAATGGTCGAGTTGAAAACTACATGTACGGGGCATGAAATGGTCGAGTTGAAAACTACATGTACGGGGCATGAAATGTTCAAGTTGAAAACTACATGTACGGGGCATGAAATGTTCAAGTTGAAAACTACATGTACGGGGCATGAAATGTTCAAGTTGAAAACTACATGTACGGGGCATGAAATGTTCAAGTTGAAAACTACATGTACGGGGCATGAAATGGTCAAGTTGAAAACTACATGTACGGGGCATGAAATGGTCAAGTTAAAACTACATGTACGGGGCATGAAATGGAAAACTACATGTACGGGGCATGAAATGGTCAAGTTAAAACTACATGTACGGGGCATGAAATGGAAAACTACATGTACGGGGCATGAAATGTTCAAGTTGAAAACTACATGTACGGGGCATGAAATGTTCAAGTTGAAAACTACATGTACGGGGCATGAAATGGTCAAGTTAAAACTACATGTACGGGGCATGAAATGGTCAAGTTAACAAAATACATCACAAAGCTGAAAGGATATTTTAGACCAATATCCAAAGCTGCGAAATCACTAACGCTGTGAATTAATCACTAACGATGTGAATTAATCACTAACGATGTGAATTAATCATTAACGATGTGAATTAAACAAGTTGAAAACTAAATGTTATAGACATGATATGGCGAAATTTATGAGTTAAAGTAAACACTTCAGATAAAATACATGACACATCTCATTTTCCAAAAAAAAAAAAAAATCTTCTTGATTTGAAGACAGTTATTGATTATTTTAGGGTATTTTTCATGTTTTTGGCCAGGTATATTATCTGACATGTAAATAACATGTGCAGGTATGGGAATAAATCTATTTATGCTGGTAAAAGAAAGAGCTTTGCTTTAAAGTGACATGATCTGCCAAATTCACACTTTTTTTCATCATTTTTGATCGTCACGACAGTAAGAGGCTTTGAAGGCCATCAGAAAACTAAATGATTAGCGTTGGAATGAGGAAAATCCATACAGTATGTGGCCTGTACAAACCGAAAAAGTGTTTGAAAAGTGAACAAAATTTAAATAACCGAGACAACCATTCATTCATTCTAAGACAAAGTTAATTCAAAACAATACTTTATCGTACATTTTCGAGACTAGAAGCACTAAAAAGCTTCTGAATTGAACGTCTTGAGAAAAATAGCCAATAATTTAGACATTCTATTTTAACGTCAACATATCAACATTTTGGCAGCTCATGCCACTTTAAATATCAAATTTCTTCTGAATATTTGAAGCTAAACCTTTGCTGAAGCTCATTATCGCAACAAATGATATTTTGGGAACAAAAACAAAATAGTATCAAATCCCTATGCTTCTATGAAATATTGACGAGCAACCCGTCGTCATAATTTTGCCTGTCCGTAAACACAGAACAAGTTTGTGATAGAAAAATGATAAAAATTATCCCAAACGAATATGTTTGCTAAACAAATATGGTTTTTAAAATGAAGTTTAATGCAGTTTAGCTAAAATGTTTACTTTAAAGGATACATTACATATTGGATATATGTATAATAATGTTTTATGTATATACAAGCAAATTTAATCCTAAGTATAATAAATACTTGACAGTGATAGAAAATATATCATAATCATTTATGAACATGCAACTTGCAAGTGACATGGTACAGGTCAGTGAATGGATTGATTGATTGATGTTTTACGCCGCACTCATGATTATTTCACTTATAAATATGGCGGCGTTGCCAGGTTTAGTGGGGGAGGAAACTGAGCTCATTGCCCGGAGGAAACCCACGACCTTTGGCAAGTACCTGGCAAATCTTGAACATACTCAGTGAATAGAAATTAGGTAATGAAATTGACAAATGAGCTTAGCTAAATACTAAATAGTATATTACATTAATATTGACGGATTGACCGATTAGTATTTTATGCAGCGACATTCAAGATTTTTTCAAGGTGACACATAATCAAGCTTGATATTAGCAGTTACGTCAAACTGGTCATGATTCTGTGGCAAGCCGATTGATTGATTGATATATGTTTCAATAAAATATGTTTGATATATGTTAGTTTCAATATATATTTAATATACATGTTCTCCAATAATATGACAGCCTTTGTCAGGGTTTTGAGGTGGGGGGGGATCCAGTTTCTTTGCCCGGTAGAAAGGCCTGGCCTACCTTTGGCAGGTGGGCGTCGTTCAACCAATGCCCATAGGCATAGACTGATCCAGAGACATTTTGATACCTGTATACAGGTATGGGCGCCCAAACTCACAAGCAAAAAATCCGCCCAAATTCTTAAAACCAACAGATTTCATTGTCAAAATAGCATTTAATGTTGAATTTTGGGCCAGAGATGTTGCTTTTGTCTTGTTGTTGGAACATTTTGAACCGAAATGGTATGCCCAAATTTTCCCTGGATCAGTCCCTGATAGGGCAAGTGAGTAAAAAACATATTTTGTCTATATGGACTAAATAGAAATCAAGCCCACTTTGGTAGGCTATCGGTCTACCAACTGAGCCACCAAATCTCCCTGCCCGACTGATAAGTGAACCACGGCCACAGTGGTGGAGAACCAGGAGAACTCATTTTAGAATGGCACTATACACATTCAAAAAAAAATTTCAGTACTTCAAGATAAATACAAATAGACTACATTCCAAAAGAAAAAAACATCGGAAACAAGGTTGTATATTGCACATAGATTCATAAAAATAACTTTCGTAAAAGTTTACAATTCCTTGCTTGTAACGGAAAACTGGAACAAAATATTGAGAATTGAGTCATGTCCCTCAATCGTCAGCGCTTTCAGTCATCTTGAAGATGATTTTGTTACAAGCAGCAAACCAAATAATCCAATTTCAAGTGGTTTTATAATGGTTGTTCTTTCGCTCCAATGTATATGTGCCGCTGGGAAACAGCCCAGGAGGCCTCATTTGTTTTTTCTCTCTCGAATATCCACAGATAATCCTATACAGCACTATTGTAAATCAAAGGATTTCATAATTTTGTAAACCACCAGTTGATGACATACTTCTTTAAACAATGCTTTGAGAAGCCACAGGCATTTATACCTTGTGAACCTGGTTTAATACTCTTGTAAACCACATTCCATAGTTGTTTCATGCTTTGGGAAACCATTGTTGCTTCATGCTTTGGAAAACCATTGTTTCTTCATGATTTGGGAAACCATTGTTGCTTCATGATTTGGGAAACCATTGTTGCTTCATGCTTTGGGAAACCATTGTTGCTTCATGCTTTGGGAAATCATTCCCATTTTATCCTTTGGGAAACCATTGCTGCTTCATGCTTTGGGAAACCATAGTTGCTTCATGGTTTGGGAAACCATTGTTGCTTTATGATTTAGGAAATCATTGTTGCTTCATGATTTGGGAAACCATTGTTGCTTCAAGCTTTGGGAAACCATTGTCATTTTATGCTTTGGGAAACCATTGTTGCTTCATGATTTGGTAAACCATTGTTGCTTCATGCTTTGGGAAACCATTGTTGCTTCATGATTTGGGAAACCATTGCTGCTTCATGATTTGGGAAACCATTGTTGCTTCATGATTTGGGAAACCATTGTTACTTCATGATTTGGGAAACTGTTGTTGCTTCATGATTTGGGAAACCATTCTCTTTTTATCCTTTAGGAAACCATTGTTGCTTCTTGCTTTGTGGAACCGCAGGCATTTATACGTTTCTAAACCACTGCTGATTTAATACTTTTCCATACCACGGTTATTATTTCAATCTTTTCCATACCACGGTTATTATTTCAATCTTTTCCATACCACGGTTATTATTTAAATCTTTTCCATACCACGGTTATTATTTCAATCTTTTCCATACCACAGTCAATTTAACACTTATGTCAACAACACTCCATAGTGGTTTCCAAACCAAGGTCAATTTCATACTTTTCCAAACTTTTTGAAAAGCACATTCTATTTCATCCTTTAGTATATCGGTTCTACACTTGTAATTTTGCCAAACGGCTTGCATTCTTTGAAAGGTCATCTATTTTATACTTTAGAATAGAAGACTCATTTCTTATACATTTTACTTTATGCCATATGGCCTGCATCCAGTGTAACACAACCCATTGAGTACATTGTTCTTAGCCATATGCTAGCATTCAGTCAAGGAACTTACATTCTGGTTTCTCCAATAAGACGATTTCTCTGTTTGGTTCAAGAGGCCAGGAGGCCGTTTCACGAAGCCGTCGTACAGTGCGATCAATCGCAGTTGCCATGACGTCGTATCTCTTCAATATGGTATCCATTGGCAACTAGGCTTCGTTTGCAATGCGACTGCTTTGTGAAACGAGCCCCAGTTTACCACATTGTTACGTTACAAAAAGTCATACGAGTTTTAGTTTGGACTAGGAGGCATGGTCGATATATGGTTTTGTCTCTGATGCTGATTCAACGAAGGCAGCCAAAGCGGCCTCATACTTTTCACTGTATTCCTAAAAAAGAACAAAAAAATCCCATTACTTGATTCTTAAACAAAGCTCACTTTCTGTTAATATATTGATTTCTTTTAACCAGGAGTCTGTATCATAAAGGGGTGTAGTGTATTTCTTCTAAAGATTCAGCCACTTTTTGCCTCGTAAGGATTCGACCATTAGATAAGAAATATGCTAAATGTGACCAGACAAATTTGCTCATTAGAGGTAATTTAAGGCAATATGTATCGCTGTGCAGTGTGTGAAAATGATTATCCTTAAACACAACTCCATGTCTCTGTTTTTAACTGACTCAATGAAAAATTTAGGCCATTAGAACGGCTGAATCTTTAGAAGAAATACGGTAGCGTAAGTTTTTACCAAACTGCTATAGCAAAATATATCTTCAGTATGGGTTGCTATGGCAGTTACGTAAAAACTTGCGCTACGCAGCTTTGTGAAACAGGCTCCAGGAGCCTAAAGGAAGGAGCAAGCAGCCTGACAATGGAAAGCTTAAGACCACAAACCACAGTCTACACTTTTCAATGGAAACCTAAAAGGGTATTCAAGACCGATAATGCTTTTGAACTCAAGCAACATTATCACATATTTTACGTTTATCGTGGTGGAGAAAACTGAGCTGAATACTGGAGGAAATAAGCTACATTCAGCGGGCACTCGACAGCTTACACCATATTTAAATTATGTAGTGTGTATCCTTACCTCATATTCATCAAAATTTTCTTTTTTAATAAACGTTGAGAAAAAACGACCCCCTTCTCCGCGAACTCTCTTCATCGCATGGTTATGTCGAGATTCATGTAAATATTTCTGAAAATGTAAAACGAAAATTAAATTGTAGAAAACCTTCTAAGATATTATCCTTATACTTGACAAGTAAACATCTGGGAAAAAAAAAAGAAGAATAAGCTTGAAGAATTGCCCGATTGCTTGATGACGTCACTTGGAATTTATGTGCAAAGCATTTCGGGGGATTGAGTTATGTTTATAAATAATTTTACAAAATGGAGGGTGGAATAATACTGTCTCTAGAAGAAGACTTAAAAGGCGCAAAGTCGCCAGAAAAATGTTTTTAAAAAAAGTGACATCTTGCCAAGTACAGGTAAACAAAATGTCGAACTGAGGTACATAATTTACCCATAAAGCTTTGCCCAAATCTATGTGACATCATCAGGCTCCGAGTCCGCGGTAATTGATGGATAAAAATCAAGATTATAGTAGCTCCAGGATTAGCTTTAGACAGGAGTTGCTACGTTTTTTTTTCTAAATCAGCGGTAAAAACGACTTTCCGTACTTCAATATTATTCTTGGCATTGAGGACTTCTTTAAAGTGGCATGAGCTGCCAAAATTCACATTTTTTTCATAATTTCTGATCGTCACGACAGCAAGAGGCTGTGAAGGCCATCGAAAAACTAAATGATTGGCGTTGGAATGAGGAAAATACGTACAGTAAGTGACCTATACGAGCCGGAATAGTGTTTACGGAAAAGTAAACAAAATTTAAATAACCGAGACGACCATTCATTCATTTTAAGCCAAAGTTAGTTCTAAATAATACTTTATCGTACATTCTCTGGACTAGAAGCACTAAAAAGCTTCTGAATTATACGTCTTGGGAAAAATAGCCGATAATTTCAACATTCTGTTTTAACTTCAAAATATCAACATTTTGACAGCTCATGCCACTGTAAGTCTTGAGAATCTTTTTACATATATACTGGCATTGAGGTCTTGAACATGCAAACATCACTTCAGAATGCTTTCCTGGCCACCTCAAGGCACTGCCTTTTGAGCCACAGGGGACCTCACCAACAGCCCTAATCTTAATAGGAAATTTTCAATGTTACGAAGGAAAGGAATTTTCACATAATAATCTTAAGACTTAGTTACCAGCGGAAGGTTGTGGGTTTCCTCTGGGCTTAGAGCCTGGTTTCCTCCCACAATAAAACTGGCAACGCCGCCATATAAGTGAAATAATCTTGAGCGCGGCGTAAAACACCAAACAATCAATCAATCAATCTTAAGACTTACCTTTCTTTGCTTGGCTATTTTACCATCAGCCTCCAACTTTGCTCGAGCTTGCCTTCGTTTTAAAATTCGGTGGTATTGTTTAGCGTTTACATACAGTGGTTCTTCCTCGAGAACTTCTGCCCCCGGGAGAGTGAGGGCGGGCGAGGAGTTAGAGGACACGCCCCCTGCAGAGTTGTCTCCCCCTTCTGTAGCTGTACCGTTAGCCGCCTGAGGCATGACCTGCACAAGATAAATACATTGATTTTTTAGTTCATTTATTTTTTTAGATATCTCTAATCAACAAAACTCTCTTGGGTAGATACGGCCTAAGTGTATCAACAGTTCATCGCGGAAAATGTCAAACAGAAAGTCAGGGAAATTTTACTTTAGTTTTCGACTGCACACAGGGAGACGAAGCATCCCACAGTCAGACAAGGTTGGCAAACATATTCTTTTTAACCCATACCATCAAACTGTAGTGGAAAAAATAATCTCTTCTTCGCTTTTTTGTTGAAAAATTTTGCTCCGCTTTTTTTTTTAGGATTGATTCCAGAATATCATTTTTTCATTATGCGAATAATCTGGGCTGTAACAAATTCGGACAGAAAAAAATTAAAATTTGTTAGAGCCCAGATTTCTCCGCTAAAATTTGACCCAAAATATCTCCTTCTGTCAAAAGTGGAATGGCGTGCAAGAATTTATGGACAGAAGGATGCTTATCTGTTATCAGTTTGTTTGATGTTTTCTGGTGTTTCCTTGTTTAATGAGTGAAGAGTGGTTTAGGTAACATTATTTCTAATAAAACTATTGGGGAAGGGAAAAGGGGAACACGGCAAAGCGCGATCTTGCAGGCAAAGACAAGTTTATGATTTGATGTAAGAAATGTTTGAAACTCTCTTTAAACATTATTTCCATACTAATGATAAACAAGAGTTTTAGTAAACTCAACATACGCCCGCCGTGGCAAAGTCAAAACCGCTACGATTAACAACTTTACATTTAAT
The DNA here is from genome assembly GCA_963971465.1 of Lepidochitona cinerea. Taxonomy (NCBI): domain Eukaryota; kingdom Metazoa; phylum Mollusca; class Polyplacophora; order Chitonida; family Tonicellidae; genus Lepidochitona; species Lepidochitona cinerea. The sequence goes on from OZ020553.1 coordinate 47,512,830, forward strand.
ATAACATTTGTTTTAATTTCATCAATTCGAATTTCTGTTCAGGAAATTTCAATCACATTTTAATTGCAAAAACTGAAATATTGTGGCTGTTTTGACATTGCTGTTATGTTCCATAATTAGGAAGGAGCAATCCATACAATTCTTGAATTTTAAGTTTTGACTGGGACACTGTTCTATTGGACTTGGCTGTAATAGTTTTATTACAAAGTAAACAATCTTCAGGCTGACCACTGATATGCTGGTGTGTAAATATACAAACCTTGTGTGCCCACTTCAAGGAAGGTCATTGTCACCTTATCTCTATTTAAACAGCCACTCTGATAAATACCAGATGGGTAATCAAGTGGTAAAATTGTCTTTTTTTTGGTTATTATAGTGCACATTAAACTATCCAAGAAAACAGTCTCAAAATGTATAAATTAATTGGCTTCCAGTATTACTCTGGACCAAGTGTACTCAAAAAAGCATTGATATGTATTAATACATATATATTAAACATCAGGTACACATTTCTGATAAAAAAAACTCTTAAAAACAGACAAAAAATATGTGTACCCAATTCAAATTTGGTATGTGACACATCATCTACCTATAAGGTATATACTCTAAAAGAATTGGAAAGATTATATCAAAACGAAAGAAGTTCTGGAGCCGAAAGGGAATATTACATAATCCAATAGGGCTGCCATATTATGCAACAGGTGATGTCAGAAATGGTACGTGAAACACCGTCTGCCCATAAGGTATATACTCTGAAAGAATCATCAAGATCGGATCAAAACTTTAGAAGTTATGGAGCGGAAGGGAATATTACATAATCCCATATGGCTGCCATATTATGCAACGAGTGAAGTCAGAAATGGTACACGACACACCGTCTGCCCATAAGGTATATACTCTGAGAGAATCGTCAAGATCGGATCAAAACTCTTCAAGTTATGGAGCCGAAGGGAAAGAAGATATAGACTAAGACAGAATATTACATAATCCAATGTAGAAGTCATATTATGCAATATACAATGTTCTTAATGGTTCATGACACACTTTCTGCCCCTTGAGTATATGTTGTAAAAAAAATTGTAAAGATCGGATCAAAACTCTTCAAGTTATGGAGCGGAAGGGAATCCGGGACGGACGGCCGGCGCTGGTGATACCATAATACGACCGACTTTTTTTAAGTCGGGCGTATAACAACATGTTACACTTGACGAAGACACCGGCAGAGGTGTCGAAAGCTCGTGTTGTTCAAAAACAACTGACGACGTGGTGATTCCCTTATTTTTTATAATTATGCAAATGTTACGTACCACATTAAAGACAAGGGAGACAAATCAGCCATAGTTGAAAAAAAAATACACACACACTTACCATAAACATACCAGCCACGTTTCCATTGGTGGAACTGGTTTGTGCTGTTTGTTGTTGATTGGTTGGTGTGTTTGAAGTGGGCGTGGCATTGTCTGTGCTCGCTGTACTGTTTGGTGCGGAAATGACTCCACCAGCATTCTGCTGCATCATGGAGGCGCCATTAACTTGTGCTGATGTATTGAACGGCACTTGTAAAACATCTGCAGATATAGAGATATTGGTCAAATCACCTTTTGTGCTGGTAACAAATAAGATAGTGTATTGTGAAAGCCACATGAGTTCACGGCAGTAAACAACAGTTGATAAAACAACAAAGCACATACAGTTATTTTGCCATCAGTATATATATATATTGTAATTGCGTAACCATTGTCAATGTGTTACAAAAGGATTCCAGAAAATTCTACTGACTACGGCTTGGCTCCCGTCAGTCGTCAACCTAATGAAATAGCATAGGTTTGATTTGTTACAACAATTTATGGGGTATAAAGGTCTAAACGATATACCTCTTTTTAATACAATTAGAAACTTGTCTCCATGGTTATTTTAGACAAGAAGATTTTCCGTGTGCCCGTGTGTTGTAGTGATCATAAATATATATTGTAATTTATCATCCATATAGATTGATTGATTGATTGGTGTTTTACGCCGCGCTCAATATTATTTCACTTATATGGCGGCGTTGCCAGTTTTATTGTGGGAGGAAACCGGGCTCTGTGCCCGGAGGAAACCCACGACCTACCACTAGTAACTGGCAACCATCCCACATAGGTCGTTCGGGTGAAAATCCAGTCAGAAAATTTTCCAATTTTTTGGACTGAGTGGGATTCGAACCCGCGACCCATTGGTGGAAGGCTGTTGGGATTGAGCGTCCAACGCTCTACCTACTGAGCCACGGAGGCCCCATCATCAGGAATAACACACGTTATGAATTGTTAGCCCCAGGGTGGCTGTATTGCCCCCAAAGGCTCAGATAGTCAATAAGGTCAGCTGAAGTTATCATGACCAACAGCATAGCAAGTTATTTCCAGAAATTAAACCGCACAAGGTCTTATTGTCAATGTCTTAAAATTCTGTGTTTAATTCAATTTAAGTTTCACAGGGCAGGGCTGGGCTGTTCACAGCAAATCAAGTTGTACTCTCATTATTTTTCGGATTCTGGGTGACGCCCGAAACGGCAATCAAAACCAGGTCCCAGGGCGGAGTTGTTCAAAAGTGTATTAGGCTTGATACCGGTCTTAATGACGTGGCGTAACAAAGCAATTCAATTGTTACGTTACAAAGTTATACCGGTATTAAGCCTAATACACTTTTGAACAACCGGCCCCAGAGTTTCCCAATATCGTCTGGCTTTGTGGAACCGCTTTGCTACTAGCCGTTGAAACGACACGCTTGACTGCACACCACTTTTCAATGCAGACTTGTTTGCGCTTCTTATGAGGTCACACCGCGACACTTCAAAGAAACTTACTTGGTGTCTGTAGATTAGGTAGGGAGAGCTGACTTCCATCTGCCAGCATTGGTTGATATATCAACGTTTGACCATCAGCTGTTTGTACCACTTGACCAAATAACTGTCCGGAGTTAAGAAAGGGAGCTAACTGACCACCAGGCGTCAAGTACTGGCCTTGACCTAATAACTGACCAGGGGCTTGTGGTTGCTGGATGATGAACTAGAACAAAAAATCAAACATCAATTATTTTGGAAACTACTTTTTACGGTTTAAGTTCAGGGTATCTCTAGCAATTTTGGAGGGGACTCAGCGTTGTCAGGATTAGTAGGGGAGGAAATCCAGGATTAGTAGGGGAGGAAACCCAGGATAAGTAGGGGAGGAAACCCAGGATAAGTAGGGGAGGAAATCCAGGATTAGTAGGGGAGGAAACCCAGGATTAGTAGGGGAGGAAACCCAGGATTAGTAGGGGAGGAAATCCAGGATTAGTAGGGGAGGAAACCCAGGATTAGTAGGGGAGGAAACCCAGGATTAGTAGGGGAGGAAATCCAGGATTAGTAGGGGAGGAAACCCAGGATTAGTAGGGGAGGAAACACAGGATTAGTAGGGGAGGAAACCCAGGATTAGTAGGGGAGGAAACCCAGGATAAGTAGGGGAGGAAACACAGGATTAGTAGGGGAGGAAACCCAGGATTAGTAGGGGAGGAAACCCCTGACCTTCGAAAGGCACCTGACAACCCTTCCCTTGAGCAATCAAGTGTAAACCCTATTTTTCTTGAAGTGAGCAGGATTCGAAAAAGTGGCCCACCAATAAAAGACGTGTGTTGAACTGAGAGACAATTAATAAACCATATACATGTAGGCCTCTTTAATAATAGAAGAAACAAATACAAAGATAAGATTTGCCTATTTGGATGACTTTGACTGACCTGTGGCTGTGCCTGAGGGGTCATTGTCTGAACTTGTTGACCTGATGAGTTTAATACCTGAAACTGAAAGTGAAAGTTAACTGTTAGCTACATGTAGTCTGATTGCACAAAGGCTACTACATCTAATATCAAATTGCCATTGTTTTAATTATGGGCAATGAATTCTATATGGTAGAAGATCAAGTCAATTTTGACTTTATTCCCACCACTTATTATTGTTGAACACTTTGTGCCAGAGTTTCTTCTTTTATTTGGTGAATAAATAAATAAATAAATCTAAGTAAACTACAACAAAAAATGCCTTAAAAAATAGAGACTCTCTACAACACCCAAGGGAAGGAATAAGAATATCGTGGGAAATGCACACTTTCCTGCCACCGCTGTTCTTGCCACCCTGCATTTCCGTGTTTTTCATTTCTAATGTGACAATAACTATTCACGATGTAAGACAAACGAAAAGATAGCTATACTTGAATATCACAAAAAAGCAGTTTTGAAAATTTGTCGTGATTATTTAAATTTTTTTCTCACTTTTTGTACAGTCCCCAGGGGTCCGCTTCACAAAGTCAGGGCACAGTCTGATCAATCGCAGTTGCCCTCACGCCATATCTCTTCACTATGGTATCCAGTGGCAACTGGGCTTTGTTAGCGAGGTGACTGCTTTGTGAAAAAGCCCCCGACACTTATATTTGTCACAATCAAAATTTGAAAAAATTGTGAAATTTGGTAGTTTGTCACTGAAGGTTCAGAAAATACATGAATATATTAAAGCATGGAAAGAGCCAACTGAATTTAGTGTGTCAACCCTAGAACCAAAACTTTTAGTATATTTACCTGTTGTAGTTGCTGAGCTGGTTGTTGAAGTTGGAGGGCTTGACCATTTGGTAGACCTTGTAACATGATTGGTTGACCAGTGATCAGCTGACCAGCTTGGTTTACCTGCATCAATGAGGGCTGGAAAACCTAATTTGAAAAGACAAACAAATTAAAGTGGCATGAGCTGCCAAAATTCACACTTTTTTTCATAATTTCTGATCGTCACGACAATAAGAGACGTTGAAGGCCATCGAAAAACTAAATGATTGGCGTTGGAATGAGGAAAATCTATACAGTATGTGGCCTGTACGAACCAAAATTGTGTGCGAAAAGTAAACAAAATTTAAATAACGGGGACGACCATTCATTCATTCTAAGCCTAAGTCAGTTCAAAACAATACGTTATCGTACATTTTTGAGACTAGAAGCACTAAAAAGCTTCTGAATTATATGTCTTGAGTAAAATAGCCAATAATTTCAACGTTCTGTTTTAACGTCCAAACATCAACATTTTGGCAGCTTATGCCACTTTAATAGTACAGAACTTTTCAATGTTATTTTTGAGTGGATTTTTCACTCTGGCACTGTGTGTGGAAGAGTTGCCAGGTACTCGCTGAAGGTCGGGGGTTTCTTCCGGGCAATGAGTCGGTTTCCTCCCCACTAAATCTGGCCATGTAAAATAAAGCCATATAAGTGAAATAATCTTGAGTGCTGTGTAAACATCAATCAATCAATCCACTTACATGTACAGTATATGACCAGGGGACAACCTTTGCAATTCAAATTTCCACAGCCAAAAAAAAAAGTGCTGTGGACAAACTGCAAATTTGCGAATTACAATTTGATTGATTGATGTTTTACGCGGTACTCAAGATTATTTCACTTATATGGGAGTGTTGCCAGAATCTCTCTGTCAAAAAGAGGTTTATTGAGAGGGGAAATTAATAGCAATGCTCAGCAGCCACCCCACTCAGATCAAATTAGAAGCCAATGAATCTATAGAATTATTAGTACAGACTGTTCGCTGATAATCTATGACGAAATGAACAGGAATATGTTTGTGGCTTGTTAGTTAAAGAGACACATATTTCTTTTTATTATTTATAAACAAAAAAAAAATGTAACTTAAATATAGATTAATTCCTAAATTTACATAGTTGTTTTACATAGACAAAGTGTGTTTCTTTACCGATGTTTGGGGTTGTGCAGTTGTCTGTAATGGTAGCGTGGTTGCTCCCGGGTACTGGCTGACAGAAACTCCGCCCATTTGCAGACCAGTGGACAACGCCTGCATGACTGTGTACTGCGGTTGCTGTTGTTGTGTCTGTAAGGCCTGTGAGACATCACCAGCGTTGATCGTCTGTAGCTGCTCCATCCCACCACACTGGCCTCATGTCTAAACCGATAACATGTATAGAAATCAAATTTTTAATATGATTGATTGATGTTTTTAGTCAGGGTTTCTGATTCCAAAATTACTATTTTTATATACTGACGGGCCATATTTTGGAGTTAGGGTTCACTGCAATCAAAAACCCGGAGTTGGCAGTATGTGGTCTGAGACAAAGTAATAGCAATATAACCTACTCAGATCGTGTCTAAACGGTCATAATCACGTTCATGGATAATTTCGCTACCTACCTATGCCTGATATGGACGAGCAGGATCGGCCAGTAAACGTAATTCTTCCTCTGAGTTCACTTTTGCCTTTTCCAAATCTCAAACTCTCCGCCATTGATGACATAACACTTTATAGCGGTTTTTCAGAGTTTAAACGTTAAATTCACATTAAAAAAGGCTAAATTATTAATGAATGTCGTACTGACACAATTTGAGTTAGTTATGTTGTTATTTACTATCTAAATCAGACCGCAAACTGCCCAATCAGAAGCGGGCAGCCAACTCCGACTTTTTGATTGCAATGATCCCTGACTCCAAAATACGTCCGTCAGTATATAAAAATAGTGATTTTGGAGTCAGAAGCCCGGACTATGATGTTTTATGATGCACTTATACAGTGAAGTTGACAGCTTTAGAGGGAGAGGAAGTTCACTGCCCATAGGAAACCAACATTCGACAAGTACCTGGGGATTCATTAAGATCAAAGGGACATCAAGTCCTTTGTATGATTAAAGTGGCATGAGCTGCCAAAATGTTGATATTTTGACGTTAAAACAAAATATTGAAATTATTGACTTTTTTTCTCAAGACGTATAATTTAGAAGCTTTTTAGTGCTTCTAGGCTCAAAAATATACGATAAAGTATTGTTTTGAACTTACTTTGGCTTAGAATGAATGAATGAATGGTCGTCCCGGGTTATTTAAATTTTGTTTACTTTTCAAACACGTTTTCTGTTCGTACAGGCCACATACTGTATGGATTTTCCTCATTCCAACGCCAATCTTTTAGCTTTTCGATGACCGTTAAAGCCTCTTACTGTCGTGACAATCAGAATCTATGAAAATAGTCCGAATTTGGCCATTTTGACATGTTATGTATCAGGTACTACAAAGTTAAAATAACTAATCTGATCCTCATAATTTATGTTCTGGCTTAGTAATTTCACTGAATGTGAAAAGCTGTGACTTTTATATGAAAAGGGTTCAACCCTGACTCCCAAGTCATATAAAGGTGCAATGTTCAATAGTAGACCAATCATTATTGAATTTGAATTAAGAAAATTAAGGCCGTAGTAAAAAAAGTGTTTCTAATGCCCAATCCCAGATTGAGGTCGCAATGTATGATGATAGGCAAATGATGTATACTAACAAAACTTAGCTTGAAAGTTAAAGTGGCGTAAGCTGCCAAAATTCACATTTTTTTCATAATTTCTAATCGTCACGTCAGTAAGAGGCTTTGAAGGCCACCGAAAAACTAAATGATTGGCGTTCGAATGAGGAAAATCCATACAGTATGTGGCCTATACGAACCGGAGTAGTGTTCGAAAAGTAAACAAAATTAAAAAAAACGGGACGACCATTCATTCATTCTAAGCCAAAATTAGTTCAAAACCATACTTTTTCGTACATTCTCGAGACACGAAGCACTAAAAAGCTTTTGAATCATACGTCTTGAGAAAAATAGCGGATAATTTCAACATTCTGTTCTTACGTCAAAATATCAACATTTTGGCAGCTCATGCCACTTTAAAATAACTAATCTGATCCTCATAATTTATGTTCTGGCTTGGTACAATGGGACTTTCAATTTCACTGAATGTGAAAAGCTGTGACTTTTATATGAAAAGGGTTCAACCCTGACTCCCAAGTCATATAAAGGTGCAATGTTCAAAACTACACCAATCATTATTCAATTTGAATGAAAAAAATAGTCGGCTGTTGTACAAAAGTGTTCCTAATGCCCAATCCCAGATTGAGGTCGCAATGTATGATGATATGCAAATGATGTATACTAAGAAAACTTAGCTTGAAAGTTAATGCAAAATGCAATGGAGATTGGAGTAATGCATCTGCCAAATTTAATAATATTATAAAAATTAACACAATAACACTCAGCAATTGAAAAAAATGAGTACTCAGAGCAGTTAACAAATGCTGTATCTGCTTTTAAAATTTGATTCAAGTGGGAAGATTTGTGTCCTATATACAACGTATAGCCAAAGTACAACCATAAACGTCAATGTACTTGCTTGTGATTTGCAAATATCCACGTTTCCTGTTGTTTATTTTAGTAGAGTCCAACCCCAAAAAGGTGGACGAAAACAGGTCAACGTGCACTTCGGCCCCGCCCATCGCATGTCAATCAACCAACCAGATTTGAGGTCATCCAACACGCGGATAAATTATGTCGAAAATGTGTATTTTTTTTTCTTTCCTAAAACATTTACAAATAAAAAAATGTCCAGAAAGATGGGCGCAGGCGAAACTATAAACACCATTTTCTACCAAACGAACAATTAACAGGGTAACGAATACGATGGGAATGGTAGTGTTCTTTGTTTCAGCGATAGCTTTCTAGACTGTCCGACATGAGAAGCTATGGGGCTAGACAATAAAATGGCGCATAACTAAAATGTCAAGAAAATTGCCGAAGTTTATAGTCACAATAGCTGGAAAAGCTGTGCAATTTAAGGCAAGAAACCTATAGGAAAGTTGAGTGTATAAGAAGATAATTTAAGCACTTACATTGGGCCAAACTGTAGAGTCGTTCCTTAGCGATTGGCTATCAAAATGAACGGTAGACGGACAGCGAATCATGAGCTGTTACCATCGCTGTGCTGAAACACTATTGGCGCTAGGCACTATAAAGCCGGCCCCACTTTTACTCGGCAGACTTTTTACAAAAATATACGCTTGTGGGTAACACTGTTTATTTTAACATGGGGTGGTACTTCAAAATGATTTTAGCTACTGTTGCATTCGCGTGGATTCTGCATTTCAACGGTGTATTTCATTTGAAATCTCCCTCGTTTATAGCAATACGCGGGGAGATGCTAATGTTTGGAATGGCCTGTCAATATCGGCCCAGACACACCAATCATGTTGTGTGTACTGCCCGGGCCATGATGGTGGACTGCATCCATGGAAAAATCGAGGGAAATTCGAGAAAAACATAAACAAATATTCTACACGTGGGTATGTTAACGGGTTAATGGCGTACACTTGTCATCAAAGCATTGCTGCCATTTTGCCTCCGTATCAATAATTAAACGCAGCATGCAAATAAATACCTACTGAGTAGCCTACTGTGTTAGCTTGTCCGTTGTCGTCTGCCAACTGCCATATAAAAATTATTATCTGCTACTGCTAGTACGTAGTAGTACTAGTACTAGTATAGTAGTAGTATTACATGTAATCAGCTAATAGTAGTACTAGAACTAGTAATGGTAGTAGTACTGAAGTGAACTTGTAGGTAGGCCTACAATTTACATTAGTGTAAATGCAATGGTATTCTACAAAAACTTTCAACAATGAATAGTTTATTCCTTTTGCGATAAAAGTTAAAACTAGAGGCCGGTTTCTCTTGTTTTACTAGTTTTAGTTCTGTGTAAGTTGCTGTTATATTCTTATAACAACAGTAGGTTAATTAAAATTCAATTAATTAAACTATTCAAAGAAACTTAGCCGTCCCCGAAAAGTTCCATAAAACACCAGCTGTCACTGTCTTTTTCACAAGACTTTCAGCCTTTCATTCGAGGTTGATCACATGTTAATTTTGTACTAATCTGAAAGTCAATGGAGAATCATAACAAACTTAAGCCTAGCGCACACGAGGGGCGCCGCCTGAGCTACAAGGCACGTGTGGCCAAGGGAGCAGAGCAGATTTCAGCGCAGACGACGAGCTCTCGGCTGAGGCCAGTTCCTGGTCACCCAAGTCCACTAAGCTACATAAATGTCACGTGCGCACACGGTGAGATTCTTGCCACAAGAGGCAGAAAATATTAATCATGCTAGATACTTTCCTCACCGCCTCGAGAGGCGAAAATCTCACCAAAATTTATGCGCACACGGGGGAAACAGCTTAGCTCTCAGCTACGCGTGGCCGGCAGCTTAGCCGGCGCCTCTCATGTACGCTAGGCTTTAGGCGCTGTCTCCTTTTTAGTTTAATTAATCTGGATGACATATTTTTCAGGGAGCAAACAGCTATGGCCAGTTGGCGAATGGAAGTTTTAAAGATGTTCTTTTGCCAAGACCAGCGACTTTCCAAAGTGACCAGCAGATAACAGCGGTCACCGGAGGAGGTGGTCACACACTGGTAGTAACAGGTTAGACTTTCCGAAAGTGTCACTCGAACGACCTATGTGGGATGGTTGCTAGTTACCAACGGAAGGTCCTCCGGGCATATAGCCCGGTTTCCTCCCACAATAAAACTGGCAACGCCGCCATATAAGTGAAATAATCGGCGTAAAACACCAAACAATCAATCAACCGAAAGTGTCCTCACCAGAATGACGGAGACATTGATTGATTGGTTGATAGGGAGTAACATTCCCCTCCACAGAACTTTGAGTTAAGACTGTACGTTATAGATAAATGACGAGGCAGAGGGTTACGGTAAGAATTCCGCTTATTCAAGGACGAGCAATGTGAAGATAACAAATTATTAGACTGCTTTCTGCCATGTTTGGTCTAAAACCACACCAATAGCGATTGCTCGATAGGATTATCGGTCGCTCCATGCAGGAGGTAGGACACCCAACGAAAAGTCTCAAACTTTTAGAGTGCTTTTCGTAATGTTTTGAGTACTTGAATTAGCGGAATTCTTACCGTATATTTGAAACTCTATTTCAACGTGGGTTTCATATTAATGAGAAATAATTTAGGCGTCAACGCGTAGTAGATTTTTGTGATCAGCTCGAGCTTAAAACTCCTATGCCTGTGTCTATATTGCACTTGATAAAGCCAGCCGCATAGGTGAAAGATGATGTCGTGTTGTTCACGAAAACCTACCTCATGGTGACGCCTTAATTATTATTAGAGGCTGAGGGTTTTTAGGAAAAATAAAATATTTTTCTGGAATACCCGATGCTGAGGTGTTTCTCTGACGTTCAATGTAAATCAAAGGGACTTTTCCAAATTCCTCTTTTAAAGTGGCATGAGCTGCTAAAATGTTGATATTTTGACGTTGTTACAGAATATTGAAATTATCGGCTATTTTTCTCAAGACGTGCTTCTAGTCTAGAGAATGTACAATAAAGTATACTGTATTGTTTTGAACTAACTTTAGCTTAGAATGAATGAATGGTCGTCCTGGTTATTTAAATTTTGTTTACTTTTCGAACACTATTCCGGTTCGTATAGGCCACATACTGTATGGATTTTCCTCATTCCAACGCCAATCATTTAGTTTTGCGATGACCTTCAAAGCCTCTTTCTTTCGTGACGATCAGAAATTATGAAAAAAGTGTGAAATTTGGCAGCTCATGCCACTTTAATTCATTTATTTGTTTTATACAGCAAGCATGGATATTTTGACAGTCGGCTGCAAATTTTTTTCTTTAATGCAAGATAACAGAGCTGATGAAATCTTTGTATCAATAGATCAGCCTGGTTTGCAGGACAAACAACAGTTATTTACAGCAACTAGAAATAACGCGTACTGTTTGACTAGGAAAGAGATCAGTTGAAATTGCTTATTAAGCTTAGTTTTAAACGACAGGCTAGCAAAAATTGTCAATCAGAAAAAAAATATATATTTTGCAAGCTTTGACAATCAAAGTGTTTCACAGTTTAGTTAGGGAAGACTTGTGTTTTTTTTTAAATTTCACAAAACTTTGCGATTATGCCTTAATTACGTTTGCATTATGATTATTTAAACTTGCTTTTGAGCCAGGTGGATGAATTATCTTGTAATGTGTTTATTTAAATTTACAACTTTTATCTAATTTTTCAGGTGATGGAAGTCTTTGGACCTGTGGCTCCAACAACAAGGGTCAACTTGGCTTGGGACATACTGAGAATGTCACAACCTTGACCTCTGTGACCTTTCCAGTTGGGGTCAAGGTCAGAAAGGCTTCTGGTGGTTGGGATTTTAGTCTAGCCATTACAGGTAGTGTTTAAAAAAATTTGATTTATTTATTGGTCATTGCTGTGTAACATATTGTCTCTTTTTCTTATCTTCATTAAAATGTTATGACTTCCAAAAATGTCTCTATTTATTTATTAGAATAAAATTAAAAAAAACTAAAGTGCAAATTAAAATGTTTTGAATTCTCAAGACTCCTGATAATTGTAGAAAAGCATTGCTCATATTAGATGATCTGCGTCATTCAAGTACTAATTACATTGTACTGGAGTTGGACTCCTGGCAAGAGATTTCAGGTTCCCACCAGTATTGATTGGTTGATTGATTGTTTAGTGTTTTACGCCGCGCTCAAGATTATTTCACTTATATGGCAGCGTTGCCAGTTTTATTGTGGGAGGAAACTGGGCTCTACGCCTGGAGGAAACCCACGACCTTCCGCTGGTAAATGGCAACCATCCCACATAGGTTGTTCGAGTGAAAACCCAGTCAGAAAATTTTCCATTTTTTTTTGACTGAGTGGGATTCCATTGGTGGAAGGCTGTTCGGATTGAGCGTCCAACGCTCTACCTACTGAGCCACGGAGGCCCCAGTATTGATTGGGCGTAGACTAAATTCCACTCAGTTCAAAGAAAAAAATTGAACAATTTCTGAGTGGGTTTTTTTCTGTGAATTGCCCTATGTGAATGGGCTCTGTGGAAGCTCTGTGGGTTTCCTCCGAGCAGAGAACCAGGTTTCATCCCCATCTAAACTTAGCCATGTTGACGAGAAGATTTTCCCTGTGCCCGTGTGTTTTAGTGTTCATAAATAAACTTAGCCATGTACATGTAAGTGAAAAAATCCTGTTGCTGTGTATAACGTCGATCAATCAAATAAAAAAAAATGTGTTTTTACCCTATTGTACTATGGGGTTTGATCGATTCATGTCTTTTTCTTATATGGCGGCGTCAGGTTTAGTTGGCGAAAATACTGAATTCTTTGCCCGAAGGAAACCCCCAACGTTCGACTAGAACCTGGCAGCTCTTCCACATAAAAGTTACAAAGTACATTTACCTGATTTCCTCCTTCACTAAACTGGGTTTAGTTGTGTCGTAAAATATTAATCTTTTTTTATTTGAATCTTTTATTTAAAGTGGCATGAGCTGCCAAAATGTTGATATTTTGACTTTAAAACAGGTTGTTGAAATTATTGGCTATTTTTCTCAAGATGTATTATTCTGAAGCTTTTTAGTGCTTCTAGTCTCGAAAATGTACGACAAAGTATTGTTTTCAACTAACTTTGACTTAGAATGAATGAATGGCCGTCTCGGTTATTTAAATTACGTTTCGTACAGGCCACATACTGTATGGATTTTACTCATTCCAACGCCAATCATTTAGTTTTTCGATGGCCTTCAAAACCTCTTACTGTCGAGACGATCGGAAATTATGAAAAAGTGTGAAGTTTGGCAGCTCATGCCACTTTAAATGTTCATATATTTCTGTTTACAGAGGATGGTAGATTATTCAGCTGGGGCTCAAATCATTTTGGCCAACTTGGAAATAATGCCAACAACTTTCTCATAAGACCTGTGAGTTTCTAAGAAATATCAGATTTTTGTGCATTCTAAAAATGAGGCGATAAATAATCCCACATTTTATGGAATAGAGGGTTCATCGACAGAAAGTACTTTCGTTACACTGTTTTAAGACTACATGTATCTCGTGCTTCTGTCGTGATTTTAAATTGTAGAAATTTACTGAACAAGAATGACAATTCACCCTTTATGCTTGCCCTGGTGTCCGTCTACAGTGAACTTATCTGTTAGTATTAGTAGGCAGGTCGGTGACGTCATCAAATGTTGGTACAAGGTATTCGATCATAAAAGTTAAAAAGCAAATGTGAGTCTCAAAAGTTAAAAATAAAACAAAAAGCGTAGTCTGTATATTTTTTCAGGGCCTTTTCACTGGACCCTGTTTGCTCATTTTCGCTTGAACAGAAAAATAACTACCATTCATAAAAATGCTTGGAAAAGGCCCATATTTAGAGACAAAAGTTGTCTCCCCTGATTTATTAAATAGCATTTTTCTTAGTAAATATGATTACACATGTCAAACGGAATTCTAATTACATCTTATAACTATGTGAAGAATAGTTTGGTATAGGTTTTAGAAACAAACTATGGATGATTAAAATTGATCCCACCTGCCTAGTATTAGTACTTTTGCTGCCATACATGCAAGATGTATGAATAATCAATCTATTTAAATAGAATTTAAAGCGTAACCTGTAAAATTGACCGCATATTCAATTTTTATTGGGAATATTGTGAACAGGAATTTTTTCAATTGTGTATTTCTGATATTTCATCTTCTTGACTTTGGCATGGTGTGCATTAACACTTACAACATTAGTATGATTTACCTCTCCTCTAGCACCAAGGGAGGTAACCAAATGTTTGAAAAGGGGAATAACTGTGTGATGTCATTAAATTTGGGACTTCACAAAGTCGTCTTTTTAATGCTAAAATTTAGAGGGGGGAGGGGGGGTAAGATCTTTTGGTTAGTTGGTACTTTTGTCGCCATATAACCTTAGCTGTTGAGTGCCACGTTAAGCCCCAATCAATCAATCAATCACAAAGTTGTCCCACTGGATTTGTCCAACCTTTGTGAACTTTTGGTGTTCCAGGCAAAATGACAGAGAAGCCAATTATACATATTTTAATGCTGTATGTGATGGTGATAGTCTTGACACTTATAATGGCAAAATTTTAGGCCTCCTGGTTTCAGAAATTCATTGGCTGGTTCCATATGTTTCAGGCACATGTGGAAGCTGTACGAGAAAGAGTTATAGATGTGTCAGCTGGCCTCAGACACTCAGTTGTACTCACAGGTGAGTATCAAACAGTTCATGTAGGGGTGACAGAAGGTGTCATTTTATTTGATTGATGTTTTAAGATGCACTCAAGATCATGTCACTTATATGGTGGTGCCTGGTTTAGTGTGGTAGGATTGATTGATTGATTGATTGATGGGTGTTTTACGCCGCGCTCAAGATTATTTCACAAATTTGGCAGCGTTGCCAGTTTTATTGCGGGAGGAAACAGGGTTCTATGCCCAGAGGAAACCCACGACCTTCCGGTGGTAACTGGCAACCGTCCCACATAGGTTGTTCAAGAGAAAACCCAGTCAGAAAATTTTCCAATTTTTTTTTTGGACTGAGTGAGATTCGAAACCGCGACCCATTGGTGGAAGGCTGTTTGGATTGAGCGTCCAACGCTTTACCTACTGAGCCACGGAGGCTCCTCCTTAATGTTCAAGTATGGTGGGCAGTCCGGCTCTTACCACTTACTAAGTCATCTATCAGCCAGACCTGTACAGTTTTTGTTTTGTTTTCTATACAATTTGTAGAAAGAGGCACAGTTTATTGCTGGGGAAGTGGCAAAAAAGGGCAGCTTGGAGTAGAAGATGAAAATGGACTACCCTTTAGACAATCTTCAGCTCTTCATCAAGGTTTGCTAAAGAAAGAATACAGAGTTATCTCCCTTGGATTGGTTATCTCCCTTGGATTGGTTATCTCCCTTGGATTGGTTATCTCCCTTGGATTGATTATCTCCCTTGGATTGATTATCTCCCTTGGATTGATTATCTCCCTTGGATTGATTATCTCCCTTGGATTGATTATCTCCCTTGGATAAATTATCTCCCTTGGATAAATTATCTCCCTTGGATAAATTATCTCCCTGAAATTAATAATCTCCCTGAAATTAATTATCTCCCTAAAATTAATTATCTCCCTGAAATTAATTATCTCCCCTGCATTGATGTCACTTCAGTGATAGTCCTGCAGCCTTCCATTGATGCAGCGTGGGTTCAAATCCAACTCAGACCAAATAAAAATTTCAGTATGGAGTTTTCACTTTATCACTTATTGAAAGGGCAGCCAGGTACTCGCCGCAAGTCGGAGGTTTCCTCCGGGCATAGAGCCCGGTTTCTTCTCCCACTTCAGCTGGCAACTCTGCCATATAAGTACAGCTTAAAACGTCAATCAACCAACATTGGACTCCTCCAGAGGGTTGTTCTTAATTCATTTGGACATTCTGATGCAAATCAGACGCCGAGTAATTCAACATTTAACATTTGGACACCCATTCTTGGAGAAAAGCCATTTTGGACGCTCTTTTTTCAAGAGTGGGTGAGTGAGAGAACATTTAGCGTGACATTAACATTATTTCAGTCTTGTTGCAACAATCACAGATTTTGGACAAGTATTTGTCTGCAAAAATCAATGCCCTTGTAAACAGCTATTTTATGCACAAACATTAATCACAGTGATTCACCACAGCAATTATACATAATGCTGCAGTGATTGCCGCCATAAAACCAAGAGGGAGCGTAAGTCACGTGTGAATTCCACATATTTCCTGTCACCGGCAGTGCATTGTGCATGTGACTGAGCGTTTTTCGTTCCAATATGACATTTGAATCTGACGTTATGGAACCAAATACGTCAAATGGAATTGCAGTGTCATCAAAAACGTTTTTTATGGCGTCATCTGTCACCGGATATCACAAAATCTCGTAATAATTCTTATGATACTTGCGCTCCCTAGTATCAATAGCAAAGAAAGTTGCTGCAGGCAATCTGTTAATATTATAATAAAATGCTACAGAGAACCACAGTATTTTTTTTTTTTGCCTTCGGAAAAGGGTTGTGAATTTATTGCCTCTGTTTGTTTCAATTCAGTGCAAGTTTTGTCGTCGTTTGGCAGGGTGACCCAGATTGCTGCAGGCTCCATGCATTCCGCAGCCCTCACTGGTAATTTGGTTTTCATTCTACATATTTCAAACTATTTTCATGTTTTTTGTAACCTGACAAATTTCTCTTGTCTTAACCAAAAAGATTTATATCAGATTCTTCTTTCTTAGAGGGGCGCCCTGGTGGTCCAGTGGGTTAAAGTGATCAACCCCACACAGACCTTTCATCGATGTGGCGTGGGTTCAAATCACACTCAGGTCAAATAAAAAATTTAACATTTTTTGAGTGGATCTTTCACTCGGTCGCCATATGTTGAATAGTTGACAATGAGCAATGAACCTGGTTTTCTTCCCCACTAAACCTGGCAACGCCGCCATATACGTGAAATAATCTTGAGTGCGGCATACAACATCAATCAATCTTATTGGCCTAGTGGGCAGTTGTCAGAGGGATAATCTCAATGTCTATGAATCACACTCAATGCAAAGACAAATTGAACAATTTCAGAGTGGCCGTTTTACTCTATAGTTAAATGTGCAAGAGTTTTAAATGTTATTACTTCATATGTTACTACATATTTTTACATGTTACATCTTATTACTTTATATAGCCTATTACTACTTTTACATGTTAATACTTTATATAGCACATTACTACTTTTGCATCTTATTAATTTATATTGTATATTACTACTTTTGCATCTTATTAATTTATATTGTATATTACTATATTTACATCTTATTAATTAAAGTGGCATGAGCTGCCAAAATTCACACTTTTTTCATAATTTCTGATCGTCATGACAGTAAGAGGCTTTGAAGGCCATCAAAAAACTGAATGATTAGCGTTGGAATGAGGAAAATCCATACAGTATGTGGCCTATGCAAAGCGGAATAGTGTTTGAAAAGTAAACAAAATTTGAATAACCGGGACGATCATTCATTCATTCTAAGCAAAAGTTAGTTCAAAACAATATTTTATCGTACATTCTCGAGACTAGAAGCACTAAAAAGCTTCTGAATTATACGTCTTGAGAAAAATATCCGATAATTTCAACACTCTATTTCAAGGTCAAAATATTAACATTTTGGCAGTTCATGCCACTTTAATATTGTATATTACTACCTCCAAGCTCTGAATTTATTTATTACTTAAAACCAGTTCAATCATGAAACTCTTCAATATTATTTCAGATGCTGGACATGTGTATGTATGGGGCTGTAACAAGTATGGTCAAGCGGGCATTGGTCCAAGTGATGTCGCCATGGTAACCAAACCCCGCCTTGTTGATACCTCAAGTTCTTCAAATAGTCCAATTAAAGCTCTGGATTCTGGTTGGACACACCTCTTATGTCTGACAGGTAGCGAAAAGACTTTGATTGATTGATGTCGTATCTGAAAAACGTGGAACGTGTTAACTGAATTTTACAGTCAGTTTTCTTCCCACAAAATTCTGGGTTCCACCAATGGGTTCCGGGTTCGAATCCCACTCAGTCCAAAAAATTGGAACATTTTCTGACTGGGTTTTCACTCGAACGACCTATGTGGGATTGTTGCCAGTTACCAACGGAAGGTCGTGGGTTTCCTCCGGGCATAGAGCCCGGTTTCCTCCCACATTAAAACTGGCAACTCCGCCATATAAGTGAAATACTCTTGAGCGCGGCGTAAAACACCAAACAAACAATCAATCAACCAAAATTCTGAGAACTGACAAATTAAAGGTTAAATGAATAATATAGGACACATCTTGTATTTCGTTTTTAATTTTTTCAGGAAATCACTGTTGGAAGCTGATAAAAAATTTGCTGATGAAATTTCTGGTGCAAAAAAACGATTGATTGATTTAAATTTGACAACATTTGCAGGTCCAGCATGAGCTGTGATGAAAAATATTAAATATGCATATTTTTTTCTTTGACTGGAAAGCTTTTGCTTCAACATAATATTTTTTTAATACATATTTACAAATAACTTTTAGGCCTTTGGAAATAAACTGTGGAATAAAAATAAAAAGAATCTTCAAAAATTTGAACTTTTTCACAAAATTACAATTACCAGGACAATTCTAGTGTTTTGAGGCTCATCGAACTGAATGATTTTGCAATGAATTAAACAAGTATTCTGTTAGCCTTCAGCATTTACTAAGATAAAAATGTGTATGCTATACAATAAAAATGTAAATTGCAATGTAACTGGAAAGGACGCCTTCAGCATTTGCTAATCGTCAAATCTGTACGCTATACATATAAAATGTAATAATAACTGGAATGGGTTTATTTGTTTTAAGCCAATAGTACGTCTATAAAACTCAATCCTCAAGCTTACATATTTGAGACAAGGATTGTTCAGTTGGCAGAGTGAACTCTCCAGTCCAACACAGGCCTTCCACCGATAGTTCGTAGCCTCGAATCCCACTCAGACCAAATCAATAATAAGCATTTCTGAGTGTCACATTAAACAAACTCTTTCTGGATTTACAACTTCTGTTATATTTAGGCGCAACGTTTCACTGTCTATTCGGACATCGTTTTTATATGCTTGAAAACGATGTCCGAATAGACATTGAAACGTTGCGCCTAAATATAATAGAAGTTGTAAATCCAGAAAGAGTTTGTGTTATACTTCCAACTTCTATATGCCCCTCAAACAAGTCATTTCTGAGTGTGTCTTTCGCTCGTTTGGAAGAGTAGCACGGTACTCAATCATGAGTATCAAACATCAATCAATGAATCGTACGTTTCTCGTCTCACTAACAGGATTTTAATATGTATTCTTAGAGGAAAGAAACCAATAATAATAATTTTAGTCCTCGTCTTTAGTTTCAATGTTCACATTGGATATTTTCATATTTGGCATGAGTTGCCAAAATGTTGATATTTCTGCATTCAAACAAAATGTTGAAACTATTGGCTATTGTTCTTAAGACTTGCAATTCAGTAGCTTTTTAGAATGTACATTTAACTAGTGTTATAAACCAGGTTAGATTTAGAAGGGGGCCTCTGTGGCTCAGTAGGTAGAGCGTTGGACGCTCAATCCGAACAGCATCCCATCAATGGGTCACAGGTGCGAATCCCACTCAGTCCAACAAAAAAAATTGGAAAATTTTCTGACTGGGTTTTCACTTGAACAACCTATGTGGGATGGTTGCCAGTTACCAGCAAAAGGTTGTGGATTTCCTCCGGGCATAGAGCCCGGTTTCCTCCCACAATAAAACTGGCAACGCTGCCATATAAGTGAAATAATCTTGAGCGCGGTGTAAAACACCAAACAATCAATCAATCAATAGATTTAGAATGAATGAACGTTCGTTCCGGTTATTTAAATTTTGTTTACTAATACTTTCCAGACACTATTTTGGTTCATACAGACCACTGGCTGTATGAAATTTACTCATTCCAACACCAATCATTTAGTTTTTTTGATCACCTTCAATTTATTGTCGTGACAATCAGAATTTATGAAGGAGTAAAAAAATTTGGATTGTGGTTTTGTTTAAAGTATTTTTTTAAGAGAAATTATTGATTTGTTCCTTCTGTTTTAGAGTCTGGAGAAGTTATAACCTGGGGCAGGGGAGACTATGGTCAACTTGGGAGGAAATCTCACTCTCATATCCCTAATGCCATCCCAAATCTTAACCAAGTATCTCAAATATCCTGTGGTGCTGAACACAACTTGGCCATCTCAGGTACTGTAACAAACTAATTTACACTTAAAGTGGCATGAGCTGCCAAAATTATGATATTTCATGGATTGAGATCGCCAAGAAAAAGAGGGAACATGCAGCTCATTGAAAAACTAAACCAGCCATACAGAATCAAAAATTATTCAATGAGTCTATACTTTGGATTATCTCGAAGAAAGTTACCGCTGTTTGTTCTGAAATTGAAAGTAGGCGGGCCATTTTGCGTCGTAAGTACTAGGCGATATGGCTGATCTTTCCCAAGCAGTTTCGTCTGCCGTTCCCTTAACATGTCTGTCCCCGGGAGCGCACCGAGAGTACTTATGTCCTTGGTCATTTCCCCGGTATTTCTTATTGATTCTTAAGTCTTGTTTTTGTCGAATGACTGGACTTGACTTGATTAAGTAGACGTTGTTGTTGTATTCCCAGTTTAGCGGTGATCTATATATGGAGATCAGCACGCCCCCTACTTTTTGAATGCCTAACTCAGCCGGGATGCATGAGTTTGTTTTCGTGTCTTTGACGAATTTCGGCAGCTCCTGCCACTTTAACTGAAAATAATAATAAAATACAAATAGTTTATTCTTGTATAGAACATATTTCTCCAGTCAAGAAATGGATTGATGGATGTTTTACGTCGCACCAAAGGTAACCCTCAAAATTCATAGAGTACCTGGCAACTCTTCCACATACGGCGACCGAGTGAAAAATCCACTCCGAAAAATCTCCACTATTATTCCGAGTGTGATTTGAACCCACTCCACATAGATGGAAGGTCTGTGTGGGACAACCCACTGGACCACCCAGGCCCTTCAAGAAATTGAAGATGACTTAATAGGACATTTATATTCTTGCACTGGAAAACAAAATTTTGAGTGAGTCTACACATGATCGTCCTATTTCAGACGGGCCTGGTTCTACTAACAAAAAGCCTGGTTTCTAACTCCACTAATCCTAGCAATGCCGCCATATAAATGAAATGATCTTGAATCTGACATACATCAACCAACAGAAATACTGTTATGTCTTTATTATAATTTTATGTTTTTCCCCCTTTTTCAGGAAGTACTCTTGTATCCTGGGGTTGGGGAGAACATGGCATTCTGGGAAATAATGAAGACACCAATCAGCTCATCCCTTGTGTAGTGGACAGCCTGAAACATAATACGACAGCTCTGATTGGCTGTGGATCAGGACAGTCCTTGGCTGTAGTTGAACAACCAATCAAATTATGAGATTCATCCATCTGGAAAAGTACATAATATCTGTTGTCTTTTCTAACACAATTGCAAACTTGTCTCCGTGGTTATTTTAGACAAGAAGATTTTCCCTGTGCCCGTGTTAGTGTTCATAAATATATCTGTTGTCTGTATACATGTATCTTGTATATTGAGAAAGAACCAATCACAATACAGATTGATTGATTGATGTTTTATGCCTCAGTCAAGGTTATTTCAGTTAGATGGTGGCGTTGCCATGTTTACAGGCTTTTTGCCTGGCGATCGAGTGAGAAATTCACAGAGACATTTTTTAATTTTTATTTGGTCTGAGGTGGATTTGAACCCGTGCCGCATCAGTGCAAAGACTGAGGGACTATCACTCTAACCTACTGATCCGAGGAGGCACTGAAGTGGGTTGAAGGTCGGGCTTTCCCTCTGGGTAAAGAGCTTAGTCTCCTCCTCATCAGGAGCCTGTTTCACAAAGCGGCGTAGCGTAAGTTTTTACGTAACTGCCATAGCAACCCATACTGTAGAGATACTTTGGTAAGAAAGTTACGCAAAAATATACATCTACGCCGTTTTGTGAAACAGGCTCCTGAACCTGGTTAAACTGCCCTAGAAGTGAAATAATCTTGAGCGCTGCGTAAATCATCAATCATCCATCGATCAATAAGCTATTTCTGTAAACAGTCGAATCTTAAACCATCCAGTGTGTTGTTTATTTGCCATTATTTTTGTTAATATATTTATATATGAATGTATCAATCAGACTACACAAATTTCTGCCAAGGATACCTTAAGTCAATAAACCATCCAAAAGTACCAGTATTATTTTTGTATTTAATAAGTTTATTGTGCTGTTAAAGATAGCCTCCACAAAAGTCTGGGGGGAGATCGGAAATGTATTGATTGGTTAGTGCTATGGATATGTTAGTCCGGATATTCTGTCTACGGGCTACTGGTATGATATGGCTGGTATTGTGTCAACGATTAAAAGAAAAAAAAATATAATATT
Organism: Lepidochitona cinerea; assembly: GCA_963971465.1. Classification (NCBI taxonomy): domain Eukaryota; kingdom Metazoa; phylum Mollusca; class Polyplacophora; order Chitonida; family Tonicellidae; genus Lepidochitona; species Lepidochitona cinerea. Next base: position 47,535,528 of record OZ020553.1, read on the forward strand.
CGGTACAGCCCAGATTTCTCGGCTATAGATATTTCGGAATAGATTAAATATTATCTAATTAAATATACAATTTTTATGGATATTTGTTTTTTGCCGCATGTAATGTAATCTGTCAATGATGTTACTGTGTCCAGATTGTCATGTGATTGTCTATGTGTCTACAATGATGACTGTATGTGTCTACAATGATGACTGTATGTGTCTACAGTGATGACTGTATGTGTCTACATTGATGACTGTATGTGTCTACAAAGAGGACTGTATGTGTCTACAATGATGACTGTATGTGTCTACAATGATGACTGTATGTGTCTACAATGATGACTGTATGTGTCTACAATGATGACTGTATGTGTCTACAATGATGACTGTATGTGTCTACAATGATGACTGTATATGTCTACAATGATGACTGTATGTGTCTACAATGATGACTGTATGTGTCTACAATGATGACAGTATAGGTCTACAATGATGACCGTATAGGTCTACAATGATGACCGTACATGTCTACAATGATGACTGTACATGCCTACAATGATGACTGTATATATCTACAATGATGACTGTATATGTCTACAATGATGACTATATGTCTACAATGATGACTGTATATGTCTACAATGATGACTGTATATGTCTACAACGATGACTGTATATGTCTACAATGATGACTGTATATGTCTACAATAATGACTGTATATGTCTACAATGATGACTGTATATGTCTACAATGCTGGCTGTATATGTCTACAATGGTGGCTGTATATGTCTACAATGATGACTGTATATGTCTACAATGATGACTGTATGTGTCTACAATGATGACTGTATGTGTCTACAATGATGACTGTATATGTCTACAATAATGAGTGTACATGCCCCCGCTGTAGGTAGTTTATAGTTTATTGTCTCCCTGCAATATTAGGCCTACTTTATCCAGTTTTAGTTTCCAGAAATTAGCTGGAACGCATCTCCACCCAGATCTCCCGGAGCTTCCCCGGGCCTAAGCGGCCCCTGGACCGTGATAGTAGATTACTATGGCCCCCCATTCCGCCAACTCCTGACCACGCTATAACTGTTTGTAGTATGCATGTATGCCTGATAGATTACCACATATGCCTTTAGGCCAACTTTTGAGAAAGGGTTGTCCACAAAGATTTTAAATGTAGATAGGAAACTAATTTATTACAAGAAAATTGCAAATCATTTATATAAGAACCCAGTGGTAAGTCTTGTAAGAAACAGTCCATCGCCCTTAATTCCATAAAGTCAAAAAAAAATTGGAAAATTTTCTGACTGGGTTTTCACTCGAACGACATATGTGGGATGGTTACCAGCTACCACTGGAAGGTCTTGGGTTTCCTCAGGCCAAAGATACCGGTTCCCTGCCACAATAATGTCAGCTTACTCCACTTTAATCATCGCCACGATTCTTGCTCTTTTTGCTGAAGTGTTCAAGTTTAGCTCTTTCAGAAATATCTTTTTCGACTATGTGGAATTGAACTGAGTTTAGACTCACAATTGTTGAAATTGACGCAATGTTTAGTAGGATAGTGTAGATTGGTATCAGAAAAACACTCGAGAACATAAGGAGATATTTCTTTGATAGACTGTATTCTCGTCTCTCCATTGACTTGTAGGTGCCAAAAACTGACAGAAAGATACTAACGCCGAGCATTAAGTCAAATAGCATTCCCGTCAGCCAACACATAGGTATACCGTATACAAACGTGAAAATAGCACTAGCTGTACACAATGGCTGTGACAAATTTGAAATGGTAAAACCCCAAATACCAATTTTGTGCCGAAACGATAAAGCCTTACTCATGCACACCAAATACAACCCTTGGTTCCAACGTGTCCGCTGTTTGATAAAGTCGGTTAAAGTAAAGGGACTTTGTTCTAGCATATCTCCGTCAATGAATCCAAATTTGTATCCTTTCTGGGAGGCAAGGACTCCAAAGTAGCAGTCTTCAGCAATGGAACCCTCCAGTCCGTGATCAAATGAAACGTCGTGTTCGGCGGCGGCTCTTGCCACAACAAAGGAGCCTTTCCAGTTGAGAAGGGGCCGTCGAAGAACACTCAACGTAAATCGCAGAGAACCGTAATCTACCCCAACACGTTCACTGTCAATCAGTGTCGTTATCCAGTTGACAACAGGTCCACTGGCGTAAGTGATTACACCTTGACCAAAATCCGCTTCTCCGCTACAGATAAAATTCAGAATTCCGACCACCGAATCTTCCGTGATCAGCGTTTCCTCGTCCAGGTGCACAATCCAATCGTCTGGATCCAGGCGGTTAATGGCGACTTCGTTGCAGAAATGCAGAGCCCGTGCCTTAAACTTACTCCCGTGCAACGGTCGGTATTTATATGGGACCACCAGTTCTCTAGTATGCTTAACCTTTTGCAGATTGATCGGGCTATCCGTCACTACCTCAAATATAAAATTAGTAAGGTTTACGCGGGAGCAGATCTCGATGTTCTTCTCGACATTTTGTCTCACAAGATCTGGAAACAAGCCTCTGGTTACAACCCGAAAGCAAATGTATGGAGCCGAAATTGGGGAATAACTACATCTCACAGTTTTCTTTGCGGAGTTGAACCACACGATTCCGGCGACATTCAGAATAGTTGAAGGCAAGCCTAAACAAGTTAATATTCGACATATGGTTACAAATATATCTACAATAGAGTATCTTTTATCCCATTGTTTTAATTGCTGAACCCGCCAATGCCAACCAAACAAAAAGGGTTGCAACCAAAGCAAAGAAATAATCGCTACCAGCCCAAACACCACTTTGATATGAGTCCATCTCCTTCGAGGTATCACTGAGTAACTCAATAATGTCATCCTGTAACAAAAAAACACAGCATCTGTTAGCGCATCCAACTGTCTCTTTTTCGGATTTTCTCTTCCGCTTATTAAACTTAACAACCCCTTTAATAATATTGAATGTGGCGTACAACATCAATCAATCGATCCACGAACCACCAGGTTTTCTCAAATACACCACCGGCTCGAGTTCCATTAAGGGATGTTTTCCCCTCTATCGCCCTATATGTGGAAGGGTTGCCATGTGTTTACCGAAGGTCGAGGGTTTCCTCAAGACAACGACTCCGATTTCTTTCTCCACTTAGCCTGAAAATCCTGTCATATAAACGAACAAATGAATCTTGAGTGGGGCGTTAAACTACAATCAATCAACCATCCAAGGGACTCTGTGGCTCAGTTGACAGAGGGATACAAGCGCGAGTTCGAATCCTATTCAGTCCAAGGAACAAAAGACACGTAAGTGGGATTTCAATTCATCGACTAGTCCGGGTTTCTAACTCCAATTTGTTTTATACCGACGGCCGTATTTTGGAGTCAGGGTTCATTGCAATAAAAAACCCGGTATATAGTAGAAGGGGCAGGATATGGTCAGATTTAGACAGGGAAATAACAAAATAACCCACTCAAATAATTTCAATTCGGTCAAAATCGCGTTCTTGAATATGTTAGCTTCCCAGCAGTGTCTTATATGGACGAGCTGGGTCGTTCAGTAAATATTATCCCCCCCCCCCCCCCCTGAAATCTCTTTTGCCTCCCAGAGTCTCCCCCCCCCCTCCAATTGGTGACATCACACTGTTTTGCTGTTCGCTTAAAGTGGCATGAGCTGCCAAAAATTCACACTTTTTTCATAATTTCTGATCGTCACGAAAGTAAGAGACTTTGAAGTCCATCGAAAAACTAAATGAGTGGTGTTGGAATGACTAAAATCCATACAATATGTGGCTTGTACGAACCGAAAACGTGTTCGAAAAGTAAACAAAGTTTAAATAACCCAGACGACCATTCATTCATTCTAAGTCAAAGTTAGTTCAAAACAATACTTTATCGTACATTTTCGAGACTAGAAGCACTAAAAAGCTTTTGAATTATACGTCTTGAGAAAAATAGCCAATAATTTCAACATTCTGTTTGAAGGTCAAAATATCAACATTTTGGCAGCTCATGCCACTTTAAAGAAAGCTTACTTATTCATGGACGTCGTTTTGACACTATATCTAATTGTATTGATATTTAATGTCTAAATCTGACCACTTACTGCCGACTCAGAAGCGGGCAGTCCTCCTGCAATGATACTTCTTCCTGAGCGGCAAGTAAGTAAAACAGGATGAGACACATGTGTGAGGCTGCAATGATACCTGACGGTTGCCAGACACAAACAAATTTGTCGCCAAAATATTTAAGGCCAATGATAATTTTACTTACCTCAGGAAAGAAGTCGGACAGCCTAACGGAATCCGCGTGCGTTTCTAGTTTGCTGAGTTAAATGTGTTGAATGACCTACCGTTAACATCCAATGACACCGATCTTTTATAATAGGCTACATAGATTATATCTCTATAGACCGCTTTTAATATAGCTGGACCGTGCAGTATGTTATCGAGAATAGCTAACATTTTAAAAAATAATCCACTTTGCAATAAATTAATACAAATAAAATTCAGAAAAAATATGTGCTGATAACAGTTTTGTATTGTAATATCAATAAACTGCAAAAAAACAAAACACCACCGTATTCTGTTTAAGAACTATGTAAAAACCTACATTTTATGAAGGTATATTTTAATGAAATAAATTCCTATATATTAATCTGGTCTGACTTACATTTTGTTTAAACAATCCGAAAAATAATATGATATTTAAAAATAAAACTTTGATCCAATAAATTTTTACTTATTTTTAAGTCTATATATACACTTGTCAATACTTATCATTTTTCTCTTATGCAAATTAATCCTATCTATATATCTACATGTAATGTGATTGGATAATTGCATGCTTGACTGCATGAGTTAAGCTATTGCGTTTTTAGTCTTGGTTTCTGACTTTCAGAGTCAGATTGGTCGACCCTATATAAAGTCCACACAGACCTTCCATCGATGAGGCGCGGGTTCGAATCCCATTCAGACCAAATCAAAATTAAAAACAAAATTGAGTGGATTTTTCCCTCGGTCTTCGTATGTGAAATAGTTGGCTGGTACTCAGCGAAGATCGGGGGTTTCCTACGAACAATGGGTCCGGGTTCCTCCCCCACTAAACCTGGCAACGCGGCATACAAGTAAAATAATCTTGAGTGCCGTGTAAAACATCAAGCAATCAATCAATCAGAGTCAATACCATTTTTGTCATCATCGGCTGCATAATACGGTGATAATATTCAATCCTTTTATGTATATCCTTCTTCCCCATGACTTATGGGTCGCGGGTTCGAATCCCACTCAGTCCAAAAAAATTGGAAAATTTTCTGACTGGGTTTTCACTCGAACGACCTATGTGGGATGGTTGCCAGTTACCAACGGAAGGTCGTGGGTTTCCTCTGGGCATAGAGCCCGGTTTCCTCCCACAATAAAACTGGCAACGCCGCCATATAAGTGAAATAATCGGCGTAAAACACCAAACAATCAATCAATCCCCATGACTTAGAATCGGAGGCTCTCCCAGAAAAAGACAAACTCCCCCTCCTTACACACGCGTACACACTTAACCTCGATAAGCTGTCATATTTAAATGACGTAATCTTGAGTGCGACATAAAACATAAATACGGTAATGTCTGAGTTAATTCAAGTGCTGGAAAAAAGTAGTAGAGTGCAAATTCTCATCTTAATTCAAGAGAGAGCTTGTAAAACATTCAATGATTAACTGGTACATCATCTCCCTGGACTGAAATGTGTTGAAAGTTTAAATCCTATTCAGAACCTTTTTGTTATTGAGGATTTAGCAACATGCATAGTCCTCTAACTAACTCAGGTATTACCGTATATCAAATTTAATGTAGAAATTCTCGGAGTATATTTGTGCCATTAGTAATTGCTTGCATGATGCAGAACGAGGTCTTAACGACGCAATTTATTTCAAATTTATAGCCTATGTTTGAGAACCTGTGTAGTCAATAGTTTTCGTGTCTGTTTGACTGCCTAATATTTTCATAAGGGTTGTATGTTGTTCTCAGCGAAGTTTATTTACTTCTTTATTTATGGACACTAAAACACACGGGCACAGGGAAAATCTTCTTGTCTAAAATAACCATGGAGACAAGTTTCTAATTGTGTTAAAAAGAGGTATATCATTTAGACCTTTATACCCCATCATAAATTCTTGTAATAAAATAAACCTATGATATTTCATTAGGTTGACGACTGACGACTTCTTTATTGCTAATTGTGTATTCTTATGAGTTGCAGCTATTTTTATGTAGGAAAACGGTATTCCAATATTGGGATAGCTGTACATGTATTGAACATTTACTCGTTACCCTATTAGGATTTTAAATCAAAAAGCCACCTCATTTCGGCCTAGTTTGCAGATATTTTTCGTAGCTTTGAAGGTCAGAAAATACTATGACATTTGGCTGGGCCATTGATCTCTGCAATGTTTATCCGGTCCTAATTGTAGAAAACAATGGTCTAACCAGCTGGGAGCGGTCACCCTTCGGGCGTCACAATAGTCAATAACGCTACATACCGGAGCTAATCCGGTCCCTGTTTCGAAAGACCGACGTAACTTTGAGTCTGGTAGGCCTTGCATTGGACTTACGCCAGGAGTAAATGTTTTGAGAAACAGTCCCACTCTTGATTTATTGCTTCTGTGTTGCAAAACTGCATCTGTTTTAGATGTATTTGGTTTTCACAGTGTTTAATGACAAGGTCTGCTCTTGTATCGGGTTTTTACTTGTCATCCGATTAGGATATTAAATGCATTTGATTACATCAAGCCACCTCATATGGTTGCAGATATTTTTCGTAGCTTTGAAGGTCAGAAAATACTATGACATTTGGCTCGGTTTATTAATATCAGGAATTTTGTTTATCTAACGCATATATAAAAGACACTTGTCAAATTGTCAGTTTTGTTTGAACAGTCGGTTCATTAGTATCGTTATATAAAGACGGACACGTCAAATTGTCAGTTTTGTTTGAACAGTCGGTTCATTAGTATCGTTATACAGTTCCACTGTGAGACGTAGTAATCTTTCTTCTTTGGTCTTCTCAAGCACAGAGTAGTTCTTTAGTGTCCACCAAATTGTTGTTCTATTTTGCATGAGATGTTTCATAATAAACAATTTCCTGGATCGGTTTGAATGTTGCGGATGGGATTCCCAAAACACAGACAACGAGATGTACGTGGTTATAATGAGGTGTGTTTGGGGAGGGGGGGGGGGGGGCTGGGTGGCAAAGGCCGGTAAACGCCAGTAAAATTGAAATTAACATAACGTTTTTTTTTGTTTTTTTTTTCATTGTTTTAACGCCACTTTGTATTGTTTTATTTTTTTCTATCTTTCTTGTGTTGCGAAGGTAAGCTGTTGATTTTTTTTTCTGTCAAACGCTGAGTGCTAGACTGCTGCCTATTTTTTTTAGTATTTTATTGTACATATTAATTACCATATTTTACCTAAGTTTCAACTCAATCATGGCAACTCCAACTAAAGCAGAGTTTGAACAATTACAACAACAATTCCAAAACCTAATTACTAAAGTTGAGGAAGACAAACAAGCTGCCATTTCTGCTGCTGTTGAGGAGGCCCGTACGCAGTTTGTCGTTGAGTGCCAAACATTGCGCTCACAAATTGCCGAACTTTCACAAACACCAAGGGCAACAACTCTTCCAGAACAACGGATACAGAACGACCACATGTATGTATATGGAAAGGTAAAAGACTATACTGGTACTTTTAATGGTGAAAACTGTACTGATGAAACCCTTAAGGTATTTCTAGATAAAGTTGATCGAGCCTTAGATAATCCTCTGTATACAAATTGTAAAGGAAAGGTGTTATCGTTACTCCTAGAAGGTTTTGCTCGTCGTAAGTGGGAAACCCTTAGCGATGAGATTAAGACGGATTACATGTCTATTGTTAATATGCTACAACAAAGCTTCAGTGGTCCTCTTCAGAAACACACTCGCTCAATATTATTTAATGAGGCTATCAAACAAATTGACGAAAGTTATATCGCATATGCAGCCCGTTTACGTACTTTAGCAATTGAGCATTATTCATCCATGGGAAATGAGCAAATTGAATTGGTTGTTAAGGATAAGTTTCTTAATACAATTAGTGTCCCGATGAGACAGTACATATACCAGCAGTTACACACGAAAAACATTGACTTACAAGAAGCAACGTTAGATACACTTGTTGACATGGCGCGAACCAAAGATGCAATTGATAATTTACAGGTCAGCAATTCGGTTTCATCTATTCAACAACATTCTCGTGCGCCCGATTATTCAAATAACTATAACCGACTTAATTCTTCTGAACAATCGCGCAGCCCATCTCCCCATAGCCACATCGACCGATATCAATCATTCCATTCGATCGCTCTCGAAATAAAAACCGTGCAAATTACGCGTTCGGACCTATTTCACGCGAGTCGCGCCGAGACTATTCTTTTCGTAAACCAGACTACGGAATGACAGACAGAAATCGATTACTTTCACCGGATCGACGTGATGATTTTTCCGACACCAATAATCACTCGACTAGTAGGAAATCGGACGAATCACATGATTTTTCTCCACGTAGACACTCTGCTACCTCTGATTACATAAAACGAACTCAACCTGACACATTTCGTGATTCACGAGATGTCTACTACAAACGCTCATCACCGAGAGAGAACATTAATCAGAGAGGTGAGTATATGCACCGTAGTCCCAGTCCAACTCGTCATAATTATTCTCATAACCAGGATGGTTCCTATCTTTCTCACGAACCTTATTCAAGGTCACGTGATTTTTCTCCTCGGCGGAATAATTATTCCCCTCGAGTCTGTAGTCCAATCAGAGATCGTCAGTCTGAAGTTGTGCCTATGACTTACTATACACACGGTGAGTATTCTGATTTTAGAAAACCTTCTAGTCCAAGGTCTGATCGACCTCGAGTGAGGTTCGGTGGTTGCCACATTTGCCATTGTTCAGATCATTATGCAAGAGATTGTCCTGATAATCCCAGACAAAGGTCGTATGCAGTTCAAAAATGGACATTGGCCCAGGAAAATACCTTTCGCAATGTACACAACAAGTCAGGTAAGCCCATTAACGTTCCAGCTATAATTGGCGGACAACGTATACATTGTCTTTTGGATGGTGGTTCCGATATTTCCTTGTTGGACGAAGCATTCTATAATTCTCTTCCAGAATCAAGGGAATGGGAATTGAAGCCAGTAGAGGCTTCCTTTGTAGCCGCTAACAACACACATTTCTCACCAAGGGGAGCAACTCTTGTAGAATGCACTATTGGGCCATCGACTGGAATTCACCATGTTTATGTAGTTCCCTCATTATCTGGTAAGTGTCTCTTGGGTGTTGATTTTCTTCAGCAAAACAACATTCGTATTAACTACGGTAATCGTACAGTGGAAGTAATACAAGATCACACCTCCTCCGTCATACCAATCGTCTCAGATTCCAGGGCTCCTGCTGTTTGTAGGGTATCCCTTTGCCAAAACATTGAGTTACATCCTGGTGAACAAATCATAACTCCAGTTTCAGTTGACAGCTCTGCAAAACATCTCTGTTATGACGTCATTCTGGAACCACATTGCGGGACTTCGGAAAAATACGGATTATTGATTGGACACACACTGACCAGAGTACAACGTAATAATGCTACAATCATGCTTCTCAATGCCAGCGAAAAAGCTGTTAATTTGAACAAAGGTTTCCAAGTTGCATGGGCTGAAAAAGTTCTCGAGATGCAGCCCTGGACATCGTGTGACGTTGGAGCAAATGAAAACTCGTTCAGCACATGCTCTGTTTCAGACATGAGCAATCAAGCAAAACAACCTTCTTCAGACTTGTCCAGTTGTAGCATACCCGTTCAGGATACCCCAACACTCTCTGCCGATGAAAAGCAACGTCTGCAGTCGCTTCTCAACAACTTTAAAGATGTCTTTGCAACTTCTGATACTATCTTAGGTAGCACACATCTAGTTTACCATACAATAAATACTGGCGACACATCACCGATTAAAGAACCAAATCGACGCCTTCCACACGCACTGAAAGAAACAGTGCGACAGCAAATAAACGAGATGTCTGCTCAGGAAATTATTGAGCCCAGTAACAGTCCTTGGCGTTTTCCAATAGTCTTAGTTAAAAAGCGTGATGGGAATATGCGTTTTTGCATAGATTTTCGAAAGCTCAACGCTGTTACACGTAATGGCAGTTACCCACTACCCCGAATCGACCAAACCCTGGATTCTCTTATTGGCTCACGCTACTTCTCAACACTTGACATGGCTAGTGGATATTGGCAGATCCAGATGGACAAAGAATCAAAGGAAAAGACCGCTTTTGCAGCACCAGACGGAGGCCTTTATCATTTCAGAAAAATGCCATTTGGATTAACAAACGCACCGGCTACATTTATGCGCCTCATGGAGCTGGTTTTGTCCGGTCTACAGTGGGAAATTTGTCTCCTGTATTTAGACGATATTATTGTCTACTGGTCTACATTTGAGCAGCACCTAACACGACTTACACAGGTTTTTCAACGCTTACGACAAGCTCGGTTAAAACTAAAACCGTCAAAGTGCAATTTTGCTCAACCGAAAGTGACTTACTTAGGGCATATTTTGACTGCCGATGGAGTATCCCCAGACCCGCGAAAAACTGAATCTGTCCTAACTTACCCTACCCCACGTAATGCCAGTGAAATTCGTAGTTTCATGGGACTAGCTGGTTATTATCGCCGGTTTATTCACCAATTTGCCCACATTGCTAAACCTCTCACCAGACTTACAGAGAAAAACGCTTCCTTCGTATGGTCAACCGACTGTGAAATAGCATTCCAAACATTGAAAGACCGACTGACATCTAAACCGATACTAGCATATCCTGACTTTAACGAGAAATTTGAGCTACACACTGATGCCAGCCTATATGCTATTGGTGCGATTTTGTCTCAAACTCAAAATGGCAAGGAAAGAGTAATCGCATACGCATCAAGAGCGCTCAATTCAGCTGAACAAAACTATCCTACTATCCAGCGCGAGTGCCTTGCTATCGTTTGGTCTTGCAGAGTGTTCCGCCCATATTTGTATGGCAGATCGTTTTCTCTATTAACAGACCATAAACCTCTGGTTTACTTACGCAAGCAAAAAAATGTGAACTCTCGCTTGACCAGGTGGAGTATTGAAATGGAAGAATTCGACTATGAAATACACTATCGAAGTGGTGTTCGCAATTCTAATGCGGATGCATTGTCTCGTCGCCCCTTTCACTCAGTCCAAAGCACCCACACTGTCAACTCTGATGGGCCAGGAAAACAAACTCCTTCCAAACCTAATTCGGATCATTTGACCGACGACCAAGAGACTATTGAACCTACATGTGCCGTAGCCCCAGGTAGCAGTACTGTTGTCCAAGTAGCTCAACAGGAGAATCAAATTACACAGACAGTCATCAGCTGGGTTGTAAGTGGAAGACGCCCAACACAAGAGTCTGTTAAATCTTCACCACAGTTGTTGCATTATTGGAAATGTTTTCAACACCTCCGGGTGAAAGACGGGATTCTTTATAAAAAGGACAGTGATTTTTCCAAACCATGCCGGGAATTCCTGCCAACTGTTCCATGTGGATTGATTCCTGAAATTTTACGTCTTGCTCATTCCAACCCAACAGCTGGTCATCTTGGTGAAGCTCGGACAATCGATAACATTCGTAATCGTTTTTACTGGCCAGGTTGGCGTGAAGATGTTAAACGCTTTTGCAAAGAATGTTCTCCTTGTTCTACACGTAAATCACCAACACCGTCCATGAAAGCACCTCTTAACCCCATCATTGCTGATAGTCCCTTCCAATTTGTCTCTATGGATTTCCGAGGTCCATTACCAAGATCAACTACAGGGAAACAGTACATATTGGGGATTCAGTGCAAATTCACGAAATATATCGAACCTTACGCCCTTCCTAACCAAGAAGCCACCACTGTCGCAAACATATTGATGGAACGCTTCATTCCACACTTCGGCGTACCAGAAACCATTCACACAGATCAAGGAGCAAATTTTACTTCCAAACTCATGACTTCCCTTTGTCATCTTTTACAGATAAAGAAAACCCAAACAGCACCTTACACTCCAAGTTGTAATGGTCAGGTAGAAAGGTCTAACAAGGTTATCGCTGAGTCTCTGTGTATTGTTACCAAACAATGTGCCGACGGAAACATCCGAGAATGGGATAGATACCTTCCCTTAATTTGTATGGCATACAACACAACTCAACATGCGTCCACAAAGTATGCTCCAGCATTCCTTGTCTTTGGTCGGATACCACGCAGACCTCTTGATATGGTTTTCCCATCTCCTCAAATAGAAAATACGGTCAACCAATATGCCCTTGAACTGCGACAACGTCTTCAAACTGCATTTGACCGAGTAAAAGAACACACAGCCATTTCATGTGACAGAATGAAAGCCCAGCATGACACAAAGGTTCGTGGTCAGCCGTATCTAGTTGACGATTTTGTTTTTCTTAAGCGGCAAGTCTTCACAACAGGAGAGAGCAAGAAATTTGCGGAAAGATGGCTTGGGCCATATACAGTTATTGCCGTTCTTGGTCCATCCACATACAAAATTTACTGCTCTGTTACCGACCATATAACTACTGCAAATTTCAAAAATTTGAAGCGTGCATACCCAACAGAATCAGACATAAACACCCCGACAGAGACATTAACACCGTCATTAGAGAAACCTCATTATCTCACTAAAGACCGTGCTTTAGACCATGAGTCCGACATAGCCGAAGATATCTTAGCATTTCAAGGTCAGTTTAGTAACATTTGCGATTCCCAAACAGTGGGACAATCGAGAAACCTATCCACGTCTCCTCAGGTAAGTAGCCAAGAACGTGTGAATACGACCCGTATCCCTAACATAGATCCTAACATATCGACAAATACCTCGCTTCGTCGTTCATCGCGTATTCCAAAACCAATTCGTAGGTTTGATCCGTCAGATAATTAGAAGTAAATATTTCCCTACAAGTCACTTTGCTCAAATACCTCCGATGATTGCATGTCCATTGCATAATGTAGATGGGATGCTCAATCCTTTAAATGTGAGGAGGGAAGGGGGTTAACATTCAGTTTCGGTCAGTATAGTTTTGGAAGAGATCACTACTGCTTTGAACATTGTTTTATTTTAATTTTTCTTGTTGAAGTTATTGATTTGCTTTATTTTAATGCTTTGATAGTTTTTCATAAGCCATTGTTAGTCTGTTTTCAAAATAAGAATTACTGTCTAAATTTAGATATCTTAATTTATTACAGTTATGTTAGACTCTAAATGTCAGGAGACATTTAACTTAAGGAGGGAGGAATGTCGTAACCTGACTGGCACCCTTTCTTTAAATAGAATAGAGTACTTTGGTTAGAACTACTTTTTAGTTTTGGATTCTTACGCTTGGCGTAATGGCGGTTTGTCTGGGCGAAGCACTGTTATGCTCTGACCAATAAAGTATCATCAAACTGATCGAAGTATTTTGCCTGCCGATTATTCACATCAAAAGGACCTGAACCAACGGTTATCACAATCCGGTCCCTGTTTCGAAACACCGACGTCACTTTGAGTCTGGTAGGCCTTGCATTGGACTTACGCCAGGAGTAAATGTTTTGAGAAACAGTCCCACTCTTGATTTATTGCTTCTGTGTTGCAAAACTGCATCTGTTTTAGATGTATTTGGTTTTCACAGTGTTTAATGACAAGGCCGGGGCCGGGGCTGCTCTTGTATCGGGTTTTTACTTGTCATCCGATTAAGATATTAAATGCATTTGATTACATCTAGCCACCTCATATGGTTGGCGATGTTTTTCGTAGCTTTGAAGGTCAGAAAATACTATGACATTTGACTGGGTTTATTAATCTCAGGAATTTTGTTTATCTAATGCATATATAAAAGACACTTGTCAAATTGTCAGTTTTGTTTGAACAGTCGGTTCATTAGTATCGTTATATAAAGACGGACACGTCAAATTGTCAGTTTTGTTTGAACAGTCGGTTCATTAGTTATTCCACTGTGAGACGTAGTAATCTTTCTTCTTTGGTCTTCTCAAGCACAGAGTAGTTCTTTAGTGTCCACCAAATTGTTGTTCTATTTTGCATGAGATGTTTCATAATAAACAATTTCCTGGATCGGTTTGAATGTTGCGGATGGGATTCCCAAAACACAGACAACGAGATGTACGTGGTTATAATGAGGTGTGTTTGGGGAGGGGGGGGGGCTGGGTGGCAAAGGCCGGTAAACGCCAGTAAAATTGATAAAACGGAAGTAAAAAAAAAATCCGACAAAAACGTGCTGACAGGATGTCTGATTCGAGGACAGTAATCGGCACCGTGCAGCCGACTGGCTTGCAAGTGCAGACCAGCTTGCCTTGTGAAGCCGAGAATTTGGCCAAGAAAATTAGCCTGTGGAAGTAGCCAGAGATATTTATATATACAGCAGACAGAAGAGAGTCACTAATAACACACAATAAATATTGCTGTTCTTGCTGCAGTGCACTCAAAGAATCTAAACCAGTAAAAGACTTATTCACCACAAACATACATCAAAAGTCCCATGCGCAGTGAATGCGAGAACTTTTAAACAATGCATCTGAACCCAATGACCAACCAATCCAAAATGGATGACAAACAAAAAAAGATTTCGTGCTAAGAAGACAAGGGTATGGCGACGGGATTTGCGTTCTCTTGATAATCGAACAGGTAGGACAAACTTGAATCCATTTAAAGCCCTATCGAAGCTATTTTATGCCTATCTACCATATATTCCTAGTTTACTATTGCATAAGCCCTACCGATTTGGTTTGTGAAGATTCAAAGTCTGTCCTTCCCGAATAGATCTCAAGAGAGACACCAGGCGTCATCCCAAGAGGAAATCTAGACAAGTTGTGAAAAAATTTGACCATGAAAAGCCCGCCCATTGTAAGGTCCATTTCATTAGTTGTTTCTATGGACAACGGTTAAAAACAACTTGGTTTCCTTTGCGGTTGCGCAATTGCAACTATTTTGGCGACTATGTAAGTATGTATGTATGTTATATTGATGCTAGTAAGGCGTTCGACCGAGTGAACCACTGATCCTTGTTAAACTGTTGGTTGATAGAGGCATTTCGATTGTCTTTGTAAATTTCTTGTATCGGTGGTTAACCATACGGAATTTTGCAGTAAGACGGGGTTCTTCAATATCACCATTTTTTAAAAGTATCCAATGGAGTTAGGCCGGGTGGTTACTGGTATAATGTCACCCTCGATGTGACTATTAGCAAGGCTGGGGGTAGGGTGTAATATAGCTGGTAACTTTACCAATCATCTACTGTATGCCGATGATCTCTGTTTGCTATGTCCTTCAAACTCAGATAATAGTTCTAAGACGGTATGCACTTTGTTCAAACCAAGGCGGTTCAAGGGTCGGGAATCGCCCTATTTGCAGTTAGACGGTACCAAGCTACTAATACCTAGGGCATATAATATCTCATTCTATGTCCGATAATGAGGCCATTTTGGCCCAGAAAAGGAAACTGTGTGTTAAGGCTGTAGCCCAATGTTTGTAGCACAATGAATGATGTTCCCAAATTTGGTGAGATTCTTAGACGTTCTGTATTTTCCCTTCAGGAGAGAATTAAATATAGTCAGAATTCTGTGTTAGCAATCCTCAGGATTAGCGATGTTCCCAGAACATCAGAATTACGTGCTGAATGGCACAGTATCTTGTACAACTAACAAATCATGTGTATTATTTGTATGGACGTTTGCGTCTGAAATAAACATATATTATTATTTATATTATTATTTTGAAATGGCTAAATTATAGACATAGCTTATCCCGTTTTTAGTCAAATATGTACTCCCACCAGTCTTCATTTGTATTATTTTAAGCCCCTTTCACAATTGAGATACGGCGAGTTTACGGCTCTTGCGGTCATGAATTTTGGCCTTCCGTACGATGGACCGCAGCCTTCCTTGCGGGCAACCGCACCTTACCGCGCGGAATTTTTGTGCCGCAAGAGCCGCAGAAAAGTTTGGTGTGCACATGGAATCCAATTTTCGGCCGTGCGAATTTTTTTATTACCTCTGATCCGTGCGGGCGCCAGTACGTTCACCGTAAACCGTTGTATCTTGACGCGCGGTTGATGCACGATTTGTTTGTGTCGTAAGATGCTCCGTACGGTGAAATTTCTTGTTCCGCCAACCTTGCGGCAGTCGTAAACCGTTGAACGATTCGCCGTCTCGGTCTTGCACCGCCTTGCGTTCACCGTGCGACAAATACCCTCAGGTGTCCTACAGATATATATTTTTGGGTGTTTCATGTCATCTCACAACAGTTGAAGCTTTTGCCCTGGTCTGCTTCTTGGCCGGCATCGTGGTGATCTTCCTCAATGGATTGACGTTCTTTTTCTAACGGTTTTTTGGATCTATGCGCCTTTTTATACTGTAATCACGTCTGCGGAGCCCAAAATCGCCGCACGATTTGACAAAACGCCGTAAGGCGCCCGCTCATTGGTGCGCGGCGAAAAACAATGACGCACGATGCATCTTGCGGCACGCCTCACGTTCCAACAAATCACGTAGCACCTCCGCGCAACTGTCTCACGGATCACGTGCGCTAGACGTGCGTTGCTTGCGTCACTCGCGCGGTTCGCCGCAAAAGATTCGTGGATTAAAACGTGCGGGAACCTTGCCACACCCTTACGATGCCCCGGCCAATCGTAAAATGGATTATTTTCTTGCGGTCATTTTTCCGATTCTACTGCGGCCCGAAAAATTTTATCTCCACCGTGCGGTCGATTTCAGCATTTTGACCGTGCGGCGAAAGTCTCAATTGTGAAAGCCCCTTAATGTATCCTTTAACATATTATTGGGGCCTCGATTGATCAGTTGGTCAGAATGATAATCCCTCAGTCTCACACAGACCTTCCATCGATGCAGCACGGGTTCGAATCACACTCAGACCCAATACAAATGTACAAATGTCTGTCACTCGATCGCCCTATGTGGAAGAGTTGCTAGGTTCTCGCCAAAGGTCGGGGTTTTTCTCCGGGCAATGGGCCCGTTTTCCTCCCCACTGAACCTGGCAACGCCGTCATATGAGTGAAATAATCTTGAGTAAATATCAATCAATCAACTAATTTAGCATATCTTAATGAGTGAAATGTGTGTACATACGGCGAGTAAAGAAATACAAATACACCGGCATTTCTAGTCTTTACCTTCTCTTGTCATATGAATGAACGTTTTCGTGATTCGATAGGATTCGATCGTGCGACTCATTGGTGGAAATATTTTGGCATTCATCTTTTATGTGTCATGTATGCACCCGAATTCGAGTCAATGCGCTCAATCAATTCACCAAAGTATGATCAAAAACTTCTTTCTTGTTTAGTGATTATGCATTGGCAATATTCAGAAATGTGCCAACTCTTGGCTTGTATAGTTTTTTTCTAACACCCATGATTTGACCGAGTGAGATGGCCGGGGTGGGAGGGGAAGGATACACGAATACACTGTAAAAGTCTAATTAAGTACTTTGCACCATCGTTTGGGTGTTTCAGATTGATAGCTTTTGTGATCTGCTTGTGAATCTTTCTGACGTAAATGTTTCCAAATGTGAAGTCTGTTGTTTTCTTCATTATGCACTACCAAACTTTGAGATCTTAATTTACCACCTGTCCGTTTTATAGGAAATGGAGCTTTGAAATCATATAACATTTGACAGCTTTTATGGAGAAATTGGAATAGGTTATTGCCCTTGGAACTATTTGAACGTCATCACGTTCGGATCTCGTCAAAAGAATACAAGACCGATTTAAAAATATTTCTAAAGAAGATCTGGAAAAAGTTATAGTAGATTTGAAAATCTAGGGAGCAGAGCGTTCGTGTAGCGAAGAAATAGAGAAACAAATTAGTGCCATATGTGGCCCCTCTGTGGCCACAAATGGCACTTTTGTTTTTCTTGTTTTTTTGACTCCCTGTTTGGACGTATTAAGCCAACTGAACGTATTTAAAGACTTGTTCAAGGACATACAATGTAGCTGACCAGAGGCGCCATAAATGATGCCTATACGGCGATACGAATTGATAACTATATCTTAGGTAGAAATTTCCTTCGGATTGTAAATGTTAAACGCCTAACTGTTTCATTAGGCGATTTGTTCAGCCCCCAAACTAATAAGATAGATTTAAACAGTCTTTAATAAGGCCTATGATTTTACGCCACCATTTAGCCGATTAAAATTCTGGACATATAGTAACTGTATGTGCTCCAAGTTTAATCTTAATGTTTTCACTTGTACATTTGTAGTTAATAAGCTCGTGTAGGCCTATTTTACTCCCACTTCAAATGTTTTGAAGGTCATCGAAAAAAAAAAAATTATTGCCGTCGGAATAAGGAAAATCCAAACAGTATGTGGCTTGTTACGAACCCAAATGGTGTTTGATTGATTGATTGGTATTTTACGCCGCGCTCAAGATTATTTCACTTATATGGCGGCGTTCCCAGTTTTATTGTGGGAGGAAACCGGGCTCTATGCCCGGAGGAAACCCACGACCTTCCGTTGGTAACTGGCAACCATCCCACATAGGTCGTTCGAGTGAAAACCCAGTCAGAAAATTTTCCAATTTTTTGGACTGAGTGGGAATCGAACCCGCGACCCATTGGTGGAAGGCTGTTCGGATTGAGCGTCCAACGCTCTACCTACTGAGCCACGGAGGCCCCTCAAATGGTGTTTGAAGGAGAAACAAAAATTTCAATAACCGGGACGAACATTTATTTATTCTAAGCCTAAGCTAGTCCAAAACAATACTTTATCGTACATTTTCGAGACTAAAAGTTCTAAAAAAAACTGGGCGTCTTGATAAAAAATTGAACATTCGGTTGTAACAGCAAAATATCAACATTTTGGCAGTTCATATAAACTTTAATAAAGAAGTAACAAACGACCAGCAGACCTTATTTTTAAAAAATAATTTATATAGAAAATTCAATAACGCAGTTACAGGATAATATTGAACAAGTAGGCCTAGAGTAAAAAGTAAAAAAATAAATTAAAATTGACCAGGCCTTTAATCGACATTTTATAGGAAAAGTCCCTGACAACTCCATTGTGACTGGCTGAGGGAAGACCACGTGACCCCAAGTACCCTACTCGGCTGGTCAGGTACCCGGATGTCCGAAACCGAGAATAGACTATATATTCCAGCAATTATGGGGGAAAATGATCCTATGTGGTGCCCACCCAATTGGGGAAATACTCAACTCAGAGAGGAAATGCAGGGACGTGGAACCGCACATTTCCATTCTGTCGTCCACGTTAAAGATGCACCAAAACAAGATGTAGATTCAGAGACGATTTTGCGCCTTTGCAAACCTGCACATCAGCTGCTGTGCACAGTGACTGCCAAACAAAACTGTTGATCCAATCCTCCACGAGCGGGCCAAACAAAACTGTTGATCCAATCCTCCACGAGCGGGCCAAACAAAACCGTTGATCCAATCCTCCACGAGCGGGTCAAACAAAACTGTTGATCCAATCCTCCACGAGCGGGCCAAACAAAACTGTTGATCCAATCCTCCACGAGCGGGTCAAACAAAACTGTTGATCCAATCCTCCACGAGCGGGCCAAACAAAACTGTTGATCCAATCCTCCACGAGCGGGTCAAACAAAACTGTTGATCCAATCCTCCACGAGCGGGCCAAACAAAACTGTTGATCCAATCCTCCACGAGCGGGCCAAACAAAACTGTTGATCCAATCCTCCACGAGCGGGTCATCTCTCTTCAGTCTCATCACCACAGAAGAACTTGTAAGAAAAACAAGGGTGTATCCTGTATATTTTCTTATGCCAGACCACCAAGTGAATATACTTGCATACTTTACTTTGACCAGGGCCCTGTTTCACAAAGCGTAACTTTCATATTAACGTATCTCTACAGTATGGCAGTTACGTTAAAAACTTGCGCTACGCCGCTTTGTGAAACAGGGTCCTGGACCTGTTTTAAACATCTGAGAACAAAGATAGGCATGGCCAGTGATAAATAGTGCAATAGTCGTTGAAACTATATCACGTAATAATCAGCTCTGCATTTCTTGAAGTTCACTGCTTCTGTCTCAAACAAGATTTTTTATCACGTTGGGTATCATCAAAGAGAGTAGATTGACAAGAGTGGTCACTTCGTCCGCGCCATGTTGAATTTGAACTGACTCGATTCGATTATTAGAAACCCCCGTTCTGTAGGGGGCGCCCAACAGTCGAATCGTGTACTGTCGGAACACCCTTCCGCTAGGGGGCCAGAAGAACATGCCGGCAATGCTGATTGAAAGAAGTGACCACTCTTGTCAATCTACTCTCTTTGGTATCATTTTACATGCACCAAAAGCTGAGTATATTATCCAATGGTGGCCCGCTAAGCGGTGACAACATGATTTTGCCTGCAGGCGTAATATATCACATGTATATCAAACCTGATGGCTATCATTAAGAGCACCATATACTTCTCACACCAGTTTGATTTCTAAATACATCAGTTTCAACATCTGAATAATTGTATTATTATATTCCCCAGTGGTGGCTCGTGTCCCAGAGGAACACAATGACAATGACCTCAAGATGAATGCTGATGATCTCTTGGCAAATATGTATGACGCTCTCTTAACAATCATCGCATACTAACCTCAACCAAAGCTGGATGAGGGCATCAGTTCATCTAGTATTGACTACGAAGACTACCATGCAGCCCTACACACCGCCCACATACGGACCCATGGACCACGAAGACTACCATGTAGCCCTACACATCGCCCATAGACGAACCCATTGACTACGAAGACTACCATGCAGCCCTACACACCGCCCACAGACGAACCCATTGGCTACGAAGACTACCATGCAGCCCTACACATCGCCCACAAACGAACCCATTGACTACGAAGACTACCATGCAGCCCTACACATCGCCCACAGACGAACCCATTGACTACGAAGACTACCATGCAGCCCTACACATCGCCCACAGACGAAACCATTGACTACGAACACTACCATGCAGCCCTACACATCGCCCACAGACGAACCCATGTCGTAATGAAAAGATCTCTAGCTGAAAGGCTCATCAACAACTGCAACCCAGTTATGCTCAAATCACTAAAGTAATCTCTTTTTATTTGCACAACACACCTGGGTCTAGTTTCACAAAGCGATCTTAGCTAAGTGTGATCTTAACTACCATGGCAACCAATGCTAAAGGTATACGTTGCCATTGGTAATTAAGATCACCTTAAGCTAAGATCGCTTTGTGAAACTGGGCCCTGTTATTGCTATTTATTAACAGCAAATTTTAAACCGATACTTGGTAAATAATTCTTGTGTCGCTGTTGATTCCTCTGAAGTGTTGTCATCTTATCATTCAATTTTCTCTTTCAGGTCAAACATGGATATCCAGCTGATCCCGTCAATTTGGGCATGTATTGCCTACATAACATCTTACGTGTGCAAGACAATATCCGATTTCATGCGAAAAGCCAGTAAGGAGGCACCGGATGGAAATATATCCTCGCAGCTACACCACATAGCCAACCAGATGCGAAAAGACAGAGAAGTCTCACATCATGAAGCGGTTCCGCAGGTCAAATGTACCAGTAGCATTTATATGCTTCCTGGAAAACAGAACCCGTCTGCTTAAACCGAAGGGAATCCTGGAATCCATGGAGGATGATGATAGAGATGCCTACATGCCTACTATCCATGGCAAGTATACAGCACGCCCAAATAAACTGGAGAACATGTGTTTGGCCGAATTTGTAGCAAATTACAGTCCCATTTCCTGGAAATCGGACAAACCCAAAGAAAATTATGACTCTGAACAAGAAGAAGCTGGCTTAGATGAAGATAACATCAGGAAACAACAGGAGCCTGTTCTACAAAGCGGCGTAGCGTAAGTTTTACGTAACTGCCATAGCAACCCATACTGTAGAGATACGTTAGTAAGAAAGTTACGCAAAAATCTACGCCGTTTTGTGAAACAGGCTCCAGATCATCAAGCTTCAAAGTGGTATCGGCAGAATTTCAAAGAGGCGACATCCTCAGGTTATCCGGTATCAAAACGTGTCCAGTCCGAAAGACGAGGAGGCATACTTTCACAGGTTATTACTGCTATACAAACCATGGAGAAATGAGGAACAACTCAAGCATAACAGCTCTTACATAATGACCTTTGATGCACACAAAGAAGACCATCTCTCCATAATACAGCAGTAGGAACCATATTTTGAAGAAGTTGAAACTGTAGTGGAAGACTTTTACCCAGATGAACTCACGCCCGACAAGATGAAAGGCCTCCAAAATAATGTGACTATAGATTCCAAAAGAGACACTCACACAGTTCCCATTACAATAACCAGTGACATTATCTACCAGCCAGGTAGTCTTTCATCTACATTAACTCTTGCCAGAAATGCAAAGGTTATGCTTATCAAGAACATTGACCTTGCAGATCATTTAGTTAAAGTGGCATGAGCTGCCAAAATGTTGATATTTTGACGTTAAAACAGAATGTTGAAATTATTGGCTATTTTTCTTAAGACGTATAATTCAGAAGTTTTTTAGTGCTTCTAGTCTCGAAAACGTATGATAAAGTACTGTTTTGAACTAACTTTGGTTTAGAATGAATGAATGGTCGTCCCGGTTATTTAGATTTTGTTTACTTTTCGAACACGTTTTCGGTTCGTACATGCCACATGCTGTATGGATTTTCCTCATTCCAACGCCAGTCATTTAGTTTTTCAATGGCCTTCAAAGCATCTTGCTGTCGTGACGATCAGAAATTATGAAAAAAGTGTGAATTTTGGCAGCTCATGTCACTTTAATGGTGCTATTATTGAGAGAACGGCTGGGATTGATTTTCAGCAATCTGCGCAATCCAATATCAAACCTGGGGTGTGCCTTGACATTGAGGAAAGGGCGATTGGGATCAATTTTCAGCCATGTGCCCAATACAATATGGCTGCCATGAAGCATATTAGATTATGAGCATATTAGATTATGACATTGAACAGTACTCAGCGCTCCAGATAAGGGCGTAAATTTTTGAAACAGATGATGTAGCAACACCAGGCCATCACCATTGTAATGCTAAAAATACCAAGTAAATACCAAGAATATCATACATAATCTTTATTGTTTTATTTCTTCTTTATGTCACCTCTCAAACCACACTGCCGGTTCTAATACCCTTGTCAATCAGTTCCCCTCCTTCGCGGAACCATCTCCAGTGATTGCGTGCAATCACTAAATCTCTAGTTCTAAATGCACTGTTCTAAAAGTAACGAGTTTTCTGCTCTGCCATATGGGTGTTATGCAATGCATTCTATTTCAATCGTATTCATTCATTTTTTTATCCCCCGGCACATAATGCAAGGGGATATAGCGATCAGCTTGTCTGTCCGCCTGTCTGTCCGTAATCCTATCTTGTTATCGCATCTCCTCCCGCGGTTTTGTATCGATTTTTTCGATATCATGCGAGGATGTGCACTTGCTATTTTGCTTACGCTGGTATCACTGTTTTCCGAGTTACTGCCCTTTTTCAACATACCCCTTACCATAGCCCTGCTTAACCACACGCTGTCTGGACTAAATTGTCACCTTCCAGAATGCTGTGCCTATTGTTTTATCTGGGGTCCACCTCAATGCATTTTCTCTTATGGATTGAATATTGTTAAAATATGAGGATCGCTTTATCAAGTGAGGATGTGGTTATCCTGTTTACAAATGACTTTCGTCTGTTCTTAGTATGTTTCCACTTTAAAGTGGCATGAGCTGCCAAAATGCAGATATTTTGATGGTGAAACAGAATGTTGAAATTATTTGCTATTTTTCTCAAGACGTATAATTCAAAACCTTTTTAGTGCATGCTTCTAGTCTCGAGAATGAACGATAAAGTATTGTTTTGAACCAACTTTGGCTTAGAAAGAATGAATGAATGGTCGTCCCGGTTATTTAAATTTTGTTTACTTTTCGGATACTATTTCGGTTCGTAAATGCCGTAGACCTTATGGATTTCCCTCATTTCAACGCCAATCATTTAGTTTTTCGACGACCTTCAAAGCCTCTTACTGTCGAGACGATCAGCAATTATGCAAAAAAGTGTGAGGTTTGGCAGCTCATGCCACTTTAAATAACATTGATAAATTGTATATGGGGCCAGAGGGATACGGCATCTTCTGATGGCTTCTTGTTTGTTCAGTGTTTGGGCCATCTTCTCCAAGCATTGGGGCCTCGTTGGTCCAGTCGGTTAGAGTGACAGTCCGACAATGGCCTTCCGTCGATGTGGCAAGGGGTCGAATCCCAATCAGACCAAATAGAAATTGAAATAATTATCAGTGCGTGGATTTTTCTCTCGATAGCCGGTTGTAAAAGACTTACAAGGTACTCGCCGAAGGTCGGGGGTTTACTCCGGGCAAAGAGCCCGGTTCCCTCTCCCACTAAACCTGGAAACGTCGCCATATAAAGGAAATATTTTTGAGTGCGGCGTAAAACATAAATCAATCAATCAATCCTATATAAAATGGAACCAAGACCCATACACATATATAAGCTATTCTTTGCGCAAATCATCGATGTCCAATGAATTACATTTTCTACTTGCCATATGGCTTTGTGCCAATGATTGTCTGGGTTTCCTATTGTGAAACACGGGAAGAATTCAATCCTGCAGATGGAATTTTTTCGAAAAATATACAGTATAAAAGAAATTGTCGATGAAATCGTCAGTACTTTTATTAGTACGTCTGTCGGTCGCGTTTAAACTACACGGGCCAAAGGATTGCAAGCATTAGCGTATGGCGTTTATACATGTACCGCAGGCGTATACCGAGCTATATCATACATTCGCTCTATAGGTCTACACATGGGCCCTGCCTTACGAAGCAGGCGTAAGTTACGTCGGACGTAAATCAGTGTTAAAACTATAGTGACTTGCGCCCTGGGCCCTGCCTTACGAAGCAGGCGTAAGTTACGTCGGACGTAAATCAGTGTTAAAACTATAGTGACTTGCGCCCTGGGCCCTGCCTTACGAAGCAGGCGTAAGTTACGTCGGACGTTAATCATTGTTAAAACTATAGTGACTTGCGCCCTGGGCCCTGCCTTACGAAGCAGGCGTAGGTTACGTCGGACGTTAATCATTGTTAAAACTATAGTGACTTGCGCCCTGGGCCCTGCCTTACGAAGCAGGCGTAAGTTACGTCGGACGTTAATCATTGTTAAAACTATAGTGACTTGCGCCCTGGGCCCTGCCTTACGAAGCAGGCGTAAGTTACGTCGGACGTTAATCATTGTTAAAACTATAGTGACTTGCGCCCTGGGCCCTGCCTTACGAAGCAGGCGTAAGTTACGTCGGACGTTAATCATTGTTAAAACTATAGTGACTTGCGCCCTGGGCCCTGCCTTACGAAGCAGGCGTAAGTTACGCCGGACGTTAATCATTGTTAAAACTATAGTAACTTGCGCCCTGGACCCAACTGATCCATAATGTAGGCCAATGCGCAAATTTACGAGGAGGCCGGTTGGCTGAATGGATAAGGAAGCCGGCATTTAGTGAGGCGATAGGTGCTCTGGGACCCGGGTTCGATTCCCGTTTCGGGCGTCACCCAAAAATCGGTAGAAGAATTTCTACCATATTTTCAAGAAAATGTAATCCCAAGATAACGAGAATACAACGAGCCAGTTTTGTAAGACAGGCCCCTGTAATACTTCCAGTGCTATAATACACATCCAGTGCTTCAGCTCTGAGTGATGTTTTTCTCCGTGTAGAGGGTAAGAGATTTTGTCAAGCTTTACCACAAATGCAGTCTCAACCTGCTTACTGCTAAACTAAAATAAATTTTATTTCAATTTGCAGTCAAAGTCTTGTTTGCATATTTTCTTACGGCCCTTTCACTGATCCCGGCTTGGGAAAGGCTCATATTTACAGACAAAAGTTGTCTCCCCTTACTTAATAAATATTGTCCAAACCAAATACTTGTAATGCTATAATAGAGCATAAGATTAAGGGTGAGCCCTCGGGTGAAATCCATACAACTGATAAAAGTGGTAGTAAACAAGTATTCTTATTTGGAAAAAATTAAAAAGGTTTTAATTGGAAGTGGAAAATTGTATTTCTTAGGTACCCTGAATGTTAGCAGGCAAGGAGCTTGGTAGTTAGGTACCCTGAATGTTAGCAGACAAGGAGCTTGGTAATTAGGTACCCTGAATGTTACCAGACAAGGAGCTTGGTGATTAGGTGCCCTGAATGTTACCAGACAAGGAGCTTGGTAGTTAGGTACCCTGAATGTTAGCAGACAAGGAGCTTGGTAATTAGGTGCCCTGAATGTTACCAGACAAGGAGCTTGGTAATTAGGTACCCTGAATGTTACCAGGCAAGGAGCTTGGTAATTAGGTACCCTGAATGTTACCAGACAAGGAGCTTGGTAATTAGGTGCCCTGAATGTTACCAGACAAGGAGCTTGGTAATTAGGTACCCTGGATGTTAGCAGGCAAGGAGCTTGGTAACTAGGTATCCTGAATGTTACCAGACAAGGAGCTTGGTAATTAGGTGCCCTGAATGTTACCAGACAAGGAGCTTGGTAATTAGGTGCCCTGAATGTTACCAGACAAGGAGCTTGGTAATTAGGTACCCTGAATGTTACCAGACAAGGAGCTTGGTAATTAGGTACCCTGAATGTTACCAGACAAGGAGCTTGGTAATTAGGTACCCTGAATGTTACCAGACAAGGAGCTTGGTAATTAGGTATCCTGAATGTTACCAGACAAGGAGCTTGGTAATTAGGTACCCTGAATGTTACCAGACAAGGAGCTTGGTAATTAGGTGCCCTGAATGTTACCAGACAAGGAGCTTGGTAATTAGGTATCCTGAATGTTACCAGACAAGGAGCTTGGTAATTAGGTACCCTGAATGTTACCAGACAAGGAGCTTGGTAATTAGGTACCCTGAATGTTACCAGACAAGGAGCTTGGTAATTAGGTACCCTGAATGTTACCAGACAAGGAGCTTGGTAATTAGGTACCCTGAATGTTACCAGACAAGGAGCTTGGTAAGTAGGTGCCCTGAATGTTACCAGACAAGGAGCTTGGTAATTAGGTATCCTGAATGTTACCAGACAAGGAGCTTGGTAATTAGGTATCCTGAATGTTACCAGACAAGGAGCTTGGTAATTAGGTGCCCTGAATGTTACCAGACAAGGAGCTTGGTAATTAGGTGCCCTGAATGTTACCAGACAAGGAGCTTGGTAATTAGGTACCCTGAATGTTAGCAGACAAGGAGCTTGGTAATTAGGTACCCTGAATGTTACCAGACAAGGAGCTTGGTAATTAGGTACCCTTATTGTTAGCAGACAAGGAGCTTGGTAATTCACACATGTATAGGCTCAAGTACTTTATTGTCTTAACAGTCAATCGGTACATCTATTTTTTCAAGTAAAGCTGAAAATTACATAGCAAATATTTTGTTTGAATCATAGAACTAAAACTGTTTTTAATTTAGTTCCATCATTCCCTTGTCTTCAGATCCTGAGCAACCTATAATACTCTCTCCAAATGTTCTCCTTACACAGAAAATCCAACCTGCTTCAGAGTCACTACCACATCTTGATATCACAGACATGTACAAAGCCCAATGGAAACAAATTCAACTGCTTGCAGAACATTTCTGGAAACGTTGGCACCAAGAATATTTACAGTCTGTTCAAACCAGACAAAAGTGGCCCCAGCAACAACGAATGGTTTGAACGACACATAAAACGCCTGCCCAAAAATTCACATTGTTAACGTGGCATAAGCTGCCAAAATGTTGATATTTTGACGTTAAAACAGAATGTTGAAATTATTGGCTATTTTTCTCAAGACGTATAATTCAGAAGCTTTTTAGTGCTTCTAGTCTCGAAAATGTACGATACAGTATTGTTTTGAACCAACTTTGGCTTAGAATGAATGAATTGTCGTCCCAGCTATTTAAATTTTGTTTACTTTTCGGTTCATACAGGCCACATACTGTTTCGATTTCCCTCATTCCAACGCCAATCATTTAGTTTGTCGATGGCCTTCAAAGCCTCTTGCTGTCGTGACGATCAGAATTTATGTAAAACGTGTGACTTTTGGCAGTTCATGCCACTTTAAGGTTGTATTTGTAAGCCACAAATACCCTAAAATCAGTTTGTTTCGTTATCAGCACAAATATTTGGCTATAGTACAGGTTACTAACTTTGCTGATATGGAGTAGTTTTTCACTCGCAACAAATTGTCTGGAAAATAAATATATCTTCGGTTTCTTTGGCCCAGACCTGAGGGGTCCTGATGGCGACAGTCGCTTATTTTTTATAAAAATGTGCAAAATATGATAAGCAAGCGAGGGAATGTAGTTAAGGTAGAGTTTTTATAGGCAATATAAAGCCCATTTTCGGTTTGCATGCTTTATTATAGCTTTGGCGATATTTTTTATTTCAACATCAATCTTTTAGTTTTTCAAGGTATTTCAAAGTCGGAAAAGCCTATCTAAACATTTTATGTTTTTAACTGTAAACGAAAAGCCTCTATGCCTGTTTCACAAAATGGCGTAGCGCACTAAAGTTTTTGCGTAATAACCATGCCGGCCTATGCTGTAGGGACCCGTTGCTATTTCACTTATATGTATAAATTTACCTATACACCCTTTTGTGAAACAGGCACCAGGGGCTGTTTCTCAACACACTTACGCCCGTCGTAATGTAATTTTGAAGGTATATGTTGCCATGTTGCATTTAGCTTACGCCGGGCGTAAATGTGTTCAGAAACAGGCCCCGGGACCTGTATTACAACGCTGGCGTAAAGTTACGCATAGGCCTACAACATGGATTGGTTGCTATAGTTTAAAAACTAATTTACGTCCGACGTAATTTACGCCAGCCTGGTAAGATAGGGCCCACGAGCCTAGCTGTTTCACAAAGCGGCGTAGCGTAAATGTTTACTTAACTACTTTAGAAACGTATCTCAGTATGGGTTGCTACGACAGTTACGGAAAATCTTACGCTACGCCACTTTGTGAAACCGGTCTTTGAATGTGTAAGCCTACAATAATTATTTACCTTAGATTTATCGATTGATTGATGTTTTACGCCGCACTCAAGATTATTTCACTTATTAGGGGGCGTTGCAAGGTTGGGGAGGAAACCAGGCTCATTGGAGGAAACCCCCGACCTTCGGTGAGTACCTTGAGCCTGTTTCACAAAAAGGTGTAGATGTAGTTTTTGCGTAACTTTCTTAGCGACGTATCTCTACGGTACATGAGTTGCGATGGCAGTTCCTTAAAAACTTAGGCTACGTAGCTTTGTGAAACAGGCCCCAGGAAATTCTTCCACATATGGCGACCGAGTGAAACTCCAAGCAGAATTTTTTTATTTGGTCTGAGTGTAATTCGAACCCGCGTTGCATCGATGGAAGGTCTTGTTTGGGACTGAGGGACAATCACTCTAACCCACTTGACCACCGAACCCCCTTCAACCGCAGAAGTTTGGCGGTTTATGATCGATCGGTTTGTCGATTCCATTTTTAGGCTACGTATGACGAATTTGAAACATAACTGCACGGCTATATAATGTATCCTATGTTCGATGTAAGTTATTATTTTAGGGTGTTTAAAGCTAAAGCTCAAGAAAATTGGTTTCGTTCCCAAAGTTAGAAATGCTACAGAGCGTGTTTAATAATCAAAACTTATACAGGCAATCA
The DNA here is from genome assembly GCA_963971465.1 of Lepidochitona cinerea. Lineage (NCBI taxonomy): Eukaryota > Metazoa > Mollusca > Polyplacophora > Chitonida > Tonicellidae > Lepidochitona > Lepidochitona cinerea. The sequence goes on from OZ020553.1 coordinate 47,565,334, forward strand.
AAATTGATTTTTAAAAGTGGTTTTCTGTTTAAAACATAATTACCTATATAATTATTTGTTATTTTTATCGAGATGTGGAAAATATGAATTTTAGCAAGCAAGAAAATGCAAGTTAAGGTTCCTTAAAGTGGCACGAGCTGCTAAAATTGGGACTATTTTCATAGATTCGGATTGTCACGACAGTAAGAGGCTTTGAAGGTCATCGAAAAACTTAACGATTGGCGTTGGAATGAGGAAAATCCATACAGTATGTGGCCTATACGAACCGAAAACGTGTTCGAAAAGTAAACAAATAACCTGGACGGCCATTCAATCAATCTAAGCCAAAGTTAGTTGAAAACAATGCTTTATAAGTACTTAAAAGCTTCTGAATTGTACGCCTTGAGAAAAATAGGCCATAATTTTAACAAACTGTTATAGTGACCAAATATCTCAATTTTGGCAGCTTATGCCACTTTAAGTTGAACAAAAAACCCTTAAATTTGACACATTTTCCATTCGCATATATTGGCTTTGGCAATATTTTAAAATTCAACGTCAGTCTTATACTTTTTCAACGTACTTCAAACTCTGAACTTTTCTGGACAATCTGAATGTATGAGAATAAAAATCATAATTTTGACAGCACATGCCACTTTAATTTGAGTGCGGCCTTAGAAACCAAAACTCGGACAATCCAAATTGAACGTTTTCTTTTTCTTTTTAATTATATTAAAAAGATAAACAAGTCACGAAAACTTGTGGACGAACGATGTAGGCCCACTTAATTTTTGCACGAAGCAAAACAGCGAGTTTCGGAAATCCACACGTCTCTGAATAGGAATTCAAATGTTTAATATTATTATGTCTTGTGTAGGCAGACTTTACAATCTATCATATTGTTTGTTGTTTTCTTATTGTTTCGGTACTAATGACAGATTTCCCGTGTAGGAGGAGTCGCGATATCCTGTCGATTTTTCAATCAAGGTATCAATTTCCCTGGTCACGCACGATCAAATTCATCTTATATATACCGGTACATTTTACTACCGACACACCTACGCAACGTGTGTGACCTACTTATAACTCAAGTTTCGTAAGTAGGTCACTAAATCCAGTCCCCTCAATTTCTCGTAAACGGATCCAGGCCTCTGTGGGAAATCTACATCGACCTATTTAGACTCATATATGTCACCGCGACCCAATTTAGCGCCATGGACTTCGATGATTGGCTATGCACCCAAAATTTAGAAGAAAACCCTACCTACGCCGATTGGACTTCACAAGTAAAGACATCGCTTTATGGATTCAATGTTGCCAAGGTGTGATTCATTACTTTAGAATCGCCGCAATCAACTCGTGGGAGGAAAATTGATTTTCAAATTTCCGATTGATTCATCATTGGTAAGTATAGGCTAAAGGCTTATCCAATACTTGATGGTAATCAATTTAAAAAAAATAAACAAATTGTATGTTATTATTTCTAAGCTGTTTCAATATCTATGGACTAAGCTTTGGGTTTTTTTTATTGTTTAAAGTTTGGGACTTATTTTTTATTTGACGTTTGCACTTCGGGGTTTTGCTTTCGTCTTTTTCTGGCGAAAATTATTGATTTTATTCTCGTTTGTATTTTTTTTCAGAATTTTTCACGCATTTTATTAAATGTAAAACCCTTTTGTAATTGTATTTTTTCAGAATGTCTCACGCGTTTAAAACCGAAAGTTTTTCTTTGAAATTGCAAAAATGCAGGGCACGTTGAAATTTATGTCTCAGCCAGCTACCGTAGACAATTTGCATAGATTCGTTTAAAAAGAACACTTGTTACATGTAAAATATACATCTTCTCTTCTTCATTATACATTAAAATACCACCAACTGATAAATATAGAGAAAATTTCGATAGAAAATTGGCTATTTGTTTGTCATTTTATCAATAAGTACAAAATACAAGCTTTCAGCTAATATAATCTCAGAAATGTACCTTAAAGTGGCATGAGCTGCCAAAATGTTGATATTTTGACGTTGAAAAAGAATGTTGAAATTATTGGCTATTTTTCTCAAGACGTATAATTCAGAAGCTTTTTGGGGCTTCTAGTCTCGAGAATGTACGATAAAGTATTGTTTTAAACTAACTTTGGCTAAGAATGAATGAATGGTCGTCCCGGTTATTTAAATTTTGTTTACTTTTCGAACACGATTTCGGTCCGTACAGGCCTCATTCCAACGCCAATCATTTAATTTTTCGATGGCCTTCAAAGCCTCTTACTTTCGTGACGATCAGAAATGATGAAAGAAGTGTGAATTTCGGCAGCTCATGCCACTTTAAAGTGACACGAGCTGCCAAAATGTTGATATTTTGAAGTTAAAACAGAATGTTGAAATTATTGGCTATTTTTCTTAATTCAGAAGCTTTATAGGGCTTCTAGTCTCTATAATGTACGATAAAGCATTGTTTTGAACTAACTTTGGCTTAGAACGAATGGATGGTCGTCCCGGTTATTTAAATTTTGTTTACTTTTCGAACTTTTGGTCCGTACAGGCCACATACTGTATGGATTCTCCTCATTCCAACGCCAATCATTTAGTTTTCCGATGGCCTTCAAAGCCTCTGACTGTCGTGACGATCAGAAATTATGAAAAAAAAGTGTGACTTTTGGCAGTTCATGCCACTTTAAGGTTGTATTTGTAAGCCACAAATACCCTAAAATCAGTTTGTTTCGTTATCAGCACAAATATTTGGCTATAGTACAGGTTACCAACTTTGCTGATATTTTTCACTTCAACGTCAATCCTTTAGCTTTTCAAGGTACTCCAAACGCTCAACATTTCTTGACAATCAGAATCCATGAAAGTTCGAATTTTGGCAGCTAATATATTTATGAACATTAAACACACGGGCACAGGGAAAATCTAAAATAAACACAGAGACAAGTTTCTAATTGTGTTAAAAAGAGGTTTATCATTTAGACCGTTATACCCCATCATAAATTGTTGTAATAAAGTAAACCGATGATTTTTCATTAGGTTGACGACTGACAGGAGCTTGGCCTTAGTCAGTAGATACATATCTTGATTTTTGGTGGCTCCATGCATTCTGTACGTCAAGTATTTTATCTTAAACATATACACAAAGAAAAAAGTTAAACACCCCCCTGGAAAGTCTGCACCGACAGATACAATCATTGGTGTACTGTAGGGAGATTGTTGGCAAACCGATGTTGCAGAAACGATTGTGACCATAAAAGGTAACATTCTGGCGATAAGAAATCACCATTAATGGCAATAAGCTATACAATTATTCTGGATATCGTTAGCCAAATCAAAAGTGTATTTTAACCAAATAAAAAGATGCTTGTAAGTATGAAACTTCACAGTCCATCTGGCTTCACACGGCGAGCATATTGAAGTAAAAATGTCACTTTAATGTGTAGAACACATCCCTAGAGCAGAATGTCAATAGCGGGTATAACCTCCATTAGCTTTCAACCTGCGTTTCATCCCTCCAGTGAGACGTCGGATCTGTCGAAGGGCTAACTCAGCAGGAATTGGAAGCCGCATTACATCGGTATTGGCGGCAGTTACCCCTTCAATAGATCCGACGTCTGGCCATTAATGATCACAATCGTTTCAGCAACATCAGTTTGCCAACAATCTCCCTACACCAATGATTTTATCGGTCGGTGCAGACTTTACAGAGGGTGCTTAACTTTTTTCTTTGTGTATACATCTGATTCCAATACACGTTTTTGATTATTTTCTCTTCACCATGCCTTCAAAATAGGATAAAGGTTGCCAGGTATCCGCCGAAGATCTAGGGTTTCCTCCGTGCAAATGACCCGTCTTATAACGGTAATCTGGCAACGCCGCCATACAAGTGAAATGATCTTGAGTGCGGTCTAAAACACAGACCAATCAGTCAATTGACTCGAATGAAAGCCTGCAGAACCATGCATTATAGACATTTTTATTATTATATCGCTGAAGGTCCGGGATTTCCTCTTGGCAGTGAACCCGGTTTCCTCTCCCAATAAACCTGGCAACCCCGCCATATTAGTGAAATAATCTTGAGTGAGGTGTTAAACCACTCTGAAACTTCGGGGATTTACGTGCGTGTCAAAGCCGACCGTTAGCGAGCGAAGATAGCCGAAGGGAGTTCCGACTGGCGCTAAACACCAATCAATTTACACCATGGAGACGGATTGTTCACCTTACGAAGCATGGCAAAGACAGTGGGTTTTCACCCGGTTTATCCAGCGCTCTGTTCCCCTTCCAACAGTACCTGGCAACGTGCCACACGTATATATAGATTTATCGACTGGCCTTGCGTCATTCAATCAATCAATCTATAAATACACACCTTATTTCAGTGTGCCAGGCATTTTATCGCTGTTACCTTTTATTTCATCATCCGAAACTTTATAGGGGGTTTCCGTACCTTAAATTAGCGGCCATTTACTGGTCAGCCAAAACATAAATCGGAGAATCCTCGGTAGTTTCCGGGTCTTTCTACCTAATGAGCCACGGAGGCCCCCGTTTCTATGGAAGTTATGCCAACAAAATACATCTACACATCTACTTGTGAGGAAAAATAGTCGATAATTTCTACATTCTGTAAAAATATCAACATTTAGGGAACTCATGTCACTTTAACTACACTCGGGTATCTTTGTTTTTAGATTGGAATCTCGAGTTTATCGTCAAATTTCTTTGTGTCCTCCGGGTTTCATAGAAGTTCAAATTTTTGAGATCCTAACGTTAAGTATTGGATTTGGTATTTAGTCGACAGAAGTATTTCCTTGCTAAATTAACTAAATTTCAGTTTTTTGGTGGGTGAATTGAGTTTTTATGCTAATTTTGAGGCAGATATTCGACCTCAAGACTTGACTTACAGGAAACCCTGCCTCTTCAAACCAATTGCTTCGCCTATATTTCATTTAAAGTGGCATGAGCTGCCAAAATGTTGATATTTTGACGTTGAAACAGAATGTTGAAATTATTGGCTATTTTTCCCAAGACGTATAATTCAGAAGCTTTTTAGTTCTTCTAGTCTCGAAAATATACGATAAAGTATTGCTTAGAATGACTGAATGGTCGTCCCGGTTATTTAAATTTTGTTTACTTTTCGAACACGTTTTCGGTTCGTACAGGCCATATACTGTATGGATTTTCCTCATTCTAACGCCTATCGTTTAGTTTTTCGATGACCTTCAAAGCCTCATACTGTCGTGACGATTAGCAATTATGAAAAAAGTGTTCATTTTGGCAGCTCATGCCACTTTAAGAGGTATGTCGTGAACGACCAAAATAAAGTTTCGTTGTGGCCTATACAAAATGACGAGGTTTCTGGATGATCATTGCCAACTTTCCTACCTGAGTGAACTACTTGGTGTTGGGTTCTATTTTAGAATTCATTTTTCTTCTTTCTTGTTGCTATGAGCCTAAATTTAGCGGTAAGCTTGTAGCCAGTGAGTAGCAAATACGATAATTGACTATGTTTAGCGGTTTGTGCTTAAAACACCCTTGCCATGAATACGCGTTACAGTCTCAGCTTTTCATTTCGATCACTCAACGACCTATGTGGGATGGTTGCCACTTACCAGCGGAAGGTCGTGGGTTTCCTCCAGGCATAGAGCCCGGTTTCCTCCCACAATAAAACTGGCAACGCCGCCATATACGTGAAATAATCTTGAGCGCGGCGTAAAACACCAAAAAATCAATCAATCAATTTAATTTCGACTGTAAGATAATAACAATAGCAAAAGAAAATTGTGGTGTTGTTGTTTTTTTCGAAAATCGACATGCGGACATTAGAGAATGTTATAACATGTAAGTAACTCGAATATGGACATTTCGCAAATTACAAATCACATGCTGAAGAATGTTTACTTTCGCATTTATCTTTAGCACTATTGCTCGGAATATATTTTTCTTGCCATACCCTAAAAAAATCCTTGTTAAGATGTCAAACTGTTGCATCAGATAGGAATCTGAAAGACTCGAATCTAATAGGATGGTGACATCAACTTGTATGATGTATATTTTATGGTATCTTATTTATTGATTCCCCCTGGAGAATACCAAAGACAAAAATACCAAAGACAATAAATGCTCGTCACCTATACGAATACAAAAATAATTCCCCATTTCTTGAGTTATAGCGCAAGCTACAAGGCTTATTAAATTTACTAGTGATTTTTTTCTGTGACAACTTTTCCAGCCGTTAGTAAAAAGGGACTTTCCGTAGACATCGCGGTTATATATTCTTTTAAATTATTGAGACTCCCCTGCCATACTGACCTTGGTCAGATGATTATGACGTATCGTAATAGCAAAGAGAGTAGATTGACAAGAGTGGTCACTTCGTCCAATCAGCATTGCCGGCATGTTCTTACAGTCCCCTAGCGGAAGGGTGTTCCGACTGTACACGATTCGACTTTCGGGCGCCCCCTATAAAAAGGAGGTTCCTAATAATCGAATCGTGTCAGTTCAAATTCAACATGGCGCGGACGAAGTGACCACTCTTGTCAATCTACTCTCTTTGGTAATAGCGAGCTTCTCGCACTTTGTATTTTGCGAGATTTTACTCCTCAAATTAGCGCGCATGTAGTTTTGTACTCACCAGAAGATAAAATAACTTTAATTTTTTAATTTTTTTTAACTTTTAATTTAACAAACATTGAATGTTTCTTGAATATTATGTGTAAGTGCTTGTTGAAAAAAGAGAAGAAAAAAAAACCGGTTGATGTTAACTTTATTCTTTATATCCCTCTCTCTTTTGATGTTGGCCTTTGGTCCACTAACGCCCCAGGGATTTACCCACCAGTGATGTTTATATGACGATTTGCAGTATAGTAACCATAAACCACTTAAATTAATGATGTTTTCGATGAGGTATCATTGAAATCATTTTACCGTTCGTTGTTTTAGACCTAGCCTACTTGACTACATAGGCCTACTATAATTATGCCCAAGGAATGTTTGTAGAAATTTGTTTTCAAGCTAGCTCGATTTAAAAAAAAATTTTAATCTTGGCTTGTTACTTATTTACTGAATAGGCCTACTGTAGAAGGTTTATAAATCATGCACAGGTCATTCGCCTTAAGCGAATCGATATCAGTCTAAAAATAGATCCGGGTATTACCCGCAGTACTACACGTAAATCACCGAATTATCTTCAGAATGTCCCTTCTCTGCGCATGTCGCCGTCTTGGCGGTGACCTACTTTCATTTTCCAATTAATGTTGACTATCAGATAAGTATAAGGCTGCATACAATAACGTTAATCTGATGTAAGAATTTTCAGCGGATGCTTTTTTAAAGTCTTACTCGCTGCCGTAACGTCCCTGGCATTCGTGAAGAAAAGGTAGCATATATACCCATGCACGAGCACGCTATATAAGTAAGATCACGTCAGATAAACAAACACGTTTAACATAGGCCGTTGATAACCGAGGTATATATAGTATATTACGGACACATGCCATATATAACAAAATAAACAACACAATCTAAAATTAGAATGCAAGCTGCAATAATCATCAAAAAAGGGCATGGCCTCTTACCCGCAATTTTAATCCATTAGAATTGGGTTGGAGGTAAACTGATGTAACTTTTAATCATTCGACAAAACAAAAACCTCATGTTATATATGTTGAAAAGGTTCAAATAATAACGTTTTTACGTCCTGAATGGCTTGAATTGTGAATTTAAAAGCAGCTGACAGTTGACCCAATTTTGGAAACTAACCTGAAAAATAAATACGGCCATGTTAATTAGAGAGACACAGAAAGGCCGTCCGATAAATTTGAGACAATAAATTCAAAACTAAAAGATCTGAAATGAATGTATTCCAGCATAGAAGCACAGAGCTGTATTAAAGTGAACACGTTAGGTAAAATACAATATACAATATATGTATGTCACTGAAACATGTGCACACCTTACAACTGGCAATATGATTGGTTTATTTGACCTAAATACACCAATAGCAGGTTAGCATACCGGGTCAATCAGTGTCGGTTAATTTACTAATTCAGTGATTTACCAACACAAAAAACGATAGAAACTTGACTAAATATATAGCGTCTCTAGGCAAAAAGATCACACTTGTTAAAGTGGCATGAGCTGCTGAAATTCGCATTTATTTAATAAATTTGGATTTTCACCACCATAAGAGGGGTTGAATGTCATGGAAAAACTAAATGATGGACGTTGGAATTAGAAAAATCCATACAGCCTGATGCCTGTATACGAACCGAAGCAGCGCTAAATAGCTTATGAATTGTACTTTTTAAAAAATTCGTTGATTGGGTCTACTCATGCAGTTTTCATAGTATCAGCACATTTGCCAAAGTCTGTCGTTTTGGTCAAAGCTGAGTATACTGTATTCACTGTAATTTTGAAATAGTCACCCTTTGTTTGAAAAAGGGACGTGATTGGCACTCTGCAAGCAGATCCACTCTTCTATGTTAACTGCAAGATACATCCGCTCTGCTTATACCTATATATCCCAATATATTAGGTTTAAAGTGGCATGAGCTGCCAAAATTCACATTTTTTTCCATAATTTCTGATCACCACAGTAAGAGACTTTCAAGGCCATTAAAGAACTAAATGATTAGCGTTGGAATGAGGACAATCCATACAGTATGTGGCCTATACGATCCGAAAACGTGTTCGAAATTTAAATAACCGGGACGATCATTCATTCATTCTAAGCCAAAGTTAGTTCAAAACAATACTTTATCGTAGATTTTCGAAACTAGAAGCACTAAAAAGCTTCTGAATTATACGTCTTGAGAAAAATAACCAATAATTTCAACATTCTGTTTTAACGTCAAAATATCAACATTTTGGCAGCTCATGCCACTTCAAGTAAGATACGAACCTGGGACACATTGCCAGCGCCCTTTCTTCTTGTGGGTGCCCCCGCAATATTTTAAGTTCTATATAAACATAGTTATGTATATCATATCCGGTACTTAAGCATCTAAAAATAAGACAAGACAAATCGGACAGAGAGGGAACAATGGTTGACAGATAGTAACTCAACTGAAAAGTTGGCATCAATGTCACGTGAATAATAATAGCGCGATTCCGCGCTTGAGTTTTCGCGGTATTCACGTCATCTTAGAATTTATTAAAATAAACAAAATACACAAAAAGCTATCGAGTCACATCAGGTGGATTTAGCCAGAAGGAGGTGAAATTTGGACAAAACCGGATAGAGTATAGGACCAATGTTATCAGAGAGTATCTTACAACCGGATATGAAAAGAAGCGTTCAGTCGACCAATCAGCTTATGGGACTCATCACTGACAAATATCTCGTGCTTATTACAAATGGCTGTCGCTTTTTGACACGTTTGATTGGTTTAAAAGATGTATTTGATGAGGGCCACTGAAAAAAGTTTACTCCCCAATACATGACCCTCTTTAAAGAGGAAGAAAATAAAAAATACTTTATGGTTCACAAGAAGCGCGCTTATTTTTCCTTTCCAATGGTACCAAACACATATTTTTGCTATTTTTTCATGGGACATGATGCAGTGTATAAAATACCGTACTATGTTACATACACAAAACAAATTGGTCAATTAAACTTTCAAAATCTCCCATTAAAACCCCGGTTAATTTCACTGTCTTCAAAGCATTCCTAACTTCAGAAAATTGTTTTCAGTTTCTCGAAACTTATATTAGATTATAAAAGACTTTGCGGTAAATGTGACTAGCAAAAAAATGGTCTGCGTGTCATATTGGTGAGCTACGAAGGCCTTGAAGAGGATGAATTTAACCTAGGCTTAAATGGCAGATTTTGAAAGTTGACCAATTGGTTTTGCTTATTGGGGTCTTTTATTAACTTCACTGTCAGATGTAAAAAAATCACAAAAATGTGTGTTTGGTACCGTTGGAAAGGAAACATTAGCGCGCTTCTTATGAACCCCAAAGTGTTTTTTTTTTGTTTTCTCCCCCTTTAAACTAGAACAAATAAAACCAAATTAAAGTTTCGACTTATAGTTTGCACACGCTGACAATATGCCTATACTTGGGAATGTCAACCGAAAAACGAGAACGGAAAGTCAACGAAATAAGCGCCAACTGATTCACGTTGAAATGAACAAATTACATTGGGTATTTATAGCCGTTTATTGAAATGTTATGTCTACGTTAGTTTTTTTCGTCGTCGGTCCGTTAACTTTTCGCTTGTTACCTTTATTCAAAGAAAACTACCAGTCCAATCTTAATCAAACTTAACATACACCATCACCCTATGGTCTAGTTGTGCACCGTACATTTTTATCTCATTTGCATATTCAATATGGCCGCCAGGGGGCCATATAGTATTTTTGTTCTCTATTCAAAGAAAACTATCGGTCCGATATTCACCAAACTTGGTCACATTATCTCCCTATAGTCTAGTTGTGTATCGTACATTTTCATCTCATTTGCATATTCACTATGGCCGCCAGTGGGCGATGTTGTTTTTCTTTGTTCTTTTATTCCAAGAAAACTTTCGCTTGTTAGCTATATTCCAAGAAAACTATCAGTCCAATCTTAATCAAACTCAACATACATCATCACCCTTTTGGTCTAGTTGTGCATCGTACATTTTTTTCTCATTTGCATATTCATATGGCCGCCAGGGGGCGATATAGTATTTCTGTTCTCTATTCAAAGAAAACTATCAGTCCGATATTCACCAAACTCAACATACATCATCGCCCTTTTGGTCCAGTTGTGTATCGTACATTTTCATCTCATTTGCATATTCACTATGGCCGCCAGTGGGCGATGCTGTTTTTCTTTGTTCTTTTATTCCAAGAAAACTTTCGCTTGTTAGCTTTATTCCAAGAAAACTATCAGTCCAATCTTAATCAAACTCAACATACATCATCACCCTTTTGGTCCAGTTGTGTATCGTACATTTTCATCTCATTTGCATATTCACTATGGCCGCCAGTGGGCGATGCTGTTTTTCTTTGTTCTTTTATTCCAAGAAAACTTTCGCTTGTTAGCTTTATTCCAAGAAAACTATCAGTCCAATCTTAATCAAACTCAACATACATCATCACCCTTTTGGTCTAGTTGTGCATCGTACATTTTCATCTCATTTGCATATTCAATATGGCCACCAGGGGGTGATATTGTTTTGTTTTTTTGTTACCCCGTCAACAGACCCGACGTCTCACTGCAGGATTGAGCCACAGGTTGGAAGCTAATGGAGGCTATACGCGCTATTGACCTTCTGCTCTCGGGATGTCTTCTACACAATTAAAGTGACATTTTATTTCAATATGTTCAACCTGTGAAGCCAGATGGACTCATACTCATACATAGAAGTTTCATACTTACAAGCATCTTTTTTATTTTGTTAAAATACACTTTTGATTTGGCTAACGATATCCTGAATAAATTGTATAGCTTATTGTCATTAATGGTGATTTCTTATCGCCAGAATGTTGCCCTTTATGATCACAATCGTTTCTGCAACATCCGTTGGCCAACAATCTCCCTACACCAATGATTTTATCGGTCGGTGCAGACTTTCCAGGGGGTGCTTAACTTTTTTCTTTGCGTATATTTTATGATCTTTTGTTCTACCTAACATATGTGTTCCAAAATCTTATTCTAAATTTGATTGATTGATTGGTTGATATTTTACGTCGCACTCGTATGGAATTATATTTCACTTATACGGTAACGTTGCCAGGGTAGGTGGCGGTGAAAACCCATCTCTGTCCGGAGGAAACCCGCGACCTTCGCCGAGTACCTGGCAACTCTTCCACATATACGGCGATCGAGTGAAAATCCACTCAGAAGTTTTTCAATTTCATTTCGTTGGTTGGTTGTTTTAGCTTATTGGCGGGTCCATTCGTATGAATGATGTACGCCATACTAGTGAGTAATTATTACCTTGAGCGATTAAGAAAACTGTGATGTTTGAACACAATATATTGAATCTCTGTGTACAGGAGTAAATGTTAGTACGTTTGAGATCTACTTAACCTCTTTTAAGATGTAAAAACATGCAATACAATTGAGCTTACACCCGTATACGATTTACAGATATGCAAATATACAGTGGTGAGCAATGGAAAGATAGACAGAAAGGTCGATATTTGTTAGTTAGGTGTCACTTGAGCATTTTACTGTCGTAAATACAATGTATATACACTCATAAAAATATACAATTATACTAAAATCTATGTGTATTTATAATATATCTAGCTACAGCCTGATATACCTTGTTAGTATTTTTAGAAGGACCTAGAACATTGTCCATGTTAGGTTGATTAATACCCAAACCAATGAGATCGGTGAAACAATTTCATTTGGTATATGGGTGGGATTTTTATTTACACATATCTTCGATTGTTACATGCTTTTGGAAAGTCAAAATTGCTGTCGTTGTATAGATTGCTGAGTCGGTTTTTATTTACATTTATATATTATGTGCGATGGGGTATAACGGTCTAAATGATATACCTCTTTTTAACACAATTAGATACTTGTCTCCATGGTAATTTTAGACAAGAAGATTTTCCCTGTGCCCGTGCGATCTAACAGTATATAGTGTAATTTTACGAACTTTATATGAGCATACAGACAGAGGATCTATTTTTAGAGACACATAAAGCCTGTCGATACATTTTTTAGACTAAACCACTGACAAAGAGGTTTGAAATGAGAGTGATTCAATACATGAAACTAACTGGTTTCTGGTCGTTGTTGTTGTAACCAGGGTTCTATTCTTCGTATGCTTTTTAGACATTTCAAACCTAATTTTGACATACAGAATGTGTCCAATATTTAATTTTAGCGGTTCTATACTTGTAGTAAGCTCGTGTAACTGAACCTTCTTAACAAATGTCTGAAAGCCTACGGCGGTGTGTGGGAGATAACATTAAACGGTTAAACATTAAAGTGGCATGAGCTGCCAAAATGTTGATATTTTGACGATGAAACAGAATGTGGAAATTATCGGTGATTTTTCTCAAGACGTATAATTCAGAAACTTTTTAGTGCTTCTAGTCTCGAAAATGTACGATAAAGCATTGTTTTGAACTAACTTTGCCTTAGAATGAATGAATGGTCGTCCCGGTTATTTCAATTTTGTTTACTTTTCGAACACGTTTTCGGTTCATACAGGCCACATACTGTATGGATTTTCCTCATTCCAACGCCAATCATTTCGTTTTTCTATGGCCTCCAAACCCTCTCACTGTCGCGACGATAAGAAATTTTGAAAAAAAATTGAATTTTGGTAGCTCATGCCTACTGAAGCGTATTAGTGCCAGGGTGAAAAATAAAAACGAGTTTTCTCCTAATTAGGAGATAATATTATCTCCTAATTAGGAGCTCGTTTTTATTCCCCCCCCTGGCACTAATACGCTTCCGTACATGCCACTTCCAGGTTCAAAACAATACTTTATCGTAGATTCTCGAGACTAGAAGCACTAAAAAGCTTCTGAATTATACGGCTTGAGAAAAATAGCCGATAAATTCAATATTCTATTTCAACGTCAAAATATCAACATTTTGGCAGCTCATGCCACTTTAAGCTATTATATCTTTTGGATAAATAAGATCTCTGGAGTTTCCATTTCAGCCGTGTTTTTTTTTTCGTTTTTTTTTACTTCCCTGTGTGTAATTTCATTGTTGAATTTTTGGTTAAATAAATAAAAGCATAAAGATCACGCGAAGAATATTACCGTCTAATATAAATTTTATATCCTACACGTGCACATATTTATGTCATTATACTTCCTAAATTAATTTTATTAATTATGAGTTTGAATCTTGCTTTTTGATTTGTTGCTGCTTTGTTTCCGCGACCAATCGCCTTCCCTTTCATCGCGAAATGATGTAAAGATAATTGCTTAATAGTAACTTTTTGTTTTGAAATATCACTTCCTTGGCGAGTTAAAATATGAGTGTCGTTAAAGTTTATAGAATACTCATCGTTAAATCCGCGTTGATCATGAGGCCAACCGCAGACACAAGTTTGGTTGAAAATGAACAAACCGGATTAATCACAACAAAGCCAACCGCAAAGTTCGCGCAATTCTCGGAGGTTTCCGTTCAGCTTCGGTCGGAATAACTGAAATCCCAGAGTGGTAACCGCAATATTTTGTTGTCAATTTCCTTTGTAGACACACTTTCTGAGACACTGTTTGTATAGAGTTATGTTACGTTGGAAAAGGGTCGAGAATTCTTCCGCTAACATAAACCCATATAATTACTTTAACGTGATTTATATAAACCTTTTACGCGTGCTGTCAGAATGAATTTTAATGGTCAAAATAAAACTAAAAATTTTAAGAAATTCAAGTTCATTAAAACAAAAACAAATATATGTATTTTTTTATTTCTAGCCGTTTGAAGCTTGGCACTGCCTATAAATCTTAATATTTCCCTTTAAAACTTTATTCTGAAATTATCAACTATTTTTAGAAGCTTTTTAATTGAGACTTTAGTCTCTAGAATGAAGGTTAATGTATTATTTAATACGTTAATGTGTGTATATATATTTATGAACACTAAAACACACGGGCACAGGGAAAATCTTCTTGTCTAAAATAACCACGGAGACAAGTTTCTAATTGTGTTAAAAAGAGGTATACCATTTAGACCTTTATACCCCATCATAAATTGTTGTAATAAAGTAAACCTATGATATTTCATTAGGTTGACGACTGACAGGAGCTTGGCCTTAGTCAGTAGAATTTTCTGGAACACTTTGTATTACATACATTGTAATCATCATGCATGAGAAATAGATAATAGTCGGCTTAATAGGATAAAAGGGGCGGGGGCAGGCAATTGTCCTAGAAACTGAATATCATTTTATTCTTCTCTGTCCATGTATTTTCGCATTTGGGCTCAATATATTCAAAAACATAGATGTGGCCAAAAGAAGCGTGTTTAAAAGGTTACTGGCACAATTGTGAATTACAGAAAGAAATTATCAAAATGCCCCTTGCTCTATGGACCTAAGAAATTGAATTAAGAGACTTATAAGGTGAAGGATCACTTATGGATAACAACTTCTTGGTTTATTGGGGGACGACGTTTCGATGTAGTTCTTACATCGTTATCAAAGTTAATCGTCATCCAATAAACCAAGAAGTTGTTATCCGTAAGTAATTCTTCACCTTATTGTAACCTTTCGATTATTAAATGCCATCGAAAGATTTGGTAAGAGACTTATGTTTATTTGCATATAGTTTCTTCCATTTAAAACTGAAACCCTTTTTATGTAGTGCTATCCGTCCAAAGTTAACTGGATACGGCTATATGTGCCCTTCAGGCTTTGGTCAAATAAACTCATCCATAAAAAACAATTTACTCATGTATCACGCAGACTGAATGAAATATACATGTAAGCCTACTGGTCACATGCATCTTTGCAAGCCAAGTTAAAATCTTCATGTCCCCATACACGGAATGGGGACATGCAGATTTTATCTTGGCTAGAGAAGATGGGCCACATGCTGCATGGATGGATTAAAATGACACAAACCATTTAGCTTTTCAATTGATTTCGAACCCTCTCATTGTCTTCAGAATCCCGTTTTTTGGTGTGAAGAAGGGGCGAATACGGCAGCTCATGCCATCACTCGGAGCTCCCTTCGGCTATCTTCGCTTCCTACCGGTCGGCTTTGACACGCACGTAAATCCCCGAAGTTGCAGAGTGCTCATGCCATGTGAACTTGTGCTGAATTTACGGGCAAAATTTAAAATAAACGATGCGAATTTTTCATTTTGCTGTATTTTTTCTCTGTTCGAATGACCTCTTTAACTTGTTTTCAAACGTTTAGAATTCTATTTCAACACTGAAATTCAAAAATACTCTCTGCTGATACAGCTTTGAACAGCTAATAAATATGCTAATTACTGGCAGATTGATTAATTGATTGGTGTTTTACGCCGCGCCTGAGACCGGTACCTTGGAACGCTTCCACGATCGAGTGAAAAAAAACCTGTAAAATTTTCAATTTTATTTGCTCTAGTCTACTCTCAAAGAGAGACCTTCTGGGGCATACATGTATAGGCCGTCCGTGGGCCCTAACCTGTTTTCCTGGGATTGCCAGTCCCATTTTCACTAACTCTGGAAACATGTACCTATAATTTTATTTCATTTTAATTTTAAATATCTAAATTGTAGAATTTTAGAAAAGAAGGAAGTAGGATATTCGACCTCTGACTATGGCCATGTTTAGATAGAAGTTATTAACTTATATGCTAAGTCGTGGGGGCGGGTGTCAAGACGTTGTGGTTTAAGGTACCGTCATTTTTTTGTGGGTGATGCAATAAAAGAGCAATTCTAATAATCAATCGAAAAAAAAGTTTCAGTTTTACTGTCGGGATTCAAATTGAAAGTGGCATGAGCTGCCAAAATGTTGATATTTTGGCGTAAAAATAGAATGTTGAAATTATCGGCTATTTTTCTCAAGACGTATAATTCAGAAGCTTTTTAGTGCTTCTGGTCTCTAGAATGTACGATAAAGTATTGTTTTGAACTAACTTTGGCTAAGAATGAATGAATTGTCGTCACGGTTATTTAAATTTTGGTTACTTTTCGAACACTATTCCGGTTCGTATATATATATGCCATATACTGTATGGGTTTTTCTCATTCCAACGCCAATCATTTAGTTTTTCGATGGCCTTCAAAGCCTCAGAAATTATGAAAAAGTGTAAATTTTGGCAGCTCATGCCGCTTTAACCTATCAAAACATAAAGAGTATAAATTATATAGTTTTCTTTTTTTCGGAGAAAACTAAAGGGCTGTATCATCACTACATTAACGTCAGAATAAATTGAATACTTTTTCTAATATTCATTGAATAATTTATACTTATTTCAATTGTCTGGGATCATTTGATTGTATATTGCCGGGGGAGTACTTGAAAACTTCCCCACATACGACGATCGGGTGGAAAACCTGCTCAGAATGTTTTATTTGGTCGGAGTGTGATTCGAACCTGTGACGTTTCGATAGAAGGTCTGTGTCGGACTGAAGGGCTATCACGGCCCATTGAGTCCCCGGGGACCCCATGGGGTGACAACATAGGGCTCTATGTCCAGACAAAACCACCGACAATCCATAACAAACATACTTATTCGTTCACGGTTTACATACATGATTATTTGATTGATATTTTACTGTTATGATATTATTTCTCTTATGATTAACTTGACCTGGTTTCCGAGGACCCTATTCATAAATTCTGATTGTCAAGAGATCTGGAGCTTTTGAAGTACCTTGAAAAACGTAGGTATTGCCGGTGAAATAAGAAATATTAATATTAAAGTCTCTAACACGTACATACTGAAGATGTGTGCCATGCAATAACGGACAAAATTAAAAAAGGCCTGGATGTAGTCTATGTGTATATTTTCTGAGTTTGGTTGCTTATAAAAACCTTAAAGTTCATCCCGAAGATGAAAGCTCCTATTTTATACTTCTTTTTAAAAAAATAACTCATTCTGTTTCAATGAAATTTTCTGACTGGGTTTTCACTCGAACGACCTATGTGGGATGGTTGCCAGTTACCAACGGAAGGTCGTGGGTTTCCTTCGGGCATAGTACCCGGTTTCCTCTCCCAATAAAACTGGCAACGCCGCCATATTAAAGTGAAATAATCTTGAGCGCGGCGTAAAAAACCAAACAATCAATCAATCTTAACATTTTGAGGTGGGATTGGTTGGTTGATATAGCTTGACTGAGCATCTTTCAATAGAGTGATTGTTCGATTGGGCGAGTAATCCATAAAAGAAGGGATTGACCAACTGGCTAGTTTTGGATGGTTGTATAAAATAACCACTGAGACAAGTTTCTAATTGTATTAAAACGGGGTATATCATTTAGACCGTAATACCCAATCGCAAGTTCTAATAATAAACTAAACCCATGATATTTCATTAGGTTGGCGACAGGCCGGAGTTCCTGGAACAGATAATTTGGCAACAAATCATACATTTTTGACAAAGCTAACTTGCCGATTTAAAATGTGTATAAAGAAAGTTCAACAATGCAACAGACTGCTTCCAATCGTGTACAAAAGTGTGGAAGGATTTTTATGGTTATGGTTATTTTGAGCCCCTAGCACAGGCAAATACATTTATTTATGAACACTAAAGCACACGGGCACAGGGAACATCTTCTTGTCTAAAACAACCATGGATACAAGTTTCCAATTGTGTTAAAAAGAGGTATATCATTTCGACCTTGATGTCCAATCACAAGTTCTTATTATATATTGCATATAAGTCTATCTCGTTGGGCTGATCTCCCAGCATATAGCTGAAATCGGGCATACACATAACATAGCAGTTTTTTAACCGGTATGAATGTGTGACCTAAATACCACGCGGTGGCGTATATACCACAAGCCTATATATATATAGGTCACAGTTATGATGAATGAAAACCGCACACGCGTTAACTTCTAAGGTAATACGCTGTGGTTTAGAGTTAAAAGTATAAACACTTTAGATACAAACAGATACCTATTTTAATAAAGACTTTTTATGTCATGTTTCTGATCATGTTTTGCGGAATTTCACGCTTCGGCATTAAGCCAACTGTGAAAATACAACAGGGATTTCTAATACGATCGGAGAGAACTACAGTCGATACAGAATTAAGACCTGGGAACTTTCGCTATCGAGTCCGAGATGCAAGCGGTCTCGGTTCAGCCTCGACGTCACACGTCATCAACCAATCAAGGCCGCGATCTTCAACTTTCGGGACTGACTGAAAAAGAAAGTAATCGATAGGTATATAGACATACAGTGTCAATATACCGCAAATCTTGTCAATATACAAACAAATGTCATCATGTTAATTCTAAAACAAAGCAACCAATTTCTAAATTTGATAAATCAAACAGCCAATTGACCCGCCAATCAATCAATCAATTAACCAATCAATCAATCAATCAATCAATCAATCAACCAATCAATCAACCAATCAATCAATAAACAAATCAATCGATTGATCAATCAATCAACCGATATATCAATCAACAGTCAAATATTCCTTAAATCGATAGACGAATAAATCAACCAACTAACTAATCAACAAATCGATCAATCAATATCAATTAATCAATCATTCAATCCAAATTCCAGCTCAACTGATGTAACAATTAATGCCTGCACATTTGTTACTTCTGGGTGCTAAAAATAGAGCAAAAGGTTTATATCCGTTTTGTTTTAAGAATACGCTCCAGCATGACGAATAGCCCGCGCTAAGCGCAGTCGTGGAAAGCCCGGGACTTTCTGTGGTTAAGTTTTGAATATAGGGGAAATCCATAATTACATTTGTTTTTCCGGTCATGATATTATAAATAAAGTGCATGGCAAGGCATGGAGTATAAACACTTTCTTCCAATACCGTTCAATGATCATCCGAGAAAAAACTGTGAATTTTACGTGTCGGTAACCAACTATACCCGCCACCCCGACTCAGTTTTACAACTATACAAATCTGGGCGCTTTTTAACGAAGAAACGACTTAATTGGATTCCATAATGGCCGTTGTACATATCATTTTCATCGGTAAGTTTATCAATTTTAATTTCTTTAATTCGGATTGATAGGGGCGTTTAAAATAATATTGTCATTTTAGTTGATTTGTCTATATGTTTATAATCGATATAAATCGATATAAATTCATATGATCGATATAAATCATAAAATCGTTTAATCATTCAACTGAAATAAAGCAATCCAAAAAATGAAATTATTGATTTATTTTAAGTATATTTCGGTTTACTGATTCGATAAACCGAAATATCGAGTCAAGAAGAGACATTTTTCAGATTTCTTACTGAGCTTTTATTATACGCTATATAGACGTCAGTGAAAATCCTAACAATTCAAATATATTTCCTTCAGTATTTAGCTCTAAGAGCTTTATTTCCCGTTTGTTTTTCTTCTTCAAAAATACAACCCAGCCTTAACCTTTCATATTTCTTCTGAATATATTTTTATGATTTCACAAATTGGTGAAATTAAAATCTTATTAAAATTAACGAAATCGATTATTTGATATTTGAAAACATAAACACTTTTGAGATGATTGGAAAAAGAAAAGTTCCACGGGGTAGAAAATGTATTCATGCATGTAGATTTAGATAATTGTTTTGTTGTGGAAGACGTACACGCCGAAGGTCGGGGGTTTCCTCCGGTCAATGAGCCCGGTTTCCTCACCCATTAAACCTGGCAACGCCGCCATATAAGTGAAATAATCTTGAGTGCGTAATCTATTTCAACCGTGTTTCACCTTTTGTGAGTTTAAATATGTATATAAAAAAAAATGAATGAAAATGAGCAATGAGTTTAATCGCAATGAGTTTAATCGCAATGAGTTTAATCGCAATGAGTTTAATCGCAATGAGTTTAATCGCTTCCAATAGTAAACATTTATACGTATATAAATGTCCCTGATGATAAAGTATTAGCCCAAAAAAAGACAACGGCAAGAGCCTCTACACAGGGTAAATTACAGAGTTTATAGTTTTTTGCTTGCAAAATGTCCTGCTGAAATCGATAAAGAGTTGTTATTTTTTTTATGAATTTCAGCGTTCGCTATGGGATGCAGTCTTGATACTGGGGTATCGGGCGCTCCTGTATCTAGTACCACATTACCATCTGGGCAGAGCTCGTTGTGGATGAACGACGAACAAGCCATGAACGTCAGACTGGACGACTTTAGAGAGCTTCTCGACCAATTGGAAAGTGTCAGAAAAAGTGCCACAAACTCACTCACAACCCAAGTAAGTTGTGTTTTTGTGGGGGATGAATGAAAGTACGTCCCGGTTATTCAAATATTGTTAGCTTTTCGTAAACTGTTTCGGTTCATACACACCAGAGACTGTATGGATTTCTCTTATTTAAGTTTTTCGATGAAACTCAATCGCTGTCTTGATAATCATACATTTTGGCAGCTCATGCCACTTTAAGTTGTGCGGTGATTTTAGATCAACATTAGTCATTTCCGTGTATGGTCGAAATGTCGAGACATTTTTTGAAGAGAAAGAGATTTGGTTCCGTTTTTATTCCATCCATTTCAGTTGATGAGTAATATATATTTACTTAGTCCATAGATTGGCAATACTGTACGTGTAAAGCCTTAATTAGTATATGCGATCTGAATGAGACACCAAATCTTTGCTTGACTCACGAATGTTTCGTGCAAAACTTATTTCCTTCAGGTTTTTTTTTTGGTAAAACAGAAAAAAAAACTCAACGCTATATTACATTTCCTTAAAGAGGCATGACTTTTTTTCATAAATTCTGCTTGTCAAGAGAAGTTGAGCGTTTGAATTACCGTGAAAAACTAAAGGATTGGCGTTGAAATATAAGATATCGGCTAAGCCAATGACCCGTACGAAGCGAAGATGGCTGCTAACAATTACGGGCACAATTCAATTAATCATTCACAGCAAGACATACATGAGTATACACTTTGCGGTTTCTGGACCCTGTTTCACAAAGCGGCGTAGATGTATTTTTTGCGTAACTTTCATACTAACGTATCTCTACAGTATGGGTTGCTATGGCAGTTACGTGAAAACTTACTCTACCCCACTTTGTGAAACAGGGTCTCACTAAAAGTCCATCAACAAGATTGGTATCTGGGGAAATCCCACATTCGGAATTCTTTTCTTTTTCATGAAAATGACCAAGAGTTGTAGCTAATTATGTTTTAATGAAATCTTCACATAGAGGTTAGGATAGACCCGTTACGCCTGAGTAAATATCTGCTTGACATAAAAAAAAACGTTTAAACATCCAAGGTAATTAATCTCCTTCTTACTAGTCATACACGAAAAAAAAAACTTGGATTCAAAATAGACAGAAAAAAAGAGAAAAACAAAATACTATGAATGGAAGCGGAACGTATAATATATCAGGGCATAATTCCGGAGTAACATGCCGTATATGATGACACGTACGAAGGAAAGATGAGTTGAGTAACAAGTCAAACATGCGAACAAAAAGTATAATACTTCCGTTCACATTAAACGTTATAAATTTCCGTCCCGATATTGGTCTGTATAACTATAGTGGGTATTTCACAAATGATTCACCGATAGTACAGCCCGTAATAGAACTGTCTAAGGTACAATGTTAAGTAAAATCTTCTTGAGCGCTGGACGTACCAGCTTAGTATTAAGAGGCAGACCCCCATATTTCAGCGGGTAGAGGCCCCCCCCCACCCCCAGCTCACATGTTAGAGGTGGCCCCATGGGTACAGGACTTCCATGAAAAATAAATTCTCAATTTCGCTTAGATCACAATTATGGTCTGCTATCCAAATTGGTATGAATGAAATACTTCCGACAAAGAGCCTCGTCCCTCCCCAATTCGCTATCTTCGGTCAAGTGGCGTGCCCTATATAGTATAAGTTAAGCACCTGGGGATTAATTTTCGACCTCAGAAATATATGATACCAAAAAAAAAAAAATCTGAACAAACTTAATGTATTTTAGATCTAAAAAACATTTTTTTCTTATATAAGGCACATTTAAAACAGCCTTGGTTACAATTAATTTACATTATTTTTCTTTGTTATGTTCACAGTGTAATTTACTTAACTCCGACGATCTTCCTCCGGGTTTCACATGCGTGGAATATGCTCAGTACACCGGGACTAAGCACGTGACCTGCAGTAGACCAATCAGCAATCCCGTAATTCAAGACGGAATCGACCGATCACTTGAGGTAATTCAACCCATAATCCATAAGCATCCAATCGAATGGGCTTTCGAAGTAAAACAATTCTACTTTTTTATCACTGTCATTCCTGATTGTTTTGTTAATTTAAAAAAAAAATATTTTATTTTTGCAGACTTCAACTCTGGAAGTTCTCGACGGCATAACCGGCCACAGAGCCATGTTGGATGCCATCTTGGCTCTACCGAGGTACTCCAGTTCGCCTAATTGCATGAGCGTGAATCCGATAAGTCCCGATTATTTCATCTGCCGAGTTAAAACCCACCAGCGATACAATAGGGGTTTAATAAGAACACTGGATTACATTGTAAGTTTTTTGATTATTTTTGGGGGGCTTTTTTTTTTGATTGATTGAATGATAGTGTTCAGTTTTAACTCGATAATTCTTAACGTCTGAAATCTCTTTTCGGAAAAGCCCATTGAAGGACTTAGATTCATTTTATGGGGACGTGTGTTAAATGTCAGCACAAGCCCGGTTTCCTCCCACAATAAAACTGGCAACGCCGCCATATAAGTGAAATAATCTTGAGCGGCGCGTACAACACCAAACAATCAATCAATCAATTAAATGTTCGCCCTAAGGATTATTTCTAAAGAAATTAGTATATATTATTCAGCTTTGTTTTATAAGAAAATCACTGAACTAAACAGCTCGTTATGTTTTTCTTCTGATTTTAGCTTGACGACATGGACACTGAAGATTCAAAGTTCCCTGAGCGGATCACGTGCACAGCGGACAACTCCGTTCAGAAAAAGGCGCCTCTCGGAGTCCTCTGGAAAGTTCAGAAAGACGCCGAGATTCACAAAACGAATATGAGAATCGTTTGTGAGCAGGTGAAACTGGTACAAGAAGTAGAAGACTTTTCATGCGCATAGCCGTAGAAGAACTCCCACATGGATAGGACCCCGATGTGCAATGAGTATCACGAAAGGCCCCAAATTTTACACACAAATATTCGACAACAACAACTAACGCTTGAAATAATCGAACCCATTTGCTCTAGACTTGCTCCTTATATGCAAAATAGTACGCACAATAAAGAGCGAGAGGGGAGGTACAAAAATCAAACAAGTATTTTTTTTGTTTTATTTTTAAAAAGAAAAAAGAGATAATCAACATATGCTACGGATGGTATTAATAAATATTTTAATGGATTTTGTTTAGAATTGCAGCATTTCTAAACGATGCATTTGTTTTCCCCATCTCAATGTTTGAGCTGATTTTTTTTGGTGCATTTTTATGGACATATTTTCCTTCATATGTATATTATGTTTTTGGACTGTTGTTGTTTGCGTCCATATAAATTATTTCGCTTTTGAAAACTAACCAATTTCAGGGTGCATTTTTGGTGCTCGATTACGAAGTAGTCTTACAATGTTTGTGTAATGTACTCAAATACATTCGTATTCATGAATTGTATATACTATGTTAATATATAAGAAGAAAGTAGCGACTCTTTTAGGCCTACTTTAGTATTGTATTTAAATGTCTTCGCTCGGTGATATGAAAATATGTGATATGAACCGATAAATTTCAAAGCTTTAAATTTACTTCTTGCCAATAGATTTTTTAATTTACAATTTTTGTTCCGATAAAACTTCGCTGTAAACTGGGTAATGCATTGTACATTATCATTTTATCATATTATTACTTCCATCATAAAAGTGCAGACATTATTTTTGTTTTCATCACGTTGTAGTTTTAGAAGATGTAATGATATTAGATGGGAATTCTTGTGCAAACTACAGAAGTCCTTTCTATTATTTGCCGATATTTCCCCTTTTTTTAAATTGTTTTTTAATGTTTTAACAATCAACATGAAAATATGTGAGTGTATTATATCGTGACAGGGAAATAGTGACAACTTACAACGTATATTGCCTTTTAAGGGTCTATTCGTGCGAGAAAATAACAAAAAGATCAAAATTAGTTAATTACAAATTGTTCCGCATGCATGTACTGTAATATTTTAAATCTGCATTTCCTATTTCCGCCTACTTACTTCCTCTATGGTGACTAAGCATGGTTACCTCCCTTTGCAGTTTCACCTTGAACGGCATTCTAAAATTTATTTCAAAACTTCATACTTAAATCTTTGTTAACTTATTTACAGTAAAATACTTGCTGCAACGTTTTCACCAGCAGGCCTATCATCTTGTTTAAAACTTTCAGATTTTATTTAAATTTTCAGTTAATTTGAACACACTTCAAAAGTTTAAGTAGTTTCATGACCCTTGACCTTTCCTAACATTTATATCGCTATAGCATTTACCAAAATATAATCCATAAGTCCAATAAAAAGGTCACGAGAATATTCCCCAATATTCTGGGACTAAACATGGCGATGTTTTCTATTCGTGTCTTCGGCGAAGGAGCGTAAGCCATATCTTTCTTGTGACAGGTTGATCATTTCGTATTTATTATCTTTTTTATCTGTGTAAACCTAGAATTTTAAAATGATAAAAATTTTCGCATTTATTGGGTAGAGCTCAATTTACAATTATGTGCTTTTGTATATATTTGTTATTAAATTGTTTCCCAGGCTCAAAGAAAGATCGTGATCTCATTTTGCTATATATTTTAATTAGAACATTTTTATTAAATAGAGGAACACACATGTATTTTTTATCAGCAATTAGGGTCATGTCGCAAAATCTTCTATTGTTAAAATTGTATTGTGTCATTGCGTTGTATGTTCTACGTGTATCTTTTTCATCATCCATTTTTCTCTGGCACTGTTAAGGCCAAGATACATCCGACCGATTATTGAAACTTAGAAACTACGCATTTTAGTTCTTTTTATATATTTTCATGTCTGTGAGTATTTGCATGTTTATTTCGTTGACCACTTGTTATACTAACACGTTATGTATTTATGATATTTAATCTGAAATAAATTATTTCTATTTTTGCATATTTTGGGTTGTTTTGTCTACTGTATGACCTTCGAAATGCACACTGCCTTTCACTAAAATTCCGTTTAAAGTGACATGAGCTGCCAAAATTCATTTTTTTTCTTAATTTCTGATCGTCACGACAGTAAGAGGCTTTGAAAGCCATTGAAAAACTAAATGATTGGCGTTGGAAAGAGGAAAATCCATACAGTATGTGGCCTATACGAACCGAAATAGTGTTCGAAAAGTAAACAAAATTTAAATAACCATTCATTCATTCTAAGACTTATTAATAATATTATTTAGTAATATTATTCTAAAGTTCAAAACAATACTTTATCGTTCATTCTCGAGACCAGAAGCACTAAAAGCTTCTGAATGACACGTTTTGAGAAAAAAGCCAATAATTTCAACATTCTGTTTTAACGCCAAAATGTCATCATGCCACTTAAAAAGCCTGGCGCTGGATGAGATAGTTTGCAGATGACCTTTGACACTATTCTGGCTTCAATAGAACTGAAGGCTGATGACGTCACTGAAAGAATTACATAGAATCTTGCCTGGAAGCCACCACCATGTTGCAAGCCCTTGTAAATCTTCTCGAACCAAGTTAAAATCTTCAGGGAAAACACGGAATGGGTTCCAGGATGATTTTATCTTGGCTCGAGAAGATGGCCCTTGTAGTGACATGCGTGACTTCAGACTTTACCTTCTCCGTAAAGAATACTTTCCGTCCGTCATACCAAACCCTTCCTAAATACACATAACACATTTTATTTTCCTTAATTCTTAAAAATAACAGTAAAGTCGCTATGTTCCCCAGTTTTAAGTGAAGCATTGTGACGCTTAAAGCATGGAGAAGGGGGTGACTATTCCAACGCATTAGGCGAGGGTCCAGGGGCCGCCTAGGCCCCGGTATCTCAGGGGTTCTAGATTGCCTGAGAAACGTTCTGAGGCTTTTCTGCAAGTAAATAATTTCTGGATTTTGCTTTACCTAATTCTTAAAAATAACAAAATAAGACAAGCACGAGCACTCTGCACATCCTTCGGCTATCTTCGCTCGCTACCGGTCGGCTTTGACACGCCTCGGGCAGTCTGCGCTTTTTATACGGCAAATCACCGTATTTTTGGGCTGAATAAAAATGGCGTCGAAAGTAAATATCTACGGCGACACTTTTGTGGGGCCCTCAAGAAGATTTGGAAATTGTACGCTTCACGGCTACCTATTTGGTCGGCATATTCAAAATGATCTGCAGTCTATCAGAGGGTATTTCACGGTTTGTTTTATATTGATTTGGGCAATAATATGGGAAAACTACATACTTGTGCACATAAAAGGGTCCGTGGATAGTTTTCTTTATTGAAAGTTGGACGGTGGCAGACTACCGAAACCCAGTAGACCTATATACAGGCGTGGGTCCACGGGCCACCCAGGCTCTTAAAATCATCATGCAAAACACTACCCATGACTCGTTATACTTTCTTGAAAGTAACAGTTGCAGTACTGAAGACACTTTCTCAGAGAAATCTTGTTTATAAATCATCGACGATCCACCATAGTTGATATGTCTAAACAAAGAACGGTGTATATAGTTTTGTTCTCTATTCTTGAGTGCCATATTCCTGTCAGATAAGGCATCATTTCAGTGTTTATAATCGAATATAGGTTTATTATAGGTATGAAACTCGTTTGTGGGACGAGATGAATTTTGTGATTCTCTACATCCAGAATTTGCATTTTTCAAAATTCAGCTTGTTCATTGCTAGGACCATGAAACACGTTGCATAACATTGCAACACGGACTATGATGTGCAAAATATTACAAAAGAAACATATCACCATAGTTACAGTGGTTAGTGGTTAGTTAAACTAAAGATGACATGGAACTGGCAGACCTTGCATTAGATTGCATATATGATGGTACGTTTTGATCTGTGTTAATTCCTTTCTCCTCTCCATACCTTTTTTCTCTTTTCTTTTTTTTCTCTTCTTCTTTTTTTTCTCTTCTTCTTTTTTTTTTCTCTTCTTCTTTTTTTTCTCTTCTTCTTTTTTTCTCTTCTTTTTTTCTTCTCTTTTTTGCTCAGAAAAGCTTACCCCCTGGACCCCCCCTGGATCCGCCTATGGTTTTGGTTAAGTGTTTTTGGCGATTCCGTCTTGGGTGTTGTCAAAATGTACCGATCTTCCTGAAACTAACTAATATATATTGACCAGAATGAAAGACACTTCGTTATGGCGCTATTGCCAATAGCTGTATTTCTATCGGTTCTTGAGAGGAACAGCCTGTATATAGGAGAGGAGTACGAGGCATATATTGTAGGCTATATGGATACAGGACACAGTTTCTCACTTCCTATATTTTTGTGGGTTTTTTTTATTATTTTTTCCTGGCCCCCTGCATTTTGGTAGTTTTTATGAAAGGACAGGGGTTGAATTACTGTCTGGAAATGATTTTAGAAGTGGAATGGGGCCAGTTCGTGTGGATGGAGATCTGATAGTTGGGGGTGCTTTGGTTTGTTTATATGCGGAGGTATATGTTCAAAGAGACCCCTATCAGCTGATTCTACTCGTATCTCAAAATTTCTACCTTCAACGTATGAAAAAATTGTGCTTAAAATACTGCCAAAGGACTGTTCAAGGCCCCCACCGAAGGATTTGGTTCAACGAAAGTTAGGGAAGGTGCTATGAGAGCAAACATTAACATTACCGCAAATGGGAAATGAAGGAAAATGAAACTGTGACCTGCTGCCATATAACGTCCTTATACGCGCTGTCTGAAATGGAAATATTTGATCACGTGACGTCCATCGGTCGTCTGCCTTCTTACATGTATTCTAATTTCCAAACATGGTCGAAAGTTATCGCTTCGCCGATTTAGCTGATTCAAATTAGCAGGAACTATTGGGAAATCAAGACAACAACAACACTTGTAAGTAAAATATTTCCAATATATGGACATCGGTATTATAAAAAAACACTTACAAACTTTAGTCATTACCATGAATTCCCGTCTCTGGGCCCTGTCTTATGAAGCTGGCGTAAAGTTGCGCATATGCCTACAACATGGACCAGTTGCGACTAAGGCGTAAGTTCCTATAGCTTTAACACTGATTTACGTCCGACGTAACTTACGCCAGCTTTGTAAGACAGGGCCCTGTGGCTAGAGATCTTCCTGGCCGGCAAATAAGTAACACAGGAAAGAGACACATGAGTGCGGCTATAGGCTAGAGACAGCCAAGCTGCGGTTTCGGCCAAGAAGAAGTTAAATTGCACGAGCTGCCAAAACTCCCATGTTTTTCATAAATTTTCTACCAGCGTCTGAAATTGAGCGCTTGATAAAATATTGGTAATGTCAGTTACCCCGACGAACTGAAAACCTGTGCTAGTAAAGGACAAAATTTAAATAGCCGGGATGTATGAGTATATTTCCGAGTCTTCGTTGCTTATCTACCTTATGTACATATTCAAGATTTGTTTTTGAAGAAAGTTCCTATTTCATACTTCTTGACAGAATTAGCTAATTTCCGTATCAAATATGTCCATGTCATGTCGATATCTAATATTAAAAATGTATACATCCATAATATACAATAACCCCTTTAAACACAATTAGACACTTGTCTCCGTGGTTATTTTAGTCAAGAAAATGTTCCCTGTGCCCGTGTGTGTTTTTCAAGTGGCATGACCGCCAAAATTCACAATTTTTTCATAATTTCTGTGCGTCCCGACATTTACATGCTTTGAAGGCCAGCGAAAAACTAAACGATTGGCGTTGGAATGAGGAAAATCCATACAGTATGTGGCCGGAACGAACCGAAAACGTGTTCGAAAAGTAAACAAAATTTAAATTTACACTTTGTTCATAATTTCTGATCGTCACGACAGTAAGAGGCTTTGAAGACCATCGAAAAATTAAACCATTGGCGTTGGAATAATGCAGTATGTGGTAGTAAACAAAATTTAAATAACCGGGGCGACCATTCATTCATTCTAAGCGAGAGTTAGTTCAAAACTATAGCTTTATCGTACATTTTCGAGATTAGAAGCACTAAAAAGCTTATGAATTATAAGTCCTGAGAAAAATGGCCAATAATTTCAACATTCTGTTTAAATATCAAAATATCAACATTTTGGCAGCTCATGCCACTTTAAATATATAAAAAGGGTGGCAATCGCCGCCGCCAAAACCCTAAGATAAAGGTCATATCTTTTCAAATGGCCAAATGATGAATATTGTTAGGCTATTATCTACCACCCGTTTTGTTAATCTTTTTCTTCAAATCACACGTTTTTTGTTCATATATTTTATATGATATGCCTCTTTTTTAAACAATAAGAAACTTGTCTGCATGATTATTTTAGACAAGAAGATTTTCACTCTCCCCGTGTGTTTTAGTACCTTTTAGTCTCAAAATGGTTCAGAACGCATCTACCTCGATTTCATAGATTTCGGGCTCCTGAATCGTGACCTATTGTCTAATATAGTAGTCTTGATTTACGGGTTTGAGTGGAGTAGTCCGCCAAGGTAAAACACGGAATGGAGACGTTTAGGTTTTATCTTAGCTGGAGAAGATGCCCCCCCCCCCCCCCCATCCATTACCCCCATACCAGACACCCAGCAAACGGGTGGAATCATTAATAATAATAACTTTTCAATAAAGTTAGCAGTGAATTCAAAAGATGCGTTTTGTTAATTTTACGTTTTTAAACGCAAATTTTCATGAATGTATGAACCGGAACATTTATCCGCTGCGGTTTAGCTGTTTTAGGCTACGCTGTCTACACTGTCTCAGTTCATTCGATGTGTCGATGGTTCGAATCTCACCAAAAACAGAGTGGGAGTGTTCAGCAGATCGAGTCGGAACAAACTTCGGCTGTCTTCTCGCTCGCTACAGGTCAGCTTTGACAAGCCGGTTTTCTCCTCAATCAACCTGATAACGCCGCTTAATAATCTGAAATACCGGGTAATATCATTTAATTAATCAATCAGTCAATCAATCAACTAATCAATCAATCAATCAGTTAATCAATCAATCAATCAACCAATCAATCAGTAAATCAATCAACCAATCAATCAACTAATCAATCAGTCAATGAATCAATCAATCAATCAATCAGTCAACCAACCAATCAATCCGTCAATCAATCAATCAATCAATCCGTCAATCAATCAATCAACCAATCAATCAATCAACCAACCAATCAATCAGTCAACCAACCAACCAATCAATCAATCAATCAATCAATCAACCAACCAATCAATCAATCCGTCAACCAACCAGTCAATCCGTCAATCAATCAATCAATCAATCCGTCAATCAATCAATCAATCAATCAATCAATCAACCAATCAATCAATCAGTCAACCAACCAATCAATCAACCAACCAATCAATCAATCCGTCAATCAATCAACCAATCAGTCAATCAATCAACCAATCAATCAACCAGTCAGCCAGCCAGTCAGTCAGTCAGTCAATCAATCAATCAACCAATCAATCAACCAATCAGTTAATCAACCAATCAATTAATTAATTTCTTCGTGGGTTTGGTATATGTATAGATCTACTCTCTTCACTGTGCTTTTTATTTTTCATGATCACGATGGATGGGAACTTTTTATCTTTAAACGTGGGTTCCATACTATAATGATAAAAAATTAAAGACATCGGTTACACTTGACGAAGACACCGGCACAGGTGTCGAAAGCTCGTGTTGTTAAAAAACAACTGAGGACGTGGTGATGTCTTTAATTTTTTATCATTAGTATTTTATTTCTATTGAATAGTGTGGTATTATTAGCCGGAAGAAATTTTACGATTTTCAGTTGTTGAAACTTATTAATTTTTATTTGGTATTTTTTACAAATCTGACGAAACTGCTGGTTGGCCTTGCACTTTTTTTTGCAAACTGAAACTCTCAAAACGTCACTTTCAAAGTCGGGAAATTGTGTTTGTTATTTATTAACCATTAATTGAAGAGATAATCTAACTGCAGTATGACAGAATCTTGCTGTGTTTTGATTGGATGTAACCGAGAAATGGATTGTTTACGGTTTCTGCCGCGGTTAACCGGACAAATTATTAATGATTGTATAACACGGATAAAAGTGATGTAAAACAGCTGTAATGACGGGATGTTGATAAACACTGTGTTTTGCAGAGTAGAATAGTATTCAATTGAGCGAGGGGCTAAAAATAAATTCACTGGCTTCCCTAACGACATCCGTAAAAGTTGCTTCCTCTTCTATATTCGGGACCTCTGAAATCTATCTGCGGTTTATTCGCGACCGCGTGATGCAGCCAGAAAAAAGATGCAACTATCGCTTTCCAAGGGCTCTATGAAAGCGGATCTACAGAAGCTGCTTATCAACAAGGTATGTTACTATTTCGTAAAAATGTATAACCCTACTAAGATAAATTTTGCTTCTCACTGGTATTTTGGCCTATTTTTGCTATCGCGATAAACAATAATATCATCTAATCGTTGAAGTACATTTCAACACTTATAAATGATAACTGCCACCCACCAAACAGTTGATCCGTGTGACCTTCTTTGTTTGGAAATTTTGTTAGAAACAACTTTGAAAACCGAAAATAATGATGAAGCACACAAGTTTCCAAACCAAATTGCAGTATATAAGGTTGGAGAAAATTCATCAATATTCAAACCACATACCAGCTATCCTCAGCTATTCGATCTCTACTCGTGAATTACTCCATACAAAACTATATATCAGGATGGATTCCAACTTATTAGCTACCGGTAAGTTAATTTTTAATTTTAAAATGATAGAATTATAATTAATTTGCATTCGCTTTAAATCGTGCTTTTTTCAATTTAAACAATGACCATATGCATTGTTCAACAAAATAATTGTTGTCCTTATGATTCCTTTAAAATAGAGCATATTTACTATCTCATTGAGACAATTGGAGAAAACACAATTCTTTTTTACCTTTGGTCGGTAAAATAAAATTAACTTTCCCACAAGAGACTAGCGAGAACGAGTGAAATAATGGATTTGAAATTGATTTCCTAAAGCAAAAATCAGTGAAATAATGGATTTGAAATCGATTTTATAAAGCGAGACCGAGTGCAATAACGGATTTTAATTGATTCATAAAACCAGAAAAAACAACTGATTAAAAATTGATTTCAAACTTGTTAAGAGAGATGACATTTTTTACCCTATCAAGCTTCGAAGTAAAAAAAAAACTGGGTTGTCAAAAGAATTCAGTATGCTTTGCAGACACCGAAGTTAAAAACTTTATTCGGTTTATTTATTTTGAAATCCAAGTTTTACACGTTTTTCGCTTGTTTGTTACACAACAATTCTCTGATTAAACTATCATCCAAGAGATGCTTGGATTCCGATTGTCCACAAACACAATCAGAAGAAAGAAAGTTGAAAAGCTTTATCATCCGTATTGAAACATCTTAAAGTCAATTAAGCCGATTACCTGTACACGAATGGAAACTCTTTGGTGAAAATGTAAATATCAGGAGCCTGTTTCACAAAGCGGCGTAGCGTAAGCTTTTACGTAACTGCCATAGCAACCCATACTGTAGAGATACGTTAGTACGAAAGTTACGCAAAAAATACATCTAGGCCTACGCCGCTTTGTGAAACAGGCCCCCGGCATCTACGGCTGCTGATAACTGCTGTGAATTTGATTTCTAATTTGGTATTTTAGTATTTATAGATTTTTGTTTGATTGTGACTTCAGTCGAAATCATTTCAACTGACGTTAGAAGAATATCAACTTAAGCCAAAACGTTTTAACTCGAGTCAAAATAGTTTCAATCAAGTTATTTTATTTCAATCAAAACTATTTTGCCCATATTTCAAAATCACAAAATATAAATTAAAAAAACGATACACAAAATTATAACACAAATAAATTGAAATAAAATAACTTATTCCAGCTTTCGTTTTATGTGATATATTGATTGGCCAATATAGGCCAATCCAAGGTAATATTGGCCTATCAGGTGTAAATTAAAAATGTCCTATATTTTATCTCATCATCTATAAAGTACAAAGTGCATTGATTGCATGCGTATGCTCTATATAATTTATATTCTAGAATTTTCTTTTACAGCCTATATAATCTGCCTCGGTGTTCTCCTTCATTCCACTTCGTTAACCGTTTGTAAAGCTGTTCCACAATTTGCATTGGCCCCACAAGACCAAATTACCACCGGGATTCCTGCGCATACAACATATCCTGTCGCCGACTCTGAAGATTCAAAAGTGATCAATACTAGTGAACCTATTGATGTGAAAGAATATAGATCAATCAACATCGGTGATCAAATGTTACGTGAATCCTCAGAAAGTGTTCGCCAGGAAACTACAAAAACTAAGAGAAGCACGAACTTAAATCTGACGAAACCACCAACCCAAAACTCCCGGTTAAGCAGTATATTTTGGTTGGCGTTTTCCTTTACGAGAAACTTTGGACTTACACTAGTGACCAGACCAACTGCGAAAACCACGGAAAAGACACCGAGTGAGAAATACTTGGAGAAAAATTTTGAAAAAATAATGAGTACAACCCCAGCTTCATCATTTTCCGATTATAACATTTATGAAGAAACGGCAACACCAGCTCCCATCAGAAACCAAGAAAGTAAAAATCAAGATTCCATTCCTGAAAAGCTGTACGTCCCGCGGAAAACTTCAACAACACCAGGTCCACTTGAACGTCTTCAGAGTGAAATAAAAGATTCTAACGTAACTATGGAAACTGCTATTCCTACAACTCTAAACCAATCAGAGCAGGGTTTCGGACATCCTGGAACTAAGCGTACAATAAACTGTACGCTTGAGAAGGACTGTACGCTCGACACTGTTTCTGGATACGGCGATTACATCACACTGGATGAATTTTCTCGCGAGATCAGCAAAACTGGACGCAGTCGACAGGTTCCGTCTCACGAGATCTTATACGATTTTCTCGCGGAGCTCACGAGATTACAGAGGGACGTCAATACCACCATTGATGTTTTGGTAAGTAGACCATTATGCTGAGTAAGAAAAAGTTCCACGGATGAATGGTTTTTATGAAGGATGCTACTTGAATATCAGCAATCACCGACAATCTTATAATGTACCTGTTATAAAAATGAGAATGCCTAATAAATTAGAATCAAACGCGGTAAATGATAGAATAGTCTCTTTGCTGTTTACTATTATCAAACGATCTTCATTATCTAAGTTGACGTCACTGTAGCAAATTTGATTCTTATTTCGGTATTTAGTTTCAGGGAGTGATACCGTCTCATAACATAATTGAGGCTTCTCGGGGGAAGCATGCCCGATATCACGTCCGCCATTTTGAATTGAAATCGCCAAACCATCTCCTAATAATGGCGTCGCTCGCTGAAACTCAAAAGTCACTTGACCGCCATCCCACTTATATAGATCAATGATCTGGACGACATTACCATTCCTCAGACTTTAAAATGAATAAACATATTGTTGATTTTTTAAAAGAAAATGACTTGGTTAATTTTTTTTTTTTTTGCAGTGTCACAATTCAGTCGTTGGCGATTTCCCGCCAGAGATGCCAAGTTGTCGCATCTATGCTCGAACGAAAGGTCAAAGAGAATTACCTTGCAATAGATCGCTGATCGCCCCTGAGACGAAAGAAGGCGAGTCCGTCAAGGTAAAAAACTTGTTTTGAAATACTGCGATTTTATAGTAGTATGGGCTGTCAAAAATGTTGATATTTTTCTGTTGAAACAAATTTTTTCATTTGATCGATTGCTTGATGACGTCATTTGCAATTTACGCGCAAAGCATTTCGGGGGATTGAGGGATGTTTACATAATTTTACAAAATTGTGAAAGGAATAATATTGTATCGAGAAAAAGACGTACAAGGCGCAAAGTTACCAGAAAAATGTGTGGATAAAAACACGTTATGTCACCAATATTTTCCAAAAAAGTGTTACCGGTAAACAAAATGGCACATTTATGTACATAGTTTACCCAGAAAGATTTGCGTAAACCTATGTGACGTCATCAGACTCGGTGGTAATTGTGGATTATCTTTCTCGAAAAGAAGTCAGAAGCTTTATAGTTTCTACTAGTCTTGAGAATGTAGGTTGATGCAGAGTTTTGAACTAAGTAAAATGAATGAACGTTAGCCCCAATTATTTGGATTATGTTCACTTTATGAACAGTATTTTGGTTTGAACAGATCACACTAGAGGCATAGATTTTTCATAGTTCGTGGACAGCCATTTAGTTATTCGATGAATTTGAGACCCTCTTATAATTGAGTATCAGAATTTATGAAACAAGTGGGAATTGTGGCAGCTCATGACGCTTTAAAACTTTTTTTTAGCCCGAAGTGATTCATATTATTCAACTACATCCTGTAATATTTTCTTTTGGTTGTTTGTGTATTAGGATGTTTTAATCAACTCTTTGGAAGCCATCAATGACCACAAGGAACTTCTGCAGACCGTCAGCCGTTTACATGATTTACTATACCCAATCAAACCACAGTGCCAAAATGTCACCGAATTTTCCACAGAACATATCCAGTGTAAGCATGAGGTTGCAATACTGAGACTGAAGCGGGTACAGAATATTGGATCAGAAATGGTGAGTTGAGATTTACCGTCGTCAATCTGGCTCAATTCCGTTGAAACATACATAGATAAGTGTTCGTTATTACTTAATTTTCATCAAAAGAGCTTTCCGTTGATACCGATCTTGAAGATCTACGTTTAGGTAGTTTTATAAGCGACACAATTCTCCCAAAATGTACCCATACATTTCAGATATTTGTCCGTTATCTGCACGTACCTGCAGTACTAGGTTTGTTAAAGTAGCATGAGCTGCCAAAATGTCGATATTTTGACGTTAAAGCAGAACGTTGAAATTATTGGATATTTTTCTCAAGATGTTCAATTCAGAAACTTTTTAGTGCTTCTAGTCTCGAAAATGTACGATAAAGTATTGTTTTGAACTAACTTTGGCTTAGAATGAATGAATGGTCGTCCCGGTTATTTAAATTTTTTTACCTTTCGGTTCGTACGGGCCACATACTGTATGGATTATCCTCATTCCAACGTCAATCATTTAGTTTTTCGATCGCCCCCAAAGCCTCTTACTGTTTCGACGATCGGAAATTATGAAAAAAGTGTATTTTGGCAGCTCATGCCACTTTAAACTACTAAAATTAAACGTAAAAACGAAGCCCGAACACCCAACTCATTGACCAAAACCTCCAGCGCAACTTCAGCGATAAATTGTATTTTGTATTTTTATTTATTGTTTTCAGTTATCAGAACTGGATGTAAAGGACCTTTCAGGACGGAGTCAGATTTCCTGTACTATAGATATGTCCATCAAAAAGAAATTTTCTTTCGGGCTGCTGTGGCGAGTCCAAAATGAGCTTGCGAAGATTTTGGACAACCTCGAGAACTCTCTGTGAAACGTACGACGAAATGTTAGTAGAATTTGACGAGTTTGAATCTCTTTGAATTCTATTTATATATCCATGTCAGACCATAACTTGCCTTTCGGTCATTTAAAGTATGACTCAGACTTATCTTAAAATTCGCCATGTTAGATACTTTTTAACAAATTGCCACGGACACAATTAATTATAACTTTTCACATGCCTTTTTTGATACAATTGTTACCATACATATTAATATAAACGCAACATATATACATTTATTTTGATATGCAGGGTATTCGATGGCTATTTTTATATGAATGCATTTTAAAGCTGGATGTGATACTCATTTTCATTATTTTTATATTTTCCTGGGTAATAAACTGCTCAGGGCATATCACGCCCTCTTCGAGATTCTTTGCTAAGTAGTAAGTACAAGTAATAAGCAGCACAAGGAGCGCACAGTCTTGTTGTTATTATTGTCTATATATGATTGGTCGTGGTGTATTCATAAAGTGCGCATGCGTTGTATTTTTTTTTTTTTTGGTCTTTTTATGACGTATGTTTACCAGTGCTGTGAAAATTGTTCAGAAACTTATTTAGTATGTTAATCTAATGTTTTATTGCCTCAAGTAAATGTTACTCTTGATGATATATGAATTTTTGGGATATAGTTTACCTGTATGCAATTTTTACCATCAGAGTTTTGAGTTTATGGCATTCTTCTTCAGGGTATTGAAATAGTGCTAAATATATTGTTCTAGTCTAATATATACAAATGTATTTGTAAAAAGGTTATTACGTCTGAATTTTTATACTTGTAACTAAATGTAAGCTAACTTATTTCATATCAAGCCATTAAAAAATATCAATATTTGTTATATTTTGAAATAAAATTTCTTTTGAATGCATTCTTTTTCCGTGTTCAGCTTATTGTATTATCGTTTCTAAACACATTTGAGAATTTGATCGTCGTCATCGGCGTCGTCATGCCTCGCAAATCGCCCAAGGAAAACCCTAAATTGAAGGAAATATACCGAACTTTCGCTCAAGGTTTACCCCTTTGTATATGTCGTGCTTGTCTGATTGGTTTAGCTTTTTGGCTTGTCCAGTCGTATGGTATTTCAAAACTGAAATAGCAGGAGTTACATGAATTTCGATTGTCCACAAGCAAACGGCGGTTGATAACCTAGATCACACATATTTAACAAAAATATAAAATTGAATAGTTTAGGAACCGGACCTTACGTTCCCGGAGGATACTCTCATGTTTTAAAGGCTACATAACAACCATCCCCGCATAAGTCTATTTAAAGGCCCACTTGCCGCCGTAGCCTTTTTAAATTTGCTAAGAAAACCAATTTACATGAGCTTACTACGACTAATACCACTAAACTTAAACATAGGACGCATAAAACATGTCTAGTAAGCTTTAGAATGTAGAAATGGGGTGAAAAACAAACGAAGAATCGAAGCCTGATTACAACAACAACGATCAGTGTCGGTCAACTTTCGTGTTGGATTACCCTCATTTCAGGCCTTTTTATCTGTGGTTTACACTCAAACAATTATCTGCAGGCTTTTCCAGTCGCTGTTAACCGATCGTCAGTCTTTATTTCTCAGATAAATAGGCCTACGTAAAAGTACACTGTGCCGTTAGTTCACTCACTCGACTGAAACATAAAATCGCCCCTGCGAGCAGTTTGGTTTATTTACGTTCCGGGCACCTAATAATTCAAATTTTCAAATTCAAATTAGAAATATAAAGTGACGTCCAAACTTTTAAATTTTGGTAAAATTAGAAAGTTCCTAACTTACATTGTCTGGGAAAAATACAGAAAACGGTCTTTCTTTTTTAATGTAAACAATATTCCTGGTTTTCGCGGCAAGTGTGCCTTTAAATGGACATGAGCTGTCAAATATTGATAAATATTTCGTTGAAACAATAAGCTAATTGTTCGTCATCTATGTGAAGAAGTACAAAATAAAACTTTTCAGCTGATAACAATATTGGATTTGTGCGTTTAGGTAGTTTTATAAGTAACAACAACAACAAAAACACAACGTTCTGATACATCCCTTTTTTAAATTTTGTCCGTTATTACTTATTAGCTCATATTGCGTCCAAAACCAGAAACAAAACAGAATTTAATCTGCGGTCTATATTTGTCAGACAACAACAATAGCAGCAAGAATTCCCGGAGTAGGTCTTTAAAGTGGCATGAGCTGCCAAAATTCACAGTTTTTTCATCATTTCTGATCGTCACGACTGCAATAGGCTTTGAAGGTCATCGAAAAACTAAATAATTGGCGTTGGAATGAGGAAAATCCATTCAGCATGTGGCCTGTAGGAACCGAAAACGTGTTCGAAAAGTAAACAGAATTTAAATAACCGGGACGACCATTCATTCATTCTAAGCCAAAGTTTAGTTCAAAACACTACTTTATCGTACATTTTCCAGACTAGAAGCACTAAAGAGCTTCTGAATTGTAAGTCTTGAGAAAAATAGCCAATAATTTCAACATTCAACATTAACGTCAAAATATCAACATTTTGGTAGCTCGAATGCTATAGATTGGTTGTACAGTCGGTAGAGTGATAGTCCCTCAATCCAACACAGGCCTTTCATGCGGCGTAAGTTCGAATCCCACTCAGAACAAATACAATTTTTACAAAAATTTAGTGGATTTTTTTTACTCGATCGCCGCATGTGAAACAGTTGCCAACTATACTCGCTAAAGCGCTCTTAACTTAAGAGGACTCTTAGCATAACATGGAAAGTTTACGAGCACCCTTAAGTCCCATGTTGTAGACATACACTAAGAGTACTCTTAGTAAAGAGCGCTTTGTGCAAATGGGCCCTGGAGAAAACCTCCGACTTTAGGATTAGGGTTAGCGAGTATAGTTGGCAACTGTTTCACATGCGGCGATCGAGTAAAAAAATCCAGTAAATTTTGTAAAATTTTTATTTGTCTACATCTACTCTGCTGACTAGAATGGATATGTACGAATCTCAGCCCAATGATTGATTGCTGTTTACGCCGCACTCACAAAAATCCCCTCAGAAATTTTTGGAAGGAAATCGATGGAAGACATGTGTGGGACTGTGGGACAGAACGAGGAGACATACTTATGGGTAGCAACTTCTTGGTTTATTGGGTGACTACGTTTCGATGTTTTCATGATGTCATTTACTTTGACAACGATGTAAGAAGCGTCGAAACGTCGTCGCACAATAAACCAAGAAGTTGTTATCCATTGTAACCTTTTTAACTTCTAAATGCCATTGAAATATTTGAGCTCTAAGCAACTGTGCGGGTTCAGACCAGTGAAACACCAAGGAGAAATTCTGCAAGCCACGGGAATTTATTTATAGATACTTTCAAAAAGACAAAAACCGAATAAACGTACGCAAGCTAACTAAAGCAAATTTTGCAAAAAACATTATCTGATTTATTGCAATAAAATACAATATAAATAGTGTATACACATTCTTTTTTTGTAAAATTGTAAAATCTTCAAAGTATATAAGACCCAAGGGGTTTGCTCTTTGGAAATAAAATCCCATAAAAAAATTACACATCATAGAGATTTTTACTAACTATAATAAAACCTTCATTAAATAAATAAATAAATAAATAGCTGTGCTTTTGCACTAGGCATGGCGAAGCTATCTCTGCCTATACAATGTACATATAAAAATAAACTCGTTGGTTGTGGCCGGCCATTCATCCCCAAATTTTAATGATGAACATATATTTTGGCGGGAAATGGTTAAAGCCACTGTTAGTGATGGGTCGAGGTTTATAAAAAGGCAAATCGTGATATGAAGATTTTTAAAAAGTTACATTTGACAAATCAACACACACAAAACAACAACAAACAAAGAAAAAAATAATACATTAAAGGCAGTCGAAGCCTGGGTAGAAAAATCACTGGACGGAATGAAGTAAAACACGTGCGATGGTATATTTATGAACACATGGCGAAAGTCTATTGACACTGTTGAATGGAATAAGAATAAGGTGTTATGGTATTTTGTCGCAATGGGTTTCAGTTAACTTCAACCCTGTTCGGAAATGGTCTGGACTTCTTTACGCTAGCTTTGTAAGTTTGGGTCCCAGGCCCCTACCATTGTTAATTTCATTCTGAGTGATTAACCTTATCACTGAACTTTAAATACCTGCCAATCAGAATTCTTGAAAACAGCATACATTTATGCATCTTCTCCAATCAAGATACCTATGGCAGTGTAAATTTTAACTTGGTTCGAGAAGATGACATTTTGCAGCTCATACAACTTAAGAGAAAAAAACCCTGTGCCAAACGGAAAAATATGATTGGGCCGACTATCCAATTGTTTATCATCTGCCATATTTATATTTCGTTGCGGTGTGTGTGTAGTTTGGTTTTCATTGAAACCCCGAAGGCCTTCCCAATACTACTAACTTATTCTGCTGGGCGTTCATTTTGTTTATCAAGCTCGTTTTAGAAACACTTCATATTGCTAGTAATATTTGTGTTGTGCGTATTTGTTTCAAGCCAACGTTGTCTTCTATCAATTGTAGATGTACTCATTGCCATGCGCATACTTTCTTTGTCAAGCTTATTTAAAAACTTTTTATGTCACAAGTAAAATTTTGCTATGCACATTTTACTCAAACGGCCTTGACATCCTTCTTTCTGTTTAGTAAACCTGTGGTGTGTACATTTTATTGCTGAAGTATGGTTTTATAGTCATCTGATTATATGCCAACAAAGGCATGCTTACATTTTATTGGCCAAGAATAGAATTTAATAGCCTTCCTCTTAAAAGCCAAGAAAAGTGTTTTTTTTGTTGACCCCATCCTCTTAATTATTGCTGAACGTATCGCCCGCGTACTATGTTGTTTTCTCAAACTACCAAATAGATTGACCTTTTGTCCAAAAACAAAAGATAAGTCAAAGATAAGTGCTTGAGTGTCTGTTAAAAAATTGAAGTAAAACTGCTTGAGTGTCTGTAAAAAAAATTGAAGTAAAACTTGAGATTCTGAAATCAATTGCAGACCGCATTTCCCGTGAAGGTATAATTGTACTATGCGCACGAGAAGTCGGTCACTTCCTGTGCGAGTTTCACCTGTTCGCAGGCGGTCTTCATATTTGTCTTGTGAATTTCTACATCTTTCTGGATTTTCCAAAGAACGCCGGCAGGGACCTTTTTCTGAATGGAACTGTCTGCCATACACGTGATAAAATCGGGAAGTTTGGTCAAATCTGTTTCCAAGGAATCAAGCTGAAATGAAGAAACAAATATTTAGGAACTGACTAAAAGGTCGGCTGAATAACAATTAACAACTGTACTAGTGTACTTCTGATCAACTGTTAAACCGGCAGACAAACTGACTGACTGACTGAGTGACTTAAAGGTTAACTTGACCGACCAACAGACAGACGGACAACTTGCCTGAATGATATACAACGGTATTTTAATACCGTATTTCTTCT
The DNA here is from genome assembly GCA_963971465.1 of Lepidochitona cinerea. Taxonomy (NCBI): domain Eukaryota; kingdom Metazoa; phylum Mollusca; class Polyplacophora; order Chitonida; family Tonicellidae; genus Lepidochitona; species Lepidochitona cinerea. Next base: position 47,607,864 of record OZ020553.1, read on the forward strand.
AAAGATTCAGCCACTTTTTTCCTCATAAGGATTCGACCATTAGAATAGAAATATGCTAAATGAGGCCAGACAAATTTGCCCATTAGAGGGAGTTTATGGCAGTATGACCCGCTGTGCAGTGTGTGAAAATGTTTATCCTTAAACACAACTCTACGTCTCCGTTTTTGTCTGACTCGATGGAAAATTTAGGCCATTAGAATGACTGAATATTTAGAAGAAATACGGTAAGTTTAAACCCAATGTTTTTTCCTTCGAATAATGATACGAATTTCGTGGAAATGAAAAAGTAGCAGCACTTACTAAATAGTCCAAACTCCTCAGTATTCTCATATTGTAGCTTTGGTGTGTTTTAAGTCGACAAATGAAATAATCTGGATCTTGGCTTGTAAGGTTGATGCATTCGGATAAACTGAAGTACTTTGGTAGAGACAAGATGGCGTTCAACATGGCGCTGTGGTCCGAGATGCCATCTAACACCTCAAGTATTGAAGCCTGCAATTTTGTTAAGTCAAACAATTTAAATAAAATTTAATAATTGAAATATAGGACGACGATTTTGCTTAGTATAAGGGCCGACTTTTTGGCAAAGTAGGCCTAAATCATTCTGGTAAATTGCTGCAAGGCCCGATGACGTCATTGGGTCCAGGAGCACTTTTGAAAACTGACACCTAAGACGTCTAGTTTGCAGTTTATTTTTCTTGTAAGTTTTTGTTTTACTTTTTAAACTAAAATCGATATTAAATAGGTGCACATCTGCTTGTGTTCTGACGCCAGTCTGATTATGTGTGCTATGGCATCGTATCGGTTCACAACCATTGCCATTTGAATGAGAGATTATCGAAGTAATCCTTACCTCGAATGATCTGTCTGCACCGTCATGAATGGTGGGGCTGCTGATTGGTCTACTGCAGATCACGTGTTTAGTGCCAGTATACTGTGCATAATCCATACACGTTAGTCCGAATGGAAGATCGTGAACGGAAACCATATTACACTGAAAATAGAAAAATGAACATTAGAGAATAAAGTACAAATATACAATTTAGAGTTTTTTATTGTGATAAAAAATGCAAATAAAAAGGCTTTTAGGAATACCATTGCGGAGAAATAATGTTTGAAGTAACTTTGCCCGAAAATTTTCGTGTGTGTGTGTGTGTGTTTTTTTTCTTTTCAGAATTTTTTCTCCAATACTATTTGGGGGTTAACAAGTCCATATATATATATCTTTGGAACTCGTGTCCATCACATAGCTGTTTTAAGCAAGAAGATCTGTCCTGTGTCATTTGCCACTTTATCAAATCAGTTAACTGAGACGAAATACAATTCTGGAGCCTGTCTTACAAAGCTGGCGTAAATTTGCGCATATGTCTACAACATGGACCGGTTACTATAGTTTTAACACTGGTTTACGTCAGTCGTAACGTTCGCCTGGGGCTCGTTTCACAAAGCAGTCGCATCGCAAACGAAACGTAGTTGCCAATGGATACCAAAGTGGAGAGATACGACGCCATGGCAACTGCGATTGATGGCGCTGTGCGACGGCTTCGTGAAACGACCCTCGTATGACAGAGTCCAGTACAGAAACTTACGTAAGTACTCAGTGAGTATGTGACCCATCCGGTCACATTTTCCAATTGGTCCAGCAGGATTTTGAAATCGTCCAGTTTGATGTCCATGAGATTGGAGACGGGGGCTCCGTTAACATAACTAGCAGCATTGAATCCCACAAGAAAGGCTGTAAAAGAAAGTAAAATAATATTTCAACTTCAGAAACTCGCGATTAAATATATTCAACGTTTATATAAATGTTTGACTCTGATTTTTAACGGAATATACCATACACAGACTTGAAGCCATCTAAGAACGTTAATAATTATAAGCGAACCCATGGATTTCTGTGGATTTGTATTTCACGAAAATTCAATATCTATGAATGAGTTGTTGTTGGCATTAGACTTGGACGCTGTATTTCAATACCGCATGGCATTCTGATAAGGGCTGAAAAAAATCCTTCTTCTCACAAAACCAAAACGTTCGGAAAGGTACAGTTCTTGGATTCAAACGTTACTAACTGTTTAACTATTGTGTTTGAATTTGGACCAGGGAAGGTGTCGTGAAAAAAAGTATTATACCATTTGTGTTTCAGTATAATAAGGCCAGCATAAATATAGTCCAGACTATAACAGAAGAATACAAATACTTCAAACTTAAATGGCACTACCTCTGAGCCAAAGGCCAGCCATTATTTATAAAACAAGAGTTTGAAAGATCTACACTGTAAAAAATGTTTGTAGAACTACAAGAAAACTTTTTTATTTCATCACAGGATAATGTGCTGTAAACGTTTCCCCCTGAGTGCGATGTTATTATATTGACTCTCATGTAAATTTACGTAAACACACTGTAAATATACACAGATTTGTAAGAGTACCTATAAGTATTGTTGTTTTACATGTAACTCTGTAACACATTTTGGTAATTTTACTCTTTTTGGTTAATTTACAAATCTACATTTTGGTAGATTAACAGAGAAGATGCTTGTATTTAAAGAGAGTAGAAAGCACGAAGTCCAGTAAATCCACTGTTTTACTGTAAATCTACTAACACCACACTGTAAATTTACATATTCACACAGATGCAAATCGTCAGCAAATTTTACTTGTCCTGAGATTGCCTGCGAACTTTTCTGTAAAATTACAACCACATTTTTTACAATGTATTGGTCAGCACTAAACTCATTTGTCTGACTTCTACCTAGGAAGCAAATTACATATTTGCCGTTCTTTTTCCATTATCATATTCTGCCATAGCTGTCAAACTCCTGTCTGTCTTCAACCTAATGAAATATCATGGGTTTTGGTTTATTACAATGAGTACAGGGGCTAAATAACAATCCGCACCGTTTTTATCACAAAGAGAAACTTGTCCATATGGTGTTTTTGGTCAAGAAGAATTTTCTTTGCCGTGTGTTTTAAAGTTTTGGATAAATTAGTCGAAACACAATCCAAAAGATACTACAGAAAAAAAATGTCCGAGTGCAACATCGCTTTAAAAGTGGGAAAAGACTTAATCTTGAGGCATAAACTATCACTCAATTGACCAATCAATCAATGAACCAGCGCCTTCATTTAAAATATTTAAAATGTATTAAATTTCTAACTCCTGCTGCTAGGTCAAAATAAAATGGAATATCGAATTCGAACTTACCAATCATAAGGCTTGGTAGAGCCACCATTTTAAGAATTCTCTTCTTGGTATAAAAGAATTCGGTTGAATCTTCTCCAGTTTTACCAACGTTAATAACTATAACAGCGTTTTTCAGAAAACAGTATAAACTAGTAGACAAATAAGTACAAATGAAATTCGCCTTCCTTTCTTCGTTGTTATAAAAACAAGGTTGAAGAAAATTGTGATTCTTCATTTCGATTCCAATCAAATTTATACAGAGCCGCCAAAATTCTGGCCGGAAGAATTGCCCTTTTCTAAACCAATCAAGGTCCGGCCAATCGATCGAATTTTCGCAATTTGTCACCCTTTAAAATTGAAACAAATTAAACAGCTCATTACGGATATTAAAATATGTATTTTTTGTCTATTTATATCACCCAAAAGTAGAACCCACGCAGGAGATATTTTTAGCCTCGTTCTGACCAACCACACTCCTAACACTAGTCGTGACACGAGCGACTTTTTTGTCACAAATTCCGATTGTCCAGTCATGCCAAGTTTATTGGAAAACTAAATCATTGACTTTGAAATACAAAAAATTATCCAATGAACCGTCGCCTCGTCCGGAGCGAAACTGACTTTTAAATGTAAACAAAAATGAAATAACCTGAATGCATATTCATTTGCGTCTAGACCCTGAATCTCAACGTATAGGAACATTGTCGAGCAGTTGTGAATCAGTAGGAAAACATTCTGATTTGTACTTCTAGCTAAAAGCGGTATTTTGAGTTGGCAGGTGCTCGCCGAAGTCTTCTCTGGAAATATAAGTGAAATAATCTTGAGTGCAGCGTAAAACAGCAATCAACCTATAGCAAACAATAATCAATAATTTTCTAGTTTTGTGTCATCGATATAATGTCAACATTTTGACAGTGCTGTTGCCACTGACAGCCTATATATACGACCTATCCATGGGATACCCATGGGATCCCATGGAATGAAATCATTTTACATCAAAGCTTATTGTTTGTATTTAGGCATATAAACTTATATTTATAAAGTGGTAAAATGTACACTCATTTAATGTATCAAAACAAGATCAAAACGGATTTTTAGGAATTCATTTTTGGAGTGACCCTAGGCCCCCTGGCCTGTAATGTTTATACAAACTTCTGTTCAGTTTACAACATACAGTGAATTTACGCTACTTGTGTTTAGTTTCGTTTTCTCTGGGAATGTCGATAACCTCGAGTCACAGCCATTGGTCAACTATTTGACCGAAACTGAAGGTCGTGCAGTGATTGGCCAGTGATTTCTGGCAAGCCAGACCGGATTAACCCCATAGTGTTAGACTCAGTAATTGATGTTGATTTCGATGTAGACATGAAATTTTTACTGCTTTCCTATTGGATGTCTTGGCAGAAATTCCCATTGCTCCAAATTGTTGCATGTGACTTTGCTACCAAACGTTAACTACTATTACAAATATATGTAATTTGGATTTTTATCTCCATTTGTTTGGTGTTTTCGTTAGCGTCGTTCTCCGCTCTGAACACAACTCGGGCAATTGTATGTTCGTTTACGCCGAGTCAATAGAAGCTATGTTACCCTAAACAAATATAGTGCCCGAAGGAACACTGCTCTCGAGGACTTAATCTTATAATATTTTAGTTATTTTGTACGTCTTAAAGCGGGAAGGGCTCAGTAAAGTTACAGGCTTTGTCCAAATCACAATCGTTCTAAGTGGTAACTGAGAGTTGTGGGCAAAAACGATGAACAGCTATAGCTAATTCTGTTTCAACGAAATGTTCGCTATATTTGTTAGTTCGTTCCACTCTAATGTAAACAACTTAATACTATTAACGAAGTGGTGATTCATTCATAAACGTTGTAGTGACCCACAAACTGCGTATCTGGGTCATCCGTACTCCACTGTTTATTTCTCAGAAGCTGCATAACCTAGAATACAGGTAAACCAATGACTATTTACCGTTTCATATATCAATGGCGAAGTTGACAGGCTTCCTTAATAGCATTCAAACCATAAACATTGCCTGGGAGCATAAGTTAAACTGCTGACCGATCGATCAATCGACTTAAAGTGGCATGAGCTGCCAAAATTCACACTTTTTTTCATAATTTCTGATCGTCACGACAGTAAGAGGTTTTGGAGGCCATTGAAAAACTAAATGATTGGCGTTGGAATGAGGAAAATCCATCCAGTAAGTGGCCTGTATGAACTGAAAACGTGTTCGAAAAGTAAACAAAATTTAAATAACCGGGACGACCATTCATTCATTTTAAGCCAAAGTTAGTTCAAAACAATACTTTATCGTACATTTTCGAGACTAGAAGCACTATAAAGCTTCTGAATTATACGTCTTGAGAAAAATAGCCAATAATTTCAACATTCTGTTTTAATGTCAAAATATCAACATTTCGGCAGCTCATGCCACTTTAACATTCAATCACCCAATCAATCAATCAATACATCGATCTATCTACGCATCTGTATAAGCTTTAAAAGCGCGGATACATGAGCTGCCAAATATATAGCCCGGATTATCGGTCTTACGGCGACTGGTATTATATGGCTGCTAATGTGTCTTGTCGCCTTTTGACGAACACGGAGAGAAAAAAAAATTCGGCAGAGCCCAGATTTCTCGGCTACCAAATATAGTGAACATTTCGTTTAAACTGAATTAGCTAATTGTTCGTCCGTTGTATCAAGAGATACATAATTAAATAACAGCTTCCCCTGATGCCAATCCTACAGATGCCCGTTTATGTAGTTTTACGATCAACAAGAAACCTAAAAATGTAAAGGCGACTCGTACATCCCGGTTATTTAAATTCTGCCCATTGTTTGCAGATATCTTCGGTTCATACGGTTACTGGTTTCACCAATTTATTTTTTATTTCGAGGTACTAAAAGCTATGGGTTTATGAAAAAAGGTATATTTTTCTGTTTGTTTTTAAAAACAAGTCATGCATGTTTTCTTGTTTATTGACTTCTTATTATGTTACAATGCTTGAAAGAAATTAATATTTACAATCCTTCAAAAAAGCTAACTTCAATCTAAATATAGACCCTGCGCCCTATAGTGTTGAGATTTTGACTCCAATAAAGACTTGCTCGCCGGCTATTTTCTCCCCGGGATCATCTTGTTTAAAGTGGCATGAGGCTGCCAAAATTCACACTTTTTTCATAATTTCTGATCGCCACGAGAGTAAGAGACTTTGAAGGCTATCGAAAAACTAAATGATTTGCGTTGGAATGATGGAAATCCATACAGTATGTGGCCTGTACGTACCGAAAACGTGTTCGGAAAGTAAACAAAATTTAAATAACCGGGACAACCATTCATTCATTCTAAGTCACAGTTAGTTCAAACCCATTCTTTATCGTACATTTTCGAGACTAGAAGCACTAAAAACTTCTGAATTATACGTCTTGAGAAAAATAGCCAATAATTTCAACATTCTGTTTTAATGTCAAAATATCAACATTTCGGCAGCTCATGCCACTTTAACATTCAATCACCCAATCAATCAATCAATACATCGATCTATCTACGCATCTGTATAAGCTTTAAAAGCGCGGATACATGAGCTGCCAAATATATAGCCCGGATTATCGGTCTTACGGCGACTGGTATTATATGGCTGCTAATGTGTCTTGTCGCCTTTTGACGAACACGGAGAGAAAAAAAAATTAGGCAGAGCCCAGATTTCTCGGCTACCAAATATAGTGAACATTTCGTTGAAACTGAATTAGCTAATTGTTCGTCCGTTTTATCAAGAGATACATAATAACAGCTTCCCCTGATGCCAATCCTACAGATGCCCGTTCATGTAGTTTTACGATCAACAAGAAACCTAAAAATGTATAGGCGACTCGTACATCCCGGTTATTTAAATTCTGCCCGTTGTTTGCACATATCTTCGGTTCATACGGGTCACTGGCTTCACCAATGTATTTTTTATTTCGAAGTACTAAAAGCTATGGGTTTATAAAAAAGGTATATTTTTCTGTTTGTTTCTAAAAACAAGTCATGTATGTTTTCTTGTCTATTGACTTCTTATTATGTTACAATGCTTGAAAGAAATTAATATTTACAATCCTTCAACAAAAACTAAATTCAATCTAAATATAGACCCTACGCCCTTCAGTGTTGAGGTTTTGACTCCAATAAAGACTTGCTCGCCGGCCATTTTCTCCTCAGTAAGTCTGTCATCTTGTTTAATATTCCTTTGATTTAAAAATAAAATTGTGTCAGTTTCAGCACACGTAATAAGTTCAGGTTACATATACGTATCATCATATATTAATTATTTATTATAAGATACAGTTCACTGTACTATCGGCGACACGAGAATCACATTCAACCTGCGGGCCTCGGTGGTCCAGTGGGTTAGAGTGATCGTCCCTCAGTCCCACACAGACCTCGGTGGTCCAATGGGTTAGAATGATTGTCACTCAGTCCCACGCAGACCTTCCATCGATGCGGCGCGGGTTCGAATCACATTCAGACCAAATAAAAAATTTAAAAAATTCTGAGTGGATTTTTCACTCTTTCGCCGTATGTGGAAAAGTTGCCAGGTACTCGCCGAAGGTCGGAGGTTTCCTACGGGCAATGAACCTGGTTTCCTCCCCAACTAAACCTGGCAACCCCGCCGTATACGTGAAATAATTTTGAGTGTGGTGTAAAGCATCAATCAATCAATCATTCCCTTTGGTTCAGTGGATAGCACGGAGACGCATTGTACTCTTGCCATAGAGCTATGAATCTTGCCTTCCGCAAATCCCGATATCGTATAGGTGCGAGAATAACCACAGCCCACAAAGAAAAATCATATCAAACTATGGCAGTACGTCCCTTTAAAAAAAGTTTACAATGAAACAAACCAACATATCAGATATCTACAATACGAGGAGATTATCGGTGAACCCGATATTTTGGTTAAACTTTTCGAAATTCAACCAAATAATCGGGTTCACTAATAGTCTCTGAATTCGTATTGTAGATATCTGATATGTTGGTTTGTTTCATTGTAAACCTTTTTTAAAGGGACATACCGCCATAGTTTGATATGATTTTCGTTGGTATTTAAACTAGGTATAATTCATCCCAACAATATCAAAGAAGGGAAAAGTATTTTCATGTAGTTTATTATAGCGAATATTATACTTTTTTTCAAAAAAGAAATTGGTTGAATTAACTGAAACCCGTTTTGGAAGTGCAATGTTACCAAGTTACGTTGTTGAAGATCTTATATGTGGTTGTGCTTCGTTCAGACGCTTTTGTCTGTTCGTCGAAATTTGTCTTTATGGTTATATCCACCTATACTGAATTTATAGTGCCTATGGTCAGGAGATGGGTTAGGCTTGGAGTGTCTATGGTCAGGAGATGGGTTAGGCTTGGAGTGCCTATGGTCAGGAGATGGGTTAGGCTTATGGGTAGACCAAAATGACAGAAAACTCCACCTCCATGCAAATCTCGCAGGAATTCCACACATTTCCTGTCACAAACACTGCATTTCCCATGTAGCTGTCACTGGATATCACGTGACTTGGGCTCTCTATATATAGGCCTAAAGCTTAAAGTGGCATGAGCTGCCAAAATGTTGATATTTTGACGTTAAAACAGAATGTTTAAATTTTTGTCTATTTTTCTCAAGACGTATAATTCAGAAGCTATTTGGTGCTACCTGTCTCGAAAATGTACGATAAAGTATATAGTTTTGAACTAACTTTGGCTCAGAATGAATGAATGGTCGTCCCGGTTGTTTAAATTTTGTTTACTTTACGAACACGTTTTTGGTTCGTACAGGCCACATACTGCATTATTCCAACGCCAATGGTTTAGTTTTCCGATGGTCTTCAAAGCCTCTTACTGTCGTGACGATCAGAAATTATGAACGAAGTGTGAATTTTGGCAGCTCATGCCACTTTAATGATGTCATTCGAAAAATATGGGATATATTAGGTGGTCTTGTATTGTATTGACCGCTTCGTTACAAGCCTCTGCGTTGACACGCCCGCCTACACCACTATGCTTTCAGTTCAGAATCGTTTACACCGCGATGTTTGAATCCCTACTTATATCCCCATGACGTCATTAGGCAATCGGTCTATTCGTGAAGGTGGTTGCCATTTTGGTCTACGCAAGACAATGTGCCCCCTTGTTATCGACGCTCCCTGAACTCTTCCTCCCCACCCCCTAATACATAGGACAGTTACTAAATTAAAATGTCTCAAAGAAATGGCTTCACGTATGGCCAATTCAGAGAAAAGAATGGAAATCGTTGTCCCACGCATTAATTCGACCCTTCCACACAGCGTAGGACTAAAGATAGAGATTCTAACGAACTTGGGGACTATTTGTGGCCAAGAGACCTTGTTTTGTATGCGTAATGCGGTTACTCAACCATACCGGTTCTCTCCTATACATCGGCTATTTCCATGAATTCTCCAATAATTGGACATGGCCGAAATGGCTGTCAGTGCAGACGATGGGGCCACTTGAATTCCCGATTTTCTGGAGGGAAGGCTTCAAGAGAAGGGTCTCACTGGAAACTTTGGGATCTTTTATTGTCCCAACAATGGGCACCCGATCACACGCGCGGCTGGAAAATTGACCAAGAATTACCGTTTTTCTCGCAGACATGTCTCTAATTGGGAGAGTGACAATTCTAATGAGATCTAAACAGATTAACTCAGTAACTTTACACTCTCCACGTCAAGCACTTCTCGACCACCTGGGAATGTTTAACAACTGTTGATATAAAAACTCTCTTGAAAACTGCCACTGATTTAGTGACGAAAGTATTTCCATAGGCGTTATAACGACGTCGGGTTCGTCAAAACCAGGAAGGTTGTCTCATACAATCTGCTGAAACTTTCATCGGAAAAGGTAAGATCCTTTGTACATGTATAGAATCAGATTCTACCGAATATGGTTTGCTATGAGCGCATTAACGGGATATGAGCTGCCTAATACATATTGCGGAAAATTTCGTTGAAACAAAATTAGCTAATTTTTTAGAAACTCTTATCAAGAGGTACACAAAATAAGAGCTTTCCACTGGAAAATGTATGTTAAGGTTGTTTTTATCAGCAGCAAAAAACGCCAAAGTGTACTCATACATCCCGGCTGTTTGAATTTTTATTAGCACAAATCTTCGGTTCGTACAGCTAGGTTACTAGCTTTATTTATTTATTTATTTTAATCAAATATGCTTCAAATGTATGTTAAAGTGGCATGGGCTGCCAAAATGTTGATATTTGGACGTAAAGACAGAATGTTGAAATTATTGGCTATTTTTCTCAAATCGTATAATTCAGAAGCTTTTTAGTGCTTCTAGTCTGGAGAATGTACGATAAAGTATTGTTTTGGACTAACTTTGGCTTAGAATGAATGAATGGTCGTTCCGGTTATTTAAATTTTGTTTACTCTTCGAAAACTATTCCGGTTCGTACTGTATGGATTTCCCCCATTCCAACGCTAATCATTTAGTTTTTTGATGGCCTTCACGGCCTTTTACTGTCCTGACGATCAGAAATTTTGAAAAAAAGTGTGAATTTTGGCAGCTCATGCCACTTTAAGCTTTTATAAGTTTTTATAAGCAGCAAAAAACGCCAAAGTGTACCCATACATCACGGCTGTTTGAATTTTTATTTGCACAAATCCTCGGTTCGTACAGATTACAAGCTTTATTTATTTATTTTTTTAAATAAATATCTGTTTTTTAGTTTTTATAAAGAATGATCTCGACAACCGGAAATTTTGCAGAAATTTTTTTTGATTTGGGGCAGCTCATACCATCATTTTGGCAGCTCATACCATCATTTTAACATTTCCAATTACATATTTTTGCAATTTTATGGACTTCTTTTTCTGGATGACTTCCAATCGTTTCCCTCCCTTTTACAGAAGAAATATTCGAAATATTCAAATTTTGTCATATGTCTATACGTTAAATCTTCATTGAAAAAGTACCCTCTGTATTTTTTTTGTTGAAAAAATATGAGTAGAGTTAATAACCAAAAAGGGGCCTGCTCAGGGTTTTGTATAACAGAAAATTGAAATTCGATAGACGTTGCTCCAAAATGATATATATGGGTCTTGGTATGAAGTATATCAGAATAATTCTTATTTCATTTCATCCATGTGTTAACGACAGTATAATGCTCAAGTGACACCTGACTAACAAATATCGACAATCTGTCTATCTTCCCATTTCTGACCACTGTTTATTTGCATATCTCTAAATCGTATTGGTGTAAGCTCAATTGTAATGCATGTTTTAATATCTTATGAGGTTAAAGGCACACTTGCCGCCGTAGCCTGTTTAAATTTGCTAAGAAAACCAATTTACATGAGCTAATTACTACGACTACCACTAAACTTAAACAAAGGACACATAAAACATGTCTAGTTAGCTTTAGACTGTAAAAATGGGGTGAAAAACAAACGAAGAATCGAAGCCTGATTACAACAACAACGATCAGTGTCGGTCAACTTTCGTGTTGGATTACCCTCCTTTCAGGCCTTTGTATCTGTGGTTAACACTCAAACAATTACCAGCAGGCTTTTCCAGTCGCTGTTAACCGATCGTCAGTCTGTATTTCTCAGATAAATAGGCCTACGTAAAATTACACTGTGCCGTTAGTTCACTCACTCGACTGAAACATAAAATCGCCAATAGGGGGCAGATGGGTTTGTTTACGTTCCGGGTACGTAACAATTCAAATTTTCAAATTCAAATTAAAAATACAAACTGACGTCCAAACTTTTAAATTTTGGTAAAATTAGAAAGTTCCTAACTTATATTGTCTGGGAAAAATACAGAATACGGTCTTTGTTTTTTAATGTAAACAATATTCCTGATTTTCGCGGCAAGTGTGCCTTTAAGTAGTTCTCAAACGTACTAACATTATACTCCTGCATGTACAGAGACATTCAATATATTATGTTCAAACATCACAGTTTTCTTAATCGCTCAAGGTAATAATTAATCACTAGAATGGCATACATCAGTCACACGAATTGACGCGCCAATAAGCTAAAACAACCAACCAACCATTTCGTCCTTTATCTGCATGGCGGCGAAGTTGGAGCTCCAGGAGCCTGTTTCACAAAGCGGCGTAGCGAAAGCTTTTACGTAACTGCTATAGCAAACCATACTGTAAAGATACATTAGTAAGAGAGTAACGCAAAAAATACATCTACACCGTTTTATGAAACAGGCTCCTGGACTGGAACCCACCGACCGTACGTCGGAACCAAAAAGCCATGATGTAAACCGTGCCAGAAAAAAAAACCCATTAGAAATAAAAATTTACCCCATTTGCAAGTATTTTGTTTTCTTCTCGTTTAAATAAAAGCAATAAATTATTTTAAATGTTGCTATTTTTTCTCCTCCCAGATTCAAGATGGGCTCCTCAAATATTGTGATAACCGCAGTTTGTCTGTTGAGTGTACAGCTCTGTTTGGCATCCATACTCCGCCCACAGGTAAGGAAGCTGGTGGTGATGGGGGCGGTCCCAGGGGGTACTGTCAAGTTTATTAAAACATGTATTTCAATAGGGAAGAAAAAAATCAATGGAGAAAATAAACTTGCGAAAAATAGACAATAGCATCACATTTTTGATTTAACGAAAAATATCAACATTTTGGCTGCTCATGGCACTTTAAAGAGAGGTTCTTGGTCAAATATTTAGAATTACGCCAGATATTTATGGTCAACTGCAGTCGCTCTGTAGATGTATTTTATTTCAGTATTTTCTTTTTGAATGTGAATATACATGTGCGTATGTAGCATTATTGTCCTTATCCTACTTTCTCGATAAATTACCGCCACTGTTCTCCGCTAGCCGTAGACTCGGCAGTGAATTCAGATGGAATTTACTATTTAAATTTTATTGTTGCAGTTATTTGCATCACTTTTATGAGTCGATACTGACAGTGCGAGCCGGTGCTGTTTTCAGTAGATCCACTCGTATTCACGCGAGATCTTTAGACGTGATTGTCAAAATTTTCCGATTGGTGTCACCCATTTCAACACATATTGTCATCGACCATCTTGTACGGATTTCCCCTGTTTTTGAAAATAAAAACAGGGTACTATATTTGGCAGGGAGGGGGGTGGGGGTGGAGGGGGTATAGCTGTTTGTTTCTTACACCATCACATCATGCATCTTTGCACTGGCTGGGCGCGATGCCAACAATAAATACGAGACAATCGAAACCACCATTGGCCATATTTTGGGATCCGGTCAACGCCATTCAGAGCCAACATCACTGAGGTTGATTGCAGCAGGCGATAACTTAAAATTAATCTTACAATTAATCGATAACATCTTCTTGGTATAACTAGTGTCATTTTTGTTTAACTCCAGAAAGTGACGACATCTATGGTACTATGATTTACAACTTCTGTTATATTTAGGCGCAATGTTTCAATGTCTATTCGGACATGGTTTTCAAGCATATGATACGATGTCCGATAAAAACATTGAAACGTTGCACCTAAATAAAACAGAAGTTGTAAATCCAGAAAGAGTTTGTTTAATGTTATACTTTCAACTTCTATATGCCCCTCAAACAATGTTAAAAATCGCCAAGAGTTTCTTATAACCATGCGAAAGGTGCGAAAATTATCTTTCTTAATTTTATGGATTTAGATTGTCCTTTACTTGTATTCACTTCCCAGGTGGCTGATATAACAAAATGGACAGAAGAACCAGGTATGTCGAATTAATCATTTATATAATCAACTATATATCAACACCGGGGCCTCCGTGGCTCAGTAGGTAGAGCGTTGGACGTTCAATCCGAACAGCCTTCCACCAATGGGTCGCGGGTTCGAATCCCACTCAGTCCAAAAAAAAATTGGAAAATTTTCTGACTGGGTTTTCACTCGAACGACCTATGTGGGATGGTTGCCAGTTACCAGCGGAAGGTCGTGGGTTTCCTCCGGGCACTGAGCCCGGTTTCCTCCCACAATAAAACTGGCAACGCCGCCATATAAGTGAAATAATCTTGAGCGCGGCGTAAAACACCAATCAATCACTATATAATCAACATTTACATGTAATACCTAATGAATTGAATGCTTGGTCTTGAAAAAAGCACTCAAGATTATTTGGCTTATTCCCTGGTTTTCAAAATAAGTAGGAGAGAAAAAGGGACTCTTTTTCCCCCTTGGAAACAACATACCTTCGACGAGTACCTGGGAACTCCTCCAAATAAGAAGATTGATCAAGTAAAAAAACTTATATGGATTGATTGATTGAAAAACATTTCACGACGTACGTAAAATTATTTCACTTAAGGTGACAACACCCAGTTTGTGTTTTCTCAGCCAATGAAAATTGATTTCGGGTACGTTATGCTAGAGCTAGGAGGTGGCTTACATAGTGATAGTTTCGTATCTGGGTTATTTGAATATTGGATTGAAACTAACGCAGGTCTACTATACATACTTTAAAGCTTTCAATCAATGCCTGATAACAGATTTTTGTGTGTGTTTTTCTAATGTTCACCCAATTTTGAAAAAAGTTTGGCTTAGAATAAGTAAGCCTAAAACATTTAAAATGGCGGTACCCGTGTTAAATTGTGTGTAGCTTTGTCGGGTTTGTTGGGAGAGGAAATCCTTCTATGTCGACCTTCGACGAGTACCTGGAAACTCTTCCATATAGGAGAATCAAGTGAAAACCTCATTCAGAAGTTGTTTTTATTTGTCTTTGCACTGAGTGGAATTCGAACCCATGACCTACCGATGGACGGCTTGTATCGGACTGAGAGACTATCGCTCTGCCGACTCAACCACCGAGTCCAAATATTATCCAATAAAAGTCAAACGTTTATTTGTTAATCATTTTAGTAGACTGAAATTCACATCGGATTGTCGTTATTGGATTTAATCAACCCTTGTCGGTGTGAAGTTCTAGTAGAGTGTTGTTGTTTATCTTCCCTTTGCACTTGATAACAAAGTACCGGTACGCATGTTAGTGATACCCTATACAAAGTCACATTTTCTCCATTTAAAAATAAAATATTTTC
Source organism: Lepidochitona cinerea (assembly GCA_963971465.1). Lineage (NCBI taxonomy): Eukaryota > Metazoa > Mollusca > Polyplacophora > Chitonida > Tonicellidae > Lepidochitona > Lepidochitona cinerea. The sequence goes on from OZ020553.1 coordinate 47,623,103, forward strand.
TGAAAGAGTGTCTATAACTTTTTATCTATTTTTGCTATATATTTCAGAGAGTGTCTTGGATAAACGAGACGTTGTAAAAACATGGAAGAAAGGCCCTCCCCCTGGCTGGTGGTACCACAGTAAGTAGTTCCATCCACATACAGAACACTAATATACGAAGAAATGAGATAAATATGCAGAGCAAAAAATAATCTGCCTCTTTTTTTTAAATTTCAGCTAACGGTCACCCCGAAGGAAAAAGAAGCTCCCGACAAGAGCAAAGGCCCATAAAACATAGTTTACAGTCGGAAACCCTGGTAGAGGATTTCTTGGTGTTTTTACGACTAAAAGGTAAAAAGATGAAATGTTATTTTAATTACCAATGTATGAAAACGGATTTTTTAAAATATTAGCACACGATGCAGATCATCTAGAAATCGAAAATATTTCGGCTTATCTTTACAAAAAAAATGTAGTAGGCCTTACTGGATCATGTTATTTTACGACGCCTTCAGAATTATTTCACTGATAAGTCGGTTTTGGGAGGAAATCGGTCTCTAAGTAAAAAAAAACATATCTCGGCATGTCCATCTAACTACCACCGTATAATTCACGATTCACTGGGAACTTCATGCCAGACAAGACGTTAGATATAGACCAGAAGACCGCGTTTATCCTTATGAGAGCCCAAATAGTCCTGGCTCTTGTTACTGTTATGAAGAGTATGATTCTGAATGCTTCTCATGTAAGTCAATGTTAGATACCGGGTGCTCTTTTTCAACCCACTCATATGTAGGCTACTGGCGCCTTTACAACTGATAATAATATCCTTCATGTTATGTACAGCGAATGGCTATTGCATGTTCGCCGATTCATACACATTTTTTCTATATTTGGCCGCAAATAATAAATATCCATTGACTCGTCGATATTTATAGAATGAATGAGAGTATGTTCAAACTGGTGTCTTTTAAATTTAATAACAAAACCATAATATGTTAACGCAACTAATGGTCAGTTGCATTTTTTGGATAGTCATATTCACATCGTTTAAATCTTTACTACACGGAATTTTTTTTACTATGAGGGGCTCTTGGTCGCTCAATCGGCAGAGTGATGATCTCTCAGTCCGACATCGATGGGTCGTAGGTTCGAGCCCTACTCAGGCCGAAAGAAGATTGGATTTTTCAATATATCTGTATGGAAGAGTTGTCATGTAACACCTCCATATCAGGGCCTAGTTTCACAAAGCGATCTTAGCTTAATTTGATCTTAATTACCAATGGCAACGTATACATTTAGCATTGGTTGTCATGGTAGTTCAGATCACACTTAGCTAAGATCGCGTTGTGAAACTAGGCCCAGGAATATTCTGATCGAGACGTAAAACGTCAATCAGTCAATAAGTATTGTAATGTAATGTGCGGTGCTGTTGAGGCGGATAACATTCTTGTGAAAGGGAAACACAAATAATTCCTCATGTTTCACTTAATTAAATTCTTTTGTTTTACACTTAAAGGGGCATGAGCTGCCAAAATGTTGATATTTTGACGTTGATACAGAATGTTTAAATTATCGGCTATTTTTCTTAAGACGTATAATTCAAAGACTTTTTAGTGCGCCTAGTCTCGGGAATGTACGTTAAAGTAGTGTTTTGAGCTAACTTTTGCTTAGAATGAATGAATGGTCGTCCCGGTTATTTGAATTTTGTTTACTTTTCGAACACGTTTTCGGTTCGTACAGGCCACATACTGTATAGATTTTCCTCATTCCAACGCCAATCATTGAGTTTTTCGATGGCCTGTAAAGCCTCTTACTGTCGGGACGATCAGAAATTATGAAAAAAGTGTGAATTTCGGCAGCTCATGCCACTTTAAACAATTAATGGAGCAACCGAATCTAAATCATTATTTTTATTTCTTTTCTTTGTCAGAATCTGGTTTATTGGAGGCTTGTATAGGACGGCGAGGAGGATTGATATAGTGTAACATGATTCAGAGCTAGATCTTACTGGTGTACACACCAGCCACGTACATCTCGTGATCAGTTTTACTCTCACAGTTGGGCCTCAGATTTGGATATTAGAGTGGCGTGAGGTGCCAAAACACCCCAGAAATTCCGATGAAATAGAACTAGTAAATCATTGACTATGTTTTTTTTATTAAAAAGCTCAAAATAACAACTCTTCTTTGGTGCCAATCTTGCAGGTGGTTTGTTAAGCAGCAAAACACCAAAAATAAAAATCCTACACCCTGTCTATTTCTGTTTTTTATTTGTACACATCTTCGGTTCCTGCGGTTTACTGACTTTATTAAGAGAAATTATTAAGGCATCACCACGAAGTAAGTTGTTTGTGAGCAACACGAGTTGTCGACGCCTGTACCGGTGTCTTTATCAAGGGTAACTCATGATTATCCTTTCAGCCCCGATCCTTTAGTTTTTCAAGGTATGTTGAGCTTCCCTAGGCAATCAGAAATCAGAATTTATTAAAAACAATCGGAATTTTGGTATCACATTGCACTTTTAGAAAAATGTACCAAACTCTGACATGTATTAAGGGAAGAAAATTATCAACTATTGTGAGTCTGAGGCATTTCATTGTAAATAAAATACGTTTGTTCCTAGTTACGTTCTTTTTCCTTGATATTAGCCGCGTTCACACTGTTGCAACGAGTTTTGTCACAACGTACGAGTTTTATTCCAACTCACGAGTTTTGTCACAAGGTCGACGAGTTTTGTCACAACTCACGAGTTTTGTTCCAATCTTGACCAGTTTTGTTCTAAACACGTCACGTGTTTTGATACAAACAGTCGACAGCTTTTGTACCAAATTTTACATGTCACGAGTTTTGATACAAACAGTCGACAGGATTTGTAACAAATGTTGGCTGATGTTTAAAACCTTTTTTAAAAAATAGATGGAGTTGGGAGTAAATTAGATTACCATAATTTATTTTGGAAAGGTAGTTAAATCAACACAAAGAAAAAAATCAAATGCTGAAGACTGATTTTGAAATGATCGACCAATAACATGGGCCCAATCCTGGTGACACTGGAAAGTTCGAAGTGGCGATGGGTTTTATTGTTTCTTCGGTTATGTGAATTATCTGGTACCCAATGTAGACAAAAAATGCCGAATTACCAACATGAAGACAACTTTTCACCAAAAGAACGAAATAATCCTTCCCACGACCTTGTTTGCTGGTATTAGTATGCTGAATTTCCAAATAAAGCCAAGCCTAATAAAAACAAAATGACCCAAATAAACAGTAGAGTAAAATTGTGATTGGCATACCAACAATAGTTGCCCGATAAACCACAAAGCGGCTTCTAATTCCACTTCAGTACGTCAATATATGTTTCTGGTTGAAATTATGGGATTGAACGGTTACTAAGAACAGCCTGGCTAGGGAAAAGGGGAACGGTGGTATTTCCCTGAAAGAGCATTGGGAACGCGACGATGAAGAATAATTCATTTGGGTAAAATCGTCTTCATTTGGGTTATTCGTCATTGACCTACCTGTACAGGCTAACAGGTAAAGTTCAATCTAAGGCAAAGCTATTTTTCGATTATTTTGGGTAATTCGGCATAATTGTACCGGGTAGCAGGCAAACCATATAACCACTCGGAACATCCTTCGGCTATCTTCGCTCGCTACCGGTCGGCTTTGACACGCCTCGGACAGTCTGCGCTTTTTATACGGTAAATCACCGTATTTTTGGGCTGAATAAAAATGGCGTCGAAAGTAAATATCAAAATGTTTTACGTCAGACTAAAAAATAAAATAAAAATAATTATAAAGTTATTAAATGCTAATATCATTTAGAAAGATATTTGTTTATATATTATATTTAGCCCGGTAAAGCACATGTTGTGTAACGCAAAGAAGAGACGCAGTTTCGGTACATTCCAGGAATCCTCCAATACTTCAATTATAAAACTGATCGCGCCTGAAAGTTAACAAACAGAGTATTTCGGTCCCTTACATTATCACGAGGACACTTTCGATGGGCCCTGAAGAGGATATGGTCGCCACATTCAAAATGACCTGCAGTCTATCAGAGGGTATTTCACGCACGTAAAAGCCCGAAGTTATCAGAGTGACCATATAACATCACGGTTCCATTTCTACTTAAACTAGTAAAATAATCAGTTTGAGAACAGATTATTCGATCTCTTCAAATACTTTGGATTTTTGTTTTGTTTGTAAGTTAACAATGTTATAAATAATTACATTGCAATTTACTTGACTATCTTATCAAACTTGTATCGGTTGAAAGTTATTCAAGTAAGCAATCGGAACACACTTCGGCTATCTCCGCTTGCTACCGGTCGGCTTTGACACGCCTCGGACACAATCGTATTCTCGCGAGATCTCCTTTAGACGTGGCTAAGATAGACGTTACATCTGGCCTTTAGGACTAGGGTAACTTCTAATTTTAGATTGGCCTCGGACTTAGTTTGATAACTTATGGGATTTACGTGCGTGAAATACCTTCTGGTAGATTGAAGGTCATTTTGAATGTGGCGACCAAATAGGTACGATAGCAGTGTAACGTACAACTTCCATACCATACGGAGGGCCCAAAAAAAGTGTCCTCGTGATAATGTAAGGGACCGAAATACTCTGTTTGTTAACTTTCAATCTCGATCAGTTTTATTATTGAAGCATTGGAGGATTTCTTAAATGTACCGAAACTGTAGGGCCCTTAAGATGATATGAAAATTGTACGTTTCACCGCTACCTTTTTGGTCACCACATTCAAAATGACCTGCAGTCTATCAGAGGGTATTTCACGCACGTAAATCCCGAAGTTATCCGACTATCAAGTAAGAAGTCCATTTGGGACAGTATTTTGCGCCAAACATGAGTTATCTGTTAATATACCATGAGTTATATATTAAACTGTTTAGAACCGTATCTGGGATATTGTGTTTGTTGAATTAAAAAATAAACTCTCAAGAAAAATATAAATTTCAATCTCAGTTCTTATTTTTGTTATGTATTGAAAGGGGGTAGGGGGGGGGGGGTGGTCATGTTTTATTGTGGAACATTTTTGTACTCTACGTATACGTTCCTATAGGCCTGTAACCATACTGAATTCCTGTTGAAACCACGGAACTGAAAACCGAAATGAAAATGAGCTCGTATGCACTGTTTTATAATCTCGTGTACGTTTAAAAAAGAGGTAGCACCGTAGCAATATCTTTTTACCAACGGGACAGTGAACGGTTTGTTTGTTCATATTGAAGTTATGACGATCGCCCTCATTAATGATCGATCGGGATAGGGAGCATGCATAGCATAAGAAAACCATCCCACTTATTTGCTGATAGTGAAAATCTCGCTTTTTTTCAAATCTACGTCCTGAGTGTTGTATTAGTTGAGTAACAATTTGTCCCACGAGAAAAGCTCACACAATCTAAAGCCTATTAGGACGAGGATACCCTATCCCATATATACGCACAAGAAATTTGACAAAATACGAGAAATATTCAAAATATCAACAACACTGGAAAATGAGACATGACACAACTACTTGGTAGTGAGTTTGTACCAGCCAAGTTTCAAAATAATCCTCTAAATATTAAACGAAATATGACCAAGACAAAAAATATCGGCAGAATGTGACCATTGCCACAAAAAGGGCAAAATACCAGCCAAATTTGAAAGCAATCCTTAAAATGTTAACCGGGACATGGTCAGGACAAGATATCATGACGGACGAACTCACGGACGGACAAAGTGGCGACTAAATGTTTCGTCGAAAGTTTTCGGAGAGCAAAGCTACCACCCACTATAAAATTTTGGGACAAAAGCTGTTGACTCTTTGTATCAAAACTAGTGCCCTATTAAAATTGTTACAAAAGCTGTTGACGGTTTTTATCAAAACTCGTAACATTGATGTTGTAACAAAACTCGGCAGGGTTGGAACAAAACTTGGGACATGTAACAAAAGCTGGCGCTCTTGTGACAAAACTCGTAACCTTTTGTGACAAAACTCGTCAACATTGTAACAAATCTCGTGAGTTGGAATAAAACTCGTTCGTTGTGACAAAACTCGTTGCAACAACACTACGAAATTTAACCCGTGGCAGACCCGGGGTAAGTGTTCGCACTGCACAAAAAAGGAGGGGCAAAGTAACCCGGGTTATTTTAGCCCGGGGCAAGTTAGCCCTCCGATACGACTGCGGGCTGCCCCTCCATTTAAGCCGGGGCAAGTTAAACCGGGGCAGGTTTTGTGCAGTGTGAACGTAATAATTGTTGTGGAAAAGGTACTTAAAAAGAACATTACCGTTTGATGTAACCATCGAAATTCCCGTCGCATTTATTGCTACTATCAGCTTTTGTTGATATTACCCGTCTTGATGAGCCATATAACCCGTCTTGATGATCATTATAACCCGTCTTGATGAGCCATATAACCCGCCTTGATGAGCCATATAACCCATCTTGATGATCCATAGAACCCGTCTTGATGATCATAGAACCCGTTTTGATGAGCCATAGAACCCGTTTTGATGAGCCTTAGAACCCGTTTTGATGATCCATATAACCCGTTTTGATGATCCATATAACCCGCCTTGATGAGCCATATAGCCCGTCTTTATGAGCCATAGAACCCGCCTTGATGAGCCATAGAACCCGTTTTGATGAGCCATAGAACCCGTTTTGATGATCCATATAACCCGTTTTGATGATCCATATAACCCGCCTTGATGAGCCATATAACCCGTTTTTATGAGCCATATAACCCGCCTTGATGAGCCATATAACCCATCTTGACGAGCCATAGAATCCGTTTTGATGATCCATATAACCCGTCTTGATGAGCCATATAGCCCGTCTTTATGAGCCATATAACCCGCCTTGATGAGCCATATAACCCATCTTGATGAGCCATAGAACCCGTTTTGATGATCCATATAACCCGTCTTGATGAGCCATACAACCCGTCTTTATGAGCCATAGAACCCGTTTTGATGATCCATATAACCCGTCTTGATGAGCCATATAGCCCGTCTTTATGAGCCATATAACCCGTTTTGATGATCCATATAACCCGTCTTGATGAGCCATATAACCCATCTTGATGAGCCATAGAACCCGTTTTGATGATCCATATAACCCGTCTTGATTAGCCATATAACCCATCTTGATGAGCCATAGAACCCGTTTTGGTGATCCATATAACCCGTCTTGATGAGCCATATAACCCGTCTTGATGAGCCATAGAACCCGTTTTGATGATCCATATAACCCGTCTTGATGAGCCATATAACCCGTCTTGATTTTCCATATAACCCGTCTTGATGATCCATATAACCCGTCTTGTTTATCCATATAACCCGTCTTGATGAGCCATATAACCCGCCTGGATGAGCCATAGAACCCGCTTTGGTGAGCAGGACAAGATCTATATCCAGTAGTAGTGTTCATGTTAGGACAGTAGATCTGAACGCTACAAAACAATAGTACTGGTAAATTTTCCATGTTATTATTACGTATTAACATACGCATTGAACGCTCCGTATTAGCACCGTCTTTGTTTGCAGAAATAAGTGTTAACGATTGCTAGAAAAAAGATTAAATACGTTAATTATGGCCACTTATCCTCGAATGAGTGATCAGATATCGAGAGAGAAAATGTATCGTATTAAAATTCATTTAAACTGTCTGGATTTGATGCCCAGCCCATGTAAAGGGTTGGATGAAAATTAGTTGAATACAAGGCTCGCTGCGAGCATCTCGTAAGAGCATTTATTTTTAAATTCAGCTAGATTACAATTCTTTGATTTGGTTGTGGTGTTAATCAGTAACTGGCCTAACAAGATAACGAAATCAATCTTTAAAAAGAAATGAAAAACTGAAAGTAGATGTTTCCCTCGGTGGCCGTATGTGGAAGAGTTGGCAGGTACACTCCGAAGGCCTGGGGTTTCCTCCCCACTAAACCTGGCAAGGTATAGTGAACTAATCTTGAGTGCGGCGTAAAACATCAATTAATCAATCCTTGGATACCTATTAAAGCAGTTTCGAATTATATAATTGATACTCAAAATATAGACATCAAACGATAATCCGGGTAATATTTGCCGGTATCCACTGAAGTTTGGGGTTTACCCTGCACAGGAAGTCTGCATGTATAGCAGGAATTGGATCGTTTTTTTTTTTTAATTTTAAGCTAGCCACGGTGCTTCTTAATATTCTCGAAGGGTAATCGACAATATCCTAAAAATATCAACATTTTGGGATAAAATTTTTAAATAAAGAACAAAAACCATGAAACCACCATCTTAATCTATCAATCAATTAAGATTTGTCGGCTAAAACGGCCTGCCATAGGTAAATCATAAATGAATGTTTATTCTTGATTTCCCTCTGCCAAGCGTCACCCGTCACTCTTACTCTTACCCCAAGTAAAATGAAGGGCTGTGTGTTGTAGAGTTAAATTAATAATCTACCTGGACAATGTGTCGTTTTATTATGATATTGAATTATCCCTGATTGCTTTTTTAGTTGCTAAAGTTCTAACCTATTTTCTCATGAAAATTTCTACCTGGTACATTGAGCTGGCGCAAATCATCACATTTTGATGGAAAACGTCAATACAGACCCCCCCCCCCCCCTAGTACATTGATAAAGAAGCCCCATTGGCGCACCAGTATTTCAATCCAGTCATGGTAAAGGGGATTATCTATTACAGGTACGTAAAGGTCTTACTCCGTTATTTAATAATTTCTGATATTTATTGGTCGTCGACCAGGTACAGACCAATAAATTAAATGGTACCTACCAGGCATTTGATATTATTGAATTCGGGATTACCCTGCTTTTGTCCGCTTTGGGGAGAGGGTGTGTATTCGCAAAATCAAGATTTGAACGGCTGATTTTCCCCCTATAAAGTCAAAGCGTCTGTGCACAAAAAGAACTTAATTCAGCTAATGGGACTGTTTAAACAAATAAAAAATATCGATACGGTAAAAAAAACAACGCATAAATATCTTTTTATTTTTTTATTTTTTTTAATACATATATTTACGCATACAGTGATCACGATTTTAAAAACACCTTACAATCCCACGTGATAAAGGGTAACAGGCGTTAACAGAAAAGTACAACAATTAAAACAGATACAATAACAGATGCAAAAGTTTTCATTCGCTGCATTGTTGAATCGAAGGTGCTGTACACTGGAAACATAAGTAAAATCTTATATAAGGGGGAATAATTGTCCCGAGTTATGCCCCTTGGTCAAACAAGCCATCGAGAAAATCTGAGACAACCGCGTGCGAGTTGGAATTAGCCGATTAGTAAATACATATTTTAAAAGGTTTCACAAGCGTTAGCCGGAGTTAATCGCAAGTACAAGTTTAGTTGTTGGCATTCTTTGCAGCAGTTTAAAACTTTGCTATGGCAGAGAGCGCAGAAACTTCTGCAATGGAAGTTGAAAACGCAGCCAACGAGGCTGCAACAACAACATCGGGATCAGAAGATAAAGGAGTGGATTTAACTCCGGACAAAAACGGAGGGGTTCTAAAGAAGATTTTAAGAGAGGGAACTGGTGATGAAGGACCCGGCACAGGGGATACTGTATTCGTACACTACGTAGGAACTCTATTGGATGGCAGCAAGTTCGATTCTAGTCGAGATCGAAATGATCAATTCAGTTTTAAACTAGGGACGGGTGAGTAGGCCTACTAGTACTATATTAATTATTATAGACAAAGACCATGAAAAGTTATAGCCAGGGATTTACCGGACCCTTAAAACCTCATTTTCTCACTTGGACCCCATAATTGCAATGAGAAGGGTCCCATGGGATGCAAATAAATAGCAAATTATTATACAATAATGCATTTTTAAACACTAATAGGACCCTAGTTCTTATGGTGAGAACTTATGGTGATATTACATATACCAACGTTCAGTATACGAATTTGAAATACAAGGTAGAAATGATGCTTTAATTGCAAGCCATGAAAATATTATTGTAACTCCTTGATATGGACGATTCCTACCTCAGACTTCTTTAAAACTCATAAAATATTATTCTTGTCCGCTTTTATTACATGTAGCTATTCCACAGGGCGTACATCTGGTCTCAAACAACAACAAACTGTCATTTCTTGGAGACTTTGCCGCCATTTTGCGTGATGTTCGAACTGAGTCAAACGGTGCATGCCAAGTAAATAAAATAAATAAAAATAAATAAAAGAGGACAAGAATAATCTCTTATGGGTTCTAAAGAACTCTGGGGTAGGAATTTTCCATACAGAGCAGTTACAATATTATTTTCATGGCTTGTAATTTCCGACAAAAGTGCGTCGGACTTTACCGACCAGCATTTCAGAATTTGTAGACTGAACGTTGGTATATGTAATATCACCATAAGTTCGGTAAATTGAACTAATAGGACCCCACCTAATGTATATGGGACCCTACTTTTTATCTAATGGGGGTCCAAGAACCTCAACATTTTGGAAACCAGGGAAAACCCTGAATACCCATCCTCTCCTAGTACTACTGTACCAACAAGAAAAAGGATAAAAATATGTTGGTAGTGTTAACGTCTGCGACTGCGAAATTACTTTTAATTAACACCCGTTTGCAACTCCGAAGCAATGAAAATCCGCATTGGAGTTGATGGGTAAAAAGTAAATTTTCAGATAAAAGATTAAACTTGGATGAAGAACAGAAGTTGAGCTTTTGTTGGTCTAATGTCGTAATGGAATGCTGTTCTTTCGAGAAGTCTCTATTTCGGTGACCGTGTGGCGTAAGCCTGACAACTGATCAGCAATAGACCATTTCGGCTCAGCATCACATCTTATGGCGTTGTTGGAATAGTATGGCATTGAATTTGACGTCATTTTTCTGGTGCATGCATTGTAACACTAGACAAAATGAGCATGATTTCAACGTCAGATTGATCCAAAAATTCAGTGTATGGTAATTTTGCCTTACACAGCTAGGCTTTTGCACAAGGGGCAATCCCTAAGGCGAAAGAGACGTAGGGTCTATTGTTCAGTTAAATGAATCCATCCGGGGGCTGTTTCTCAACATCAGCATAACTTTGCCCCTAGTGGTATCGTAATGTTGAAGGTATATGTTGCCATGACAGTTAGACCTTGTATTGGATTCATAGAAGTCCAGAATTGAGTTTTTTAGAAGAAGGAATTGAGTTTTTTAAAAATTTACCGAATGTTTATTTTTTCGTGAAAGTATGCATTCCAAGACAAAATTAAGGATTGGCAAAAAAAAATAATAATAATAATATACATGTAATGTCAAACCTAGATCAAAGAAAAAAAAATGAAATGACCTACATGTATTTGAGGGCTATTGTTCAGGGGAGGTAACAAACGTATTATCATAATTTCATGTAAGACACTAGTTGTCTCCCCTTTAATTTTCTATACGACCACAGGGATTCATAGAAGTCCAAAATTTACAAACTGAAATTGAAAAATTCAGCTTCTTAGAAGGCGAAATTCAGTTTTTTTTAAATTTACCGACCATTTTAGGATTAAAATTGAGTTAAAATCTATGTTACAAACCAGTTCCAATTTAATATTTCTTTTTTCCTGAAAGTATGAATTTCAAGAAAAAAATCTGATTTGACAAAAACTTATGATAATAATATATATGTAATGTCAAACCTAGATCAAAGTTATCCCTAATCTCTTCTTCGTGTGCAACAATAAAAAAATACACATTGAGTTAGTTAGAAATGAATTTGACTATTTGAGAACTATGGTTCAGGGGAGGTAACTAACTTATTATCGTAATTTCATGGTGTAAGAGTTGTCTCCCCTTTTTCTTCTATACGACCAAAAACAACTGAATAAATATAACAAGTCGCGAATTATTATGATTATTGTGGGTAATACTCCCCAAAATTTCTCAGTTCATCAAAATCAGCTTATTTTAGAAAAGTTTAGGTAATTAAAAAGACTTCCAAAAGTGCAAAATAAGCCGTGTTGTGACAACACTGAATACGAGTATCTAAACAACAACAACAAGAGAATGACGGCCATGGTCGTTTGACGGCGGTTTCTAAATAAACTTTTCCCTTGAACATAGATTTTTTCATCATAAACAGTGGATCAATCAAACAATATTCAGTTTTTCACGCCCAAATAGAGTTTGGAAATTTTAGTTTTCAAAAGGAAATTTTAAACTGAAAATATTGAGTTTTTCAACACCAAATTCAGTTTTAAACTCAATTTTACGAACCGAATATCGGTAAGTAAATTGGACGTGTATGAATCCCTGGACCAATAACAGCTGAATAAATATAAAAAGTAATGAATTATTACGATTATTGTAGGCATTCTACCCAAAATTTCTCAGTTCATCATATCAATCAAGCATTATTCAGTTTTTCACACCCAATTTGAGTTAAAAAATATTTATTTTCAGAAGGGAATTTTAAACTGAAAATATTGAGTTTTTTTTACACCAAATTCAGTTTTAAACTCAATTTTATGAACCGAATATCGGTAGGTAAATTAGACGTGTATGAATCCCTTGTTGTCATGACAGTTAGACCTGGTATTGGACTTATGTCGGTCGTGAATATGTTGAGAAACAGCCCTCAGGTCTTTATCACAAGGCAATATGTGCTCACTTTTCCAGACAGGTTCTAAGCAAAGATTTCCATTTTCATGGGGGCCTCCGTGGCTCAGTAGGCAGAGCATTGGATGCTCAATTCGAACAGCCTTCCACCAATGGGTCGCGGGTTCAAATTCCACTCAGTTCCCCCAAAAAATTGGAAACTTTTCTGACTGGGTTTTCACTTGAACGGCCTATGTGGGATGGTTGCCAGTTACCACGGGAAGGTCGTGAGTTTGCTCCGGACAAAGAGCCCGGTTTCCCTACACAATAAAACTGGCAACGTCACCATATAAGTCAAATAATCTTGAACGCCACGTAAAACACCAAACAATCCATCAATCCATTTTCATATTTGTAGGATTCTGGCTCAAAGTTTAAGTCCCTTTATATTTCTTTTGTCAACAATCTTGTTTATTATAGGTACTGTTATAAAGGCATGGGATATTGGTGTTGCTTCGATGAAGAAGGGAGAGTTGTGTGTTCTTACATGTAAACCGGAGTACGCTTATGGGGAAACTGGGTCACCGCCAAAAATCCCACCTAACTCAACTCTACTTTTTGAAGTCGAACTTTTCAGATGGGAAGGTAAGGAAACCTTTTCTTTATGCCAGTAGTATCCACAGCTCGTGTTGTGTCACTAAGGAAGCCAGCCAATGGATACCATAATTCTCACGAACCAGCCATCTAGATGTGCATGATCAAGTCTTGTTTTAAACACCAACACCTCGGTTTTCATGCTAGGGCCTGATTCAGGCCGATTTTCAACCTGTTACAAGGGGTTTGGGCATTGGCAGTTGAGCGCCCAAACGTAGGGAAGAAAAACAATTAAAGAAAACAAATTCTGTTGAAAAGATCTCTTTAAAAGTGACTACAACACTAAATAGGCCAGGACCTCCCTAAAACCAAAATGAAACTATATTAAAGATATGATTGTATGAATATTGTGCGTCTGTTACGTACATGTAAACACTTTGACACGTGTGGATGTCTTTGAGCAGAGTATATGTTGAACGGTTACTCAAAACTGCAAAGGTGGCTGCTGTCAGTGAGTCATTTGAGACACCCAAGTATGGCGCTGTATTTTCATTTGAGACACGTCAGGGCCGTATACAGCCGTTTTTAGAGACCGTTAAACTGCCCCCAAATTAGAAGCTCTAAGAAAACCCCGAAATTAGCTGCCCAAAAACCCCCAAATTAGAGATGCAAAAACTTTTTTTAAAAATGGTTTTATTCCCTGGCCTGGAGTAAAAATATCTACACCACACTGACAAGTAAATGTTCAGAACTGTTCTGCAGTTCAGTTGTCATACACTGGTCCATGCTGCATGAACACAAAGGTTCAGTCTTACGAGCTGCACAACGTTAAAAATTCAATCAGAATTTATCCCTATCTCGAAGCGGAATGAAGTAGTGTCCATTCAATACAAAGCTATTAGATCTTTGCAATTGAAAAACCCTCGTTATCGGAAGTCTGTCCTGGACCCCTGCGTTTCTGTTGTGAAAGAATTCAACTATTGCGGTCTTACGCAACGACTTTTTCTTTATTTTAAATATATTATTTTATTTACTGATTTACATGCAGCAATGTTTTTAATGTAATGTTCAAGTCATATAAGCAAAGACAAAGCGGAAAAAACGTTATAATATTGTATTTTGAAGCATCTACAAAAACCCCCAAATTAGAGACCATCTAAGAAAAAAACCCAAATTAAGGACCAATAAATCGGCCCCCAAATTAAAATGCTGTATTTGGCCCTCCACGTCTCTGATTTTGTGTCTCAAACCCTTAATCTTCCACCCATTAGTGTGAATTTTAACCATAGGTTTATACTTCAATGTATGATTTCAGGTGAAGATCTGTCTGAAAGTAACGATGGTGGTATCACCAGGAAGATCCTGAAGGCTGGAAACGGATTCAAGACTCCTAATGACGAAGCTACTGTTGAAGGTAAGATGTTATATCCTCAGAGTCTTCCTTGCTTGCTGACGGGGCCTCCGTGGCTCAGTAGGTAGAGCGTTGGACGCTCAATCCGAACAGCCTTCCACCAATGTGTCGCAGGTTCGAATCCCACTCAGTCCAAAAATCGGAAAATTTTCTAACTGGGTTTTTACTTGAACGACCTATGTAGGATGGTTGCCAGTTATCAGCGGAAGGTCGAGGGTTTCCTCCGGGCACAGAGCCCGGTTTCCTCCCACACTAAAAGTGGCAACGCCGCCATATAAGTGAAATAATCTTGCATGCGATGTGTGGTTCGGATTGTGTGGGTGAACCGAGGGCTATGCAGACACCAAGAATGAGCTGCAGTTTACTAGAGCTTAAATCCATGCAAACCTCCAAACACTTTGTGCAGGATTCATTAAAAATAAGGCCTGCTTTCATCACTCTATCTAAATAGTGGAAGAGGGTAGGTTCCAGATTTACTCCATGGAGTTTAAAGACCAGACTTTTTATCAGATGCAACAAAATAATAAATGAAGAAGTAACAAAAAGACCAGCCGATTTTATGTACAAATTTTGATTATATAACAGAGTAATGTATTTACAAGCAAATATTATACAAACGATGAAAAAAACAAACATTTATCAAAATGAATGACTTTTACAAACTAAGAATTGACAGTTCCGAGATAGAAAACTGTAATCCGAGAACTCACAAAGTTCACTAGTATAGCAGTATGGATCCAATGATCACGATATATAAATCCACAGAATAGGAATCTTGCAATCACATTGGTAAATCATTAAGCATATGACATAAAACATCATGAACATTCTGCTTGTTATTAATTAAAATGACATAATGTATATGTAACTGTGTATTATCATCAGTTCATCTTTTCTTGGTTACAGTACATTTGAAGGGAATCTATAATGGTAATGTGTTTGATGAGCGTGATGTGACCTTCACCTTGGGAGATGGAGACGACCTTGACATTTGCCCTGGAATTGAACAAGCCCTTAAAAACTTTAAACATAACGAACAATCAAGACTTCACATAAAGTCAAAGTATGCTTTTGGAGCGGAGGGCAAAGAGAAATTTAACATTCCTGCAAATGTGGATGTGGATTATGAAGTCACACTTAGTAACTTTGAAAAGGTATGATCTCTCAAATTTTTATCACAGTGAAAATGAAAATAATTAATGGTGAAATAAAAAAATATGTATAAATTTGTGGCCTGTGCTAGCACTTTGCACTTTACTAGCAGCTCGATTCATTGACTCAGACTCAAATGGAGTGTGGCGTAAAACAACAATCAATAACTCAAAGATATCCTCTTAGGACGTGTGTAAAGTCCTTGCAACTTCTGTTGCAGTGTAGAAATTTAGGCAGAATGAGATATTGGTTATGTCAATGAAACATTTTACAAAACCTTTTTATTGTCTCACAGCTTTCCATTTATTGGGATTGGGGGGGGGGACTTTGGTGGCTCAGCCAGTCATGTGATAGTCTCTCAGTCCGATTCCGGTTCGTATAGGCCAAATACTGTATGGATTTTTCTCATTCCAACGCCAATTTTAGTTTTCCGATGGCCTTCAAATCCTCTTACTGTCGTGACGATCAGAAATTATGAAAAAAATGAGAATTTTGGCAGCTCATGCCACTTTAATGTATGTAAAGAACTTATGCATGGTCGCAAGTCTGATGCACAACTCCATACTTTTAAGCATATACGTAGCTTTATGCAAGTTTACGTAGTAAAATAACGACCTGGGGCCTGTTTCACAAAGCGGCGTAGCGTAAATTTTCATTTAACTGCCATAGCAACCCATACTGTAGAGATACGTTAGTATGAAAGTTACGCAAAAAATGCATTTACGCCGCTTTGTGAAACAGGACCCTGAACAATACTGTTGTAGTGTGCTGTGTCATTCAGAAGCTTTTTTGAAAAAATACACCTTCATTTTCTGGGTTTGTTTCAATGATAAGATATCTGAATTTTGGCAGGTCATGGTTCTTCACGATTAAAAATTTTGTTACCGATTATTGAATATTTTATACTAAATCAATTCTGTTCAATTTGATTTCTGTAGGGTAAAGAAGCATGGGAGATGGACAGTGCAGAGAAGTTAAGTCAATCTGACATCGTTAAACAAAAAGGCACGGACTATTTTAAGGTTTGTGAATTATTCTGCGGGTTATTACTATATAATCGTCTGACACTTGTCAATTATTTAAAGTGAGTAATTCGGGATAATGGGCTAAATGATACATGTTTATGTTTATGTCACAGCGTTGTTATTTTATAAGGGACCTCTGTGGATAGTCGTTAAGTGATAGTCTCTCAGTCCGACACAGGCCTTCCATCGATGTGGCGCAAATTCAAATCCCAGACAGACCAAATGAAAATTGGATTTTCCACTTGATTGCCCTATGTGGAAGAGTTGCCAGGTACTCAGCAAAGGTCGGAGGTTCGAGGTTTCCTCTGGGCAAAGAGCTTGGTTTCCTCCCCCACTTAACCTGGAAACCCCTGCCGTATGAATTGTTTTTATTTAAGCTACATGCCATTGCTGACTGGTTGTCGAAAGGAATTTCAATGTCAATAAATATATTTATGAACACTAAAACACACAGGCACAGGGAAATTCTTGTCTAAAATAACCCTATTTTGTTAACAAGAGGTATATCCTTTAGACCTTTATACCCATCCATAGGTGGTTGTAATGAACCAAAATCCTAGATATTTCATTGTGAATAGATGCATGTACATAGAAAATACAAATGCCACCCTGCCCCCTACAGGGTTTACATGTACCGAAGCATTTTTTATGATCAACCAATTAGAATTTGACAAACTTTACAGTTAACTCAAGTCTAATGGTTTAGGAACAGCCCCCAGCTTGCTTGCAGTATTGTTTTGTTTTTTTACAATTTGTTGCAGTAATCAAATTTACATGTACATGGCCAGCCCCGATAGCTCAGTTGGTAGATCCAGGTTCATGCCTGGTTCAAGTCAGACCAAAGACTTTAACAGTGGGAGCTGTTGCTGCTTCGCTTGGCGCTCGGCAATAGGAGTTTGAGCAGCGACTGGTTGGCCCGTTGTCAGTAGAATGTGGCTGGGTGAGGGGGCTTGTTGGTTGTCTTCGGCAAGTCCTCTCAGTGAGGCAGCACCAAATAATAGAGCAGTGGAAATCTGCCCTGCCACAAGGAGACAACGTCTTCATATGACTGAAATACTGTTAAGCAGGACGTAAAACCCAAATCACTCACTCACTACATGTACATGTAGTCATCAAATCATGACAACCACTGTGGATTTTCTGTCACAGACCGGAATTTAAAGGGCTTGTTACATCGGCCAATTTTTCTCATCTAATGATTTTAATGTAGCTTTTATTGACCAGCAATGATTATGTAATTAATTTTGTGCAATTTTCAGGCTGGCAAATTCGATAAAGCCATCAACTATTACAAAAAGATTCTCAACTATATCGAAAATGAAAATCTTGAAGGGGAGGAGGAAAGTATACGGAACAGCCTGCTGCTAGCTGCACATCTTAACATGGCCATGTGTTACCTGAAGCTTGAAGACTTTGTCGAGGCAGAGAAATCCTGCGAGAAGGCCCTGGAAATCGACCCTAAAAGCGAAAAGGGATTGTTCAGACGTGGGATGGTAAGCTCATATTCATATTTATGCTCCTCAAAAACTTTCTGGGGAGCATTTAGTTGTCACTTTGTCCATCCCTCCAGATTTCTTGTTCTGTCGCTATCTTCGGTATTATAGTGAGGGTTGGTTAGAAACTTGGCTGGTATATACAAACTGTACTCAATATCAAGAGGTTGTGCAGTGTTATGCTTTTTTCTCCAGGACGATGATAATGTCAGAGTTATTGCCCTTTGCTTCAAATTATCAAATTCATCACATATTACGGCTAATATTGTTAGTGTTGGTTTGAAACTTGTCTGCTGTATACTCCTGACCAAGAGGTTGGGCAGTGTTATGCTTCTTCTCAGTAACAATAATTTCTGAGTTATTGCCCTTTGTTTCGTCAAATCTATCTGACCAAAGATAGGAAGGCAGCGCTCCATTTGACTGCGCCCTAGTTTTCTGACCATGAATGTATTTGGATTGGCTTAGAATTATCAGTTTGTCGTATACGACTGTTAACAATTTCAATTTCTTATACTGTTATTAAACTAGGATGGCTTGCTCATGACACTTTAAGTTCATTTTTCTCCCCTTTCAAATCCTCACAAAAGCATAAAACACCAACAAAGCAACTCGTGTCCTGATTTATTCCTTATGCATCTTTTTTTCCTCCTTAAAAGGGATATTTGCAGAGTTATTCCCCTTTTGCTTCGTTTTCGTCAGATTTGTTGACTATATCTGTAATTATTCATCCGGATATTTGCGTGGAAGTAAATTTTATGCTTTCTGAAACATTAGTGACTAGCGAAATTGTTGAGCTTTGGGAAAAGGGGAGATATTTTTCACAATATGACAGCCAAGACTACATGTAACAGTAACTGTGAGGACGCTGGTATGCAAAGTAGATTATTATGGAGAGATGTGTTCCACTGTTTCAGTGGACATTAGTCCCATTAAGCCAGGCACACACTGGGCGATTCTGAGTGGGCCACTTTGACTCTGCCACAGAAAGTCGGCCACCCGTTTGCCACACACTAGGCGATTCTGAGTGGGCCACTCTGACTCTGCCACGGAAAGTCGGCCACCCGTTTGCCACACATTAGGCGATTCTCCGTGACGTTGTAAAATCTCAATTACGTCATGTTACATGTATGTCAAGCAACAGCGCGAAGGGACAATGTCTAAAAACATGCGATGCTATGGTAAATGTGCAGTTTTGTTCAGAAAAGTATGTGTGAAGTAAAACATCACCACAAGTACTTGAAAGTAGACCCCACTCTTAAAGCAGAGGTTGGCTGAATGGATAAGGCAGCTGGCATTTAGTGCTGGTGATAGGTGCCATAATCTATGACCCGGGTTTGATTCCTGTTTCGGGCGTCACCCAAAAATCAGTAGAAGGATTTCTACCATATTTTCAAGAAAGTGTTATCCCAAAAATAACGAGAATACTGTTATGTTCACTTTCTAAAAGACACTAACTAATTATACCCAATTTATTATTGGTCAGGTATTGTATAGTATTTTGTACATAAAAGTATGTGTGCAGTCATGCGTATCTCCACAAGGGTTTACTGTGGAATAAGACGCACATTTTAAAATTAAAGCAGTCCGTAGCGTTAGATCCTCTTTTACACTCAAAACACAACTGCGTGATGTTGTTAGCCTTCAGGTCTAACTATGAGTGCGGCGTTAAACACCATACAATCAGTCAAACCTTATTTACAGGCCAGACTGAAGCGTAATGAATATGAAGAAGCCATGGCAGACTTTAAGGAAGTTTTACAGGTTGACCCGAATAACAAGGCGGCCAGAAAGGAGATGAATACGGCTGCACAGAAACTCAAGGCATTCCGACAAACAGAAAAATCAATGTACTCCAAAATGTTTTCTATATCGCCTGGATCGGAGGTAAGGAATTTGGTTTATTTTCAAACATTTAAAGTTATCATGGTTCTTGGAGGGGGATACGGAGGGGGGGGGGGTGAACATGGTCAGCATGGTAATTGATAACATTAGTTTAGCCGTTAGGCGAGACCGCTATCACTTACCACGATGACCATGTAAATACTTCGTATCCCCCCTCCACGAACCATGATAACGATTTTATTATCTCGAAGAGCTTTATTTTTGCTTGGAATCAGCCAAAAAATCGGTGGTTAATTCAATCGCGCACACACAAAATAGTTGCAAATGGTGACCTAATACGAGCACGCACTAGAACGTCGCCAAAAAAAAACGTCAGCATAATATTCGCCTGTCACCCACAAGATAGTTGCAAAAGGTGAGTGATGCGAGCACGCCCTATGACGTCTCAAAACAACGTTCAAAATAGCGTTCGAGCGACGCCGTATCACGTGTGTGTGTGTGTAAAAGAGGTTTTACCGTATCCTCTACGAATATTTGTCGGATGTCAATTGACCAATCAGATTGCAGAGAATCTTCTCTGAGGGATAATAAATATATTTTATTGAGCCTTTACTTTAGATGGCCTCTGTTCCTTTACTTTAGGGGGCCTTTGTTGCTCAGTCGACAGACGGATAAAATCCGACCCACGCCTCCCATTGATGCGGTGTGGGTTTGACTGGCCGAAGCTTTCCTCATTCAAGGAGCTAGTCCGGTTTGCAATGAGCCCTGACTCCAAAATACGACCGTCAGTACAAAAATAGTCATTTTGGAGCCAGAAACCCGGACTATCAAGGAGCCTGCTTTCTTTAAATTTGGCAACATGTGCATATAAGTGAAATAATTTTAAGTGCGGCAAAAAACGTCAATCAATCTTTATAAAATACTGTTTTATACCACTGTTCACAAAATAAATTGGTCAACTTTCCAGATGTCTTTGTTAAACCCAGGATAATTTCCCCTGGTTGCAGGCCACGGCAACACTAGGTTTTGGTAGCCTGTTGCTCTAAAACTACGGAAACGAAAATCTGTTACTCGTTATGAAAGCCAGTATATACCATGATCTATAACGAAACTAGCATCAGTACTGGTTGATTCCCAGCGTTTCAATTTACAGAACCGATTATCTGGCCTGGGTTGCAAATCTTTGTATCTCAAGAAAATTGCTCTATGTTTCTTGAAACCTGCATTGAATTCAAAACAAAACAAAATTCTGTGACTGTGGCATGAGCTGCCAAAATGTTGATATTTTGACGTCAAAACAGTATGTTGAAATTATTGGCTATTTTTCTCAAGATGTATAATTCAGACGCTTTTTAGTGCATCTATTCTCGAAAATGTACGATAAAGTATTGTTTTGAACTAACTTTAGTTTAGAATGAATGAATGGTCGTCCTGGTTATTTAAATTTTGTTTGCTTTTCGAACACGTTTTCGGTTCGTACAGGCCACATACTGCATGAATTTTCTTCATTCAAACGCCAATCATTTAGTTTTTCGGTCGCCTTCAAAGCCTCTTACTGTCTTGACGATCAGAAATTATGAAGAAAGTGTGAATTTTGGCAGCTCATGCCACTTTAAAGAATTTGACAAAATTTTATTGAGAACATAGGCCAAATATATGTATCACTAGTTAAAACAAATTGAAGTTACATGTGCTGGTTTTAATTTTTCTTCATTAGTTCACCTTATGCCTTATCATCTGTGGGAAATTTTAATAAGTGGGTCTGCTGATTTAAGCACTGATCAAATCACATATATTTTTCATTCCGTTCATGAATATATCATTTCAACAGATCGCTTCACAAATGAATAGAATAGTTCATGATACGGTTGACAAATTATTTAAAGTGGCATGAGCTGCCAAAATGTTGACATTTTGACGTTAAAACAGAACGTTGCAATTATTGGCTATTTTTCTCAAGACGTATAATTCAGAAGCTTTTTAGTGCTTCTAGACTCGAAAATGTACAATAAAGAAGGGTTTTGAACTAACTTTCGCTTAGAATAAGTGAATGGTCGTCCCGGTTATTTCAATTTTGTTTACTTTTCGAACACATTTTCGGTTCGTACAGGCCACATACTGTACTGTCGCAACGATCAGAAATTAAGAAAAAAGTGTGAATTTTGGCAGCTCATGCGACTTTAAGGAATTTGTTTGTTAGCTTGTTTTTTTAGTTTATATTGCTCCAGGACTTAAACTCAAATGAGAAACATTGTTTTCCAAATACTTTATTTGTTTGTATTTGTTTTATATCATGTTGAGGAGAAACCCTCGTAGCATTTGGTTGAGGATTAATCCTCTCTAAATAAGTAAAGAATTAAGTTAAGTGGCATGAAGTTTAAAATTTGCATAGATTTTTTCATAAAAGATTTGAAGCTCATGACTGATTTTGAATTGTGGAAAATCCAAACTGTCTATGGCCAAAATAGTGTGCCAAATATAAAAAAAAAATATTAAAAAACCGAGAACATCCTTTCGTTTTTGGCCTGAGTTAGTTAAAGCACTTCCTTTAAAACATACAATCGAGAAACTACCATGGTTAACAAGGTTCTTATTTATACTTTGCTAGGAAAATAACCAATTTCAAAATTCTTAATTTTTGGCAGCTGCCTCAAAATAAGGAGAAATACTCAATTCAGTCTCATAAAAACTGAACTGCAGTTAATGTAGTAGGGAAATATTCAATATCTGGCAAGTAAAATACTCAATTCCACTTTAAAGTAACTCAATACTTTAAGGTTACGGCCTCAACAATTTGGACTTCTCTGAAACCCTGATGCCACTTAGAAGAAGCAATAAATAATTTTTTTTCTATTATCTTTTTCAGAACAAACCGGTTTCAAAAATGGAGACTTCAGAAGGTGGTGACGGAAATGAATCAAAAGACAAGAAAGATAACTCTGAGCAAAATACGGTCGTGGAAAACGGAGACGGGGAAAAGGTTCAGTGATATTAGCCCGCCTGAAAACCCTAGTGGCTTCTATATCCGGAAAACGACAGCAAAATAGACAGACGTCGGGTCTGCAATGCGAAATGCCTTTTCACAGAAGACTTTTGAAAGACAAGAGTTTTAAGGAGAGATTCAATTAATTATCTGTATATTTGGACATTTATGCAGTGTGAGCATTCAAAATTGAAATATTTGTTCGTTGGCTTACCATGCTAAAAAAAGTGGTTATTTTCCTGGAAGGCTGCTATTAAAGTGATTTTGTCTTAAAACTTTCCTTAGGGTAGGTAATGTGAGAAAGTTGTATTTTATTTTTGCCTGCAAATATTTCCTTGTAATTGAATCCGAAATGCATTTTTCAACTGAGATTTCTCAGACCAAAAAAAAAAAAAATTTCACTTGTTTGCTGTGAGTGAAAGAGTTTCCAGGTACTCGCCAAAGGTGGGGGGTTTCATCCCCCCCCCCTCCCCACAAAAACTAGTAACGCCTCCATATATGTGAAATAATCAACTGAGATTTGTATAAATGTAGATGTATTTGGGTTATCATAGCCCTGTTACATTTTGATTCCAAACAAAAAGAGTGCTAGTGTAGGCCCCACACCATTCCAATGTTTTACAAGATCGCTTCAACATTTCACTAGGGACTTAGCTTAGTGGGTGGGGCAATAGTCGCACTGGGTTTGAATCCCCCTCAGTTTAAAGCAACTTTTTGTTGTGAAAATCTGAGTGCCATATGTAGAAATGTAACCATGTAAGTTACAGGCAAAATACCAAGTTTCCTCCTGGACTAGACCTGTTAATGAATACGGCAATATTAAAGTGAAACGCTGTGTAAAACATCAATCAAAAATCACATGATAAACAGTAAAACATCAATCCACAATCAAAATATCATGCAACTTTTATTTACACAACTCCTCCGTTTTGATATAGATATAATACATGTATATCATGTTTTACTTACATCGTCAGTCAGGAAGAGCCACACATTTTGCCACCATTATATCAGTAGGGCTCTATGGATTCCGTTGTGATGTCAAATCATTGAAGCCTATGAACAAGTATGAGTTTGTCGAATTGGGTTGGGGTCGTGTGCACAAAATGTTGGGGAAGCCCTCTAGAAAAGCCAATTGACTAGGGAAATCCTTAGCCATGAAGCTCTGGATCAAGTGATATGTTGTCGTTGTAAGAGGAGACTTTGAAATCTGACAAATTTTTTACACTGTATTTTACAAAGAGGGATTTAATAGATTAACAACGAAATTTGACGAAATCAAAGGGTACAATGAAAAGGTGAATGTTTCAAAGGTATGATAGGCGGTAAAAGCTAAAAAACAAGAGAGATTAATGATAGTTTTAAACTTTATATCAAAAATCTGAATAGCGACATATTTCAATTTAAAGTTGTAACTAGTCACTTTAATGCATGTATATTACATTTATTGCGAATATTCTAAAATGTAATGCTCGGTTGCTTGCAATTTTTGTATTGACGTAGTTTTGTGCCAAAAAAAGTCATTTTCATAGGCAGCTTATGTCCGATATTTTTCAGTCTTTGCATTTCAAAAGATTGGGAAATCTTATAAAATAGAAGTTGAGAAGCTAAGGGTAAACGGTCAAAAGTCTGATTACCTCCCCTGGAAACTGCCATATAGGGGAAATAATCTCCGGTGCAATGTCAAACATAATCAAGCCATCTTTAAAGTGGCATGAGCTGTCAAAAAAATAATTGTAGAAAACAATGGTCTAACCAGCTGGGATCGGTGACGTTCAGTCCTCATGCTTTAATTTGAAGA
The DNA here is from genome assembly GCA_963971465.1 of Lepidochitona cinerea. Lineage (NCBI taxonomy): Eukaryota > Metazoa > Mollusca > Polyplacophora > Chitonida > Tonicellidae > Lepidochitona > Lepidochitona cinerea. Next base: position 47,647,940 of record OZ020553.1, read on the forward strand.
ACATTTTGGCAGCTCATGCCACTTTAAGATGTGCAATATTACTTATTATTAGTTCTAGTCTGGCAACGATACTCAAGGCTGTAGAAGTAAAATAATGTTGAGTACGACATAAAACATCAACCCACTCCCCTCACTCTCCCCGTCTCAAGCAAAAGAATTTCTGAAAATGAACTGTGAACAATTTTATTTTGCTGTATTAAATAGTGCTTGACCCCTTGGCTATTAAATCAAGCAATTAAAACATTTTTTGTGACATTTACATTTCATCAGTGAGACTTGTCTCAATAGCTTAAAGTGGCATTAGCTGCCAAAATTCAAACTTTTTTCATAATTTCTGATCGTCGTTGGAATGAGGAAAATCCATACAGTATGTGGCCTGTACAAACCGAAAACGTGTTCGAAGAGTAAACAAAATTTTAATAACCGGGACGACCATTCATTCATTCTAAGCCAAAGTTAGTTCATTTTTGAGACTAGAATCACTACAAAGCTTCGTAATTATACGTCTTCAGAAAAATAGCCAATAATTTCAACATTCTGTTTTAACGTCAAAATATTAACATTTTGGCAGCTCATGCCACTTTAACTTATCAAAATTTGGGACTTTTATCAACACTTTGGACAGTGTCGAGGAAATAAATCAGTGAGACTTGGAACACCCCTGAAATCACCATGTGGACCGTGTATCATGTATCAATAATTGCGGTGCCTCAGTGGGTTAGAGTGACCGTCCTTCAGTCCCACACGACTTTCCGTTGATGCCGTGTGAGTTCGAATCACACTCAGACCAAAATATGAATTTTGAAAATTTCTGAGTGTTTTTTTCACTCAGTCGCCGTATGTGCTAGAGTTGCCAGGTAGTCGCCGAAGGTCGGGGGTTTCCTCCATATAAGTGAAATATTCTTGAGTGCGGCGTAAAACATCAATCAATCAATCAAATTGCACAGGCACAGTCATTAGGCAGCACCTTGTTAAAACTTTACCACATTCAATGTTTCCAAGAATACTTCAGGTGTTTTTTTTTTTCAATTTTGTATGTATTAATCTATTTGAGGTAAAAGTGTCTCATTATTGTTTGGTCTGTTGCTATGATACCGAAGGCTAGGCAAAATAAGGTTTTGCTATACATTCCTTGTTTTCTGTGCTAAAGAGGAAATATGATTAATAAACAATATTAAAAACATTTATGGGGTTTTAGTCCGTTTTGTAACAACAGGATGGGTGTGAGGTTAAAGAAAATATAATTTTCAGACTTCATTGATAGATTGTTTATGATCTTTCTGACTTGGAAGTTTGGGCAATTTCACATTGAAATAGATCGTACATGTATCTTCTTGAAAAGGTACATCTTTCTGCCTCTAAGAGGTTAGCTCAACTTGACAGAATAGATCTTTCTGATTTGAATGTGCAGATCTTTCTGCCTTGAATGTGTTGATCTTTCTGCCTTGGATGTGTAGATCTTTCTGCCTTGAATGTGTAGATCTTTCTGCCTTGAATGTGTAGATCTTTCTGTCTTGGATTTGTAGATATTTCTGCCTTGAATGTGTAGATCTTTCTGCCTTGAATGTGTAGATCTTTCTGCCTTGGATGTGTAGATCTTTCTACCTTTAGTGTGTAGATCTTTCTACCTTAAGTGTGTAGATCTTTCTACCTTGAATGTGTAGATCTTTCTGTCTTGAATGTGTAGATATTTCTGCCTAGGACGTGTTGATCTTTCTGCCTTGAATATGTAGATCTTTCTGCCTTGAATATGTAGATCTTTCTGTCTTGGATGTGTAGATCTTTCTGTCTTGAATGTGTAGATCTTTCTGCCTTGAATGTGTAGATCTTTCTGCCTTGAATGTGTAGATCTTTCTGCCTTGAATGTGCAGATCTTTCTGTCTTGAATGTGTAGATCTTTCTGCCTTGAATGTGTAGATCTTTCTGCCTTGAATGTGTAGATCTTTCTGCCTTGAATGTGTAGATCTTTCTACCTTTAATGTGTAGATCTTTCTACCTTTAGTGTGTAGATCTTTCTACCTTGAATGTGTAGATCTTTCTGCCTTGGATGTGTAGATCTTTCTACCTTTAGTGTGTAGATCTTTCTGCCTTGAATGTGTAGATCTTTCTGCCTTGAATGTGTAGATCTTTCTGCCTTGGATGTGTAGATCTTTCTGCCTTGAATGTGTAGATCTTTCTACCTTGAATGTGTAGATCTTTCTGCCTTGGATGTGTAGATCTTTCTGCCTTGGATGTGTAGATCTTTCTGCCTTGAATGTGTAGATCTTTCTACCTTTAGTGTGTAGATCTTTCTACCTTAAGTGTGTAGATCTTTCTACCTTGAATGTGTAGATCTTTCTACCTTTAGTGTGTAGATCTTTCTACCTTAAGTGTGTAGATCTTTCTACCTTGAATGTGTAGATCTTTCTGCCTTGAATGTGTAGATCTTTCTGCCTTGAATGTGCAGATCTTTCTGTCTTGAATGTGTAGATCTTTCTGTCTTGAATGTGTAGATCTTTCTGCCTTGGATGTGTAGATCTTTCTGTCTTGAATGTGTAGATCTTTCTGCCTTGAATGTGTAGATCTTTCTGCCTTGAATGTGTAGATCTTTCTGCCTTGAATGTGTAGATCTTTCTGCCTTGAATGTGTAGATCTTTCTGCCTTGAATGTGTAGATCTTTCTGCCTTGAATGTGCAGATCTTTCTGTCTTGAATGTGTAGATCTTTCTGTCTTGAATGTGTAGATCTTTCTGCCTTGGATGTGTAGATCTTTCTGTCTTGAATGTGTAGATCTTTCTGCCTTGGATGTGTAGATCTTTCTGTCTTGAATGTGTAGATCTTTCTGCCTTGAATGTGTAGATCTTTCTGCCTTGAATGTGTAGATCTTTCTGCCTTGAATGTGTAGATCTTTCTGCCTTGGATGTGTAGATCTTTCTACCTTTAATATGTAGATCTTTCTGCCTTGAATGTGTCGATCGTTCTACCTTTAGTGTGTAGATCTTTCTACCTTAAGTGTGTAGATCTTTCTACCTTGAATGTGTAGATCTTTCTGCCTTGGATGTGTAGATCTTTCTACCTTTAATGTGTAGATCTTTCTGCCTTGAATGTGTCGATCGTTCTACCTTTAGTGTGTAGATCTTTCTACCTTAAGTGTGTAGATCTTTCTACCTTGAATGTGTAGATATTTCTGCCTTGAATGTGTTGATCTTTCTGCCTTGAATATGTAGATCTTTCTGCCTTGAATGTGCAGATCTTTCTGTCTTGAATGTGTAGATCTTTCTGTCTTGAATGTGTAGATCTTTCTGTCTTGAATGTGTAGATCTTTCTGCCTTGAATGTGTAGATCTTTCTGCCTTGAATGTGTAGATCTTTCTGCCTTGAATGTGCAGATCTTTCTGTCTTGAATGTGTAGATCTTTCTGTCTTGAATGTGTAGATCTTTCTACCTTGAATGTGTAGATATTTCTGTCTTGAATGTGTAGATCTTTCTACCTTGAATGTGTAGATATTTCTGTCTTGAATGTGTAGATCTTTCTGTCTTGAATGTGTAGATCTTTCTACCTTTAATGTGTAGATCTTTCTGCCTTGAATGTGTCGATCGTTCTACCTTTAGTGTGTAGATCTTTCTACCTTAAGTGTGTAGATCTTTCTACCTTGAATGTGTAGATATTTCTGCCTTGAATGTGTTGATCTTTCTGCCTTGAATATGTAGATCTTTCTGCCTTGAATGTGCAGATCTTTCTGTCTTGAATGTGTAGATCTTTCTGTCTTGAATGTGTAGATCTTTCTGTCTTGAATGTGTAGATCTTTCTGCCTTGAATGTGTAGATCTTTCTGCCTTGAATGTGTAGATCTTTCTGCCTTGAATGTGCAGATCTTTCTGTCTTGAATGTGTAGATCTTTCTGTCTTGAATGTGTAGATCTTTCTACCTTGAATGTGTAGATATTTCTGTCTTGAATGTGTAGATCTTTCTACCTTGAATGTGTAGATCTTTCTGTCTTGAATGTGTAGATCTTTCTGTCTTGAATGTGTAGATCTTTCTGCCTTGAATGTGTAGATCTTTCTGCCTTGAATGTGTAGATCTTTCTGCCTTGAATGTGCAGATCTTTCTGTCTTGAATGTGTAGATCTTTCTGTCTTGAATGTGTAGATCTTTCTACCTTGAATGTGTAGATATTTCTGTCTTGAATGTGTAGATCTTTCTACCTTGAATGTGTAGATATTTCTGTCTTGAATGTGTAGATCTTTCTGTCTTGAATGTGTAGATCTTTCTACCTTGAATGTGTAGATCTTTCTGCCTTGAATATGTAGATCTTTCTGCCTTGAATGTGCAGATCTTTCTGTCTTGAATGTGTAGATCTTTCTGTCTTGAATGTGTAGATCTTTCTGTCTTGAATGTGTAGATCTTTCTGCCTTGAATGTGTAGATCTTTCTGCCTTGAATGTGTAGATCTTTCTGCCTTGAATGTGCAGATCTTTCTGTCTTGAATGTGTAGATCTTTCTGTCTTGAATGTGTAGATCTTTCTGCCTTGGATGTGTAGATCTTTCTGCCTTGGATGTGTAGATCTTTCTGCCTTGAATGTGCAGATCTTTCTGTCTTGAATGTGTAGATCTTTCTGTCTTGAATGTGTAGATCTTTCTGCCTTGAATGTGTAGATCTTTCTGCCTTGAATGTGCAGATCTTTCTGTCTTGAATGTGCAGATCTTTCTGTCTTGAATGTGTAGATCTTTCTGTCTTGAATGTGTAGATCTTTCTGCCTTGGATGTGTAGATCTTTCTGCCTTGGATGTGTAGATCTTTCTGCCTTGGATGTGTAGATCTTTCTGCCTTGAATGTGTAGATCTTTGTGCCTTTAATGTGTAGATCTTTCTGTCTTGAATGTGTAGATCTTTCTGCCTTGAATGTGTAGATCTTTGTGCCTTTAATGTGTAGATCTTTCTACCTTGAATGTGTAGATCTTTCTGCCTTGAATGTGCAGATCTTTCTGTCTTGAATGTGTAGATCTTTCTGTCTTGAATGTGTAGATCTTTCTGCCTTGGATGTGTAGATCTTTCTGCCTTGGATGTGTAGATCTTTCTGCCTTGGATGTGTAGATCTTTCTGCCTTGGATGTGTAGATCTTTCTGCCTTGGATGTGTAGATCTTTCTGCCTTGAATGTGTAGATCTTTGTGCCTTTAATGTGTAGATCTTTCTGTCTTGAATGTGTAGATCTTTCTGCCTTGAATGTGTAGATCTTTGTGCCTTTAATGTGTAGATCTTTCTGTCTTGAATGTGTAGATCTTTCTACCTTGGATGTGTAGATCTTTCTGTCTTGAATGTGTAGATCTTTCTGCCTTGGATGTGTAGATCTTTCTGCCTTGGATGTGTAGATCTTTCTGCCTTGGATGTGTAGATCTTTCTGCCTTGGATGTGTAGATCTTTCTGCCTTGAATGTGTAGATCTTTGTGCCTTTAATGTGTAGATCTTTCTGTCTTGAATGTGTAGATCTTTCTGCCTTGAATGTGTAGATCTTTGTGCCTTTAATGTGTAGATCTTTCTACCTTGAATGTGTAGATCTTTCTGCCTTGAATGTGCAGATCTTTCTGTCTTGAATGTGTAGATCTTTCTGTCTTGAATGTGTAGATCTTTCTGCCTTGGATGTGTAGATCTTTCTGCCTTGGATGTGTAGATCTTTCTGCCTTGGATGTGTAGATCTTTCTGCCTTGAATGTGTAGATCTTTCTGCCTTGGATGTGTAGATCTTTATGCCTTGGATGTGTAGATCTTTCTACCTTTAATGTGTTGATCTTTCTGCCTTGAATATGTAGGTCTTTCTACCTTTAATGTGTAGATCTTTCTGCCTTGAATGTGTCGATCGTTCTACCTTTAGTGTGTAGATCTTTCTACCTTAAGTGTGTAGATCTTTCTTGAATGTGTACATCTTTCTGCCTTGAATGTGTAGATCTTTCTGCCTTGAATGTGTAGATCTTTCTACCTTTAGTGTGTAGATCTTTCTACCTTAAGTGTGTAGATCTTTCTACCTTGAATGTGTAGATCTTTCTGCCTTGAATGTGTACATCTTTCTGCCTTGAATGTGTAGATCTTTCTGCCTTGAATGTGTAGATCTTTCTACCTTTAGTGTGTAGATCTTTCTACCTTAAGTGTGTAGATCTTTCTACCTTTAGTGTGTAGATCTTTCTACCTTTAGTGTGTAGATCTTTCTACCTTTAGTGTGTAGATCTTTCTACCTTAAGTGTGTAGATCTTTCTACCTTGAATGTGTAGATCTTTCTACCTTGAATGTGTAGATCTTTCTGCCTTGGATGTGTAGATCTTTCTACCTTTAATGTGTAGATCTTTCTGCCTTGAATGTGTAGATCTACCTTTAGTGTGTAGATCTTTCTACCTTTAGTGTGTAGATCTTTCTACCTTAAGTGTGTAGATCTTTCTACCTTGAATGTGTAGATCTTTCTGCCTTGGATGTGTAGATCTTTCTGTCTTGAATGTGTAGATCTTTCTGTCTTGAATGTGTAGATCTTTCTGTCTTGGATGTGTAGATCTTTCTGTCTTGAATGTGTAGATCTTTCTGCCTTGAATGTGTAGATCGTTTTGTCTAAAAAGGGTAAATTTTTATGCAGTTAATGTGTAGATATTTATGTCTAAAATGGGTAGATCTATCTGCCTAAAAAGGGTAGATCTATATGCCTAAAAAAGATAGGTCTTTCCACCTGGAATGTCTAGATCTTTCTACGTAAACAAGGTAGATCTTTCTACCTTTAAATATGTAAATCTTTCTGCCTAAAAAAGGTAGATCTTTCCGCCTGGAATGTCTAGATCTTTCTACGTAAACAAGGTAGATCTTTCTGTCTTGAATGCCTGAATGTGTAGATCTATTGCATAAAAAGGGTAGATATTGCTGCCTTGAATGTGTAGACCTTTATGCCTAAAGAGTAGGTCTTTCTGCTTAAAAAATGTGGATGTGTAGATCTTTATGGCTAAAACAGTAGATCTTTATGCCTATAAAGGGCAAGTGAAGATCTTTCTGCCTTGGATGTACAAATCTTTCCGCCTGGAATGTCTAGATCTTTCTACCTAAACAGGGGAGATCTTTCCGGCCTGGAAAAGGCAGATCTTTCAGCTTAAAAACTAGGGTAGCCAGTATTTTCAACATTCTGTTTTAACGGCAAAATATGAACCTTTTGGTGCAATCTTACTAAAAGTAGATCTTTCTTCCCGATGGAAGTGTAGATATTATCACATAGCTTGGATGTATATATCTTGGAATTGTAGATCTGAGTTTGATTCATTTTTCTACCTTCTCGGTCTACGCTTTCAAGGACTGATCTAAACATTTGAGGCATAAATCTCTACACTTACAAACTCACTTTGAACTGTAGAGATCTACACTGCCAAGAGCAAAAGATATATTTCCAATCCATCCTTAAAATCCTACTTCAAAGATATTATGCTATGTGGGATGGTTGCCAGTTACCAACGGAAGGTCGTGGGTTTCCTCCGGGCATAGAGCCCGGTTTCCTCCCACAATAAAACTGGCAACGCCGCCATATAAGTGAAATAATCTTGAGCACGGCGTAAAACACCAAACAATCAATCAATCAATCAAAGCTATTATGAGGGTATTATATGATATTATCATTATGGATGAGAAGTCTTTTTATAATACATATGCAATCAAACGCCAACAACACTTATTTCAAGTTTAACTTTAAACAAGCACAATAATTTATTTCAATATTCACAATTATTAGAAAAGAAAGCCCTGCAACGACAGGAGCGAAGCAAACGACTCCGTGGTGACGTCAGATTAGAACGCTACACATCATCGAACTGATGTCACTCTTCCTGATACCCGGATTGTTTCAAAAGTTTAGATCTCACCTTAAAAGTGCACATCTTCCATGGAAGTACAAATTTTCTCCCTTGGAAGTGTAGATCTTTATGCGTCTGAAGTGTAGATCTATATGCGTCTGAAGTGTAGATCTATATGCGTCTGAAGTGTAGATCTTTATGCGTCTGAAGTGTAGATCTTTATGTGTCTGAAGTGTAGATCTTTATGCCTAGGAAATGTAGATCTTTATGCATAGGAAGTGTAGATCTTTATGACTAAGAAGTGTAGATCTTTATGTTTTGGAAGTGTAGATCTTTATGCTTAGGAAGTGTAGATCCTTATACCTTGGAAGTGTAGATCTTTATACCCAGAAAGTGTAGATCTTTATGCCTTGGAAGTGCAGATCTTTATGTCTAGGATGTGCAGATCTTTTTACCTAGAAAGTGTAGATCTTTCTGCCAAGGAAGTGTAGATCTCTATGCCTTGGAAATATAAATCTTTATACTTAGGAAATGACCTTTATGCATAGGAACTGTAGATTTTTATGCCTTGGAATTGTAGATCTTTATGCCTAGGAAGAGTAGATCTTTATGCCTTGGAAATTTAGATATTTATACTTAAGGAAGTGTAGATCTTTATGTCTTTGAATTGTAAACCTTTATTCTTAGAAAGTGCAGATCTTTTTACCTAGAAAATGTAGATCTTTATGCATAGGAAGTGTAGACCTTTATGCCTAGAACGTGTAGATCTTTATGGTTTGGAAGTGTAGATCTTTATGCCTATTAAGTGTAGATCTTTATGTATAGGAAGTGTGGATTGTTTTACCTAGAACATGTAGATCTTTATGTCTATGAAGTGTAGATCTTTATGCTTAGGGAATGTAGATCTTTATGACTAAGAAGTGTAGATCTTTATGTTTTGGAAGTGTAGATCTTTATGACTAAGAAGTGTAGATATTTATGTTTTGGAAGTGTAGATCTTTATGCTTAGGAAGTGTAGATCTTTATACCTAGGAAGTGTAGATCATACTAGATCTTTATACCTTGTAAGTGTTGATCTTTATACCTAGGAAATATAGATATTTACGCCTTGTAAGTGTAGATATTTATGCCATGGAATTGTAGATATTTATGTCTATGAAGTGTAAATCTATCTGCATTGAAAGTGTAGTTCACATGCTTAGGAAGTGAATATCTTTAAGCGTTGCAAATGTAGATCTTCATGTCTTGGCAGTATAGATCTTTATGTCTAGGAAGTGCAGATCTTTATGTTTTGGAAGTGTAGATCTTTATACTTAGTAAGTGTAGATCTTTATACCTAGGAAGTGAAGATATTTATGTGTAAGAAGTGTAGATGACTGATGTTTATGTTTAGCAAGTGTACATCTTTATGCCTATAAAGTATATATCTTAATGCATTTGAGGTCTAGACCTTTGTGCCTTGGAAGTGTTGATCTTTATGTCTAGGAAAGGAAGTGTAGATCTTCATGTCTAGAAAGTGTAGATCTTTATGTCTAAGAAGTGTAGATCTTTATGTCTAGAAAGTGTAAATCTTTCTGCCTTGGATGTGTTGATCTTATTTTTTTTTAAAAATAGATCTTTTTGTCTAAAAAGGATAAATCTGTCTGCATTATATAGATATTTATACATTAGGAAGTGTAGATCTTTATGTCTTTGAGTTGTAAACCTTTATTCTTAGAAAGTGCAGATCTTTTTACCTAGAAAATGTAGATCTTTATGCATAGAAAGTGTAGATCTTTATGCCTAGAACGTGTAGATCTTTATGGTTTGGAAGTGTAGATCTTTTATCCTAGGAAGTATAGATCTTTATTTATAGGAAGTGTACATCGTTATGCCCAGGAAGTGTAGATCTTTATGTCTAGAAATTTTAGATCTTTATGTCTAAAAAGTGTAGATCTTATGTATAGGAAGTGTAGATCGTTTTACCTAGAACATGTAGATCTTTATATTTTGGAAGTGTATATCTTTATGCCTAAGGAATGTAGATCTTTATGACTAAGAAGTGTAGATATTTATGCTTTTGAAGTGTAGATCTTTATGCTTAGGAAGTGTAGATCTTTATACCTAGGAAGTGTAGATCTTTGTCTAGGAAGTGTAGATCTTTATACGGAGGAGGTGTAGATCTTTATACCTTGTAAGTATTGACCTTTATGCCTTGGAAATATAGATATTTACGCCTAGGAAGTTTAAATCTTTAAGCCTTGGGAATGTAGATCTTTATGTCTATGAAGTGTAAATCTATCTGGATTGAAAGTGTAGTTCACATGCTTAGGAAGTGAATATCTTTAAGCGTTGCAAATGTAGATCTTTATGTCTTGGAAGTGTAGACCTCTATATCTAGGAAGTGCAGATCTTTATGTTTTGGAAGTGTAGATCTGTATACTTAGGTAGTGTGGATCTTTATGCAGCGGGAGTAAAGATCTTTATGTCTAGGAAGTGTAGATCTATGTTTTGGAAGTGTAGATCTTTATGCCTAGTAAGTGTAGATCTTTATACCTAGGAAGTGTAGATCTTTATGTCTAAGAAGTGTAGATGACTGATGTTTATGTTTAGGAAGTGTACATCTTTATGCCAATAAAGTATATATCTTAATGCATTTGAGGTCTAGACCTTTGTGCCTTGGAAGTGTTGATCTTTATGTCTAGAAAGTGTTGATCTTTATGTCTAGGAAGTGTAGATCTTTATGTCTAGAAAGTGTAGATCTTTATGTCTAAGAAGTGTAGATCTTTATGTCTAGAAAGTGTAGGTCTTTCTGTCTTGGATGTGTTGATCTTACCTTTTAAAAAGAATAGATCTTTTTGTCTAAAAAGGGTTAATCTTTCTGCATTATATAGATATTTATACTTAAGGAAGTGTAGATCTTTATGTCTTTGAATTGTAAACCTTTATTCTTAGAAAGTGCAGATCTTTTTACCTAGAAAATGTAGATCTTTATGCATAGAAAGTGTAGATCTTTATGCCTGGAACGTGTAGATCTTTATGGTTTGAAAGTGTAGATCTTTATGCCTAGGAAGTGTAGATCTTTATGTATAGGAAGTGTACATCGTTATGCTTAGCAAGTGAAGATCTTTATCCCCAGGAAGTGTAGATCTTTATGCGTCTGAAGTGTAGATCTTTATGCCTAGGAAATGTAGATCTTTATGCTTAGGAAGTGTAGATCTTTATGACTAAGAAGTGTAGATCTTTATGTTTTGGAAGTGTAGATCGTTATGCTTAGGAAGTATAGATCTTTATACCTAGGAAGTGTAGTTCTTTATATGGAGGAAGTGTAGATGTCTATGCTTAGGAAGTGTACATGTTTATGCTTAGGAAGTGTAGATCTTTATACGTAAGAAGTGTAGATCTTTATACCTAGGAAGTGTAGATCTTTATACGTAGGAAGTGTAGATGTTTATACCTAGGAATTGTAGATCTTTATACGTAGGAAGTGTAGATGTTTATGCTTAGGAAGTGTAGATGTTTATGCTTAGGAAGTGTTGATCTTTATACGTAGGAAGTGTAGATCTTTATACCTAGGAAGTGTAGATCTTTATACGTAAGAAGTGTAGATCTTTATACCTAGGAAGTGTAGATCTTTATACGTAGGAAGTGTAGATGTTTATGCTTAGGAAGTGTAGATGTTTATGCTTAGGAAGTGTTGATCTTTATACGTAGGAAGTGTAGATGTTTATTTTTTGGAAGTGTAGATCTTTATGCTTAGGAAGTGTAGATCTTTATACCTAGGAAGTGTAGATCTTTATACCTAGGAAGTGTAGATCTTTATACGTAGGAAGTGTAGATGTTTATGCTTAGGAAGTGTAGATCTTTATGCCTTGGAAGTGTATATCTTTATGCTTAGGAAGTGTAGATATTTATGTCTAGGATGTGCAGATCTTTTTACCTAGAAAGTGTAGATCTTTATGCATAGGAAGTGTAGATCTTTATGTCTAGGAAGTATAGATCTTTATGTCTAGGAAGTATAGATCTTTATGCATAGGAAGTGTAGATCTTTCTGCCAATGAAGTGTAGATCTCTTTGCCTTGAAAATATAAATCTTTATACTTAGGAAATGATCTTTATGCATAGGAAGTGTAGATCTATATGCCTAGGAAGTGTAGATCTTTATGTCTTTGAATTGTAAACCTTTATTCTTAGAAAGTGCAGATCTTTTTACCTAGAAAATGTAGATCTTTATGCATAGGAAGTGTAGACCTTTATGCCTAGAACGTGTAGATCTTTATGGTTTGGAAGTATAGATCTTTATGCCTATTAAGTGTAGATCTTTATGTATAGAAAGTGTACATCGTTATGCCCAGGAAGTGTAGATCTTTATGCTTTGAAATTTTAGATCTTTATGTCTAGAAAGTGTAGATCTTTATGCATAGGAAGTGTAGATCTTATGTATAGGAAGTGTGGATCGTTTTACGTAGAACATGTAGATCTTTATGCCTATGAAGTGTAGATCTTTATATTTTGAAAGTGTATATCTTTTACTTTATGCCTAGGGAATGTAGATCTTTATGCCTAGGGAATGTAGATCTTTATGACTAAGAAGTGTAGATCTTTATGTTTTGGAAGTGTAGATCTTTATGACTAAGAAGTGTAGATATTTTTGTTTTGGAAGTGTAGATGTTTATGCTTAAGAAGTGTAGATCTTTATACGTAGGAAGTGTAGATCTTTATACCTAGGCAATATAGATATTTACGCCTTGTAAGTGTAGATATTTATTCCATGGAATTGTAGATTTTTATGTCTATGAAGTGTAAATCTATCTGCATTGAAAGTGTAGGTCACATGCTTAGGAAGTGAATATCTTTAAGCGTTGCAAATATAGATCTTTATGTCTTGGCAGGAAGTGCAGATCTTTATGTTTTGGAAGTGTAGATCTTTATACTTAGGAAGTGTGGATCTTTATACCTAGGAAGTGTAGATCGTAATACCTAGGAAGTGTAGATCTTCATGCCTAGGGACTGTAGAGCTTTATGACTAAGAAGTGTAGATCTTTATGTTTTGGAAGTGTAAATCTTTATCCCCAGGATGTGTAGATCTTTATGCGTCTGAAGTGTAGATCTTTATGCCTAGGAAATGTATATCTTTATGCTTAGGAAGTGTAGATCTTTATGACTAAGAAGTGTAGATCTTTATGTTTTGGAAGTGTAGATCTTTATGCTTAGGAAGTATAGATCTTTATACCTAGGAAGTGTAGATCTCTATACGTAGGAAGTGTAGATGTTTATGCTTAGGAAGTGTACATGTTTATGCTTAGGAAGTGTAGATCTTTATACGTAAGAAGTGTAGATCTTTATACCTAGGAAGTGTAGATCTTTATACGTAGGAAGTGTAGATGTTTATGCTTAGGAAGTGTTGATCTTTATACGTAGGGAGTGTAGATGTTTATGGTTTGGAAGTGTAGATCTTTATGCTTAGGAAGTGTAGATCTTTATACCTAGGAAGTGTAGATCTTTATACGTAGGAAGTGTAGATGTTTATGCTTAGGAAGTGTAGATCTTTATGCCTTGAAAGTGTATATGTTTATGCTTAGGAAGTGTAGATCTTTATGTCTAGGATGTGCAGATCTTTTTACCTAGAAAGTGTAGATCTTTATGCATAGGAAGTGTAGATATTTATGTCTAGGAAGTATAGATCTTTATGTCTAGGAAGTATAGATCTTTATGCATAGGAAGTGTAGATCTTTCTGCCAAGGAAGTGAAGATGTCTTTGCCTTGGAAATATAAATCTTTATACTTAGGAAATGATCTTTATGCATAGGAAGTGTAGATCTTTATGCCTAGGAAATGTAGATCTTTATGCCTTGGAAGTGTAGATCTTTATGCCTTGGAAATTTAGATATTTATACTTAAGGAAGTGTAGATCTTTATGTCTTTGAATTGTAAACCTTTATTCTTAGAAAGTGCAGATCTTTTTACCTAGAAAATGTAGATCTTTATGCCTAGAACGTGTAGATCTTTATGGTTTGGAAGTATAGATCTTTATGCCTATTAAGTGTAGATCTTTATGTATAGGAAGTCACGTGTACATCGTTATGCCCAGGAAGTGTAGATCTTTATGCTTTGGAATTTTAGATCTTTATGTCTAGAAAGTGTAGATCTTTATGCATAGGAAGTGTAGATCTTATGTATAGGAAGTGTGGATCGTTTTACCTAGAACATGTAGATCTTTATGCCTATGAAGTGTAGATCTTTATATTTTGGAAGTGTATATCTTTATGCCTAGGGAATGTAGATGTTTATGACTAAGAAGTGTAGATCTTTATGTTTTGGAAGTGTAGATCTTTATGTTTTGGAAGTGTAGATCTTGATGTTTTGGAAGTGTAGATCTTTATGACTAAGAAGTGTAGATATTTATGTTTTGGAAGTGTAGATGTTTATGCTTAGGAAGTGTAGATCTTTATACGTAGGAAGTGTAGATCTTTATACCTCGGAAATATAGATATTTACGCCTTGTAAGTGTAGATATTTATGCCATGGAATTGTAGATTTTTATGTCTATGAAGTGTAAATCTATCTGCATTGAAAGTGTAGGTCACATGCTTAGGAAGTGAATATCTTTAAGCGTTGCAAATGTAGATCTTTATGTCTTGGCGGGAAGTGCAGATCTTTATGTTTTGGAAGTGTAGATCTTTATACTTAGGAAGTGTGATCTTTATACCTAGGAAGTGTAGATCTTTATACCTAGGAAGTGTAGATCTTTATGCCTAGAGAATGTAGATCTTTATGACTAAGAAGTGTAGATCTTTATATTTTGGAAGTGTATATCTTTATGCCTAGGGAATGTAGATCTTTATGGCTAAGAAGTGTAGATCTTTATGTTTTGGAAGTGTAGATCTTTATGACTAAGAAGTGTAGATATTTATGTTTTGGAAGTGTAGATCTTTATACATAGGAAGTGTAGATCTTTATACATAGGAAGTGTAGATCTTCATGCCTAGGAAGTGTAGATCTTTATACCTAGGAAGTGTAGATCTTCATGTCTAGGAAGTGTAGATCTTTATGCTTAGGAAGTGTAGATCTTTATACGTAGGGAGTGTAGATATTTATACCTTGTAAGTGTTGACCTCTATGCCTAGGAAATATAGATATTTACGCCTTGTAAGTGCAGATCTCTTTATGCATAGAAAGTGTAGATCTTTATGCCTAGAACGTGCAGATCTTTATGGTTTGCAAGTGTATATCTTTATGTATAGGAAGTGTACATCGCCCCCATCGTTTTTGTGACCCAATTTAAACATGTGCAATTTTCTGCATCACCATAAAACGCAGGTAAGATTTACAGCTTAAAAATTGATACTCTAAGGTTGATTGTTCGTTACAATTTCATGTTGTTTTTTTGTTTTCTCCTCCTTTAATATGGCTTTAAAGCATACTTTAGATTTTGTCGTTCTGCCTAGAAAGTGAGGCTTCGGTGATAGCCCCTCAGTCCCACACAGACCTTTCATCGCTGCAGCGTGGGTTCGAATCACACTCAGACCAAATAAAAATTGAAAAATTTCTGAGTAGATTTTTCACTCGTCGCCGTATGTGGAAGAGTTGCCAGGTACTCGCCGAAGGTCAGGGATTTCGTCCGGGCAATGAGCCCGATTTCCTCCTCCATAAACCTGGCAACGCCGCTATATAAGTGAAATAATCGTGAGTGTGGCGTAAAACATCAATTAATCAATTGAAAGTATTCATTATTTGAAATGGAAGGCATTTCCGCCGTTGACATAATGCAAACCTGAAGTACAAAAAAGCAGGTCGTTTCTTTAAAGTTGCATGAGCTGCCAGCCTGCCAAAATGTTAATATTTTGACAGTATGTTGAAATTATTGGCTATTTTTCTCAAGACGTATAATTCAGAAGCTTTTTAGTGCTTCTAGTCTCTAAAATGTACGATTAAGTATTGTTTTGAACTAACTTTGACTTAGAATGAATGAATGGTCGTCCCGGTTATTTAAATTTTGTTTACTTTTCGAACACGTTTTCGGTTCGTACAGGCCACATACTGTATTGGATTTTCGTCATTCCTACGCCAGTCATTTAGTTTATCGATGGCCTTCAATGCCTTTTACTGCCGTGACGATCAGAATTTTATGAAAAAAGTGTGAATTTTGGCAGCTCATGCCACTTTAAGTGAAGCGTTTTTGATTGACAGGTGAAAATGTTTAATTGATAGGCCCTATCGATTGGGAATCTCTTGTACATGATCGTTTCGTTCTCATCTGGAGTAAAAAAACCCGTACAATTGTATGTTTAAATACCGTAGCATGTGTCTATTATGGACGTTAAATATCAATAATACCATAAAAAATCTCCATGTAATGACAATAACGCTCTAGTCACTGGCCACATGTTATATGGCGGTTGATTCTCACGAATTGTCGCCAGTCAAGCCGACCGACGCCTAAATTTACTTTTGGGGACATCTGAAAAACAGTTGCATCATGCCCGGGCTTTTCATCGCGCTTATTATCGCACCTATTTTTATGCTCAAACCTGGTGTACTCGCCATGGACAAAACTGAGAAAAAACACGTCGACATTGTTCGGGATATGCGATTTCTCATCTCTGTCAATGATACCTGGGCTGGACCGTAAGTGACTTTAATACCTTGGTTCTTTTTGTGTATGTCCGAAGTAGGTTTTATTGTGGTGTACCCTGCGCCGTCTGTCCGTCCATGTGTCTGTCTGTCCATGTCTCTGTCCCGGTTTCCCTTCGTCTTTATAACTTGAAGAGTTTTTATCAGATCTTTACAATTCTTTCACAGCATACATGTAGGCTCTATACCTTCTAGGGAAGATTTTTAAGCCTGAAAAGGGTAGATCTTTAAGCCTGAAAAGGGTAGAACTGTCTTGAATGCATTGATATTTGTGTCTAAAAATGCTAGATCTTTCTACCTTATGTGTACATTTTCTGCCGTGTGTTGACCTTTATGCCTAAAGTGGGTAGATATATTATTTCTGCATTGAATGTGTAAATTTGTATACCTTGATTGTAAAAGTTAGAATCTTTCTGCTTAAAAATAATAGATTTTTATGCTTTGATAGTGTAGATCTTTCTACCTCTAATGTGTAGATCTTTCTACCTCTAATGTGTAGATCTTTCTACCTCTAATGTGTACACCTTTCTACTTTAATGTGTAGATCTTTCTACCGTTAATGTGTAGATCTTTATACTGTTAATGTGTAGATCTTTCTACCTTTAATGTGTAGATCTTTCTACCTTTAATGCGTAGATAATTCTACCTTAAATGCGTAGGTCTTTCTACCTTTAATGCGTAGATCTTTCTACCTTTAATATGTAGGTCTTTCTAAGTTTATTGTGTAGATCTTTCTACCTTTAATGCGTAGATCGTTCTACCTTTAATGTGTGGATCTTTCTACCTTTAATGTGTAGATCTTTCTACCTTTAATGTGTAGATCTTTCTACCTTTAATGTGTAGATCTTTCTATCTTTAATGTGTAGATCTTTCTACCTTAAATGTGTAGATCTTTCTACCTTTAATGCGTGGATCTTTCTACCTTTAATGCGTAGATCTTTCTACGTTTAATGTGTAGATCTTTCTGCATTGAATGTGTAGATCTTTCTACCTTGAATGTGTAGATCTTTCTACCTTTAATGCGTAGATCTTTCTACCCTTAATAGGGTAGATCTTTTTACCTTGAATGTGTATATCTTTTTACCTTTAATGTGTAGGTCTTTCTACCTTTAATGTGTATATCTTTTTACCTTTAATGTGTAGGTCTTTCTACCTTTAATGCGTAGATCTTTCTACGTTTAATGTGTAGATCTTTCTACCTTTAATGCGTATATCTTTTTACCTTTAATGTGTAGGTCTTTCTACCTTTAATGTGTATATCTTTCTACCTTTAACGTGTAGATCTTTATGCCTTTAATGTGTAGGTCTTTCTACCTTTTTTTGTGTAGATTGTTATGCCTTGAATGTGTAGATCTTTCTACCTTGGATGTGTAGATATTCTACCTTTAATGTGTAGATCTTTCTACCTTTAATGTGTAGGTCTTTCTACCTATACTTTGTAGGTCTTTCTACCTTTAATGTGTAGATCTTTCTACGCTTAATGTGTAGATCTTTCTACCTTTAATGTGTATGTCTTTCTACCTTTTTTTGTGTAGATTGTTATGCCTTGAATGTGTAGATCTTTCTACCTTGGATGTGTAGATCTTTCTGCCTTTAATGTGTAGATCTTTCTACCTTTAATGTGTAGATCTTTCTGCCTTTAATGTGTAGATCTTTATGCCTTTAATGTGTAGATCTTTCTACCTTTAATGTGTAGATCTTTCTACCTTTAATGTGTAGGTCTTTCTACCTATACTTTGTAGGTCTTTCTACCTTTAATGTGTAGATCTTTCTACGCTTAATGTGTAGATCTTTCTACCTTTAATGTGTATGTCTTTCTACCTTTTTTGTGTAGATTGTTATGCCTTGAATGTGTAGATGTTTCTACCTTTAACGTGTAGATCTTTATGCCTTTAATGTGTAGATCTTTCTACCTTGGATGTGTAGATCTTTATGCCTTTAATGTGTAGATCTTTCTACCTTTAATGTGTAGGTCTTTCTACCTTTAATGTGTAGATCTTTATGCCTTTAATGTGTAGATCTTTCTACCTTTAATGTGTAGGTCTTTCTACCTTTTTTTGTGTAGATTGTTATGCCTTGAATGTGTAGATCTTTTTACCTTTAATGTGTAGATCTTTATGCCTTTAATGTGTAGATCTTTTTACCTTTAATGTGTAGGTCTTTCTACCTTTAATGTGTAGATCTTTCTACCTTTAATGCGTATATCTTTTTACCTTTAATGTGTAGGTCTTTCTACCTTTAATGTGTATATCTTTCTACCTTTAACGTGTAGATCTTTATGCCTTTAATGTGTAGATCTTTCTACCTTTAATGTGTAGGTCTTTTTACCTTTAATGTGTATGTCTTTCTACCTTTTTTTGTGTAGATTGTTATGCCTTGAATGTGTAGATCTTTCTACCTTGGATGTGTAGATCTTTCTGCCTTTAATGTGTAGATCTTTCTGCCTTTAATGTGTAGATCTTTCTGCCTTTAATGTGTAGATCTTTATGCCTTTAATGTGTAGATCTTTCTACCTTTAATGTGTAGATCTTTCTACCTTTAATGTGTAGGTCTTTCTACCTATACTTTGTAGGTCTTTCTACCTTTAATGTGTAGATCTTTCTACGCTTAATGTGTAGATCTTTCTACCTTTAATGTGTAGGTCTTTCTACCTTTAATGTGTAGATCTTTCTACGCTTAATGTGTAGATCTTTCTACCTTAAATGTGTAGGTCTTTCTACCTTTTTTGTGTAGATTGTTATGCCTTGAATGTGTAGATCTTTCTACCTTGGATGTTTAGATCTTTCTGCCTTTAATGTGTAGATCTTTCTACCTTTAATGCGTAGATTTTTCTACCTTTCATGCGGAGATCGTTCTACCTTTAATGCGTAGATCTTTCTACCTTTAATGCGTAGATCTTTCTACCTTTAATGCGTAGATCTTTCTACCTTTAATGCGTAGATTTTTCTACCTTTAATGTGTAGATATTCTACCTTTAATGCGGAGATCTTTCTACCTTTAATGTGTAGATATTCTACTTTTAATGAGTAGATCTTTTTACCTTTGTGTAGATCTGTCTACCGCTAATGTGTAGATCTTTCTACCTTTAATGTGTAGATCTTTCTACCTTTAATGTGTAGATCTTTCTACCTTTTTTGTGTAGATCTTTCTACCTTTAATGTGTAGATCTGTCTACCTTAAATGTGCAGATCTTTATGCCTTGAATGTGTAGACCTTTCTACCTTTTTTGTGTAGATCTTTCTACCTTGAATGTGTAGATCTGTCTACCTTTAATGTGTAGATCTTTCTGCATTGAATGTGTAGACCTTTCTACCTTTAATGTGTAGATCTGTCTACCTTTAATGTGTAGATCTTTCTGCATTGAATGTGTAGACCTTTCTACCTTTAATGTGTAGATCTTTATGCCTTGAATGTGAAGATCTTTCTGCATTGAATGTGTAGACCTTTCTACCTTTAATGTGTAGATCTTTATGCCTTGAATGTGAAGATCTTTCTGCATTGAATGTGTAGATCTTTCTACCTTGAATGTGTAGATCTTTATGCCTTTAATGTGTAGATCTTTATACCTTTAATGTGTAGGTCTTTCTACTTTGAATGTGTAGATCTTTCAACCTTGAATGCGTAGATCTTTCTATCTGTAATGCGTAGATCTTTCTACCTTTTATGTGTAGGTCTTTCTACCTTGAATGCGTAGATCTTTCTACCTTTAATGCGTAGATCTTTCTACCTTTAATGCGTAGATCTTTCTACCTTTGTTGCGTAGATCTTTCTACCTTTGTTGCGTAGATCTTTCTACCTTTGTTGCGTAGATCTTTCTACCTTTGTTGCGTAGATCTTTCTACCTTTGTTGCGTAGATCTTTCTACCTTTGTTGCGTAGATCTTTCTACCTTTGTTGCGTAGATCTTTCTACCTTTGTTGCGTAGATCTTTCTACCTTTAATGCGTAGACCTTGTGTGTTGCAAGGCATTGCACTCGGGGCGCCACGAGGACACATTGGAATGTGTGCTGCAAGGCATTGCACTCGGGGCTCCACAAGGACACATTGGAATGTGTGCTGCAAGGCATTGCACTCGGGGCTCCACAAGGACACATTGGAATGTGTGTTTGAAGGCATTGCACTCGGGGCGTCACGAGGACACATTTAAATGTGTGCTGCAAGGCATTGCACTCGGGGCTCCAGGAGGACACATTGGAATGTGTGCTGCAAGGCATTGCACTCGGGGCGTCATGAGGACACATTGGAATGTGTGCTGCAAGGCATTGCACTCGGGGCACCACGAGGACACATTGGAATGTGTGCTGCAAGGCATTGCACTTTGAGCGCCACCAGGACACATTGGAATGTGTGGTGCAAGGCATTGCACTCGGGCACCACAAGGACACATTGGAATGTGTGCTGCAAGGCATTGCACTCGGGGCACCACGAGGACACATTGAATGTGTGTTGCAAGGCGTTCCAATTTGTCCTTGTGGCACCCCGAGTGCAACGCCTTGCAACACACATTCCAATGTGTCCTCGTGACGCCCCGAGTGCAATGTTTGTTTCAAGGCATTGCACTCAGGGCGCCACAAGGACACATTGAATGTGTGTTGCAAGGCGTTCCAATTTGTCCTTGTGGCGCTCGAGTGCAATGTTTGTTTCAAGGCATTGCACTCGGGGCGCCACAAGGACACATTGGAATGCGTGTTGCAAGGCATTGCACTCGGAGCACCACGAGGACACATTGGTTTGTGTTGCAAGGCATTGCACTCGGGGCACCACGAGGACACATTGGAATGTGTGCTGCAAGGCAGTGCACTTGGAGCACAACGAGGACACATTGGAATGTGTGCTGCAAGGCATTGCACTCGGGGCGTCACGATGACACATTGGAATGTGCGTTGCAAGGCGTTCCAATGTGTCCTTGTGGCGCCCCAAGTGCAACGCTTTGCAGCACACATTCCAAAATTCCACTCGGGGCGCCACGAGGACACATTGGAATGTGTGCTGCAAGGCGTTGCACTCGGGGTGCCACGAGGACACATTGGAATGTGTGTTGCAAGGGGTTTCAATGTGTCCTTGTGGCGCCCCGAGTGCAATGTTTGTTTCAACGCATTGCACTCGGGGCACCATGAGGACACATCGGAATGTGTGATGCAAGGCATTGCACTCGGGACGTCACAAGGTTTTATTGATTGTTTGGTGTTTTACGCTGCGCTCAAGATTATTTCACTTATATGGCGGCGTTGCCAGTTTTATTGTGGGAGGAAACCGGGCTCTGTGCCCGGAGGAAACCCACGACCTTCCGCTGGTAACTGGCAACCATCGCACATAGGTCGTTCAAGTGAAAACCCAGTCAGAAAATTTTCCAATTTTTGGACTGAGTGGGATTTGAACCCGCGACCCATTGGTGCAAGGCTGTTTGGATTTAGTGTCAAACGCTCTACCTACTGAGCCACGGAGGCCCCCGACGTCACGAGGACACATCGGAATGTGTGTTGCAAGACGTTGCACTTGGGGCGCCACGAGGACACATTGGAATGTGTGCTGCAAGGCATTGCACTCGGGGCTCCACAAGGACACATTGGAATGTGTGCTGCAAGGCATTGCACTCGGGGCTCCACAAGGACACATTGGAATGTGTGTTTGAAGGCATTGCACTCGGGGCGTCACGAGGACACATTTAAATGTGTGCTGCAAGGCATTGCACTCGGGGCTCCAGGAGGACACATTGGAATGTGTGCTGCAAGGCATTGCACTCGGGGCGTCATGAGGACACATTGGAATGTGTGCTGCAAGGCATTGCACTCGGGGCACCACGAGGACACATTGGAATGTGTGCTGCAAGGCATTGCACTTTGAGCGCCACCAGGACACATTGGAATGTGTGGTGCAAGGCATTGCACTCGGGCACCACAAGGACACATTGGAATGTGTGCTGCAAGGCATTGCACTCGGGGCACCACGAGGACACATTGAATGTGTGTTGCAAGGCGTTCCAATTTGTCCTTGTGGCACCCCGAGTGCAACGCCTTGCAACACACATTCCAATGTGTCCTCGTGACGCCCCGAGTGCAATGTTTGTTTCAAGGCATTGCACTCAGGGCGCCACAAGGACACATTGAATGTGTGTTGCAAGGCGTTCCAATTTGTCCTTGTGGCGCTCGAGTGCAATGTTTGTTTCAAGGCATTGCACTCGGGGCGCCACAAGGACACATTGGAATGCGTGTTGCAAGGCATTGCACTCGGAGCACCACGAGGACACATTGGTTTGTGTTGCAAGGCATTGCACTCGGGGCACCACGAGGACACATTGGAATGTGTGCTGCAAGGCAGTGCACTTGGAGCACAACGAGGACACATTGGAATGTGTGCTGCAAGGCATTGCACTCGGGGCGTCACGATGACACATTGGAATGTGCGTTGCAAGGCGTTCCAATGTGTCCTTGTGGCGCCCCAAGTGCAACGCTTTGCAGCACACATTCCAAAATTCCACTCGGGGCGCCACGAGGACACATTGGAATGTGTGCTGCAAGGCGTTGCACTCGGGGTGCCACGAGGACACATTGGAATGTGTGTTGCAAGGGGTTTCAATGTGTCCTTGTGGCGCCCCGAGTGCAATGTTTGTTTCAACGCATTGCACTCGGGGCACCATGAGGACACATCGGAATGTGTGATGCAAGGCATTGCACTCGGGACGTCACAAGGTTTTATTGATTGTTTGGTGTTTTACGCTGCGCTCAAGATTATTTCACTTATATGGCGGCGTTGCCAGTTTTATTGTGGGAGGAAACCGGGCTCTGTGCCCGGAGGAAACCCACGACCTTCCGCTGGTAACTGGCAACCATCGCACATAGGTCGTTCAAGTGAAAACCCAGTCAGAAAATTTTCCAATTTTTGGACTGAGTGGGATTTGAACCCGCGACCCATTGGTGCAAGGCTGTTTGGATTTAGTGTCAAACGCTCTACCTACTGAGCCACGGAGGCCCCCGACGTCACGAGGACACATCGGAATGTGTGTTGCAAGACGTTGCACTTGGGGCGCCACGAGGACACATTGGTGGTACAACATTGAGTAATATCATGGATGACATTTTATGCACAAAAAATTCCTTGCATAGGACATAGAAATAACTCATTTAATTTTAATACAGGTTTGTACTTAAATAAACATGTATTAACATCAAGAAAATATACATACTTTTGTTTAGAAATGGTTGCTTAGCGACAGTAGCCACACCTCCGATTCCTCCAAACAAGTTATTTAACGAGAGTATAGATGTGCAAGTTGGCAACTGCGACCATGGCCCACTGACATATATCGTATCGGAATCTGCTCAAAGAAACTCCAAATATGTAAGTAATCATTGAACAAGCTTAAATACGGTTTATGTGAGATAACCCGGTTTCGGCGAAAAGGTCTCGTAGAATTGTTACAGGCATCAATTGTAGGCTAAAGAGAAAAAAATATTTAATTGTTAAATTGTAACTTATTTCAAGATTCATTGATTGGAATTTTATGCTGCAATCAGGATTATTTTACGTACATGGTGGCTTCACCAGGTGTAGCCAGGTGAGAAAACAGGAATCTTTGCCTATAGAAACTCCGGTTAGGTTAGGAGTCATTAAAATCACGCCATAACATAAATTTAGAACTGCTACTAAGATTTTATGCATTTTGAAAATGCCTGTCAGTGTCAAAAGCACTTATTCCTGCTCAATGACCAATTTTAAAATTGCACCTTTTACATGGAACTCCAAAATAATAAATAATGAAAATCAAACTTGAAAAAAATAATTCTATCCATTATGTTTTTTTTACATTCAGACTGTAACGGTTACGTTTTATTCATCGGTTATCGAAGATGCTTCACCTCCTACTTGTAGCATAGGATGGAACGCCTCTTACAGAATCCCGGAAACCTACGACCCCAAGGAAAGTTTACTACCCGGGTGTTTTCTCAAGGATTCTCGAGAGGGTTATCATATGACTTATTATTGGTTTCACTTGCTATCTTGGAATCTGCAATAAATATTTGACTTTTTCGGACAGAAAATTGTTATTGGTCATATTTAGCAGTTGTGTCTTAAAATATCTCCATAGTGACATGTATTAGGAAAAATTGGACAGGAGCAGACCTAAAGATTGATTGATTGATGTTTTACGCCGCGCTTAATATTATTTCACTTATATGGCGGCGTTGCCAGTATTATTGTGGGATGAAACCAGGCTCTATGCCCTGAGGAAACCCACGACCTTCCGTTGGTAACTGGCAACCATCCCACCTAGGTCGTTCGAGTGAAAACCCAGTCAGAACATTTTCCTTTTTTTTTTTTTTGACTGAGTGGGATTCGAACCCTCGACCCACTGGTGGAAGGCTGTTCGGATTGAACGTCCAGCGCTCTACCTACTGAGTCACGGAGCCCCCCCCCCCCCCCCCCCAGACTTAAAGAATACTACATTAGTATTAGTTTGCAAAACTAGAAGGTTTTCTCCCCCCCCCCCCATATTCTTAAATACATGTACAAAACTTAATAAATTAAGCTAGAAAAATACCGGTATATCAGAAATTGTCTGATGTACGTCTCAGACAAGCAGCCAGCAAAGTTAACGAAAGAATGAACAGAAGACAAGTCTTTATCAACTACAAAAAGTTATCACCAATGAGCTATAAAAATGCCTACCAGTCTCGTCTACCAATTCTGGAGATATCTGGCAGTCTGACGGGAAACAAACAATGAAAATAACATCAGCACTGAAGGTTAACGGAAGTACAGATAGATGCACAGTCAACAAATCTTGACTGATTACAAAAGTACCGACCAATAAGCTGTAATTAAATTTCTCATAAAATTCTGCCCAGCAGTTCAAGTGATATCTTGCAGACAAGCAACGAAAAAAGAAGATATCAGAAGTGGGGGCTAAAGAACAAAACTTGCACCAATGGGCTATACATAAAATGTTGACTGGAAATATCTAACATTGAACAGACTGGAGGCGAAAGAACGAATCGACATACAGACACCAAAACGTGACCAATTATAAACGTCCCCCAACCAATAAGATATTAATAAAATTTTATAAAATTCTGACCAGTAGTTCAAGGGGCGGTTTCTCAAAACATTTACGCCCGTTGTAACTTTGCATCTGGTTGTAATGTAATGTTGAAGGTATCTGTTGCCATGACAGTTACGCCTCGCATTGGTTTTGATTGATTGTTTGGTGTTTTACGCCGCGCTCAAGATTATTTCACTCCTATGAAGGCAGTTTTATTGTGGGAGGAAACCAGGCTCTATGCTCGGAGGAAACCCAGGACCTTCCGGTGGTAACTGGCAACCATCCCACATAGGTCGTTTTAGTGAAAACCCAGTCAGAAACGCATTGGTTTTGAGAAACAGCCCCTAAGAGATACATTGCAGAAATTCATATCTGAATTGGAGGCTAACGGATGGACGCACACACATCAAAGCTTGATCAATTATACAGTTTTCCACCAATAAGCTATTAATAAAATTCTAACCAGTGGTTCGAGAGATATCTTGTAGACAACCAACAACCAATGAAAATATCCGAATTGGAAGCTATATGGAAGAATAGGTGACACACATTGAAACCCAATCAATTACAGAGGACCCCACCAATAAGCTATACAAAATTTCATAAAATGTCGGGCCTCGGTTCTGGAGATATGTTGCAGACAATCCCTTGTTGCCGGAGACCGGACAGCACAAGTACAGTATGTTACCCCAATATGCATGTATGTTGAAGGAGACAAAATACATGTGCATGTAATAATAAGATTGATTGGTGTTTTACGTCACACAATATTTTTTATATTGAGGCAGTCAAAACTTTTTGTTCTGAGATGGGTTCCACTCTGGGTTACGTTGATGGGTCCAACCCGACTCCTATCCTGGGATAG
The DNA here is from genome assembly GCA_963971465.1 of Lepidochitona cinerea. Classification (NCBI taxonomy): domain Eukaryota; kingdom Metazoa; phylum Mollusca; class Polyplacophora; order Chitonida; family Tonicellidae; genus Lepidochitona; species Lepidochitona cinerea. The sequence continues at coordinate 47,674,239 of OZ020553.1, forward strand.
GTCTGCTTGAAAATAGGTCTCAACCCCCTACTCCTATCCTGGGATAGGTCTGCATGAAACTAGGTCTCAACCCCCTACTCCTATCCTGGGATAGGTCTGCTTGAAACTAGGTCTCAACCCCCTACTCCTATCCCGCTTGAAAATAGGTCTCACCCCCCTACTCCTATCCTGGGATAGGTCTGCTTGAAAATAGGTCTCACCCCCCTACTCCTATCCTGGGATAGGTCTGCTTGAAAATAGGTCTCACCCCCTACTCCTATCCTGGGATAGGTCTGCATGAAACTAGGTCTCAACCCCCTACTCCTATCCTGGGATAGGTCTGCTTGAAACTAGGTCTCAACCCCCTACTCCTATCCTGGGATAGGTCTGCTTGAAAATAGGTCTCAACCCCCAACTCCTATCCTGGGATAGGTCTGCTTGAAACTAGGTCTCAACCCCCTACTCCTATCCTGGGATAGGTCTGCTTGAAACTAGGTCTCAACCCCCTACTCCTATCTCGCTTGAAACTAGGTCTCAACCCCCTACTCCTATCCTGGGATAGGTCTGCTTGAAAATAGGTCTCAACCCCCAACTCCTATCCTGGGATAGGTCTGCTTGAAACTAGGTCTCAACCCCCTACTCCTATCCTGGGATAGGTCTGCTTGAAACTAGGTCTCAACCCCCTACTCCTATCTCGCTTGAAAATAGGTCTCACCCCCCTACTCCTATCCTGGGATAGGTCTGCTTGAAAATAGGTCTCACCCCCTACTCCTATCCTGGGATAGGTCTGCTTGAAAATAGGTCTCACCCCCCAACTCCTATCCTGGGATAGGTCTGCTTGAAAATAGGTCTCACCCCCCTACTCCTATCCTGGGATAGGTCTGCTTGAAAATAGGTCTCACCCCCCAACTCCTATCCTGGGATAGGTCTGCTTGAAAATAGGTCTCACCCCCCTACTCCTATCCTGGGATAGGTCTGCTTGAAAATAGGTCTCAACCCCCAACTCCTATCCTGGGATAGGTCTGCTTGAAAATAGGTCTCAACCCCCTACTCCTATCCTGGGATAGGTCTGCTTGAAAATAGGTCTCAACCCCCAACTCCTATCCTGGGATAGGTCTGCTTGAAAATAGGTCCCAACCCCCTACTCCTATCCTGGGATAGGTCTGCTTGAAAATAGGTCCCTACCCCCTAATCCTATCCTGGGATAGGTCTGCTTGAAAATAGGTCCCTACCCCCTACTCCTATCCTTGGATAGGTCTGCTTGAAAATAGGTCTCAACCCCCTACTCCTATCCTGGGATAGGTCTGCTTGAAAATAGGTCTCAACCCCCTACTCCTATCCTGGGATACATGTAGGTCTGCTTGAAAATAGGTCTCAACCCCCTACTCCTATCCTGGGATAGGTCTGCTTGAAAATAGGTCTCAACCCCCTACTCCTATCCTGGGATACATGTAGGTCTGCTTGAAAATAGGTCTCAACCCCCTACTCCTATCCTGGGATACATGTAGGTCTGCTTGAAAATAGGTCTCAACCCCCTACTCCTATCCTGGGATAGATCTGCTTGAAAATAGGTCCCTACCCCCTACTCCTATCCTGGGATAGGTCTCAAACTACAGTTGGTATCGAGACTGTTACAATAATGATTATCTATCTATAAGCAGGCAGAAATGTATGACCCTGCTTGGAAATTCAGTTACATGTACACAAATTAAATTTAAAAAGGTCCCAGAGGGAACTTCTTTCACAAGAATGACTTTGGGAACCAGTTGCTTTTCCTTGTACAAACCCATACAACGGGTCTTCTTACCACAAATACATTTATTTACTTTTTTATGTCTTGCACTGCACTCAAGATTGTTCCACTTATATAGCTGCGCTGCCAGGTTTAGTGGGGAGGAAACCAAACTTGCTGCCTGGAGGAAACCGAACTCACTGCCAGGAGGAAACCCGACCTTCCGTGGATACTTAGTCAACTCTTCCACATTGGGACCACATATATAAATGTAGGATTGATTGCTTGAAGTTTTACACCGATTTCAAGATTATATCACTTGTATGGTGGCATAGCCAGGTTTATTGGGGGAGGAAACCAGACTTTTCCTGAAAGAAACCCAGTTGCGACCATCAACAAGTGCCTGGCAACTCTTCCAAATAGAGCGTTAGAGTGAAAAATCCCCTTAGGAATTTCTCAATTTTTATTTTGACTGAGTGAGATTGGAACCCACGGCTCATCAACGGAAGGGCTGTGTCAGACTACTGACTGAGCCTGCGAACCCAAAACAAAAATACACGCCAATACAATGTCATCAAAATGTTTTTAAACTTAATGAAAAATAGCCACAAGTTTAGACCTTCAATGGCTTTGAGCATTTTTAAATGCAAAAAATCTTGCAAATATTTTGCCTGCCCATACACTATGTGAATCTAAACAGAACATAATCATTGACCTGACATCCAAAAATGTCTAGCCCATATTAAATAGCGATGAAATTAAATTATGGAATGAAGTGTGGCGGCAGAAGTTATCTCCCGCTATTTCACAAATTCAATAGGGCTTTTTTTCAGGATTTCGCCACATGATCAAGAAAGTTTTGATGATGCAGTCGTTTCATTTGACGCTTTGCATTCCACAACATGAGAACCAAACGTCAATTTCTATTGAATATTGCACAACCAGTGATAACGCTGTGGTTTGATTCTCGACACTTAAGTACGCTATGCGAAGTTACATGTCTTATGTCACGGAACATCTTAGTTTTTGACAGCTTTCACTTGCAGTTGGAATTCACGAATACTTACGCTCTTTATGCAAAGTTATCTCCCCTGTTTAACATTTTCACAGAGCATCACATTGTTTGTAGTCGTCGACAACACTCACTTGGAATTCAGGAGATACCAATGCAAAGTTACCTCCCCTACCTCACAGTTTCTTAGAAACCTCCTTTCATTGGTTGTTCCAGATCAGGTGACTGATTGACAGTTTTTGGTTGCCAATGCAAAGTTACCTCCCCTACCTTACAGTTTCACATAAACCTCTTTTCATTGGTTGTTCCAGATCAGGTGACTGATTGACAGTTTTTAGCTGAAGAATGAGGCCCAAATTCCTTTCACAAATCAATTGGTCGAAGCCGACACGAACCTTCAGTCAGCTGCAGACGTAGACTCGCCCGGTTTTCTCGTGGATTTCACTGGCATCTTCTCTCCAAATGCTTCCAGTTCCTGCTCCAATGACATCATATCTTTAGCCATGTCATTTTGCCATTCATCGATGGCCTGAAATACATCATCACCATTGTTTTTATGAACCTCGGCAGCCGGCTACAAAATAATAATATAAGTAAGTTACTTACGTAAGTTAATCTGGCAATAGTAACTACCATCATATAGTATATATCAAGTGAAGTTACTAAAAACACTCTTACTAACAATTAAACATCCACCCGTATCAGCTTTTGAGGTTTTTTTTTCACAATTAATTGAAAGTTTTATTAACTCAAAAATATAGGCACAACAGTTTTTAAAGGGATGCATGAGAACTCTCGGACTGGGAGTATTGTGGGATTGCTTTAGCCATGCTTGCTGACCTAGTGAGAAGGAACATTGTACAAGCGATTGATTGATTGATTGATCTTTTTCCTTGCACTTAAGATTATTTCACTTGAATGATGGCAGCGTTGCGAAGTTAACAGGAGAAAAAAAACAATAATTTTCGGAAAGCTTTTGTTTGGAGTGAGCGTGATTCTAACTTGTGAACAATCCATGGAAGGCGTATGCCTGATCTGAGGAGATCTGAGGACAGAACTACCCAAAATACAGCCAAACGTTTCTGTGAGCAATGACTTTTGTAACACGTGGATCTGTCAAGCTGGGATTACCTAACCTTACAACTATTTGATCTGGTCATGTGGTGCACCGTGCTGGCAGAAAAGTAGAATTGGGAGCGGGAGTAACGTGACCATTCCACAAATTTCCTGTCACCGGCGTTGTCATTGCTCATGTGAGGAGCCTTTATCGTTCGAATTTGACGCTCATTTATGAAGTTTTAGAACAGAAAACGTCAATCGAACTGATAACGTCCTGAAAAAACGTCATCTGTCACCGGATATCGCAAAATCTCTCGGTAAACTACCAGGCCCTATTCCTACCCTAAATAATCCTGTAGCAAGGGGAAGGCATTGTTGTTACATAGCTGTTTTCCAGCATTGACGAATTTGCTCAATATAAAAACAAAATATAATCTTTGAAAAGACTTACCACTGATTCCTTGGCAGCCAATTTGTTAAACATTCCCGCGTAAACATTTTTCTCTTTTTTTCTGAACTCTGTCAATTTCTGTGTCGCAAGATTCAACAGTTTTTTAGCCGCCTGGTTATTGGGAGCCACAGACAAAACTGCATTGAAATCATCAATGGATAATTCATAAAGCTTTTTGTTCAGCCGTGCCTGAAAGTGGGAGAAAAAGTAAACTCGTTAATATTAAACATTAAAGGCTAACTAGGCTAGCCCTGAAAATGTAGAAAACTGTTTACATAAAAGAATCAGATGCAGCAGTCTCTGATTGATTGATTGTTTGGTGTTTTACGCCGCACTCAAGATTATTTCACTTACATGGCGGTGTTGCCAGTTTTATTGTGGGAGGAAACCGGGATCTTTGCCTTGAGGAAACCCACGACCTTTCGTTGGTAACTGGCAACCATCCCACATAGGTCGTTCGAGTGAAAACCCAGTCAGAAAATTTTTTTGGCCTGAGTGGGATTCGAACCCGCGACCCATTGGTGGAAGGCTGTTCGAATTGACAGCAGTCTTTGAAAGTCTGCTGTTGGAGCCCAGAGTGTTTTGTCTGGATTTATACACTGGAATTATTTTGGTAATCGGCGATAAGTGATGGTGAGTGTGAATGTCTGGTAGAGGTAAATGTCTGATTGGGTGGATGTCTGGTAGAGGTATATGTATGGTGGGGATGGATGTTTGGTAGAGGTAAATGTCTGGTGGGAGTGGATGTCTGGTAGAGGTAAATGTCTGATGGGGGGGATGTCTGGTAGAGGTTAATGTCTGGTGGGGGTGGATGTCTGGTAGAGGTTAATGTCTGGTGGGGGTGGAAGTCTGGTAGAGGTAAATGTCTGGTGGGGGTGGATGTCTGGTGGGGGGTTAATGTCTGGCGTGGTTGATATCTGACGGGGGTTAATGTCTGGTGGGGGTGGATGTCTGGTGGAGGTGGATGTCTGGCAGGGGTTAATGTCTGGTGGGGGTGGATATCTGACGGGGTGGTGGTGTCTGACGGGGGTCAATGTCTGGCGGGGGTTAATGTCTAGCGGGGGTGGATGTCTGGCAGGGGTTAATGTCTGACAGGGGTTAATGTCTGGCAGGGGTTAATGTCTGGCAGGGGGTTAATATCTGGCAGGGGTTAATGTCTGGCAGGGGTTAATGTCTGCCTGGTGGAGGTGGATGTCTCTTAGAGGTTAATGTCTGGCTGGGGTGGATGTCTGTTAGAGGTTAATGTCTGATGGAGGTAGATGTCTGGTAGAGGGTAATGTCTGGTGGGGTATATGTCTGGTGTGGGTGGATGTCTGGTGGGGTGGATGTCTGGTAGAGGTAAATGTCTGGTGGGGTATATGTCTGGTGGGGGTTAATGTCTGGCGGGGATTTATGTCTAGCGGGGGTGGATGTCTGTTAGAGGTTAATGTCTGGTGGAGGTAGATGTCTGGTAGAGGTAAATGTCTGATTGGGTGGATGTCTGGTGAGGTAAATGTCTGGCGGGGGTGGATGTCTGTTAGAGGTTAATGTTTGGTGGAGGTAGATGTCTGGTAGAGGTAAATGTCTGTTGGAGGTGAATGTCTGGTGGGGGTGGATGTCTTGTAGAGGGTAATGTCTGGTGGGGTGGATGTCTGGTAGAGGAACATGTCTGGTGGGGTATATGTTTGGTGGAAGTGGATGTCTGGTGGGGTGGATGTCTGGTAAGGGTGGATGTCTGGTAAGGGTGGATGTCTGATGGAGGTGAGAGTCTGGTGGAGGTGTAAGTCTGGTGGAGGTGTAAGTCTGGTGGAGGTGTAAGTCTGGTGGAGGTGGATGTCTGGTGGGTGAATGTTTGGAGGAGGTAAATGTCTGGAGGAGATGGATTTCTGATAGGGGTGAATGTCCGGTGGGTGAACGTCTGGTGGGTGTGAACGTCTGGTGGAGGTGAACGTCTGGTGGGTGGATGTCTGGTGGGGGTGGATGTCTGGTACGGCGGATGTTTGTTGGGGGGATATCTGGTGGGGTGGATGTGTGGTGGGGTAAATCTCTGACGTGGGTAGATGTCTGATAGAGGTAAATGTCTGGTGGGGTGGATGTCTGGTAGATGTAAATGTCTGGTGGGGTGGATGTCTGGTAAGGGTGGATGTCTGGTAAGGGTGGATGTCTGATGGAGGTGAGAGTCTGGTGGAGGTGTAAGTCTGGTGGAGGTGAATGTCCAGTCGGGTGGATGTCTGGTGGGTGAATGTTTGGAGGAGGTAAATGTCTGGTGAAGGTGAACGTCTGGTGGAGGTGAACGTCTGGAGGAGATGGATTTCTGATAGGGGTGAATGTCCGTGGGTGAATGTCTGGTGGAGGTGAACGTCTGGTGAAGGTGAACGTCTGGTGGAGGTGAACGTCTGGTGAAGGTGAACGTCTGGTGGAGGTGAACGTCTGGTGGGGTGGATGTCTGGTGGGTGAATGTTTGGAGGAGGTAAATGTCTGGTGAAGGTGAACGTCTGGTGGAGGTAAATGTCTGGAGGAGATGGATTTCTGATAGGGGTGAATGTCCGTGGGTGAATGTCTGGTGGAGGTGAACGTCTGGTGAAGGTGAACGTCTGGTGGAGGTGAACGTCTGGTGAAGGTGAACGTCTGGTGGAGGTGAACGTCTGGTGGGGTGGATGTCTGGTAGAGGTAAATGTCTGGTGGGGTGGATGTCTGATTAGTGCTGAAACGAATACCCGAAAATTCGCGAACAAATAGTAAATCGGTAATATTCGAATACTGATTTACTATTCGAATATTTGTCAACTCATTTGGACGCTTACTCATTTTCAACAAATAAAATCCGAATCTGACGCAATTAAACTTACTCACTAGTATTTTAGGAATGAGGAAAATTCAGTGTAGCTCTTTGATATTCCCTGTAAAGGTCAAGATTTTTCAATTCCTTTTCGCTGATTTTATCGACGGCCATGTTTGATACGATGAGGATGTAATTCGGAAGTTTTGACTGCTTCATTTTAGAGATCTGTAGGCTTTTAATGGATATCGCCCACATAAAATAGTTAAACAACTAATTAATACGTAATGAAGTATTTGGCAGGGATGTGTATATTGCGTTGATTTACTGGGAATATATCGGCAAATTTGAGACACGGTCTGTTAAACCGGACATGTGTTTAGAGTTCAGGGGGACGTAACTCTTATCTGACATAGATACAAAGAATCTTATCCAATCAGTAGCCTGCGTTCCATTTTCTTTCGTTCTGCAAAGTGATTTCTAGCAGCCAGAGTTCACGCATGGAATGTTATTAAACTCAAAGTTATGAATTTTCGAGTTTTCTAATAAATTTGTGAATTGTTGGATTTGCAGTGTGAAGCAAATTTGTCAATTATGTGTGACGATTATTTTATTTCAACTTAATTTTCACCAGGTTACTGAGGTAGGTGCAAGGCATGGTAAGCGGCTATAGCGACGGTATACCTCAATCAAATCTCATGTTGGCTGTCAAGACTATTTATAAGTGAATACTCGAATACTATTTAGATAGCAGAACCAAATATTCGAATACCAAAATCAACTATTCGTTTCAGCACTATGTCTGATAGAGGTAAATGTCTGTTGGGGGTGGATGTCTGGTGGGGGTTGATGCCTGGTGTGGGTGAATGTCTGGTGGGATTTATGTCTGGTGGGGGTGGATGTCTGCTGGGGGTGGATGTCTACCGGGGTGGATGTCTGCTGGGGGTGGATGTCTACCGGGGTGGATGTCTGGTGGGGGTGGATGTCTGGTAGAGGTAAATGTCTGGTGAGATGGATGTGTGGTGGGGTGGATGTGTGGTGGGGTGGATGTGTGGTGGGGTGGATGTGTGGTGGGGTGGATGTCTGGTGGGTGAATGTCTGGTGGGTGAATAACTGGTGGGTAAATATCTGGTGGGTGAATGTTTGGAGGAGGTTAATGTCTGGAAGAGATGGATTTCTGTTAGGGGTGAATGTCAGGTGGGTGAATGTCCGGTGGGTGAATGTCCGGTGGGTGAATGTCTGGTGAAGGTGAATGTCTGGTGGAGGTGAACGTCTGGTGGAGGTGAACGTCTGGTGGAGGTGAACGTCTGGTGGAGGTGAATGTCTGGTGGGTGAATATCTGGTGGGTGAATGTTCGGGGGTGAATAATAAGTGGGTGAATGTTCGGTGGAGGTGAATGTTCGGTGGAGGTGAATGTCTGGTGGGTGAATATTCGGTTGGGGTGAATGTCTGGTGGGTTAATATCTGGTGGGTGAATGTTTGGAGGAGGTTAATGTCTGGAGGAGGTTAATGTCTGGAGGAGATGGATTTCTGATAGGGGTGAATGTCCGGTGGGTGAATGTCTGGTGGAGGTGAACGTCTGGTGGAGGTGAACGTCTGGTGGAGGTGAACGTCTGGTGGAGGTGAAAGTCCGGTGGAGGTGAACGTCTGGTGGAGGTACACGTCTCGTGGAGGTGAACGTCTAGTGGAGGTGAAAGTCTAGTGGAGGTGAACGTCTAGTGCAGGTGAACGTCTGGTGGAGGTGACCATGGTGGAGGTGAACGTCTGGTGGAGGTGAACGTCTGGTGGAGGTGAACGTCTGGTGGAGGTGAATGTCTGGTGGAGGTAAATGTTTGGTGGGGGTGAATGTCTGGTGGGGGCGAATGTCTGGTGGAGGTGAATGTCTGGTGGAGGTGAATGTCTCTTTGAGGTGAGTGTCTGGTGAAGGTGAATGTCTGGTGAAGGTAAATATATGTTGGGGGTAGACGTCTGGTGGGGTAGATGTCTGGTGGGGTAAATGTCTGGTGGGATTGATGTATGGTGGGGCAGATGTCTGTTAGAGGATGTCTAGTGGGGTGGATGTCTGGTGGGGTGGATGTCTGGTGGGGTAGATGTCTGATGGGGTAGATGTTAGGTGGGGGTGGATGTCTGGTAGAGGTAAATGCCTGTTTGGAGGTGGATATCTGGCGGGGGGGTGGATGTTAGGTAGCGCGGATGTCTGGTAGAGGTAAATGTCTGGTGGGGGTGGATGTTTGGTGTGGGTGGATGTCTGGTGGGATGGATATTAGGTGGGGGTGGATGTCTGGTAGAGGTAAATGCCTGGTGGGAGGTGGATGTCTGGCGGGGGTGGATGTCAGGTAGGGCGGATGTCTGGTGGGGGGGATATCTGGTGGGGTGGATGTGTGGTAGGGTAAATAGCTGATGTGGGTGGATGTCTGGTAGAGGTAAATGTCTGGTGGGGGTGGATGTTTGGTGGGGGTGGATGTCTGGTAGAGGTAAATGTCTGATGGGGGGTGGTTGTCTGGTAGAGGTAAATGTCTGGTGGGGTGGATGTCTGATTAGTGCTGAAACGAATACCCGAATATTCGCAAACGAATACTAAATCGGTAATATTTGAATACTGATTTACTATTCGAATATTCGTCAACTCATTTGGACGCTTAAAAATTTTCATAAATTAAATTCGAATCTGATGCAATTAAACTTACTCATTAGTATTTTAGGAATGAGGAAAATTCAGTGTAGCTCTTTGATATTACCTGTAAAGGTCAAGATTTTTCAATTCCTTTTCGCTGCGCTGACTTAATTTTATCGACGGCCATGTTTGACATCGATGAGGATGAAATTCGGAATTTTGGACTGCTTCATTTTCGAGATCTGTACGCTTTTAATGGATATCGCCCACATAAAATAGTTAAACAACTAATTACGTAATGAAGTATTTGGCAGGGATGTGTATATGTCGTTGATTTACTGGGAATTTATCGGCAAATTTGAGACACGGCCTGTTAAACCGGACATGTGTTTAGAGTTCAGGGGGACGTAACTCTTATCTGACATAGATACAAAGAATCTTATCCAATCAGTAGCCTGTATTCCATTTTCTTTCGTTCTGCAAAGTGATTTCTAGCAGCCAGAGTTCACGCATGGAATGTTATTAAACTGAAAGTTATGAATTTTCGAGTTTTCTAATAAATTTGTGGATTGTTGGATTTGCAGTGTGAAGTAAATTTGTCAATCATGTGTGACGATTATTTTATTTTAACTTAATTTTCGACAGGTTACTGAGGTAGGTGCAAGGCATGGTAAGCGGCTATAGCGACGGTATACCTCAATCAAATCTCATGTTGGCTGTCAAGACTATTTATAAGTGAATACTCGAATAATATTTAGATAGCAGAACCGAATATTCGAATACCAAAATCAACTATTCGTTTCAGCACTATGTCTGATAGAGGTAAATGTCTGTTGGGGGTGGATGTCTGGTGGGGGTGGATGTCTGGTAGAGGTAAATGTATGGTGTGGTGGATGTCTGGTGGGGGTGGATGTCTGGTAAAGGTAAATGCATGGTGGGGTAGATGTCTGGTGGGGGTGGATGTCTGGTAGGGCAGATGTCTGGTGGGGGATATCTGGTGGGATGGATGTCTGATGGGGGTGGATGTCTGGTGGGGTAGATGTGTGTTAAGGTGGATGTGTGGTGGGGTGGATGTGTGGTGGGGTGGATGTCTGGTAGGGGATGTCTGGTGGGGACAATGTCTGGTGGGGTGAATGTCTGGTGGAGGTGGATGTCTGATAGGGGTTGATGTCTAATAGAGGTTAATGTCTGGTTGGGATGGAAGTCTGGTAGAGGTAAATGTCTGGTGGGGTGGATGTCTGCTGGGAGTTGATGTCAAACGGGGGTGGGTGTCTGGTGGCGGTGGATATCTGGTGGGGGTGGATGTCTATTGGAGGTAAATGTTTGGTGGGGGTTGATCTCTGGTAAATGAAAATGTCTGGTTGGGGTGGATGTCTGGTAGAGTTAACTCTCTGGTGGGGTAAATGACTGGTGGGGTGGATGTCTGCTAAAGGTAAATGTCTGGTGGGGGTGGAAGTCTGGTAGAGGTTAATGCCTGATGGATCTCTGGTAGGGGTAAATGTCTGGTGGAGGTGGATGTCTGATAGGGGTGGATGTCTGATAGAGGTAAATGTCTGGTGGAGGTGGATGTCTGATAGGGGTGGATGTCTGATAGAGGTAAATGTCTGGTGGAGGTGGATGTCTGATAGGGGTGGATGTCTGATAGAGGTAAATGTCTGGTGGAGGTGGATGTCTGATAGGGGTGGATATCTAATGGAGGTAAATATCTGTTGGGGGTAAGTACACAGCGTCGGCCGATAAGCAGATAAGCCCTTTCTCAGGACGAGAAAACTACTCCCATATCGTTACGGTAAAAACGACCGCTGACAACCATGGTTCTATTCAATAGCCTGTAAACAAAATCCCCATCCTTAGTTGAGCGTTAGTGCTGTTGATGTTTTATTGGGCTACCATGAAAGGGCATAGGCTACGTGGTGCTTGCCAGGGCATGCGTGGCGCACAAGAGGGGTATACAAGAGGTTAATGTCTGGTGGAGATGAATGTCTGGTAGATTAATGTCTGGTGGAGGCGAATGCCTGGTGGGGTTGGATGTCTAGTGGGGGTGGATGTCTGGTTGAGGTTAATGTCTGGTAGGTGAATGTCTGGTAGGTGAATGTCTGGTGGGTGAATGTCTGGTGGGTGAATGTCTGGTGGGTGAATGTCTGGTGGGTGAATGTCCGGTGGAGGTGAATATCCTGTGGGTGGATGTCTGAAGGAGGTGGATGTATGGTGAAGCTGAAAGTCTGGTAAAGGTAAATCTCTGGTGGGGATGGATGTCTAATGGAGGTAAATGTTTGGTGGTGTGGATATCTGGTAGAGCTAAATGTCTGATGGGGGTGGATGTCTGATAGATGTGAGTGTCTGGTGGGGTGGATCTCTAGTAGGGGTGGATGTCTGATGGGGGTGGATGTCTGATAGACGTGAGTGTCTGGTGGGGTGGATCTCTAGTAGGGGTGGATGTCTGATGGGGGTGGATGTCTGATAGAGGTAAATGTCTGGTGGGGGTGGAAGTCTGATAAGGGTGGATGTCTGGTATAGGTAAATCTCTGGTGGGGTGGATGTCTGCTGGGAATTAATGTCTGGCGGGGGTGGATGTCTGGTGAGGTGGAAGTCTGGTAGAAGTAAATGTCTGGTGGGCGGGGTGGATCTTTAGTAGAGGTAAATGTCTGGTGGGGGTGGATGTCTGATAGGGGTGGATGTCTGGTAGAGGTAAATGTGTGGTGGGGTGGATGTCTGCTGGTAGTTAATGCCTGGCGAGGATGGATGTCTGGTGGGGGTGGATGTCTCGTAGAGGTAAATGTATGATTGGGTGGATGTCTGGTGGGGGTGGATGTCTGATGGGGGTAAATGTCTGGTGGCGGTGAAAGTCTGGTAGAGGTTAATGTCTAGTGGATCTCTGGTAGGGGTAAATGCCTGGTGGAGGTGGATGTCTGTTAGGGGTGGATTTCTGGTAGAGGTGAATGTGTGGTGGGGTGGATGTCTGGTGGGGAATGATATCTGGTAGGGGTGGATGCCTGGTAGAGGTCAATCTCTGGTGGTGATGGATGTCTGTTAGAGGTTAATGTCTGTTGGGGGTAAATGTCTGGTGGAGGTGAATGTCTGGTAGGTAAATGTCTGGTGCAGGTGAATGTCTGGTGGATGGATGTCTGTTGGGGGTGGATGTCTGGTTGAGGTTAATGTCTGGTAGGTGAATGTCTGGTGGAGGTGAATGTCTGGTGGAGGTGGATGTATGGTGAAGCTGAAAGTCTGGTGGAGGTGGATGTATCGTGAAGCTGAAAGTCTGGTAAAGGTAAATCTCTGGTGGGGTGGATGGCTTATAGGTGTAAATGTTTGGTGGGGGTGGATGTCTGGTAGAGGTAAATGTCTAATGGGGTGGATGTCTGAAACATGTGAGTGTCTGGTGGGGGTGGATGTCTGATAGAAGTAAATGTCTGGTGGGGGTGGATGTCTGATAGAGGTAAATGTCTGGTGGGGGTGGAAGTCTGGTAGAGGTAAATGTCGGGTAGGGGGTGGATCTTTAGTAGAGGTAAATGTCTGGTGGGGGTGGATGTCTGATAGAGGTAAATGTCTGGTGGGGGTGGAAGTCTGGTAGAGGTAAATGTCTGGTAGGGGGTGGATCTTTAGTAGAGGTAAATGTATGGTGGGGGAGGATATCTGGTAAGGGTGGATGTCTGTTACAGGTTAATGTCTGTTACAGGTTAATGTCTGTTACAGGCTAATGTCTGTTGCAGCTTACAGGTTAATGTCTAGTCAAGGTAAATGTCTGGTAGAGGTGGATGTCTAGCAGAGGTGGAAGTCTGGTGGATCTCTGGTAGGGGTAAATGTCTGGTGGAGGTGGATGTCTGATAGGGGTGGATGTCTGATAGGGGTGGATGTCTGGTGGGGGTAGATGTCTGGTGGGGGTAGATGTCTGGTGGGGGAGGACATCTGGTAGGGGTGGATGTCTGGTAGGTGAATGTCTGGTAGGTGAATGTCTGGTAGGTGAATGTCTGGTGGGTGACTGTCTGGTGGGTGACTGTCTGGTGGGTGAATGTCCTGAGGGTGGATGTCTGGTGGAGGTGGATGTATGGTGAAGCTGAAAGTCTGGTAAAGGTAAATCTCTGGTGGGGATGGATGTCGGGTTGGGTGGATATCTGGTGCGGTGGATATCTGGTGGGGTGGATGTCTAATGGAGGTAAATGTTTGGTGGGGGTGGATGTCTGGTAGAGGTAAATGTCTGGTGTTGTGGATATCTGATAGATGTGTGTCTGGTGGGGTAGATCTCTGGTAGAGGTAAATGTCTGATGGGGGTGGATGTCTGGTAGAGGTAAATGTCTGGTGGGGGTGGATCTTAAGTAGAGGTAAATGTCTGGTGGGGGCGGATGTCTGATAGGGGTGGATGTCTGATAGAGGTAAATGTCTGGTGGGGGTGGAAGTCTGGTAGAGGTATATGTCTGGTGGAGGGTGTATCTTTAGTAGAGGTAAATGTCTGGTGGGGGGTGGATCTTTAGTAGAGGTTAATGTCTGGTGGGGGTAGATGTCTGGTGGGGGAGGGTATCTGGTAGGGGTGGATGTCTGGTAGGTGAATGTCTGGTAGGTGAATGTCTGGTGGGTGACTGTCTGGTGGGTGACTGTCTGGTGGGTGAATGTCTGGTGGAGGTGAATGTCCTGAGGGTGGATGTCTGGTGGAGGTGGATGTATGGTGAAGCTGAAAGTCTGGTAAAGGTAAATCTCTGGTGGGGATGGATGTCGGGTTGGGTGGATATCTGGTGCGGTGGATATCTGGTGGGGTGGATGTCTAATGGAGGTAAATGTTTGGTGGGGGTGGATGTCTGGTAGAGGTAAATGTCTGGTGGTGTGGATATCTGATAGATGTGTGTCTGGTGGGGTAGATCTCTGGTAGAGGTAAATGTCTGATGGGGGTGGATGTCTGGTAGAGGTAAATGTCTGGTGGGGGTGGATCTTTAGTAGAGGTAAATGTCTGGTGGGGGCGGATGTCTGATAGGGGTGGATGTCTGATAGAGGTAAATGTCTGGTGGGGGTGGAAGTCTGGTAGAGGTATATGTCTGGTGGAGGGTGTATCTTTAGTAGAGGTAAATGTCTGGTGGGGGGTGGATCTTTAGTAGAGGTAAATGTCTGGTGGGGGTGGATGTCTGATAGGGGTAGATCTCTGGTAGAGGTAAATGTCTGATGGGGGTGGATGTCTGGTAGAGGTAAATGTCTGGTGGGGGGCAGATGTCTGATAGGGGTGGATGTCTGATAGAGGTAAATGTCTGGTGGGGGTGGAAGTCTGGTAGAGGTATATGTCTGGCGGAGGGTGTATCTTTAGTAGAGGTAAATGTCTGGTGGGGGGTGGATCTTTAGTAGAGGTAAATGTCTGGTGGGGGCGGATGTCTGATAGGGGTGGATGTCTGATAGAGGTAAATGTCTGGTGGGGGTGGAAGTCTGGTAGAGGTATATGTCTGGTGGAGGGTGTATCTTTAGTAGAGGTAAATGTCTGGTGGGGGGTGGATCTTTAGTAGAGGTAAATGTCTGGTGAGGATGGATGTCTGGTGGGGGTGGATGTCTGGTAGAGGTAAATGTGTGGTGGGGTGGATGTCTGGTGGAGGTTAATGTCTGGTGGGGGTGGGTGTCTGGTGGGGTGGATGTCTGGTAGAGGTAAATGTCTGATGGGGTGGATGTCTGATTAAGAAATAAAGGACTTCCTGGTGAGCTGTATGTTTCTGAATAAAGGGTCAGTTGCGGAAAATACCACCTTTTGAGTCTTCAAATAATAGTGGTATTTCCGCCACTGACCCTTTATTCAGCAACCCACAGCTCACCAGGAAGTCCTTTATTTCTATTCTAATGCATATCAGATGTAAATGAATTAAATTTCGGTATTCCAAACGTAAGAATTTTAATCAGAAAACCAGCCTGCATAGGAACATTTAGACCCTTCCTTGGGTAACCAGAGCCAATCAGAAATGTTTTGGACCAACCCATATGTAGAACGTACAGCGGTTGAAATCAGTGCTGTCAGCTCAAACGCGATGACGTCATCATTCCGGAATGTTGTAACGTTATCGAACACTGCTCTCTCTCTCCCTCAAGTGACTTGTCAACGACGCAAGTAATCAAATGACGTCATGCAGTTTAAACCCTTTTTTGCATCAGATAATGGGTCCCTGGCTTCCCTATCTCTGTAATGTTAAACGAGTTGGAGGTGTATTAGAATAGAGATTAATGTCTGGTGGGGGTGGATGTCTGGTAGAGGTCAATTTCTGGTGTGGGTAGATGTGTTATAGAGGTAAATGTCTGGTGGAGGTGAATGTCTGGTGGAGGTGAATGTCTGGTGGAGGTGAATGTCTGATAGAGGTTAATGTCTGGTGGAGGTGAATGTCTGGTGGAGGTGAATGTCTGGTGGAGGTGAATGTCTGATAGAGGTTAATGTCTGGTGGAGGTTAATGTCTGGTGGAGGTTAATGTCTGGTGGAGGTGAATGTCTGGTGGAGGTTAATGTCTGGTGGAGGTTAATGTCTGGTGGAGGTTAATGTCTGGTGGAGGTGAATGTCTGATAGAGGTTAATGTCTGGTGGAGGTTAATGTCTGGTGGAGGTGAATGTCTGATAGAGGTTAATGTCTGGTGGAGGTTAATGTCTGGTGGAGGTGAATGTCTGATATAGGTTAATGTCTGGTGGAGGTTGCCATCATCATCACCAACTTATTGAAAGCCAAGACTGTTTACTGATAATCTCATGTCATCATTTCAGTTAACAGAAAGTGGAGAACTTGGCACTTCTCACGTCCTTGGAGGATACTTAATTTTTTGTTAGCGTTGTCTGAGGGATGTGAATGTCTGGTGGAGGTGAATGTCTGTTGGAGGTGAATGTCTGTTGGAGGTGAATGTCTGTTGGAGGTGAATGTCTGGTGGAGGTGAATGTCTGGTGGAGATAAATGTCTGGTGCAGGTAAATGTCTGGTGAGGTGAATGTCTGTTGGGTGAAAAATTCGAAACAAGTACAAGTGTTCATAAATTTATTTTGGAAATATTGATTAATTAAAAAAATATTTCTTTACCTGCCCACGTCTATATAGAGCTTTCTCGTTAACTGGGTCAATGTTGAGGGCGTTGTCACTTTGTTTTTCCGCCTCGTGGTAATTCTCCAGTTTGAGGTGACAAAGGGCAAGGTTAAGATAGGCTGGCAATAACAGTTCTTCACGTTCTATTCTATCTCCGCTAGATGTTTCACCTTCCAACAAATAAACAACTCTTTTGTAACACTGGACAGCACGCAGATAGTTTTGTTCCTGAAAAAAAAAACAATAAGAAACATCAAAGAGATAACCCCGGAGTCTTTAACTTTTTTCATAGAGAAACAGATAAAGATTGATTGATTGATTGGTGTTTTACGCCGCGCTCAAGATTATTTCACTTATATGGCGGCGTTGCCAGTTTTATTGTGGGAGGAAACCGGGCTCTATGCCCGGAGGAAAACCACGACCTTCCGTCGGTAACTGGCAAACAGATAAAGAAAAATTTAGTTTAACAGATTTTGATTTTAGCTGATTACTTTTATCAAAAAGTACAAAAAATAATTATGGTACATGTAGTTGTATAAGCACCAAACCCTCAAAAATAAACTGATGCATCAAGGCTGTTTGAATTTTGTCTGTTATTCGCTCATGTTTTGGTCAAATAGGCTATCGAATTTACCAATATTTTGTATTTCAAAGTCAATCCTTTAGTTCTCTGAGGCTTTAGGCAGCTTATGCCACTTTAAAGTTACAGCAAATGGCTGACTGATTGATCAATATTTTACGCCGCGCTCAAAATTATTTCACTTATATGGCGGCATCGCCAGTTTATTGTGGGAGGAAACCGGGCTCTATGCCCAGAGGAACTGGTAACTGGCAACCATCCCACATAGGTCGTTCGAGTGAAAACCCAGTCAGAAAATTTTCCATTTTTTTTTTGGACTGAGTTGGATTCGAACCCGCGACATATTGGTGGAAGGCTGTTCGGATTGAGCGTGACGTCCAACGCTCTACCTACTGAGCCACTGAGGCCCCCAGAAGTCACTTCGAAGGTGATCGTCAAAAACAAAGAGGATGAAACAACAGGTGTGTTGGGGCCCTAATGTCTCTACAGAATATGCAGGTTGAGACAGGACGGGCCACCTCTGTATCTGCTTCAGAGTCCGACTGCATATCACTCCACTACTCCTTTTCGGACAATGCGGATAGATTGATTGATTGATGTTTTATGCCACACTCAAGATTATTTTACTTATATGGCGGTCTTGCAAGGTTTAGTTAGGGAGGAAACCGAGTTTTTTACCCGGAGGAAACCCCCAATTTTTTTTTTATTCGAGTCGAATTTGAACCAGTGCCGTGTCAGACTGAGGGACTATCATTTTAACCGACTGAGCCACCTTGGTCCCAATGCGGATAGAGGGTCAGGTTTGAACACACAGGTCAAAAAAAAAAATAAAAAATTTTCTGACTGGGTTTTCACTCGAACGACCTATGTGGGATGGTTGCCAGTTACCAGCGGAAGGTCGTGGGTTTCCTCCGGGCACAGAGCCCAGTTTCCTCCCACAATAAAACTGGCAACGCCGCCATATAAGTGAAATAATCTTGAGCGCGGCGTAAAACACCAAACAATCAATCAATCAATCAATCAATTGAACACACAGGGTCTTGCAATGGGAGTTGTTTGTTTAGTGTACGAGGAAGTAGTAATAATAATGAAATATGAAGGGAAAATAGATTGATTGATTGATGTTTTACGCCGCACTCAAGATTAATTCACTTATATGGCGTGGGAAAATAGAGATAGGGTTATAACTAGGCCTATAAGCCTCTGAGGACCAGTCTATCGGTAAAATACCTTTTTCAACACTTTCTAGTTGTTCCCTCGTTGCGCATCTGAATGAAGGCCCTTTGAGTTTATACTATGACATCCCAACAATCCTAAATTGCCTACACTTGGAAATGTCAACTATCATTTGATATACATGTATAGAGTTGCAGATTGATTTTACAAGTATCCTCTTAAAGGTTGGAAAGTTTTAAAAGAACAAGTGTTTAATTGTTATTGAAACTTGGACAGCGCATATATTTGACAGTACCTCCCTACTACAGCCCTCGGGAATAAAGTCTGCAAACAGCAATTGCCGTGGTAAATGCTGAAGCAAAATGATTTTCCGTCGGCAATTTTTTTTCCGAGGGTTGTGCGGCGTACTAAAAAGACAAACAAATTTCCTCATGTGACTTTGATAAAAATCAGGAGCCTCAAAACCATCATACGCTAACAAGCAACTTGACAAAGTCAAAAACTGTATGCGTCATTCTTGGCTAAGAGTTGTCCGTCACATTTGATAATAGCCAATACAGTTCAAAAACATCCCACACTGCAGCATGTACAACCCCTAAAATTTTGGAACCAAAATCAACAGCTTAAAAAGTTATAAGCAATGACGGTTGCCTTTGTAAAGCAAAACAGGGCGCAAGTTCACTTGGCCGTTATATTTTACCTTAATGCCATATTGTTTGTTCAAGCCTAAAGGACAACCAACCTATAAACCGACAGACAGCTAGTCCGAGCAGTGAATGGCGCCTTTCTGGTTCAGTCGATTAGAGTGATAGTCACTCAGTCCATCACAGGCCTACCATTGATGCAGAAGGGGTTTGAAAGCCACTCACACCAAATAAAAATTGACAAATTTCAGAGTGGAGTTTTCACTCAATCACCTTATCTGGAAGATTTGCCAGGTACTCGCTGAAGGTCGGGGTTTTCACCGTATCTGGAAGAGTTGCCAGGTACTCGCTGAAGGTCGGGGTTTTCACTGTATTTGGAAGAGTTGCCAGGTACTCGCTGAAGGTCGGGGTTTTCACCATATCTGGAAGAGTTGCCAGGTACTCGCTGAAGGCCGGGGTTTTCACTGTATTTGGAAGAGTTGCCAGGTACTCGCTGAAGGTCGGGGTTTTCACTGTATTTGGAAGAGTTGCCAGGTACTCGCTGAAGGTCGGGGTTTTCACCATATCTGGAAGAGTTGCCAGGTACTCGCTGAAGGTCGGGGTTTTCACCATATCTGGAAGAGTTGCCAGGTACTCGCTGAAGATCGGGGTTTTCACCATATCTGGAAGAGTTGCCAGGTACTCGCTGAAGGCCGGGGTTTTCACTGTATTTGGAAGAGTTGCCAGGTACTCGCTGAAGGTCGGGGTTTTCACTGTATTTGGAAGAGTTGCCAGGTACTCGCTGAAGGTCGGGGTTTTCACCATATCTGGAAGAGTTGCCAGGTACTCGCTGAAGGTCGGGGTTTTCACCATATCTGGAAGAGTTGCCAGGTACTCGCTGAAGATCGGGGTTTTCACCATATCTGGAAGAGTTGCCAGGTACTCGCTGAAGGCCGGGGTTTTCACTGTATTTGGAAGAGTTGCCAGGTACTCGCTGAAGGTCGGGGTTTTCACCATATCTGGAAGAGTTGTCAGGTACTCGCTGAAGGTCGGGGTTTTCACCATATCTGGAAGAGTTGCCAGGTACTCGCTGAAGATCGGGGTTTTCACCATATCTGGAAGAATTGCCAGGTACTCGCTGAAGGCCGGGGTTTTCACTGTATTTGGAAGAGTTGCCAGGTACTCGCTGAAGGTCGGGGTTTTCACTGTATTTGGAAGAGTTGCCAGGTACTCGCTGAAGGTCGGGGTTTTCACTGTATTTGGAAGAGTTGCCAGGTACTCGCTGAAGGTCGGGGTTTTCACCATATCTGGAAGAGTTGCCAGGTACTCGCTGAAGGCCGGGGTTTTCACTGTATTTGGAAGAGTTGCCAGGTACTCGCTGAAGGTCGGGGTTTTCACTGTATTTGGAAGAGTTGCCAGGTACTCGCTGAAGGTCGGGGTTTTCACCATATCTGGAAGAGTTGCCAGGTACTCGCTGAAGGTCGGGGTTTTCACCATATCTGGAAGAGTTGCCAGGTACTCGCTGAAGATCGGGGTTTTCACCATATCTGGAAGAGTTGCCAGGTACTCGCTGAAGGCCGGGGTTTTCACTGTATTTGGAAGAGTTGCCAGGTACTCGCTGAAGGTCGGGGTTTTCACTGTATTTGGAAGAGTTGCCAGGTACTCGCTGAAGGTCGGGGTTTTCACCATATCTGGAAGAGTTGCCAGGTACTTGCTGAAGGTCGGGGTTTTCACCATATCTGGAAGAGTTGCCAGGTACTCGCTGAAGATCGGGGTTTTCACCATATCTGGAAGAGTTGCCAGGTACTCGCTGAAGGCCGGGGTTTTCACTGTATTTGGAAGAGTTGCCAGGTACTCGCTGAAGGTCGGGGTTTTCACCATATCTGGAAGAGTTGTCAGGTACTCGCTGAAGGTCGGGGTTTTCACCATATCTGGAAGAGTTGCCAGGTACTCGCTGAAGATCGGGGTTTTCACCATATCTGGAAGAATTGCCAGGTACTCGCTGAAGGCCGGGGTTTTCACTGTATTTGGAAGAGTTGCCAGGTACTCGCTGAAGGTCGGGGTTTTCACTGTATTTGGAAGAGTTGCCAGGTACTCGCTGAAGGTCGGGGTTTTCACCATATCTGGAAGAGTTGCCAGGTACTCGCTGAAGGTCGGGGTTTTTACCATATCTGGAAGAGTTGCCAGGTACTCGCTGAAGATCGGGGTTTTCACCATATCTGGAAGAGTTGCCAGGTACTCGCTGAAGGCCGGGGTTTTCACTGTATTTGGAAGAGTTGCCAGGTACTCGCTGAAGGTCGGGGTTTTCACTGTATTTGGAAGAGTTGCCAGGTACTCGCTGAAGGTCGGGGTTTTCACCATATCTGGAAGAGTTGCCAGGTACTCGCTGAAGGTCGGGGTTTTCACCATATCTGGAAGAGTTGCCAGGTACTCGCTGAAGATCGGGGTTTTCACCATATCTGGAAGAGTTGCCAGGTACTCGCTGAAGGCCGGGGTTTTCACTGTATTTGGAAGAGTTGCCAGGTACTCGCTGAAGGTCGGGGTTTTCACCATATCTGGAAGAGTTGCCAGGTACTCGCTGAAGGTCGGGGTTTTCACCATATCTGGAAGAGTTGCCAGGTACTCGCTGAAGATCGGGGTTTTCCCCATATCTAGAAGAATTGCCAGGTACTCGCTGAAGATCGGGGTTTTCACCATATCTGGAAGAGTTGCCAGGTACTCGCTGAAGGTCGGGGTTTCCTACAGACAAAGACCCCGGTCTCTTCCATCACCTAATCTGGCAAGTCCGCCATTTAAGTGAAATAATCAACCGACCAGTGAGGTATACTGTAAATCCCGTGAAATTAAGTCAGCGTATCCGAAACATAAAAATCCGTCGTTTTAGAGAGTCGGCTTGAATGAAAGACGGGCGTCAGCTGAGAGCTTAATCACTTACGGAAGTCTTGGCTGTGCTTGACCCAGCATGCACCTTTCATTAAGTAACCGGCTGTCTTGAGACTCTAGACAGCTATTTCAACTAGACGACTCTTGGAAAATAAATTTCGCAAACGACTGATTAAAAGTTTTTTTAAAGTTTTAACGTCGCTGTTGTAAATGTCTACGATAGGTCAAAATTCATTCTATGCTAGTTTCCAACCATTTACGTGAAATGACACGGTACTTATATACACCTTTCACTTTCAGTAATACAATCAAGTGTCGTTGGTATTTGGGTTAGAAACTCAAACAAACACACAATTAATTTAGAATTTTTACGCTCTGTCGGTACCCTAGCATGTCCATCTTCCTGGATGGATGGAGTTTGAAAATACACATCCCGTGGTAAAACTAGAGTAGTGTGGCAGGATCAAGGAAGGCAGCTATATGCCAGACTCTATCCAAGGAGTTAGGGCTTATACAAAGAGCATTATACGAATATTTTCGGATTTTGTTGTATAAACTGCATGCTTATACATCTCCTTGCGTTGCTAGGCATGGTTTGAACAGATGTAGGCAATATCGTGGAGAATGAGAGGTTCATCGGGGGAGGACACTATATCGATTCTCAGAAAAATTGCTCGTCTTCACAAAAGCATCAGATAGGTAAACAACAGTTTTTCTTACCTTAAAAAAGTTTCCACCTTTTTCTTTGCTAATTTTTGCGTGTTCTATTTTTTCATCGTTGTTCATTTCCCATAGCTCTTTGACCTACAGGCATAAATAAGAGATCATTTTTAGTTACATGTATGCTAGGCCAATTTTTCTAAAAAAAATGATAGAAATTCTTAAAAACACGACAGGGTATAGGATTATTTTTTGTTTTTGCAGGTTCTTCAGAATGCGGTTAAAAATGGAAAAAAATTTGAGTGGATTTTTCACTTGGTTGACATATGTGGAAGAGTTGCCAGGTACTTGCCGAAGGTCCAGGGTTGTCTCTGGGCAGTGAGCCCTAAACCTGGCAATGTCGCCATATAAGTGAAATAATCTTGACTGCGGCATAAAACAACAAATCAAATCAAATCAAAATGCAGCGGAAAACAGCAAACAATTCATCCAATTATTCAACTTTGCTGCCAGGATTTTTAGCGAATGAAAGTCTTTGAGAAATTCACTCAGCTTTTATTTGATTATTCTTTGAACTGAGTTGGAATGGAAAAGGAGACCCATCAATGAGATAAACTAAGAGAATATCACGATGCTGACTGTGCCCCCGTGATTTGAACCTGCGACATATAGGTGGGAGGCTTGTAGCATTGTTTGACCATAACCACTGCTTAATACCAAATGTCAATGAGCTGCCGTAGATTTTATGATTTCAAGTGAAGCATTGATTGGGGGGTCTCAAAACCACAAATTCTTTCACTTATAATTATTGCAAATGGAAGCTGGCAAAATTCAGATTTTTTTTCTTCATAAATTCCCATTGTCACAACTTGCATACATGGCAAGCTCTAATTTTGTACTTTTTGATAAAAATGACAAACAATTAACAAAATCTGTTTCAACAATTTCTCCGCTATATTTGGCAGCAAATGTCACTTCATGTCACAATTAGAATGTCAACGTCCTCGCCAATTAAAATTTCATAAAATTCCGCCAAGTGGTTCTAGAGATATCTTGTAGACAAGCAACAACCAATGAAAATATCCACATTAGGTGGCTAACTGAAGATTGGACGGGCGTACAGGCGCAATTTGTTTAAGTATGTCTTTGGATCAGTTTGTAAGTTAAATAGCTGTTCAATCAATCAGGGGTCCTCGGTGGTCCAGTGGGTTAGAGTGATCGTCCCTCAGTCCCACACAAACCTCCCTTTAATGCGGCGTGGGTTCAAATCCCACTCCGACCAAATAAAAAATTGCAAAATTTCTGAGTAGATTTATCACTCGGTCGCCGTATGTGGAAGAGTTGCCAGGTACTCACCGAAGGTCGGAGGTTTCCTCCGGGCAATGAGCCCCAACTAAACCTGGCAAGTGCAGCGTAAAACTTCAATCAATCAATCAATTTATCAGTCTATCAAAACCGTAAACATTGTGATTGATTGTTTGGTGTTTTAGGCCGCGCTCAAGATTATTTCACTTATATGGCGGCGTTGCCAGTTTTATGTACCTTCTGTTGGTAACTGGCAACCATCCCACATAGGTCGTTCCAGTGAAAACCCAGTCAGAAAATTTTCAAATTTTTTGGACTGAGTGGGAATCGAACCCGCGACCCATTGGTGGAAGGCTGTTCGGATTGAGCGTCGGACTGAGCCACGGAGGCCCCCCCTGTAAACATTGTGAGTTGAAGAAGAGACCCACCTTTTCGAAAGCCATCATTTCAACGTCGTATGTAACATCAGTATTCTCCGGAATATCTAAAGCTGTGCTGCTGATTTTTCCAAAAGCGTAATGAGATTTTATATGCAGTCTCGACTTTTCTCCTTTTTTAAATTTCTTTAAGGCGTGTTCTAAACCAGATGGAATTTTACTACTTCCACCCTCTCCCAGGACAAAATGGACCTCACGATCATCAAATACTCTGTCAGCCAATTTGCCTATAACTTTCACTGAAAAAATATAACAGAACACTATAATAGTTAGAAAATTACAATTTTTCGTTATTTACAATAAGGTGAAGAATTACTTATGGATAAAAACTTATTAGTTTATAGCTATAGTTGTTATCCATAAGTAATTCTTCACTTTATTGTAACCTTTCAACTCCTAAATGCCATTAAAAGAATTTTTTTAGGCTATGGTCAGGTTGGAGTTTTACAACATCTTCAAC
Organism: Lepidochitona cinerea; assembly: GCA_963971465.1. Taxonomy (NCBI): domain Eukaryota; kingdom Metazoa; phylum Mollusca; class Polyplacophora; order Chitonida; family Tonicellidae; genus Lepidochitona; species Lepidochitona cinerea. The sequence continues at coordinate 47,698,985 of OZ020553.1, forward strand.
ATAATAAGAATCAGATTTATTTTAGGCAGAAAACTTAGACACTGGACTTTTTTTCTAGCAGCTATCTCACTAACCTATGATAAATCGAGACTGTATCAGAAGAAATCTGTATTTATGTGGGATTCAAAGAGTTTGATTTAAATTTTATACGCTTTTGATTAACAAAATTTTGGATAAAGTTAAAGGAATTTACATAGTTGAATAAAAATCTCCAGAGTATCAGAAATCTTAACGATTCCTTACCGTGCACTGTGGCCCCATCATTAGGCATATCATGGCCGTCTCCTTTAATAAACATCCTCCTGATGATACTCCCATCTTTGTGTGGAGACAAATCTTCTTCTGAAAATCAATTAGAAAATCAATTAGAAAAAATCAATTAGAAAATCAATTAGAGTAGACATGGGGTTTCGGAAACGGAAGTTGATACGGCTGAACAAAACATATCAATCAGCAGAAACTCACCCCCTCCCCCCCCCCCAATCACACTACTTGGTCTCTGTCATGTTTTTGCTTCCCCAGTTTATTTGATAGCCCAAACTGGCCTGAAAATGGGCGACTTCCCAAATTTATCCCACCATCATTTCTTGGTTGATCGATTTTTATGCCGTACATTAGATTATTTCACTTATATGGCAGGGTTGCCAGGTTTAGTGTATGAGGAATTCGGGCTCTTTACCCAGAGAAAACCCTCGACCTTCAGTGAGTGCCATATTTTTTAACACTAAAACAGACACGCACAGAGAAATTCTTCTTGTCTAAAATAACCATGTAGAAAGAAAAACCCACTTAGAAATTTGTCAATTTAATTTGGTCCTGTGTCAGACTATAAAGAGACAAAAACACCCCAATCCCAAATTCAAAGGTGCCAATACAGGGATTTTTTTCTGAAAATAATTTCTGAACAACGCTATTGAAACAAAACTTTTATTGATCCCAGTTTCAGGGTTTAATAAAGAGCTCAGTTTTCTCTATTCAATTCAAACATTTGTAGCGTTTACTAAGTTTTCTTGCAGTCCATTAAGGCAAACATCAAGCTAATTCATAAGGGAAAAAATAGAAATCTGGGCTGCAGTTTTGTTGAAACTACCCATTGTAACAGTAACTATCAGCGATACTATTGACTATCAATATATTAGTACGGAGGGTTGATTATTGAGATGCATCTATAGTTCCATCGTTACACCCTATTTAGAACAGAGGAAACCTACACCCTTCAGTGGGTACCTGGTAATATAAAGCAATCTATTGAAAACCATATTCATATACTTAGCGCCATTAAAAATGCACTGTTGAATTTTATGTTTCTACCCCAGTAAGGCTATTGGCCATTTATGTTTTGTTGTTTATTGTTAGTTCGAGTTGAGTTGCAATAACTAGATAACCTGTGGTGTTCTCGACGCGCCTGTCGTGAACATTACACAACATTTCCTAACAACGTCCATTGAGTGTTTCACTGTCACTGAGAACAGCTTTCAGGGCTCATTTGTCGTGGGTTCAACACTTTACAAGAAGCTCAGCATAAAGACGAAAAAATAATCAGAAAACGTTACCATGCCACGACTTACGACACAACAAAGGGAACGTGCCATTGGCATGTTACAGGCGGGTCTCAGTTGTGCCGCCGTAGGACGTCACATGCAGTGTCATCCCTCCACAATTAGTCGCCTCAGAATCAGGGAACATGAAACTGGCAATGTTGCCGACCGACCACGCTGGTCAGCCAAGAGTCACTACAGCCCGCCAGGATCGGTACATCGGTTTGTTGCAAACATGTGACCGATTTCGCACCGCGACACAGTCTGCTCGTGAGACAGTGGGAATTGGAAGGCCCAGGGTAAGCCTCAGCACCATCCGACGCCGTCTCCAACAGATCCAGATGCATGCACGCATCCCCTACAGAGGGCCCATATTGACCCCCGCCGCACGCCAAAACCGTTTACGATGGGCTCAAAATCATCAGAGCCCACACTCTGCAAGGTTGACACTTCTTGCAACAGAATAATGTGAACATCATGGAATGGCCAGCTTACTCCCCCGATCTATCGCCCATAGAGCACTTGTGGGATCAGCTTAAGAATGCCATTGCACAACGTCAAACCAGGCCACGCAACCGACGTGAATTGATCCAGGTAGTGCAGCCGTGCAGGAAGAGTGGGACCAGATCCCACAGCACAGAATAGCTACACGTCGCAGATGTACTGCTTGCGTTGATGCCCGAGGTGGACATACCCATTATTGAATGATGACACCTTCAATTTCTGTATCAATGATTTGTTTGCAAGGAATAAAAGTGACCAGGGTTTCACATATTGTCAATTCTTTGTCTCATTGTGACCAATGCCTTGTTCTTCAATTTAAGAGTACTTACAATATTTTACACTTTACATTTCTCAAAATATTTTACATTCTTTGGGTCGTGAGTTTTAAATGGCTCTAAGTATATATAGCTTTACCAACAAGAGTTTTAGTAAACTCAACATACGCCCGCCGTGGCAAAGTCGAACCGCTACGATTAACAACTTTACATTTAATATAACATTTGTTTTAATTTCATCAATTCGAATTTCTTGTTCACATTAGAAGTTTTTCTTTTTCTGAATTTGATGAAGCTGCAACTAAATACCAGTACGTTATAGTACACATATATTATCTGTTCAGGTAATTTCAATCACATTTTAATTGCAAAAACTGAAATATTGTGGCTGTTTTGACATTGCTGTTATGTTCCATAACTGGGAAGGAGCAATCTCAATACAATAGCTTACAATTCTTGAATTTTAACAGTTTTGACTGGGACACTGTTCTATTGGACTTGGCAAACAATCTTCAGGCTGACCACTGATACAATGGTGTGTAAATATACAAACCTTCTGTGCCCACTTCAGTGGATGTCATTCATTATTCCCTTATCTCTATTTAAACAGCCACTGTGATAAATACCAGATGGGTAATAAAGTGGGAAAATGATCTTTTTTTGTTATTATAGCGCACATTAAACTATCCAGGAAAACAGTATCAGAATGTATAAATTAATTGGTTTCCAGTATAAATCTGGACCAAGTGTACTAAAAAAGGTATTGATATATATATATTAAACATCAGGTACACATTTCTGATAAAAAAGCTCTTGAAAACAGACCCAAATCAAATTTGGTATGCGACACATCATCTACCTATAATATCATCATCATCTACCTATACCTGTATCTATACTCTAAAAGAATTGAAGAGATTATATCAAAACGAAAGAAGTTCTGGAGCCGAAAGGGAATATTACATAATCCGATAGGGCTGCCATATTATGCAACAGGTGATGTCAGAAATGGTACGTGAAACACCCGCTGCCCATAAGGTATATACTCTCAAAGAATCGTCAAGATCAGATCAAAACTTTAGAAGTTCTGTTTCCGAAAGGGAATATTACATAATCCGATAGGGCTGCCATATTATGCAACCGGTTAAGTCAGAAATGGTACCTGACACACCGTCTGCCCATAAGGTACATACTCTGAAAGAATTGTCAAGATCGGATCAAAACTCTTCAAGTTATGGAGAGGAAGGGAACGAAGATATAGACTAAGACAGAATATTACATAATCCAATGTAGAAGTCATATTATGCAATCGACAATGTCCTAAATGGTTCATGACACACCTTCTACCCCTAAACTATATGTTGTAAAAAAAATTGTAAAGATCGGATCAAAACTCTTCAAGTTATGGAGCGAAAGGGAACGAAGATAAAGACTAAGACAGAATATTACATAATCCAATGTAGAAGCCATATTATGCAATGGACAATGTTCTTAATGGTTCATGACACACCTTCTACCCCTAGAGTATATGTTGTAAAAAAATTGTCAAGATCGGATCAAAACTCTTCAAGTTATGGAGCGGAAGGGAATGAAGATATAGACTAAGACAGAATACTACATAATCCAATGTAGAAGCCACATTATGCAATCAACGATGTCATAAATGGTTCATGACACACCTTCTACCCACAAGGTATATGTTGTGAAAGAATTGTAAAGATTAGATCAAAACTCTTCAAGTTATGGAGCGCAAGGGAATCGGGACGGACGGCCGGACGGACGGCCGGACGGACGGCGCTGGTGATACCATAATACGACCGACTTTTTTTAAGTCGGGCGTATAAAAATACTTATTATTGGTAGCCAAATTATCTTTTCCAGAAAATTCTACTGATTTTAATAAGGCCCAACTCCTGCCCGTCGTCAACCTAATGAAATATCATGGGTTGTGGTTTATAATGATTAGGTATAAACGTCAAAATGATATGCCCCTTTTTAACACAATAAGAAACTTGTAACTTGTCTCCATGGTTATTTTAGATTTTAGACAAGAAGATTTTCTCTGTGCCCGTGTGTTTTAGTGTACAAAAATATATTTCTCAGAAATGTTTCAACCTGCAGCCTATCGATAGAAGGCCAGTGAATATCCCTCAACTGAATGATCCACCAGCCCCCTCCCCTTAAAAACTGATATCCAAATAACATAAACCCATGATAAATTGATGTATGCATAATCTCACAATCAAGATTATTTTACTAATACAGAAGCATTGCCAAGTTCAGTTGGTAGGAAACCCTCCAACTGCTACCTGGCAAGCATCTGACAATGACATATAGATCTTCCTTGATCAAGTAAATGTGCAGTCAGAGTAATTTATCTTACCTTCCCATCTCAATAACTCAATCTCAAACTGCAGGCTCGTATTGGGGCCAACAATCAGTCCCGAGCCAGTGTTCCCATAAGCGTAGCTCGGCTGGCATGTGATTGATGCAATCTCTCCTCTCTTCATTGTGGCCACACCAATATCCCAAGCTTTTATTACCATACCTACAAATATTAATATTAATTCATATAAATTATTCAATCAAGATTCTAGCCTTTTCCGAAAAGTCCCAATCCCAAGCACTGTGGCAGACAATATCTCAGCCAACCAATCCAACGATGGGTTATCGCCTAGAATCGTACTCAGTCCAAATACAAATTCTCAGTGGGTGCTTTAACTTGATCGCCCTATGTGGATTGATTGATTGATTGATTGATGTTTTACGCCGCACTCAAGATTATTTCACTTACATGGCGGTGTGTCGCGTTGCCAGGTTTAGTTGGGGAAGAAACCGGTCTAATTGAGCGAAGGAAATCCAGACGAGTTCCTGGTAACTTTCACTAACGGCGACCGAGTAAAAAATCCACTCAGAAATCTTTTAATTTTTGCCCTATGTGGAAGCCAGGGCAGTCAGGCACCCGCCAAGGGTCGAGAGAGATTGCCTGGGAAAAGAACCCAGTTAAGCGTTTAACAGAACTTCTACAGGGCCTGTTGTTCAAAACAAAATTGTCGTTAAGCTAATTTTCTTTAAAACAACATCTTTTGTCTGTTTGATGAAAATTACAGACTTTACTGTTGTGCACATGATGGGAAGTTGTTTATACCGGTAACCGTTAAAGACTGATAAACTTTTCAAAAATGAATTTAATATGATTTTAGAAATTAGAATTTCTTTGCATGCAGCAGTGGATTTGTTTGCTTTCAGCCAGGTTTGAGTTTTCAACATCTAGGCCCCAGAGTGGATTGTTGCGCAGAAGTCGAGCTGCGCATGCGCAATTGTGTAAGATTAGTGTCGATTTGCAGAGGACTCATAGTATATGGACAGAGGTTGATATTTCGGCAAACCAGAGTCTTCCAACTTTTTTGTTGATTTTGAGTATAGGCGTACAGCCATAAGAAGGTCTTGGGAAGAGGCCAGGATAGTTTTCAGATCGAAAATGCGTTTATTTGCTCTGTTTTGAGGGTTGTTGAAAATATCCGTTTCGTAACTTCTCATATTATATATATCTTCTATAGAGCCAGCTAGGTTATGTCCCCTTACACCATTGCTTCGCGTGACTGTGCTGTTACCATCAACAATGTAAATAGGCACTCCAACCTCTAAAGGCGCATCCTTCGTGCGCATATGAAATAACAGGTGACACTTCCGGTTTTGAATTAGCTGGATTCTGCTTATCCTTGAATAAAAATTAATTTACGAAACTGAAAATAGCACACGTTTACAGGGCAATGTGAACACACTACAACAACAACATCAGTTCTTCGGACTAAACTGATTTTCATTTACCAAAACATTCATCAATTTCTAAATACCTATTCCAATGCAGTCCACGTTATCTGAGGACAAGAATGTATTTCTTCATGCCGCATTTAGCCGCTTACACAGACGATAGCATTAGTGTAAAAACAACGAAATATCATATTTAAACTTCCCTGCTAACGTTCTCCTTCTGTCTCCGTCATTTCCATTTTATCTATAGGTCACGTGGTTGTATATTAGGGGCCGTCTCAACGTCTCTAATTATATTGTAGCAAACATGTTCAGAAATCTGAATCAGAACCAATTGGATAGTTGTAATGGCCCCTAAGTAATTGTTACCTCCCTTTGAACTTTTCTTAAAAGTTAGCCACCAGATGGCGTTTCCGAATTGCTGTACGAGAGAGCTCTGACATCCATTTTTTATCTGCAGAGCAAGTGAGTGACCCACATTTATTTGTTTAGCCGTAATAGCTATTTGGCTTTGTTTTTTTTATTTCCAAATTTTTATATGAAATAAAGAGCACATGATTTACGTATATGTTGCTTAAAATTACTGATAAAGTACATTGTCCATTTCGTTGTTGGAGTGCCTAATGTAAATTAATCATACCTTTGTCTAATTTAAATTCAAACTCCTGCTGTTTTTCTCGGCTGGAATCGAAGACTGTCCCATCTGGTAACGTTCCCACATAATGAACAAACACTTTGTCTCCGGTCAAAGGGGTGTCATCGCCGGATCCGGGCCGAATTATTTCTTTTAAAACGCCTCCATCTTGTTGAGGGGTGATATCCATGCTGGGGCAGTGATCGTACGTTACGTGACGCCTGTTCTAATTTTACCGTTTGGCCAGCCACTGTTAATTTGTGCACACCATAGAAGTGAAACTAAACAACAACAACGCGTACCGTGTGAGATCAATTTCAAGTTGAAAATTAATATATCGAGCTTAATAAAACCCACATTCTTTGCTTCACATAGTCTCTTATTGTATGCGGTTCAACTCTAAGTGTCATACAGCATTTTGTTTTACAAACTGTACGCAAAAACACGGGAAAAGTTTATCCCAAAAAAGAAACAAACAAATCACGCTGTGATGTTTTGAATTGCTCTGGAGAGTTCTTCTCAGGGGAGGTAACTCGTTCGGATCTCTAGAAGATGCATGGCTTACAGAGAGTTACTCTCTTTGGTTATAGTAGGCAAAGCGCTAGCAGCCCTGCGACAATAGGTCGTTGGTTCGATTGAGAAGATACAATGGGAAAAAATTAATACCAACTAAACAAACAATACATTTGTTAAATCAAATCTTTCAATGGCATTTAGAAGTTGAAAGGTTACAATAAGGTGAAGAATGATTTATGGATATAACAACTTCTTGGTTTATTGGGCGAAGACGTATGTATCGATGTCGTTCTTCAATACATATGTTCACTGGATTTTCACTAGATTGGATTTCGACAGACATAGATCGTTAAGGTTGCCATCTTCAAACTGGGAAAATGGGGAATAATAGGGCCTCCACCCCATAATAAACAACCAATCAATCAGGACTATAAATTGTGTGTGTGTATTGTGGGGGGGGGGGGGGGGGGGTGAATTTTTTATTGGCGCTTAGGCCTACCCATCCATGAGACTATAAATTCTACCGTCATAGTACTTAGATATCTAGCGAACCATGTTCTCGGACTATAGATCTGAAACGCACATAAAAAGGCCCTTGCCCAGCATAAGACCTTGAATGTTGAGGGCTTGTAGACCTACCCATCCTGGACGCCTTGGGGGTTTCGTAGCACCCAATATATGGCAAATTCTTTAAAAAATCCACACCCGACGTTAGATGAATGAACGGACCAGACTAATAACTGTGACGGCAACATATATACCGGTAGGGCCTACATAGCACACCACCAAAATAAGGCTATATGCACGTACAGTTAAAGTTCACCTAACTTATGATTAATATGCCTATATACCATATTTAGTATAATCATAAGTTAGGTAAAATTAAACTAATGCACGTAATACGACCAAGTTAGGCCCCCACGGCTGACAAAAACGCTTTGAAACCGCACTCAAGATATTAGTCTGGGTTAATGATTACCGCGTTTTTTTTTTTGTTTTTTTTTTGAGTCCGGTCATTGCAATCAAAAAGCCGGAGTAGACTGCCCGTTAATGGTCAGATTTAGACAGTAAAGAACAATTAAATATATCTTACTCAAATAGTGCCAAAACGACGTCCATGAATAATTTGGCTTTCCTTCAAGAGAATTTAATGCATAAAACTTGAAAAACAACAAAACTATTACGTCATCATGCAATGGCGGGAAAGTTTGAGACAGTGAATCCAGGGGACGAATTACATTTACTGAACGACTCTGCTCGTCCATATCAGACACTGGTAGGTAGCTAAATTATTCACGAACGCGAATATGGTCGTTTGGACAAGATTTGAGTAGGTTATATTGTTATTTCGCTGTCTAAACCAGACCACATAATGCCCGCTCAGAAGCGGACAGTCGACTCCAGCTTTTTGGTTGTAATGAACCCTGACACCAAAATAATTAAATAGAGTATGCCCGTCAGTATTAAACAAATAGTAATTTTGTAATTAGAAACCCGGACTATCAAGATAGGCCTATATGTACGTCTATGACTTAAGTGGCAGGGAAAGTATAAAAGCGAGCTTTTTGGTCAGAGGAAACTCCCGGTCACTTCAAGCAAGACCCCGCCTCAAAACCACAATTTGTCCGATAAACGTCATTAAGCTTTCGCCCTGTTGATATTTTGACGTTAAAGGAGGAGAAAACAAAAAAACAACATGCAATTGTATCGAACGGGCTCCCATAGACCATCGTATTCATGTGTGTGAATCTTGCACGTGGTTTACGGTGTGGAAATACAATGAAAATGAATCTGCCAGACAAGCTCGTGCTCGATCGTCAGTGGAGCGCGCCATTGACGGTTTGAAATTGACCGGAAAAAGTATTAGTAGATTACTTCCCTTGCGAGCTTACCATATCTTGTATGGTTATAACCTGCAATGTCAGCGGTAAGACTACCTTTTCTGAAAATTCTACAACGATCCCCACAAGTCGCGTAGACAACATATGCAGCCTGTCACGTCTTCCCAAAAGGTTGATTTACTAGCTAGTGTACATTTCAGAGTTGTTAGAGTGTTCGTCTTCTCTTATGAGCGCCTCGAAATGATCGAAATTAACCTAGGTTTAAATGGCAGACTTTCAGAGTTGACCAATTTCTCTTACGCTAGCGAGTGACTGGTGGCCAGGCGTATGCTGATTGGCCGATCGAGACACACAGCTAAGCTCTGCTGTGAAGATGGCAGCCGAGTCAGTTTAGACGTTCTCTGATAACGATTGTTAACTTTCTTATAGCACAGTTTGGCGAGGAAAAATCGCAGAAATATGGTTTTGGTACCGTTAGAAAGGAAAATGTGTCGCGCCTGTACTGTACTTACTTAGTTCTTTCCTTTTCTTCTCCTTTAAAACAGAATGTTGAAATTATTGGCTATTTTTCTCAAGACGTATAATTCAGAAGCTTTTTAGTGCTTCTAGTCTAGAGAATGTACGATAAAGTATTGTTTTGAACTAACTTTGGCTTAGAATGAATGAATGGTCGTCCCGGTTATTTAAATTTTGTTTACTTTTCGAACACGTTTTTGATTCGTACAGGCCACATACTGTATGGATTTTCCTCATTCCAACGCCAATCATTTAGTTTTCCGATGGCCTTCAAAGCCTCTTACTGTCGTGACGATCAGAAATTATGAAAAAAGTGTGAATTTTGGCAGCTCATGCCACTTTAATTTACATTTTGCCTATAGTCACACAAGAGATATTTACAATTTAGGTTCCGTGAAGGAAAAAGCGTCAAGCGGCCAAATGTGTGACGTGGTTTCCTAGGAGGAAAATAGCTAGGTTTCCACATAAACCTAGAAACTTATATATACTTATGGATCTTGGATTGTACGAATTGATAGGCCTACAGTTATGAAATAATAAGTTTAATAAAAGTCAGAGACGGCAGCGGATCTGAAAAATCCACCGACGGTTCGGGATTTTCTTTCGGACAAAGAGCCCGGTTGCCCCCCCCCCCCCCCCCCACTAAACCTGGCATCGCCGCCATATAAGTGAAATAATCTTTCATGAGTGTGGCGTTTATCATCGATCAATCAATCAATCAATCAATTTCCCACTTAACCTGGCAATACCGTCATGCATGCAATAGGCTACTCTTCGTCGGAAAACATTAATATTTATCTAAGTGCTTTGTAGCCAATCAATCAACACAAACAAAGACTCATATAGATAAAAGAGAACAAAATTGCGAGGGCGTGACCACACAGTCAATTGTATGCATACTTTGATTAAATTACTGGGAAAAAGAACTGTCGCCCGAGACTTATAAATTAAGAAAAATTATATAATCCATAAACTTTTCATGGCCGAAAGACTTGTCTGCACATTGTAAACTTTTTTCTCTAGTCACTGGAATCCTTGCTTTTTGAAAAACGCCATAACGTTATTGAATAAGCTGAGTTACATTGCGCCTGTAACATCATACCCGCAAAATCCGGTGCTAGAAATGTCTGGTCAAAACGCACAAGCTTTCCGTTTAGTTCTTACAACCTTCATCAAAAATGGGACGTATACTGATCAGTCAGTAGGGATCTAGGAATGGGTACTCTTTACTGTCCTTCGTTCTGAAATGAAAAAAAAATCACTGTAATGACTGATTTAACAGGGTGATAAAAATATGACTAAAACAAGCTTCCATAAACAAAATTAACAAATTCTTGTAAGCTATGTCTTTTATGTTAGACCGACGACGACTCGGACTTGCAACGGGCTCGCCGATTGGATAAAAACAATTATATAAACAATAGCAAGAAAACTAGATGATGTAACGGATTAGAGATTTTTCTTCCATCATGCAACTTCGACTTATACCAAAGAGAGTAGATTGACAAGAGTGGTCACTTCGTTCACGCCATGTTGAATTTGAACTGACACGATTCGCTTATTAGGAACCTCCTTTCTCTAGGGGGCGCCGTGCAGTCGAATCGTGTACTGTCGGACCACCCTTCCGCTAGGGGGCTAGAACAACATGCTGATTGGACGAAGGGAGCACTCTTGTCAATCTACTCTCTTTGCTTATACTATAAACATGTCTGTTATCATAAATTCTGATTGTCAACACAATATGAGTGTTTCCAGCAAGGTCATCCAAAAATTTTAAAAATCACCTTGAAAGGAAAAAAAAATATAGAAATTAGGAGGCTTGTACGAGGCGAAAGCGTTTTTGCAATGTTTTTGACAGCTCATGCCACTATATAGAGCAACAAATGATTATGAATAAGTTCAACATTTTTAAGAAATCAATTTTTAGTAAACATCACTTCAAGATACATTACATAAAATCAAAGGCTCGTATATTCGTGTCCAATGCTCTCAGTCTGTCCATGTCATCTTCAGATAGTTCAAAATCGAACAGCTAAAATGAAGTAAAATAATGGCTAAACATGACCGGAAAAGCACGTAAGGAAATACTCTATATTAATATTAAAAAGTGGCGATTTTTTCTGATTTCTAAAAGTTACTGTTAGATTTGGTGATATATACGAAAACCCAGAGAGCTCATTCGAATTTCGAATTTCAGATTTTGTAGTTCGAAATTCGAAATTGAAAGTCAATTTCCTAATTTCAAATTTTGAAACTCGAAATTCGAATGAGCTCTCTGGGCTTTCGTAGATATATGTATAGTTCATGATTTTATATCCAACCATTGAATCTGATAGGGCCTCAGTGATTCAGTGTAGTCTCTCAGTCAATAAGGGTCTTTCCAGATGGGTCGCGGGTTCGAATCCCACTCAGTTCTAAGTAAAAAGGAAAGTGTTTTGAGTGGGTTTTTTCCCAATGAACTATATACGTGGAATGGAGGTCACATGGTATTTGATGTACATCGAATGTCGCCATTAATAAATAGGAGATGGTGTAATACAGATCCAGATCGGTCATGCACACGCTCATCACTAACCAATGGCGGCGCTTTTTACAAAGTCAGATCCAAACCAGCCAATGAGACGTGTCAGTTCCACGCATATAGTTCATTGGTTTATTCACTCGATCGCCCTATATATGATTTGGAAGAGTTACCTGGTACTCTCAAAAGGTCAAGGGTTATCGTCCAGACAAAGGGCTTTGGTTCAGTTTTCGCACAAACATGAATACAAACAATATAAGAAAAATTATTTCTAATGAGGCGTAAACCATCAATCAATCATTCAACCAATCGACTCTAACTAGACCTGGGGGCCGTTTCAGGAAGTCGTCGCACGGTGCGTTCAATCGCAGTTGCCATGACGTCTTATCTCTTTAATATGGTATCTATTGGCAACTAAGCTTCGTTTGCGATGCGACTGCTTTGTGAAACGAACCCCTGCTTGCTTACCCAACCCCAGGCCTTGGGAAAAATATAAATGCATTCATATTTGTGCATCAAACAAGATGAATGCATTGTAAATGATATTCTTAAAAATTATCGTTCACAAACGGCTAGATGATATTAAGATAAAATTCGGTTATCTTGAAATACTTCGGCCGAAAATTAATGACCAAATTTAGAATTAAAATGTACTTTACCTAGAATAGAATATTGTTTATTTACTGTCGGATATACAACAATATAAAACATTAGCTGGCTAGCAGCTATTATTACCGACCTGTAAATTAGCTTTTATATGATCAACATTATGACTGCTAGGTATAACTGCAACACCTTGCTGTACCCAGAATTTCAAAGCAATCTGAAAAATAATAACCGATGGTTATATTTCATTCAATGGCCAGAGTATCCCTTTTTTCGCAAATATTGTAGGAGGCTTTGGTGGCTACCATGTATTTCGGCAGAGCGATAGAGTCTCTTAGTCGGGCAAAGACCTTCCGTCGATGATCATGAGGCTTGGGTCAAATCCACTCAGCTAAAAGACAAATTTAAAATTTCTGAGTAGATTTTTACTCGATCGCTTTGCAAAGAAGAGTTGCCAGATACTCAGCGAATGTTTCCTTCCAGAAAAAAAGCCCTTTTTCCTCTTCCATTAAACTTGTCAACGCCACCATATAAGTGACGTAATCCTGAATGTGGCGAAGACCCTCAATCAATCAATCAAAAATTATTTTCAGGAGAAACATGCATCCTAGTTCACCGCAAATCTTAAAGTGGCATGAGCTGCCAAAATGTTGATATTTTGACGTTGAAACAGAATGTTGAAATTATCGGCTATTTTTCCCATAAAGTATAATTCAGAAGCTTTTTAGAGCTTCTAGTCTCGAGAATGTACGATAAAGTATTGTTTTGAACTAACTTTGGCTTAGAATGAATGTACATTCCTCTCAGTACATTCAATGGTTAATACAAAATCTAAATCCACTTTATAATAACATTTGCTAATATAATCCAGACGTACGTGTTGAGGAGTTTTCCCATAAAGTTTGGCGATATCTTGTACGGTTTCAGTCACTTTGTCCTTGGACGCCCTGTAAATGCACCAAATAGAACGTCAGAAATTAAACGTAAGGATGGAATTTTATATTATTACCTGGGTCCTGTTTCACAAAGCGGCGTACGTAAGTTTTTGCGTAAATGCCTTAGCAGCCCATACCGTAGAGATACGTTAGCATGAAAGTTACGCAAAAAATACATCTACGCCGCTTTGTGAAACAGGCTACAGATGGCTACAATTTTAGTGTTGAGTGACGGGGTTTACACCCCCCCCCCCCCACTTTCCATAACGCATACGGGTTAATCTGCTGGGGTATTCCATAATGTTCAAAATATTGGGCCAGAATTTAGCGACATTTTGGCCAATAGTATTCTGAAAACTGGAGATACATGTAGAAGAGTGCCACAAACGATCAGGTGACAAAGGTTCAGAGATTTCATGCAGGTTCGAAAGTCTTGGATTGTTTTGAAAAAACGGATTAATAAATAATTTGTTGCTCTTTTTTGCTACCAGAACCCTGTTAGCAACAGAAACTGCAAAGCAATGCCTGAAACTAATGGAAATCGAGTGTAGTTACCCCCTCCCTTCTCCTACCCATAGAAGGCTTCTCAGATTAAGAGTCTAATTCTCTTACAAAAAAAAAACACGAGGAAAATAAATATTCTTACGTATCTTCATTGAAGAACTGAAGTGACATGAATCCGATGACATTAAGGTTTATTGATTGGCAAAATCCGATTAGACTCCGATTTTGAAAGAACAGATTTGCCTCTACCTGGATTGTAAACAAATACAAATTTTAAAACGAAAACAAAGTTCAGAAATTAATATGAGGAGTTTGAATGAGACTTGAAGAACGAAAACATGCTCTGTAGGAGAAGAAGACGTTGGTTCCTGTCAAACACGCGTCTTTGAAATGCAGTTAAAATCGAGTATTATTTGACTTGAAGATGGCTATTTCAGTCACCATTCCACTTAAGTAATAACTTTGCAATCATTTTTCTTGGGACAATCCGCGATATAACCGAAAACGAACTCGTTGTTTATCGCCATTTGCTAAACTTAAAACGGACCGAAAAAATCCACTCCAATTAATGGCTTTGAGGATTAGCAGTTTTTGGTATTAACTGGATTTCTATCAACGTGACGTACATTTATTCAATGCTACTAGCCAGCCATATAATGAAAACAGAAACAACCCTGCGATAGAAAAGAAAGATACTGTACGGGGAATAATAAAAAATATCAAACACCAAAATCAAGCATTACCTGATTGACTACGGGCTTTATTTTACAGTTGTCGATAATTTTTTGAATCTGTCTTTTGTTGAAATTTGACACTCCTATGGACCTCGTCAAACCTTGCTTGCATCCATCTTCCATTCCCTTTGGACAGATAACAATGCGTGAATGGCAGGTGAATGGTTTTGTCAACTTTCCCTTCGATACATTTTTTTATGAACTGAAATATTACGCATCATCAAGCAGATGTAATCCCATTAGACTCAAGAATTGAGAAGTCTTGTTTGTCTTTATCGTTTTCTTTGATCGCAAAATACCTCATACTCCATAACAAAATTAAAGACTAAAATTACGTTTCTTTTGGCTATTCCCCCCCCCCCCCCCCCTCTTACGCCAGGTAAAGAGGGGAGAGCAGTTAGCACAGCAGAATAAAGGCTACAAGCCCTGCCGAAAAAGGGAGAACAAAATGACTAATAAACCAAACAAAAAAGAAGAATGAAGACAGGTAAACTCTCATGTAACACAAAATCAGTTCTGGAGCCTGTTTCACAAAGCGGCGTAGCGTAAGTTTTCACGTAACTGCCATAGCAACCCATAATGTAGAGATACGTTAGTATGAAAGTACCGCAAAAAATGCATATACGCCGCTTTGTGAAACAGGACCCTGATGTCGAAGCCCTTAACTGATATAATGCTCTCCCCTGTCACCCCCATTTCTTCCGCCAGGCCTGGTATGGAGATGTGATAGGCTTTAGTATTTGAATAAATGCATTCCTCAGGCGCACGTAGATCTTTAACTTTCGTATCAAAAGAGATTTGATTCTAAGCTACAAGTACATATTCTACAATGGGATATAAACATAATTACCTTCCATGTCTCAAGAATATCGATGTCAGCACATATCACTTTACCGGCTTCGTTGAAAGGGAAATCATCTTTTTCGCTAGGCTGGAACCAGATAATAATACTAAATAAATATTGACATCTCTATTCTTGCTGGATTTTTGGATTGATTTTCTCAACTGACTTTTTGGAATGGAACATAACTTTAGGAGCAATGAAGAAAATTATTTTACTTCTTGGACTGCGTGTTTACATGGAGTTTTCTTTCCCACAGAGGATGGATACTCTAGTAATCGTAAATTATGCATTAAAAAAAAGATCGAGATAAATCGATCTTTGATTGATCGAGGTTAAACGCAAAAGATTATGTGGCTTTTAGGTCATCGTTGTCAGTTTTAAAGGCACAAAAACCATCCAACTTTCGACCAGAAACCATCGCACTAAGGCAAATCGACACTTTAGATCGGACAAGATTTGACAAATGTTACCCATCGTCTCCATAATGAATTACAACGACCCAACTGATTGATTGAATGAAAAGATCATTTCCCATATATGGCAACATTAGTGATGGAGGCAACCGGGCTCTACCAAGAGGAAACCAACGACCTCAGAGAGTAACTGGAGCGATCGAGTAAACCCGTCATAGCTTATTACTGAGTGGGATTTGGACCCGTTATCCATTGGCGAAAGGCCTATGTCGGTTTTAGATAAAACCTGACAATGTCAATACAAACGTAATAGCCATACGCCGAACGGTCAGTTTACATTAATTTCAAAAGAACTAAAATCCTCGAACTCGAGTAGTTGTACAACCTGCATTGCAGTCGGCCCATGCATCAGAAAAAGGTCAACGTAATCTAAGTTTAGCCTTCGTAGAGATTTCCGTAGATTAATTACAACGTCTTCTAGCTGATGATGAGTGACCCAGAGCTGTGAATATATAAACAAATCATTGCTTTGTAGTCTCTCAGACTAAAAGTAGAAATTGTCACATTGCTATCGACATTATGTCACTTCTCAAGCTTATTTCATTAATATGGTGGCGCTGCAAGGCTTAGTGGGGGACCCCAGACCCTCGGCGAGTACCTGGCAATATTCCAACACTTTTACGATCAAGCTAGTCATATTCAACAATTGTCGTGTACTTATTTAGACATCGTAACAGATTTTTTTTTCTTCAAAAAAACGTCGTGCCAAGCACTGGACAACAAAAATAGCGAACTGAGGTACATGCTTTACCCAGAAAGCTTTGCGTAAATCTATGTGACGTCAACAGGTTCGACGGTTATTGCCGTACTCAATAAGACTTCGTAACAGAAAGATGGATTTGTGCAATACATAAGGAATGGAACTCCAACTTGCACATTTTTTACTTAGCAAAAGGAGTAACCAACTTTTTGTTCGTCGATTAAGCAAGTGCAAATGCGTTTATTCATATAGATCGCGGTTTTACAAAAGAGTGCCACAAATAAAAAGTACGGTAACTAACCTTAGTAGAAACGAAGAGTTCTTCACGAGTTACCCTCCCTTGGTCTATGGCAGAGTTAATTCCCCTTCCGACAGCTGACTCCGTTTTGTATAACTGAGCGGTGTCAAAATGCCGACAACCCGCATCTATCGCAGCAATTACACTTTGAGTCATCCTATTTTCATCAACCTTTCAAGAAATAGAAAAATGAGGTGCTTGAAAAAAACAACTTTTTACAAATACATTTTAGTGATGTTTAGTCTCCCTGGCTCTCATTCCTTACAATGGTTTACACGATTAGGCACGAAGGTAGGTCACATTTACTCGCCAGTGCCCCCTCCCTCTGCCTTTAAATTAAATATATCAACACTTCCATTGATTGAGTAGGACTAAAGATATCAATATTTACATTGATTGAGTAGGACTAAATCTATCAACACTTACATTGATTGAGTAGGACTAAAGATATCAATACTTACATTGATAGAGTAGGACTAAGCCTATCAACACTTACATTGATTGAGTAGGACTAAGCCTATCAACACTTACATTGATTAAGTAGGACTAAGCCTATCAACACTTACATTGATTGAGTAGGACTAAAGATATCAATACTTACATTGATAGAGTAGGACTAAGCCTATCAACATTTACATTGATTGAGTAGGACTAAATATATCAATATTTACATTGATAGAGTAGGACTAAGCCTATCAACACTAAGATTGATTGATTAGGACTAAAGATATCAATACTTACATTGATAGAGTAGGACTAAGCCTATCAACACTTACATTGATTGAGTAGGACTAAATATATAAATACTTACATGGATAGAGTAGGACTAAGCCTATCAACACTAACATTGATAGAGTAGGACTAAGAATATCAACGCTTTCATTGATAGAGTAGGACTAAGCCTATCAACACTTACATTGATTGAGTAGGACTAAATATATCAATACTTACATGGATAGAGTAGGACTAAGCCTATCAACACTAACATTGATAGAGTAGGACTAAGAATATCAACGCTTTCATTGATAGAGTAGTACTAAGCATATCAACGCTTCCATTGATTGAGTAGGACTAAGCCTATCAACACTTACATTGATTGAGTAGGACTAAGCCTATCAACACTTACATTGATTGAGTAGGACTAAAGATATCAATACTTACATTGATAGAGTAGGACTAAGCCTATCAACATTTACATTGATTGAGTAGGACTAAATATATCAATACTTACATTGATAGAGTAGGACTAAGCCTATCAACACTAAGATTGATTGATTAGGACTAAAGATATCAATACTTACATTGATAGAGTAGGACTAAGCCTATCAACACTTACATTGATTGAGTAGGACTAAATATATCAATACTTACATGGATAGAGTAGGACTAAGCCTATCAACACTAACATTGATAGAGTAGGACTAAGAATATCAACGCTTTCATTGATAGAGTAGGACTAAGTATATCAACGCTTCCATCGATTGAGCAGGACTAAGCCTATCAACACTTACATTGACTGAGTAGGACTAAGCCTATCAACACTAACATTGATTGAGCAGGACTAAGCATATCAACACTTACATTGATTGAGTAGGACTAAGCCTATCAACACTTACATGGATAGAGTAGGACTAAGCATATCAACACTTACATTGATAGAGTAGGACTAAGCCTATCAACACTTGCATTGATTAAGTAAGACTAAGTCTGTCAACACTCACATTGATTGAGTAAGACTAAGCCTATCAACACTAACATTCATAGAGTAGGACTAAGCATATCAACACATGGATTGAGTAGGACTAAGCAAAGAGATGCTGAACCATTCACGAACACACGGGAAAAGGGAAATTATTGATGGAAATGACAAAGTCTAGGAACGAATTTACGAGTAGAACTATAAAAATGGGAACGCTTCGTATGAAACTTATATCCGGCACGTGAGATCGAGTCAGAGTTTGTTTTTTGTTTTTTTTATTTGGATTTTATAACATATCCTATATCTAGGACACAAACGTGTATGTTCCATACTCCAGTTTATTACTGCTTTCAAATTAAACTCACTTATATCCTGATGTGCGCTCTGATTTCAATCAGTTCACAAATTCCAAATTTCCTTTCTTGGTAGGACGAAAGATTTGTGTGTTATTGAATTCTTTAATATCTCCACTTGAACCCCTGCAATTTATTTCTTGGGCATATTGAATTTGCGACTGAATGTATATATTGATCCCTTTTCAGATGTTTTTGACTTAGTAAAAAATTGTCCCCCGTCTCTATGTTCAAACTCTGCTCAAGAAATGCCCGAAGGGCTACTGACGGCACCCTGCAGATCACTTGGCTTATTTAAACTATATGGAGGGGGATATCCGCCAAAAGTCTATGTGGGTAACTGTGTCAGTTTCAATGTACGCAGTGCTTACTTTTACTGTGTCGCTTGCGATACTCTTGCTTGAATGCGTGAAACGTTGTCCAATGCAGCGCCTACATTCCTTGTTTCGACTCTGGGCTACAGCCAGTGTGTTAAGTGGCCAGTGTAAAGCGAGCATGGTTCGTACTCCGGCTTTGTCAAGAACTGCGCACGAGAGCGGCAGCATTCCAGACAGCGAAGCTAGACGAATGGGAGCTCATACAGCCTTACCCACATATGTGGCTTAGTCCCATTATGACGACAGGGGGAGCTGCTGACAAATGTTTCGGAAATTATAGACAGCCCCTAAGTCGAGCTCGGAACTTGTTTGTTGTTGAATTTAACTTATTTTATTGAAATTATATTCAATGACATTAGGCACAAGTTCTTGAAACTTACGAGTCCCTCTCCCTACATATGTGCAAAATGATGAAGTAAAAATGCAAGATAGAAAATAACATTTATTCTATAATTAAGTGAACCGATATATTTTACGTCATCAGGGCCATATATGAACATGCAGTGAAACAGTTAAAAATTATAACAGTTTCTGGTTAAGCACAATTTTATTTTTCCTCTGATATTAACTATAATAATGACGATACTGAGAAAAGGGAGCAAAAATAAATAAAAGAAAAAAACTTTTACTCAGAAAAAAACAAACAAAAGAAATATATATGGACTAGAAATATGAACGAGAGTAGCTATAGAGTTAGTTAAAGAAGTATTTTCATTCTGTGTACATATATGTATATACATTTATGTACACGTTTGAGACAAGAAGATTTTCCCTGTGCCCGTGTGTTTTAGTGATCATAAATATATACATACATCAAATTGGAAATTCATAAATTGTTGTTGTTGCACATGTATATATATGCCCAGATAACGAGCTAAGTTATTGAATATTCACACTACCAATATAGGCTATAATGATTAGGCCAGGCCGAATTATTTTAAATGTTAAAGTGGCATGAGCTGCCAAAATTCACACTTTTTGCATGATTTCTGATCGTCACGACAGTAAGGGGCTTTGAAGGCCATCGAAAAACTAATAGATTGGCTTTGGAATGAGGAAAATCCATACAGTATGTGGCCTATACGAACCGAAAACGTGTTCGAAAAGTAAACAAAATTTAAATAACCGGGACGACCATTCATTCATTCTGAGCCAAAGTTAGTTCAAAACAATACTTTATCGTACATTTTCGAGACTAAAAGCACTAAAAAGCTTCTGAATTATACGTCTCTTGAGAAAAATAGCCAATAATTGCAACATTCTGTTTTAACGTCAAAATATCAACATTTTGGCAGCTTATGCCACTTTAATTATTATAATCTTTAAATCAAGGCCTTGGCCTATTTCAACTTAACTTAGGTAGGCCTATTATTAAATAGTATTATTATTTTATTAATATTATTCGTAGGCACCCCCTATTCACGCTGGAAATACTGTCATAGACGTATTAAAAGGGGTCGTCTATAATTTCCGATATTTTATTTAAAAGCGCCCCCTGTCGTCATAATAGTACTTAGCCACATATGGCAGCAGGTCACAGTTTCATTTTCCTTCATTTCCCATTTGCGGTAATGTTAATGTCTGCTCTCACAGAACCTTCCCTAACTTTCGTTGAACCAAATCCTTCGGTGGGGGCCTTGAACAGTCCTTTGGCAGTATTTTAAGCACAATTTTTTCATAGGTTGAAGGTAGAAATTTTGAGATACGAGTAGAATCAGCTGATAGGGGTCTCTTTGCACATATTCCGCCGCATGTAAATAGACCAAAGCACCCCCAACTACCAGATCTCCACCACCTGAACTGGTCCCATTCCACTTCTAAAATCATTTCCAGACAGTAACTCAACCCCTGTCCTTTCATAAAAACTACAAAAATGCCCAGAAAAAAAATGCAGGGGGCCAGGAAAAAATAATAAAAAAAACACACAAAAATATCTGGAACTTCTTCCGGAAGTGACAAACTGTGACCTGTATCCATATGTGGATAAGCCTGCACGCGGTTGTATTTGTCTAGCTTCGCGGAGCAAGATTTCCAAAGAAAAGGGCCAAAACTGCGCAGCTATCAGACACGACCGCACTACAAGCCGTACTCTCTCCTCGGTGGTCGCATTGCAGATCTCGGTAGTGACATAGCCAGGCTTACAGTAAACGTAAGCATTGCGCACGTTGAAACTGACACAGTTACACTCATACAGTTCTGCTTGCTAGTCACATAGCAGGGTATCGGTGGTGACATTACAGAAGAAGCAGAGTGAACAAACACTACACACATTGAAACCGACACAGCTACACACATAGACTTTTGGCGGATATCCCCCTCCATAAAACTAGAGTAGGTTTAGTTCGCAATTTGTTGGACTGGGGTTATTCTGAAGACCCCACATAGGCTTCTGAATAACTCTACGATTTTTTAAAGTGGCATGAGCTACCAAAATGTTGATATTTTGACGTTAAAACAGAATGTTGAAATTATCGGCTATTTTGCTCAAGACGTATAATTCAGAAGCTTTTTAGTGCTTCTAGTCTCGAAAATGTACGATAAAGTATTGTTTTGAACTAACTTTGGCTTAGAATGAATGAATGGTCGTCCCGGTTATTTAAATTTTGTTTACTTTTCGAACACGTTTTCGGTTCATACAGGCCACATACTGTATGGATTTTCCTCATTACAACGCCAATCATTTAGTTTTTCGATGGCATTCAAAGCCTCTTACTGTCGTGACGATCAGAAATTATGAAAAAAGTGTGAATTTCGGCAGTTCATGCCACTTTAAAATGCATCTCGTGCTTATTGACGAAGCCCGTGTGAGCGCATCAGAATAACTTTAATCCAATTAACATATCGCAGACTAGTGAGCGTTAACATTACTGCAAATATAAACTGAAATTGTCTATACATGTACTACCACTACTTAGGACTCTATATGTGCGACACAATTTAACCGTATCCCGGATTTATGGCAATGTAACACCACGTTGACCTAGCCGAGAAATCTGGGCTCTGCCGAATTTTTTTTTGTCTCTCCGTGTTCGTCATAAATAAGGCCATATAATACCAGTCGCCGTAAGACCGATAATCCGGGCTACACGTTGACCCTACACCCTGCAGTGTAGTTTCTCCACCAATGCCCCTCAGTTTCATGGGCAGTTTTAGAGACACTTTATCAAGAACTCACCTCCTCGCCATAACCTTCGTCCGTACCATAACCAACTATAGGCATGTAATATCCATTAGATAACTTCACTTCGGTCATTTTACCTGCTCCTACTTTTCACCCTCGCTATAATGTTTAAAGTTTGTTGTGTTAACCCACATTCCGGTGTATAAGGGCAAGTATTTGCCTTGAGGAATATTTCGGATATAAAGCGGTCACCCGTGCGTAGCCTTCAGCGAGTACTTGGCAACTGCGGCGATCGAGTGAAAAGTCCACTCAGAAATGTTTCAATTTTTATTTGGTTTTAGTGAGATTCGAACCCACACCACATCAATAGAAGGCCTGCGTCGAACTGAGGGATTATCTCTCTAACCTTTACTGAGCACCCATCATTGCCCCATCCCCCTCAATCGTACCATTATTCCCCGTAATCCAAAATTGGATGATAAGTTGCGTTGAAAACACACTGCAATCTGAAATTTTGGAAGTGCGGGGGTCTATTCGGAAAAATGATCTATTTCAAACTATAAGATGAAATGTTTTGGGTTATAAAAGGACGAATATGGAATATGATCAAGCTTATCTACATAGGTCAAATGGTTAACTGACGCCATTTAAGTGGCATGAGCTGCGAAAATTCGCTTTTTTCTCATAAATTCTGAATCTCAAGAGAAATTTAGCGTTTGAAGTACTTTGGAAAACAAAAGGTTGATTGATTGATTGTTTGGTGTTTTACGCCGCGCTCAAGATTGTTTCACTTATATGGCGACGTTGACAGTTTTATTGTGGGAGGAAACCGGGCTCTATGCCCGGAGGAAAACCCACGACCTTCCGGTGGTAACTGGCATCCCACATAGGTCGTTCAAGTGAAAACCCAGACAGAAAATTTTCGGATTTTTCGAAGTGGGATTCGAACCTGCGACACATTGGTGGAAGACTGTTCGGATTGAGTGAAAACTAAAGGATTGACGTTGAAATTAAATATATTGGTAATGTCAGCAGCCCGTACGAACCCAAGAAGTGCGCTAATTAAAAAAGATGAATTCACTTATGTGGCGGCGTTGACACGTTTAACGGGGGGGGGGGGGGGGGGGAGGAAACCTGGCAACTCTTCCACAAACGGCGGCCGTGTGAAAATCAACGCACTTTTTTCACTTTTTATTTGGTGTGAGTGTGATTCGAACCCGCGCCGCAACGATAGAAGGTTTGTGTCGGACTGAGGGACGATCACTATAGCCCACTGCACCACCGGGGCCCCTTCAGCGTTTGAAAACCCGGTACTAAAGGATTGGCTTTGGAATTAAAATATTGAAGTCAGCTCATGCCAGAAGGAAATTTCCCTTTCTCACGGTGCCAAAACCATATTTCTACTATTTTCCTCGCCAAATTGTACTGTCAGATCATGCCACTTTAAGAAGTAGCGAAAACTCGGCATTTTCCGATCGTTCTCTATTCTACGTCAGATGGAATATTTTCGGAGAGAATTTTCGCAAAACAGCCCTCATCTAATGTTTATGTTAATTCTTGGGCTTCAAAATGACGCCCATAGATTTTATGGCGGACAAATATCCACAAGCTATTTTAGAGATCCCCATTTACTATATACGCGAAGGTTATACATGTTGGTAAAAACGACGATCGGGATGTTTTATTTAAAGTGGCATGAGCTTCCAAAATTCACACTTTATTCATAATTTCTGATCGCCACGACAGTAAAGGGCTTTGAAGGCCGTCGAAAAACTAAATGATTGGCGTTGGAATGAGGAAAATCCATACAGTATGTGCATGGCCTTTACGAACCGGAATAGTGTTCGAAAAGTAAACAAAATTTAAATAACCGGGACGACCATTCATTCATTCTAAGCCAAAGTCAGTTCAAAACAATACTTTATCGTACATTTTCGAGACTAGAAGCACTAAAAAGCTTCTGAAATATACGTCTTGAGAAAAATAGCCAATAATTTCAACATTCTCTTTTAACGTAAAAATATCAACATTTTGGCAGCTCATGCCACTTTAACAAAAGTTCAAATATACTATTAATGCACATGCACATTGTGGAATGTACACTTAACACAATATATAAGATTGATTGTTTGTTGTTACAGAGCGCGGCTCCAGATTATTTCGCTTATATTATGATTTATCGGGTGGTGGGGTGGGTGGGTGGGGGTCATCCTAGCCCGGATTATCGGTCTTACGGCGACTGGTATTATATGGCTGATAATGTGTCTTGTCGCCTTATGACGAACGCGGAGAAAAAAAAATTCGACAGAGCCCAGATTTCTCGGCTAGGGGTCATCCAATTTTTTTCTTGAGGAAATCCATACAGGGGTACCAGAAAACGATATCGTACATAGAATAAACAGCAGAATATAACAAAGACGAAAGTGTTGAGGAGCTTGGGTTAAAAGAAGGGAAGTGTCAGTGAACGGAGGGTTTGTTGCCAAACTACCACTCCCCCCCCCCACCCCAACCCTACCCCGAAATCCTAGACCTACATTCAACAAATCTAATTATCCGACTTAATTTACATTTAACTAAAACTTACATTTTAAAGTGACATGAGCTGCCAAAATGTTGATATTTTGAAGTTAAAACCGAATGTTGAGATTATTGGCTATTTTTCTCAAGACCTATAATTCAGAAGCTTTTTGGTGCTTCTAGTCTCGACAATGTACGATAAAGTATTGTTTTGAACTAACTTTGGCTTAGAATGAATGAAAAGTCGTCCCGTTTATTTACATTTTGTTACTTTTCGAACACGTTTTCGGTTCGTACAGGCCACATACTGTATGGATTTTCCTCATTCCAACCCCAATCATTTAGTTTTTTCGATGGCCTTCAAAGCCTCTTACTGTCGTGACGATCAGAAATCATGAAAAAAGTGTGAATTTTGGCAGCTCATGCCACTTTAAGTCATAAATATAATGCTCACAATTCTTTTTTCTCAAAGCTCACGTGAGTTTGAATTTTTACATTTCTTTAACATTTAAAAGCACAAGCAGAAAATATCAGTAAGAATCAAGTCGTCAGCCATCGCTGCTAAACTGATTCAAGAATAAACGTGTTTTATTTCATTTTTCAATTTGTGTCATACACTGTATATATCTCTAACATATAGTCACTTTAATAAGGATCATGAAACGGATAGTACTTCGATCCAGTAAATCTGAAAGAAATAAAACACAAAATGAACGACTAGAAATAAAAAGATAAGATTGAAAAATATCTGATAAGAATACATAGAAAAGAATTTAAAACTTATTTATTCGATATTCAATAAGGCGAAGAATTATTTATGGATCACAATAAACCAAGAAGGTGGACTCTTAGTTAGCTAGTACAAAAGTCATACGGGCGCGCTAATGGATAGGACAATTTAACGTAAGCAACAGCAGCGGACATTGTTTACATTTTTGACGGGCCTAACGAGAGTTGCCGGCCCTGATTTTCAAGGGGCGTGGCCTGGCGATAGGTCAATTCTTCACCGTACCACAAACTTCAGTTTCCAATACATTACCCGCGGTTTCGCCCTATGTGGAAGCTTACATTTTGAGGGTTATTTATTCCCCTATATGTATACTACGATATTTACTACGGTACCCTAAACTGGGACAACTTTGAACGGCGGGGTATCTTTGAACAGTCAAAGATGAAAATTTAAATTTTTGCTATTTGGTAATAAATACTAAGAAAAGTGGTAATAATTATGTTTTTAGCTTTTTCAATGGTGGTCAAAGTTACCCCAGTTTACGGTACTTGATTTCTTATAGTAGGCTTATACTTCATGGAATTCATTCCGAAGATTTTAACTTGGCCCCAGAAGATGAGTATACTTCATAGCAACATTGCTTTGGGAAAAAATGGGTTGAATTATTTTCAGCTTTCAGCCTTTTCAAAATGTTCTACGTACAAGAAATCCAAAGAACGTTTGTTTGTGTCGAGATTTCGTAAGGCCTCCATTTCAGCATCGGTGAGATCAAAGTCAAACAGCTAAAAATGAAAGACAGAAAGAAAATAAATGGTACATGCGCAGTGAGTGGCCGAGTTGGTTTAACGTGAGTATAGAAGCAATGGCTACCAATTTAAAAAAATTTAGAATGTACATGGTGATCATCACTCGGAACACACTTCGGCTATCTTAGCTCGCTACCGGTCGGCTTTAGCGTATTTCACCCACGTAAATCCCCGAAGTTTCAGAGTGGGTGATCATATGTCAAAATACTCTGGTCCATTTCTTAGTTTCTTAATATACAGTCATTCCTCTATATATTCATTTATTCGTACATTTGCTTATTTGTTCATCCATTCAGTGAGTCATTCACTCGTTCATTCTTTCATTCAATCATTTCAAGTTACCTCCAGATTCTGACGTAATCTGTTTACGTCACTGCTCTTTGGGATGATCATTATACCTCTTTGTACTTGGAATTTCAGCGCCACCTATATAAAAAGGGGAGATAAACAGGTCCCGTTTTGAAGATATTCATTTGTGAGTCGCATGAGCTGCCATATATAAGAACAATTCGTTGAAACAGACTTAGCTACAGAAATTGTTCGTCATTTTAATCAAGAAATAAAAAAACGTCTTTCTGCCGAGGCTAATTTTGTTGTGGTACGGTAAAGAAGTTTTCATAGCCAACAAAACTCCTAAAATGTAGGTTCACGAGTCAGGGCTATTTAAAATGTGTACGTTGTCAGAACACATCTTAGCTTCGTATCGGTTATAGGCTTTACCAATATTCTTGATATCACTGTGAAAGTTTTTCATGGTACTTAAAAGCCTCAACTTCACATGACGATCGGAAATGTTGGCAGCTCGAGGCATTTTGAATTTTCCCGCTCACACATACATATACAAATCTATATAGTTCGAGCTGATTGGATTTTGTCCACATTCTAAAAATGAAAGCTTTCCACAGCCTCCGACAAAATGGCGAACTGAGGTACATTTTCCCCAGAAAGCTTTGCGTAAATCTGTGTGACGTCATCAGGCTCGGCGGTACATATAATTAAGACATAAGCCTAAAGAACAAAATATGGAAAAAGTACAATCAATCTTACTTGTTGTATGGTCTTCCCGTGTTGTTTGGCGATGTCTTTAACCACGTCTAAATTTGGTGCGCCGGGCTCACTGTTGATATTTAAAAAATAATCATTGTTGGGTGCTGTGGGCCGCATTTAAAATCACTATACTTTATAAAGTGGCATGAGCTGGCAAACACAGGGACGTTTTATGTGAACTACAAGACACTAATTGGTGGTAAATGATATTTAAAACTTTACAGCTTTCCCTTAAAGTGGAATGAGCTGCCGAAATTCACACTTTTTTCATAATTTCTGATCGTCACGACAGTAAGAGGCTTTGAAGGCCATCAACAAACTAAATGATTGGCGTTGGAATGAGGAAAATCCATAGGCCTACAGTGTGTGGCCTGTATTAACCGAAAACGTGTTCGAAAAGTAAACAAAATTTAAATAACCGGGACGACCATTCATTCATTCTAAGCCAAAGTTAGTTCAAAACAATACTTTATCGTACATTTTCGAGACTAGAAGCACTAAACAGCTTCTGAATTATACGTCTTGAGAAAAAATAGCCAATAATTTCAACATTCGGTAAAATTTAACGTAAAAATATCAACATTTTGGCAGCTAATGCCACTTTAATACCCATCTTGCAAATTTTCGCTTAGTTAGTCTTATAAGAAACCAAAATAAGTGGCTGTCGCCATCAGGACCCCTCGGGTCTGGGCCAAAGAAACCGAAGATATTTTATCTTCCAGACAATTTGTTGTGAGTGAAAAACTACTCCACATACATGCATCACATTTACAAGAAGGTTTTTGGCTGAGTCATGTAAGGGGCATAACTCTTGAAAAACATGTCCAAGCGAGTCGATTTCTTTTACTTGCTGTAATAAACAAATGTGTGAAGTTTCAAAGTTGTACGTTAAAGACTTTCTTAGCTAATGTGTTACCAAGGCTTTTTACCGCAGCGGTAATGTAAGGGGCATAACTCTTGAAAAAAACATCCGGGCGCGTTGATTTTGAATAGGCTTCATGTACTTGCTGTATTAAACAAATGTGTGAAGTTTCAAAGTTGTAAGTTAAAGACTTTTTTAGATAATGTGTTTACAAGACTTTTCATAGCAGCGGTAATGTAAGGGGCATAACTCTTGAAAAAAACATCCGAGCGCGTTGATTTTCAATAGGCTTCTTGTACTTGCTGTATTAAACAAATGTGTGATGTTTTAAAGTTGTACGTTAAAGACTTTTTTAGATAATGTGTTTACAAGGCTTTTTACCGCAGCGGCAATGTAAGGGGCATAACTCTTGAAAAAAAACATCCGAGCGCGTTGATTTTCAATAGGCTTCTTGTACTAGCTGTAATAAACAAATGTGTGAAGTTTCAAATGTGTTTACAAGGACCAATGGACAGACGGACAGACGGACGACGGAGGCAACGACAATACCCTTCGGGCAAAATTTGCCCGAGGGGTAAAAAAACCCAAATAAACCCATGCAGCCTGTCTATATTTTGTTCGTTAGTCGCATAGATCTTCGGTTCGTATATAGGCACACCCAGACAAAATTAAAATTTCTGAGAGGATTTTTCACTCAGTCGCCGTATGTTGAAGAGTTGCCAGGTACTCGCTAAAGATCGGAGGTTTCCTTTGGGCAATGATCCAAGTTTTCTCCCCCACTAAACCTGGCAACGTTCCATACAAGTGAAGTAATGTTAATTGAAAGCGGCGTTAAACGTCAATCTTTAGAAGCGTCCGTGTAAACGAATCTCACAGTTTAATTGAACGCTATACACCACATGGAAGAGAAGTTCAGAATAACATTGCTTAAAGTATCAGACCCTACGTGATTTGATTGATTATTTGGGGCTTAACATCGCACTCAACAGTTGGCTTACTGTATATGGCGACAAAAGTACCAATCGACCGAAAGATCCCCCCGAGCACCCTTCTCACCCACCCAGATCTAAATTTTGACATTGGGCTCCACAGACCACAGAACGTCAGGGCCCTGTCTTACAAAGCTGGCGTAAGTTACGTCGGACGTAAATCAGTGTTAAAACTATAGTAACTTACGCCCTAGTCGCATCTGGTCCATGTTGTAGGCCTATGCGCAACTTTACGCCAGCTTTGTAAGACAGATCCAGGAGGCTAATATATGCGGCATACTTTTCCTCCTTGCTAGGTCAGCATACATGGCTAAAGCAGAGCCACAATGATCCAGCCGGAGGGCTACGTGATTTGAAGTTTGATCAATAAGATTAATTTAAAAAGATTAAAAGAAAAAACAACCGGCTAATTCAGATAACCAAATAGATTATAGACATACTGGTACAATATACATATATACATTGCGATGACCGATCTTGTTTATTATAGATTTAAGTTGTCCAAAGTGCACGTAATATAGGCCTATATATTACCACCTATAAAATACTGTTATTATATTGACACACAGATTGTGAAGTTCGGTTAGATAACAGGGAGAAGTGCTGCGTAAACATGACTCGCCTAAAACTTGATAGATTCATTTTTAGCACACGCCGGTGTAGCTACATGAAAACTAAATTTAAAACACTGAATAAAAAATGATAAGATATTTTTTGTTATCTGAATGTTGAAAGCAAATTGACTCAGAGCTATGGTGGCCTCAGAGGTTAACCGTTAAGTCAACAAAGCGATTTCCGTCGAGGGGTCGCGGGTTCTGTCAGTTTAACGTCCAGCAAAAATCTAAACCATCAATGCCAGTTACATGTAAGATTGATTGATTGAGATTTTACGCCGAACTCAAATTTGTTTCCACTCTGACAGCGGCGGTGCCAGGTTTATTGAGGGAGGGAACCGGGCTCTTTGTCTGGAGGAAAACACCAACCGTCGGCGAATACCTGGCAACTCTTCCACATACGGCGTTGTGAAAAATCCACTCAGAAATTTCGCTATCTTTATTTGGTCTGAGTGGGATTCGAACCCCCACCGCATTAATGGAAGGCCTGTGTCAGACTGAGCGACTATCACCCTAACCGACTGAGGCTATATGAGCATCATATATGGGTTATACTACTCAAATATCTCTTTTCACTATCAAAGCCGATTAAGCCCTCTTCACCAATTCAGATCATGTGGACAGTAAACGTTTGCCCAAAAATTGGCGTTGAAATAAGGAAAATCATTCCAATCTGTAACCGATACGAACCGAATTAGAGCTCGGAAAGAAAACGAAATTTTTAGTATAACTGCCACGAACGTTCCTTTATTTTTACGTGTCGTGAGCTGCCAAACTTCTAACTTTTTTCAGAAATTCCGATTGTCAAAAAAGTTGAGCGTTTGAAGTACATTGAATAACTTTAAATGATTGTCGGTAGAATAAAAAAAAGGATTGGTTACGCCATGCAGACACCCGTGCAAACCCGTTATGTGTGCCAATAATAGACACGATTTAAATAACCGGGATGTATGTTTATTTTGAAGTGTTTGCTGCCCATAAAAACTATATCTTAACGTACATTCCCAAGATTCATAACAGCGGAAAGCTTTTATTTAGTACTTGTTGATAAAAAAAAACAATTAACTAAGTCCGTTTTATTAAAATTCACGCTATATTTGGCAGATCATGCCACTTAAACGTACTTTCTGGAAACTAGAAAGATTCTTAATAGACGAGATTTTCAAAATTTTGTTTTAACCGAAAACATTTTGGCAGTTCCTGCGACCATAATGAGGATGGTCGCAAGTATCCACTCAAGTTGGCCATAGCTTTCCTCCGAGAAAAGCCAAGAGGGGGTTGCATCCGGGCATATATAGCGCTCGGCTCCCCCTGCAAAGCAAAGTCGGTAGCCCGCAGTATAAGTGAAATGATCTTTAGTGCGGCGTGTGAAACACCAATCAAAATTGAAATTCTGTACTACAAGTGGCTCGGGTAACAACTTAAGCCTGTTACAAGAATTTTTGCCTCTACTAAATTTTAACAAATAAAGTATAGAAATCAAAGATACTGGTGGGAATATACCTGACTATGGCTTACTCACCTTTTTACAGATATGTGTTGTAAGTTTCTGAAACCTGTTACACTAATCCCTTTAGATCGACAAAAATCCACTAAACAACTGTTTTGGAAAAATAGGCTGACTTCAACCTGCATGAAAAGTGGAAAAGTATCATTTAGACGTGGAAAACAGTTTCTAGGCAATTTGAAGAAAAAAAATCGTTTACATGATTTAATTTTTTGAAAAGTTTTGAACAGTTGCAAGCTAGCTTTTATCTCACCTCAATCATTCCTTTATTCAAACATTTATCCTTCATTCATTCATACACTATGATTCATTAATTTATAAATGAATAATTCATCAATTTGTTCATTTATTCATCAACAAGTTATGTTCTAGCATTCATCGATTTGGCGTGTGTTCAGTATTCATCGATTTGGCGTGTGTTCAGTATTCATCGATTTGACGTGTTCTAGCATTCATCGATTTGACATGTGTTGTAACATTTATCAATTTGGCATGCGTTCCAGCATTCGTCAATTTGGTATGTGTTCTAGCATTCATGAATTTGGTATGTGTTCTAGCATTACATGTAATCAATTTGGTATGTGTTCTAGCATTCATGAATTTGGTATGTGTTCTAGCATTACATGTAATCAATTTGGTATGTGTTCTAGCATTCATGAATGTGACATGTGTTCCAGCGTTCATGAATTTGGTATGTGTTCTGGCATTACATGTAATCAATTTGGCATGTGTACTAGCATTCATGAATGTGACATGTGTTCCAGCATTCATGAATTTGGTATGTGTTCTAGCATTACATGCAATCAATTTGGTATATGTTCTAGCATTCATGAATTTGGTATGTGTTCTAGCATTACATGTAATCAATTTGGTACGTATTCTAGCATTCATGAATTTGGCATGTGTTCTGGCATTCATGAATTTGGTATGTGTTCTAGCATTACATGTAATCAATTTGGTATGTGTTCTAGCATTACATGTAATCAATTTGGTATGTGTTCAAGCATTCATCAATTTGGCATGTGTTCCAGCATTCATCAATTTGGCATGTGTTCTGGCATTCATGAATTTGGTATGTGTTCTAGCATTACATGTAATCAATTTGGTATGTATTCTAGCATTCATGAATTTGGCATGTGTTCTGGCATTCATGAATTTGGTATGTGTTCTAGCATTACATGTAATCAATTTGGCATGTGTTCCAGCATTACATGTAATCAATTTGGCATGTGTTCCAGCATTCATCAATTTGTCATGTTTCCTAGCATTGATCAATTTGGTATGTGTTCCAGCATTCAACAATTTGACGTGTTCTAGCATTCATCAATTTGATATGTGTTCAAGCATTCAACAATTTGTCGTG
Organism: Lepidochitona cinerea; assembly: GCA_963971465.1. Taxonomy (NCBI): domain Eukaryota; kingdom Metazoa; phylum Mollusca; class Polyplacophora; order Chitonida; family Tonicellidae; genus Lepidochitona; species Lepidochitona cinerea. Next base: position 47,732,183 of record OZ020553.1, read on the forward strand.
TGTCCTAGCATTGATCAATTTGGCATGTCTGCTAGCATTGATCAATTTGGCATGTCTGCTAGCATTCATCAATTTGGCATGTCTTCTAGCATTCATCAATTTGGCATGTGTTCCAGCATTCATCAATTTGGTATGTGTTCTAGTATTAGTCAATTTCGCACGTGCTCCAGCATTCATCAGTTTGATACAATGTATGTGTTCTAACAGTCATCAATTTTACGTGTTCTAGCATTCATCAATTTGACATGTGTTCCAAGATTCATCAATTTGGCATGTGTTCCAGCATTCATCACTGTTCTAGCATTCATCAATTTGGCATGTGTTCCAGCATTCATCACTGTTCTAGCATACAGCAATTTCCTAATTTCTCTACAATATCATCAGGCTCTTTAAACTATGCGTGGTACCAAAGAGAGTAGATTGACAAGAGTGGTCAATTCGTCCAATCAGCATTGCCGGCATATTCTTCTGGCCCCCTAGCGGAAGGGTGTTCCGACTGTACACGATTCGACTGTACGGCGCCCCCTATAGAAAGGAGGCCCTAATAATCGAGTCGTGTCAGTTCAAATTCAACATGGCGAGGACGAAGTGACAACTCTTGTAAATCTACTCTCTTAGGTAGTACCTGTAGATTAACGGGTTCAATCCGACAGTTATCAAGAAGTCTCTCCAATTGTCTTTTATTGAAATTAGAAACTCCGATATTTTTTGTCAGGCCGAGATCTACTGCGTCCTCCATGCCCTGAAGAAGAAACATCAAATAAAATTTTCATTATTAATTAAGAAGCTAAAGGTAGGTAAACCTCAATAGACGTACATGTATAGCACTTATGTAAAAGATACAACATCTCTGATATCACAAAAAATTAAAGATCTGATCGATGTTAATGATTGGGTAGATTGATTGATTGCTAATTTACGCCCATCCCTGGATTCCAGGGTTAAAATTGCAATAAGCTCAGGTGAGTGTAAGTTTTAATCGTGGGTTCCCACGATGATTTACGCCCCACTCCAGATTATTGCAGTCTTGCCAGGTTTACTTAAGACAGGAATCCGGACTCTATGTCGGAGGAATCCGGACTATGTCGGAGGAATCCGGACTATGTCGGAGGAATCCGGACTATGTCGGAGGAATCCGGACTATGTCGGAGGAATCCGGACTATGTCGGAGGAATCCGGACTCTATGACGGAGGAATCCGGACTCTATGTCGGAGGAATCCGGACTCTATGTCGGAGGAATCCGGACTCTATGTCGGAGGAATCCGGACTCTATGTCGGAGGAATCCGGACTCTATGTCGGAGGAATCCGGACTCTATGTCGGAGGAATCCGGACTCTATGTCGGAGGAATCCGGACTCTATGACGGAGGAATCCGGACTCTATGTCGGAGGAATCCGGACTCTATGTCGGAGGAATCCGGACTCTATGCCGGAGGAATCCGGACTCTATGTCGGAGGAATCCGGACTCTATGTCGGAGGAATCCGGACTCTATGTCGGAGGAATCCGGACTCTATGTCGGAGGAATCCGGACTCTATTTGGGAGGAATCCCTAACCTGTCTCAGGTAACCACCAACCAATCTTCAGGAGCCGATCATTTTTCAGGTCGGGGAAGGAAAGTTGGGGGGGGGGACTGGCATAAGTAGGGTTTGAAGCAGCTACATATAGATGTAAGATACATGTGTATGTGTGAACTGTGTGTGTCGGCGTCTAAAGTGGCCCCAGTTACTAAAATTTGTATATTTTCCCTTAAAACAGAATGTTCAAATTATCGCTATTTTTGTCAAGGCGTACAATTCACAAGTATTTTAGTGCAACTGGTACTTTTCGGACACTGCCTCAGTTATTGTTTATAAGCAATTATAAAATAATCTATTTGATTTTTTCCAATAAACATAAGGAAATTTCTGTTTTTTACACATTAAAACTCTGTACCTGCCACGCCTCCAAATAATCGATTTCGTCTGCGTAGACCGGATTCTCCATTCCCTCCTCATGTTCAGCTGGCTGAAAAAGACAACAACAACTGGATTAGGTCTTTGAAGAAAGATACCATATATTCAAGAATAATACTCTCGGCACAACAGGGGGCCGTTTCACAAAGCAGTCGCATCGCAAACGAAGCCTAGTTGCCAATGGATACCATATTGAAGAGATACGACGTCATGGCAACTGTGATTGATCGCACTGTGCGACGGCTTCGTGAAACGACCCCCAGCAACTAAAACAGCAATCTGACGTAAGTCAAATTTAAATTGATCCGATTGCTAAAATAGCGTAAATTTAAATACCATGGATCAAAAACTTGAAAATCTGTAGGTCCCGACCATAATCCGAGAAAAAAATGGAATTTTGAATTTTTACAGTATCCAAACAGAGGAACAGAAGCAGCTTGCAGATAAACTTGAGATGGTGAACTACAGCGAAAAGACCAGGGGCCTGTTTCACTAAACGGCGTAGCGCAAGTTTTTACGTAAATGCCTTAGCACCCATACTGTAGAGATACGTTAGTATGAAAGTTACGCCAAAAATACATCTACGCCGTTTTGTGAAACAGGCCCAAGGCTGAAATGTGTGAATCCAAAGATAACCTTAACCGGTCTTTGATCGCTGTTGATGTATTCTGGCTCTCTATTCTTCGTATGCTTTTACCCCACCATTTTCGCATTTAAAACATAACTGGACATGCATCTTACATGTATGTTACAGGTTTAATTTTACAGGTTTAATTTTACAGGTTTGACTTGCAGTGAGATCGTGTAAAATTGGCTTCCTTGATAAATGCCTGGACCATGGCATAGGCCTGCATCATTCCTGCACCTTTGAGATTTCAGTAAAAAAATCATGTAATTTTGTACGACGGTATAGCCTGCCTTCCTACCTTTAGTGAACATGGCCAGTGTACGAGATATAGGTCCACATAATCCAGCTGAAGGTTTTCAAGACTTTTACGCAAAAAACGAACAACGTCAGATCTCCGGTGATGGGTAGGCCAGACCTTTTAATAGAGAAGCAATAGTCGATGATGAATGATTGATTGATTGACAGATTGATGAATTTATGAACTGCCGACTGGCAAACTTTTAACTAGTAAAATAAGGCTTTAAAACCCTGAAACTATTTAGCCTATAAACGACTTCATAGTTTTAAAATGCTTTATCAGGGCTTCACTGGTCGTAACAATGAACGACCCTGGGGGCTGTTTCTCAACACACTTATGCCCCTCGTAACTTTGCGCCTGGTCGTAACGTAATGTTAAGGGTATATGTTGCCATGGTAGTTACGCCTTGCATTGGACTTACGTCGGTCGTAACTTTGTTGAGAAACAACCCCTGTACAGTTTGACTGGTGTGCCGTGAGCTAGAATCTAACTTGGTACCATACAATTGATCTAAGGATCGATTCTCAAAACATTTACTCCCGACGTAACTTTACCTGGGCCCTGTGAGTGTCTTACGAAGCTGGCGTAAGTTACGTCGGATGTAAACCACGTCATGGCAACTGCGATTGATTGCACTTTGCGACGCCTTCCTGAAACGGCCACCTGTAGGCTTTAGACGTGGCTAAGATAGACCTCGCACGACTTTACCGGACATGGCGCAGAGAATAATAGAAAAGAACGTAGATGAGAGCAAATGCCAGTTAAATTCCATGGTGGTGCTATTTTGTCGAAAATTTTAAAGTCACATGATCAATTGACCTCCTATGTGAACTCTCCAATTCCATTCCAATGGATATTTCTGATAAAAATGTCGACCAATGGCCTTAGAGGTTAAATCTGGCCTTTAGGACTAGGGTCACTTCTAATTTTAGATTGGTATATTCACTGACTAATGTTGACTCGTACCTTGGTTGTTACAAAAACGTCACTGCGTGATATTTTCCCCTTCTCAAATGCGCTTTTCAGTCCTTGTCCAACACCCTCTTCTGATTTATATGCTTGCGCCGTGTCAATAAGGCGATAGCCTAAATCCAAAGCCAACTCTATTCCTGGAACTATCTTTTCTGTAGGTGTCTGAAAAAATAATTGTCATTTTCATGATATAGAGGTTAGAGTGCATTTAGATGCCACATCCGAAAACCACTAGTGAAATTCTCAACCATATTCATCTAAAGCAACGAGATTTACGTTTACCGGTTTCGTATATACGATTGATTGATTGATTGGGACTTGGGCCGCACTCAACAGCTTAAAGGTTACTTGGCGACAAAAGTATCAACGGACCAATTGCAAAAGATCATGTAAGGGCCTTTGGTTCTTGCTAACATATACTTCTCAACATCTCACTGTAAAATAGAACGAAGAATACCAATACCAAGGTCGCAAAAAATATTGTTACCCCGCATCCCCAGGCCAATTAACGTGGTGACGTATTCTGCCCGTTCGGCCAATTCCGAAGGTGCGAGAAACTGTATGCAACGAGAATCTCGCGAGTTCGGTAAGCTGATGTAGATTTTATTTTGGAATTGGGCCTATAGATGTAGACCATGTCATTACAAAGACTTCGATTGATTGATTGTTTGATTGATGTTTTACGCCGCACTCAAAGATTATTTTACTTATATATGGCTGCGTCGCTAGGTTTAATGGGGGAGGATTGATTGATTGATTGTTTGGTGTTTTACGCCGCACTCGATTATTTCACTTATTTGGCGGCGTTGCCAGTTTTATTGTGGGAGGAAACCGGGCTCTATGCCCAGAGGAAACCCACGACGTTCCGCTGGTAACTGGCAACCATCCCACATAGATCGTTCGAGTGAAAACCCAGCCAGAAAATTTCCCAATTTTTTTTTTACCGAGTAGGATTCGAGCCCGCGACCCATTGGTGGAAGGCTGTTTGGATTGAGCGGACAACGCTCTACCCATTGAGCCACGGAGGCCCCGATGGGAGGGGAAACCAGGCTCATTGTCAGCCTTCGGCGGGTAACAAAGACTTCGACTGCTTGTTGTGCCAAAATTTGGATAAAATTTAAAATACCTAACGAATTTTTGAAAAACACAGCGAACTTCATAATACATGTAAATACAACATGACAAGTGAGGCATTTGGAGTCCATCATTGTTCAACAAATAACGCTTGGGCTATTTACTTTGAGCTCCTATCTTGGGATGAAAGGGATTCATGTCACTTAGGATAAAAAAAACACACTTATCCCTTTTTATTAGATATTTTCCGTCAGTTAATAAACTTTTGTCTTGCCTATATACCTACAATTTGTTGTCAGGATTGAGCTATATGCCCTATGGCCTATATTTTATATTCGACCTAGTTTATATAAATTTAGACTGCCTTCATTGGGATCTTCAAATATAGCTCAGTTAGTTCAATTCAAGCAACACGAATTAAATCAATCAATCAATTAATCAATAAAAAAATCCAAGAGATTAATATAGGCCTAAAAATCACATGACTTGTTATTATTCGGATTTCTCTAAAAAAGAAATACCAAACTCATTATTTTTAAATCATAGTAGCTTGTATGATTATAATAAAAAATACGTAAAAATTGAAATTGTTTATTTCTTTTTTTCCCTATTAACCGAAAACACGTCGGGCCCGGGATATATGGAGGCTAAATATTTATAAACACCAAAACACACCAAAAAACCTCTTCTTGAATAAAGTATGCCCATGACGTGGGGACAAGTTTGAACAAATATATTTGTTTTAAGTTTTTCAACAAGCTTTAAATCTCTGGACCCTGTTTCACAAAGCCGCGTATAAGTTTTCACGTAACTGTCATAGTAACCCATACTGTAGAGATACGTTAGTATGAAATTTACGCAAAACTAAATCTACGCCGCTTTGTGAAACAGGGCCCTGTCTTATTTTAACAATTAATTCCGAAAAATACACAAATCGTAGCTTAATTAGATACTGATATAAAATCCTTATAGCAACTAATTACTTCTTACCAGCCCATTCCAAAATAGAGTCCAACACCATAAAAGCTTTACAACAATCCTTGTTAAGCTCTTGGCTATTATTGCGATCTTCCTGTTGGGTAGCCCGCACTCGTGTGTCTATCCTGTTTTACTTACTCGCCGGTCAAGAAGATACCTGTTGGGCTTTCGGCAAATACGGATATTTTTATATATGCTTATCGGCCAATAAAAAAACCCCGTGGTTCGGATTGTCTTTCATAGAAAAATATTTGCACAAAGATTTTATAAATTTGTGTCCTTTGATAAGTGAATAGAATAGTTTTTTCGTTATTTTTGAGATACCATTTTCTTTATAACGCAATCATTTTTATTATTCCCCCCCCCCCCCCCCCAATAAATATGTGATCCCAAAAAGGGCTAAAATATTATAGATAAAGGATGTGAAATGTATTATTGCAAGCAGAACAATGTAAGTCTTTACCTTTGTATCGCCTTGCCATGTACCAAGGCCGACAATGGGTGCCCTGGACGAATCGGTTAAATTCACATACGGTACCCCAGACATTTTGAAACAGTTTGTCTATATAAACACGTTACGCAATGACAAATAACTTAGTTCTCCGTCTAAGTCCGCGGTCCAGACCTACTTACTAACTGTCACGTGAACAGCAGGATGATTTTACAGAAAAAGAGTTGGTTGTAGTTTGTTTTATCTATACCCAAACTAAACGACGTGACGATGTAGGTCAACCTGGCCACTTTCAATACTATATATATATATCTGTGGACTTATTTTTTACTAACGGTCAGGGTCTTGCATTTACAGTGACATGAGCTGTCAAAATTCGCACTTTTTCGTAGTCTGATTGTCACGACTCTAAGAGACTTTGAAGGCCATCGACAAAGCAAATGATTTGCGTTGGAACGAGGAAAATCCATTCAGTATCTGACCAGTACAATCCGAAATAGTGTTCGAAAAGTAAACAAAATTAAAAAAACAACACTTTATCTTATATTCTCGCGACTAGAAGCAGTGACGGTTTTAACGGTAAAATGTGATCATTTTGACAGTTCATGCCACTATGCCAAAAAATATTTAAATTTATGAACACTAAAACACACGGGCACAGGGAAAACCTTCTTGTCTAGAATAGCCATGCATGGAGACAAGTTTTTAATTGTGTTAAAAAGAGGTATATCATTTAGACCGTTATTCCCAATCATAAATTGTTGTAATAAACTAAACCTATGATATTTCATTAGGTTGACGACTGAAAGGAGTTTGGCCTTAGTCAGTAGAATTTTCTGGAACCCTTTGTAATACATTGACAATGCTTAATAGGAGCTTACGCATCTTAAGCTATGTCCAGAATATCGTCAGGCTGGGATTGAACCCCATAGGATCATGGGAAAAGAAAGTGACAATTTTAGTTCCCCCCAGGAAAACTTAAGTAGAAGACATGCAGGGGAGTGTAGCCCTGACCAGTATATCTTTCGAACACTTGTTCTTTTTATAAACAATGACTGGCCTTTGGGTCAGTCGGTCAGAGCTAGGTCGAGCAATTTTACCTTGAAGTAGTTTGTATACTACTACTATAATCTCGACCACAGCTATGCTGGCCTTGTTATACTGAAACACACATGTATATTAGATGGGGGGGGGGGGGGGATTTATGGGGTTCAATCTCAGTCTACCGATGTTCTTGCCATAGTTAAGATGCGTTGTTAAGATGCAATGTATTACAAACGGATTCCAGAAAATTCTACTGACCAAGGCTAAGCTCCTGTCAGTCGTCAACCTAATGAAATAACATATGTTTAGTTTATTACAACAGTTTATGGGGTGAAAAGGTTTAAATGATATACCTCTTTTTAACACAATTAGAAACTTGGCTCCATGGTTATTTTAGACAAGAAGATTTTTCCCTGTGCCCGTGTGTTTAAAGTGTTCATAAATATATATTAGATGGCTTTGTGGCGGATACGTTTAGACATGGTTGTGTTTAGTGAATCGTGAAATTATCATTAAGAAGCAAAAATAAAAAAATATACATTCCTAAATTTATTCTGTGGCACACTCTTTTTGGTGCATCTCTCGGCCGATATAACAGAGCCAAAAACGGCGATGATATTTTGGCGTTAAAACAGAAGTTGAAATTATTGGCTATTTTTCTCAAGACGTATAATTTAGAAGCTTTTGGGTGCTTCTGGTATCAAAAATGTACGATAAAGTATTGTTTTGAACTAACTTTGGCTTAGAATGAATGAATGGTCGTCCGGGTTATTTAAATTTTGTTTACTTTTCGAACACGTTTTCGGTTCGTACAGGCCACATACTGTATCGATTTTCCCCATTCCAACGCCAATCATTTAGTTTTTTCGATGGCCTTCAAAGTCTCTTATGGTCGTGACGATCAGAAATTATGAAAAAGTGTGAATTTTGGCAGCTCATGCCACTTTAAACGCATTTCGTCAGCTTATGTATTATTTTTCCAGGGAAACTAAATCGACAAAAATTATCATTTATTTGTCAATACCTCAGTCACTCGGTAACGATGCTGTGTCATATCGATCGGGCACACTCGGGAATTTCCGTACCTCTATGAATTCCAAATTCTACTAAGCATGGAGTGGTTTATACACATGGGACAACTCTTACTATATGTCGTACACGATGGTGTATATTTATGACCTTCCAAGAGCAGCTACTATACAAAGGAGATGCTCTTTTAAAAAAAACTATCTTTTCTCTCAATTGTTAGACTCGTAAAATTTTGCAGAATTTAAGGGCATTTGATCTGTAATCCACACATATAATCTATACAATGAATATTTTAGACAAGAAGATTTTCCCTGTCCCCGTGTGTTATAGCGTTATAATGTTAAAAAATCTATATAATAAAGTCAATGTCAACATTTTGGCAGCTCATGCCACTTTAACCTTTGTGGCTTATAAATTCTGAATTAGTAAATAAACCGACACTGATTGACCCGGAAAAAATTCCGGGCCAGGGTGAGAATCGAATTTTTTCCGGGTCAATCCGTGTCGGTTAATTTACTAATTCAGTAATTTCCCTGATGATTGCAGCTTGCTTATACATGTACATTCTGCACTACGATTATATATGGTTTTAAAATCTTTTCACCGAAGTCAGCTTTCCTATTGTTCTTTATCCTCTGCAGGTCCCAAGGAGGGGAATAAATAACCATATTCCAGCAGAGCTTTAACCTCAGTACATCCCTATTCAAATCCCGTCTTTTGACAGCTTAATTTTGCAGTAAGAGACATGAAGTGTTCGTTGTAGTTATTTCCTTATATCAAATGTATGATATTAGCTAATGTCCCCATACAACTCAAATCCCAAATCTCCTTATCGACAGGTAAGCTGATGAACCAATTGCTGCATTTTGGGTGAACTTTTTCCAGTGTGCATGAATGCTGTTAAAAATTGTCAGATTAATTATTTTTTCTGACTAACTCTCGCTAAAAGGTTGAAGTTTTATTTGGAAGTTGATCCTATCCAACATCTATTTTTATCCACACATATTTAATATTCTAAAATACAACCCAAAATATCATTATCGAGATCATGAGAATCTCGTAAAAACACACGAGACTCTCGAGAAAACGCATGAGAATCTCGTGAAAACGCATGAGAATCTTGTGGAAACGCACGAGAGTCTCGTAAAAACGCATGAGAATCTCGTGGAAACGCACGAGAATCTCGTGGAAACGCATGGGAATCTCGTGAAAACGCATGAGAATCTCGTGGAAACGTATAATGAATACAGGCGATATGAACAAAATAAACATAAACTTTAATATCAAATGAGTTATTTATCGTCGACTTCTTTAAAAAAAAAAAAATACATTCATTTTAATATTTATATAAAAATATAAAAATCTGTACATTTTGGGGGTATTTTGTATCCAGGTAGGCAACCTTCCAACCGGGCGATGAAATGAAAACCAATTCAGAACTGTTTTGATTTATTTTTTCTTTGTATACTAAAATTTATACTGATTACTATGTCCAAGGTTTTACAAATGCTTCGGTGTCAATAGTCTCGAAGACAGTCAATATGGCTCGTTGAATGGATACTCTTTCGCTTCCTTAAACCTTTAAAGAAAAAACATATGTAGAGTTTATGTTTGTTTGTTGTTGTTGTTGTTTTTTTGTGAAAAAAATGTCAGCCATTTCACTTTTTACTACCAAAAACAACTAGATGGTTAAAAATAAAAACGGGGAGACCAAGTCATTCTGCTGATTGTTGACATGTTGTTGTTTCTGGTGGAAAGGTCGGATTCAGAAAGGCGGTATTAATTTTATATTCGTTAGATAGCTGTCCATCTATTAACGAAGGTAACGATGGCTTCGTCAAAAATCAAAATACAGTTTTCATGTTTACGTTGTTAATCCCGAAATACCTCAGATTTTGTCATGGAAATTCTGGGAATCATCAAAATAACTAAAGTCTTTATTAGGGGGGGCTAAGCTCTCGAATTTCGGAATATTTTCTACATAGAAAAAATCAGGAATGTTTTTTTTATATTTATGTTTTACCAAGGCTTGCAAATCAGGAGCTCAATACCATTGATACCACCACAAGTCTATGAGCAGACTTCTGATACAATTTATAGGCTGATTGGTTTCACTAATATGGTGACGTTGCCAGGTTTAGTGGGGGAGGAACCTGGGCTCACTGAGGAAACCCTCGACCTTTGGCGAGTACCGGGCAACTCTTTCAGAATCCACATGCGGCAAACGAGTGAAAAATCCACTCAGAAATTTTTCAATTTTTATTTGGTCTGAGTGTGATTCGAACCCGCGCCGCATATCGATGGAAGGTCTGTGTGGGACTGATGGACGATCACTCTAACCCACTGGACTACCGAGGCACCCTACCACTTATGGAAGTGTTCGCACAAGTCTGTGGTTCACCTACCGATTTAGGCTTGACCGACATTTTTTTCATCATCATTCAATTAGTTCTTGGGTAAAATTCAAACACTCGTAATTTCTTGACAATTCGATTTATGAGAAAATCCAAGTTTTGCCAGCTCAAATTTCTCAATAGAGAACAGCAATTGAAGGTTCATACTCACACGTCAAGACTTCTTTTGTAGGTTTCTAGCGACTTTAAATCTTCAATTTCGGCATCAGATAGTTGGAAGTCAAATAACTAAAAACAACAATTTGTAGAAAAAATCATACAATGTAAAAAGCAAGCAAATGTTATAAGCAATACTATAAGTTTCAGTAGATTGATTCTATATGATAAAATAAGTGGCTGTCGCCATCAGGACCCCTCGGGTCTGGGCCAAAGAAACCGAAGATATATTTATTTTCCAGACAATTTGTTGCGAGTTAAAAATTACTCCACATACATGCATCACATTTACAAGGAGGTTTTGGGCTGACAGTCGTGTAAGGGGCATAACTCTTGAAAAAAAACATCCGAGCGCGTTGATTTTCAAAAGTCTTCTTGTACTTGCTGTATTACACGAATGTGTGAAGTTTCAAAGTTGTAAGTTAAAGACTTTTTTAGATAATGTGTTTACAAGGCTTTTTACAGCAGCGGTAATGTAAGGGGCATAACTCTTGAAAAAAAACATCCGAGCGCGTTGATTTTCAATAGGCTTCATGTACTTGTTGTATTAAACAAATGTGTGAAGTTTCAAAGTTGTAAGTTAAAGACTTTTTTAGATAATGTGTTTACAAGGCTTTTTATAGCAGCGGTAATGTAAGGGGCATAACTCTTGAAAAAAAAACATCCGAGCGCGTTGATTTTAAATAGGCTTCTTGTACTTGCTGTACTAAACAAACGTGTGAAGTTTCAAAGTTGTAAGTTAAAGACTTTTTTAGATAATGTGTTTACAAGGACCAATGGACTGACGGACGACGGAGGCAACGACAATACCCTTCGGGCAAAAATGAACTATAGGTCTTCACAATCTACACAACACAGTATTCCAACTTTTGTGAAATTTCTGGGCATTACAATTTACACAACATAGCCGTATACGTGTGACTCTAGATCTCTCTGCTATTATTTAATGTTGGGCGGGGTGGAGTGGGGGGGGGGGGGGGGGGGGGGCATTATATATATGTAGACTAGATAGGGAAATTTGACTCCATGGCTAAAAATATGTTATGCTGGCCGAAAACGTCAAAAACAGATCAAGAAACCTTGAATTTCTCCGTTATTACAAGTTCGATATTTTTTCTGGCTGCATATACACAAGTAGTGTTATTCCGAAAAACGAAAACTTCTTACTGACTCAATATTTGTATTCAGTCATCATCAGTAGTGAGGTACAATATATATATATACACCGCTATACCTCAAAGTTTTCTCTCATTCTTGTTTCATCTGTGCTTTTTGGAATAACCAGGAGTCCTCTTTGTAATTGGAATCGCAGCGCCACCTTTAACAAAGGGAGATAAACTATAAACCAATGGTATTTATCAATCTAAAATACAAGCATTTTTATTCGGCAAATCTCGACGGGAAGGAGCGAGAATCTCGTATGCGAATAGATAACTGCGGTTATGACAATCAATTCGAGGTATTAATGCCATTGGCCTCAACCACAAAATGGCTTGATTTAATTAATTGATGTTTTAAGCCTCGCTCAAGATTATTTTACTTTTATGGGGGCTTTAAAAGGTTTAGTGGGGGATGGGAGACCAAATGATAAACACTCAGATTTTTTGTTCAATTTATTTGGTTTGCTAGATAGTTGAAAGCAGCCTTCCCTTTTATACGTTGATCTGTATATAAATGCTACCATAATCTAATCCGATGAAAAATAATCGAACCAAAATTTTAACAGGTTTTTCACCGGATCGACCTAAATATCACTCTAAGAGCTGACTGGATAATTGGCACCAGTGTTTTTGTTTTTAATGCATTGTGAGATCTTACTTGTTGTATCGTTTTACCGTGTCGTTTGGCGATCTTTTTGACAAATTCCAAGTCAGGGGAATCAGTATTGCTGAAAAAAATAACAGAGAAAGTTCATGCCATAACTTGAGTGAGTGAGTGAGTGAGTGATTTGGGTTTTACGTCATGCTCAACAGTATTTCAGTTATATGAAGACGTTGTCTCCTTGTTGCAAGGCGGATTTCCACCGCTCTTTTAGGTGCTGCCTCGCCGAGACGACTTGCCGAGCCATAACTTGAGGACAAACAGTATAAAGTTTGAATTATACTGTGGTGTTTTAATACATAACACTCTCCAAAACGAATCGATTCCGTATACCGTAGGCCCCTAAACCCCCTCCAAATTGGACGAGCAAATGTGTAGAAAATACCCTTTTCTGGGGATTAAGAGTTGCAGGAGGTCCAAATTCCGCCGAATAAACCATCAATTAGCATTGCAAGCATTACCATATACCGCAGGCGTAGACCGATTTAGTCGCTATACGACTGCGGTATATGGTATAGTCCGAAATATCTGCGATGATGATGTAAGACATTTTCTGACAGATAGGCCTATCTGTCAGAAAATGTCTTACATCATCATCGCAGATATTTCGGACTATATATGGTAATGCTTGCAATGCGATACATCAATATTTTAAATATCCAATTCGGGCCTTATAAAATAAAAAAAAATGAAACTTTCGTGAGAGTTTCACAAATTTCCTGTCCCTGGCACTGTCTTTGCGCATGTGGCAAGACTTTTTCGTTCGAATGTGACGCTCGTTTCTGAGGTTTTAGAACAAAACAGGTCAATCGGAGTGACATCACAAAACGTCATCTGTCACCGGATATCGTGAAATCTCTTCCAGGCCCTATAGACCCTTTCGGCTTAAGGACTCACGCTTGCGCAGTAGCCCCGGTGTATGTCAAAATGAGACTATAATGATTTTTTTAATCAATCTGACGTCGAAATCGTGTTCATTTTGTCCGTGACGCAATACGACAGATGCGGGTAAGCGCGTACAACAGAGAAATGACGTCAATGCCCTACAATTCGAACAACGTCATGAAAAACATATTCTTAAGGCCCATTCTCACTGTGCGATTTGTCGCACCGACTTGTAGCATGCGATTCAAATGGATGTGTTCGATTGGTTGTCAAATTGTATCGACCAATTAAAAGCATCCATTTTAATCACACTCTACAAGTCGGTACGACGAATCACACAGTGAGAAAGGAAAGTCGAAAGGGTCTATTTGGGGTCGGTGACGGACGCATTTTGTTCCTCAACGTCAGATGTGTATGTCTGGTTTGGGGGAAAAGGCTCCGTCACATACGCAATGACATTACCCGTGAGAAATTTGTTTGGGAATTCTTACGAGAGTTGCGCACCCAATGGAGTAGGATTCGAACCCGTTTGATTTTTTAGGTTTGCTCGGACGTTTCCTTTGAGAAACTATACTCATTTTCTCTCAATAATAAACCTCGGTCCGGCGTAAAATAGCAAACAGTCAATCAATTGACCAAGTATGCCCGGAGGAAAAATCCGACCTTTGGTGAGGGTCTGGCAACTGTTCCACATACCAGTGAAAAATCCCCCCATCGCGCTGCATCATCGATGGAAAGCCTGTGTTGGACGGAGGGACAATCTCTCTAACCGACTGTGCCACCGATGCCCCCTTCCAATTATGGCAACTCTAGCTTCCAGATAGGGTGATCCAGTGAAAAATCCACCCATCACGCCGCATCAATGGAAGGCCTGTGCCGGACTGAAGGACAATCCCTCTAATTAATTAACCGACTGTGTTATATAAGTAAGGCCTATCTACTTACTCTGTATGAGATATTTTGTATAACGGAGAGAAACCAGTGACGCTGATTCCCCTTGAAAGGGAGAAGTCCAACAGCTTAGTATTTTGAAAAAACAAATTTGCTTCTATCTGTTCGAAAAATAGAAAGAAAGGCCTATAAACATTTAATTTTTATTAACACCAAAATATGGCAACAAAAACACAAAAAATAAAAATCTTTTATATATTATTAGCTTTTTCTAAAATTAATTATTACTGCCTCTTTTCAATAGACCTTTTGATATCATCAGTAGTATATATGCGTTAATGTACAGTACGTAGATGTTTATGTTCGTCTGGATTTTACATTCGTGAAACTTTATGTTTTGGAGCCATTTTTTTATGTACAGTAGGACAGGGGTTCCTAGAAGGGGCATAGTTCGTGACTGAGGGTTCAGACATGACAGAGTGATGGTTAAAGTACGTGGCATGAGCTGCTGAAATCTTGAAACCCGTCAAAAACAGAATGTGGAAATTATCGGTATTTTTTCTCAAGACGTGCAATGCTTTTTAGTGTTACTAGTCTCGGGAAAGTACGTAAAAGTATAGAGCTTTAAACTTAGAATAAAATGTTCGTCCAGGTTATATCATTTTTTTTACAGTTCGGCTTGTACAACACACATACTGTATTGATTTTCCTCATTCCAACACCAATCATTTAGCTTTTCGATGACCTTCAAACACACTTACTGTTAGAATTTGTGGCAAAAAAGAGGACCCCCAACCTCACTCGCCGACATTCGGCAGGTATACATGAAAATCATTCCTTATTGGGCACCGAGGGGGGAGCCCTGACAGAATCATCATCTGCATGAGAAGCCTTTGTAAAAGCTTTCATTTTTTTCTCTTTAAAAATATTTTCCTTCATCCTTAGTTTTGTTATATTTTTTTATTAACTTTTTTTCAAAAATTTGTATTAACTAGTTGTTCTATTATGTATTTACCGAATTCTTTGAATTTTTTTATTCATATTGATTTCTTGTATTTTTTTAAAAATAATTTTGACTTGACGTTTTAATTTTTTACATTTTATTATTAGTTACTGTTTTGATCCTCTGAAGCAAACCAAATGAACACTACCTGTAGATTAACTGGTTTGATTCGGCAGTTAGCAAGAAGTCTCTTCAGTTGCCTTTTATTGAAATTAGACACTCCGATATTTTTCGTCAGACCAAGATCCACGGCCTCTTCCATTCCCTTTAAAAACATAAATGTTTACAGTCCTATAGACACAGAACACTTTACAACAGCTGCGGACAGTTGGAAAAAAAATCGAGAGTATATTTGGAGAACTAGTTGATGTAACACGACACGAAATTCGATAGCGAGATTTTGCGTATTGCCAAAATGATACAGTAATCCCATGTTATGTCTATACATACTCAATCAGAAAGTCATTGAACTCTGAAGTTTAATACGTGAATACCGGGTTACCGGTCTTACGGCGACTGGTATTATATGGCTGCTAATGTGTCTTGACACTCGACGAAAACGGAGAGAGAAAAAAATTCGGCAGAGTCCAGATCTCTCGGCTAGAGCCCATCCACCCGTAGTCGCAAGTGAACGAATGTTGGTGTCAGAAGTTACTTGTTCTTCGTGTAACACGTAATATAATTGTTTTTCCCAACCTGCATTAAAAGTCGGATGATGCTATCGTTCCCTGTCTCCTTTAAAAGAGATAAGAACTAAAAAAAAAAAGTTGGAGACCTCTTATGGACATAAAACCCCGGTTTCCACTCCCACTACACCTGGCAACGTCGCCATATAAGTGCAATTCTCTCGAGTGCGGCGTTAAATAGTAATCACTCAATCAATCTATGAAATCCAACTTCGAGAAAAACATGATGATTTCCAAGAATATAAATTGATTGATTGTTTGGTGTTTTACGCCGCGCTCAAGGTTATTTCACTTATTTGGCGGCGTTGCCAGTTTTATTGTGGGAGGAAACCGGGCTCTATGCCCGGAGGAAACCCACGTCCTTCCGCTGGCAACTGGCAACCATCCCACATTGGTCGTTCGAGTTCCAAGAATATAAGCATGGGACGAGAGAAAATGATGCGAATAATTTCATTAAAGGTCTCACCTTCCAAGTGTCGATATAATCCACATCATCTGCATACAAAATTGTCCCATATTCGTCTGTAGGGATTTCGTGCGGCTTCGTCGTCTATAAAATAGAAGTTGCCAGAATTCAAAGCAGATGCATTCAAAATTATAAAACATCGTCAAAAGTCAAACTACTAAAGAAATTGACAAAAGGGTTTGGTTTTACAAGAAGAGAAGCTTCTACTACGGTAAAAAAACGATTGATTGATTGAATGATGTTTAACGCCTCTTCCAGGATCATCTCACTAATATGACGGCGTTGTCAGGGTTAATGGATGGGGGAGGAAAGAGGGACCTGTCTTACAAATCTAGCATAAGTTACGTCGGACATAAATCAGTGTTAAAGCTATAGGAACTTACACCCTAGTCGCAACTGGACCATGTTGTAGGCTAGGGCCCTGTCTTACGGAGCTGGCGTAAAGTTGCGCATAGACCGACAACATGGACCAGTTGCGACTAGGGCGTAAGTTCATATAGCTTTAACACTGATTTACGTCCGACGTAACTTATGTCAGCTTTGTAAGACAGGGCCCAGTGCGCATCTTTATGCCACCTTTGTAAGACAGGACCCAGCTCTTTGTCCTGATGAAGCCCCAGACCATTGACGGGCACCTGCTAACAATTTCCCAAAGGGTGATCGAGTGAACCCATCCGAGATGACGAGGGACTGAGGCCCCAAAGTAAAATAAAGACGATTACGAATGGTAATCTTACCTTTAAAGCGCACGGCCAGTGGATGAGAAAAAGATCAACATAGTCCAGCTGAAGATGTCGTAGACTTCCCCGTAAATATTGAATCACGTCCCATCTTTGATTATGGTTGAAACATAACTGCACAATTTCCATAAAGAAAAAAATACTTTAAACTTCAAACGTAGTAAAACAATGTATAGTCAAACTTGTCAGTCATTGAATGGCTTCCCGAGGGTATACAAGAGATTTTGAAAGTGCGGTCGATTGAGTTAGCGCAAGGCCACACCCTTCAAAATGTCTTTCATATATACTTGCGATAGCCATTGCTTGATGACGACGTTTATGTCATCTTCTACTTGATTCTGACTCTATAACGTACTACAGTTGCAAACATTATCATAATGCTTCAGGCTGGAGTGTGTATGTGGGGGGGGGGGGGGGGGGGGGCAGTTACTTAAACAATAGAAAGTCTCTCATTTGGACAAGTTCAAGAATATATGATTCATTGTCTCCTATAAAAGTCGACTGACATTCGAATGTCATATTCTAATTTTTACCTTTGTTGTAATAAATACTTCGTTTCTCGTGACCTTTCCGTCGTCAATAGCAGCTTTCAGACTTTCCCCGAGGCTTTTCTCGCTCATATAAAACTGAGCAGTATCAAAATGACGGTACCCCACATCCAGAGCACGGTTAAAGGACTCTACCACGTCATTGCTTGAAAACTGCAAGTAACGTTATATGCCTATATTATTTCACTAAGTTTGTAACAGGATTGGACGTGCGCGGGCGTGTGTATTTTGAGAAGACAATATCTAAAATATATTAGTTTTTTATATTATGCAAAAATACACTTATCAGATAAAACTTGAAAATGAACTAGAAAAGAACAAATACTACATAACATGGTAGGAATCGTATGCATCATGTGTTTACATTAATACTTGGCAATAAACAACATGCTCGAAAATCTAAAAAAAAGTGGCAATGTCGGCTACGGATTTGTGACATCGCAGATTGAAAAATTCGTAGCAAAAAAAAAAAAAATACTCCAAATTTAAAAAAAGGCGATCAAATAGTCAATATTTCATATCTTAAAGTGGCATGAGCTGCCAAAATTCAGACTTCTTTCATAATTTCTGATCGTCACAACAGTAAGAGGCTTTGAAGGCGATCAAAAAACTAAATGACTGGCGTTGGAATGAGGAAAATCCATACAGTATGTGGCCTGTACGAACCGAAAACGTGTTCGAAATGTAAACAAAATTTAAATACGACCATTCATTCATTCTCAGCCAAAGTTAGTTCAAAACAATACTTTATCGTACATTTTCGAGACTAGAAGCACTAAAAAGCTTCTGAATTATGCGTCTTGAGAAAAATAGCCAATAATTTCAACATTCTGTTTTTACGTCAAAATATCAACATTTTGGCAGCTCATGTCACTTTAACGACATGAACAAAAACGGATCATTCGGACGGTCGGACAGACATACAGAAAAACAAGTTTTAGGCATGCTATAGGACCCAATAGATACCTGCTGAGAGCCTTGCCATGTACCTAACCCCAATACAGGCATTTTCTCTGTGTCAGTCAAATTAACGCAAGGAACCTCAGGCATTTCAAAAAGGATAGGACTAAAAAATGTGGACCCGCACCAGAAAAGAAGTTACGCCCGGTAGACTCGGTGAGCCCGTAAACAGTTTACTATGCTGGCATTCGTCTGCTAAATATTTTCCCCACAAGTTCCTTAATTTTCAAGTTGATAAAATGACATTTTTATTAGGATGGACTTTCAACCATAGGAGTGGATACTAAATATCCCCTGCGATTGGTCCAATTTCAGCCCGTAAATATTCATACTAGGGTTTAATATAAACGTCACATGTAAAGATCCCGCAAAATCGTTTCTCAGTAATTCGGTTAAATAATGTCAAGTCACGTGCATCGAAGCAAAAGGTGAAAGGTTAGGGGATTTTGCACGCACAAAGCCATTAGTTCACCGGATACAATCGCATAATCTCTCAATCATTTCCATTTAAACAAATAGAAGAAGGTAGGCTATTGCTTTTCAGCAAATCAAAATTAGAACGGTTTTTTTTTCCTAGAAAAAGTACAAATTTAGATAGACAGCTATTTAACGTTCTCATGCTGTTTCAATTTTTAAAAACGTTACCTCTGCCCTACATCAAAATACCCTCCTCCCTAGCCGAGAAATCTTGGCTCTGCCGAATTTTTTTTTCCGTGTTCGTCATAGCCAAGATCACTTCCATAGTAAAAAAGGGATATTTGTTAAGGAGACATGCCGAAAAAATCGGCGGCGCAAATTTCACAACAAATAAGCAAAGAATAAAATATTTACCACTGCATTCCGATAGCATAGACCACGAAGAAGGAGTTTGTCAAACTTATGCCGCTGTAAAGTGACTAAAGATATATGATTGAAGTATTTCTACGACGCCCCGCACAGTTTAACTGGTCGTTTAAATGTTTTACAATGGCGGTTACGTCAGGTTGAAAGCCAGTGGACTTCGAAACAAATATTGACTGCATAAGTGAAAGTTTACCACTTTACAGCGGCGTAAGTTTGACAAACTCCTTCTTCGTGGACTATACTATCGGAATGCAGTGGTAAATATTTTATTCTTTGCTTATTTGTTGTGAAATTTGCGCCGCCGATTTTTTAGGCGGGCCTTCTTAACATATATCACTTTTTTACTATGGAAGTGATCTTGGCTATGACGAACACGGAAAAAAAAAATTCGGCAGAGCCAAGATTTCTCGGCTACCTCCTCCCGTGCAAAAGCAGTATGATTAAATGGAGTTTCCTCACCGTGTGGTTGTTACCAGGTCTCGTGGGACAGGAAACCGGGGTCTTTGCCTTCCCGGAACCCGTCAGTCCTGGTCTTCTACAGGGGCCAAGGCTTGTAAGAAGTTGCACACGGTACAATATATTTTTAACAATACAGACTTAAGTCGAGATACAGTTTTTCGAAAATTGTCACTCACAAAAGAAGGTTGTGGGGCATAAATTGCGGAAAAGGTTACTGTGTTATGGTGGCGACCTCCTTTGTCTATAAATACTTGTAAAAAACCCAATCTAACCCATGTTGCTTTCAGACTGAAAATCATTCGTGGTGGTGTACATCTCTGGACATTGGAAAACCCAGACCCCCGTGAGAATTCTGCGGTCCGAAGATTGAGGTCCGATGATTGACAGGTGCATTATACATCGTATTATAAGTGTTGTATTCCTCCATTTTACCACATTCTATATCCGAGAAACCTGCTTGCACATTGAGTCATAGATATCTTATAATAATATTAAAAGATATCTATGCATTGAGTTAGAAAAGGGGAGACAACTTGAGGATGGGGCCCAAAGGGATTTTCTAACAACCATTTCCATGTTCCATTCTGCGCACGCGTTTAACCAGTTGGAAATAAACAGACAGTGGCTAAGGCACATGGCTATTGTATTACACACGTGTTATTTACTTTCTTTCTTTCGGTGCCAATTTATTTCCAATTAGATATAATTTGACTGTAGGCTATGTTCGATGAAATGATGTTACAATTGACTGATGGTGAATAAAGGAGGCATTTTTTTTTCTTTTTATAAGTTAAATCCTGTTATCAGTTTACAATTTACATGTAGCCTACCCGGTATATTATTTACATCCAAAACTTTGACCATACTATTGAGTATGGTCAAAGTTTTAGTTATATAATATGGTACGGTATAACCAGATAACTATTTTACTTGTTGTCGACGTATTATTTAAAATAGGCAGTTACCGTATTAAAACTAAAAGTTAACAGAGTTAGTCATTCTTCACTTGTTGCCAGGTCTAGGTCATAATTACCCCAAGCAGAGCCCGGTTTCCTCCCCCACTAAACCTGGCAACGCCACCATATAAGTGAAATTAATTTTGCAAGCGGCGATAAACATTAATCAATCAAAACCAAACCTACGGGCACAGGGAAATTCTTATCTAAAATAACCATGGAGACAAGTTTATAATAATTGTGTTAAGAAGAAGTACATATCATTTAGACCATTGCATATAGGTACCAGGATACATAAATATCAAGATACATGGGTACGACGATTGGGATACATGTACATACAGTAGGTGCAGAGATACATGCACATAGGTACCGGGCTACATGTACATAGGTACCGGGATACATGTACATATGTACCGGTATACATGTACATAGGTACCGGGCTACATGTACATAGGTACCGGGATACATGTACATATGTACCGGTATACATGTACATAGGTACCGGGATACATGTACATAGGTACCGGGATACATGTACATAGGTACCGAGACACATGGGTACCAGGATACATGCACATAGGTACAGGGACACATAGCTACAGGGATACATTGGTATGGGCAGACATGGGTACGAGGATACATACATATAGGTACCGGGGCACGTTTATAGGTACGGGGATACATAGGTAAGGGAATACATAGGTACAGGGATATATTGGTATGGGGATACATAAGTACCGGGATACATGTACATGGGTACTGAAACACATGCGTATCGAGATACATAGACACGCGAATACATATGTACAGGGATACATGGGCACTGAGACACATGCATATCGAGATACATAGACACGGGAATACATATGTACAGGGATACATGTACATGGGTACTGAGACACATGCATATCGAGATACATAGACACGGGAATACATATGTACAGGGATACATGTACATGGGTACCGGTATACATAGGTACCGGCATACATAGGTGTGGTCCGGGGTACAGGGATACATGGGCACGGGGATACATAGGTATGGGGATACACATGTACGGGGATTCACAGGTACTGCGATACATGGGTATGGGGATATATATTTATGATCACTAAACACACGGGCACAGGGAAAATCTTCTTGTCTACATAGGTGCCAGGATACATGCATATAAGTACCGGGACACATGCACATAGGTACCGGGATACATGCACATTGGTACCGGGATACATGTACATAGGTACCGGGATACATGTACATAGGTACCAGGATACATGCACATAGGTACAGGGGCACATAGGTCCAAGAATACATTGGTATGGGCATACATGGGTACGGGGATACATAGGTACCGGAATACATAGGTACAGAGATACACATGTATGGGGATACACAGTTACTGCGATACATGGGTATGGGGATACATAGGTACGGGGATACTGTACGGGAATACATAGGTACAGGGATAAGAAGGTAACGGGATACATATATACGGGGATACACAGGTATGGGGATACACAGGTACTGCAATACACAGGTACTGCGATACATAGGTATGGGATACATAGGTACGGGGATACACATGCATGGGGATACACAGGTACTGCGAGACATTGGTACGGGGATACATTGGTAACAGGGAACACATTCCGGGAAACATAAGACATAAGGTGTTTAAAAATTGAAAAAGGCATTTTATGGGTGAGGCTTACAAATTTATGTTTTCAGAGTCTGCAGAATCTGATTAAAGCGGCATGAGCTGCCAAAATTCACACTTTTTTGATAATTTCTGATCGCCACGACAGTAAGAGGCTTTGAAGGCCATCGAATAACTAAATGATTGGCGTTGGAATGAGGGAAATCCATACAGTATGTGGCATATACGAACCGAAAACGTGTTCGAAAAGTAAACAAAATTTAAATAACCGGGACGACCATTCATTCATTCTAAGCCAAAGTTAGTTCAAAACAATACTTTATCGTACATTTTCGAGGCTAGAAGCACTAAACCGCTTCTGAATTACACGTTTTGAGAAAAATAGCCAATAATTTCAACATTATGTTGTAACGTCAAAATATCAACATTTTGGCAGCTCATGCCCCTTTAAAAACACCAAAATACGCTGGGGGCTTCAAAAACACCAAAAAAAAACTTTTATTTTTTTAAAAATGTGAATGACATTCAAATGACCGTTAAATGTACGCTCATTCATTCTAGATGGGAGTAATATAGATTCTAGGGCTAGTTAGTTACCTCTCAACACTTCATTGCTTCAAGAATAAATACGGTCAATTTGCGATTTTCTACTTGAGAAGTACAAGCCGTAGTATTATTACTAGCAGTAGGCTACTACTAGTAGTAGGCCGTCTACTAGTAGTAGTACTAGAAGTATTAATTAGTTGTAGGCCTAGATCAAGAGGATAAGGATGATAATTTCCTGGTTTTGATGAGATGAACTCCTCAGTTTAAGAAGGCTATGTGAGGCTATAAACATTTTTTTTTTCAGAATTGGCACGTTTTCACTGCGGTTAAAATAATGTGGAACATCCATTCAGATCGAGTAGCGATGACCTATTAATTTCTATGTAGGTCAGCACAACTCCACGCATGCGGAGAACGGGACATGGAAATGGTTGTTAGAAAAAATCGCCCACCGTACACTTCAGTAAGGCCTACACTTTCTGCTATTCGAGAAATGGACGTCCCATGAACTGCCAAAATTCGGACTTTTTCATTCAGATTGTCAAGAGAAGTTGAGCATTTGAAGTTCCTTGAAAAACTGAAGGATTGGCGTTTAAATAAAAAATATCAGTAAAACCAGTATAGCCGACAGTATGATTGATTGATTGATTGATTTGATTGGGGCTGAACTTCGCACTCAATAGCTAAGGTTATATGGCGACAAAAGTACCAACCGACCAAACGATCGTCCTCCCCACTTACCCATCCACATCTACATTTGGACATTAGGCTCCACAGGCCATAGAATGTCAGGAATGTTCCTCCTTGCTGGGTCAGCAAACATGGCTAAAGCAGAGCCAAAATGCTCCAGTCCGAGGGCACGGCCGTATGAGCCGAAGATGTGAAATATTACCGGACAAAATTCAAGTAACCGGGATGTATATGAGTGTATTTTAGGCGTTTTGTTGCTTATACAAACTATATATTTAATAGCGTCCATCCCACATACGGTTATCAACGGAAAGCTGCTTTTTAGTACTTCTTGACAAATACGACTCACACTTAGCTAATTTAATTTGAACAAAATTATTTCAATAGTTGGCAGCTAATGCACTTTAAGACAGATCATGTGACTTTACATACAGAGCGAATTCATAACCATTAACAGGTGCACGACTTTTGACAAACATATCAGCTGATAACCGTGGCCTATAACTTAAGATGTCAATCTTTGGAATAAATTGAATAATTCAAACCCAAAGTAGGCCTACATTTGACATTATATGACCTAGCACGTAACGATCGTGATTAATAAACTGTGGACAACAAAATTCATAGGTTGTAATTCTATATATGGATTTTCGACGTAATATATGACACGTCATGAACCTGAAAATAATTCTTTTTATACCGCCTTTGGCTCCGTATATATTGGTATGGCGTTTATAATATTTGCAGAGCGTGTTTTATATTATAACCGAGATTATTCACAAGGGCGGATTTCGGGCAGTAGGTCGGTTATTCACACAAACCTTCTCAGGAATTCCTCACCTTTCATATTTATTTACTGAATATAGGATACTATAATGTTATCATTCAGGATATTCCCTATTGGCATTGTTACAGGTCCGAGGCTATAGCCGTATTATTCCGAAGCCGAGCGGCAATACGGCTGTCCGAGGACCTGTGACAATGCCAATATGGAATATCCTGATTAATGAAAATTTTATTCATTGGCTTTCAATGTTTTTTTTTCATAAAATATTTATAGAATTTAAAAATAATAGTGCTTTTATAGACACATTCGCAAGGAAAGTTGACTAATCTAGGTGTAGTGGACCGCTTTTGTACCGGTACATAAATGGCGGAGTAGCGAGTTTTATTGTGGGAGGAAACCGGGCTCTATGCCCGGAGGAAACCCACGACCTTCCGGTGGTAACTGGCAACCATCTCACATAGTTTTTTTTGGGACTGAGTGGGATTCGAACCCGTGGCCCATTGGTGGAAGGCTGTTCGGACTGAGCGTCCAACGCTCTACCTACTGAGCCGCGGAGGCCCCTGAGATTTTGAAGGGGAGCAATGAAACTGTCGTCATGCTGGACCTCGTATTGGCCCAGTCTGTATTGGCATTGTTTCTTCGTATTTATAGCCTAGTTTTTTAATATTGGCCAAGTACATGTAGGTCTCGTATGGGTATGACAGTTTCTCCGTATTTTGCCAATAACTCTGAAAGTCAATTAATAATATAACTTAAAAGTTAGGCCTGCACAGTTCAATACGAAACTAGGCCTATATGGGATTACCGACATAGACTGATCCAGAGACATTTTGATACCTGTATACAGGTATGGGCGCCCAAACTCACAAGCAAAAATCCGCCCAAATTCTTAAAACCAACAGATTTTAATGTTAAAATAGCATTTTATGTTGAATTTTGGGCCAGAGATGTTGTTTTTGTCTTATTGTTGGAACATTTTGAACCGAAATTGTATGCCCAAATTTTCCCTGGATCCGTCCCTGACCGATTAGTAAAATACGCTGGACACCTCGCCCAATTTGTGTTCTACTTACCCCACAAGCCAACATTTCCGTATTGGGCCACTAACAGACTGTGCAACGCATTTCTCCCGCCGAATTAGAGTAGACCCTTTCTTTGAACAGACGATTCCCTGGTTGGTAGTTTTTATTCATTTTTTCTAAACATGTTCATTGAATGTACACTTTAAGCCAATACTGGCTTATACTGTGTACTATTGCATATACAGTAATACATTGTATTTTAATGAGAGCAGACTATTTACAGTATCTTTAATCCTTACTTAAAGATGATGAAGAGAACATTGTATGAATATAAATTTGTTTATGACTTATCAATAGATGTACATACATAACACATGAGTGAAATATGGCAGGCTGGGCAAGATCAAACGGTTACCACGGTTTGATTTCTACGTATCGAAAGTGTTTACAATACACCGTACACGCTACGGCCGTACAGCCTAGTAGCCCCTAGCCCCCACAATAATCTAATGATCTAGGAGCTCTTCGGCAGACGACATACGCATTGTTTACATAGCGGCGCGACGTGTGTTCAGGGGCAAGTAACTCTAAGAAGGCTGATGCAAACTCATCAATCGTGCCCACATGCTTACCTCCCCTTTGCTTCAGAAATAAGTTTAGCGTGCGAAGATTAACTTCTCTGTTTAGATTGACAAACTAATCTGCCATGCAGACACAAATGTGATGACGCGGCTATCTATGCAGTACTTGGGTACCCAAATATAAGCTCGTCATCACGATTGCTGATAGACACTGAATTCAGAATGTCAAGAAAAAGAAGGAATTTGCTGTTCATTGAAAAAGTAAACCAGCCACACAGTATCAAAAATTATTCTATGCTTTGCATAAAAATAAGAACTTTATCACTGTTTTGGAACTGAAAGTAGGCGGGCTATTTCGCCTTGTTAGTGCCAGGCGATGTGGTTGATCTTTCCCAAGCAGTTTCGCCTGTCAGTCACATGCCTACCCACGATCGCATCGGGAACACTTTTTATTGCATGCCCTGGCCAATTTCCTTGGCATGTCTTACCAGGAGTCTGGTCTTACAAATCTTAAAGCCTTTTTCCGCTGAATGACTGAACTTGACTCGCTTAAATCGACTTTGCTGTTGTATTCCAGAGCCATACACTTAAGCGAAACAATTACACGCCCGCAGTATGAAAGCCAAACTTAGCCGGGATACAAGAGTTTATTTTTGTGTATTTGATATTTGTAAACCATTACTTAACGTGCAGTTCCGAGGGTGATATCATCGAAAAGCTTTTTATTTGTGTTCTTAAGTGAAAGATAGCCATTAACTTTTTCTGTTTTTACAGAAAAATATCAACATTTTGACAGTCCATGCCACTTTTATATCGCATCCCATATCAATTAGCCAATGGCCGACTTCTATAAATATTCTCCCTATATATGAGGACATTGTAACTGAACGGGGGTCAAGAACTGTACTACGAAAAGTGTGGGGTTTTTTTCTTTGGCGGGCTGGGGGCGGCGGGGGGGGGGGGGGGGGTAATTCTCAGGTGCGTCGTAGGATCTTTGTAACTAATTATAGTATACATCGTTCGTAACGCATTTGTAGATTACTAAAAACAAAGCTACTCCTTCTATGAACAATGCAGCTTGGTCGTCGAGACTTTTCATATTTAGTAAAAAGAGAACGGTCTCGTGAATTCAGACGATATTTATTTGTTATAAGTCAAGATATTTCATAGAAAAATAGAAAAGGCACTCATTTATATGTACATCAACTAACAATGAAATCCATTCATCTTACTGTCTCTGCGCTGATGTGAATTTATTTAAAAAAAAAAAAAAGAATATATATCATGCTACAGGGCTTGTCTTAATTTAACTGCTACCCCACCCCCAACCTATAATTAACCTATTAAATATATTTCAAAGATACAAAATGGATATATAAAAATAGCAGCCGAATGAAAGCATGTAAGAGTTAGACATTTATTTATACACAGTAGTTACTCTAACAAAAAGTTGAATAAAGTAATAGGGATAAATTACGCCTATATACCACAGAATCTAATAAACGGATCGCAATAAGGTGATTGATTGATTGGTTTCACTTTTTTGGCGGCCTTTACAGGTTTAGAAGGGAAAAAATCCGGGCTCTTTGCCCGGAGGGAACCTTGACCTTCAGCGAGTACCTGGCAACTCTTCCACATACGGCGATCCAGTGAAAAATATATCATGTGGTAAAGTGGTATGAAAATAAAAACAAACTATCCAGCTTTGAGCTAAAAAAAAGGCAGTTTTGCAAGGGTTTTTAATATAGTCTTTATAGCATTTCAGATCATAGGTCAGAGAAGAGCATATATAACGTCGATCCTCCTATCGAGTAGGCGTTTTAATATGGATTGTTGAACTGATATTGTCGTTCCTCCTAACGAGTAGACGTGTTAATATGGATCTTCAAACGGATAACGTTGATCCTCCTTGCGAGTATGAGTGTTAATATGGATCGTCGAACTGATAACGTCGTTCCTCCTATCGAGTAGGCGTTTTAATATGGATCGCCGAACGGATATTCTTTTGAGTCTTTGAACCTAGAAAGTAGAAAGAAAGATTTTGTTTGAAACATTATCTGAGGTTCGGTTCCTATTTTCTATAAGAATTGAACAAATAGACGAATTGCTTAATGACGTCATCGGCTTTCGGAGCAATTTGTTTGGGTATCTGGAGAGGTTCTGCATACCGGACGCAAGGTATTTTAGACAGAAAAGTACAGAGTGCATTTAGCCTGCAAACGATTGTAAAAAGGCGGTCAATTCAAAGTAAAATCCCATTTAATACCCAAAATGTACCCCCCCCCTTATCAAGTGACGTAATAAAGCTTCAGTTCTATCAATATCTTTTGATTTTGCCTAGCCCCCAAAATCGGTATCTATGGCGCTGAGAATCCAACATACACTTCCTGACGTTTTCACCCTAGAATTTGCCATTCAAAGAAATATAAAAAAAATTTGGCAAAGCTAAGATTCTCTTGTTAAATCACAACCTTTAGAAAAAATACATAACGGTAGGAACACCTACAACTTAAATTCCTAAACTAAAATGCACCCCTTTACAAAACAAAACTAAAAAACATAATCAATTTGTGTGCCTTAATTTTTTCTTTCCGACTTATCAAATTAGACTGAGGCAATAACTATGGATTAAAAAAAGCAACAGGTAACTTACGCGTCAATACTACGTTTGTTTGTTTCTAGCCTTTTTAAGTCCTCCATTTCTGCTTCAGATAATTGAAAGTCAAACAACTGAAAAAATATCATAAGAAACTATTTCAACGAATTGTTGGCTGATCCATTAAATATTTGGCGTTTTATGTCTCTCTCAAAATTCATTTCCCTAATATGGCGGCGTTGCCAGGTTTAGTGGGAGAGGAACCCGGTGTCTGCTCAGAGGAGACTCATAACTTTCATAACCTACCAACCGTTCCACATATGACCTACTAGTTTCATTTCTTTCTTTAGGCGGGTTTGGGGACTGAGGGGATTCTAACCGCTGACCCATAAATGGAGAGCTTGTGTCAATGTGTCCCATAAATGGAGAGCTTGTGTCAATGTGTCCCATAAATGGAGAGCGTGTGTCAAAGTGTCCCATAAATGGAGAGCTTGTGTCAAAGTGACCCATAAATGGAGAGCTTGTGTCGGTGAGAACGTCTATCGCTCTACCGACTGAGCCTTCCGGTTCCCCCTATTGTCGCTTAGAAATCCCAGAAATGCCCAGAAACAGAACAACTATTCAACCAACTGTTTTAATGCAATGATTCATGCAGCAAGACGATTTAACCAATGTTAAAGACAAGCTCCCTTAAAATAATTCCTTATGAAAGGATATGAACAAACAAGATTACTGTTAATATGGAACACAAGGCGATATGCAAATTGCAATTGAAATTCCAACAAGATATGGGCTTAAAAAAATTATACAAGAATAGGTTAAAATATTTGAGAGTACAAAATAACATACATGTATATCATTTTTGTTGGCTTTGGACCCAAAAAGGCTTTCTGGGCATGTGAACCGCAGGAAAGAAGTTTTTTGTAAAATTTTAGACTTGTCACTCAGATATTTCAAGCAAGACCGAATAAAGACTATCAGGATTGATTATATTTGGTAAGTTGTCTGAGCCGAGCTACAGAGAGTACCGTAAATGTACCTCAAAGTTTTCTCTCAGTTTCTTTTCATTGTTAGTTTTCGGAATGACCATCAGTCCCCGCTGCAATTGAAATTTCAGCGCCACCTGGAAGAAAGACGAGGTTTAGTGTGGGTGAAAACCGGGCTCATTGCTCTGAATTCACCCGACCGGCGAGTACCGGG
Organism: Lepidochitona cinerea; assembly: GCA_963971465.1. NCBI lineage: Eukaryota > Metazoa > Mollusca > Polyplacophora > Chitonida > Tonicellidae > Lepidochitona > Lepidochitona cinerea. The sequence continues at coordinate 47,762,520 of OZ020553.1, forward strand.
CAACTCTTCCACATACGGCGACCGAGGGGAAAATCCACTCAGAAATTTCTCCATTTTTTTAATTTGGTTTGAGTGTGAATCGAACCTTCGCGGCATCAATGGAAGGTCTGTTTGGGACTGAGGACGATCACTCTAGCCCACTGAACCACCGGACCCGCAAGTGGTTAGGAACTAGTTAATTGGGATACATTGCAATGTCAAGAGAAAATGACCGTCATTCATCTTACTATCTTCGTGCATTTAACATCTGCAGTAGCCATCTTGTCTAGGAAATTTTCATTTCTCAGCGAGCTCAATGAGTAAGCCCATACTTAGCTTAATTCTAGAAAACGTCTGGTGAGAGTAGGCTACGTTGGTGTAATGCTGCCTATAAGTATTTTTCCCAGCAGTTTCTCTTAAAAAACATGACTTTCGAAAATGAATGATGAAGTTTATATTTTGAAAATGTCGCTGACATATTGACATTAAAAACAATCGTCTTTTCGGCCCAAAAAGCTATTTTAGTAAGTTAATAAAATTGCCTAACACAGGCAAGGAACTTGAGGTCAACATTGACGTGTGTTGATGTTCCGAAATTTGAGATCCGAATATATGCTGTGAAACGATAAATTATTCCATTGCAAGAAATCATTGGCAAAAACCCTATAGTAGCTTGGAAAATATATCATTATTACCTACCTGCTGAATGGTTTTCTCGCGTCTTTTAGCAATCTCTTTGACCACGTCTAGGTCGGGGGAATTTGTATTACTGAAAAAAGACGTACATCTTAACACAAAAAAATGGTGTTTTTTAAATACACTGCACTCGTCCGTTTGCACTTTTTCTGTACCACTTTTCTAAGAGGCAGGACACATTTTATCTACTATTGGTCAAATGATCCAGTAATGCGAATAATGTTCGCCAAAAGAGTACACATAGAGGAAACATGTTTAGTGGATATTTTTTTCACCTTGTTTTAAACCACTACCATAACCATTGGGCATGTCGTCCTTTATCTTTTAATAACTTTTATTTACGTTTAGTTTGACACTTATCGATCACGATTGAACAAACGCCCTATACATCCACGTGATCCAGGGATACTGCTTTATATGCGTAGGAGTTATCTCCCCTTCCTTTTGACAAGTGACAATATATGGGAAGATATACTACTTACTCTGACCCAGTTAATCCGTATATTGATGAGTATGCTGTAACGCTGATTCCTTTTGATTGGCTGAAATCCACCAGCTTTGTATTTTGGAAAAACAAATTTACTTCTATCTGTGTGAAAATAGTAGAACGAAAAAGCGGACATTTTAGACGCAACACATGTTTTAAAGGGGCATGAGCTGCCAAAATGTTGATATTTTGACCTTAAAACAGAATGTTGAAATTATTGGCTATTTTTCTCAAGACGTATAATTCAGAAGCTTTTTAGTGCTTCTAGTCTCGAAAATGTACGATAAAGTATTGTTTTGAACGAACTTTGGCTTAGAATGAATGAATGGTCGTCCCGGTTATTTAAATTTTGTTTACTTTTCGAACACGTCTTCGGTTCGTACAGGCCACATACTGTATGGATTTTAGTCATTCCAACGCCAATCATTTAGTTTTTCGATGGCCCTCAAAGCCTCTTACTGTCGTGACGATCAGAAATTGTGAAAAAAGTGTGAATTTTGGCAGTTCATGCAACTTAAAATAATTTGAAACATTTACAACTTATATCCTTAGTTTTTATGGAAGAAAGAATAAACTGTCAACTGCGCTGTAAACTTGATTTTCAAACAAATCTATCAATCATTTATAAGAACGCGCAAACAATTTAGGGAGTGTGGTCGCACTAGTCTTCCATATATTATATATGGAAGACTAGTGCGACCACACTCCCTAAATTGTTATTATATTTATACAAAAGTTACACTAGGACTAAAATTACAAATTTCTAGTAAGATCAAAATACACAGTACCTGTAGATTAACGGGTTTTATCCGACAGTTAGACATAACTCTCTCCAGTTGTCTTTTATTGAAATTGGAAACCCCAATATTTTTTGTCAGACCAAGATCGACCGCGTCTTCCAGTCCCTACAACAGCGTCAATCCTCAGCATGAGGTTAAACCAGTTTGCCAGAACAAGTTAAATACATACCCACAAATAGAAAAGAAATTCTAAATAATAATTATACATTTACGCTTTTTGACATTTAATGCTGAGGGACGTCACAATCATTCCGAGCACACCTCGACTGCCTTCCTTCGTTGCCGGTCGACTTTAATATGCACGAAAATAACCGAAAGTTTCCGAGTGTGTCCCAGTTACAGTTGAGGAAGGTTGTGGAACCGGATGGCCTCATCGGGTCATAACCAATGAGGGCACGTGGTATTTGATTTGCATCGAATGCCACCATTACCAGGAGATGGTTCAATATCGACCCAGATCCGTTATGCACGCGCGCTTCAACTATCAATGGCGGCACATTTTACAAACCAGCCAATGAGACGTGTCTATTCCACACATATAGTTCATTGGCTATTCCAACAACCTTTCAATCAAAGCAGCCGCCAGATGTAAATTCAGTCACATGCTATTGGCTTACATTATGAAAAGTGATAGATTATTTCTTAATAAATAAAACTTAAATCATTATCAACGAGACTGAATTAAACGGGTCCATAATAATGTCGTCTGTATGACCGGTTGTCAGGGTTAGTGTCTTAGTGAACGGAGAGAACCAAGCTCTTGTTCGGAAAAAATTCTCGACCTTCGGCGAGTACCTGGCATAACTTCAACATGTTTCAATTTTCCTTTGAGTTTGAGCTGAATGTTCAAACCCGCGGCCCATTTATTGAACTCCTGTATCAGACTGAGGGACAATTCCTCTGCCGACTGAGCAATTCGAACCCGCAACCCATTGGTGGAAGGCTGTTCGGATTGAACGTCCAACGCTTTACCTACTGAGCCACGCAGGCGCCTGAAATCGGCTTCAGTTCCATATTGGAGCGAGCTGTTAAAATCGCCAAATTGTGGGTCTCACCTTCCATGTGTCCAAATAATCCACATCGTCAGCGAACAAAACTTTCCCGTTTTTGTCTACTGGTATTTCGTGAGGTTCCGTGGTCTACAAATTAGAAAATAGAATATTATAAAAACAAAATATCATTCTTTTTTGAGTTTTGCCCCCAAAAGGCTACAGATTTTTTTTTTTTTTCACGAAATGTTGAAGTATTTAATGGCATTTGATCTTTTTCAATATAGGCCATATATCCCCACCGTGGTCTCGAGGGTAGCCATATGTGGAAGAGTTTCCAGGTAGGCCTACTCGCCAAAAGTCGGGGTGGGGGGGGGGGTCCTCAGCGCAATGAGTCCGGTTTCCTCTCCCACTAAACCTGGCAACGCCGCCATATAAGTGAAAAAATCTTAAGTGCGGCGTAAAACATCAGTCAATCAATATCATTTCACTAAACTATATGGCGGTGGATAAAGAGAGGTAAAATGCTGGTTAAAACATACTTTTAAAGAGCAGGGCCAATGGATGAGAAAAAGATCAACATAATCCAACTGAAGATCTTCCAGACTTCCACGTAAATAACGCAAAACTTCAGATCTTGGATTGTGGTTGGGGCACAACTAAATAATGGAAGGAAGTATAAAAGTAAATAATGAGTACATGATTTGAAAAATGGTAATCGCCAGAAAAATGAGATATAAATGGTAAAACAACTAGATGATTAGAGAAATGGTAAATGCCAGAAAAATGAGATATAAATGGTAAAACAATTCGATGATTTGATAAACGTTAAAAGCCAGAAAAATGAGATATAAATGGTAAAACAACTAGATGATTAGAGAAATGGTAAACGTCAGAAAAATGAGATATAAATGGTAAAACAACTAGATTATTAGAGAAATGGTAAACGCCAGAAAAATGAGATATAAATGGTAAAACTTAAACAACTAGATGATTAGAGAAATGGTAAACGCCAGAAAAATGAGATATAAATGGTAAAACAACTAGATGATTAGAGAAATGATAAACGCCAGAAAAATGAGATATAAATGGTAAAACAACTAGATGATTAGAGAAATGGTAAACGCCAGAAAAATCAGATATAAATGGTTAAACAACCAGATGATTAGAGAAATGGTAAAAGCCAGAAAAATAAGATATAAATGGTAAAACAACTAGATGATTAGAGAAATGGTAAACCCCAGAAAAATGAGATATAAATGGTAAAACAACTAGATGATTTGATAAATGCTAAAAGCCAGAAAAAATGAGATATAAATGGTAAAACAACTAGATGATTAGAGAAATGGTAAACGCCAGAAAACATGAGATATAAATGGTAAAACAACTAGATGATTAGAGAAATGCTAAAAGCCACAAAAAATGAGATATAAATAGTAAAACAACTAGATGATTAGAGAAATGCTAAAAGCCAGGAAAAATGAGATATAAATGGTAAAACAACTAGAAGATTTGATAAATGGTAAACGCCATAAAAATGAGATATAAATGGTAAAACAACTAACTCTTCAAAATTCTAATTGTCAAGCGAAGTTCAGCCTTTGAAGTACCTTAAACAACTGAAGCATTTACGTTGAAATAACAAAATACCGTATTGGTAAAGCCAGTAGCCCAGCGAAATGATGATGTGTTCAAACAACGGAATATTTTAGTTGCTTATAATTATAGCCAATTGTTTTTCTTTCTTTTCGGCAGTTCATGTCACTTACATTGCGGTCAAAGCATGCACCAGGCTTGGCTCTCAGATTGGAATAAATTGGAACAGCATTTCTATCAAAAATACGCAAATATTGCAAAAAGTATCAAATTTTTATATGACACTCATAAATGAATTTATTACCTTGGTTGTTATGAAAACATCATTCCGTGAGATTTTCCCCTCTTCAATGGCTGCTTTTATACTTTTCCCGATGCCTTTCTCCGTGGCGTAAAACTGTGCGGTATCGAAATGGCGGTAACCAATGTCCAGGGCAAGCGAAACTGTGGACGATATCGTCTCGGTTGAAAACTGAAATAAAATAAGGATCATATATGGATAAAATCCGTTGCAGGAGGACCTCGGTGACTCAGTCGGCGGGGCGAAAGTTTTTTTTTTTTAACTCGACCCCTTTGTGGGAGGTTTACCAGATAAAGCAGGTACCCGCCGAAATCAGACTTTCCTCCAGCAAAGAGCCCAATTTCTATCAATCTGGCCATTTACGAATGACATAATCTTGAGTGCGGCGTAAACACCAATCAATCAACCATTGCGAATAAACCAACACGTGGTCCTAATTATTAAAAGCCCAACCGCCCCTAAAGCTTTTACGATATTTTTTACAAAAGCGAACGAACAACAGCATTTTGGATGGATGTTCAATCATTTAATAGCCGGAATACCTTAAAGTGTCATGAGCTGCCAAATTTCACACTTGTTTCAGAATTCCTGATCGTTACGATAGTAAGAGGCTTTGAAGGCCATCGAAAAGGTAAATGATTGGCGTTGGAATGAGGAAATTCCATACAGTATGAGGCCTATACGAACCGGAATAGTGTTCGAAATGTAAACAAAATTTAAGTAACCTGGACGACCATTCATTCATTCTAAGCCAACGTTAGTTCGAAACAATACTTCGTTGTATTATCGAGACTAAAACCATTAAAAAACTTCCAAATTATACTTCTTGAGAAAAATAGCCGATAATTTCAACATTCTGTTTCAACGTCAAAATATCAACATTTTGGCAGCTCATGCCACTAACCCAATGGATAAAAATCAGGGACTTTATTCCTATAGTTTATTGGCATAGACCGATATATTTTCTTTCATTTGCATGTACATGTACGGTACTTAAATGCATTTTGTGGTGAATAAACAAATCAAATGAACCAAAAGCTTTCCGTTGATACCATGCCACCTTGCTTTTATAGACAGCATCAACCCTAAAAATTAACTAATACATCCCTCTGTTATTTGTATTGTGTGCGTTATCAGTAAACATCTCTGTTTCGTATGGGGGACTGGCGTCACCAATTTCTTTAATGTCAACGTCAATCCTTTAGTTTTTTAAGCTACTTCAAACGCTGAATTTCTCTTGGCAATCATAATTGACCGATTGCTTGATGACGTAACTTGGAATTTACGCGCAAAGCATTTCGGGGGATTGAGGGGTGTTTAAATAATTGTACAAAATGGCGGAATGAATAAAACTGTATCAAGAAGAAGACGTAAAAGGCGCTAAGTCACCATAAACATGCGAATATAACAACACGTTATGTCACCAATGTTTTCCAAAAAAAGTGACGTTTGGCCAAGTACTGGTAAACAAAATGTGGAACTGAGGTACATAGTTTAGCCAGAAAGCTTTGCGTAAATCTATGTAACGTCATCAGGCTCGGCGGCAATTTATGAAAAAAAAAACTCAGAATTGTGGCTGCTAATGCTAATTTAGTATAGCAGAAATTGTATACCATATAACGTATTTTATTCGCTCAACTTCTATATATGCCTGCACTGAAACAACTTATACATGTAAATACACGTGTTCATAAATACATGTATAATCAGACGGTACAAGGAAGAAACGGCAAAGCATGATATTGGGGTAAATATATATATAGAGAGAGAGAAACCTACCTTTTCACCGCGTTGCCACGTACCTAACCCCAGTACCGGCACTTTCACGGAGTCTGTGATGTTTATGGAAGGCACTTGAGACATCTTTATGAGATGGATAACGTGATGAAGAGGCGGGTTAACTTGGGTGATTTATCCGTGTTTTACGCCACACTCAACATTAGTTCATTGGTATGGCGGAGTTGTCAGGTGTAGACGGAGAGGAAACTGGTCACTGTGTTCGAGAAATGATTCAACTGGATGCAGTTTTCAGCTTAAAGTTGAGCTGTGAAAATCGGGAAAATCGGTGAATTTTTCACTTCAGGTAAATACAGGCCTAATACATGTACACATAGGCCTACCTATTTTAGGTATCGTTAACAACTGTATTTGGGTTTTTTGCCAATCACAACCGGAACACAACACACTCGTATCTGGAATAGTATATATAATATCAGAGCTGATTGATTACTATCTAAACCTATAGCAAATCGGCGTGTTAGCTTTACCAAAAATACTGATGATTTGTAGCCAAATTATCTTTTCCAGAAAATTCTACTGACTAAGGCCAAACTCCTGCCTGTCGTCAACCTAATGAAATATCATGGGTTGTGGTTTAATATTATAACAAACTTATGATTGGGCGTAAACGTCTAAATGATATGCCCCTTTTCACCACAATAAGAAACTTGTCTCCGTGGTTATTTTAGACAAGGAGATTTTCCCTGTGCCCGTGTGTTTTAATGTTCAAAAATATATAATATCAAGTATTATTATTTGGAAATTTGATCATATATACCAGAATTATAGCTTGGACAAATGAATTGATAGATGGAATTTTCAAGGGCGTATTAGCTCGTCTATGTGATTTCTCTTCTGTAACAAATTAGTAACATTAATTTTGACAAGAACAACCTAATAAATTCTAATGTAAATATATAACATAATATATATTTATGAACACCAAAAAACTTAATTAATATACATAATTATTCGACAAACATGAGTGATATTAAAACTAGAAATTGTGTTTGTTTTGACAAACACGAAAGCAGCCGTCTGCCCCATCTCTTTTTGGTTCAACATTTTAACTCCTGTGTGACCTTGACCTTTGGGCCGATGTTCGTTCAAAGTCATTCAGCTAGCAGCTTTAGTATAACGATGTTACATGTATATCCCAAGTTTCACGGGGAACAAACGGGGTAAACAAGCCTTTTAGCCTATGTGTGACATCTCGGTGACCTTGACCCTTGAACCGATCTTCATAAAATTTTGTTCAGACTGAAAGCTTGGTGTAGCGATGATATATCCCAAATTTCATGAAATTTGAAACAATGGTTAAGTTAAACATGGTAACAAGCTTTTTGGTCCAAAATTTGAACTCCTATGTAACCTTGACCGTTGGGCCGATGTTCTTCAAAAGTCATTCAGCTCACAACCTTAGTGTGGCGATGAAATATCCCAAGTTTTATGAAATTTGAAACAATGGTTAAGTTAAACATGGTAACAAGCTTTTTGGTCCTAAATTTGAACTCCTATGTAACCTTGACCTTTGGGCCGATGTTCTTCAAAAGTCGATGACATATCCAAAGTTTTATGAAATTTGAAACAACGGCTATGCTAAACATGGTAACAAGCTTTTTGGTCCTAAATTTTAACTCCTGTGTAACCTTGACCTTTGGGCCGATGTTCTTCAAAAGTCATTCAGCTCGCAACCTTAGTATAGCAATGATATATCTCAAGTTTCACGTAATTTTAAGCAACCGTTTTCAAAGAAACGTGGTAACAAGCTTTTTAGTTCCTCTTGGTGACCTTAGCCGTTAAACCAATGTGCATCATAAACCAATCAGCTCGCAACTTAAGTGTATCGCAATGATATATCCCAATTTTCTAGAAATTTAAACAAATTTTCTAGAAATTTAAAAAGGCGTTTTTCTAAGAAAGGTTTTGAAATCTGATTTGACCTCTCGGTGACCTTGACCCTTGGGCCGATATGCGTCAGATTTTGTTCAGATTGAAACCTCAGTGTGACAATCATATATCCCAAGTTTCATGAAATTTGAAACAACCGTTATATTATACATTGGAAAAAGTTGTTTGACCTCCCTGTGTGACCTTGACCTTTGGGCCGATGAAATTTGAAAAGGCATTTTCCTAAGAAAGGTTTTGAAATCTGCGTCAAATTTTGCCCAAATTGAAACCTCAGTGTAGCGATGATATATCCAAAGTTTCATGAAATTTGAAACAACTTTTATGTTATACATGGTAAAAAGTTTTTTGACCTCCCTGTGTGACCTTGACCTTTGGACCGATGTTCGTCCAAAGTCATTCAGCTAGCAACCTTAGTAGAACGATGATATATCCCAAGTTTAGCGAAATTTAAACCAACGGTTTCTTGTGAGACATGAAAACAAGCTTTTTAGCTCCTTTGCGACCTCTTGGTGACCTTGGTCTTTAAACCAATGGTCGTCATAAGCCAATTAGCTAGTTACCTTACTATAGCGATAATATATCCTAAGTTTCACGGAATATAAAAACTACGGTTTCCTGAAAAACGGGGTAAACAAGCCTTTTAGCCTATGTGTGACCTCTCGACGACCTTGAACCTTAGACCGATCTTGCCCAAATTTTTTCCAGATTGAAACCTTAGTGTAGCGATGGTATATCCCAAGTTTTATGAAATTTGAAAAACCGATTATGTCAAACACGGTAACAAGGTTTTTGGTCCAAATTTTGAACTCCTATGTGACCTTGACCTTTGGGCCGATGTTCGTCAAAAGCGATTCAGCTCACAACCTTAGTATAGCGATCACATATTCCAAGTTTCAGATAATTTAAAGGAACCGTTTTCTGAGAAACGTGGTAACAAGCTTTTTAGCTCATGTATGACCTCTAGGTGACCTTGACCTTTGACTTCATTAACACATGCGCGAAAAAATTCCCCAGGCCTATATGTCCCACAAGTATGATAATAAGGTTCCTTCAGGTAACTAAGCTATTACAAAAACAAAACGCGGCGAAGGCGGCGGATAAAACCAGACAAAAGCTGCCAAAATTCACACTTTTTTCATAATTTCTGACCGTCACGACATTAAGTGGCTTTGAAGGCCATCGAAAAACTAAATGATTGGCGTTGGAATGAGGAAAATCCATACAGTATGTGGCCTGTACGAACCGAAAACGTGTTCGAAAAGTATACAAAATTTAAATAACCGGGACGACCATTCTTTCATTCTAAGCCAAAGTTAGTTCAAAACAATACTTTATCGTACATAGTCTACATTAGAAGCACTAAGAAGCTTCTGAAGTATACGTCTTGAGAAAAATAGCCAATAATAAGCCTCGTTTGGCTAAAACCCCGCGAGATCAAGCGAGAAATGAGTTTAGGGGTATAACTTTCACTGACTAGCCGTTCGTTTAACATTAGTGTCTATGGTGATCGACGGTTATCGTGTGGTTTTGTCTTTAATTCTTTATTTCTTTAATCCAAATTTTTTTCTGAAGCACACCAGAAGCTATCAGTTGGTTTTCTGTCAGTTGACTGTCAATGAAAACATTCATATCGCGTGGATACGCTTCGAAGTTGTCAAAAACCAACGGTGAAAACACAACTACGACGTGTTATTTTTGTGTTTGAAATAATATTATTTTTTTGTCCGTCAAAAAGAAGTATCTAATGGACTTGTATATATCTTGATATGTCTCAGAAAAAGACTTTTGTAAAAAGTATAGATTGTAAGCTGAGAATCACAGATAAAACAACAGGGTTACAGTCGATCTCCATAAGCACTCATGTTAATTGGACAGCCGATCGGTGAAAGTTATACCCCTAAACACGGGTCTCGCGTGATCTCGTGGGAGTTCCGCCAAACCCGAAAGGGGCTTATTGCAACATTTTGTTTTAAGGTCAAAATATCAACATTTTGGTAGATCATGCCACTTTAATCAATGCACCCCTGGGCATGCGCTTCAATAATTCTAAGATTTGTACCCGTGTTCGTAGATAGTAGAAAATAGTGTTTTCAATAGAAAAAAAATATAGCGCCCTTTCGGCTTCCATATACAGTCCATATACTATCTAAATTAACTAAAACCATATAGAATTAAATCAACGACTGGAATGTCAAATAAAATACAAAAGGTACATTACAAGTAACATGTCAAAGCATCTGTTTAGAAATCAGCTGTAAATTGTAATTGCACATATGAAGTTTTATGGATTGATTGGTGCTTCACGCCGCACTCAAGATCATTTCACTTTTATGACGGGTCTAGTGGAAACCAGGCTCATAGCCCAAGTTCTGATAGTACGTAATACAAAATATAAACTGCCACTTGTTAAGGCCTACCTTTTCATTGCGTTTCAAAATTCAATATATAGATTCTCAGCCCAATACGCTACCGACACTTAGTTAAATCCGTTAGATGCATACAACGGCGACTTTCTTGTCAGTTCGAAGATTTGTAAACAACAGCGACAAGTTTAGAGTCAGGTGCGCTCTCTGGTTACGAATCGCAACGTTTATACCGGTACTGACGTCCGGTCGTTCATAGTCTTCGCATTATGGAAAGTAGGCCCAGGTTGAACTGCAGAGTCCGGCAAAATTGATGTACTCTTAGCCTGTCCTACTTTCACGACGACCTTACCAGAAAGGTCAGCAAAAACTGAATGTCCAGCGATGGTTTGTTTGACCTAGATTTGTTTATAGCAGACTATAAATAGTCCCGTACGGCTTCACTGCCCTTAATAAAGAAAAAAGGCCGATAGATTGTAACAGAGATCAAGTATTCTAAAATTAGTCCACATGGATTGAAGTAGCCACAGTCGTGTGTCTCTATCCTGGTTTACTTACTTTGACGGTCAGGTAAGATTGAAGTTACTTTTGTGCGCCCAAAATATGGGTTCCTTCAACACGCCCCCGCGGAGTTCCCTAAAATATGATAGATTTACGGCCCTTAGCTTCTATCATCTGTTGACTTTTAACACAGATCGAGTAAATGAAGAGAAAGCACATTTTCGGATGCAAGATAAAATTTCTATCTTTTCAAGATATCAAGCCTGTGTGAGTCGTTGGAACAGGTATATACTTTATCATACTGAAGTTTGGGATATTTTTCTTTAGGAAATTTGAAGCCACGCACGAAAAGATTTTTCTCCAATTAGGCCTACCCTCATGTTAAAAGTCAACGCCAACTGAAAGCGAAGAAAGGTAATTTAGCACGGAATTACGCCACTCCGCGTCAACACTAGTTACAGCTTTTAAATGAAATATGTCGAAAGTATTCGCGTTACGGATTGAAGCTAAGTCTTAACTATCCTTAATCTCACTTACCTTTCAGCTATTACCTCCTGTTATACCTTTGAAACATTCCTCTTTTCACCGAACCCGTTAATTTCTTCGAATTCCGTTGTTAAACTGTTAAATCCCTCAATTTAAAAACCGTGGCAAAAATTTGTCCGTCAGATTTCAAACTCTCCTCGAACAACGACAACATATCACATGTTTCGGGTTTTCCCGGTACTTTTCCAAGTAACGTGACCTTTTTTCGGTGGGCTTCCCAATGAATTGTATGCGTGGAATGGAGGTCACGTGGTATTTGATATGCATCGAATGCCGCCATTACTAGGAAATGATGCGACTTCTATACAGGTCTGTTATGCACGCGCTTTAACTATCAATGGCGGCACATTTTACTAAGTCAGATCAAACCAGCCAATGAGACGTGTCCATTCCCCGCATATAGTTCATAGGGGCTTCCCCATCGAGATCTTAAAATAACTGGCCTTTGCACACGACACGAATCCTCGCATCCCGTGACTCCTTGCTTTTGAACAGCCTGTCGATCGAGCCAACGGATATAATGGTGGTCTAATGTATGGCTCTACCTGACCGGCAAAGTAAGTAAACCCAGGATAGAGTCACACAAGTGCGGCTACGTCAACACATGCAGTTGCTCTCGGAATTTTCACAAAATTATAACTCGAAAGTAATGAACATTACCCACGTAAAACTGTGCTAGAAAAATTCTTCAATAATCCCTTCGTGTAGCTAAACATTCATCTGTGGTCTTTAAATTCCCTCTGTGTTCAAAACGATTTCTCTCAGACAGTAGGCCTACGTGACACCGCCATCTACCGGGAAGTTCCAAATCATGCTCGCCGCTACATCGGTAACGGCGGTCGAGGAAACTCGGTTTTAACGCAGATGGAATTTTAGGCCCGTTCTCAATGTGCGATTTGTCGTACCGACTTGTAGCATGCGATTCAAATGGATGCATTTGATTGGTTGACAAATTCTATCGACCAATTAAAAGCTTCCATCGTATTGGGTAATTTCGTCCATAAAAGCTATTTTGTCCAAGACACCTCGTCCATAGATTTGAGTCATTTCGCCCACGGATTCTATAAATTTTGCCAAAAAAGATTTCCCACACACTGACACTGATACATAATTATGATGGCTCCACAAACAAATAAAGCTTTCACTAGGCCTACACTTTTATACAAATGTTATATTTTCGCTTCAGTCTGGTTGATTGACACAACTAATGCAGTGCTGTAAAAAGAATTAGACGTATGCGTCTCTTAAAAAATGCTTATGAAACCATTTTCTATATACTGAGCATTATTAGTCCCATAGGTCGAATTTCGACATTTACAGGGGTTTTTCGTCTTCAACAGAAGTGGAAGCTTGGTTTCGAGACGAGGGATTCTGTATCTCGAAGAACATCAAGCGTGTATCATAAGAATCATACCATTAAGTATGACGATTTGCAGAGAAAGTCGAAAACGCATGTAAACTGTCAAAAACCACAAGGAAAACATGTCAACCGCCTTTCAAGTACCTTGAAAAACTGAATGATTGACGCTGAAAATGTCGAACCGAACACGTGTCCCAATAGCGGACCTAATTTAAATAACTGGGCTGTACAAATACATTTCCAACGGGAAGAAAAGTTTCCCCGCTGTGTAAACATTTCCACCGCGGTAGAGACGTTTTTACCCCGCGGAAAGGTTCTAACAGCGATTGAAATTCAAATTATTTCTAGACATCATATGGTTTATCTCCTCCGTGGAAATGTTTACTCCGCGGAGAAAAGTTTTCTCAGTGGCGGGAACCTTTTCTCCGCGGTGAGCCTTTTCTCCGCGGTGAGAAAAGGTTCAATCATTCAGTTTTTCAAGGTACTAAGAAACGCTTAGCTTCTCTTGCCAATCGGAATTTTGAAGAAAAAAATCCTAATTTTGGCAGATCATGCCACTGTTACGGGCGGTTAATAAGATGAGTTCGGTCTTCGCCCCTTAGCTTTACATTTTTTCCCAATCGACCTTTTTAATTTCTCTATTACTGAATATATAGCTTTGTATCATGGTTGCGGCGTTTTTCTTTTGATGAGCAGTCTTCGACAAATCCGATACCCAGTGGACAGATAGTCGGCGGGGCTTAAGCGTTGAATAACTTCCCGATTTTGGAAGTTGTTGTATGGCTCTCTTGACTGGGTATCAGAGAGTAAACACGTGCTAGTTGATTGACAACGTCAATCACTAATACCATGATACAAGCACGTTATTGTTTGGCTCGCTCGAGTATGGAAGAAATTCCGAGAGGTGCGGCCCCGTGCGTTCGCACTCGGTCACACCTCTCAGAATATCTTTCATACCCTCGGGAAGCCATTCAATAACTCTAACTAGTAGCATCATGTTTGACTGACCGGTATTGGGCGCTTAAACAATGAGGGGCCGTGTAAAAAAGTCACAATGAAGCGAGACCGTTGCAATTTCATTTATTGGCTTAAAACTATATCTCTCCTCCCCAAATGAAATAAGTAAAGAAAATACCGATGCCTACTCGGAAAACTGGGAAATTGTTCTATCCAAACGCCACGAGGATCTCAACTTTTCACCTTCGAATATTTTTATATTTTCATAGCTGTGAAAGGCTTATTTTTATTCGAACAGTACGAATGGAACGCCTATACCTATAAGTCAAATAGGTGAAAACATCATAGCAATCAAGTGCCAGCAAAGAATTCCAATTTGCTATAGCAATTGATGGGTCTGGGAGTCATCTGCGCTTGCGTATACAGTCCGGTTTCCTACAGCAGTAGCCTACTTTTTTGATACGAAACAATTGCACCAGTGTGCACTGTGAGTGCATTTTTCTTAGTTTTCTTTTTTTTTCATGGGTCCATGAAAATTATTTTTTGGGCATATTATACCTTTTTGGAAGGAAATTTAAAGTACGCAATGTCCAAGCTTCAGTGGAATTTTTCGGTAGAAACAATTACGTTTGAGTTTATTTTTTATTAGTTTCAGCCTCCTAAAATGTATTTCCTGGGCATTGTATACATTTGGTGAATGGAACTTAAAGTAAAAAGAAGCAGCTATCTAAGCGAAATAATGTTGTAAATGTATGCTTAGATCAATTAATCAATCAATCAATCAATCAGTTGAGATTCTCCTCCTTCTATATTATATAGACATATGTGATCGAAAGGGTGTCAATATGGATCGGTGAATGGATATTCTTTCGCTTCTTTAAATCTGGAATATAAAAAAAAAACTTTTCAAAACATTTGTCGGAGATTTGTTTTTATACAGTCGACATGGGTCGATCATGCCAGAGACGCAATTAGAAATTATTTGACATTTTTTTTGGATTGAGTGGGATTCTATAACTGATCCGTTTTGCAATTAGTCAAAAGATTTTTGGACGATCCTTGACAATAAAAATACAAGCGACTCAATAAATTTAACTATGTGATTATCTAGCTATTTTTTTTACAGTTTGTCAAAGATTTGTCTGCATTGAAAAACCCCAAATACATGTAGACTAACATATTTTGAACTGAAGAACGAAACACACACTGGAAGTTGACAACTTACACATCGATAGCGATACTGCGAGTGTTTCTTTCCAACTGTTTTAAACTTTCCATCTCAGCGTCAGATAGCTTGAAGTCAAACAGCTGAGCGAAAAAAAAAGAAGAAAAAATTCAATGAGGACTTGATTTTGTACCACAGGGCCCAGTTTCACAAAGCGATCTTAGCTTAAGGTGATCTTAATTACCAATGGCAACGTATACCTTTAACATTGGTTGCCATGGTAGTTAAAATCACACTTATAGCTAAGATCGCTTTGTGAAACTATGCCCAGGCCTATATATTTACCATAAATATACAATTCGCATTAATTCAAAGATTTAGGAGAAGGCTTTATTGTTAAAGTTAACGCATTTTTTTGTACCTCAAAGTTTTCTCTCAGTCTGCTTTCGTTGTTTGTCTTGGGAATAACCATGAGCCCTCGCTGCAATTGGAATTTCAGCGCCACCTATCACAAAGGGAGATAAACAGGTCAATAGAAAAAATCGAGATCTTGGGCCATTCTACGTGACTTTCTGTCCGAAATATCTTGTAGAAGGATAAACTCCTATTTTATAAATTGCAAACCCAGCCGTCAGAAAAAGGAAGAACTCTTTGACAACAAAAAAATGATTTGTTTATTTTATGTATTTCGGTGTTCACGGTGAAAAGGCTTACGGTCACCTTGCGTGATTTAAGAATCAATGATAAGCTATACCAATGGAGAATTCCCGTCAAAGAGTATTTCTTTATGAGGTAAATAATAAATAGCGAAGTTCGAGATAACATCAAAGAGAGTAGATTGACAAGAGTGGTCACTTTGTCCGCGCCATGTTGAATTTGAACTGACACGATTCGATTATTAGGAACCTCCTTTCTGTAGGGGGCGCCGACAGCCGAATCGTGTACAGTCGGAACACCCTTCCGCTAGGGGGCCAGAAGAACATGCCGGCAATGCTGATTGGACGAAGTGACCACTCTTGTCAATCTACTCTCTTTGATAACAATATACCTGCTGGACGGTTTTCCCATGATGCCTGGCTATCTCTTTTACCAAGTCTAGATCGGGCGAATCCGTATCTCTGAAACAACAGGCAAGTTTATAGTCAGCAAATCAACTTTAACGTGACATGAGCTGCCAAAATGTTGATATTTTGACGTTGAAACAGAATCTTGAAATTATCGACTATTTTTCTCAAGACGCGTAATTCAGAAGCTTTTTAGTGCTTCTAGTCTCCAAAATGTACGATAAAGTAGCCTATTGTTTTGAACTAACTTTGGCTTAGAATGAATGAATGGTCGTCCCGGTTAATTACTGTTTACTTTTCGAACACTATTCCGATTCGTACGGGCGACATACTGTATGGATTTTCCTCATTCAAACGCCAATCATTTAGTTTTTCGATGGCCTTCAAAGCCACTTACTGTCGCGACGATCAGACATTATCAAAAAAGTGTGAATTTTGGCAGCTCATGCCACTTTAACGTAAAATATCGACATTTAAGCAGCTCATGTCATACGCTTGAAAGTGGCATGAGCTGCCAATATATATAGGAACTTTGTTCATAAATTCTGATTGTCACGACAGTCACTGACTTTGAATGCCATCGTAAGACTAAATGATTGACGTTAAAATGAGGAAAATCCATAGAGTAAATGTGCTATACGAGCCGATCGAACAGCGTCCGAAAGTAAACAAAATTTAAATAACCGGGACGAACGTTCATTCATTTTAAGACTAAGTCAGTTCATTCTCGAGAAAACAATACTGAAAAGCGTCTAAATTACACGTCTTCAGAAAAATAGCCGAAAATTTCTACATTCTGTTTATTGGAAAAAATATCAGCATTTTGACAGCTTATGCCATGCACTTTAAAAAAAAGTAAACTAATGAAAGAAAGAAAAACGCGTCGCAAATTTGGTAACTGTGAGTTCATATTGAGGGTGTTTCTTCGCGAATTGACGTTAAAACAAAGCTGGGTATTATCTTTTTACGCGTGTTACTTTTAAGAAAAAAAGGGGACAAAATATGAGGATTTTCATAAACATATAGGGCCAAGAGGACTGCCTAGTGAAAACATGGCAAGCAAGTCTTTTACAGTCAAAATCTCCACAAAAAAGATGTATAGATCTATGTAGTTTTGTACTCTATCACATTAGCCTAACATGTTTGTCAATCAATTAACCGATTTTTTGGTGACGTCACTTGGTATTTACGCGCAAAGCATTTCGGGGGATTGAGGGATCTGAACATAATTTTAAAATATGGCGGAAGAAATAATACTGTATCGAGGAGAAGACGTAAAAGGCGTAAAGTTACCAGAAAAAATTGTGGATAAAAACAGGTTATGTCATCAATGTTTTCCAAAAAAGTGACATCTTGCTAAGTACCAATAAACAAAATGGCGAACTGAGGTACATTTTACCCAGAAGGCTTTGCGTAAATCTATGTGACGTCATCAGGCTCGGTGGTAATTATAGCTGAAGGTAGTTTAGGCTATATATATGTTCGGAGAGAACCCCCGACCTTCTGCTGGTACCAGTGAACCATTCCACTGCCAAAGACTACTTTATGAACTATTCTACTTACTCGGTTCCGTTTAATCTATAAAGAGATGAATAGGCTGTAACGGTAATCCCTTTTGAGAGGCAGAAATTCACCAGGTTCGAGTTTTGAAAAAACAGATTCGCTTCTATCTGTGTGTCAAAACGAAAGCCACAAATTTAGAATGGAAATTCAGCATAGACCCTCATAGTCGGGTTTCTGACTCAAACAGGCCCTCATTAAATTCGCCTGTAGAAAGCTAAATTATTCATGGACGTGGGTTTGACACTATTTGAGTAAGTTGTATTGTTATTTGACTGTCCACAAATTTGACCACAAACTGTCCGCTAAGCAGCAGGCAGTCTATACTCCGGCTTTTTGATTGCAATGAACCCCGACTCCAAAGTACGACGGTCAGTATATAAAAAATAGTCATTTTAGAGTCAGAAGCCCGGACTGAGACGCTCATAAAACCAACAAAATAGTCCATGCAACAAAAAGCAAATTAGATTTTATTATTCACTCCATATGCGCACATGTAGGGTGTACATGGAAAACAGATATAGCCATACGAGATTCTCGCTACTTCGAGATCGGGATTTGCCGAGGGCACGAGTAGAATCAAAGACAGTAGATTGACAAGAGTGGTCACTTCGTCCGCGCCATGTTGAATTTGAACAATTTCAATTTAATTCAATTTTATTGTACTTGGCACTTTAACAAAGCAGAGTACAAACAACAAAAAGTGTAACAATCATAATTTGGAAATATTTGCAATGGTAACTAAAGTACCCCCTGACACGGACACGATTCGATTATTAGGCACCTCATTTCTGTAGAGGGCGCTTGACAATCGAATCGTGTACAGTCGGAACACCCTTCCGCTAGGGGGCCAGAAGAACATGCCGGCAATGCTGATTGGACGAAGTGACCACTCTTGTCAATCTACTCTCTTTGGTAGAATGCGTCTTCACAAATTAGCCCTGAACCTAGGCCTATAACTTTTTCACAACATCTCGGACTTCCTGTGGAGAATAGACCGTACGGAGAGCAAAATCTCAACAAAGAATGCTGTTTGTAGTTTTGTACTACTAGACTACGGATATGGCATACCCCTACTCGATCTAAAATATACGAAGTCACCTTATAGTGCTAAAATGCGGCACGGGTTCGAATCACACTCAGACCAAATACAAATTGAAAAAGTGGTCGCCGTATGTGGAAGAGTTGCCAGGAACTCACCGAAGGTCGGGGGTTTCCTGGCAACGCCGCCATATAAGTGAAATAATCTTGAGTGCGGCGTAAAACACTAATCAATCAATATAGCGCTTACGTCCAGATATGACCTCTAAGTTCCAAAACCTGGCATAGAGGGCATACCATTGGGCTTAGGTTGGAGACCCCGTAGGTCAACTGATCAACTAAAGGCAGACAGAAAAATCTCATTTCTGGTTCGAAATTTTGTACTAGGGTACACAAAGATAGGCGCGTCATCATAAGTGAGAAAAGCTTATCCACCAACAAACGTGTGACGTCATAGTATTTCTAAAGCTCTTTTATAGCCGGAGCATTTATTTATTTTTGAACGTTTGACTTGGGCAGGTGGCGGGGATGCATGCATGACTTAAACTTTGAATAAACTTTTTAGTAATTATGTAGCCTATATCTAGGGGAAACAAATAACTCAATACCTGTACATTGGCGGGTTTGGTCCGACAGTTAGATAGGAGTCTTTCCAGTTGCCTTTTATTAAAATTGCAAACTCCGATATTTTTCGTCAGGCCGAGATCCAAGGCATCTTCCATTCCCTACAACAGCATGACTTGTAAGCACTAGATATAAAAAATAATGGATCTAAATAACCGTAAGATTATAGCTAAAAAGCAGATTTCGAATGATAGGAAATGGCTGGGCTTCAGATCTTAGCCGACAGGAAACCCTCGATCCATCGGAGGGTAGGCCTGCTTTGCAACTCTTCTACTTAGGGCGATCGAGTGAAAAATTAGAAGTTTCTGGAAATGGAACCCGCGAATTCATCGATCGGAGGCCTGTGTCGGACTATTGCCCTGCGTGAGCCACCTTTTATTGGAAATTGCTGACAAATTGAACTTGAGGATCGGCCAAAAAATGAAATGCACCTTGAGGCGGAATACAATTGACAGCAAGGATTCAATCTCTTTGAAAATAAACTATTCTCCCTGCTGCTAAAATCATACTTCAAACATTGAAGTGTGGGTTTTAAGAACCAATATGTTTTATATATATTTATGATCACTAAAACACACGGGCACAGGGAAAATCTTCTTGTCTAAAATAACCATGGAGACAAGTTTCTAATTGTGTTAAAAAGAGGTATATCATTTAGACCTTTATACGCCACAAATTGTATATATATATATATATATATATATATATAAATTGGTAGTGATAAACATGATCGTACGCTAAAACTAAACAAACGGATAAAATCCCACACCGATCAATTAAAAAGAGAGTAAGTTTGCTTGATTGATCGATTCATTGATTGATTGATTGGTTGGTTGGGGCTTAACGTCGCACTCAACAACTAAGGTTATATGGCGAAAAAGTACCAACCGACCAAAATATCGGGATAATCCCCCCCCCCACCCCACCCCAGATCTAAATTTTAACATTACGCTCCACAGAACATATCAGGAAGGCTAATGTATGTGTCATACTTAATGTTCCTCCTGGCTGGGTTAGCATACATGGCTAAAGCAGAGCCACAATGCTCCAGCCTGAGAGCGAGTCAGTTTGAAGATTTTTTCGTAGCTTTGGCAGTTCCGAGTAATCTTATTCAAGCTGGGATTGATTGATTGGTTGATGCTTCATGTCTCACTCAAGATAATTTCCATTGTGGCATGGTCAGGTGTAGTGGGGGGGGGGGGGGGGGGGGGGGTAGAAACCGGGCTCTTTCTTCGGAGGAAACCCCCGACCTTCGGTAACTCTTTCCCATACAGCGACCGAGTGAAAATTTTATTCGATCGGATTGGGATTCGAACCCGCGCCGCATCGATGGAAGGCCGGTATTTGACCTATTCAAGCTGGGAAGGGGGAGGATTTTACCTTCCAAGTGTCCACATAATCCACATCATCGTCGAACAAAACTTTCCTGTTACTGTCTACTGGTATTTCGTGAAGATCCGTTGACTGAAAAAAAATCCCCGAACTTTAAACTGCTGATGGATTTTTATTCTAAATATATACACCCATGTAGAGGTATTGCTATATAGACTGCCTGTTCGCCTGTTCGCCAATCTTTTTATAAAATGTATACGCCCATGTAGAGGTGTTACTATAGACTGCCTGTTCGCCAATCTTTTTATAAAATGTATACACCCATGTAGAGGTGATGCTATAGACTACCTGTTCGCCAATCTTTTTGAAATAAATATTGTTTTAAGAACATGTCATCCCCAACTCTACAATTTTCAGAGCCCCGTTACACAAATTGAATAAGGTACTGATAAAGTCTTTACTTCCTCGTGAAATTAGATTTGCCCTACAGAAAACATACTTTCCGGCTCCGCGATTAAAGTTAACCGTTTGAGAAGCAATTTCAAATCTTCAAAGCAATTTTTCATAATTTTGGAAGCCATAACCTACTTTTAACGAACACGGCCAGTGGATGAGGAATAAGTCGACAAAATCCAACTTCAGATCTTCCAGACTTCTTCGCAAATAAGGAACAACTTCAGATCTGTGGTTATGGTTAGCAAACAACTGCAAAATGAGAATAATGAAAGTGTATCAACATAATGAGAATAATGAAAGTGTATCAACATAATGATAATAATGGTAATGTAACTACATATTGGGTATAATGATAATGTAACTGCATATTGGGTATAATGATAATGTAACTGCATATTGGGTATAATGATAATGTAACTACATATTGGGTATAATCATAATGTAACTGCATATTGGGTATAATGATAATGTAACTACATATTCGGTATAATGATAATGTAACTACATATTGGGTATAATGATAATGTAACTGCATATTGGGTATAATGATAATGTAACTACATATTCGGTATAATGATAATGTAACTGCATATTGGGTATAGTGATAATGTAACTACATATTCGGTATAATGATAATGTAACTACATATTCGGTATAATGATAATGTAAATACATATTGGGTATAATGATAATGTTAATACATATTGGGTATAATGATAATGTAAATACATATTGGATATAATGATAATGTAACTAAATTGTACATATTGGGTATAGTGATAATGTAACTACATATTGTGTATAATGGTAATGTAACTACATATTGGGTATAATGATAATGTCACTACATATTGGGTATAATGATAATGTAAATACATATTGCGTATAACGATAATGTAACTACATATTGGGTATAATGATAATGTAATTGTATATGTGGAATAAATATAACGTGGCTATATATTGAGAATAATAATAATTAACTTAATATAATGGGACCAAAAAGATAATACAACTAAAAGAAGAGGATACTAGTAATTTGATGGCTGTAATCAAATACATTTGAACAGCTCTAGCGATTTAAGACCACCCGATCGATTTCGATTTGGGATTAATGTAATTAACATTGTAACCTCTGTGATTTTTTCCCATGAAGACCTTATTTCACCACCCCTTAAAAATAGATAATTTGTTTGCGAGCATAAACACCAAAGCCAACTTTCATTAATACGTAATTTGAGACACTACCTTGGTTGTAATAAATACATCATTCCGGGTTATTTTGCCCTGTTCGATGGCCGTCTTTATACCAATTCCGAGACTCCTCTCCGTGCCGTAAAACTGGGCGGTATCGAAATACCTGTAACCTACGTCCAGGGCAAGCGAAACTGTGGACGATATCGTCTCGGTTGAAAACTGAAATAAGGTAGTGACAAATAAATCTACGGGGCCTTTCGTGGATGTGTCGCAGATTAAATCCAACGAAGTTCAGAGAAATTATTTCTGCGTGGATTCTACAATCGATCACCCTATATGTGGAAGAGTTGCTCGGGGAAGATTGGTGGTCCCCCCCCCCCCCCCCCCCCCAGCCCCGATGCCGGCAACGCCGCCATATACGTCAGTGAAATAATATTGAGTACAGCGTAAAACATCAATCAAAATATTTTTTTAAGAAATAACATTTCGTAGTTTGTAGGACATTTTGAAAATAATTTGAAAAAAGGAAAGAGTTCGGTCTTTTTTTCCAATAGCATCAGAATATTTTTTAACACTTTTTCCTGGGGTTTCCTCTGGGCACGAGTCCGTTTTCTGGGGCTTTTTTCCGAGTTAAGCCAGAATGGGGCTTTGAACAACCGGTCCATTTACACTGTATATGCCTATATATATATTTGTGCACACCGAAACACATTGTCACAGGGAAAATTTCCTTGTCTAAAATAACCATGGAGAAGTTTCTAATTGTGTTAAAAGGGGGTATGTCATGTAGACCTTTATACCCAGTTGTTACGTTGTTAAAATAGCCCTAAACCCATTATATTTCATTAGGTTGAAGACAGACAGGAGTTTACTTTAAAGACTTAAATAGTGAAAACTTTGCAATATAGGCCTATAGACGGATCTTGAGCTATGACAAGAAATCGGGTCAACTGAAATTTAACTAAATATGGGAAAAGAAAATGAAAAAATCGGGTCCATCAGAAATAGGCCTACCTATAGCCTGTAAAAGAGAGACATGAGAGCTTAGCAGATCTTTCAAACCCAAGTTCTTTTTTTATAAGCAATGAGTGGTCGTTGAGTCAGAAATCGAGCCATTTTGCATTGAAGTAATTTGTTTTCTTCTATTATAATCTAGAGTCTGTTTCACAAAGCGGCGTAGCGTAAGTTTTTACGTAACTGCCATAGCAACCCATGCTGTAGAGATACGTTAGTAAGAAAGTTACGCAAAAAATACATCTACGCCGTTTTGTGAAACAGGCTCCAGGGCCATATATATACAATGCATATATGATGGGGAAGTCTGACAAACTTGAAAAAATTAACGATAAAAAGTCTCTGGACGTAGAGAAATTTGTTTGTTTTATGAACATACCTTTTCATCCCGTTGCCATGTACCCAATCCCAAAACGGGAATTTTCTGTGAGTTGTTTACATGAATGTAAGTAACTTCGCCCATCTTATAACTGAGAGAACGTCTTCGTTATATAACTTCGTCTGAGCATATGAAGTCATCACTGTGACCTATTTTCTGGATTTTCTTCAGCCGTACACTTTCTGTACTGGTGGGCCTAGGTCTATTTATAAATTAACCGGGTTAGATATGCATGTATGCTACATTAAGGCCTACTAATGAATGAAAAAACCTAGCCCCAGGTGACTACTGCCATGACTGTTGTATGTGAAGCAGAGTCGCCTGGGGCTAGTAAAGATTCACATAACACTTACAAATACCGAGAAATTCATACAAAACATTTCCACAAATCCCGACTTTGTGGGAACTGAATAACTGATCGAGAGGAAAAAATATGCATTCCAAATTGGCGTCCAAGTTGACTACCAAACACCCTTATGATCAGAAGTTACCATATTGGTGTCTTTAACACAGTAAGATCGATATTTGAGTCGGGTCCCCCCCCCCCTCTGAGGTAGAATCTTGCTGAACCACTGAGACCCCCTGAGGTGGAATCCTGCTAAACCACTGAGGCCCCCTGGGGTGGAATCCTGCTAAACCACTGAGACCCCCCTGAGGTGGAATCCTACTAAACCACTGAGACCCCCTGTAGTGGAATCCTGCTATATCACCGAGACCCCCCTGAGGTGAAATCCTGCTGAAGCACTGAGACCCACTGATGTGGAATCCTGCTAAACCACTGAGACCCCCTGGGGTGGAATCCTGCTAAACCACTGAGGCCCCCTGGGGTGGAATCCTGCTAAACCACTGAGGCCCACTGATGTGGAATCCTGCTAAACCACTGAGACCCCCTGGGGTGGAATCCTGCTAAACCACTGAGCCCCCCTGGGGTGGAATCCTGCTGAAGCACTGAGACCCACTGATGTGGAATCCTGCTAAACCACTGAGACCCCCTGGGGTGGAATCCTGCTAAACCACTGAGGCCCCCTGGGGTGGAATCCTGCTGAAGCACTGAGGCCCACTGATGTGGAATCCTGCTAAACCACTGAGACCCCCTGGGGTGGAATCCTGCTATATCACCGAGACCCCCCTGAGGTGAAATCCTGCTGAAGCACTGAGGCACACTGATGTGGAATCCTGCTAAACCACTGAGACCCCCTGGGGTGGAATCCTGCTAAACCACTGAGGCCCCCTGGGGTGGAATCCTGATAAACCACTGAGACCCACTGATGTGGAATCCTGATAAACCACTGAGACCCCCTGGGGTGGAATCCTGCTAAACCACTGAGCCCCCCCTGAGGTGGAATCATGCTAAACCACTGATGCCCCCCTGAGGCGGAATCCTGCTTAACCACTGAGACCCCCTGGGGTGGAATCCTGCTGAAGCATTGAGGCCCCCCTGAGATGGAATGCTGCTAAAGCACTGAGGCCCACTGAGGTGGAATGCTGCTAAAGCACTGAGGCCCCCTGAGGTGGAATCCTGCTAAATCACTGAGGCCCCCTGAGGTGGAATCCTGCTAAATCACCGAGACCCCCCTGAGGTGAAATCCTGCTGAAGCACTGAGACCCCCTGGGGTGGAATCCTGCTAAACCACTGAGGCCCCCCTGAGGTGGAATCCTGCTAAACCACTGAGGCCCCCTGAGGCGGAATCCTGCTAAACCACTGAGGCCCCCCTGAGGTGGAATCCTGCTAAACCACTGAGGCCCCCCTGAGGTGGAATCCTGCTAAACCACTGAGGCCCCCCCTGAGGTGGAATCCTGCTAAACCACTGAGGCCCCCTGATGTGGAATCCTGCTAAACCACTGAGACCCCCCTGAGGTGATATCCTGCTGGATCACTTAGGCCCCCTAAGGTGGATATTGGATATTGCCAACCTAATATAAGTCAAAAAATCTCGTCTGTGTTGAGTTTTTTAAATTTGTTTACATGATTTATTCAACTTGCCTATTTGAAAATACGTACATGCTTAACGAAACCGCAAATAGAATGTTCTCATGCAGGTTCAGTAGTTATGACATTCATACCGTTCTCATGCAGGTTCAGTAGTTATGGCATTCATACCGTTCTCATGCAGGTTCAGTAGTTATGGCATTCATACCATTCCCATGCAGGTTCAGTAGTTATGGCATTCATACCGTTCTCATGCAGGTTCAGTAGTTATGGCATTCATACCGTTCTCATGCAGGTTCAGTAGTTATGACATTCATACCATTCTCATGCAGGTTCAGTAGTTATGGCATTCATACCATTCTCATGCAGGTTCAGTAGTTATGGCATTCATACCGTTCTCATGCAGGTTCAGTAGTTATGGCATTCATACCGTTCTCATGCAGGTTCAGTAGTTATGACATTCATACCATTCTCATGCAGGTTCAGTAGTTATGTCATTCATACCGTTCTTATGCAGGTTCAGAAGTTATGGCATTCATACCATTCTCATGCAGGTTCAGAAGTTATGGCATTTATACTGTTTTCATGCAGGTTTAAAAGTTATGGCATTCATACCGTTCTCATACAGGTTTAGAAGTTATGTCATTCATACCCTTCTCATGCAGGTTCATACTGTTCTCATGCAGGTTCAGAAGTTATGGCATTCATACCATTCTCATACAGGTTTAGAAGTTATGTCATTCATACCCTTCTCATGCAGGTTCATACTGTTCTCATGCAGGTTCAGTAGTTATGACATTCATACCGTTCTCATGCAGGTTCAGTAGTTATGGCATTCATACCATCCTCATGCAGTTTCAGTAGTTATGACATTCATACCATTCTCATGCAGGTTTAGTAGTTATGACATTCATACCATTCTCATGCAGGTTCAGTAGTTATGACATTCATACCGTTCTCATGCAGGTTAAGTAGTTACATGTATGACATTCATACCGTTCTCATGCAGGTTTAGTAGTTATGACATTCATACCATTCTCATGCAGGTTCAGTAGTTATGACATTCATACCATACTCATGCAGGTTTAGTAGTTATGACATTCATACCGTTCTCATGCAGGTCAGTAGTTATGACATACATACCGTTCTCATGCAGGTTTAGTAGTTATGACATTCATACCATTCTCATGCAGGTTCAGTAGTTATGACATTCATACCATCCTCATACAGTTTCAGTAGTTATGACATTCATACCATTCTCATGCAGGTTCAGTAGTTATGACATTCATACCGTTCTCATGCAGGTTTAGTAGTTATGACATTCATACCATTCTCATGCAGGTTCAGTAGTTATGACATTCATACCATTCTCATGCAGGTTCAGTAGTTATGACATTCATACCATACTCATGCAGGTTTAGTAGTTATGACATTCATACCGTTCTCATGCAGGTCAGTAGTTATGACATACATACCGTTCTCATGCAGGTTCAGTAGTTATGGCATTCATACCATTCTCATGCAGGTTAAGAAGTTATAACATTCATACCGTTCTCAAGAAGGTTCATACCGTTCTCATGCAGGTTCAGAAGTTATGGCATTCATAGCATTCTCATACAGGTTTAGAAGTTATGTCATTCATACCGTTCTAATGCAGGTTCAGTAGTTATGACATTATACCGTTCTCATGCAGGTTCAGTAGTTATGACATTCATACCGTTCTCATGCAGGTTTAGAAGTTATGGCATTCATACCATTCTTATGCAGTTTTAGAAGTTATGATATTCATACCGTTGTCATGCAGGTTCATACCGTTCTCATGCAGGTTCAGAAGTTATGGCATTCATACCGTTCTCATGCAGGTTCAGAAGTTATGGCATTCATACCATTCTCATGCAGGTTCAGTAGTTATGACATTCATATCGTTCTCATGCAGGTTTAGAAATTATGTCATTCATACCGTTCTCATGCAGGTTCAGAAGCTATGGCATTCATACCGTTCTCATGCAGGTTTAGAAGCTATGGCATTCATACCGTTCTCGAACAGGTTCAGAAGTTATGACATTCATACCGTTCTCAAGCAGGTTCAGTAGTTATGACATTCATACCATTCTCATGCAAGTTCAGTAGTTATGGCATTCATAACATTCTTATGCAGGTTCAGTAGTTATGACATCCATACTGTTCTCATGCAGGTTCAGTAGTTATGACATTCATACCGTTCTCATGCAGGTTCAGAAGTTATGACATTCATACCGTTCACATGCATGGTTTATAGCGTTGTCATGCAGGTTCAGAAGTTATCGCATTCATAGAGTTCACAAGAGCGATGCAGAGCTTAACAAAACTTCAAGAAAGATCACCTTGGCTATCGTTTCACTATAAGTATTGGTTGACGTTTCGATGAAACCAAGATTTTGATTGATTGATTGATGTTTTATGTCACACTCAAGATTATTTCACTTATATGGTGGCATTGACAGGTTTAGTGGCCAAGGAAACCAAGCTCTTTGCCTGGAGGAAACACCCAACCTTTGGAGAGTACCTGACCGATCGAGTGAAAAATCATTCGACATTTTTCAATTATTATTTAATCTGAGTAGGATTTGATCCCGGGGCGAACTGAGGGGCTATCCCTTTAACAAACTGAGACACCAAGAGACCATCAAGTTCGTTAAAAGGCGATTTTTTAAAAAAACTGCCAGCCTGGCATGGACCATGATAGATGGGAATATCTAACCTGCTGGAAATAATACCAGAAAGAAAACATAACTTTTTGAGGCATTGTAACAACCGACGAAGGAAAACCAGTTTGATTGGGCTATGGAACCATACTCAACATTATTATCTAATTAACGTTATTGTTCACAGACTCTTTGGTTATGAGAGAAATTCACGACTTTAATCCTTATGATAGATTGATTGATTGATGTTTTAAGCCGTACTCAAGATTATTTCACTTATATGGCAGCATTACCAGGTATAGTGGGGAGGAAACTGGACTCAATGCCCGGAGGAACCCCCCCCCCACCTTCGGCAAGTACCTGGCAACTCTTCCACATACTTATGGTAGAAGTAGCCAAACTAAATTAAATCTACATGATTTATTAAGAGGTATGAGCAACATTTGAACATCATATTGGTCAGGTGTATTTTATTCCGAAAATTAGTATCACAGTCGTACAAAGAATTTTTTTTATACACTAACAGAGAAAACAAAAACACAAAAGACACACAACAGGTACAAGGCTAAAATATATACGAAGTTGGAAACATCAATCTCAGTGCCCAAAGTAGGCAGACAACATCAATTATATCCTTTGGCTTGGAATCATAACAACGGGACTACAAACGCATGTGCCCGTGTGTTTTAGTGTTTTAAATATATATCATATGAACAGCGACAATGACGTCTGCTGTCGTTCGCTGTCCGAATTCTCCTGTTTCCAAAAAATAGGAATTTAAGCCAAGATAGTCTTTACCTCGCCTAATATTTCCAGCTACCACAAAAAACGTAAGCCAGGAGTGGACAGCAACGGAAATACCCCCACCCCACCACAACATTTGTCTTTGACACCTCATCTTTCGAGGTACTGCCTCAATTATTAAAATTAAGGTGTTTTGAATGATTTAAAACAAACCAAAACAAAAACAACAGGAAACCCGCCGGAACATGAGCGGCCAAGATTTTTTAGGTTTTTGTACGACTACTGTACTTTTGCCCCATTCGCCCACAACTCTGGCAACCGGGCCTCTTGTCTGTTGCACTACATTGAATAAAATTATGAGATGTTATACGGTGGCCAGAAAACAAACCCAAAATAGACAGCCAGGCAATGGCCAGACCCAGAAAACATAATAATGCCTTGTTATGTTTATATGTCATAACTTATTTTGCCATTAAATATTTTTTCTGAAGGAAATGCTTTCAAAGGTGCAAAAAGTTTAGCCTTACACAATTTTCTGTTTTAATTGTAGAAATACATGTAACTTCCTCCTTCAAGGAACAAGTTACTTTATAAGAATATTGAAAAGTGTACAATAAATAGAGAGAAACTTGGTTATAAGTGTGAAGCATGCCAAATCATAAGCCTCATAGCAATAGTAGCAGTTCCGTTTTATCAGTGATCAAAAGCAATAACATGGTTTTATGGCAGGTACCAAAAACATAACTCATGCACAACTGTTTTTGGCCACTTCCAATCAAGGCTACTCGACCCCAAATCAATTTGTTGCCATATTCAACTATGAAATATTTAAAAGACATCTTCAAAGACCAGAACAAAACGTATAAATGGGACATATTAAAAATATTTCTTGTGCCCCTCTAAACATGGCACAAGAGCAGAATAAGTAATCAATGTACAAATAGCATTATCTATATGGACATCACACATAAAAAAGTTAACAAATTGCAATCCTATAGCTCTACAGTGTTTGAGATATTACAAACATATTTTTATATGTTTATGAACACTAAAACACACGGGCATAGGGAAAATCTTCTAAAACATCCATGGAGACAAGTTCCTTATTGTGTTAAAAAGGAGTATAAAATATTTTATACATGACTAAAATATGGTTTGATGTAAAAGGTTTTACGAGTAAAGACAAATTTGTACAATATTTTTATAAAAAAATTATTGCTTTTTCCTACTGACAATGAAAATAAAATGATATTAACAACATACAGTTACTAAATAACATTGAACGGTTACACTACAAATTGGGTATCTGTTTTTTAAACTATGTAGGGTTTTGATAAAATCAGAAAAGGCTTAGACAATATCTTTTTTTTTAAAAATTTTATGAATTAAAATCTTAGTACTTTTTGATTTTGAAATTTTGAAGATTACACTTTCGTGAAAAAATTAATCAAAGAAATAGATATAATAAGTATGATGTTACTCTGAACAGAGTAGATGGATGGTTCGGCATAATCATTGATAGTGCCCGACATAGTACCCGATATAATCATTGATAGTACCCGACATAATCATTGATAGTAACCTCGTGTCAAACTGAGACATTATATAGCTCTACAGTCGCAGCCGAGAAGGTCTTCGTTGAATCTAAACCGAAAACACTTAATTACAACTGAGACATTATATAGCTCTACCGTCTCAAACAAGAAGGTCTTCGTTGAATCTAAACCGAAAACACTTAATTACAACTGAGACATTATATAGCTCTACAGTCTCAGCCAAGAAGGTCTTCGTTGAATCTAAACCGAAAACGCTTAATTACAACTGAGACATTACATAGCTCTACAGTCTCAGCCAAAAAGGTCTTCGTACAATCTAACCTAAAACGCTTAATTACAACTACTAGTACTTGAATAAAAATATACATTGGTCTTTTAAAAATGCATGCTGATTCCATTTACAAATATGAATAATTTCATTATAATCTACTATTTATTGACACATTAATTTATAGGAAGAACTTATATTTTTAATTGCTAATTTGGCATTATCATCACTCATCATCAAAAAAAAAAAAATTTTGCAATAGTTTAAATAATCAAAACAAAATTTAAATAAAACAAAAAATAATTACAAAGCAGACCTGTCTTAACAAAATAAAACCTACTTTAAAACATTGTACAAGGTGATTTTTTTAATTAGAAAAATTCTTTGTTCAAATATGACATCTTTAAAGTGGCATGAGCTGCCAAAAATGATCAGAAATTATGAAAAATGTGTGAATTTTGGCCTTGTATGTAACACTTTTAATTAGATTGATTGATTGATGTGTTACGCTGCACTCAAGATTGCTTCACTTAAGTGGCGTCGTTGCCTGGTATAGTGGGAGAGGAAACCGGGCTCTTTGAGCGGTGGAAAACCCCCGGCTTTCAGTGATTACCTCACAACTCTTCCACATACGATGACCAAGTGAAAACTCCACTCAGATTATTCTTCATTTTTTTTATTTGGTCGGAGTGCAATTTCATCGTGCGGTGGGTTCATGGAAGGCCTGCTTTGGACTGGACAACAATCACTCTGACTGTGCCATGATACCACTGAGCTACCCCCCCCCCCCCCCCATCCCCCCGCTATAATTAGGAGAGTTCCAACCATATACATGGCATCTTTATATCAAAATAAACTTTATACATTATCTTCCTGCATTCAGGTAGACTGATTGCCTTATGACGTCAAAGGGAGGGATAAAGTGGCGCATGGCAAAAAATCGGTACTGAAAAGTATAGGTGGTCTGTCATGCTTGTCCTTACAAAGGGCTTAATAAAGCGGTCACTTCAAACAAAATACAGCCTCGAGCCTGTATTTTTTCGCCTGATGTTATGATTAAGGTGAAGAATTACTTATGGATAACAACTTCTTGGTTTATTGGGTGACGACGTTTCGATGTAGTTTTTAAGGTTTGCCTGAGCATGGAGATTGGATTAAAGTGGCATGATCGATTGGGGAATAATAAGGTGAAGAATTACTTAATTACTTATGGATAACAACTTCTTGGTTTATTGGGTGACGACGTTTTGACGTTTGGATATATTTCTTACATGTATATCGTTATCAAAGTCAAAGTCATTGACTTTGATAACAATGTAAGAACTACATCGAAACATTGTCACCAATAAACCAAGAGTTGTTGTCCATAAGTAATTCTTCACCATATTGAAACCTTTCAACTTCTAAATGCCATTGAAAGATTTTATTAGGGGATACTTTGTTGAAACAGAATTACCTATTAAAATGAGATTTTGTTGATACCAATCATGTAGAAGTATGTTTAGGAAATTTTATCAACAAAAAAACCCCGAAAACTGTTATCATACAGCTCGACTATTTAAATTATGCCCCTTATTTGCTCCAGATACTTCAAAGTAGCTTCTCTTGAGAATCAGAATTTAAGAAAACGCAAGGACGGACGCACGAACGGACGGGCAAAGTGGCGACTAGCAGTTTTCGGGGAGCATAAAAATAACATCCAAGCACTCCCTGGTCACCTGGGGGAATGTATTTACTTCTATTAAAATTACGTAAAACCTTGACATTCATTCAATTAATTCCCAAGTCGATATACAGACTCGAATAAAATCTTCACATGGTAATGATTCAAGTGGTAGTTCAAATAGGTTCTGATAGAATGCCTGGATTAATATTGGAATAAACAATATAATAATATGCCAGGCAATTTATTCCTTGGACGAAAATGTTATTATTCAAGCCTAGACAAAACTTGTGCTAAAGCCCTATTATTATTTTCTATTTTATCCGAGTCTTGTTCTTGGATTTCGTTCACAGGAAACGGTATTTGTTTCCACTGTTTAAACGTAGACTTTCGATCATCAAAATCGGACACGACAAAGCTTTTAATCTTAATAACGTAGAAATACCGCCCCTTGTATTGGGCAACAATGCCCCAGTCATGTCCGCACTTTGCGCAATACGCCTTGCCTCTTTTGCTGACGGTATATTTATCCGTGATAGGCATGGGGTTAACTTTGCAATAGTTCTTAAAATCAACCCGAATCACAACATGGTGATTATTCTCAATTTTACGGATATCTGACGTAAAGCAAACTAGACAACTGCAGTGGCCACATAGAAGTTTGAACTCTCCCTCAGCCATGCGCCTTTCGGCAATCTGTAAAACTGAGCATTCTCGATCTCGCTTATCCTCCTCTTGTATTTTGCGTGTCAGTGCTGGTAAACCTTGTGGTTTGGCCTGGATTTCCTCGATCGCACTTTTCATCATGAGCTCTCTAATTATATTCAGTTGTTCCTTATCAGCAGTCCCTTTGCCCTTCTCTGCTACCAAATAATATTCGCTGTCATCAGCTCGAGCTCGGCCTAAAGTAACATGTAAATTATTTTGGTTAGTACGAAATTAAAATCACATGAGAAAATCGTTTTTTTTTTTTAATATCGGTTTACAAATAACGTTTGCTAAAGTAAAACACATTGGCGCAAGGAATATCGTCTTGCCTTAAATACATGTAGCTATGGAGACAACTGAATAGAGCAATTGCTTAAAGGAGAAGAAAACAAAAAAATACTTTATGGTTCAAAACAAGCACGCTTGTTTTTCCTTTCCAACGGTACCAAACACATATTTTTGTGATTTTTTCATGGGACATGATGCAGTTAATAAAATACCGTATTATGTTACACACACAAAACAAATTGGTCAACTTTCAAAATCTCCCATTTAAACCCAGGTTAATTTCACTCTCTTCAAAGTATTCTTATGTCCAGCAAATTGCTTTCAGTTTCACGAAACTTATATTGAATTATGGTCTGCGTGCCATATTGGTGAATTACGAAGGCCTTGAAGAGGATGAATTTAACCTAGGCTTAAATAGGAGATTTTGAAAGTTGACAAATTTGTTTTTCTTATTGTGGAATTTTATTAACTTCACTGTTAGGAGTAAAAAAATTGCAAAAATATGTGTTTCGTATCGTTGGAAAGGAAAAGTTAGTGCACTTCTTCTGAACCCTAAAGTGATTTTTTGTTATCTCCCCCTTTAATGAATTTTTCGACTGTGTCGATATACTAATTAAATCATAAATTTTTTTTTTTTTGATTGTATCAATATACTAATTAAATCATGAATTAAAACTTTTTTGAATATGTCCACATACTAATTAAATCCCAAATTGAAATTTTTTTGACTGTATCAATGTGCTAATTAAATCCCACATTGAAAACCTTTTTGACTGTGTCGATATACTAATTAAATCATAAATCAAAACCATTTTGACTGTGTCGATATACTAATTAAATCATAAATCAAAACCATTTTGACTGTGTCGATATACTAATTAAATCATAAATCAAAACCATTTTGATTGTGTCGATATACTAATTAAATCATAAATTAAAACTTTTTTGACTATCAATATACTAATTAAATCCCGAATTAAAACTTTTATTACAGTATTGAACGACACTGATGAAATCCCAAATCCAAGGATACATTGATTGATTGATTGTTTGGTGTTTTACGCCACGCTCAAGATTATTTCACTTATATGGCGGCGTTGCCAGTTTTATTGTGGGAGGAAACCGGGCTCTGTGCCCGGAGGAAACCCACATCCATCCGCTGGTTACTGGCAACCATCCCACATAGGTCGTTCGAGCCAAGGATACACAAGGATATAAATAAAACTCACCACGCGCTTGCATCATGGCAATTTCTGTAGTCACGTAAAGGTATCGTATAACTTGTTGACACTTGCGAACGTCAAGCCCTTCCTCAGCCACAGATGTTGCAAACAACAACTGGTGATTTCCGTCCTTAAAATACCCTAAAACATCCACCTGTTGATTCTGGGTCATGCCTGCAAATACAAGCAACTTTTATTGCGGCGTTACCAGTTTTATTGTGGGAGAAAACCGAGCTCAATGCCCGCAGGAAACCCACGACCTTCAGGTGGTAACTGGCAACCATCCCACATAGGTCGTTCAAGTGAAAACCCAATTTTTTTTTTGACTAAATGGGATTCGAACCCGCGACCCTTTGGTGGAAGGAAGGATAGGAAGCGCTTGACATGGTAAACCCTATGGTCAGGTTTCTGCTTCATGAAACCGGGGGCTCGTTTCACAAAGCAGTCGCATCACAAAAGAAGCCTGGTTACCAATGGATACCATAGTGGAGAGATACGACGTCATGGCAACAGCGATTGATCGCATTTTGCGAAGGCTTCGTGAAACGGCCCCCAGGGCTCAGTTTGTGCAGGTGGGTCGGGTACAGGGTTCAGTGGGCAGAGTGATAGTCTTTCAGTTTAACGCAGGCTTTTTTTGTGTGGTCTTTCACAGAAACTCGCGGAGGGTGAGGGGTTGATTGATTTACGACACACTCAAGATTATTTCACTTATATGGTGACGTTGTCCCGAAGTACCTGGCAATTCTTCCACATGATTTTTCTTTGGTCTTGGTGGGATTCCAAAACTTGGCCCATCTATAGAAGGGCTGTGTCAAACTGAGAGACTATCGCCCTGGCAACTGAGCCACCAAGCCCCGTCAATCACAAAAGGATTTTGTCTATATACTCACCTCCAAGATCCTGGCTGCTCTGTCCCACCAGTTTGCTCGGGTTGAGCCGGGTTAATTCAGGACAGTCCATGGCCCAGTTAACTAATGACATCACAAGATCTTTTGTTTTGACAAAAACTATCGTTCTGAAGTCCGGACTCTCTTCATACTTCTTCAAAATCATTGACTTCAGTTTTTCCAGTTTCGGATTGATGAACTCCCTTTGATCACAGCTGTCCTTAAGTTTCCGGACGTTGTCTACAAAATAAATATCCGTCAAATCAAGAAAGCGTCCATCAAATTGCCATGACCATTCACAATCCATCCACTCCCATCCCCGCTTCCCCCAATTCTTTAAAAAAACTCAGTAACAGATCATATAATATATGCGTAATTATGCGCACAAATGGTAATTATGTTTCTTTTGGGGAGGGGGGCAGGGCTTGGTGGATATGGTGATAGTCTCTCAGGTCAACAAAAGGCTTCCATTGATGGATTACTACGTCAAATCACAGTCGGTGCAAAGAATTTTTTTAAAATCTGAGTTGGCTTACACTATATTGCCCCATGTGAGAGGGTTGCTAGGTAACTGTCAAAGACTAAGGGTTCCTCCCCACAAAACATGGCCACTTCACCAAATAATCTTGAGGTGGCATAAAACATCAATCAATCAATCAACCCTGCTTTGTCAGATTTTATCCGTCAAATGTCAGTTTAAATGTTCGAATGGGCTTGGTTTAAGCTGTGTGTTTAAGCTCAGTTTGTGCAGGTGGGTCGGGTACAGGGTTCAGTGGGCAGAGTGATAGTCTCTCAGTTTACCACAAGCCTTTTCTCCGTGGTCTTTCACAGAAACTCACCGGGTACTCGCGGAGGGTGAGGGGTTGATTGATTTACGACACTCTCAAGATTATTTCACTTATATGGTAAGGTTGCCGGGAAGTACCTGGTAATTCTTCTAGACAGAGTGATCTCAATTTTTCTTGGGTCTTAGTGAGATTTCAATGTTCCCAGCAGGGCCGGGGAGGTCAGTTAGTGGAGAGGTGGGAGCTCGATTCTCACCCTGGCCCCGAATTTTTTCCAATTCACCCCAAGGTTATTTACTAATTCAGTAACTTCCCTGATTATGATAGCAGCTTTTTTCTCAAGACATATAAGTCTTGAAAATGTACGATAAAGTATGGTTTCGAACTAACTTTTGCTTAGAATGAATGAATGGTCGTCCCGGTTATTCAAATTTTGTTTACTTTTCGGACACGTTTTCGATGCGTACAGGACACATACTGTATGGATTTTCCTCATTACAACGCCAATCATTTAGTTTTTCGATGGTCTTCAAAGCCTCTTACTGTCGTGACGATCAGAAATTATGAAAAAAGTGTGAATTTTGGCAGCTCATGCCACTTTAACATAAGTAATAATAATAGTACTGTACCTTTATATGAACGAGTCAACTTTTTGTCTAGCTCCACAAATTTAGTTTTGTCTCGATTTTTAACTTTTTTATTAAGAAACTCTAGGGCATCTACAGTTCTGGCACACGAGTTTATGGATAGAGCTGCACTGTACATCTTTGAAAATAAAGTGAAACATTTTAAAAACCCAATGTAAAAGTTGAACTATTTAAGTGACAGGGGTTGCTGGATACATATTAATCATAGTTTAGTGATTTTTCAATAGTTTGTAATTTCTGGTTCTGAGACATTAAATTTGACAAAAGCTTAGAAAGCCCGGGTTGGGATGGAGATAT
Organism: Lepidochitona cinerea; assembly: GCA_963971465.1. NCBI lineage: Eukaryota > Metazoa > Mollusca > Polyplacophora > Chitonida > Tonicellidae > Lepidochitona > Lepidochitona cinerea. Next base: position 47,800,297 of record OZ020553.1, read on the forward strand.
TTTTTTTATTTTGGAAGCTAGTGTCACTTGAAAAAAAAGAACAGCTCAAATTTTGCATCTTTTTCTTACCTCCAGAAATAGGAAACAAGAGTTAAAATATCTTAAGAGGGACGCTTCGTTTATCGCCTCGTTGAACGCCTTTTTATTTGTAGTAATCCAATTGCCGTATGGTTGAGAGCCTTTATCAAACGGTGGGGTTTTCATCGATGGAAACTCACTTGGCACTAACAAAATATTGAGAAATTAAATGTAAGTCTATAGCCATATGCTATACACAAACATTATGAATTATTTTTGTCCTCTCAAATGACAAGGTTTATGACCAGATTGATGAATTATGCAACACTGAAGGACTTTTTCACCTACATGAAAGTGTTAGCAGAAAACCTTTAATTAGTACCGGACAACCATTCCTAAGTAATTAATTAATTGATATGACTTTCTGATAGCACATGTCAACTATTTGCCAGTCAAAAACCGCAATAAAGTCATGAAAGTTGGTTTCCTCAGTTTCAAGTTGACTGCCACTTTTGCGTTGTTTTCATAAGGGAAAACATATCTTACAGCAAGCTGTAGGCTATGTGGCACAATATTGTAACTACATTTAATGGCATAGAAAACTCCAGAAATTGATACAATCTAACTTAAACAATACCCACAGAGATGCTTAAAACACAGCACCACTCCTATCAATTTCAATTCTTCATTATTCGCTACCAAAACCACGGACAACGTATTGAATTGCTGTTTTAGACTCGGGAAACACTGCTCTTTCAAGATAAATAACTGAAACATTAAAATGGCCCCTGTCCTTTTCCCTATCAGTGCCGATCATAGCTGGGATGAATATGAGAAGGAATATGAAACGCCTTTGTATTATAATCAGTCTACGAGCCGCAGTTTGGCTCGCTATTGTCTGTCCCAGACACCCCGTGAAGGCATTCCGATTCATTTGCAGTCCACATCGGTAAGGTTCTGAATGAATCGGAATACACAACACGGGTTTCGGCATTCTAAAACTTTGGGGATTTACGTATGTGCGTGTCAAAACCGACCGGTAGCAAGCGAAGATAGCCGAAGTGTGTTCCGAATGCGGTTTCGTCTATTCTCGAGGGTGATCGGAATGCCGTCACAGGGTGTCTGAAACGAACAATAGCGAGCCAAACGTTCTGACTACAATACAAACACGTTTCATATCCGTTTCATATTCATCCCAGGTCATAGCTACAGCCTGGACACAATTTTCTGCACAGTTGGACAGACAGACAGACAGACAGACAGGCATACCCAAACCATAATATAGCTGAAACGACTTACAGTTACAAGACTCTTGTTTCTCTTTGATAATTTGCTCTATTTTGGTAATCTCTCTTTTCACAACATCCCCGAAAATGTCAATAGGTCTTTCGACGACTTCCACGGTCTCTGAATAAGAGAAAACAAAGAAATGAAACTCTTTCAAATTCACATTTTAAAGTTAGACGATGTCAAAAATTAAAAAAAAATTTTTCCTATCTCTGACTCATTGGTAACCCCCAAAACTTTGAACCTGTGAGCCAAGTCGCTTGTGCAATAACGATTCAAAACTTGGGGGCAGCTGTTTCAATAAATGTTTAATACGACATACGGTAAATGACGTCCGAATCCGACCGATTTTATACCCAAAGTGAGTAGTAGTCTGGTTCAACCCCCTGTTGAGTCGCATGAATGGAGCAATCAGCGGATGTGTGAAACGATTAGTCTGCTTGGTCTTTGATCTTTCCAATGGTGGGGATCGATTGAATGAGACTATTTCGGCTAATAAAACATGCTTTTAACAGAAGCGTTTTTCCACCTACAGTTTAGTTTAAATGCAGGTCTTCATTGTCACTTTGGTACATCAACAACATCAATTAGTAGACCTACGAAAACTCGCAGTTAGCTGAGAAATCTGCCTATGCCGGATTTTATATTTTTTTCATCACAAACAGCCCAGGGCGAGTGAGTGATTTGGGTTTTACGTCCTGCTCAACAGTATTTCAGTTATATGAAGACGTTGTCTCCTTGTTGCAGGGCGGATTTCCACCGCTCTTTTAGGTGCTGCCTCATCGAGAGGACTTGCCGAAGACAACCAGCAAGCCACCCTCACCCGGATCGCCCAGGCCTGAAGCGGACGCTCTACCGACTGAGCTATCGGGGCTGGTAAACAGCCCAGTGAGTGTAGGTTTGTGACTGACACTACAGTAGTGTTGATGAAATATGGTGCTACACGACAGTTAGACTTTACAACAAACTTAAATGCCACCAATGGGTCGCAGGTTTAAATCCCACTCAGTCCAAAAAAAAATTGGGAAATTTTCTGACTGGGCTTTTGAACGACCTACGTGGGATGGTTGCTAGTTACCACTGGAAGGTCGTGGGTTTCCTCCGGGCATATAGCCCCGTTTCATCCCACAATAAAACTGGCACCGCGGCCATAGGAGTGAAATAATCTGGAGCGCTGCGTAAAACACAAAATCAACCAAACTTAAAAGTATGTTGGGGTAAACGTTTTCAGAAACAACCCCCTTGCACTATCATACAAATCTGGTGTAAATTACAAATTATGTCGGATGTAAATCTATATGAACTTGTACCCTGGTCGAGCTCAGCACATCTTTACCCCAGCTTGTAAGACACGGATCTTGAATTACCATACTTGTCTGGATCTGCTCAAAGGCGTATTAAGCTAGGAACAGGCTTAAAAAAGAGACGCGCCACAAAGAGGTTTCATTATGACGTAGCCTAGTGAAGTCTGACTTAGGCTTAATACACCTTAGTGCAACTGGCCCCTGGCCCCTATATACCCACCCTGGGTAGGCACAGAAGAGTACTCCGTCAGTTCATCTATGTTGTCCTTCACCGTGCAGATTTTTTCCGCATCCAGGTTCGCGCATAACTGTAAAATGTGTTTGACAGCTTGCGGATTGTCCTTTGCTTTGCCAACACCAACTGATGCCGTTAGTCCGATGATCTAAAAAATGAAAAACGGAAAACGGTAAATTTTCACATAGCTTGATCTTCAGGGCCTAGTTTCACAAAGCGATCTTAGCTAAGTGTGATCTTAACTACCATGGCAACCAATGCTAAAGGTATACGTTGCCATTGGTAATTAACTTCACCTTAAGCTTAGATCACTTTGTGAAACTAGGACACGATCCTAGCATTGTCCAAATACACCAACTTGTTTTATTAAGCGCTCCTCAGTTGCAACTGTCGCAGATGTTTATATGATGATTAGAGGTTTGGAAGATCAACTTCTTGCTGCAAGTACATTGTAGCTCCCAGCACCGATAATAATATTTATGAAGACTAAAACACATAGGCCCAGGGAAAATCTTCTTGTCTAAAATAACCATGGAGACAAGTTTCTAATTGTGTTAAAAAGAGGTATATCATTCACATACCCAATCATAAGTTTTTGTAATAACTAAAACCCTTATTTCATTAGGTCAGCTACGCCAAGACTATCACTAAACTGAGATGGAACCCAATAGGATCATGGGAAAATAAAGGGAGAAATTTTGGTTCCCCAAGAAATACCTAGGTAGAAGAGAGTTTAGCCCTGACTAGTATATCTTTCAAAGAACTTGTTCTTTTTCTAAGCAATGACTGGCCTTTGGGTCAGAGGTGGAGCCATTTTACTTTGAATTAGTTTGTATTCTTCTACTATTGTCGGTGGACTCCGTGGCTCAGTAGGTGGAGCACTGGACGTTCAATCCGGACAGCCTTCCACCAATGGGTCGCGGGTTTGAATCCCACTCAGTCCAAAAGAAAAAATTGGAAAATGGTGGGTTTTCACTCGAACGACCTATGTGGGATGGTTGCCAGTTAGTTACCAACGGAAGGTCGTGGGTTTCCTCCGGGCATAGAGCTCGGTTTCCTCCCACAATAAAACTGGCAACGCCGCCATATAAGTGAAATAATCTTGAGCGCGGCGTAAAAACCAAACAATCAATCAATCTACTATTATCCTGGTACATAGATGCAAATTTTCCGCTATAAACGTACAATTTGGATACACGCAGCGTACCTGAGGCAGAGATGGGGGCATATCCTGTAGCTTCTGGTCCACATAGATACCCATTATTTTGGCATATGGGTGATTTTTGGTCGTGTGATGGCATTCGTCAAACACGAGTAAAGTGAACTTAGAAATGGGTTGGTCGTCTTTCTTGTTTAGGGCATCCAGCAGAATCTGGGCAGTCATGACAAACATATTGTAATGGTCCAACATCAACCAAAGGTCAAGCATGTCTGATGCGCTTCCACACAGCTCCTTCAGTTTAAGTTCGGGAATATATTTCTGAATCATTTTGCACTGTTGAGAGGCCAAGGCGACGTTATTCACCAGGAAAACGGCCTTCTTAATAACATTGCTGGCTGACTGAAAATGGTTCTGAAATTTGAACATAATAATGAAATTAATTTTTGATTGACTGAAATATGAACCAAATAGTAAAATTAATTTTTGATGGACTGGAATTTGAACAAAATAATGAAATTAATTTTTGGTTGACTGGAATTTGAACAAAATAATGAAATTAATTTTTGATGGACTAAGATATAAACAAAATATTGACATGAGTTTTTGATTGACTGAAATATGAACAAAATAATGAAATTAATTTTTGATTTACTGAAATTTGAACAAGATATTGACATGCAAGTTTTTGATTGACTAAGATATGAACAAAATATTGACATGAGTTTTTGATTGACTGAAATATGAACAAAATAATGAAATTAATTTTTAATTGATTAAAATATGAACAAAATAATGAACTTAATTCTTATTGACTGAAATTTGAACAAAATAATGAAATGAATTTTTGATGGACTAAGATATGAACAAAATAATGAAATTTATTTTTGATTGATTAAAATATGAACAAAATACTGAAATTAATTTTTGATTGACTGAAATATGAACAAAATAATGAAATTAATTTTTGATTGACTGAAATATGAACAAAATCATGAAATTAATTTTCAATTGACTGAAATATGAACAAAATAGTGAAATTAATTTTTGATTTACTGAAATATGAACAAAATACTGAAATTAATTTTTGATTGATTGAAATATGAACAAAATACTGAAATTAATTTTTGATTGATTAAAATATGAACAAAATACTGAAATTAATTTTTGATTGAATGAAATATGAACAAAATAATGAAATTAATTTTTGATTGACTGAAATATGAACAAAATCATGAAATTAATTTTCAATTGACTGAAATATGAACAAAATAGTGAAATTAATTTTTGATTTACTGAAATATGAACAAAATAGTGAAATTAATTTTTGATTTACTGAAATATGAACAAAATAATCAAATTAATTTTTGATTGATTGAAATACGAATAAAATAGTCAAATCAATTTTTGATTAATTGAAATATGAACAAAATAGTCAAATAATTTTGGATTTATTGAAATTTGAACAAAATAATGAAATCGTTATAATTAACAAATGAATCTCCCTGTACCTGAATAATGCTTAAAGCCACATGTGTTTTTCCACTGCCTGTTGGTGCCACAACCATGCAGTTTTTACCAGCTAGACCATCAGCGGCCAATTCCTTCTGGTAGCCTCTCAGCTTTAACTCAGCTGTCTCTTCCTCAAGCGACATTTCTATAACAATAAATATTTTTTGACAACTTGAAATCATTTAAAATATTAGTGTCTTTAAGTGACATTGTTGATTGTTTGATTGATTGATGTTTTACGCCGCATTATTTCACTTATACAGTGGTGTGCCAGGTACAGTGATGGAGGAAGTGGTTGGTTGGTTGATTGATGTTTTACGTCGCACTTAAGATTATTTCACTTACATGTATATGGTGACATTGCCAGGTTTAGTGTGAGAGGGAACTGGGCTCATTGCCCGGAGAAAAACCCCGGAACTTCGGGGAGTACCTGGCTACTCTTCCTCATACTGCGACAGAATGAAAAATCCGATCAAAAATTTTAAAATTTTTATTTTGGTCTGAGTGGGATTCGAACCCGCGCTGCATCGATGGAAAGTCTGTTGGACTGAGGGACGATCACTCTAACTCAGTGGAACCATATAAGTGAAATAATCATGAGAGCGGGGTAAAACATCAATCAATCAAAAATCAAAGCCAAACAGAATGAGTTGATTGACATCAAAATGAGTCGAATGTTCACCAAAATATGGAAAAATGGATAAAAAATGTAATATTACCTTCTACTGGAGAATCTCGTAAGTTTGAAAAATCGGTGTCGGAATCCAGCTGTTTTGCCTTAGTTGTATCCAGATCCATACCAGAACTGTCGCCTTTTTCGCCTGGTTCAAAGAACTGCACGTTCCGCTCCATCGTTTTCTCATCGTCAAAGGTCTTTTCACCCAAACTTTTCACATCCGAGTTAAGATTATTACTAAAGCCAGAATCTGAAAATAAAAGATGCCACAGTTGATTCCTCCAAATGCAAACACTAAAACCGTTCAGTGGCATTTTACTGCCCAGCTAAGCCAGGTCGATTATAAGCCAGTAAACAAAGCAGACAAAGTAATCCCTAAATAAAACTTGCTTGTTCGTGGGAGATAAGAAAGTTACCAATGTACAATTTGGAAACCTCATCTTTGTAATAACGACAGTCGAATAGTACACATTTATTAATTCAAATCAGTTGTATTTTGCACAACTGTGCTCAAATGTAAAACATAAATTCTGATTGTCAAGGGAAGTTGAGCGTTTTAAGTACCTTAAAAGTAATACATTGTGTATATACGGGCACCTGTGTATGAACTGAAGATGTGTGCTAATAACATACAATTTTATTCAAATAGCCGGAATGTATGAGTAGCCCTACATTAAGATCTCCAAGACTGGTCTCTGGGAAAAGGTCTTATTTCGGAATTATTGATAAAAATGGCGAACAATTTTCAACTATATTTAGTAGCTCGTGCCACTATCAAGTGCACGGGAAGCACAGAGTCTACAGTTTCCAAAAAGACAATAAATCAACACATGTATATCTCGATGGTCCTGAAATAAATATTCATGCTAAAATGGCAGCTTCCTGTAAGTGGCATGAGCTGCCGAAATTCACACTTTTTTCATGATTTCTGATCGTCGCGTCAGTAAGAGGCTTTGAAGGCCATCAAAAAACTAAATGATTGGCGTTGGAATGAGGAATCCATACAGTAAGTAGCCTATACGAACCGTAATAGTGTTTGAAAAGTAAACAAAATCTAAATAACCGGGACGACCATTCATTCATTCTAAGACAAAGTTACTTCAAAACAATACTTTATCGTACATTCATAGACTAGAAACACTAAAAAGCTTCTGAATTATATGTCTTGAGAAAAATAGAAGATAATTTCAACATTCTGTTTCAACGTGAAAATATCACCATTTTGGCAGCTCATACCACTTTAAATATGATTGATTGATTGATGTTATTTCAAGATTATTTCACTTATATGGCGTCATCGTCAGGTTTAGTGGGGGGAGGAAAAGGGGCCTTCGGCGAGGACTTGGCAACTCTTCCACATACAGTGATCAAGAGAAAAATCCACTCAGATATTTTGAAATTTTTATTTGGTATGAGTTGGATTTGATCTGGCGGCACATCGATGGAAGGCCTGTGTCGGACTCGAAGGCTATCACCTACTTAAATATGATTAGTTAATTTATATGTGTGGTCTGGCGTTTCAGTGAAAATCATGAAAAGGCTTTTTCTGCAGTCGTAGATAGTCTTTTTATGTTAACACTCAGGTCATTAAGAAATAAAATTCTTAATTAAAAAAAAACATTACATTTATGCTCAAAAAGATGTTCGTCATAACAAGTTTCCCTGTATTTAAACTAAATTCAAAGCTAATAAAGAAAATTCTGAAAATGTCTATATCAACTTTATTGCAACCAATAAAAAATATTAAATAAATAAACAATTTGAAAACATGAATTCACATAAACTATTTACAAAGTTTATAAAAACTATATAAAAGTAGCTGGCCATTAAAACATAATCAAAATATTCATTCTTAAACAATACATTTCACTGAAATATATAAAACTGGGTGGAGGCGTTTGTGACAGTCAGATAGTTCTCTCAGTAGGCTTTGCTCGAGATATCCAAAACTACAGCCAAAATATACAGAACATCGGTTTGAAGTCAGTGGTTTGAGCGAGTTTTATGTACTACAATACACTGATTGGTTAATAACGTCATCGAGGCATACTGAGGGACCATTGCCGGTGGATTCTCCACAAATATGTATTACAATACACTGATTGGTTAATAACGTCATCGAGGCATACTGAGGGACCTTTGCCGGTTGATTCTTCACAAATAAGTTTATAGACTTGCAGTCATGCTTGTCGCCTTCAGAGCTTACAACAAAGCAGCCCTTCAAACAATAAACGTCAAATATTCCATAATTTTAGAGTGACGTCATTCGTCTTATAAGACCTATGTTTACCGACTCTCTTAGGATGTCATGGATAGGAGAGATTGAATAGCGGATAGTAACTACGTAATCTGCACAGAATAAACTATAGGTTTGCATTCATGCGTGTCACTCAAACGGCTTAACAAACTGGTCACTTCAAACAAGACCCCCCACAGATCCCCTGATTTTAGAGAGTGGCTTGTTTAAGTTTCGTCATCTGGGTTAATTTATGTGTTGCTGGTAAATTAAATCTCAAAGACCGATTCAGACCTAAACTGAGATCTTATTTTAGATCTGGATTATGGAACCTCATTTCCTTTTAGAATCGATTGGACATAACGTTGACGATAAATATCAGAAATGTTTGAAACTCTCTGAACGTGGGTTCCATACTATATCAATATAAATATCAGTGCAAAGGGGAGTTAACTTGTGTTTGACATTTTGAAATGATTTGATTGGATTCTACCAAAAATCGGGCCACAGGTTCCCTGTTCTCGTTGTGCGATTCCGTTGTATGCTACAAGGAGGTTCTACAAATCGCATTGTGAGAACGGGCCTTAACACTTCAAACATGTATATAGGAAATGTTATTTTAGACAAGAAGATTTTCCCTGTGCCCGTGTGTTTTAGTGTCCATAAATATATTAGAAATGCTTGAAACTCTCTTTAAACATGGGTTTTTTAATACACCCTCCATATATAGATCATACAATATATAACAATTGTCTATTAAAAAAAATTGGCCACTTATAAATTGGCCAAATATTGAATGTGGATGCAACAAATATATTGGGACAATATCCATAACATAATATACATTTTAGACAAGAAGATTTTCCCTGTGCCTGTGTGTTTTAGTGTTCATAAATAATATACATAGCAAAATGTGCAAGACCCGATGTATGCACATTCATAGCAATTACCCTATCATTGTAATTTCTATGCATGGACTTGTTTTTATTCTTAACATTATATGTTGCACTTGTGTATGAACTGAATAATCACCTTGTATGTATTGATTTGAGCTTAAAAATAGGCCTTTAAATAAAGGCCTTGTATGTTTGTGTGAGCAGGCCTTATCTGTAACAATGGCACACAAGATAAAATAAATGCATACAAATCTTTTTTTTTATCAGTGTGGTCTTGCTCTGTACTATTGTGTAATTTTGTAAAGTAATGATGCATCAAGTTTAATACCATTTCATCAGAATGTATAAGCGAGTCAGTGTTGTATCTGTCTCATGGACCAAAGGTTTGTGACACCTACATTAGAATAGAAAAGGCTTTGGCATCTGTTTATAAACAAAGGACAAAAAGAACTTTCCTAATTGACCTAATTTCCATATTGCACCAATATTGGAAGCAATAGCCAAATGGTGCACTTAGTTTTTAATTTTAAAAACTGTATGCACCATTACCACAAACACAACCAACCAATAGCCAAAATATCCTTGAATTTCTTCCAACAGTGGGTCTACTGCCTTTATTGTAGATACTAAATTTTGGGACCAAATTGGCACCGCTGAGCCACTTCTGGCTATAAACTGGCCGATAGCATGAACAAAAGAGTCTAATGAGGAAGGAACGGGCCACCATACAAAGAATTTTTCTGATCAATAGACAAAAATAATACCATATCATTTAGCTGTGTTTCTCCTTGTCTTATTTTCATAAGGGCCAAATGAATCTATTTCGACATTGGTGAAAGGCGGTTCTCTACATTCAAATGCATTTTCAGGATTTCTTCGAGACTGGTATCTTGGGTATCCAACTGACTTTGCCCCCTAGATCATGACAACGATTCACATTTCTTTAATAGAGGGGGGGGGGGGGGGGGGGGGGGGGGGGGGGCATTGTCTTAAATAAATAAGAAACTTTAGATTGGAAGCCAAATTTGTCAGTAGACTAACATCTACATTGTAAATGCTTTGGGGATTTTTGGCTTTTGGGGATTACACTTTCTTGGCAGAAATTCTTCTACCGATTTTGGGTAATTAAAATCTAAATGCTTAATTCACTAGAATAGTTTGGGTATCAAAATAATGCCACATGTCACCTCTAGAACAATTCAATTATAAACAAACGATCGGCAATGCATATTTTAAATCTTCAAGACTGGTTATTTAGTTCAACTGCCAACAGCACAATGATCTGATCAGGGTATATTGAGGGACCAACATGGCCGGTGGAAAGTACTGAGCTCCAGGCCTATACCGACAATACAGCTATCTGTCCAGTCCTGTAAGTTATCAATTGTTTTATCAAGTTCTCCCATCGTGGTTTGGTTGCAATGTTGATGCACTAAATTTCCTAAAGGGTTTTATAAGGGAGGCTTTCGTGATTTGACCAAACCATTTTTATCAACCATGACATCACAGATTCAAACTTCTCAGATTTGTAACACAGTGGCTATTGAGCCTGACATCTGGCAGCCAATCAAGTCCCTTATCTTTTCTTTTGAACCACCAATCAGATTGTCCGTGTCATAGAACTCTTTGTTCACAATTCTTGAAGAAGTTTTGCTTTTAAACGCAAACAGAGAGACAATGTCCAGTGGTCAAACACATTACAGAGTTACATAATTCTTTAAAAGTCCTTTATATTCAATATGTAGTCAATTTTCAGTTTTTTTTACAGATCAACTGAAGTTTTCATTTTCCTTGATTTTCTTCTTTGTTTCCCTATAAGAAGACGATGGTCCAATTATATTACTTGTTGTTGGTTGAATTTGATGTTGGTCCAAAGAAGTCAATGGTATCAAGATTGTTCTTTATATGTATTATGTAAAAAATGTAACGAAACTCTTGGATTAAGACCTTCTAGTAACTGAACATCCTTTTATTAATCTGTCTTCCTCGGATCAAGCAAATCATTAAAAAGGACCAATTGACTGCAAATAAAGAAAATTATCCTATTACAGCCTTTGTCTTCATCAACATTGTAGCATTGTTTAGGTGGACTGTTTTATAGTTATACCATTTTTTGGAGCCTTATTCGGTTTGCTTCTAATTCCGGATTGATTGTACAGCTCTTCTGGCCACAAGATTTATCTCCCTTAACAATTTAACATGCAGTTTCAAATATTTGACCCTTATTCACACTTCATACTAAAAAACTACACCGAGTCCCTTGCAGTCTTTACAAGTTTTGTACGTCTACCTTTTTTATAAAAAAATTTGAACACAACAGATAGTTCTTAAAACGTAACCTGAAAATATCAGAACCAAAGTTCATGCCTACATGATTGATTGATTGGTTGGTGTTTTATGCAGCACTCAAGATTATTTCACTTATATGGTGGCAGGCTGTTTGGATTGAGCGTCCAAAGCTCCACGTACTGAGCCACGGGGGCCCCTCATGCCTACATGAAATTCAAACTCTAATACACAGACAACATAGCACCACACACCTGGTTTTTCCCCAAACAACTTAGTTGTCCATTCATTTTTTTGTTACATCGGGTCTATATTGTCTGACAAAATAAAACCCGGCCAAGTGACACCAGCAATCAGAGCCATATCTGCTGGCGGGCCCTTAGCAAGGGGAGAAGACTCACACTTCATGAGAAAATCCCGATCATAGCTCAGTCGCATAACTGAAAACAAGCAGACAAAGTCATCTATATCCCCAGCCTTAGGAATTTTTTTTTTAAGAATACTTGAAAAACGGTGAGTGTGATAACCTTTTTTCTGACAAATCAACCTATTCAGCACCCAGCTTTTAGCAATCTTTATTGGACATACATTTTATCTCATTCTATAATCCTCAAAAAGAATTCCAGAAATTCTACTGACCAAGGCTAAGCTCTTGTCAGTAGTCAACCTAATGAAATATCATAGGTTTGCTTTGTTACAACAATTTATGGGGTGTAAAGGTCTAAATGATATACCTCTTTTTAACACAATTAGAAACTTGTCTCCATGGTTATTTCAGACAAGAAGATTTTCCCTGTGCCCATGTGTTTTAGTGATCATAAATAAATATATAATCATCATGTGCCCGTGTGTTTTAGTGATCATAAATATAATCATCATGTGGAGAAAACCTCCAGGGAAGAAACTTAAAAGTGGGTATCTGAAAAGGGCAACCTGTGAATGAGGTGGAGTGGATCCTACGTACTGCTGGTAACCCATATCACGGAAATATCATCATTCACTACATCTACCTCAAAATGAAATCTACAGAAAATTGGCAGCCATGTTTCACACACCTGTTTTTCTAATCACAGTGCATGATTCCTGTCCGCTTTCTTTCCATTTTTCCCAGCCTAAATCAATTGCATACGTAATACCCGGGATTGGAGGCAAATTTTCTGGCGGAACAACAAGGGGAGAAGACCTACACTTCAAAAGAAAATCCCGATCATAGGTCAGCTTCGTAGCTGAAAAGAACAACAATCGGAGGATGACTTTACGTACACGGTGTTGCACAGCCATATTGCATGTGTACGTGAGAGTGACATAAGAAGCGAAAAAAATGTATTTTAAGAGAATAAATTAGATGTTGCACTGGTAAGCTTGCTAGGAAAAATATCCTTGAGAATTCTCAAAATAAAATCTAACCATATATTTTCAGCCATCTTTTTTATTTATATCAACAGTCAATGCACCACAGGTTCCAATCCAACTCAATAAAATTGAATAATTTAATTGTGAGTGGATTTTTCATCAACTCTGTATGTTGAAGAGTTGTCAGGTAATCAACAATCACCAAAGACCAGAGTTTCCTCCTGGCAAAGAGCCTGGTTTCCTTCCCCACTAAACCTGGCAATGCTGCCACAAAAAGTGAAATAATTGAGTGTGGCGTACAAGATCAATCAATCAATCAGTGAGCATTTCAACCCCAACACTTAAAGATTAAAATGTAATGAGTTAAAACCGGGTTTATTGTTAAACTAGAAGTAATAGTATCATTGAGTATGCCCCCTTTAGAGAAGGGTGTTGTTTGGAGAGATGTGCATTAATTATCACTGAAGGTGATACATGCCCCCGCCTAGCAGGCACAAGTTGATCATGAGGTAGTGAAATCGATTCTGAATAACCTCTACATATAAAGAATGTACGAGTTGGTGAGATGCTATAATGAGCAGACAAACATTGTGGTATACTTATAGAAAAATTTCAAGAGAAAACGTCAAACCTGAATTCATAACTGTTTTAACGAGGTCTAGGCCTGCAGTGGCGCCACCTATGAGCAGATTTTCTCGAAACACTATCTCATCCGACATACATCATATAAAAAAATTTCAAGAGAAAACGTCAACCCGTTACAGAGATAACGTCCGGAAACCTCAAATCATAACTGTATTTACGAGGTCTATGGCCTGCAGTGGCGCCACCTATGAGCCGATTTTCTCGAAACACAATCTCATTCGAGGTATTGTGGATATACATCATATAAAAAAAATTTCAAGAGAAAACATCAAGCCGTTACAGAGATAACGTCCGGAAACCTGAAATCATAACTGTTTTTAAGAGGTCTATGGCCTACAGTGGCGCCACCTATGAGCGGATTTTATTGAAACACGATCTCATCCAAGGTATTGTGGATATCCATCATATAAAAAAATTTCAAGAGAAAACGTCAACCCGTTACAGAGATAACGTCCGGAAACCTTAAATCATAACTGTATTTACAAGGTCTATGGCTTGCAGTGGCGCCACCTATGAGCGGATTTTCTCGAAACATAATCCCATCCGAGGTATTGTGGATATACATCTTATAAACAAATTTCAAGAGAAAACGTCAACCCGTTACAGAGATAACGTCCGGAAACCTTAAATCATAACTGTATTTACAAGGTCTATGGCTTGCAGTGGCGCCACCTATGAGCGGATTTTCTCGAAACATAATCCCATCCGAGGTATTGTGGATATACATCTTATAAACAAATTTCAAGAGAAAACGTCAACCCGTTACAGAGATAACGTCCGGAAACCTCAAATCATAACTGTATTCATGAGGTCTAGGCCTGCAGTGGCGCCACCTGTGAGCAGATTTTCTCAAAACACAATCTCATCCGAGCCATGTACATCTTATGAAAAAATTTCAAGAGAAAACGTCAACCCGTTACAGAGATAACGTCCGGAAACCTGAAATCATAACAGTTTTTACGAGGTCTAGGCCTACAGTGGCGCCACCTATGAGCGGATTTTCTTGAAACATAATCCCATTCGGAGTATTGTGAATATACATCTCACGAAAAAATTTCAAGAGAAAATGTCACGCCGTTATGGAGATAACGTCAGGAAACCTCAAATCATAACTGTATTTACGAGGTCTAGGCCTGCAGTAGCGCCACCTGTGAGCAGATTTTATTGACACACGATCTCATCCGAGATATTGTGGATATACATAATACATAAAAATTTCAAATGAAAGCCTTCACTGGTTTAAGATTTATTGTCTGGAAACACTTCGTACGTACGGACGGAAGGACGGACGGACGGACGGACGGAAGGACGGACGTACGGACAGACCAAACTCTATATGCCCCCCCTCATATAAATATGGGCGGGGGCATAAAAATGATTTAGACGGTTCCTGTTAAAAACTTAGGAGCACAAAAATGAAGTTTTACGGATAATTCAATTTTTTATTGAACTCCAAAAAACATGGTATTTTGGGCCTTGAACAACCGATGTTAAAAGCCATACATGACTTATCTTCCCCTGAATTTGGCGCTGTTAGCAATCTTGGGTGACGTCAATAGAGTTGTTTACATTCAAATAGTCTATCGGTTTCCTGTTGTTTACCATGGACGATGGTGAAGTTTTTACTAAAGACGATGATTTTCCACGCCCGTATATGTATGATGAATGAATATTTTTATTTCAAATCCAAGCTTTTCGATAAACCTCAAACCCTCTTAGTGCCTTGACAATCAGAATTTATGGAAGAAAGGAGATCTTTGATAGCTCATGCGACTTAAACAGAAATATACTTACAGTTACCAGCCTCTGAGGAGTCCTTTATACCTGGTAAAGACTCGTTGTCAAAATCCCCGAACTTCACAACTGAGGATAAAAAATAAAAATTATGTTAACATAATAGTTTCTCAAGGCACTTAATTATTGGGATCATTTTTCTACAAGCTGTTTGTGCAGCATCAAATTGATAAGAGTCAGACAAAATTTCTGTTGTATAGATACACCTTCTACCCCTTAGGTATATACTCTAAAAGAATGTCTAAAAAATTTCAGATGATCAGGTCAAAACCTTGTTTGATGTTTTACGCCGCGCTCAAGATTATTTCCCTTATATGGCGGCGTTGCCAGTTTTATTGTGGGAGGAAACCGGGCTCTATGCCCGGAGAAAACCCATGACCTTCCGGTGGTAACTGGCAACCATCCCACATAGGTCGTTCGAGTGAAAACCCAGTCAGAAAATTCTCCAATTTTTTTGGACTGAGTGGGATTCGAACCCGCGACCCATTGGTGGAAGGCTGTTCGGATTGAGCGTCCAACGCTCTACCTACTGAGCCACGAAGGCCCCCCAAAAACTAAAAAAGATATGAACTAAAAGAGAATATTACATAATCTAATATAAAATAGACGCCCTGTTATGTAACCAAATATTCATAAATGACCAAATGTGTCATTAATGGTTGATGACACACCATCTACCCATAAAGCGCAGTCATATGGGTACCTCACTTTGAGACATTTATTTGACCCCATGGTCTGGTTACACATTTTTTTTAAGAATTCCTCAGATCTGAAACCCATCTTTAAATAAAAACTGATTTTAACAAACACGCAGAACTTACATTCTCTTATTTCGTTTGCTTTCTCCTTGTCCCAAAGTCCCACCACTTCCAGAAATAACTCAAACCATTCAATTGATTTGGACCTCTTCAAAAATTCGAACATCAATTTAGTCGCATCGCTTGGAACGTCACTTTTGGCCAGAATTTTTTCATAGTGAATCGGCAACAAGACTCCTTTTTGTAGGAGATGGCCAATCAGATCTTTCACAGACAATGGGCTATGAATATGATCCAATCCCGTCATATGTTGTTCGTCAACCTCAAAATCATCATCCGTCATATATCCGTCCACTATTTGCAAAATACGTAGATAACCTTTAAAAATATAAATGAAACTATTGAATGTTTCTATGTTAAATATTTAGCTATTGTGGAAAAACGTTTCTAGCATATATTGATTAATTTTATGCTACACAAGTGTTTTCTATCTCACATACGTGTATCTGGCTGCATAAGCAGGTTTGATACGAGAAGAAACCATGTGCTGGAAGAAACCCCAAATTGAAACCATTTTTATACCAGTATTTTCAAATACTTTATATTATCTGTGTTTGATTTCAGGATTTTTAACACTAACATTAAATGAATGAAGAGTTTATCTGGCCTACCATTGTTCCTCAAATGATCGTAGAAAGAGGACCATATTCCAGTCGAGATTGACTTTTCCATGTGTGACAAGAAAGCGTAAGCAGCCGATGTCATTCCATGTATATCTTCGACACGTTCGATTTTCTCTACAACTTCACCTGTTTAAAATGGAAACCAATACAGAATTAAACCATCTAGCAGGGCCTACAACATCAGCATTTTGGCAAAAGAAAAATAAATTCTGCTATTTTCATGAAGAATATGCCTACCGGTGCACCATTAAACAAACACTGAATTTTCATAGGTTTAGTTTCTTCTTTAGTTTATTTCTACATATATAATCGGAACTAACTCTGCCACTTCTGCTGCAATAGACCCTTTCGGCTTAAGGATTGACGCTTGCGCAGAAGCCTCGCTGTATGGCAAAATGACGCTAAATTGAGTTTTTGGATCAATCTGACGTCGGAATTGTTTCCATTTCGTCTATGACGCAATGCAAAAGAAGCGTGTCACGGCGACCGCAGCAAAGAAATGACGTCAATGCCATACAACTCGAACAACGTCATAAAAACGTCATTCTAAGCCGAAAGGGTCTATTACTCAGATGAGGTCACCACCCTCTTCGCAACTCCCTTGGCATGTCAGTCCACCGATATCTAAACAATTTTTGACACATTGTCTGTTAATATGGTATGTAACGTGAAAGATTTAAAATCATTGGATCATATTTGTTAAAGTTATGGAGAGAAAAAGTAAACATTACATAATCCAATATGGCAGCCATATTACGCAATGTATGATATCAAAAATAGTTCGCGACACACCTTCAACCTATAAGGTCTATACTCAGAAAAAATTGTGAAGATGGAATCCAAACTTTGGAAGTTATGGAGCGGAAGGGAATATTATATAATCCAATATAACTGCCATATTATGTAACGAGTGATGTCAAAAATAGTTTGCGACACACCTTCTACCCATAAGGTATATACTCAGAAAAAATTGTCAAGTTGGAATAAAAACTTTGGAAGTTATGGAGCGGAAGTGAAAGCGGATGCCGGACAGCCGCAGATGATACCATAATACAGCCCGCTTTTCAAGCCGGGCGTATAAAAAATCAGCAGCAGAGTAATTCAAAAGTTGTAATAAAAATTGTCACGGAAAGAAAGTTACCAGTGGTCATCTCAGCACCTTCCCATTGTAAAATGTAAAAGATAAAAAATTAAAATCAGCTGTTATGACGATGCCCTTTTAAACAGAATATGATAAATAATTAAATATGAAATAGTTAGGCGAAAGCATTCAACTGGTGTATGGGCTACATGTAGTGTCATTAGAATTCCTCATAACAAGCATGATGGTAAAATACTTACTTCCTAAGTGGGACTTTAAAGTCGGACTTTCTCGCAACATATCTGTGGCAATCAGACGTTGACACAATTTATGTTTATATTGAAGAATAACTCTTTTAATATCTTTATCCCGATCAGTTAGTCCTGTTCCCTCCATTATTCACTTTTTGGACTTCACCTGTAACAAAATTATTTTTCTTTGAAATTTTCATTCAAGATATACATGTAATACCTTTCACTCCAATTCAAGGGTAACATGATTATATATGGCCTCTTACAGCACGCTCTCAGCTGTTTGGACCCTCATAGGGCCTTATCTAGGCTGATTTTGAAAATGGGGTTTGGGCTTTTGTAGTTTGGGCACCCAAACCAGGGTATGAGAAAAAAAAAATGTTGTGATTGTTGCTTTAAATATTGAATACAAGTAAAAATTCAAAACAAAAATACTAGGGACGAAATATTAAAATAGGAGTTTTCTCCACACAGCCTTCATGGGCACTGGGATGGTGTTGTCAAGACGTATTTAGGATGCCCCAACTTTTGCCCTAGATTATGCCTTGCCTCAGCAGATTATAGTAACGTGACTGCTAAGAGGGGTAGGGGGCAGTTGATTCCATGCTCACATGCTGCAGCTCTAAGCATGCTATGTCTGCTATGGGTTTTTTCTGGCAAAATGAATAAATAAATCTTAACAAGGAGGTCAGAATTAATTTGTGTGACATAGACATTTGTTTTTTATCATTTCTGAAACTGTAACTACAAAAAATTAACTATCACAAAGCACGTCCATGGAGCCCAAAATGGAGGACCAAACTGACGATCAATTAGCTAGTCTAAGCTTAGCCCGAACAATCAGCCTCTATGGTGCTGCGAATCTAACATTCACTCCCTGACGTTTGCACCATGGAGTGGTAATATTGAAATAAAGAAAAACCACACATACAAGATTTCTCGTCTAGTCTAAGCTAAACACATGACAAGTTTCTGAATTACTACTTCTTCTATTTATTGCTCACGACTTTTCACCAGATAAGCCTCTAGCGTCGT
Organism: Lepidochitona cinerea; assembly: GCA_963971465.1. Classification (NCBI taxonomy): domain Eukaryota; kingdom Metazoa; phylum Mollusca; class Polyplacophora; order Chitonida; family Tonicellidae; genus Lepidochitona; species Lepidochitona cinerea. The sequence goes on from OZ020553.1 coordinate 47,819,506, forward strand.
CAGGTAATGACAAAATAATGCTAAGGTAGGTTCTTATATATGTTACATAGAGTAGATCCCACCTGTTAATACAATGTCATATTAAACTGTTCTTCGAAAATAAAAAACAAACATACATTGGGTTTAACAGGTGAGATGACACACAGATGCAGAAAGAATAATTAACGCAAATAAATGGCTTGATGAGAGATTGTAAGCGTAGGTGGTCAGCCATCTCTAATCAATGGACAAGTTGTATGATCTTTTGTTCTGGATGTCCCATGTATTGGAAATGGCTAAGCCCTGGTCTCTGTTCAAAGTGGGTTTATGCCTGCGGATCTATAGTGCTTCTCTAATGACCCGGGGCTTCCAGTGGGGGAGGTTCCTGGCGACCACTATGGTTTCTCCCATTGGATGGTGTGGGATCGGGTTAGCAATAATGTGTTCTGCTATGGCTGCTTTTTTAGCTTCCCCTCTCCTTGTGGCTGACGCGTGCTCTTTGGTCCTTACCAAAAGAGGCCTGCAGGTTTCTCCTATGTATTGACCCCCAACATGAGCACTCAAAGTTGTATATAATTCCTTTCGGGTCGTCTTTAGATTTAGTCTAAGATAATTCTGTATCATCTAGATTTGGCAGATGTCACTTTACATAAAACAGTAAATCATTCACTTTAGAAAAGAACTGAAACAGTTGCCCGTGTTTAGTTACGGCTTTTTAAGTTTTAAATGAATTATTTGGAAGGACTTCGGGTTTCAGATTTAAACCAAGTTTCAAATATCTATTAATCCTACCTGCCTTTTAGATTTTACCTTCAACACACATTTAAAGCATACCTCTTTTCATTTTACTCATTAATTTGTTCGAATATCATTCTAAATCTACCAAATCCCTCTTTTAAAATTGGCCAGACAGATTTCAAACTCTCCTCATACAATGACAACCTGTCGCATGGTCCGCAGTATGTCCGATAATTTCCTCAATAGCTGGACAATTTGATGACAACGTAACTCTCACATCACATGATTGCGGGGTTTTGAAAAGTCTGTTGACAAAGAATAGTTATCCCACTCTTTTAATGGTGGTTTAATGTGTGGCTCTTCCTGACCGACAAGTAAGTAACACAGGAAACAGACACATGAGTGCGGCTAGCCCGAGTTCAGAGTTGATCTTCAGAAAAATGACTGACAGTGACAAGATGAATCTGCAGTAGTTACGGCTTTTAAATGAATTATTTGAAAGGACTTCGGATTTCAGATTTAAGCTAAGTCTTAACTATCCTTAATCTCAACTACCTGTCAGCTATTACCGCCAATTATATCTTTAAAACATTCCTCTTTTCACTGAACCAGTTGATTTTTTCGAAATCTGTTGCTAAACTGTTAAATCGCTCTTTGTAAAGCATACCATAAAAATTGGCCTAATGAGGTTACACGAGTTATCTCACCCTTATAATGGCGGTTTAATGTGTGGCTCTACCTGACAGGCAAGTAAGTAAAACAGGATAGAGACACACAAGTGTGGCTAGAGTTGTTCTTAGCTGCGGCATGTAGTGTTAATGTGAACTCCTAGCTCATTAGAATTTAGAGTATTGTTTACTACAATTACAGTTGTCCTACATGTATTTTGGCTTTAGTAAAACCTTATTTCGGATACATGTTAATTTATAATATACTTTCACTTTGAGCAATAGATTATGTTTAGCATTGCATGCACTTCCTAGTATAAAAGTATAAAGGGGTAATTTCAATTCAATTCAATTCAATTCAAAGTTTATTCATTATTGTACGAATACGAAGCCCACAAAGGGACGGGTAGGCCTAGTACAAGTACAACATGTCAATTACAATAACATTAGTCCGAAATATCTGCGATGATGATGTAACAGGGGCGGCGGAACGTTTTTCATATTGGGGGGGCCAACTATCCCAGCACAACAGGCGAGGGTCCAGGGGCCGCCTAGGCCCCGTGAGCTCTGAAACAGGGGAAGGCCATACATGCGTTCTGGGCCATTTTCAGGGCCCAACAAGTGAAATTTGATGTAAAGATTTTTGACTTGTAAAGTTTGAAATCTACTCCCTTTGGAAGAAAAAAAATCTGTTATAGGCCACTGCGCTCTGTAACAACTGACGTACATGTAGATAATGTACGCACCCAAAAAACTTTCAAGGCTTTCAGATAATAGGTATATTCTTACTCAGTATCGTAGCCAGGAATCTGTCGACAGGTGGGCCACTATGGCAGCACTATCACGCGAGAGCCCAAGGGGACTCCAAAGTTCGAGATTGCCAGCGATGCGTTCCAGGCCATTTCTGGCATTGAAAACTTGACATTTCAAAAAGAAATTGTCAAATTTACAGTAGCACATATTGTGATAAGGCGATCGACTAACAACATAATTTTACAGCAAGACAGTTTGAGCTGTTGGGCGCAGTTGGGAAAAAAATTTGATTACGTGGGAGACAAAATTGCAGCACAATCACGCGAAGGACCAGGGGCTGTCTAAGCCCGGAGAGCTCGAGGGTACTAAATCGCCGACACCTGTCTAAGCCATTTCTGGCATATAAGATATAGATTTTTCTCAGAAATTTTACTAAAACGGAGAGTAGCAAACATTGCGATCAGACGATAGACTATCACAAAACTACCCAACATCAAGACAGATTGAGGGGTGGGGCGAGGTTTTGTTCTTTAAAACCCTCAGAAACTGTCAATATAAGATTTGCGGCGAAGCCGCTAAAAAAATTCTGTGTTTCAAAACCCCAGTTTTCAACTGTTTCTACCCTTTAATCATTTAACTGCCCTTAACTTTCGTGTTTGAAAACTCCACAATTCTTTTAATAGGCCAATTATTGGGGGGGGCCAAAGATAGGTCTGGCCCCCCTACTTCGATTATTGGGGGGGCCATGCCCCCCCTGGCCCCCCCGGTTCCGCCGCCCCTGTGTAAGACATTTTCTGGTGCAAATATAGAATAGGTCCGTCGTTTTTAACTTCTCTTCAAATTCGTCTTTTAGATGTTATTTCTTTTAGCTTTTAGTAGGGATAGTTTAGTTTTAAGCGTTGTAATATTAAATTAGTGATAAGTTATAGAAGAAATGAATAAAACGGGGGGTTTCAGGGGGGCTTGTCCCCCTGACGGATAGGGGAGAGTGGGGCGCTCTGGGACATTTTTCACTTTTTACCCATTGTACTGTCTCTTGTCATTGTTATACATGAGAAAACTGGTTATATACCTTGCTTGGCTGTTGAGTTCCCTAGGAATATGCAAGTTTTTCTACCACCCGGTGTACTTTGGCATAAAATTACAGTTTTCCAAATCCTGAAAACTGTCCCAGTGCACCCCATACATGGGGCACTGTGGGACAGTTAGTGGGGTACAGTGGGACTACAACTTAACAAGTATAACATAATGCAAACACAAACTAAGAAATAAATACAACGATGAAACTTTATTTTGAGAAGAGCAAAGAACTAGCCCAGTGCGATAGTTGTCCGGTAATTACTAACACAGTCTGTAATAGTCGCTCAGGTCGCAGTTTCTCTTATTTCTATGGCTCCGCAAAGCGAAAGCGGAGCCATTATGTTTTCGGGTCTTCCGTCCGTCTGTCCATCCATCCGTCTTTCCATCCTTGTCCGTAAAATAACTCATGATCGGTTCTTCCGATCAACTTCAAACTTGGGGTGTGCCTTGACATCGGACAGGGGACGGTTGGGATTGATTTTCAGCAATGTGCGCAATCCAATATGGCAGCTATCCGTCATATTGGATTATGAGCATGATTTTCTTGTCCGGGCAATAACTTGTGGATGATTTATCCGATAAACTTCAAACTTGGGGTGTGCCTTGACATTGGGCAGAGGACGGTTGGGATTGATTTTCAGCAATGTGCGCAATCCAATATGGCCGCTATCTGTCATATTGGATGATGAGCATGATTTTTTTGTCCGGGCAATAACTTGTGGATGATTCATCCGATGAACTTCAAACTTGGGGTGTGCCTTGACATTAATGAGAGGATGGATGGGATTGATTTTCAGCAATGTGCGCAATCCAATATGGCCGCTATCCGTCATATTGGATTATGAGCATGATTTTCTTGTCCGGTCAATAACTTGTGGATGATTCATCCGATGAACTTCAAACTTGGGGTGTGCCTTGACATTGGGCAGAGGACGGTTGGGATTGATTTTCAGCAATGTGCGCAATCCAATATGGCCGCTATCCGTCATATTGGATTATGAGCATGATTTTCTTGTCTAGGCAATAACTCATGAATGATTCATCCGATCAACTTCAAACTTTGTGTGTGCCTTGACATCGGACAGAAGACGGTTGGGATTGATTTTCAGCAATGTGCGCAATCCAATATGGCAGCTATCCGTCATATTGGATTATGAGCATGATTTTCTTGTCCGGGCAATAACTTGTGGATGATTTATCTGATGAACTTCAAACTTGGGGTGTGCCTTGACATTAATGAGAGGATGGATGGGATTGATTTTCAGCAATGTGCGCAATCCAATATGGCCGCTATCCGTCATATTGGATTATGAGCATGATTTTCTTGTCCGGTCAATAACTTGTGGATGATTCATCCGATGAACTTCAAACTTGGGGTGTGCCTTGACATTGGGCAGAGGACGGTTGGGATTGATTTTCAGCAATGTGCGCAATCCAATATGGCCGCTATCCGTCATATTGGATTATGAGCATGATTTTCTTGTCTAGGCAATAACTCATGAATGATTCATCCGATCAACTTCAAACTTTGGGTGTGCCTTGACATCGGACAGAAGACGGTTGGGATTGATTTTCAGCAATATGCGCGGTCCAATAAGGCCGCTATCGGCCATATTAGATTATCACCATGATTTTCTTGTCCGGGCAATAACTCATGAATGATTCATCCGATCGACTTCCAACTTGGGGTGTGCCTTGACATCGGTGAGAGAACGGTTGGGATTGATTTTCAGCAATCTGCGCAATCCAATATCAAACCTGGGGTGTGCCTTGACATTGAGGAAAGGGCGATTGGGATCAATTTTCAGCCATGTGCCCAATACAATATGGCTGCCATGAAGCATATTAGATTATGAGCAATATTTTATCGGGAGTAAACTTGTGATAAGGCATTATTTGTTATAAGTTTTCAGCCATCTTGATTTTTAAAGATGGCAGCCATCTTTTAAAATAATTAATGCCAAGAATATCATACATCATCTTTATTGTTTCATTTCTTCTTTATGTCACCTCTCAAACCACACTGCCGGTTCTAATACCCTTGTCAATCAGTTCCCCTCCTTCGCGGAGCCATCTCCAGTGATTGCGTGCAATCACTTAATCTCTAGTCTGATCATGTTCCAGCACAAGCTTTATACCTCTCTCCATTTGTTCCCCAGTGGTACCCCCATACCCCTCCGCCTTACGCTCACGGCTACGAACCATTTTCTCTGAAAATAAGGGGAAAAAACGAAATTTAAAAAAAAAAGTAAATAAAACATAGCCTTGGGGTACAGTGGGACATTGTCCCAGTTGACCCCAACAAAACTGTCCCAGTGCACCCCAATAGTACACTATCAACATTTTGTCAATTTCAGCATACATAATGGAGAGGAGGTAATCTTTATCACTATCACAATCTGAATCAATCATCAATATAACTATAACAACCAGCAAATCAGAATATATAGTAAACATGTAGGAGAAAAGAGAAAAATGGTTGCACTGTAAAAAAATTGTTGGAATGTCGAAAAAGAGATTATTTACTCACATTTTGTACTTGACAATTAAACTTGAATTCAGTGCAGATGGCTGACTTCAGAAAGAGGCTGGTCTTCAGGAAATGATGTCACAGTTGAGCTCGTGCTAAAATTAAACTGTGGGTAACCCTTGTCCTACTGTACCCCATGTCCCACTGTACCCCAGTCTCCCCTATAGCGGTTTGAGACTGACGGACCTATTCTATAGTCTGTCCCATTTTCTGACAGATAGACCCTCATCATGATGATTAGTCCGCAATATGTTGAGTGGATTGAAGGATAAATTCTGATACGCCCGCACGGGCTTCTTCAATAGTGGTATTGAAGAAGCCCGTGCGGGCGTATCAGAATGTATCCTTCAATCCACTCAACATATTGCGGACTAGTACATGATGATGGTCTATCTGTCAGAAAATGTCTTACATCATCATCGCAGATATTTCGGACTACAATAACATTAACATTATTACTACATAACAACAGCAATAATCAAGATATACTATTATTGGGTTAGTCCGGGTTTCTGACTCCAAAATTACTATTTTTTTATACTGACGGTCATTTTGGAGTCAGAAACACGGACTATTATTGGGTATGTTTTCCTACGAGTTTAAGATAAAATCATTATATTTACTTACAAATCAAGTCAGGCGGTATCCAAATGAAAGCATGAAGTATCAATGGCGTAATATCTACCCAAAATCTAGGCTTATCGGTGTTGAACACGTCATGCGAGTGACAGAGGCTCCATTCTTTCACTTTCGATATCTGGAGTGACGTCATCGGAAAGGTCGACTAAGGGAAGCTACTTAGCTAAACATTTTAATTCGATTTCGTTCTACAGGCAATTGTCTCCCTTTATTTTCTCTGGTTCCTGAATGAAAACCTTCATGCAGTTTTATTCCCTAATACCGTATTTATAGTCCAGACATTACCATATACTCAGTTAAACTTGATGGTAAAACCATGTTAAAGTTAACTGTGGTAAAACCGGGGTAAAGTTAACTGTGGTAAAACCAGGGTAAAGTTAACTATGGTAAAACCGGGGTAAAGTTAACTGTGGTAAAACCATGGTAAAGTTAACTGTGGTAAAACCGGAGTAAAGTTAACTGTGGTAAAACCATGGTAAAGTTAACTATGGTAAAACCGTGGTTAATTTAACTGTGGCAAAACCATGGTTAAGTTAACTGTGGTAAAACCATGGTAAAGTTAACTGTAGTAAAACCGGGGTAACGTTAACTGTAGTAAAACCATGGTAAAGTTAACTGTGGTAAAACCATGGTAAAGTTAACTGTGGTAAAACCAAGGTAAAGTTAACTGTGGTAAAACCATGGTAAAGTTAACTGTGGTAAAACCATGGTTAAGATAACTGTGGTATAAGCATGGCAAAGTTAACTCTGGTAAAACAATAGAAGTTAACTGTGGTAAAACCAGGGAAAGTTATGCGGTAAAACTAGACTAGAGTAAACTGTGGTAAAGCCATGGTAAGTTAACTGTGATAATTCCATGGTAAGTTAAGTGCTGTAGAACCATGGTAAAGTTAACTCTGGTAAAGTTAAGTGCTTTAGAACCATGGTAAAGTTAACTCTGGTAAAGTTAATTGTGGTAAAACCATGGAAATACCTCAAAAACACCATACTATAAGCCATATATTTTATCTTGTCTATCTTTTCTTCCCCAGTAAACCTGGCAAGGCTGGCATTTAAGTGAAATAATCGTGAGTGTGGGATAAAACATAAATCAATCAACCGAAGAAGGCTAAGGCGTTGTCATATTTAATGTTCCTCCTAGTTAAAGTCGACAGCCATGACAAAGTCATGTAGTCGCCAGCAAGAGGGTAGGAGAACTAATGGCCGTATTTTAATTGAGTTATTTCTACACCTCACTCTTCATTTCTGTGATTTCTGGTGGAGTTGCCAGGTTTACTGATGCCACACACCACGTTTTTATGTTCCTGCAATCTTTATTTGATATCTTGCTATGCCCAAACACAAATTGATTGATTGATGATTTACGCTGCAACTCAAGATTATTTCTTTTAGATGGAGGCGTTGCCAGGTTTAGTGGGGAGGAAACCGGGCTCATTGCCAGGGGGAAACCTTCGACGAGTACCTGGCAACTCTTCCACTCAGATATTTTTCAATTTTGGTCTGAGTGACTTGAACCTGCACCCCATCAATGGATGGTCTGTGTGGGACTGAGGGACGATAACTCTTACTCACTGGAGAAATTGATTGAATAGAAATCCAGTGAGGGGGAAAGTTTTCAATTTTTCTTTGGACCCAGTGGGATTTTTAACCCACAACCCATCAAAGGACGGGGCCGAACCGAGAGACCAATTGTGCCCGCACGTGTTGTAAATTTCCAAAATAAAATAACAGTAACACATAAAATAACTAAACAAACAGTGACCATTTGAGCAAGTATTTATTACAGGGTAATGTACAAATTACCCCATTGGTCCAGCAGTAGCATAAATAGGTTAGGATGCTACATGACAATTGTGACAAGCACTTTCATTGGTCAAAATAAGTGAAGAAAACTATAAAACTACATGCCATTGGTTGCTAAAATGTTTCATTTAAATGTCTAATAACTTGGTCTGCAGTTCGCCATTCGAAAGGGAGAAATCATTGTTTTCGGAGATATAAAAAACATTAATATTTCAAGTACTGTTGACCGTAAAGACATCATTTCTTGAGGATAGACTTATGTTGACACAGTCTATCCAACCGCACCATCGATTGTCGATTTCGGTCACCAGGGGTCGCTGTAGCGAACCGCAGACTGAATAACAGACTGGCTATATTTCAAGTACTGTTGACGGTAGAGACATCATTTCTTGAGGATAGACTTATGTTGACACCGTCTATCCAAACGCACCGTCGGCCTGCCGCTTGGGCCAATACCAAGGCAATACGAAAACACTCGATTAATAACATATATTACGAATATAAATAGAACCCTTTTTTTTAGGATGGTAAAACAATAATCTTTTAAGACATGTAGTACATTACATAAATATATACATAGGCAGAAATATATAAAGATAAATATATAAAATGTGTAGAAATAAGCAATATAAAATATTATAATATAAGATGTTTAAGAATGGCACAATTGTTTTATCACAGTATCCCCATACATTTTAACAGTAATTAAAATGAGGCATTATATATAAACAATAAAATAATTTCCTGTTTTTTAAAGTTAAAAGTGATTTAATACGAGCTAAAGGAGCGATTTTTGATGTTCACCCCAAGATAGATTGTTGTTGAAGGTAACTCCTAGTAATTTGAAAGAGCTGACATTTTCAATATGTTTGCCTGGCATTGAGAGACAGGTTAAGGTTTAGTGTGTCTCTAGAATGCATTCTTTTCTGGCGTGTATTGTTTTTAGTTTTGTTGCTATTGGGGCACATTTTATTGGATAGGCACCATGTATTTAAATTACACATCGATGAAACTCAGGTCTTCTCTTAAACAGCAGGATTGGATATCAGAGGATAGATACATGAGAAGACCACCGCCTTTATGTTGAGATTGTTGAAGAGAGAAACTGTTATAACCAGGAATATTCATTTGCTGAGTTTAGCCAGCATTTGGAAAAGCCTAAAACTGAGTACTTTAAATTGTGAACAAAGGCGGATGTTTCACTGAAGTAAGAAAGACATGTCCGTACCATAGGAAGATTTCAAAATACAAAGAGAGCAATTGATGTACATAAAAACGAGAAAACAAAACATGATATTTACAAATACAAATATACAAATTCAAGACAAAACTAAACATAGTATTTATAAATACATATTCATAAAGAAAGTAAATACGATACCACTCTTACCAGTGTAAGGCTCGGTACTCACGTCATTTGCCTAAGTACTAGAGTTACAGCACAATACATTAATACTACTCTAAAAACATAAAGGAACAGATCTGTTAAGTAAAAGTATGAATTTGGACAAAACATATGTTTATACAATTACAAAAGGAAAAGGGCTTATTTTAAATACAACTCATATGCATACACACATTTACATGGACATAACATTTAAATACATTTAAACATTCAAACATGCCATGTTACTTTCAATAGATTGATTGATTGATTGGTGTTTTACGCCGCGCTCAAGATTATTTCACTTATATGGCGGCGTTGCCAGTTTTATTGTGGGAGGAAACCGGGCTCTGTGCCCGGAGGAAACCCACGACCTTCCGCTGGTAACTGGCAACCATCCCACGTAGGTCGTTCGAGTGAAAACCCAGTCAGAAAATTTTCCAATTTTTGGACTGAGTGGGATTCGAACCCGCGACCCATTGGTGGAAGGCTGTTTGGATTGAGCGTCCAACGCTCTACCTACTGAGCCACGGAGGCCCCCACTTTCAATAGAAGATAGTCTGGTATTGATCTCCTGTTTCATGTCAAGTATTAGGCGTTTCAACTCATTGGATGTTACCTGCTTTTTACCTGGTGTTGTTGTGGGAGAAGTGGGTGGGGTGTTTACCTCCTCACACTCAGATTCGGTTTCTCTGTCCAAATTTCGTTTTGATCTCTGTCAAGATTTGCTAGGCTGGTGCTTTGATGGTTTTGGTTTACCCTTAGACCCAGGCATGTTGATTTCTAGAAATATTTTGGAGCCAATTACACTGGAAAGCTAGGTGCTAACTATTGCATGACCTGCTTGTCCGCCATGTTGAAACCACATGAGTGATTGTTTCACATACCACAAAGGCAGATAATGTAACTACATGGTTCACAAACTACAGTGAGGCAGGCCTTGTCACACATAGTAAATGAGTTTAGTTGTTTCACATGAGTGATTGTATTCACATACTACAAAATTAACCAATGTATTTACTTGTTTCAAAAACTACATGACCATTGGGGCTGATGACCATCGAGGTATAATGGCTTGTCCAAGCTCGACTTTACTAATGATTCGGTCAAATTTGAATTTCACATGGGAAAATGTCCTTTCATCCATTTCGTCAAAATATATTACCAACCACTTGCAGTAAGCTTCTATAACAGCCCTCCCCTTTTTATCTCTTTTATTCTTCCTACTTTTGGCTTTTCGTTCTTGGAATGGAATCTGGTGTTTAACAGCCTTTGTATTTAGTTTTTTTCCTAATGTGGGGGTTGAGAGTGTTGGATCGTCTTCATCACAAGAAACTTCCAGGGCGTCACTACTTAAACTATCCACTTCATCATTCTCTGAGTTCTGAAAATAAAACATGAAAAAGATAAGGTACACAAAAGTTTCTACAAATGATCTTGCCTCTGTGAATATATTTTATTTATGAACACTAAAACACACGGGCACAGGGAAATCTTCTTGTCTGAAATAACCAAGGAGACAAGTTTCTAATTGTGTTAAAAAGAGGTATATCATTTAGACCTTTATACCCCACCATTTGTTGTAATAAACTAAATTGGCTTAACTGCTCAAAACAAAACTGTCAATTTAACATTGTCACAGATGCGACCAATCTTTTTTACTCGTAACATCCGGGCATTTCTGGCGCAAACAAAACCTGGATCTCGTGTATTGGATAGAACTCACCTCAAAGGTTGAGGAAGCATGTAAAGATGTAAAGTGTGGCTGTGAAAATTGTAGATCTTTCTGGGTCCCCATGCTTTTGACACTCTCAGGAACTACAAAAAGATTTAATATGTTTTATCATAAGATGTATATTTTACATAAATAGACAAAATTATGGAGATTTGCATAATTAAATATTACAACACCTAAGGTCTAAAAAGGTATTTACCTTTTTTCAGTTTTTCATTTATATCTAATTACTTTAGTGGCATATTTACTTGGTGGCATAGATAGGTGTAGTTGGAATGAAACTTCCAAACCTCTTTCCACATACATGCATTTGAATCATTTTTCACCGGTGAAAAAATTAAAAATTATCTATGTACGGCCTTGAGAAGTGATATATCCCCCCGGCCCCACATAAGAGTGTGGTAGTGGAAACATACTAAGAACAGACAAAAGTTTATTTCCATACAGGATATCCACATTTGATAACAACCATCCTCACTAAGTGTCAACAATATTCAATGCAATATGTAGGACGAAATAAACTTAGAAACCCACATCAGGTGGAATCCAGAAAAAACAACAGGACCAGCTTTCTGGAAGGTAACAATGCACATGTATGTCATCGGAAACAACCACCTATTGTTTATATCTTCCTGTACAGTCAGAAAAAAGCAGTAACTCTGAAAATAGCAAAACCAGCGCAGAAAGCAAGATATCCAGAATGTCCACAGAGACAAAAATTTGATGAAAACCGTGGAAGGAGATGCGATGACAAGCACATATTGTCTATGTCTTCGAATACTGTCGTAAAAGGGCAGAAACTCTAACAAGAGTTTTAGTAAACTCAACATACGCCCGCTGTGGCAAAGTCGAACCGCTCGATTAACAACTTTACATTTAATATAACATTTGTTTTAATTTCATCAATTCAAATTTCTTCTTCACATCTTCTAGAAGTTTTTCTTTTCTGAATTTGATGAAGCTGCAACTAAATACCAGTACGTTATAGTACACGTATGTTATCTGTTCAGGTAAATTCAATCAGATTTTAATTGCAAAAACTGAAATATTGTGGCTGTTTTGACATTGCTGTTATGTTCCATAATTGGGAAGGAGCAATCAATGCAATAGCTTACAATTCTTGAATTTTAACAGTTTTGACTTGTACACTATTCTATTGGACTTGGCTGTAATAGTTTTATTACAAAGCAAACAATCTTCAGGCTGACCACTGCTATGATGGTGTGTATATATACAAACCTTGTGTGTCTACTTCAGTGGATGTCATTGCCCCCTTATCTCTATCTAAGCAGCCACTCTGATAAATACCAGATGGGTAATAAAGCTGTGAAAATGGTATTTTTTTGTTATTATAGCGCACATTAAACTATCCAAGAAAACAGTCTCAGAATGAATAAATTAATTGGCTTTCAGTATTACTCTGGACCAAGTGTACTAAAAAAATCATTGATATTTATTAATATATATATATTAAACATCAGGTACGGTACACATTTCTGATAAAAAAAACTTCTTGAAAGTTACCCAAATGCGATGACAAGAAATGATTACGGACGGACAGACAAGCTGATCGCTACATCATAAAAATTTTACCATGTGCTTGAATTTCTTAAATAATTCCTTGATTTGTTTTTTTTTTATTTTGATGTGATTGGACGGTCTTGCGACTAGCTGGATTATAGTGAATTACTGTTCGAGCCTTAAAGTTAACTTAAAGTATTTCGATCCCTTACATTATCATGAGGACACTTTCTATGGGCTCTCAAGAGGATATGGAAATTGGACGATAAACGGCTACCTTTTTGAATGCCACATTCAATTTTAATTAAACTTTGATGAAGTATTTTCACAGGAGAACGGCTATCTCACTTTGAGACATTGACTTGGCTCCAAAAAATTCCTCAGATTCTTCAAGAAGCGTTCATGTAATCTGAAAACCATATTTAAATAGAAACTTATTTCAACAAACACGCAAAACTTACGTTCTCTTATTTCGTCTGCTATCTTGTTGTCCCAAAGTTCCACCACTTCCAGAAATAACTCAAACCATTCAATTGATTTGGACCTCTTCAAAAAATTGAACATCAATTTAGTGGCCTCGCTTGGAACGTCACTTTTGGCCAGAATTTTTTCACTGTGGATAGGCAACAAGACTCTCTTTTGTACGAGATGGCCAATCAGATCTTTCACAGACAACGGGCTTTGAAAATTATCCAATCCCGTCATTTGTTGTTCGTCAACCTCAAAATTATCCTGCGTCATATATCCATCCACTATTTGCAAAATACGTAGATAACCTTTAAAAATATAAATGAAACTCTGTCAAATGTTTAGCTATTGTGGCAAAACGTTTCTAGCATATATTGATTAATTTTTATGCTATACAAGTGCGAGAAGAAACGTGACCATGTGCTGGAAGAAACCCCAAATTGAAACCATTTTTATACTATTATTTTCAATTCTAACACATGCATGATTTCCCTACATGTTGTGAGATAGCACAAAGCTAGCGTATAAACTAGCATATACGCAGAGAACGTTTTCATTGTGACGTCAAACGTTCTGACACTGCACGACGTCATCATTTTAAAATTTTGGCGACGTGATGGAACACGACGTTACTGGATGACGTCATCACCTAAACGCGAGTGGGGATGTCAGACTCCTGTGTGTGGCAGGCATTTCGCCTTTAAAACTAACTCATAAACGCAGGATGATGCTAATAAGCGATGGCAAGACTTGAAATGGAACTTACATAAGCTAAAAGTATTAATATATCTTTAAAAAGTTATCAGGTCTGTTAGTAGACTAAAAAATGTCAACACATAAAACAGTTGTTTGAAGCTAGCACCACTATCATTTTTGATATGTAGATTCGTCCTCGGGGTAATCAGGGAAAAACTATTCAGCTATAACATAGGGGTTGGCAATTTTTAGTTTGAAGTAGAAAATAAAGCAAACTACTAAAATTCAGTTTTTCTTTTCATTAAAGTTGATGTGTTAGAACAGAAATAATGGATTGATTCTCTGCGTATACGCTGTGATAACTGCAAGAAAAAAGGAAGTGTCCACACTTTTTGAATTCGGGCCTTCGGCCCTGCGAATACGCAGAGAATCAATTCATTATTTCTTAGATACATAGAGGATTTTAACTGGTCTCGATGTGTATACCATAAATATTTCATCAAGTGGGATGCGAAAAGTGATATTTTCACGAGTGGCAAAGCCACGAGTGAAAATGTACATGTTCGCATCACACGAGATGAAATATTTATGGTAGACCAGTTAATTTTCTTTTTAATATATATCTAACAGGATTCATCTTTTGAATGTTGGTTTGAAAACAACTGGGTAACGAAAACAACTACAGTGTATGCCAACCGTTTATGTCTCATCCACTGTCCTATATAACGAGCTATATAGGTCAATGGTCCAAACTAATGTAGGCTACATGTACCACGATGCGCATGACAAAATAGATCGACAAAGAAATTCATTCAGTTAACTTTTGAAAGGAAACTATGCTTAACACCCAAATCAAATTACTTGTACTGTTTATTAAGATCAACAAGAAAAAAGATATGCACCCTTTCGCCGCTTTTTCGCAATTTTTTGCAAAGTTATTACTCAAGACGCGCGCATTTACACATAGCCAATCACGTGCAGTGGTAATGTCAAATTTGATGGAAGCAAGGAAAAATATGAAAATGCAAAACCAATTTTAAGAATTGCAAAAAATACAATTACAGTTCAACTGAAATAGTTTGCATCGGACTTTCAAATTTCAAATTTTCAAATTATTAGCACGGAAAGTGCTTGACTGCAAAAAGAAAGTGTAGGAAAAAATGCTTAGTTTTGGAGCACGGTCGAGGAAGATTGCGCTTCCTGGAGCAGTAGAGCGTTAAGTGAGGGAGAGACATCAACGGGAAGGACGGCTTGGTACATGTAGGCCTGGCTTGCAGTGGTCAAAGTAGTCCCGGCTATTAAAAGTGATATCATCACTGTGATGATAACACAAAAATTGATATCGTCACAGTGACGATATCAGTTGCTATTTTCCCTCTGATATGATTTATATCATGTTGATAGTTCTCTATATTTCATAGCCAGATATATAATAAATTATATTATTTGTGTTTGATTTCAGGATTTTTAACACTAACATTAGATGAATGAAGAGTTTATCTGGCCTACCATTGTTTATCAAATGATCGTAGAGAGAGGACCATATTCCAGTCGAGGTTGACTTTTCCATGTGTGACCAGAAAGCGTCAGCAGCGGATGTCATTCCATCTCTATCTTCGACACGTTCAATTTTCTCAACAACTCGACCTGTTTAAAATGGAATACAATGAAGAATTAAACCATCAACATCAGCGTTTTGGCAAAAGAAAAATAAATTCTGCTATTTTCATGAAGAATAGGCCTACCGGTACACCATTAAACAAAGACTGAATTTTCACTGGTTTAGTTTCTTCTTAAAAGTGTTTTTCTACATACATAATCAGGACTAACTCTGCCATTCTGCTGCAACTACTCAGATGAGGTCACCAACCTATCCCCAACTCACTCGGCATTATCTGATATGGGGTTTTCTATAATAGGGAGCGCAAGTCACGTGTGAATTCCACAAATTTCCTGTCACCGGCACTGCATTGCGCATGTGACTGAGCGTTTTTCGTTCCAAAATGACCTTTAAATCTGACGTTATGGAACAAAATACGTCATATGGAATTGCAACGTCATCATAAACGTTCTTAATGATGTCATCTGTCACCGGATATCACAAAATCTCGTAATAATTCTTATGAGACTTGCGCTTCCTATAGTAAATTGATCCATGTTATGGAGTTCTCCAGAATTATAGGTCTGGCCAATATCTACCGAGATTCAAGCCATTTACATCTAAAAATGGCTACACACTCCCTTCTCACATGTATGACCCAGAAATAAACATAAGACATGACTGTATCAAAGAAATTTGATGGTAAACCTAATGCTAGAAACCAACATAACCTTACTTATTAAAAATGTCTTGCCTTTATTAAGCTAAGGTGAAATTCATAACATAGTTATTAAACCTGCTGATGAAAGCTCGGCAACAGTTATTATGTCCAGAGAGAATTATATTGAAGAGGCTGAACGGCAGCTAAGCAAGCATGTTGCGACCGATAATGTAGGAATTTCCACTAATGTATCACCTAGCCTAGCCGAGAAATCTGGGCTCTGCCGAATTTTTTAATTTTTTTTCCGTATTCGTCATACATTACCAGCCAAATATAAAATAAGTTGACCTTTAGTCCGAAAATCCGGCTACACTAAGCCCATAATGTATCAAAACTTGCCCAATAACGTTACTTACAACAACCAACAAGGCATCGCAAACGATACAAATCTCCTCGCGTGCTAACACAAGAACTCTGACGCAAAATGGGGGGTGGGGGTGAAGTTTGGTCAGAACCCATTTAAAAATTAAGTCCCAAAAGCGGTGACGCGTTAGAGGTATTGCCATGCTGGACCAATAGATGATGTTTGGTCAGGATCCGTTCAGAAATGAAGTTGCAAGAGCGCTGACAAAGATTTTCTATAAATAGTAACGCTGACCTTAACCTTGGCACCCTGAAACACGATCTGGTTCAAGGTATTCCCATGCTGGTCCCATATAGGAAGTTTGGTCAGGATCCATTCAGAAATGAAGTCGCTAAAGCGCTGACAAAAGGAGAAGATACGTACGTACGATTTTCTATTAATAGTAACGGTGACCTTGACCCCCTGAAACATGAACTTGTTCGAGGTATTCCTATGCTGGACTCATATATGAAGTTTGGTCAGAATCTGTTTAAAAATGAAGTCGCTAGAGCGCTGACAAAGATTTTCTATAAATAGTAACCTTGACCGTGGCAATATGAAAAACGAACTTGTTCGAGGTATTCCTATGCTGGACTCATATATGAAGTTTGGTCAGAATCCGTTCAAAAATGAAGTCGCTAGAGTGATGACAAAAGGTGAACATACGTACGTACGTACTTACTTACGAACTTACAAACGCAACGCTATATCACTCCCCGACTTTCGTCGCGAGGGGATAATAATGTTGTAAAATCGCTGGATGACGTTAACACTCTTCCAACCAATAATGTAGTAAATTTTGACCGATAACGTAACATTTTTTCTAACCGATAGTGTAGTAAATTTTGACCGATAACGTAACATTTTTTCTAACCCATAATGTAGTAAAATTTGACTTTTAGTCAAAAAAAAGTTTGGTTTTAGTCTTTAATAATGCCACACACGGGAACAAGTTAGACAAAAAAAAATAATCGACTGATAGGATTTAACAAGAGATCCCTTAAAGGGATCTTAACGCCCGCGTTCATCTATTCATATTCATAAAGATTGTTAATAACTGGATATAGGAATTGGGGCCTACATAAAAAATCTTATTCCAGGGAGATAACTATTGTTGAGGAAAATTTAATTGTGAATTACAAAGTAAGCTCCCCTTGAAACTTTGGTTGAAAACAACATTGCCACCTGGTAGCCATCTTCAATATGCTAATGAAATGATAATGTACGGTGCACAGCTAGAACTTAGAGGGATGATGTGTGTCATATTTGGCTAAGATCAGGTCAGTAGTTTTCTTGGAATAATGATAATAAGTTTCATTTTCAACGTAACAAAGAAAAACATCTCCCCCTGGCGGCCATATTGATTATGCAAATGAGATGAAAATGTACGCTACGATTAACAACTTTACATTTAATATAACATTTGTTTAAGGGTTTAATACCGCCGTAGCGGTGTTTGTTGCGTAACCCGATACCGCTGAACGTTGGTTCGTACCGAGACAAACCACGAGAATGCGCAGCATTCGAGGGGTTTGACGAGGTGCGAAACCAACGTTCAGCGGTATCGGGTTATGCAATAAACACCAAGACGAAGGTATTAAAGTCGATTCTACCCCGATAATTGAGAAAAATGAGGAAAAAGTGACCTGTTGTTGATTGCCGTTTCTTTTCCCTCCCTCGGGTCAGAGTGGGAACTTTTAACCAATCAACGATAAGCTTTGGTCACGTGCAACGGTTGACCCAGATATTTTGAAGCAGAATGACATAATGTCACCATGGCTACCGCTTTGACAGGCTGGGTTGCTGACGACGCTATTGGGGGAAATGTTGTGAAATCAACCCTTTGATGACTGTATACGTTCATGACAGCCCAGTTTTCAATATAAAAGGACAGAATATAACCACACTCACAACATTATCAGGTTAAATCCCTCATTTTGTATGATAACAAGCAAAATATCACTTCTTCCGGGGGAGGTAAACCTACCAGCTGATATTGCACTACAGACTCGATGTTGTTTGAAAAGTCATCTCTACTTAACATGTATATTTGCACACGGCGCGCACATGCAGGAGGGGTAGAATTTAATTTCATCAATTTGAATTTTTTGTTCACATTAGAAGTTTTTCTTTTCTGAATTTGATGAAGCTGCAACTAAATACCAGTACGTTATAGTACACATATATTATCTGTTCAGGTAATTTCAATCACATTTTAATTGCAAAAACTGAAATATTGTGGATGTTTTGACATTGCTGTTATGTTCCATAATTCAGAAGGAGCAATCAATACAAAAGCTTACAATTCTTGAATTTTAACAGTTTTGACTGGGACACTGTTCTATTGGACTTGGTTGTATTAGTTTTATTACAAAGCAAACAATCTTCAGGCTGACCACTGATGGTGTGTAAATATACAAACCTTGTGTGCCCACTTCAATGGTCACTGGATGCCACTGTCCCCTTATCTCTATTTAGGGACTGTCCCCAGTTATCGTTCGTTTGCTTACCGTTTGATTTAGAAAAAACGCAAGCTAGAAAAAACGGCAGGTGTTGCCAGTAGTCGTTTTATGTTCAGTCGATCGATAGCTGTCCCATGTGGCGAAAACGCTTACTGCCCGTGAGCAAATCTCAATAACATAACCTCTGCAGCAGGTCTGGATTAAAGGCCCAGTTTGATAACAACCAGTCAAGCTCTAATCAACTTTCGGCTGACTTGACTACAGTTGACAAACTGGTTTTGTATGAGTATTGTTCTAGTGACCAATGTAGGCAAATATTTAGAGTGTTCTTTTTAAAAAGAATTAAATTTTGTTGTCTCGGATAAACTTTCAAAGTTACTTTGTCAAAAATTAGTCGAAAGTATTCTGATGTATTTAGATCTCAACACACTAAACGTTTTTCAGCTTCGAGTTCCAAACCTAACTTTATCTGTTTATCTGTCATTTTTATATTTACTGAATTAAAGAACTATCAAAGTATTATATTTTGTTTCAGGGCAGTTCCTACATGTAACTACAGTCATAGTATCTTCTTCATTACGAGTATATATCGAATGCGATGAAACGGCTTGTGATATACCGGAAGTTTTTGCTACTGAACTTACAAATGTGGGAAAAATAAAAATTGCAACCGTTGACTTTTCATTAATTGTCTGAGTGCATTTATTTATAAATACAACCTCCCTCCCAATTCAGATTTGTCCCACCAAAACGCCCATCTTCCATGACAAAATTGTTTTCCTCGGTATTTTTTTATTTTAGCAATATTTTTTTCATCCAAATTCTTACTTTCCTTTCAGCGGTAGATCTACTATAAAATGTGATAGATAGCAAACGTGTAAAATATACACGGCATAAGAGAAAAAAATGCCAGACACTGTCAAAGAAACTTTTTCAATATTTTTTCTGATTGCCACACGAGAAACCAACCTTGAACGATGAGGATATGTATGTTTGTCTACCCGGTACCGTCTGACGCGGGAAACTGACATGCCCATAAATCCAGTGAATTCATCTTCCCAGTTCTTTCTTTATTAAATCCACATGAACTGCCTTGCGTTGTTAAATTTATATCTGATGATCAGGGATTCATACACGTCCAATTTACTTACCGATATTCGGTTCGTAAAATTGAGTTTAAAACTGAATTTGGTGTTGAAAAACTCAATATTTTCAGTTAAAAATTTCCTTTAGAAAACTAAAATTTCCAAACTCAATTTGGGCGTGAAAAACTGAATATTGCTTGATTGATATCCACTGTTTATGATGAAAAAATCCAAGTTCAAGGGAAAAGTTTATTTATAAACCGCCGTCAAACGACCATGGCCGTCATTCTCTTGTTGTTGTTGTTTAAATACTGAGAAACATACAGCCTCGTTTTCAGTGTCTCTAAACCATGGCTTATTTTGCACTTTGGAAGTCTTTTTAATTACCTAAACATTTCTAAACTAAGCTGATTTTGATGAACTGAGATATTTTGGGGAGTATTACCCACAATAATCGTAATAATTCGCGACTTGTTATATTTATTCAGCTGTTTTTGGTCGTATAAAAAATCAAAGGGGAGACAACTATTTTTTTTTTTTAGTGTCTTATAACATGAAATAAGGCAATCATCATTCAATATGTTCGTAACCTCCCCTGAACCATAGTTCTCAAATAGTTTCATTCATTTGTAACTAAATCATTGTGTATTTTCTTATTGTTACACATGAAGAAGGGATAACTTTGATCTAGGTTTGACATTAATATATTATTATCATTAGTTTTTTGTCAAACCTGATTTTTTTTTGGGAGTTCATACTTTCATGAAAAAAGAAATATTGAATTGGAACTGGTTTGTAACATTGATTTTAACTCAATTTTAACCCTAAAATGGTTGGTAAATTTAAAATAAGTGGCTGTCGCCATCAGGACCCCTCGGGTCTGGGCCAAAGAAACCGAAGATATATTTATTTTCCAGACAATTTGTTGTGAGTGAAAAACTACTCCACATACATGCATCACATCACAAGGAGGTTTTTGGCTGATAGTCATGTAAGGGGCATAACTCTTGAAAAACATGTCTGAACACATCGATTATAAATAGGCTTCTTGTACTTGCTGTATTGAACAAATGTAGGAAGTTTCAAACTTGTAAGTTAAAGACTTTTTTAGATAATGTGTTTACAAGGCTTTTAATAGCAGCGGTAATAAAAGGGGCATAACTCTTGAAAAAAACATCTGAGCGCGTTGATTTTCAATAGGCTTCTTGTACTTGCTGTATTGAACAAATGTAGGAAGTTTCAAACTTGTAAGTTAAAGACTTTTTTAGATAATGTGTTTACAAGGCTTTTAATAGCAGCGGTAATAAAAGGGGCATAACTCTTGAAAAAAACATCCGAACGCGTTGATTTTCAATAGGCTTCTTGTACTTGCTGTATTAAACAAATGTGTGAAGTTTTAAAGTTGTAAGTTAAAAACTTTGTTAGATAATGTGTTTACAAGGCTTTTTATAGCAGCGGTAATAAAAGGGACATAACTCTTGAAAAAAACATCCGAGCGCGTTGATTTTCAATAGGCTTCTTGTACTTGCTGTATTAAACAAATGTGTGAAGTTTTTAAGTTGTAAGTTAAAGACTTTTTTAGATAATGTGTTTACGAGGCTTTTTATAGCAGCGGTAATAAAAGGGGCATAACTCTTGAAAAAACCATCCGAACGCGTTGATTTTCAATAGGCTTCTTGTACTTGCTGTATTAAACAAATGTGTGAAGTTTTAAAGTTGTAAGTTAAAAACTTTTTTAGATAATGTGTTTACGAGGCTTTTTATAGCAGCGGTAATAAAAGGGGCATAACTCTTGAAAAAAACATCCGAACGCGTTGATTTTCAATAGGCTTCTTGTACTTGCTGTATTAAACAAATGTGTGAAGTTTCAAAGTTATAAGTTAAAGACTTTTTTAGATAATGTGTTTACAAGGACCAATGGACAGACGGACAGACGGACAGACAGACGGACAGACGGACGACGGAGGCAACGACAATACCCTTCGGGCAAAATTTGCCCGAGGGGTAAAAAACTGAATTTTGCCTTCTAAAAAACTGAATTTTTTAATTTTGGTTCGTAAATTTTGGACTTCTATGAATCCTTGATGATTAGTCCATTATTTCAGTAAAGCATTTATATAGGTCTTTAAATGGTAATCGAACGGCTTGATTTGCCATTTATGTGATGCAGTATAGTTTAAACCCTCGCAATTCCATGCACACTTGCCACGTGATCAACAAGTCTGGTTGAGTCCATCTGATTCTCTAACCATTCTGTAGGGTGAAGAGTTTTGAAAGTTTTTATTGTGGATCTACTTATACATCTGTCATCAACAAGAAATATATTCATTATTGAGTAAGAATCGACTTCAGTAGTTTTGCAAATATTTTCCAAATATATACACTCGACTGTTTCGGCGGTAACAGTTACATCAGCATTATAAAATTGGGACATACGCCACCTGGCCTACATAGGAATTATTTGTGGATGAACTTCACGGCGTTAGCTCAACATGAGGTTGTCCAAAAACAAAGCCAAAGGGCTACTAGAGACGGTCAACCTGTATTTGTTAGTGATTTATTAAAATTCTCTTTCTTTCAAAAATGTGTTATCAATAACTAGACTAAGTAACAACTATCCGATGTTTAGTCTAACAATAACCCACCGCGAAACTCATCGAGTAAACTCAGTGAGAAACTACCCACCGAGTAAAACTGGAAAAACGAAAAGAAAATAGAGAAGAAAAACAGTTTCATATGGAAAAATTTTAATTGGAGGACAAACAGTTTGGTAGTATATTAAATGTTTATGCGAAAAATCTTAACAAAGAATATATACAATATATCATGTATCTGTTTGAGGGCCGTCTGCCTTCCAACAACACAGCACATGTACTCAGGCTTGAAGGCCTAGCTTTATGGCAGAGGCAAAACTGTAAGACACGCTGCTTTACCGACGAGGGCCGAACTCTACCCAGGACTAGCATTGAACCGTTCAGCAGTTGTTTATTCGGGCTAGCAAAAAACGATGGGTGTTGACTGCTAGCGGTCGTTTTTCAAAAAACGACCGCCTGAAAGAGCAAACGATAACTCAACTGGGAACGCTCCCTTAAACAGCCACTCTGATAAATTATAATACCAGATGGGTAATAAAGTGGGAAAATAGTCTTTTTTTTTGTTATTATAATGCACATTAAACTATCCAAAAAAAACAGTCTCAGAATGTATAAATTAATTGGCTTCCAGTATTACTCTGGACCAAGTGTACTCAAAAAAGCATTGATATATATATTAATATATATATATATTAAACATCAGGTACACATTTCTGATAAAAAAAACCTCTTGAAAACAGATAAAAAATATGTGTACGGTGTACCCAAATCAAATTTGGTATGCGAAACATCATCTACCTATAAGGTATATACACTGTATACTCTAAAATAATTGGAGAGATTATATCAAAACGAAAGAAGTTCTGGAGCCGAAAGGGAATATTACATAATCCAATAGGGCTGCCATATTATCCCACAGGTGATGTCAGAAATGGTAGTGAAACACTGTCTGCCCATAAGGTATATACTCTGAAAGAATTGTCAAGATCGGATCAAAACTCTTCAAGTTATGGAGCGGAAGGGAACGAAGATATAGACTAAGACAGAATACTACATAATCCAATGTAGAAGCCACATTATGCAATCGACGATGTCATAAATGGTTCATGACACACCTTCTACCCACAAGGTATATGTTGTGAAAGAATTGTAAAGATTAGATCAAAACTCTTCAAGTTATGGAGCGCAAGGGAATCCGGGACGGATGACCGGACGGCGCTGGTGATACCATAATACGACCGACTTTTTTTAAGTCGGGCTTATAGAAATATTGGTCATTTTCCACTTTAATATATAAACTACCATTGTTGAGGTTAACCTTAATGTTTCTGCTTTTCAACGTTTTATAAGGAGACAACGCTAAACCTTCAGATTAAAAGAAAAAGAGATCAATTAAAGGGATCTTAATAACGCCCGCAGTCATCTATCCATATTCAGACCTGGGTATATACAGTAAAGCGTCAGTAGGATTCCTCATGACAAACATGGGATAGAGACAGTAGGATTCCTCATGATAAACATGGGATAGTGTCAGTAGGATTCCTCATGATAAACATGGGATAGCGTCAGTAGGATTCCTCATGATAAACATGGGATAGTTTCAGTAGGATTCCTCATGATAAACATGGGATAGCGTCAGTAGGATTCCTCATGACACATATGGGATAGCGTCAGTAGAATTCCTCATGACAAACATGGGATAGCGTCAGTAGGATTCCTCATGACAAACATGGGATAGTTTCAGTAGGATTCCTCATGATAAACATGGGATAGTTTCAGTAGGATTCCTCATGATAAACATGGGATAGCGTCAGTAGGATTCCTCATGACACATATGGGATAGCGTCAGTAGAATTCCTCATGACAAACATGGGATAGCGTCAGTAGGATTCCTCATGACAAACATGGGATAGCGTCAGTAGGATTCCTCATGACAAACATGGGATAGCGTCAGTAGGATTCCTCATGACAAACATGGGATAGAGTCAGCAGGATTCCTCATGACAAACATGGGATAGCGTCAGTAGGATTCCTCATGACAAACATGGGATAGCGTCAGTAGGATTCCTCATGACAAACATGGGATAGCGTCAGTAGGATTCCTCATGACAAACATGGGATAGAGTCAGTAGGATTCCTCACGACAAACATGGGATAGCGTCAGTAGGATTCCTCATGACAAACATGGGATAGCGTCAGTAGGATTCCTCATGACAAACATGGGATAGAGACAGTAGGATTCCTCATGACAAACATGGGATAGAGTCAGTAGGATTCCTCATGATAAACATGGGATAGCGACAGTAGGATTCCTCACGACAAACATGGGATAGCGACAGTAGGATTCCTCATGACAAACATGGGATAGAGTCAGTAGGATCCCTCATAACAAACATGGGATAGAGTCAGTAGGATTCCTCATGACGAACATGGGATAGAGTCAGTAGGATCCCTCATAACAAACATGGGATAGAGTCAGTAGGATTCCTCATGACAAACATGGGATAGCGTCAGTAGGATTCCTCATGACAAACATGGGATAGAGTCAGTAGGATTCCTCATGACAAACATGGGATAGCGACAGTAGGATTCCTCATGACAAACATGGGATAGCGACAGTAGGATTCCTCATGACAAACATGGGATAGAGTCAGTAGGATTCCTCATGACAAACATGGAATAGCGACAGTGAGATTCCTCATGACAAACCTGGGATAGCGACAGTAGGATTCCTCATGACAAACATGGGATAGAGTCAGTAGGATTCCTCATGATGAACATGGGATAGTTTCAGTAGGATCCCTCATGACAAACATGGGATAGAGTCAGTAGGATTCCTCATGACAAACATGGGATAGCGACAGTAGGATTCCTCATGACGAACATGGGATAGCGTCAGTAGGATTCCTCATGACAAACATGGGATAGCGTCAGTAGGATTCCTCATGACAAACATGGGATAGTTTCAGTAGGATTCCTCATAACAAACATGAGATAGCGTCAGTAGGATTCCTCATGACAAACATGGGATAGCGTCAGTGGGATTCCTCATGACAAACATGGGATAGCGTCAGTAGGATTCCTCATGACAAACATGGGATAGCGTCAGTAGGATTCCTCATGACAAACATGGGATAGCGTCAGTAGGATTCCTCATGACAAACATGGGATAGCGTCAGTAGAATTCCTCATGACAAACATGGGATAGCGTCAGTAGAATTCCTCATGACAAACATGGGATAGCGTCAGTAGGATTCCTCATGACAAACATGGGATAGCGTCAGTAGGATTCATCATGACAAACATGGGATAGCGTCAGTAGGATTCCTCATGACAAACATGGGATAGCGTCAGTAGGATTCCTCATGACAAACATGGGATAGCGTCAGTAGGATTCCTCATGACAAACATGGGATAGCGTCAGTAGGATTCCTCATGACAAACATTAATTCACCAAAGTGAATTCCTTACCCCCCTCCTTGTTCAATAATCTGATTTTCATTATGTCGTCAGGACGGAATTCACTATCCGCCATTGTTTAACTAGTAATGCACTGAACCGACGAGAGTCCAATGGGATGAAAATATCTTTGCGCATGATCGAGATCGGTTGCCATGGTTGACTTCGGCGACCCCAATATTCGTAGGGGGTTGAGGTTGTGTTCAAAGAATGTAAAAGTAAAATTATCTGCTTATTTGATGAAATAAAAAAGAAAAAAATCTGTCATTTTGCATTTTTGTCAGCCACGTGCTATCGCCAGCTTCAGGGATTTATCGGATAGTTTGAAAGTGTGCAGCCATCGCGAGACTGAACAAGACAATTACCCCCCTTTTGGTTAAACGGTTCGTTGTGTTTGTGGCCGTTGTTTTTTTGAAAGACGCGATTTGAAATTGTCTGTAACAAAACAACAAATATTTCGGAATTTTACCGATAAAAACCACTAGAAAACTATGAAACATGTTGTCATCAACACAGGAATCTTAAGAAATAAAAATTCTGACTTAAGGTAAAGTTTCATATTTGTCCAAAACAGCATTACAGAAAAGGTGTCGGAGATGTTAAATTCCGACGACCAGCAAATGTCAGAATATAGATAACGAGTCGGATTTAACTTGTTGAATTAGACAAACATGGGATAGCGTCAGTAGGATTCCTCATGACAAACATGGGATAGAGACAGTAGGATTCCTCATGACAAACATGGGATAGCGTCAGTAGGATTCCTCATGACAAACATGGGATAGAGTCAGTAGGATTCCTCATGACAAACATGGGATAACGTCAGTAGGATTCCTCATGACAAACATGGGATAACGTCAGTAGGATTCCTCATGACAAACATGGGATAGAGTCAGTAGGATTCCTCGTGACAAACATGGGATAGATACAGTAGGATTCCTCATGACAAACATGGGATAGCGTCAGTAGGATTCCTCATGACAAACATGGGATAGCGTCAGTAGGATTCCTCATGACAAACATGGGATAGTTTCAGTAGAATTCCTCATGACAAACATGGGATAGAGTCAGTAGGATTCCTTATGACGAACATGGGATAGCGTCAGTAGAATTCCTCATGACAAACATGGGATAGAGTCAGTAAGATTCCTCATGACAAACATGGGATAGCGTTAGTAGGATTCCTCATGACAAACATGGGATAGCGTCAGTAGGATTCCTCATGACAAACATGGGATAGTTTCAGTAGAATTCCTCATGACGAACATGGCATAGTGTCAGTAGGATTCCTCATGACAAACATGGGATAGCGTCAGTAGGATTCCTCATGACAAACATGGGATAGAGTCAGTAGGATTCCTCATGACAAACATGGGATAGCGTCAGTAGGATTCCTCATGACAAACATGGGATAGCGTCAGTAGGATTCCTCATGACAAACATGGGATAGAGTCAGTAGGATTCCTCATGATAAACATGGGATAGCGTCAGTGGGATTCCTCATGACAAACATGGGATAGCGGCAGTAGGATTCCTCATGACAAACATGTGATAGCGTCAGTAGGATTCCTCATGACAAACATGGGATAGAGTCAGTAGGATTCCTCATGACAAACATGGGATAGAGTCAGTAGGATTCCTCATGACGAACATGGGATAGCGTCAGTAGGATTCCTCATGACAAACATGGGATAGCGTCAGTAGGATTCCTCATGACAAACATGGGATAGAGTCAGTAGGATTCCTCATGACAAACATGGGATAGCGTCAGTAGGATTCCTCATGACAAACATGGGATAGCGTCAGTAGGATTCCTCATGACAAACATGGGATAGCGTCAGTAGGATTCCTCATGACAAACATGGGATAGCGTCAGTAGGATTCCTCATGACAAACATGGGATAGCGTCAGTAGGATTCCTCATGATAACCATATATAAGGTGGAAAAAACACTTACTTCCTAGGTGGAACCTTATACTCGGACTTTCTCGCAACAGATCTGAGGCAATCACCCGTTCACTTAATAGATCTCTATACTCGAGAACATCCTTTTTAATTTCATTCTCCTGAACACTCAGTCCAGCTCCCTCCATTGTTCAATTTTTGCACTTCACCTGTAACAAAATTATTTTTCTTTGAAACTTTCATTTAAAGTTGCATGAGCTGTCAAAATGTTGATATTTTGACGTTGAAACAGATAGGCCGGTGGCTGTAACTTGAAAAGTCGCTATAAATAGGGTTCCGTGGCCGATCTCTGGAATATACTTTTTGTATGTTTTCTTATATTCCTTATATATTACTTTAGCACCAAAAAAAGTTCGTCCACTCCAAACCCCGGCGTTTTCTCAAAAAAGCCATGTGAAAGGAAGACTTTTTCGCATATACAGTAGCCATAGGCAAAATGAGTGCTCTCCCCTTACCTCTATCTAATACATTTAATATAGACACATGGGCCAGGAATACACAGAGCGGCGTAGCGTAAGTGTTTACGTAACTGTCATGACAACGCATATTGTAGAGATACGATCTACGAAAGTTTCTCAAAAAAATACATATTATTACTTTTTCCGCCAATACTACCTTTTTTGGTCGTTTCCATAGACATAGGATTGAAGGTAGACACTATTTGCATGAAATTCCTCTGTCGTATATGAGAGAAAAGTCAAAATAAACAGATTTGTATGATGATCAACATGTTTATGCAATCTATTAACACTATACATTTTTAACACTATATTTTCATCCGATCCCCCCCCCCCCTCTGCTTCACGTAACAAACCTGCAAAATATATATAGTAATAATGTAATTTTAAAATCAGACATGTGGGCCAGACAACATATAATTGTTAGAGATACAATAAATGTATTAAAAATTTAATGCAAGCTTCGGTGATGTTAGTTTAATCTAAGAATTTTCGGTAGTGAGTGGGGGTGGGGGGGGGGGGGCAATTAAACCTTTTTAAGAGCTCCTCCCACACCCAGCAACCCATAGAAACCATTTGCGCTGTAAGGAATATACTTTTTGATTGGTTGTTTAACACCGTGTTCAAGTTTATTTTGTTTAGCCTATATAGTAGCATTGTCAGGATTATTACCAGAAGAAACTCAATGTCAGATGACAGCCCAAGGTTCTCTCTGTTGGTTTCTGGCTACCGTTCAACTTGAGGCCGACAGATAAGTAATTGTCAACAAATTTGGTGTCAAAACCGAGAATAGAATTTCCATCCTCAAAGGTAGTGGGATGGATGGATTGACGTTTTACACTTCACTCAAATTTTTTTCGCATGTATGATGGTGTTGCCAGGATTATTGGAGGACACTCAGACAAACCAGGCTTAATCTATACCCTTCCCCCAAGGAAACCCTGACCTTTCGCTGGTTCCTGGTGACCATTCCACTTACATCGTTCATGGCCCCCTGAGTGATCGAGAATTTACCTCGCACATGAAGTGCCACACAGGGTTCGTACTATCAAGACGGAATTTTTTTCAAGACCTTTTCAAGACCCTTTTTCAAGGTATTTGCAAGCAAAATTTACAGTTTGTTAGGCCTTGTCAAACATAATCAGACATAGTCATACTCAGGCGGCATTACTTGCGCGTTGATAGAAAAAGCGGTAGTGATTCTGCGCTATTTAAAGATCGCTCTGAAACAGTTGCCTGATTTTTTTCACTTTGTGACTTGTGTACATGTATGTCCAACCTATTGAGGCAGTGAAATACTATGTAACAATGAAACATCAGACCTTTAAAGCATGCAAAATAAAAGGAACTTTATCATATGCAATGGCCATTTCCAGTTTTGACAAAGTCACACCAGATAACACGAAACCCATACTGATCAGACCAATGCTGATAAAGGGTCTTCAGGGCTAAAATTTCGAAAATTTTTGCGACAATCCAAGTATATAAAGCTCTCTGTTTAACATGCATACACAACACCTGTGTTGGATTTTGATAATGTTTTCGCTTTATAATAAACATCAAAATAAAAAAAATCTAAAAATGTGTATTACAGTACACCAAAAAAGTTACCACTAAAAAAACGCGTGTCGCCTGCCCTTCACACGCAGGGGATACGCAGGGGACACGCGTGTGACACCCATTGAATAATATATATGTTTTCCAACGACGGAACTAATCTCGCGTGTTCCCCGCGTGTAACCTATTCGCTCTGGCAGATTTCGAACGAAAATTTCTGCTTGTCAAATTAGCGACAGCCGTAAATCGTCGCGCTATTTTCGGTTCGAGCTGTACGCTGCGTGTGCATGGCGGTAAACGATCGAAGAATGGAAGTGAAACGGACAACCCTTTATGTCATACCCGAAACTGAGAGCTTTCATAGCGCATGTGTACCAATGTCAGTAAAAACAAAACTAACACAAACTTGTAAGCATAGACTGCGCATGCCTAAGCGACTGTCATACTCCTGCTTGAGTTCAGTAAGTTAATAAAACGTACAATGTGAGCGGATTTCACAAGTCTTCATTAAAACAGATCCCTTATTTTCATACAACATCATCTGTTTCAATCACGGCGTAACTCAGCAATAATTTATTCAAATAACAGAAGATAGTTGGATTAAATTATGATCAGTTTAAATGCGTGTATTGACAGGTGAACGGTGCGACGCCTGACATTGACAGTTACATGTACAATGACATATCCGAAACTGATTAAATTCATAGGCATATATAACAGGTATATTAATTTGTCTTTTTCTCCACTAATATTAGTCTAATGATACTTCGAAAAAAGATTTTATTTTGGTTTCAATTGAAATGTTTTTATCACTTATAAGTATGTTAAATAATTGTAGACCTATACTGACATGAAAATACATGTAGGCCCCCCTATTTACATTCTAAAGAGTAATAAGTCCAGGGTTATAAAGAAAAACAATACACCTACAATTTGTAAAATCTGAAATATATGTAGGTGATGATAACTGAATTAGCTGGTGAATTATTATTAATGAATTTAGAGACACTGATTTCCCTGTCAGTAGGCCTTTTGATTTTAAAAATATGTCTCGAAGAAATGAATTGGTGAATTGTCCATGTTAAGAACTAATTTTCAGTATTAGTGAAACTAACTAAATTCACAATTTAGTAGCCTACTGATATCTTTTAAACGGGCTGTCAAAATTAAACCAACTCTCCTGTCCAACTACCAATATTCTTCTGTTCATCAACCCTTCTATCACTGCATCCTTTTGTTCAACACACGTCACCCACCTATTTCCTTCTGTTCAGATGGCAAGATGTACATGTATATGTTAGAGTATATAGAAGAGTGATATATTTCTTTTTTAACACAATTAGAAACTTGTCTCCATGGTTATTTTAGACAAGAAGATTTTCCCTGTGACCGTGTCGGTGTGTTTTAGTGATCCTAAATATATATAGAAGAGTTTGCCAGATACTTGCTGGTGGTCGGGGGTTTTCTCTGGGCAAGGAGCCCTTGTCCCCCCCCCCCCCCACCACTAAACTTGGCACACCATATAAGTGAAATAATCTTGAGTGCGGTGTAATAGACCAATCAATCGTTGAATTAATCAGATGGCAAGATCTGAAGTCCAGATGTCGGCACCAAGTCCAGATGGCAAGACCTCCAGTCCAGATGTCGGCACCAAGTCCAGATGACAAGACCTCCAGTCCAGATGTCGGCACCAAGTCCAGATGGTTATTCCTTCAGTACTGGTGTCAAGACCTCCAGTCCAGATGTCGGCACCAAGTCCAGATGACAAGACCTCCAGTCTAGATGTCGGCACCAAGTCCAGATGACAAGACCTCCAGTCCAGATGTCAACACCAAGTCCAGATGGCTATTCCTTCAGTACTGATGTGAAGACCTCCAGTCCAGATGTCAGCACCAAGTCCAGATGGTTATTCCTTCAGTACTGGTGTCAAGACCTCCAGTCCAGATGTCCTCACCAAGTCCAGATGACAAGACCTCCAGTCCAGATGTCGGCACCAAGTCCAGATGGTTATTCCTTCAGTACAGGAGCCTGTTTCACAAAGCGGCGTAGCGTAAGTTTTCACGTAACTGCCATAGCAACCCATACTGTAGAGATTCGTTAGTAAGAAAGTTACGCAAAAAATACATCTGCGCCGCTTTGTGAAACAGGCTCCTGGTGTCAAGACCTCCAGTCCAGATGTCGGCACCAAGTCCAGATGTCGGCACCAAGTCCAGATGACAAGACCTCCAGTCCGGATGTCGGCACCAAGTCCAGATGGTTATTCCTTCAGTACTGATGTCAAGACCTCCAGTCCGGATGTCGGCACCAAGTCCAGATGGTTATTCCTTCAGTACTGATGTCAAGACCTCCAGTCCAGATGTCGGCACCAAGTCCAGATGACAAGACCTCCAGTCCAGATGTCGGCACCAAGTCCAGATGGAAAGACCTCCAGTCCACTTGGAATTAAATAATAATAGTTCAATTCAAGTTGAAATCATTTTGACTCCAGTGAGAATGTTTGAACTCAAATCTTAAAGATATAATTCCACAAGATCAACTTTTTTCTCAATGTCTTTACTTTTTTGTAAAGACGTTGCCCTTTTTTCCTATTTTTTTCTGATCTTAACTGCCAAGTTGGTAATCTCTCGCACCAACACAAATCTGTGCATCCATAATTTCTTAGGTGCCTGCCACCCAAATGCCTTATATGGAAGATTTTGCTGGTAACCCCTGGGGGTCAGAGATTTCCTCACGCGCTTAACCTGGCATTGTGATATAAGTTAAATAATATCGAGAGCAACATAATTCAGCCCACTCCTTTCAATAGTCTCAAATTATGATTTATGCTTTGATATCTTTTACAAGCACTTCATTTCAATTATTAGCTTTATTTTATCTCAATTTGTTCCTTGACCTCTAATGTCCACTTTTTCTTCCGGCCATTTTTTTTCTAGACCTGGACTCCTTTTTCGAATATTTGACTTTTTTGTTTCAAGTTTTGCAATAAATTTTTTTTTTATATTATGCACATTTTATGACCATTACTTCTTAATTGACTTGTTTTTTTCTGATCTTCAATTTTGTCCACTAAATATCAATATATCCCATAAATATATCTCGTTCTCTTGTTCTTAGCTGCTTTGGTGAGCCAGGTCTTTATAGTTTCCGTAAAATTCGATCTTTTTTCTTTATCTCAAACATTTAATCAGTGGAAATGGAAAAACACTAAATCTAGACGAGATCATATGGATGGATGTCAATACCTTAAATCCAGATGTTCAGAATAGTCATGTGAAGCCAATTTCGTGGTGGCGGGGGGCCTGGTTGATTGATGTTTTACCCCGCATTCAAGATTATTTCACTGATATGGCGGCGTTGCCAGGTTTAATGGGGGAGAAAACCGGGCTCATTGCCAGGAAGAAACCCACAACCTTCTGCGAGTACCTGGCAACTCTTCCACATACGGGGACAGAGTGAAAAAGCAACACAGAAATTTTTAATTTTTATACGACCGACATAAAAAAAAGTTGGTCGTATTATGGTATTACCAGCGCCGTCCATCCGTCCGGTCCGGATTCCCTTCCGCTCTATAACTTGAAGAGTTTTGATCTAATCTTAACAATTCTTTCACAACATATACTCTAGGGGAAGAAGGTGTGTCATGAACCATGTAGGACATTGTCGATTGCATAATATGACTTCTACATTGGATTATGTAATATTCTCTCTTAGTCTATATCTTCGTTCCCTTCCGCTCCATAACTTGAAGATTTTTGATCCGATCTTGACAATTCTTTCAGAGTATATACCTTATGGGCAGACGGTGTTTCACGTACCATTTCTGACATCACCTGTTGCATAACATGGCAGCCCTATTGGTTTATGTAATATTCCCTTTTGGCTCCAGAACTTCTTTTTGTCTCTTTTCAAGAGTTTTTTTTATCACAAATGTGTACCTGTTGTTATATTAATATATATCAATGCTTTTTTTAGTTTACTAAAACCCATGTTTTATTTGGTCTGAGTGAGAATCGAACCTGTGCGGCATCAATAGAAGGTCTGTGTGAGACTGAGGGATAATCACTCTAACCTACTGGACCACCGAGGCCCCCTGGTGGCAAGGGAGGATTGTAGGATTGATTGATTGTTTAATTATTTCACTTATATGGCGGCGTTGCAAGTTTCATTGTGGGAGGAAACCGGGCTCTATGCCCGGAGGACACCCACGACCTTCCGTTGGTAACTGGCAACCATCCCACATACAGTAGGTCGTTCAAGCGAAAACCCAGGCAGAAAATTTTCCAATTTTTTTGGACTGAGTGGGATTCGAACCCGCGACCCAAGGCTGTTTGGATTGAGCGTCTACTACTCTACCTACTGGACCACCGAGGCCCCCTGGTGGCAAGGGAGGATTGTAGGAAGTTGGTGATCG
Source organism: Lepidochitona cinerea (assembly GCA_963971465.1). Taxonomy (NCBI): domain Eukaryota; kingdom Metazoa; phylum Mollusca; class Polyplacophora; order Chitonida; family Tonicellidae; genus Lepidochitona; species Lepidochitona cinerea. The sequence goes on from OZ020553.1 coordinate 47,854,155, forward strand.
AACAGAAGTCTACAGAATAGTGGAGGTTAACAGAAGAATAGTGGGTGTGATGGTGGTTGAACAGAAGAATAGTGGGTGTGATGGTGGTTGAACAGAAGAATAGTGGGTGTGATGGTGGTTGAATAGAAGAATAGTGGGTGTGATGGTGGTTGAACAGAAGAATAGTGGGTGATGATGGCTGTTAAACAGAAGAATAGTGGGTGTGATGGTGGTTAAACAGAAGAATAGTGGGGTGTTGGTGGTTACAAGGGAAGACAATGGGGTGTTGGTGGTTACAAAGGAAGATAATGGGGTGTTGGTGGTTACAAGGGAAGATAGTGGGGTGTTGGTGGTTACAAGGGAAGATAGTGGGGTGTTGGTGGTTACAAAGGAAGATAGTGGGGTGTTGGTGGTTACAAGGGAAGATAATGGTGTGTTGGTGGTTACAAGGGAAGATAGTGGGGGTGTTGGTGGTTATAAGGGAAGATAGTGGGGTGTTGGTGGTTAAAAGGGAAGACAATGGGGTGTTGGTGGTTACAAAGGAAGATAGCGGGGTGTTGGTGGTTACAAAGGAAGATAGTGGGGTGTTGGTGGTTACAAAGGAAGATAGCGGGGTGTTGGTGGTTACAAAGGAAGATAGTGGGGTGTTGGTGATTACAAAGGAAGACAATGGGGTGTTGGTGGTTACAAAGGAAGATAATGGGGTGCTGGTGGTTACCACTCCCCCTGTGTTTGTTAACAGCCTCTCAGTTTGGGGTATGACAACATTGGACTGTTAAATTCAAATGTATATGGAGGTTTCTCAGCCTCTCAGTTTGGGGTATGACATCATTGGACTGTTAGATTCAAATGTATATGGAGGTTTGTCAGCCTCTCAGTTTGGGGTATGACATCATTGGACTGTTAGATTCAAATGTATATGGAGGTTTGCCAGCCTCTCAGTTTGGGGTATGACCTCATTGGACTGTTACATTCAAATGTATATAAAGGTTTGTCAGCCTCTCAGTTTGGGGTATGACAACATTGGACTGTTACATTCAAATGTATATAAAGGTTTGTCAGCCTCTCAGTTTGGGGTATGACATCATTGGACTGTTAGATTCAAATGTATATGGAGGTTTGTCAGCCTCTCAGTTTGGGGTATGACAACATTGGACTGTTAGATTCAAATGTATATAAAGGTTTGTCAGCCTCTCAGTTTGGGGTATGACCTCATTGGACTGTTAGATTCAATGTATATGGAGGTTTGTCAGCCTCTCAGTTTGGGGTATGACAACATTGGACTGTTAGATTCAAATGTATATGGAGGTTTGTCAGCCTCTCAGTTTGGGGTATGACAACATTGGACTGTTAGATTCAAATGTATATAGATGTTTGTCAGCCTCTCAGTTTGGGGTATGACAACATTGGACTGTTAAATTCAAATGTATATGGAGGTTTGTCAGCCTCTCAGTTTGGGGTATGACATCATTGGACTGTTAGATTCAAATGTATATGGAGGTTTGTCAGCCTCTCAGTTTGGGGTATGACAACATTGGACTGTTACATTCAAATGTATATAAAGGTTTGTCAGCCTCTCAGTTTGGGGTATGACAACATTGGACTGTTAGATTCAAATGTATATGGAGGTTTCTCAGTCTCTCAGTTTGGGGTATGACATCATTGGACTGTTAGATTCAAATGTATATAAAGGTTTGTCAGCCTCTCAGTTTGGGGTATGACATCATTGGACTGTTAGATTCAAATGTATATGGAGGTTTCTCAGCCTCTCAGTTTGGGGTATGACATCATTGGACTGTTAGATTCAAATGTATATGGAGGTTTGCCAGCCTCTCAGTTTGGGGTATGACAACATTGGACTGTTACATTCAAATGTATATAAAGGTTTGTCAGCCTCTCAGTTTGGGGTATGACAACATTGGACTGTATCTATGTACACTAAGGTTTACCCCCACTCTCAGTCTCGGTTTAATGTCTGGCGTTGACAGATTTACTAGGACTGTTGTTGTTGGATAGAGTCATAACGATCAGGGCTGATGAATTTCAGTTTCTGGTACAACAGTTGACAGGATATAGCCTACCAGTACGTATATAATATTAATATGTGTCCATAATCATCTCCTCTCACAACCTTCACTAGTTGTGTAAATGGAAATAGCTTACCAGTAAGTAGGCTATACGTAACCTCACTCAGTTTCGGGTATGGTGTGAGTTTGAAGGGACACTCTTGACGTCTTGTGTCACTGTCAGTGTCACTCAGTGTCACTGTCAGACTCTTTCCAGCTAGTTTTATCAAGTTTCAACTTTAAGTTCAATCAAAATAGACTCAAATAAGAGGATGATGGAAAATACCTGACGTGAATGGCTCAACATATCGTTATGAAGTATGACATAAAAATATGTTTAAAAGTCAATGGATTGGATGACAGAAATAGTGTGAAGGATGTGTCAACTCTGTTTCGAGGATGGCGGTGTTTTAAGACATGCGCGGTAGACTTTTGAGATCCAGGAGACTGTCTCAAACGGACTTGCGCAGTAGATCTCTCAGTTTCGGGTATGACATAAAGGGTTGTCCAAGTGAAACCACAATATGATTACGATTTAAGGACCTTTTCTCTTTCAAATGTTGGATACAACCTTCTAGGAACTTTGTGAGTGGTTTCTTGGATAAAGTTAACCTGACCAACTGAGTTTGAGTTTTCATATGGAAATCGCCAGCGACCGTAAAATGACAGCACAACAACAACATCATCAATCATTCAACGATCAAGCTATTCAATGTGTCGAAGAGATCTGCAGAAATTAAGGAACAAAAAACTCCACACATGTTTATACAACCTGCAAATAGGTAACATCTATTAGTGAGTACGAACTCCCGATTTTCGTTTCTTAAAATCGGTTTTAAACATGAAGAAAATGATAATTTGATTAAAACCATTGAACTGGGCTACCAGTACCATTACCAAGTTTAGCGGTAAAAGTGTCCTGTACGCTGTAGTGACGAATGTATCAGCTGTGTATGTAGATATAGTTTTCATGCAAACTTTATACAATATTAAATAAATCAAAAAATAAAATTAATGTCTGAGTTCGGAAAGCAAAGTTATACTTATCGTTACAGGTCATTGTGTGCCACTTTTGATTCCATGTAGATATTTTTGTGAACAATGTACAACTTGAAAAACTAATTAGGCTAGTAATAGTATATACATAGGGGTCTATTTATTTTCAATATAATTGAAGAAAATTGTGTTTTTATCATGCGTTACTTAAAAGTTAAAATTAAAACATGGGCAAGATCCAACCAGAGTGCTGTACACCAATACTATCAATAATAATTAATATAGGCTTTTGAAGGCCTGAAGGAAATATATTTAAATGGTGAGAACTTTTTACATAATGTAAATATGTATTTGTGTTTTGCCTCTTAGGTCGAAGAACTTGAGGAAAATTGCCTATGGCAAAAATTGCTTTGCTGTTGAAAGGGCAATGTTGTATGCCTTCGGTGTGGAAATAACAACTGAAAGGGAAGAAGCGAGAAGAGATAGGCAGAAATGAGGACCAACACTAAAAAAGATCTTGATGAATTTTACATCTGATAGTAACACGAAGATGGCAGATTTGATGGAGGTGGACCGTGGACGACAATCTTCAATCTTCTGAGGGCTCCCTGGTAACAGGGGCTGCTGACCTGCCTTGTCCTCATCACTTTCTTCACACATGCATACTTCTCAGGCAAAACCTTTGATTTGCATTTAATGCCCCAGTCTCAGTGGTGTGAAAAAAAGCCATTCATTCAAAGTTGGGTAGTCTAAGAAAGTTTTTTCTGAACAATATAACTATTCGATCATTAATGCTGAACTTCATTCCCATTTATGTTCCTGCATCTTTCTTTCCTCCATATCTGAAAAGCCTTTTCCTGTTAAATGGTTGATTTTAAACAACACTCATGAGTCGAATTGATTTTAACTTCCGTCAGTCTATCAAAATGTGACAAGCTTTTTTCCTTTTAGCAAAATTTATTTAAATTATTTCATTTCCATTACGACATATTTTTTGTCTAATTATAACTAATCTCGACTGCATTTATATCCCTGGAACTTGTAATATATAAAAAGCTGAGGTAAGTTCTGTTTTCCGTTAATCAGTCTTCAGACTATAGGAACTTTAACCCTGGTTGCAAATTGTCTATGATGTATGCCCATGTGACTCTTTACGCCAGCTTTGTAAAACAGGGCTCTGACCCACTGATCTTAAATTCTCACTAGCTTTGTTTTCAGTTTCTTTTGACAAACTAATGGTTATTTTATCATTATTAATGATTGATTAATGTTTTAAGTCTCAAGATTATTTCACTTATATGGCCGCGTTGCCAGGTTTAGTTGGGTACTTGGGTAGGAGACTGGCAGCAACAACAACAAAGAATACAGAAGTGAATAGGTACATTTAATTCAAAACAAATATTTACATATTTTGGCATGATTGTGTCTCAAGAAATCTTAGATCTTTATATAACCCACACCGAAACAAGATAATGCAAATGAACATTGACTGTGTTTGTCACTAAACACTGGAGATTATTCCAATTGATGGGGATTATTCACTCATCGCTGTATGTGGAAGAGTTGCCATGTACTCGCCCAAGTTCGGGGGTTTCCTCTCCCATAAAACCTGCCAATGTCGCCATAGAAGTGAAATTATCTTGTGTGACGTAAAACATCAATCAACGTTTTTCAGGGGAAATACGTCTCAATAAAAGTGAAATAATTTTGGTTGCGACGTAAAACATCATTCGATCGAATATCGTCTTTCAGGTGAAAATCTGTATATCGCCAGATGTTGACGAGTTGCCAGGTACTTGCCGAAGGTTGGGTGTTTCCTCCCCCATTAAACCTGGCAATGTGAAATAATCTTGAGTGTGACGTAAAACATCGATCAACGTTTTTCAGGGGAAATACACCAGCTTTCTCTCTAAGATGGTCTGGCAATGAGTGCTGTTCATAGTGCTGGTAAAAATACAGAAGGGGCTTGCTCATCATCTAGACGAAATACCAGCCCAAACATGCACCTGTCCAATAATGAAGAAAGCCCTTTATTTACAAATAAACCTGTATGGCTCAGTGACTGTCAGTCGGTTAGAGTGATCGTCCTTCAGGTCAACACAGGCCTTCCATCGATGCGCCTCGAACGACCTATGTGGGATAGTTACCAGCGGAAGGTCGTGGGTTTCCTCCGGGCATAGAGCCCGGTTTCCTCCCACAATAAAATTGGCAACGCCGCCATATAAGTGAAATAATCTTGTGCGCGGCGTAAAACACCAAACAATCAATCCATCGATGCGACTCAAGTCTTTCACTCAATCGCCGCATGTGGAAGAGTTGCCAGGTACTCGCCGAAGGTCGGAGGTTGTGTCCCCCATTCAACCTGGCAAGGCCGCCATGTAAGTGAAATAATCTTGAGTGGGGCAGAAAACATCAATCAATCAATAAAAGAAATTAATAGTTTTAACTGGATTGTAACAGGCATTCGGCTATTGACCTCACATATAGCTTGACGAACTCATAGTTTATAACTTTTCACATTTTAAAACAGTTCTGCAGATTATGTAAAGCATTAACAGTAATTATAAGAAGTGAGAGAGAGATTGATTGATTGTTTGGTGTTTTACGCCACACTCAAGATTATTTCACTTATATGGTGGCGTTGCCAGTTTTACCGTAGGAGGAAACCGGGCTCTATGCCCGACCTTCCAGTGGTAACTGGCAACCATCCCACAAAGGTCGTTCGAGTGAAAACCCAGTGAGAAAATTTTTAATTTTTTTTTTGGGACTGAGTGGGATTTGAACCCGCGACCCATTGGTGGAAGGAGGCCCCCCGAGAGAGTTCGAAAGAGAAAAATCAACTTGGAAGGATGTTTGGGTTTGCTGATCTTCCTCTCATCCCTATGGATGAACCAAAGCTTACCATTCCTCATCACTCCCACAGACGTTTCATCTGAAAAAATACAATCTTCAAATTGCTCATTCTTATATATAAAGTCACATTTTCATTACAATTTGATTGATTGATTGATGTTTAATGACGCACTCATTACAATTTGAAATACCTACAAAAAAAAGAATCCTTTAATATGAAGGATGATGTTATAAAACTAGCTATAGGTTAAATTTTAAATTGCCAGTACACTACGGTCAGCAATGGTAGATCACACAGATGGAAGACATACGAGTTTGGCTGATCCTGTGATCATGTTAGATTTCGATAAATTCGGTTGAGACTGTAATTTGTAAAGTCTTTCTAAGTAGAAGCCAGTAACTGTAAAAGTGTCCTTATTAGCTTTAAATTAACTTAATGAAATCGGAAAATCAAAACTGTTTAAGAACATGAGACGGCGAGAGTGCCGAAAAGGTGGAATACGGTCAAAATTATGAAATTTCTTAACACCCCCACTGACTAATGTATTGCCGTCAATTATGACACAAACGAATGGCACAACAGTTTTATGCAAATGACGCATTTTTCCTGAAGTTGTAGGTGACGGACCAGTTCGATATAATATAAATAAAACTATTTCTTGGAATGGACAGACACTCAGTTAAAATAGTCACTACGGCCGTACAGACTACAGTTACAACTTACACACGACGGCAAGGCATAGACCTGCTACGGCCGTACTTTTCGCCGATATTGAGCCACAAAAGTCCGATAGCATAGACGGAATCAGACGGACGCCTTCAAAATCAAAGTACATTGCAACACAATTTAAAAAGCCGGCCCAAAACAAACCAGCAATACTCGAACGTGGTCGAAAACCTTGTGGAGCTCCGCGAAAAACGTCGTTGTTGTAGCCCTGGCCTACTTTCAGTTTGACTGCCGAGAACCGTCGCGATGTCGTAATTTTTACCGAACGTTGGAATGGACCACGCGCTTTCACCAGAGTGCTCCGTTACACGCGTGTCAAACGCAAGTGAGTCTCCGTCCCATCTTCAGCAGTCGACATGACACGCGTGTCCCCTGCGTGCCTCACGCGAGTGACCTGCACTACACACGCGTGTGCAATAGTGGTAACTTTTTTGGTGTACTGTAACTAATTGTTTTATAAATTATAAATAAAATTTTATTGCTCGACAGTCTGTTTGTTTATCAATATTTTTACAAATATTTATGTTTCTTGCGGGAAATTTCATTGACAAAGTTTTTTACCAACAAAATTTATCAATTTTATCACAGCATCAACATTTTGAAAAACTTTTTTAATTCAGATCATCTTTGTACAATTTTTTATATTTTGCCAAATTAGAAAAACGAAAGACTTTCCTTAGATTTTTTAGTGACAATGAAAGTAGAAAAAATCTTAAATTTCTGACTTATTTGCAGCTCTGAGTGTCTCGTTTTTCTAACACAATCACAAATTCCTTTTTTTTTAAATCTGCTGAGAGGACCTTGAATGGGGAAAGCGATTAGCACTATGTGTTTCAACATGTTTGGGTTTAATGTTTCTTAATAAGTCTTGTTAATAATTATCACTTTTTGTTATTTTGGTAAAGTTGCCTTTTTATGTATTTCTTTAATGTTTTTAGGAGATTAATCAGTTATACTTGGAAATAATCTTTTTTCATTCAGTACATCTCTCCAGACCCTCATCCATTTTTCTAGAATTTTCGGTTAGCTCCCCCTTCTCAAAGAAATCTTCTGCTTGTGGAGGGTAATACTTTCATAGTTGTTTTTGCACAGGGTCACATCAGTGATCTACATGTTTAGCCCAATCTCATTCTCGCGAGATCCCCTGCTACTACGTGAACGTGACGGACCTCTCAGGCCGTTCCAAGCCATTTGCCTCAGCCTGCTAAGGGGAATCCCCTTTTGCCAGAGCTGCGGAGAAATACTCTCACTACAATCACATGACGTAGACACACAAAATAGCATGTTATACGTTGGCCTGTTCAGAATCGCGGAGGGTAGAAATATAGTCCCTGTATTTCCTCTACGATAATTCAAAACTTAAGGGCGTGTACCAAAAACGAAATACAAGCCAACATATAGAATCAGGTAAAGATCACGTACAAATCAATTTTGGAAGTAAGTTTGATTACCCAAATTTTGGGTAAAATGGCTTGGAACGGCCTGAGAGGTCCGTCGCGTTCACGTAGTAGCAGGGGATCTCGCGAGAATGAGATTGATGTTTAGCCCAGGAAATGGATATTTGATGTTTGAACGTTTGAAGACAAATTAATCATAATTGATTCACCCAGTAGCAGTTTAATGTGTTTTAGCACATTATAGTGAATTAGTAAGTCCATATCTATTCTTGAAAAGTCAGTTTTATTGATTTCAAGGAATTTGAAAGTTGGACAGTGCAACCCTACTTTTGCAGTTTTGGCAACACAAAACACTGCAAACTGCGACAGCTACGGGTATCCGATCAGTTATCGTACACTTTTGCCGGTTTTTCAATGCTAAAATTTACATCAGTATTTGCATTGACAAGAAATTTCACAGAAGTGAAGGTGGACAGGATATAGAATACGTCCGTCACTTTGAAAACTTCTTCTGTCAATAAGAAATGGTCGGTGATCGTAAATATTTTATGATAGCCAGGGGGGAAAGCCCCCCTAGAACCCCCTAAGTTTTTCTTTTTTTTTTATATGAATTTTTAGAAACGAAGAAATTAAAACGGACAGGATATAGAATACGTACCAGTACGTTGAAGTTGAACACTGGCGGAGAGACTCGTATTTAGGCAAGCTCGTACATTGTCCTGTCTCATACATTAAACTAAGCAAAGATGGCGAGACGAGTGTTTGGAATTGCTTGTGTGTATAGTGAAATCGGCGAATTTAGTAAATGTAGGCGAATTTCGAGCAAGTAAAGACGGATTTTCCGATTAGGGAGTTCCTTAAGTTAAGGTATTGTGTACAGAATATTTGAAAGAAAACTATGTGTTTTACTGTAAGTTCCAGGTGACGGACGTATTCTATATTCGCACCTAATGTAGCCGTTGATAAACTTATTCCAAGCGACACTGGAAGATAAATAGCTCAAAAATAAAGAATATGAAAGCTTGTAAACTTTTTTTTTCCGACGTTGAACTATACATGTAGGCTACTGTACGGGTATCCGATCAGTTATCGTACAGAACCAATTATCGTACACCCAACACTTACATGTATGCGTCTTTAACCCAAGCGATCGGGTTTTCCTGCGATGGCATTCAGCTTACTCATCGAGGCGTCTTCTTGCAAAATTTCAACCGCCAAATATTAATAGAACTTTTTATGAAAATACATTTGTCAGGCGATGCAAGAATAGTCACCTTCGGCCGTGTCGGGGACTTTTCGAACACGAAAGATGACGTCACAACAGCTTAAACGTTGGATGTACGATAACTGGTCCCCGTCACTCAAAGTTAAAAGAAATAACATCTGAAAGACGAATTTGAAGAGAAGTTAAAAACGACGGACCTATTCTATATTTGCACCCTACATTAAAAACAAACAGAATACTTACGTGAATGGAAAAATTACTTCTCCAGCACGAACTTTTTCCCTGTTCCTAGAACGCCGAGGGAGGTGGGCTACTGCGCAACTGCGGGAAGTTAGGATTTTCCCCTCACTGAACAGAAGCGCTCTACATAGCGGGAAAAAGCTATTTCAAAATAAACCTTCAGCCCAACATCTTTACGGCCCCTCTGTTCACATTCTTTCCAAGTTCTCCTGTTCTCTAAGTGCTGTCTTTGTCCAGCATCACTCCTCCTAAACTATCATAGACGTCTTTAATAGATGGGATTTTTTTTACAGATATTCAAAGTTGTTTACGAAATTACGCCACAGTTATCATTAATATATTAAAAACAATGGCGCTGGAAGAAAGGATTGAATTTTTTTCAAATCTTACAGATGCACTGGTAGAGATTCGTAAATTTGAAAGCGACACACGCTCCAATTTCATTATACGAAACGTGACCAAGGGCTTTGGTACCACAGACGATAGGAACACTTTTATGTTTTAGGCTCAGTTTATTCTTGGTTAAAGGGGCATGAGCTGCCAAAATGTTGATATTTTGACGTAAACACAGAATGTTGAAATTATCGGCTATTTTTCTCAAAACGTATAATTCAGAAGCTTTTTAGTGCTTCTAGTCTCGAAAATGTACGATAAAGTATTGTTTTAAACTAACTTTGGCTTAGAATGAATGAATGGTCGTCCCGGTTATTTAAATTTTGCTACTTTTCGAACACGTTTTCGGTTCATACAGGGCACCTACAGTATGGATTTTTCTCATTCCAACGCCAATCATTTAGTTTTTCGATGGCCTTCAAAGCCTCTTACTGTCGTGACGATCAGAAAGTATGAAAAAAGTGGGAATTTCGGCAGCTCATGCCCCTTTAATTAATAATTTTGTCTTTAACGGTACCGTACCGGTACCAAGTAGGCAGGCCAACACATTTTTGCTATTTTTTTTAAAATAGAGAAATTGTGTACACCTGTCAATTTGTGAAAGATTTTGACATGTGTACACAGTTATTGTGTTTTATAAATTTCATCTTAATAGGAAATACCAGTAAAAGGTAGCGCGACTCCTGTGACGCACAGGAATAAATGTACCTTTGACAAAGGACAGAACTTTGTCTCCAGTTTTGTAGCATTTTCTAATTCTAAATGTTTTTTCTTTTTTATGTTGTTATTCTCCACAGTGTGAGATTGCTAAATGCACTAATTTAACAACATGAACTCAAAAGATAAGCTGTGTGGTGGAACCCAAAAACGTGACTCCTGTGACAAGTTAAAATTTTTCAATTTTGGTCTGAGTGATTCGAACCTGTGCCCCATCAATGGATGGTCTGTGAGGGACGATCCCTCCTACCAACTAAACCGATTGATTGAATAGAAATCCAGTAAGGGGGGAAGTTTTCAGTTTTTCTTTGGACTCTTTTTTTTAACCCATCAAAGACCTGGGCCGAACTGAGAGACAAACTGTGCCCCCGTGTGTTTTAAATTTCCAAAATAACAGTAACACATACACATAAAATAACTAAACAAACAGTGACCATTTGAGCAAGTATTTATTACAGGGTAATGTACAAATGACCCCATTGGTCCAGCAGTAGCCTAAATAGGTTAGGATGCTACATGACAAATGTGACAAGCAATTTCATTGGTCAAAACAAAATAAGTGAAGAAAACTATAAAACTACATGCCATTGGTTGCTAAAATGTTCCATTTGAATGTTCTAAGTTTTAAAGCCTTTGAAAGACATTAAAAGTGTGTCTAATGATTTTAAAAAAAAAGCCAATTTGAAATGTTTGAAAAGATTTGTATTTAAGGATGAAAAAAACCATAAAATTATTGAATTATTGGGGTGGGGCGAATTGCAGAATGTATAAATGAGATGTCAGTATCGCAACTGTGCCCTTTGGGTTTTGTACCCTTTGGGTGATCCATGGAGGTTGTTACCTTGAATCGTATAGGTGAGAAGGATGAAATCTGCTGGTAGATAACCCAAGGTGAAAATGGTTTTGTACCCAAGCGGAAGAGGTTGAACCAACATCCCATGACAACTGACTAGTACAGCTAAAACCATTAGGTAAAGTCTTCATAATTGATTGAGTGTACAGAAGACAGAATGGAGCTAAAGACTATAATGACATCATTCAAAAGTTATGGGATATTTGAGGGTGTCTGGCTTTGTAGTGATTGCTTTGTTACACGCTCTCGAAGTGACTCGCTTGTCTGCACACCCTTACTTCCCAGTTAGAATGTCTGCCATGTTTTCCTAATATTCTGATGATGTCATTAGGCAGCCAGTCTATTGAATTGTAAATCGTCACAATTCCATAGACCAAGGGTTCATCAAGAGGAGTGTCCATGTGTCTCTTGGACACCTTGTGGTCAAAATTCATATGATTTGGACACCCAATAATCCAGCAATTTAAAATGGTCAACATAGGTTAAAATGGACACCCAATTTTGTGGAAATTGTGCAAAAATAGCTATTTTGGACAGCCTATTTTCTCATCCTGGATGCCCTAGACTAGGCTTGAGACTAAGGCTCCGTGACTAGTTGCCCTACAGCTGAAAAGTTTTGATGAAGTGTTTACAACCAACTGTTATGACAGTACAAACAAAAAAGGCAGAATTGATTTGTAAATAAAAAAAAATTATCATCCGACTAGACCTTGAAGATATGCCATAAACAATACTTTGATTGATTGATTGATAACCAAAACATACATGTTTTATACAACTGGAGTTATCTCCCTGGATGTTACCATGAGAACATAAACATTGTTACATACATTTTGTACAATTTGTAAATAAATTATCATGTATATAGATAAAGATACAAATCAGTTTAATATGTCAACAGTTTGGATTTTTGACAATGAAATTCCCCGAAAAAAAAGATACAAATCAGTTTAATATGTCAACAGTTTGGATTTTTGACAATGAAATTCCCTGAAAAAAAAAGTAACAGTTTAGTAAAAATCCTACTTTAATAATCTTAATCAATATAATTGACCTTCAAAGTTCTTATTCTTTTTAACTTTTATTAATAACAGTCAGAGTATTATATTCATTCATTCCTGGAAACATTTTACAAACTACAATGACAATGATCTTTTTTACGCAATTAGAAACTTGTTTCCATGGTAACCCTGTGTTTATTAATAGTTCAACTTCTAAATGCCAGGCTTAAGCAACGTATACGCCATTAATATAGAGATGCGGCAATACGTGGAAAGTAAACCAGGAAGTTTGTTATCCAAACCAACCCCTTATTTATTAATTTATTACAAAGACAATGCTATGAGAAGGCAAATATCAGAAAATGTTTGTTTTAACAAAATAAGGTATTTGTTCGCTAAAAAAGGAACTTTTCGATGACACAAATTTCCAAGTCAGGCAGTTCCTGGGTGATTAGTCCGGGTTTCTGACTCCAAAATTACTATTTTTTTTATACTGACGGCCGTATTTTGGAGTCAGGGCTCATTGCAATCAAAAAGTCGGAGTTGGCTGCACGCTTGTGATCTGGCAGTTTGCGGTCAGATTTAGATAGTAAATAACATCATAACTAACTCAAATAGTGTCAGTACGACATTCATTAATAATTTAGCCTTTTGTAAAGTGAATTTAACGTTTAAAAACTGAAAAACCGCTAAATAATCTTACGTCATCATTGGCGGAGAGTTTGAGACTGGAGAAGGCAAAAGTGAATTCAGGGGAAGAATAATGTTTACTGGCCGATCCTGCTCGTCCATATCACACACTGGTAGGTAGGGAAGTTATCCATTATGAGCGTTTAGACACGATCTGAGTAGGTTATATTGCCATTTCTTTGTCCAAATCGGACAACATACTGCCCACTTCTGAGCGGGCAGCCAACTCCGGCTTTTTGACTGCAGTGAACCCTGACTCCAAAATACGGCCGTCAGTATAAAAAATTGTAATTTTGGAGTCAGAAACCCGGACTACTGGGTGATATGCTTGGACCTCCGGCTAAATGCTTTACTTTCGAAATTTGAAGAAAAAAAAACCTATTAGAAGTAGACATGACCATGCAACGTTACATGTATCCTTGTTTAACTTTACTGTTGTTCCAGAAAATTCTACTGGCTAGGTCAAAGCTCCTGTCAGTCGTCAACCTAATGAAATATCATGGGTTTTGGTTTATTACAACAACGTATGATGGGGTATGAAGGTCTAAATGATATGCCTCTTTTTAACACAATTAGAAACTTGTATCTATGGTTATTTTAGACAAGAAAATTTTCCGCTGCCTGTTTTAGTGTTCATAAAATGTTTAATTTACTGACTTACTGAAAGCCAGTGTAAATTTGCTTCCTATACAAATTTCAGAAAGGCTACAACACCAAGTGACCTTTAACTTAACTCTAGTAATATTTTTATTAAGACATTTTTCTATGAAACTCCATATGGAGAAAGAAAGGCACTTTAACTACATACATTAATGTTTGTATTTTGAAAGACTACATTTAAAGTTTGAAACCTATCCATTATAAAGTTAACAACATCTATTCTATACAAATAATTGCTTGCAAAGGTCTTGTAATGGGCAGAAACAGGCTTTCATAGAAGTCAAAACTTTTCAGGCCATAATGGGAAAACATGAGTTAATTTGAGTCGAATTGAGTATTTTAGAAGACAGAACTTGAATCTCTCTTCACTAGATTTATTGGGGTGAATTAAGTGTTTATGGTCATTTTGAGGCAGATATTCTAATTTTGATTTTCAGATAAAATAATGCGGATAGGTAAACAAATATGTAACTTAATGCCAGCTTGTAAATCAGGCGTATGATACAGAATTTTTACAAGTTTCCAACGTTAATATTCTAATCATCCCTACGCATTTAGTAAATCTCGAAGTTATAAAGAGACAGAATAAAGTCTAAAACCGTTTCTTCTCAACATGACATCAACTTTTTTCTAAATATTAAAACTGTTTTCCATCAATTCAAAAACGTTCCAATGTTACTGTAAAAAACGTTGAAAGCACCTCCAGGGTAAATTTTTTTTACAAAAAGTTCAACATCAAGCGCTAGGCCTGCAGCGAGCCGTAAAAAGCTATAATTAAAAATCAAACCAAAAAATATAACTATAGCTGTAGTCTTTCTCACTGCTGATCCAATGAGAATTTATTTTCTCCCGACATATTTCTCAGAAAATATATCCATGGAGATTTAATATATATATCTTGTGAACAGAAAGTCGATCTGTACGACTTTCTAAGGCAAAATAAAAAAACTCTTTATTCGAAATGTCCTCCTAAAACGTTTGATCTGGTTAAATGTGTAAGCAGTTATACAGAGTTAATCCACTGGCTTGTTCCCAACAAAAAGCGTAACAAGTAATCTTCAAATTTTTTTCACAGAATATACATCCATTTTGATATTACACGTATCACGTGAACACACAAAAACAGGGCCAACCTGTCAGATTTCTCAGAAAGGATAATCACTGCGCATAAATCATGCTTAATCAGAAATATCTTCTCTGAAAGGATCATCACTGCGCATAAATCATGCTTAATCAGAAATATCTTCTCAGAAAGGATCATCACTGCACATAAATCATGCTTAATCAGAAATATCTCCTCTGAAAGTTTAATCTTGTTAAATATGTCGGCAATCCAGGGGTAATTCAAAGGTCCGTTGACACTTTGGAAACGAGGCGCCAATAAAATGCTTATTGACTCTCATCCTGTTCCTCAGAAATACTCAGCATATCGTGTATTTTCTCTGAATAGGCTTTAAATGTTTCCTTCAGCGTAATATTCAGACCACACTTTGATTTCAGCGAGCGTAAAAAAAAATAAAATTGCGTAAACGCTGGCTTAGAATCTGTAGCAAAAATGACGAGTTTGTGTTGCTTTTTGGAAAACAGCTATCTCAAGAATTTTAGCTCCTCAAGTGACTTTCTGAACACCCAGCTCATTTTCACTTGGAAGTTAGACAAGAGTTATTGCCCCTAGTACAGAGTTATTGCCCCTTTGTTCAAGTTCCAGTAGATGAACTGCTAGCTGTACTTGATGTGTCTCCACGAATCTCTTTAGCTTCCCCCATCAACGTGTTTAACATCAAACTCAACTGTTTTTCATCCATCTGAATATTATCAATGACTTCCTCATTATAGGATGTTCGGTCTGAAAAAGAAATGAAAATCTGTTAAATACTACATCTTCTTTGAATGGTATTTAGATTAATCTGGGATGAATATGATTGATTGATTGGTGTTTTTACGCCGCGCTCAAGATCGGGATGAATATGAAAGGTATTGTTTGTCCCAGACACCCCGTGACAGCATTCCGATCCGTACCGAGAATAGCTGAAACACGTGTTGTGTATTCCGATTCATTCCGAACCTTACCGATGCCGTGGATATATGGGCCGGAGATAATTAATCGAAGTGTTAAAATATTCAAAATGGCGATTGTTTTCTGTTGCTAGCTTACAAATAGGCCTGCACAGTCCATATATCCACGAGATCGGTAAGGTTCGGAATGAATCGGAATACACAACACAAGTTTCGGCTACTCGAGCGGATCGAATGCCGTCACGGAGTGTCTGGGACAAACAATAGCAAGCCAAACGGGCTCCAAGTAGACTAACTATAACACAAAGGCGTTTCATATCCCTTTCATATGGGATTGATTGATGTTTTACGCCGCACTTAGGAGGATTATTTCACTTATAGGCCCCCATTGTCCGGTCACAAGGGGATAGAAACCTGTGCCCAGTTTCACAAAGCGATCTTAGCTTAAGGTGATCTTAATTACCAATGGCAACGTGTACCTTTAGCATTGGTTGCCATGGTAGTTAAGATCACACTTAGCTAAGATCGCTTTGTGAAACTCGGTCCTGGCTCTTTACCCTGAGGATAATCTAACACTTTGGTGAGTATCTCACAACTCTTCCACAAAGGATGGTAGAGCCCACTCAGAATTAGGGCATTTAGAAATTGGGTGGGTAGTAACATTTTATTAATTAATTATTGGGAGCAGGACATGTCCATACAATTTCTAGCATCCCAGCAAGTGATGATCATTTGACAAAGTTAATGAGATATAAATAAAACCTTTTATTAACTTTAGTGTTATTTCTTACCATTAATAGGTGTGTCTTCGTACAAGGAACTCTTTCGTAAAAATACAGGTAACTTCCTCGGAGTTGTCTCCCTTAGGTCTGTAATCTGCTCACAGGCATGTTGCCAAAATACTGAGAAATATAAAATTGCAAGTTATATGAAATTTCCGAATTCAGAATTTGAACTGCTTTAGGTATGTTGTAATGTTTCAACTTAGACAATCAAATGAAGCCATTCCTAAAATACATCCATCAGAAAGTGATGAAAAAAAGTTAAAAATATTTAAATCTTTGACATCAGCAGGATTTGATTAATTGATGTTTTACCAACACTGAAGCAAATATGGCTGCCTTGCCAGGTTTAATGGGGGAGAAAACCGGGCTCATTGCCTGGAGGAAACCCTCGACCTTGTGAGAGTACCTGGCAACTCTACCACATACGGTAACCCAGTGAAAAATTCCATTTTTATTTTTGATCTGAGTGTGATTCGAACCTGCGCCACATCGATGGAAGGTCTGTGTGGGACTGAGGGCCAATCACTCTAACCCAGTGCACCACAGAGGCCAAATGATAGAGCCAAATGATAGAGAATAAACAGCAAATAATTAGTATAGTGAGTGAGAAACAGAAGATTTGGCGTCGCTTTCAACATTATATCCATCTTATCATGCTGATAGTTCTGGTTGTATCTATATATTTCTGAGATATATTTACCTTGGTCAAGCAGATGCTGTTGGAAAGCCTCCCACCATTTATTCAAATCCTCTTTGTTTTCAGCGGCCAGCGTATGTTCAGATACAAACTCTCCCTGAACTGTTTTTAGGTGGAAAGTATGGGAGCGTTTACAGGTACGAGGGTCTGCGTCACTGATCTGGGTGTTCTAAAACAGGTTTT
This sequence comes from Lepidochitona cinerea, assembly GCA_963971465.1. NCBI lineage: Eukaryota > Metazoa > Mollusca > Polyplacophora > Chitonida > Tonicellidae > Lepidochitona > Lepidochitona cinerea. Next base: position 47,871,633 of record OZ020553.1, read on the forward strand.
AACAAGAGTTTTAGTAAACTCAACATACGCCCGCCGTGGCAAAGTCGAACCGCTACGATTAACAACTTTACATTTAATATAACATTTGTTTTAATCTCATCAATTGAAATTTCTTGTTCACATTAGAAGTTTTTCTTTTCTGAATTTGATAAAACTGCAACTAAATACCAATACGTTTATAGTACACATATGTAAATTCAATTACATTTTAATTGCAAAAACTGAAATATTGTGGCTGTTTTGGCATTGCTATTATGTTCCATAATTGGGAAGGAGCAATCTATGCAATAGCTTAAAGTTCTTTTAACAGTTTTGACTTGGACACTGTTCTATTGGACTTGGCTGTAATAGTTTTAGTACAAAGCAAACAAACTTCAGGCTGACCACTGATACAATGGTGTGTAAATATACAAACCTTGTGAGTCAACTTCAGGGATGTCCCCTTATCTCTATTTAAACAGCCACTCTGATAAATACCAGATGGGCAATAAAGCTGTGAAAAATTTTCTTTTTTTGTTATTGTAGTGCACATTAAACTATCCAAGAAAACAGTCTCAGAATGTATAAATTAACTGGCTTCCAGTATTACTCTGGACCAAGTGTACTAAAAAAAGCATTGATATATATCAATGTATATATATTAAACATCAGGTACACATTTCTGATAAAAAAAAAACTCTTGAAAACACAAAAAAAAATATGTGGACCTAAATCGTATTTGGTATGCGACACATCATCTACCTACATGTATAAGGTATATATACTCTAAAAGAATTGTAAAGATTATATCAAAACGAAAGAAGTTCTGGAGCCGAAAGGGAATATTACATAATCCAATATGGCTGCCATATTATGCAACAGGTGATGTCAGAATTGGTATGTGAAACACCGTCTGCCCATAAGGTATATACTCTGAAAAAAATGGTGAAGATCGGATCAAAACTTTAGAAGTTATGGAGCGGAAAGGAATATTACATAATCCTATATGGTTGCCATATTATGCAACGGGTGAAGTCAGAAATGGTACATGACACACCGTCTGCCCACAAGGTATATACTCTGAAAAAATTGTCAAGGTCGGATCAAAACTCTTCAAGTTATGGAGCGAAAGGGAACGAAGATATAGACTAAGACAGAATATTATATAATCCAATGTAGAAGTCATATTATGCAATCGACAATGTCCTTAATGGTTCATGACACACCTTCTACCCCTAAACTATATGTTGTAAAAAAAATTATAAAGATCAGGTCAAATCTCTTCAAGTTATAGAGCGGAAGGGAACGAAGATATAGACTAAGACAGAGTATTACATAATCCAATGTAGAAGCCATATTATGCAATGGACAATGTTCTTAATGGTTCATGACACACCTTCTACCCCTAAAGTATATGTTGTAAAAAAAATTGTACAGATCGGATCAAAACTCTTCAAGTTATGGAGCGGAAGGGAACGAAGATATAGATTAAGACAGAATACTACATAATCCAATGTAGAAGCCACATTATGCAATCGCCGATGTCATAAATGGTTCATGACACACCTTCTACCCACAAGGTATATGTTGTGAAAGAATTGTAAAGATTAGATCAAAACTCTTCAAGTTATGGAGCGGAAGGGAATCCGGGACGGACGGCCGGACGGACGGACGGACGGACGGACGGACGGACGGACGGCGCTGGTGATACCATAATACGACCGACTTTTTTTAAGTCGGGCGTATAAAAAAATCACAATTTAGATATTTCTTAATATAATCTCTATCGATCTCAGTATGTTTTTTTATTCAAATCATCCTCATTAAACTGATCAATTTAGGTGAAATGCATTAAATTTCAATTTTTTTTAATACTAAACAGTATTTCACTGATATGGCGGCCTTGCCAGGTTTAGTGGGGGAGGTAAACAGCAAACTTTGGCGAGTACATGGCAACTCTTCCACAAAGGGTGACAAGAGTGAAAAACTCACTCAGATTCAAACCGTGACACATTGATTAAAGGCCTGTGTCGAAATGGAGGACTATCAATCTAACCAACTAAGCACCCCCACCCCGCTGTGTGGGAGTGTGGGGTAAAACATCAATCACTGAACAACTTCACTGTGTGGAAGTGTGGGGTAAAACATCAATCACTGAACAACTTCACTGTGTTGGAGTGTGGGGTAAAAGATCAATCACTGAACAACTTCACTGTGTGGGGTAAAACATCAATCACTGAACAACTTCACTGTGTTGGAGTGTGGGGTAAAAGATCAATCACTGAACAACATCACTGTGTGGGGTAAAACATCAATCACTGAACAACTTCACTGTGTGGGGTAAAACATCAATCACTGAACAACTTCACTGAGTGGGAGTGTGCCAGTGTGGGGTAAAACATCAATCACTGAACAACTTCACTGAGTGGGAGTGTGCCAGTGTGGGGTAAAACATCAATCACTGAACAACTTCACTGAGTGGGAGTGTGCCAGTGTGGGGTAAAACATCAATCACTGAACAACTTCAGTGATTGATGTTTTACCCCACACAGCGGGATGGGGGTGCTCAGTCGGTTAGATTGATAGTCCTCCACAACAGCATTGTGGGTAAATCTCAGACAGCCCAAAAGGTTCCGTTGGAGATGAAACCGGGATCTGTGCCCAGAGGAAAGTCTTAACTTCTAATAGTTAAAGCCTGGCGCACACGGGGAATTATAGCTGCGCCCTCGTTCACTCGTGGCAGGCAGCGCAGCCCTTTCCACCGTGTGCTGCGAACTTTTGGTGTGATTTTGGCCACAAGTGGCGTTGTGGAAAATATCTATCGTGTTTGATATTCTGTGGCACGAGTGGTTGATGGCACACCGTGTGCGGACAGCCTGTGCCAAAGGCGCAGCTGGAACATTTAACTGACCAATAGAATTAGTTTACAGGGACATGTGATTGGAAACATAACAACATCATGGCGGCATTATCTGTCACGTGGGTACTAGAAGTCACATGGCACACATGTATGAGAGTGGAAAAGGATACCGTGTGCTCTCAAATTTTCTGCTGCGCTGCCTGCCACAAGTGACCGAGGGCACAGCTATAATCCCCCGTGTGCTAGGCTTGTGGCAACGAAAAAAAAAAAGTTACATACCTTTGTAACGGGAATTGTAAAGAGAGGCTGTGTAACATCGACGTCCGTGGGGGAAGACCAACACGCTAACTCCAAGTTTTTCAGAACACACCAGTATTTCTTCCATTTTGAAAGGTCATCATCCTCCTGCAAGGACTCTTCACTATTAGCCTGTTTTAAGGACACAACATGCAGGGGTCAGAAACATGCACACTCAGGGAAAGAAAGATTGAGAAGACTCTACAGCTGAGGCCACAGTAAGGCTTCTATATGAAGATTGATTGATTGATTGACTGTCAAAATTCTATAGCTGAGGCCACATAGGGTGTCTATATTTGAGCTGCATAAGATTTAATTGAGGATTCTGTTAAACAAGTTGAGAAGGTTAAAAGAGTTGAGAAGGAGGTGTTAGTTACATGCATCTGCTATTTCTTTAAAATGTGCCGTGTAAATTGGTAGAGAAAATCTTCATGGTTGATGGATTAAAACAGAGATACTAACAAAAAAGCTAATAATAAAGTTAAGTATTGAATATTTGAACATCCCACATAAATGACGTGGCGTAACAAAAGAAATTTATTTGTGGCACGACGTCATCTAACGTACTGTTAAGCTAATTTTCTTTGAACAACCGTCCCCTGCAGCCTATTTCTCAAGATATTTACGTTTGGCATAACTTTTACGACTGGTCTAAAAGTTGAAGGCATATGTAAAGCTACAACTTTCGTATTTTGAGAAACGGCCTCCTGGTTCTCTTAGAGCCTATTACCTCATTATCAAATCATCCGTCTTATTTTCTTTCAACTACAATATCATCGGGGAAATTACAAAATTCCTGACATAAGCTAAGAAATAAATTATACTTTGGGCTAAAGTAACAACCGATTGATTGATTAGGACTTACGGTACCTGTAAATTTAGGAATCCTGTGCCAGCGGATTCTCGCAGACAGTTGGGTTGGCCGGCGAATTTACAGCAGTAATGACCAAATAAGGGAAGCTCGCTGCCGGCCTCTGAAATATCAAACAAACTGACAATAAGGTTGGCTGAATGGATAAGGCAGCCGGCATTTAGTGCTGCCGATAGGTGCCATACTCTGGGACCCGGGTTCGATTCCCGTTTCAGGCGTCACCCGAAAATCGGAAGAAGAATTTCTAACATATTTTCAAGAAAGTGTAATCCCAAAAACAATAATGAGAACACTGACAATAAAATAAACAGCAGAAAAAATTGGGAGTAGAGTTAACAGATATGTAGAAATGGTTTATTTATGAACACTAAAACACACAGGCACAGGGAAAATCTTCTTGACTAAAATAACCATGGAGTAATTTTAATTGATTGATTGGTTGGTTCGTTTAGTGACATTTTAAGTCTCTATTCAACAAGGAACATAGGGTGATCGAGTGAAAAACCCAAGGCATAGATTTCCTGGTAACAATCGGTTCCGGTTGCCTGTTGTTACTGTTATTCTAAAATTAAGGAAACAAAAATGTGTAACCCTTCATGAAAGTCAGTATATGGTATGATGTATAATGAAACTAGCATCAGTATTGGCTGGTTCCTAGTGTTTTAATATACGGAAACCATTCAAGTTTTCTGACAAACACTAAAATTATATGGCCTGAAAACCCAAATACAAATTCTTAAATTTTTCTTTGGACTGTGGAATTCTTTTTTTTAAGTGAGTTGTAATTTTGTGTAATAAGCCTACCTGAGACTGGTTCCAAATCGAGATCATATGTTCGGATACAGTTATCAATGTCAGCCAAATTTAAACTTCCTGTAGCCATTAATTCGAATCTAGGGCCCCTAAAATAAAGAAAGACTTTGAAGTCCAGCGGCTTGTTCAAAAGCAGATCAAAAAACTGAACTAGATTGATTGATTGATGTTTTACGCCGCACTCAAGATTATTTCACCTATATGGTGGCATTGTCAGGCTTAGTAGGGGAGGAAAACAGAGCTCATTGCCCGGAGGAAACCCAACTATCGGCAACTCTTCTACATACAGTGACAGTGAAAAATCCACTCAGAAATTTTTCAATTTTGATTTGGTTTGAGTAGGTTTTGAACCTGAGTGAGAATGAGGGATGATTACTCTAACCCACTGGACCATGAAAACATGTGTCGACATATCTTGGATAGGTTGATTTATGTTACTTTTTTTTTTTCCAAAACAATTTAACATATTATAAATTGTAACTTGATCTCTTTACATAAAAATCTTGAACAGAAGTTTTCAGTAAACAACGACGATTTTATTGAGAAAAGAATATGAAACTTACAAAACCATATTGCCTATAATGTCAGCGTCATCTTTCTGGAGAAAAAAAAAAGAAGAAAATATTCATATTACCTAAAACCTTCGAGGGGAAAATCTAGCAACTCTATCGCTTAGGATGATAGAGTGACTCAAATATTTCTTTTGGACCAAAAGGGCCTGTGTTGATTAATTGATTATTTGGTGTTTTACGCCGCGCTCAAGATTATTTCACTTATATGGCGGCGTTGCCAGTTTTATAGTGGGAGGAAACCCACCACCTTCCGTTGGTAACTGGCAACCATCCCACATAGGTCGTTCGAGTGAAAACCCAGTCAGAAAATTTTCCAATTTTTTGGACTGAGTGGGATTCGAACTCGCGACCCATTGGTGGAAGGCTGTTCGGATTGAGCGTCCAACGCTCTACCTACTGAGCCATGGAGGCCCCAGCCTGTGTTGGAAAGAGAGACTAGCTTAGTAGTCTGAGCCACCTCTTTCTCACATTGAACAAAAAAAAACACGAGGTACCAGCAATTTATTTAGGATACTTACCAACCCCGATAAGCGTTTGCCGACGCTCCGACCCACTGACCCAGACAGGTCGTTTATTTTCTTTCGTAACTTCTTTGGTGTACTGGCTATGGTTAAATCCTCATGTAATTTGTGACAGTAAATTTCAATTTTACACTCAAAATCGTGGGGAATATTGTTACTGAAAATAAACACACAAAAAATAATAAAATGAGATAGATTTTCCATAAATGTGAATACTTTGAATTGTAACACTGTGAGACCAGGATCAAAACACTTAACAAATGATTGATTGAATGATTGTTTTACGCCGCACTCAAGATTGTTTGGGTGAGTACCTGGCAACTCTTCCACATACAGAATTTTTTCATTTTTTTTTGGTCAGAGTGTGGTTTGAACCCGCACCACATTAATGGAAAGTCTGTGTGGGACTGAGGGACGATCACTCTAACCCACTGGACCACCGAGGTCCCTAATAACAAAAGATCCTTTCGAACTGTCGGGAACTATTAATTTTTTATTTATTTAATATTATTTCATTCTTGGGAGAGGAGGAATGGAATCAAGATTTCAATAATTATCTACTGTATAAATAATAATAATCAACGCTAATTTTCAATAATAAAAGAAAATACAATTTCACAACTTACAAAGAAATGACGTCATCAAAGGTAATATCTGTCATACTTCTATCTACGTTGTTCACCATTGATGTGTCATAAATCTGTGTGCCGATTTTCAGAAGACAAAATACAACATAACGACGGTGATCTCCTTTGTTCTTAAAATGATCTGTGTTCTTCCACATTAAAGGAATTCTGATGTCTGTCAAACAAAATTAATCATTGTTTAACTAATAGGAGACGGATTTATTTTATTCTGAAATTTATTGTTAATGAGCATTCAATTAAAGCGACACCGTGAAAGTTTGTTGTCATTTTTTGTTCACCTTCGTATTGGTAGAAAAACATGAAAGATCAATCATGGAATTTTTTTAAAATTTAAGGTTTTGGTGCATACGTTTAAATGGCAGTCTTTCCTTAACATTCAAAGAAGTAGAAAAATAAGAAAATTATTATAAGAGTCGTTGCCTGGTTTAGTGGGGGAGGAAACCGGGCTCTCTGCCCAGAGGAAACCTCCAGCCTTTGGCAAGTACCAGGCCACATATGGCAATACATTTTTATTTGGTCTGAGTGAGTGGAAGGCCTGTGTCGGACTGGACTCTAAGCAACTGACACACCAAGGCCTTCAATCCTGGAGGAATCATCACAATTCGATTTTCCACCCAAAAAGTGCATTAAAAGACCCATTTAGAGAATATTATTGTTGTTTGTGAGTCACAACAAACAGGTGAGAATGCAACCCCCCATCCCTCTTCACCTTCGTGAAACAGCTAATAGCATTGAAGTAAATAATAAAGTTCACTTACCTGAGAGACAAATCTTTGCCTTACAAGGGACTTGATTGCCAGCAGCAGAGGATCTGAAATTTAAAAGAAGTTTCAAATAAACGAGCAGAAAATATTTCATAATATAACGTATATCAGGAAAATTGCCGAATTTACTTCTAGCTAAATAAAAGCTTTCGGGTGATACCAGGCCTGCAAATGTATGTTGAAATAGTGCTTTTAGTTATTTACGCCTAGAATAAATGAACGTGTATCTAAGTTAATGAGGAATAATTGTGAGATCCCCGTGAAGTTGGTTGTCTTGATATGCCTTAATTATTTCTCGTTAGTATGGAACCCACGTTTAAAGAGTTTCAAACATTTCGTGTTTCCAAGTTATTTAAATTTTGTTAAATAAAAATATATCTTTCCCCCCTTCGCCCCAACCCCCTACAAATATTTCCAAATTTTGACAGCTCATGTCACTTCAATGTGTGACTCAGATTGTCAGTGTTGATTTTTGCTAACAAACATTTACCACAATACAGTCAGAGTCAGTGTGACAAAAACCTCCCTCACAATTCCAACATACAGCTTGTGTAAACAAAGGCAAAAAGTAACATCTTACGTGGAGTTTTTCCCCATGACTTCTTCCGTTTTCCGTCGCTGTAATTCTGTCATGTAGGATATAATTCTAGTGTTTGAAGTGAGCAAGTTTTTGGCCGCCTCAAGCATTTGAGCAGGGTGCTTGGAAGCCGCGAGAAGTTTGGCCGTCCCATCTCGCATCTTAATTTCGTGGTCAATTTTCTGTTGAAGATCATGGTCCTGCAAGAAATGAAAATAACACAAAAACTTAGTTAAACTTTTCGTTCTCTAGGCTCTGGAGTCTGATTTTAGGTTTAGGCCACAATCCAAATCATTTGGCTTTACTGGACATGAGCTCCCAAATATAAGAGAAACAGCGAAGAAACAGAATTAGCCAATTAGTGGTTTATATTATTTTATTTGAAACTACAAAAATGAGAGCTTTCCGCTGATACCAATCCTAAAGATGTATGTAAGGTAGTTTTATAAGCAGCATAACTCCTACATCTCGGCTATTTGAATTTTGATACCAATCCTAAATATGTATGTTAATGTTGTTTTAAAAGCAGCATAACTCCTACATCTCGGCTATTTGAATTTTGATACCAATCCTAAATATGTATGTTAATGTTGTTTTAAAAGCAGCATAACTCCTACATCTCGGCTATTTGAATTTTGATACCAATCCTAAATATGTATGTTAATGTTGTTTTAAAAGCAGCATAACTCCTACATCTCGGCTATTTGAATTTTGATACCAATCCTAAATATGTATGTTAATGTTGTTTTAAAAGCAGCATAACTCCTACATTTGAATTTGTCTCTTATTAGCACAGGCCTTCGTACAATCATAGAGTAAAACTTCTTGTCTAAAATAACCATGAAGACAAGTTTCTAATTGTGTTAAAAGGGGTATATCATTTAGACATTTATACCCAGTAATAAGATATATTAAAGTCGCATGAGCTGCCAAAATGTTGATATTTTGACGTTAAAACAGAATGTTGAAATTATTAGCTATTTTTCTCAAGACGATAAAGTATTGTTTTGAACTAACTTTGGCTTAGAATGAATGAATGATCGTCCCGGTTATTTAAATTTTGTTAACTTTTCGAACACATTTTCGGTTTGTACAGGCCACATACTGTATGGATTTTCCTCATTCCAACGCCAATCATTTAGTTTTTCGATAGCCTTCCAAGCCTCTTAATGTCGTGACGATCAGCAACTATGAATTTTGGCAGCTCATGCCACTTTAATATAAAACACATAATATTTTATCCATTTGATGACAGACAGGAGAAGTCAGTAGAAAGTCTATGTATGTAGTTACAAGTATATTTAATAACAACACATAATTAAATAAACTATTCACTGTATCAAACAGGCAAGATACGCCATTTTGAAAATCCAGCCTAAAATTTGGCCAACTTGGTATTTTTCATTTTACAGTGGGGCTGGAACATGTTAACAAAATAAATGAGACCCAAACTGAGGTAACAGAAATCTGGCTTTCGCCCAAGTCCCATGTGACCTTCAGAGGTGGTGTTAACGGGGCCGGGTGAACTTGTCTAAAAATATCGAAGCCTCTCTCCCAAAACATGAATGGATTTTAACCGTAGCTCATTCAGAAGCAGAATTAATCACAAACTTATGGTTTAGGTTGTAACACTAAAATCAATAAAAAAATAGTTCTTAAATGTAGCTATTCCAAAAAACAGCCGATACAAAATGAAATTTAATTTTAACAAAAATTAAAATTAAATCAGATTCACTTGATAAAGACAACAGCATAGGTGTCAAAAGCTTCTGTTGTTCACAAACAACTTACTTTGTGGAATATTATAAGAAACTTGTCTAAAGTGTATATGGCTATTTGAGACAAAAAGATTTTCCATCTGCCTGTGTGTATAAGTGCTCAAAAACAACTAACTTTGTAGTGATACCTTAATCATTTCTCATCAGAATGAAGTTATGAAAAAATACATGCATCACGGAACTTTTTGATTTTAAACAAAAAAAAGTATTTTTTCCCAAGATTGTTAGGTAATCTTGAGACAATTTACATGAATCCTTGACCTACCTGATTGCCCCCAAGAATTGCAAATAAATCACGCACAGTATTTCCAGCTAGACACAACATTTTCTAGCGTGTTTTGATTGATTTGTATCCAAATAGAAAGTTAAAAATTCCAAATATTGAATAGGAAATCAACAACACATCCCAAGGAAGAAAATCCAAACACAGTTTTTGAAAATTAATAAATATCCAACTTTTTGATGATTTGCAAAGAAACAACAACAGTTTTTGTCACAGAAGAAAATTTGTCACACGATGGATTGAATGAATAAATGTGCAATTCTTTCAAGAATTTGCCAAAAAAAAAAAATTCTCACACAAGGTTTCAAAATAAATATAAATCCAACTTATTTGACAATTTGTAAAGAAACAACGACATTTTTTTTCTCTCGGAAGAAAATTTGTCACACGATGAGTTGAAATCAATAAATATCCAACGGACGGTAGTTTCTGTCTTGAATGAAGATGTGTATATAGCTGTAAATGCAGGCTATTTTATCTTTGTCCTATTAACCAATATTCTTGATCAAAGTTTCTTAAATCGGGGATAACCAAAAATGCTGTATCTCAAAATACAATATAATTAGTTCACATAAAACACTGTCAATTCTTCCATAGACACCAACTGCTAAACAGCAAAATATGTATAGATCCCTTTTTGGAACACAGAAATGTCCATAGATTAAAAAAAAGACGCCTTTAATCCAAGCGTGAGTCATAGACTGAGACCGAGGGTATAAAGCACTTTGAAATAACTTGAATTTATGAGAAATCCACAAAGTATTTTTTCAATCCTATAAGTTAATATATGAAACCAGACTTTCAAAACCAGACTCAGAATTGTCGTCTAACGGTTGAAATTTCAAATCGGCACTGAGTAAGGCCGCGAAAAATTCAACACCCCGAGTCAGTTGAATAAGAAAGTCTAAACTACTTGCAGCTTTAAGGTTGCCTCAGTTAAATAGTGGGGAAGTGGCCAGGTATTTTTAGACTAAGTGACATCACTGAATCTGTCCTTCCCTTTGGAGTAAATCTAACGGAACACACATGAGGGGGCGTAGACAAAAAACACTGGCAGCCACAGGCCAGTAGAGCAGGTAAACAACTGTACCAGCCTATTATTCCAAATAACAGTCCCGTCTGTGATAAAAAAACACACACACGTTGAAAAGTTGACCTATAGCCGTTAATGTTATTCCTTATACTGAACTTTCATTTGTCACATTTTGTTTAGGGCGTATAGAAGTAACAGAGCCGGATTGAATAGGGCACCGGTGAGTGGGTGCTGGAACGTTTGATTGATTGACGTGGTCTAGGACAGCTTAAGGCAAGACAAAACAACAATAATTGTATCATAATAGGTTTTGTTTATATAATAATATTGTTTATACTCATAACTAGAACGAAATAACACTGGCCGTCATCATAACAAAAACCTGACATTTAAACTCCCTGTCTTTTCATTGACAACACCCTTACTTCAATTTTAAACCTGTTTTACAGCGACAAAACCAAGCATTATACCGAATTATGGTATTATTGTTGAACCTTTTTTTAATTTACATTTTTTACATTTTTAAATGAATGAATGTTTTACACATTAATCTACATGTAGCAAATTTAAGCATTTGTAAACAAAAGTCATTCATAAACGAATAGTTCTTTTTCTAAATGTTTTTAAAATTCAGAAAAATTGCTACAACTTAGATTTATACTAGGAATTTAGGAGCCTATCCACCAGAATTTATGACACACTTGGTCGATTAAGTCATGAATACAATCATGATGATTTCACAGTTCAACACAGTGCGAGAATGAAAGCAGTCAAGCACGAGATTTTGTTCAATTGAGTATGAATATATCATAATGTAATACACTGTCACACCTATACGTACCCTATGTTTTTTTGTTGCCGCTAGACTATAAAGTCTACCGTTACCAGAAACGAGAAATTTGTGCATTTACGTCAAAGGAAACAATAGTAGGCAACTTTATCCTTGTTATTTTACAATTGATTGATTGTTATTTTACACCGCTTATTTCACATCGCTCATTTCACTTATATGGCAGCTTTGTCAAGTTTAGTTGGGAGGAAAACCCAGACCTTTGGCGAGTACCTAGCAACTCCCCAACATGTTACACGTATTTAAAAAACAAAATTTTCCAAAGCTATATATACAGAATAATTATTGTCTAAAAACAAATTTTACATTTGTTTTCAGTTATATTTTAGTCCAGTGGTATTTCCTATGCCACAGTGTTTTAAACTAGAAAATAACTGACTGGTTGGTTGGTCACGCTGAATTGTGTGCGCGTGTGTGTGTGTGAAGTTCAAACAAATGAACTCTCATGCACCTGTATTGTATAGTGCTTTATCAATATTTGCACCTGGCTAACAGTAATCACATAATTGTGACACGTCGTATTTACTCATCACATCGGATGTAAATGTATGCGTCAATACGCCTGTTGCATAATTTGACGTCACACCAAGACAGTCAGCGGCAAACAGCTTTTTGGGGGAAGTATTAGAAAGACTTTTTACTTCTATGGAAGAATTTAGTGTGTGGGTGAGTGTATGTGTAGGGGGGGGGGGGGGGGGGGTAGAGGGGTGGAAGGAGGGACGATCTGGCTCAATCGACAGATGAAACTCCAACCTCAGCAGATACCTGGCTACCATTGAACATGGGTTATCTAGAGAAATAATCCACTTAGAAGTGAGTGGGTCCCAACACCAAATTATTGTCAGGCTGTTTGCGACATGCAATAATTTCTTGTGTTGTTTCTTTGTATGAAGACTTCATGTTACTGATATTACTGTTGACAGAGGTAGTGAGACTGAAGCTACAAAAAATTTGTGACCACCAGATAAGGATTCACAGGAATGCCCCCTCCCCTCTCAACCAAACAGTACATTGATTGATTGATTGTTAGTTTGGTGTTTTACGCCGCGCTCAAGATTATTTCACATATATGGCGGTGTTGCCAGTTTTAATTGTGGGAGGAAACCGGGCTCTCAGAGGAAACCCACGACCTTCCGTTGGTAACTAGCAACCATCCCACATTGGTCGTTCGAGTGAAAACCCAGTCAGAACATTTTCCATTTTTTTTTTGGACTGAGTGAGATTCGAACCCACGACCCATTGGTGAAAGGCTGTTTGGATTGAGCGTCAAACGCTCTACCTACTGAGCCACGGAGGCCCCCCCCCTCCCCAAACAGTACAAACCTGTACCTAAAATGAAATATGTAAGGGTGTTGGTGATACACATTTGAGTTAAAAAATGATTTGTTAGCTTGTCTAATAAGAAAAATCTTGTACAAGCAAGGCCTGTCAACAACATTCTTAAAGTATAAAAAACTAAGATGGATGTAACCTGCTTTTGATTCGCAAGACGTCACTCGTACAGACATGTTAGAATTCTGGCTTTGATAGAAAGTAATTCTATTTACATTAATCTAAGGACTAGAGTAACTACAACACTAATTGATTGATTGATGTTTTACGCACACTTCAGATTTCACATATATGGCAGCATTGCCAGGTTAAGGGGGGGGGGGGGGGGGGGGGGGGGAGGGACCGGGTACAAACAGTCGCCAGGAGGCTTGAAACGGCACTGAGAAAAGTTGAGGTAACTAAGGAATTAGAGAATATAATACAACACTTTTCACTAGAAAAGTTGAAGTAACTAAGGAATTAGAGAATATAATACAACACTTTTCACTAGAAAAGTTTCCGAAATTATTTTACAAACTGGAGTCACCAGGAGCCTGTTTCACAAAGTGCCGTAGCGTAAGTTTTCATACGAAACTGGGAAGCATAGCAACCCATACTGTAGAGACACGTTAGTATGAAAGTTACGCAAAAAATGCATTTGCGCCGCTTTGTGAAACAGGACCCAGGAAACTTAAAACAGTTGTACCTATAAAGTAAACAGCTGAAACTGTTGGGAATTCTTAATTTTACTAAGAAAAGTCATAATTGACCTGAAAACCATTTCATATTTATGAACACTAAAACACACGCGCACAGGGAAAATATTCTTGTCTAAAATAACCACGGAGACAAGTTTCTAATTGTGTTGAAAAGAGGTATATCATTTAGACCATTATACCCGATAAATTCTTGTAACAAACCAAGCCTATGATATTTCATTAGGTTGACGACTGACACCATAACACACTGACACAGGGAAAATCTTCTGGTCTACAATAACCATGGTTGGTTGGTTGGTTGTTTGGTGTTTTACGCCGCGCTCAAGATTATTTCACTTATATGGCGGCGTTGCCAGTTTTATTGTGGGAGGAAACCGGGCTCTGTGCCCGGAGGAAACCCACGACCTTCCGCTGGTAACTGGCAACCATCCCACATAGGTCGTTCGAGTGAAAACCCAGTCAGAAAATTTTCCAATTTTTGGACTGAGTGGGATTCGAACCCGCGACCCATTGGTGCAATAACCATGGAGACAAGTCTCTAATTGTGTTAAAAAGAGGTATATCAACCCTATCATAGATGGAAGCAAATATAGAATAGAAGCTGACGACTGATCAATGAAATTTGTAAACTGGACAAACCTCTAAATCTTCCATGATAAAATCCGTTTTCGCTTCAGGCTTACAAACCCATGTGCTTACTTCCTTCTATTAAAACACTTGGGCACTGTGAACGGTTATGAAGTAGCCAGGCTAGATTTGTGTGTATCTTACAACAGTTTATTAAAGGAGGGAGAAATTGCTTCAGGGGAAACTGGTTACATCTGCAGCTAAAATAACGTAAAAACCCTAAAGTTCAGTTTATGATAAGATTATATCAATGTTTTATCTAATCTTTCTTGAAATGGCATTTAGAAGTTGAAAGGTTACAATAAGGTGAAGAATTACTTATAGATAACAACTTCTTGGTTTATTGGGTGACAACGTTTCGATGTAGTTCTTCACCTTAATATATCAATGTTTTTAATTTATGAAGAAAAGTTTGAAAAAACAAAAAAAATAATTTTTTTTTTTACTAAATATACTGTATACAACTTAAATGCTTAACATGTGTGTGTACTACAGAAATGTACTAAACGTTAACTTAATTCATTAATTGTTTCCAAAAAATGTAGGCCATTAAACGATTTTTAGGATATATACATGTTGCATCCTATATGTATACAAGCAAATTTCCCCCTTGATAAAATGAATAAACGTTCGTCCTGCAGGATATATTATAATATAATAATACTCGGTATATTTGTATTAATGTATATTACATGTACCTCGGGTAGCAGTTAAAACTTTAACCAAACACAAACATTAGTTTTGAGAGGTTGATCAGCGTAAGTTCAATTTTGAAAGAGTCAGATTGACAGTTGACAGATTGATTGATGTTTAATGCTGCACTCAAGATTATTTCACATACACCATGTATAGCAAATCCACTCAATTTTTATTTCTGTGTGATCAAGTAGTTGGTAGAATGAATACTTTAACACTAAACAAACTATATTAAAAACAAGAGTTAAAGAAACTCATAATACCCCCGTATTCTCGAGACTAGAAGCACTGAAAAGCTTCTGAATTAGGTCTGGAGAAAAATAGAAAATAATTTCAACATTTTGTTTTAACATCAAAATATCAACATTTTGGCAGCTCGTGCTACTTTAAGGTAAAATGTATGTTGCCATTGCAGTAAGGGTTTAAATAAGCCTTTGGTCGTGAGCTAATGTTTCAATCAGTAATACAAGAGTTGTGTCCCTTGAATGGCATGGAGGTGCAGTGTATATATACATGTAAAGGTGTCAGTGTTGAGGGGAAATCCCCCCCCCCCCCCCCCCAAAATTGGGTACCAGGTTGACCATTGCTCAGGTTCTCATTCAAAGATATTGATTGATGATGTTTTACGACTTACAGTATATCACGATGGGTGTGGCCAGATTTAGTGGGGAGGAAACAGTCTGGAACAAACCCGGCCGTGGCCTTCCGATGGTACTTCATGTGACAATAATTTCACAATTAAAAGTCAATTAAGATATAAAGTCAATTAAGATATAAGCAAATTTTCCAGAAATTTTAAAGATAATAGGATTTGGGCCCACAACCCATTGGTGGAATCCCAGATTAAACATCCAACAGAACCAAGGGCCTTTGATGTTTTACGCTGCACTGAAAATTATTTCACTTATAATGCAGTTTTGCCAGGTTTATCGGGGGAGGAAACCAGGCTCTTTGCGCAGTCTAAGCTGACCTTCAGCGAGTACCTTGCAACTCTAACCCATAAGGCGATCAAGTAAAAATTCAACCTAGAAATTTTTCAATTTTTATTTGGTCAGTGATATTCGAACCCGCGATGGAAGGCATGGGTCAGACTGAGGAACTATCACTCTGCGGAGCCGGACTGAGTCCATAGATGAATGCCTGTGTAAAGTGATTTAAATATTTGAAGACTGTTAGTACCACTGCTCTCACACACAGTATCAAAATGACTCACTTCAGTAACCTCTCTACAAAGCCCTTAGTCAACATGGACTATAGGTCAGGGGGAACAAAGCTAATATTAGCTAACCACAAACTGACCAAATATAAACATTCTTTTTAAACAAGGAATCAAAACTTTTCTTGCTGCAAAATGAATTTTGACACCGTTTTAATAAAATACAATTTTAGCTGCCGGGTAATAAGTCATAACAACAGTTTTAGTAAACTCAACATACGTCCGCCGTGGTAAAGTCGAACCGCTACAAACAACTTTACATTTAATATAACATTCGTTTAAATTTCATCAATTGAAATTTCTTTTCTGAATTTAATGAAGTTGCAACTAAATACCAGTACGTTATAGTACACATATGTTATCTGTTCAGGTAAATTCAATCACATTTTAATTGCAAAAACTGAAATATTGTGGCTGTTTTGACATTGCTGTTATGTTCCATAACAAAACTTAATTTCAAGAATGTAGCAGGTAATATATTTATGAACACTATAAAAACAGACAGCACAGGGGAAAAGTCTTCTTGTCTAAAATAACCATGGAGACAAGTTTTTGATTGTGGTCAAAAGGGGCATATCATTTAGACCTTTATACCCAAACATAAGTTGTTATAATAAACCAAAACCCATGATACTTCATGAGTTTGACAGTAGACAGGATTTTGGCTTTAGTCAGTAGACTTTTCTGTAATAGGGTGTCTACGAGCAAAACTTTGCCTATGTTAATCCCTTACAACATCAAAGCCGGTGCCACAGAGGCGAAAAATGCTTGACTGATAGAGCTTGTTTACATAAGGTAATGAAAAACAAAGAGAGTTACAAGGATCACACAAATCGCAATGCCTTTATCAAAGTTGACTACAATTCCACGATTAATTAACCGATTTAAACAGACGGGTAATCCCCAATCTCGTTAATACAGCGACGGTTTATTCAAAAGCTTTTCCGTAGTTCTAGTACATGTAAATAAAGTCAAGTCCTCAAGTGGCAAACAATTACTTAGAGCAAATGTTAATTACAATTGAACTGTTTTAATTGCAATGAATAATTGATTTGATTTTAACACAACATTCAGCATCAGATCTCCGGAATTTTGCAAATTGTTCAAATCCACCAGTTTTGGAGGGTTTATAAACAATCCAAAAGTCACTATGACAGGAACACCACAACATGTATTATTGTAACAACAAGGACCTTGTAACCTGTTGTTACAATAATACATGTTGTGGTGTTCCTTTAAAACCAAGATTCTTAGGTAACTAGCTAGAATTGGAACATCTAAATATACTAGATCATTATAAATAGGGTTTAAAAACAATTGCGAAGTAAAACTAGATTATTTTTTCTCTACCTGGCAACAATTTGGTTGAATCCGCGCCGCATTGATGGAATGCCTTTGTTGCACTGATGGGACACCTAGCCCCCCACCCCTCTCCCCCCCAGCAGAAGTGTGGAAAACTCATGTTGTTCACAAAAACCTACTTCTTGGGGATGCCTTACATGTAGTGATTTATCATTAGTATATTACTTGTTTATGAAAAGCGTTTTGAAAAAATGGATTGACAGCGAATTCGGTCAGGACGTGATTAAATAATCAAAAATGCGCAGCTTCGAGCAAAGTGGCACTTAAGCAAGGATGGAGTAAATTGATTGCTCATGTGAATTATTTTAAAATACAATTGATGGTTTACAAAATATCAAATGTTCCATAAAAACTAATAGAAAGGGTCGTGGCTTAATTCACTGTGCATGTATTTTCTTAACCATGGAAGATGATGTGTCAATTTTAAGCCTTTGATAATCTAAGTGAAATTTAAAGGAATAAGAATTCAGAAGAGACAGACATGTGTTTTTTTCCACTTCAAAATATTAAATGGAAACGGATAATTAAATGAAAACCTGTTAACCCTGAAGCTAAATTTGCCTTGCATGAAATTAAATTTAATATGATTCAAGTGGCATGAGCTGCCAAAATTCACACTTTTTTCATAATTTCTGATCATCACAACAGTAAGAGGCTTTGAAGGCCATCGAAAAAATATATGATTGGCGTTGGAATGAGGAAAATCCATATAGTATGTGGCCTGTATGAACCGAAAACGGGTTTCGAAAAGTAAACAAAATTTAAATAACCCGGACAACCATTCATTCATTCTAAGCCAAAGTTAGTTCAAAACAACACTTACAGTAATCGTACATTTTCGAGACTAGAAGCACTAAAAGGTTTTGAATAGTACGTCTTGAGAAAAATAGCCAATAATTTCAACATTCTGTTTCAACCTCAAAATATCAACATTTTGGCAGCTCATGCTACTTTAAGTATGGAAGATGATGTGTCAATTTTAAGCCTTCGCGAATCTAAGTAAAATTTAACGGAATAAGAATTCAGAAGAGAAGGACCAGTTTTTTCCACTTCAAAATATTAAATGGAAACGGATAATTAAATGAAAACCTGTTAACCCTGAAGTTAAATTTGCCTTGCATGAAATTAAATTTAATATGATTAATTTTCCACTTATGATCATACAAAAATAATAATACAAGTACTAAATTTGAAACCTGGAAATCCATGTAAATACAGGCATGTACCGTATTTCTTCTAAAGATTCAGCCACTTTTTTCATCATAAGGATTCGATCATTAGAAAAGAAATATGCTAAATAAGGCCAGACAAATTTGCCCATTAGAGGGAATTTAAGGCAATATGACCCGCCGAGCAGTGTGTGAAAATGGTTATCCTTAAACATAACTCCTCGTCTCCATTTTTGTCCGACGCAATCGAAAATTTAGGCCATTAGAATGGCTGAATATTTAGAAGAAATACGGGGTATATAGAAAATTTGTGGAATGTGACTACTATATAAATATAATGTCCTAATAAAAATATTTTTTTTTTGTGAAAGGATTGCCAACATGAGGGTGCAAGTCTTTATAACGATTTCAAAATCTGAAGACATCAATGTCGGTTTACACAGGTTGATTGATTGTTGTTTTACGCCGCGCTCAAGATTATTTCACTTATATGGCGGCGTTGCCAGTTTTATTGTGGGAGGAAACCGGGCTCTTTGCCCGGAGGAAACCCACGACCTTCCGTTGGTAACTGGCAACCATCCCACATAGGTCATTCGAGTGAAAACCCAGTCAGAAAATTTTCTAATTTTTGGACTGAGTGGGATTCGAACCCGTGACCCATTGGTGGAATCCGTTTACATAGGACATAAGATCAAGTGCAAATAACCAATTCTTGAGTAAATTTTACCAATAAAAATACCACAAACCATATAAGCTATCCAGGGTGCCATAAACTGACATGTAATGAGACAAAAGCGAAAGTATCTTAAGATTTTCCTATTTAAAATATGAGTGTGAACACTGAAAATAGAATTACCTTTTTAGCCAAAGTGCCCAGGATTTTAGATGGCTCTTCGTACTTCCATTTTTTTAATTTAGGCTCTTGAAAACTCTCGTCCGTTATGAGGTAGAACGACTGCGTTTTACCCATAATGTCTAACACGTAAAGGTTTCACAGATTTTCTTCACTTCAAAACTGCACATAGGCGGCCATTGTTATACTTCTCTCAAATTAATAATTGAAATTTGAACAAGACGTAGTGAATTTTCCAAAACTGTCGAACTACAATATTATGTTTAGCCTAAACACATTGACGGGAGACTATCACCTTTAAAATGTCCTGTTTTCACTTTGAATCAATTTGGATTAGTCGTGGTTGACTAATGTTACACTGATTTCAACAACTGCAGGTGCCAATTTCATTTTACGTGACAGAAAAATTATAATCTTGTGCAAAATCTTGAACAAGTTCCACTGTTCAAATCTCAAAGAACAAAATTAAATCACGTAATTTGAAAATTGTTTTCACAAATTAAAATCGGTTGACGATCTCCCAGAATTCCACATGGGCAAATCGTAGGCATGGTTACGAACTTATGATTTTCTAAAAGTTGGCATCCACATGTTAAATATGCTAAGCATCAAATCTGAAATCGACCAAACTGTCAAAGTCGTACATGCAGTTGACGTTTCTTCCAAAAGGTATCACAAACTATTTTTCTGTCACACGGTCAGTATCCCCTCGATCCAGACTGAATGATTCCACTGACCACTGTCCCAATACATTTTTAAGCAAGCCAGCATGTTGTAGTGATACAAGAAGCACAAAAATAACTACAAATGACCAGAGGGGAAAATAACATGTGCCAATTCAATCATATCGCATAACTGGCCCAACAATGACTGGTTGTCACAGGCCAAAATTGCCGTCCAAAATACCCACAAATAGGATAAATTTAGCTCTATTTACCATAAACATTTAACACCGTCCTCAGGCATTAGCGAAATGGGGTAAATGAATGGAAAACCATTCGTGAGCAAAATGCAAATATTAAATATGTATTTATACAATATAATCACTAAGGCAATGTACATTGCTAGCTAATACAGCCGTAAAGATTGTTAATACATTACACTAGTACTATCTGTAGATGTTTGTGTGCATAAATCATGTGTATTAAAATAACACCTTAAGTAATAATGAAATTATCCATATGAATTTATTGAAATTTAATACAATTCTTTAAAGATAGTTTAAATTCACCCGAGGCCTGTGCAACACAAAGTGGGAGCACACTGGGAGCAGAGGCAGGCGTTTGAATGAATTTTTATCCATGGTAGGGGTTTCGCAAAGGGGGGGGGGGGGGTCCATACATGTTACTGGAAGAACCAATAACTTTACAAGGCGAGGAAACAATGGGTTTGACACTTGCAGGAAAACCATTTTAACCGGATTAGGGATAAAAACATGCTCTAATTGGGTTAAAACATGCTCTAATTGGGTTAAAACATGCTCTAATTGGATAAAAACATGCTCTAATTGGGTTGATGTCCTGAGCATTCCATGACAGACATCTCACATTGCAACAGGAATTGACTGGAGAGTGACATTCAATGCTCCATCATGTACATGTTAGGCTAATAAACCCACAAAATTCGATGAAATCTCGCAAGTGCAAACACTTTTGGGTGAAGAGCTAATTGGCACCATTACAAGGAACATGTACACCATTCAACCCTCTATCCAGTACCTACAATTATTCAGTATTCATGAAGGGAAAAGATTGATTGATTGACTGATGTTTTATGACGCGGCAGTCACCCTTATTTCCTTTTATATAGCAATTTAGCACTGGGAGCTGTGTCAATTACGTTACCAGAGGGGTACTAAATCTACCAGTCAACTACCGGAACCTCCTTTTTTTTTTAGAAGAGGCCGACTAGCTGTATGGATAAGACAGCGGAGCCAGCATTAAGTGCTGGCAATACATGTAGGTGCCGTACACTGAGGCTCGGGTTCAATTCCCGTATCGGGCGTCACCAGAAATCGGTAGAAGAATTTCTGCCATTTTTCAAAAAGGCCTTGAACATACAGTGTAATGTATGTTCATGTACCTATGTAAAATCCTATCTTATCAGTATCCTGCAAATAAACACTGTATAATTTCAAACATTCATCAATTAATTACCCATGCATATAATTATTACTTGGCTTAATTAATATTCATAAACATGCCTGGTCACTGTGTTATCAGCACATGTTCACGGTAAACACAATTATGGAAAGAAAATTTAATATTCTAAAGGTCTACTGTTTGCTTACTGGTCAAATCCAGACCAAATATTCCACTCAGAGACTTTTACTGAGTTTTATACAAACATGTGTCAAGAACGTGTATACCATAATCATCTACATTTTGTCCTCCATGACATTATTAAGTGAAGTGGCCTAGAGTTTTCCGACGAAAAGGACAAATATACCCATCATTCTGATGCAAAATTGATTTGCTGGTACTTACTGAAACCTAAATACTAATACATGTAACTGCATCTTTGACAGCTAGTTTTTTTTTACATTTGGTTGAAACAAATGATTGAGGTTCAAAAGGATGCTGTGAAAAAGCCAAGAACCAGATGACCATACTGTTTTCATTAATTAAATCAACCTATGTCAGACTGGGTATAAAGGTCTAAATGACATATTATATGCTCTTTTAACACAACTAGAGTGAGTGAGTGATTTGGGTTTTACGTCCTGCTTAACAGTATTTCAAGACGTTAACACAACTACATTGTAGAAACTTGTCTCCATGATTATTATAGTCGAGAAGATTTGTCCTGTGCCCACGTTTTTTCATGTCTATAATTATGTGAAAAAAGCTAATTGGACCCCACATGTTGTACAATGTATATGATTATGCTCACTTCTTTTCATCTGGTGGGGGTCTACCTGGCCCCAAAATGATTCCTGGTGATTCAGATTCTGGCACCAAGCTAAAACATGGTCAAACCTTTTTCATGTTTTCGGTTTGTACGGGCCACATACTGTATGGATTTTCCTAATTCCAACGGCAATCATTTAGTTTTTCGATAGCCTTCAAAGCCCCTTTACTGTCGTGACGATCAGAAATTATGAAAAAAGTGTGAATTTTGGCAGCTCATGCCACTTTAAACAGACAGATTTGAGGCCACCAGCCATGGACAGGGAAAGCTTAATCGGAAACAAGCCATGAAACAGACAGACAAATATTCGTTAAGGTTCATCTCCTCTCCTATAATAATTAATATTCATTAGCATTCTACTTTCATTATTAATTGCTGCTACATGCTTGTTTGTGGGATTTCTTCCAAAAATAACGAGTAGATAAATGAAACTGACCAGAGGGCTGATAAATCACTTTCCTCATCGGACAGGATCTCAATATGTATCGTTGATAATAAATCAATCAGTACAAGGAGATTGTTAATAAATATTTATGAAATACACCTGGTATAGTTTCCTATTAGAGGAAAGTCTAAAAAATAATTTCTCCTTTAGGTTGATTGATTGTTTGGTGTTTTACGCCGTGCTCAAGATTATTTCACTTATATGGCGGCGTTGCCAGTTTTATTGTGGGAGGAAACCGGGCTCTATGCCGGTAGGAAACCCACCACCTTCCGTTGGTAACTGGCAACCATCCCACATAGGTCGTTCGAGTGAAAACCCAGTCAGAAAATTTTCAAATTTTTGGACTGAATGGGATTTGAACCCGCGACCCATTGGTGGAAGGCTGTTCGGATTGAGCGTCCAACGCTCTACCTAATGAGCTCTTAAGCAGAGGGGGCAACCGTCGAGAGCGTGAATCAAGCACATGGTTTTCTCAAGAAGTGCAGTATAAAAGCTTTATACCAGGCTAGAGGGTGTATCTTATGACAAAGTACAGAAATTTATATATATATTTATGGACACTAAAACACACGGGCACAGGGAAAATCTTCTTGTCTAAAATAACCACGGAGACAAGTTTCTAATTGTGTTAAAAAGAGGTATATCATTTAGACCTTTATACCCCATCATAAATTGTTGTAATAAAGTAAACCTATGATATTTCATTAGGTTGACGACTGACGGGAGCTTGGCCTTAGTAGAATTTTCTGGAACACTTTGTATTACATTGACAATGCTTACGCATCTTAAGCTATAGTAAGAATATCGTCAGACTATATAGTATGCCCCCCCCCCCATATGTATAAACCTAATTGCCAACTGTTCAACCAGAAATGTGATATACCTGATCACATGCACTAAATGCTCAAAACAATATGTTGGAGAAACTAAACGTACATATTGCGAACGAATTCGTGAACACTACTACGACATTACTCAACGTCGAGATAAACCTGCACCAAAACACTTTTGGTCACCCAACCACTCTATCCACGATATGTCATATCAAATTATTGACGCCATGAAAATAGATCCCACAAAGGATGTAAATACTCCCCTCCGCAGAGCGAGGGAACAGTATTGGATCAGCTACACACTAAAGCCCCTATCGGTCTAAACCAGAAAGATTGAATCAACCCACTTTATCTCCTCACTATAAAGTACAGAAATTTAGTTGACGTGAATGATTCAATATGCATTTTTACTATTTTCAATTTGTTTCGATTGGATCAAAACAATAGTGTCATAAAAGACATAGGCTAACAGGATACCAGTATTTTCGTTATTTTTGGTATGTACACTTTCTTGAAAAATGAAATGGGAGAAATTCTTCTACAGATTTCGGATGAGGCCAGAAATGAGAATCGAACCTGGAACCCATGGCACCTATCCCCAGCATTAAATGCCGGCTGTCTTATCCATTCAGCCAACCGACCATTTTTCAAGAAAGTGTATAACGAGAATACAGTTAAACTCACTTTCTAAACGACACAAACTAATTAACCTAAATTGATACCCCCAATGTTTTACATGTACACATAGTTTTTGACAACAATCTCTATCTTCATGGACCAAATGTCAACGGTGAATATTTCCCCAATGCCATGCACTGCTAACAGGATGCTTTTTTTAAATTCAACTTCAATAATTCAGGTTTTGATGATCTTCAAACACACAAAACATTGAGAATACATGTAAGCTGCAGTCATCATGAGGGAATTACTAAATTAATATCCTCACCTTATACTAAGATCATTTCAAATGTCAGAAATGATAACTGAATTTATGAAAAAAAGTTTGGCAGTTTAGGCCAATTTATTGATCATGTACTCTGTATTTTGTCAATACTTTACCGTATTTCTTCTAAATATTCAGCCATTCTAATGGCCTAAATTTTCCATTGATCAGATAAAAAAGGGGACATGGAGTTGTTTAAGGATAACCATTTTCACACACTGCTCAGCGGGTCATATTGCCTTAAATTCCTACCAATGAGCAAATTTGTCTGGACTCAGTTAGCATATTTCTTTTCTAATGATCGAATCCTTATGAGGAAAAAAGTGCCTGAATCTTTAGAAGAAATATGGTATAAAGGAATAACCAGTAAGTTTCCAAAGTTTGTTTTTGTAGGAATCTACACCTGGACTTCGTTCCCATGGAGGAGGGAGAAAAAGGGGATGCTATACTTCCAGGAGTGGCAGGTAAGGTGTATACTTTAATAGGGGAGAAATTGCTACTGCCAGCCACCTGTGGTGTTGTGGTCAACCAAATATAAACACAAGGGTCTATAGTCCATAGTAAACAGATTACACATGATAAGCTTATTACTGGAGATAAAACAAAAACCAGTAGCAAGGTTAACATGGAAAAGTCAACTGCAGATATAAATGTGTAACAAACAGTTTATCTAGTCTATGCTGATTGATTGATTTTTTTCGCTCACTCAATTTTATTTCACTTACTATGTATATGGTGCACTGTCAGGTTTAGTGCAGGAAGATTGATTGGTGTTTTACGCCGCATTCAATATTATTTAACTTATATGGCAACATTGCCCAGTTCAGTGGGGACGGAAACCAGGCTCTTTACCCAGAGGAACCAGGGGGCTACCATGAGTAGGGGCCTGCCTGGAAACTCTTCAACATAGCGCAATTTAGTGAAAAACCAAGGTTTCCTGGACCAGAAAGTCAAGTTTTGCGATCAGACATCTGCCTTAATATGATGCCAAAAAAAAACTCAATTCACTCCATAAAAAAAATGAATTGTAGTCAATTTTTCTTGGAAATACTCAATTTCTAGCAACTAAAATATTCAATTGAACTTAAAATTAACTCAAAACTTGAGTTTATGGGCTCACAAATTTGAACTACATGTACTATTGGATTTTATGAGCTCAACTTAATGAGCATATATATATTATTCATATAGAATAAGAGAAAGAAATGAGAAAATGTTTAATCAAATATAATTAAAACCAAGGTGGGCCGAAATGTCCCCTTTTTCACTTTGGACCGAAATGTCCCAGGCCGAAATGTACTGTACCGAAATGTCTGGATACCGTATTGAATCATACTATACAACCCTAAAGCCCATTGAAAAATGTTCCAATTCTTATTGAGCGGAGTAGGCTTCAAACCCATTCTAGTTTAATGAACTTACTATCAAATGCACACAGCTACAATTTTGCCAATAAACTTCCAAAGAATTGCTCTTATCGTTTACTCTAATATAAAATACATCCACATAATACATATAAATACCACCTTATATCTATGGAGATCAATTACAGGGGAAAATATATTTTACAATAATGGAACTATTCAATGACTTAAAACAAAAATTCTCAGCACTTATCAGTACATTGTACAAAGAAGCGTAGTGTTAATGATAAAAAATTAAGATATCACCACGTTGTCAGTTGCTTTAAAAAACATATTTTTCAAAAACCAACTGACGACGTGGTGATGTCTTAATTTTTTATCAATAGTATGGAACCCACGTTTAAAGAGAGTTTCAAACATTTCTTAAAAGTGTAGTGTTGTTGAAATTTGACTGTAGGATATTAAATCTGTCATCCGATACCCAGTTGAAATGAATAGGTCTACATATAGCATTAATCATATGTTTGTATATATTTAACCCTAATGTATATGGGGACAAATTATCTAATATATCTAGAGATATGTATGACGCTTACTGTACAGACATAATTTTTTTTATAAATGCCTTTTGTTGTCTTACATCTGAAAATTCCACAAAAAAAAAAGTAAAAGAAATAGATCTTTTCAGGTCAAAGAAATTCAGCAATTTTATAACGGATTTAAACAGTCGACAAAAGAAGGGTTTTGAGCCTGAAGAAATATTTTTAGATTTAATTCATATTTTTAGAATTTAAGTCTATCTTAAATTCTTGTGACAGACGACCGTGCATTTATTTCTAGTATTAAGGGACATGGTAGGTTTTTGAAAAAAACCTGAATCTCTGCTTGTGTGTAAATGTACTTAGAATATATTTCTTCTTTGTCAAAAGTAACATTTTCTGAAAATAATGAAACAAGTTTACCATGGCATTCAAATATGTGGTAGAATCCATTTGATCCACTGAGCAACTAAACATAAATAGGTAGTAAGGAAAATATTTATGGTGTAATCTCAATATTTCGACTTTAATTAAGTAATCTTCAGGAGAATTATGAGTACATCAAAAGACAGTGATGAGTGTGCATTTATATAGATTGATTGTTTGGTGTTTTACGCCGCGCTCAAGATTATTTCACTTATATGGCGGCATTGCTATTTTTTATTGTGGGCGGAAACCGGGCTCTATGCCCGCAGGAAACCCACGACCTTCCGTTAGTAACTGGCAACCATCCCACATAGGTCATTTGAGTGAAAACTCAAAATTTTCCAATTTTTTGGACTGAGTGGGATTCGAACCTGCGACCCATTGGTGGAAGGCTGTTCGGATCGAGCGTCCAACGCTCTACCTACAGAGCCGCGGAGGCCCCCCGAATCTTTAGAAGAAATACGCTTATGTCACTTTGAAAAAGAAACTATTCAGAAGTGCCTACATGTAAGTGTGACACATATATATGACACATTTCCTTATCAGTGGAATTTCCTGCCACATGTGGATAGCACATCTCCTACAATTGATGAGATCTAAAAATACACACACAATACAAAAACCTGGGATTTATTCCAAAGAGTAATTCAAGTGGTCCTGGCCCCATGAGCTCAAATTGCCAACCATTAATGTACTTACTGTCTGAAGTTGGTCATGATTGATTTGGGTTTAATGCCGCATTTTGGTCATAATGAAATTTTGTATAAATACTCTGGTATGAATTTTTACGCAAAAAAAAATCCTTTCAAGTGGTAATATCATTTTGTTAAACACAAAATCGGTCGGCCGACACACAGTCTGTCAGTGGTGTTTGAATCCCACTCAGGCCAAATAAAAATTCAACAATTTCAGAGTGGGGCTTTTATTCATTTTCCGTACAGTGTGTGGAAGAGTTTGTCGGTACTCAGTACGGTTTCCTGACAACCATTTCACATTGGTCAATCAAAGAAAAAAAATCTATCATAAATTGTTTTACAAATACACTCATTGAGAAGTTGTACACTGCACTGCATAGATAATAACACACATGCTGTTATCAAACAGAAGTACCGTATTTCTTCTAAAGATTCAGCCACTTTTGTCCTCATAGGGATTTGACCATTAGAAAAGAAATATGCTAAATGAGGCCAGACAAATTTGCCCATTAGAGGGAATTAAAGGCAATATGACCCGCCGAGCAGTGTGTGAAAATGATTACCCTGAAACACAATTCCACATTTCCCTTTTGTCTGACTCAATGGAAAATTTAGGCCATTAGAATGGCTGAATATTTAGAAGAAATACGGTACATGTATTTGTGTGTGTGGAAATATACCTACCCGTAGACTTGATGCAAGCTGGCGGTAATAAAACACACTCATGTCCTCTAAAATAATGGGCGAAGATTTGGACTCCATGTCGCCTGCCATATTCCACGTAAATCGTTTTAAAGGATAAACCAATCAGAGGCTGTCATAGATTGCTACAATGTGCACATGTAATGAATCAACACTGCGTCAATAAACCATTGATTCAGCGACTTCATGTAAGAAGTGGTCGGTTTTCTGTAAACGTGTATGTTTTCTACACATTAGTACTGGAACGTAAAAGATGGTTGATAACAGCAATCATGTGGGTTTTAAATCTTAACCAGTCAGTGAAAGGCTGTAACTAAATGCTGTAGTTTGTATCCCAGCTGGAAATTGAAGGCAAAAACGCTCAAACACTCCACAAAAAAAACTTAGTGGAAAACCTCACACAATCCAAGAACTGAATTCGTTAGCAGTCAACAGTGAAAACCTTATACTCATAACGCGGATAAGGTTTCTTTTCCAGACTGGTGTCAGACTTAGAGAAAATTAATCATAAAATGTTCTAGGCAATTCATTTCCAAGAAGTCCAAGTATTTGAACAGAAAAGCTGCAACACCTAAATCTTGTATTCAATTGTATTCATAAAACAAAGAGCTGAAATAAATTTTCTGTTCTACCCAGTAAAGCACTGTCAGCTTATTTTGGAAACGACATTCAGGAATAATATCTTAAGAGGTCAAAATCACTGTGACAGTGTCAAGTTAATCCAATGACAGGAGCAAATAAACTTTGGATATTAATCCGATCTTTAAGCACATGTAGTATTAAAGCTGGTCAATACAAGAGAAAACTGCAGCAATGGTCGGGAAATATTGTCCTTTGAACATAGTATTAAAGGAAACAGTAAGTGTCCCATGAGTGCTCCCTGCAGAATGCCAGTAGAGACATTAAACTTGGCCAGTTTGGAGGTCTTGTTTTAAGGTGGTCAGAGGAGTGTGACCAAATCACAAGTGTGGAAACTACACATTATTCCCACCATATGCCAGACCTTGGCCAGTTCAAATGTAGTTCACAAGCCAGAGAAAACATAGAGGCCCCAGAAAAGATGTTGTTGAGGGAAGCTTTCCCAGGTTCTCCAAGTAGGATAGAAGTCCTATTAGCATACATTGAGAAGTGTTGGCCTCTACACTGTGTTAACTACATTGTACTCTAGCTAGATCTAAACTTAAAGTAGGAGCTGAAGAGGTAACTGATTAAAAAGCTGCTAGGTCTGTTAAGGTTGTGAAGTTAAGCCAGCTATTCCTTAGTTATTTAGCTGCCAGCTGTTCTCCCCCATACAGTAGATCTATGAAGGCAGCACAGGTGAGTGAGGGCTGACTGGCATTTCCTCACAGACCACATACACTCAGTAAGACAGAGACAAAAAACTCAAATAGCCCTTTTCATCGACCTTCCACCTTTAGAGATTTACTCTACCTTTCTCACTGAGCCTTAGAAACAAACTAAGGTCATATCAAATTGATTTTCTGGCCCATTCAGCATTAAGCCCTTTAGCTATGTTCTACCTGTGCCAAATCGCTGATTTGGGATCAACTTGGGTGGGGGTATAAATGTAACAGTTCAAACTCTATTCAACCCATTGGCTCCCCCTGATATCAAACAGACAATCTAACTTTTTTGTCTCTCATGTGTAAAACTAGAAGTGTTCTGATATTAACTCCAGTTGTGTGATAACAAATACTGTCATGTATGACCTTCATGCACACAACCTGTTCTCAACACAGGTATGATAGTATAATGAAAAACAGAATTTGATTTCTGATTTACTTATTCAAGCGGCCTATTACCTAACCTGTTCACTGTGACAGTTACATGTATTATAACTTGTCTCCATGGACATTGGTTATTTTAGACAAGAAGATTTTCCCTGTGCCCGTTTGTTTTAGTGATCCTAAATATATTATTACATGTGCACTTAGTAAATGAAATTGTTTCAGACATAAGAAAAAGTCAAACTATCTGATCACTAGGTCAGACATATCCATGATCCTCCATGCAAAAAGCCCTCCCTTACTAAACCTTGAAACGCGCCAGAAAAGTGAAATAATCTTGAGTGCTGTGTATTAAAAGCATCAATCATAAACTTACAAAAATTTTGTTGGTTCGCGTAACCAGTCCGCCCCTACCAAAAACCCACCTACTCACAAGTTTTTATTCCTCATCTGCTCAAAGGTTTTTTTGCCCAAAACAATGAATACAAAATTACTAGAATTTGATAGATTAACTTGAAAATGTTCATGTAACAGTTGGTACCGAGGCCCCCAAGAACCCAGTTTTAGATTTATGTTTGATGTTTTACCCGCACTCAAGATTATTTCACTAATATGGTGTTGCCAGGATTAGTGGGGAAGGAAACCGGGCTAAACCCCCAACTTCCAGTAAGTACCTGGAGCCTGTTTCACAAAGCGGCGTAGATGTATTTTGTGCGTAACTTTCAAACTAACGTATCTCTACAGTATGGGTTGCTAAGGCATTTACGTAAAAACTTAAGCTACGCCACTTTGTGAAACAGGCTCCTGGCCACTCCAAGTTTTAGAATAAGAAACCAGATGCAAGAAAGAAGTGACAATATTCATGGCAGTGTTGATTTCCAGACAGCTTTATATATTTGAACCTTCTTGGCACGAGAATGTCTTTTTTCCCCACCTTGAGCTAAAAAAAACAGAGGCTAAAGATAAATGAATAACAGTTTTGTCCCAGAATAAATACCCGGTACAGCTATTCCCAACAGCATATATAACATTAGATGGGTAGGTCAGGCCATAAATACTCTAAAACCTTGATCTTACAACTCTGAACACAAGATAATAAAGACGTAAATATTCTAAATTTTATGTCCTGGTTAACTCTGATAGGGTTGACTATCGCGCCCCTAATCCAGACCGTTTGTCAGGGCTAGGACTAGCCCTGGAACCCATGTGGCTGTGGAACACTTTAAAAAATTATACTGGGATGTCTTCCACGAGACCAGCATATTATATATCTCCCCAAAGCTTAAATTTGTTTGTCTAGGCTAGGACCTACAGTACAGTATGACAGTGACTATCACTTAAGCCATACAAGTGTATTGATACATGTACATTTATGATGATATACATTTTAATTTGGATTTTGCATTGACTGAGGAACATTTTATAGGACTACCAGTACCTGATAGTATTTTGTGATAGCAGAATTGGGGCAATAGCTCTAACTTATGTATTGTTGACAAGCAGCCAATTAAAGAGGTCCCACAAACTGTCCCGGAAATAAAGCAATAGGATGTGTGACTAACAAAAACCATTGAACCTTTAATCTTATCATGGTAGATGTAGATAATCTCATACCACCTGGGGTAAAGGACAATTAACAGATAAAAGCAGTGGACAACTGACACACTAAAGGTATTAAAATATTAACTCATTCACAAAATTGGCTTTGTAACAGCTTGTACTCCATATTGAGAAGGGGAGGGGTCTAGATTTTGGACTTCAGGTATACAGCTTTGAGTCTTTGCAACCAATGAACTATACCAGTGGAATGGTCACGTCCCATTGGGAAGATTGGATCTGGCGAGCTAAAATCGCCGTCATAACTAAGTGATACTGTCTCTCTCGAAACGCAAATAACGTTCTTCTACAAATTTATGACATCACGAATCAACGGTCAAAATTGACGTCACAAGAGTGATTTTGTCATCGCGTTATGACGTAAATAACGTAGTCGTTGGGTCAGGACTAGTGACGTTGTTCTTTCGCTTCCTCTGTAACGTCAGATAAGTATTGCCATCTCATAATAATGGCGGTGCTCGCTACAACTAAAACGTCATGTGATCTCCCTTCCACGCATATAGTTCATTGATTGCAACAAGCATCCTTCACAAAGCGTCCTGGGTCCTGTTTCACAAAGCGGCGTAGATGTATTTTTTGCGTAACTTTCATACTAACGTATCTCCACACTATGGGTTGCTATGGCAGTTACGTGAAAACTTACGCTACGCCGCTTTGTGAAACAGGACCCAGGGTCCAGTTTCACAAAGCGATCTTAGCTTATGGTGATCTTAATTACCAATGGCAACGTATACCTTTAGCATTGGTTGCCATGGCAGTTAAGATCACACTTAGCTAAGATCGCTTTGTGAAACAGGCTCCAGGTTTATGAACACTGAGCAGAGAAACCAGACTCTAGATATACAGTCACTCGCCCTAAATCGGGACAACCCTAAATCGGGACAGTTACGACTTCTACTTTATTTTTACAGTATTTTATTTGATTGTTTATCAACTGTTTGTTGCTGTTACATTGGACTTTCATCTTCAAAAATTTAAAACATTTTGCATCAAGTTTTTTTAGCGTTGTAATCCGTTTTCTGAAGCAAAGTAAATAGAGGTTATGCAGTCGGATCACGTGATTTATCGTTTGTAAGCATTGACGCTCGTAAAAACTTGTCAGCTTCCGAAACTTGTCTTGAATTTCTTCAGATATTGCTTTACTAATCTTTTATCTGTCAAGGCATGAGCCATTTACGAATAATACTACCGAATTAAAACCACACAGGCAAAATTTGTGCAACATGATTATTTCCTAAATCGGGACAACCACTTTACAACATACAACACTGCCGTAAAACGGCGCATTCTGCAGTGCTTGGAAATATGCAATCGCTAAATACAAGACCCGGTGTTTTGAGGCAGATCAAGCTAACTTTTTCGAATTTATTGGTGATTTCTTCCTTAGATGGATTAGAGATGTTTACGGTTTCATGCAAATATTCGAAGTTGCAAAAAAAAAATTTCATTTAGTCATAAACCGTAACTTTTGTGGATGAAATTCCGTGTCCCGATTTTGGAAGGGTTGTCCCGTTTTAGGGGAAATAGTCAAAGTTTTTAAGACGATTTTCGAAATAGTAAGCTGCTTAGAGAGACAAAATCATTGGATTATTTAATCATTTAATAAAGTCTATAAACTTCAGAATATAAAAATTGGAACTATTTGTTTTGTATTTTGAATCCGGCGATGAAAAATAGAAAAGTGTCCCGATTTAGGGCGAGTGACTGTATATGAAATTACCTTAAGCTTTCAAATAATCAAATTTTTATGATCTTATTCAGATAGAATCAGGGATATATAACCCGAAAATAATTATACGATCAAATCACAAAATGCGTAATCCAATATGTACATGTACCATATACTGTCTGTCATAAACATATGGGTATAAAGGTCTTAATGCTATACCTCTTTCAACATACTTTAAAACTGGTCTCCGTAGACAGTTATTTTTGACAAGAATATTTTCCCTTGTGTCTGTGTGTTTAGAAATATATAGAGGATATTAACTGGTCTCGATGTGTATACCATAAATATTTTATCGAGTGGGATGCGAAAAGTGATATTTTCACGAGTGGCAAAGCCACGAGTGAAAATGTACATTTTTGCATCACACGAGATGAAATATTTATGGTATACACATCGAGACCAGTTAATTTTCTTTTTATTATATATCTAACAAGATACATATTTTAAATTTTGATTCGAAAACAACTACGTTAAGGAAACAAAACTATGCCAAGGGTTTATGTCTCAGCCACTGACCTATATACCGAGCTATATAGGTCAATGCTCCGAACTACTACGGTGCGCATGACAAAGTAGTTTGACAAAGAAATTCATTCAGTTAACTTATTAAAGAAAACTATTCTTAACACCCGAATCAAAAACTGTGTATTAGGATTAACAAAAAAAAAGATATGCACTCTTTCGTCGCTTTTTCGTTATTTTTTTCGCAAAGTCATTATTCAAGACGCGCGCATTTACACATAGCCAATCAAGTGGAGTGACAGTGTCAAATTTGATCGAAGCGAGGAAAAATATGAAAATGCAAAATCAATTTTAAGATTTAAAAAAAAAATAGTTCACAGTTCAACTGAAATAGTTCGCACCGCACTTTCAAATGTATAAAGAGTATTACTTTAGATGACGGAAAGTGCTTGAGTGCAAAAAGAAAGTGTAGGAAAAACATGCTTAATAGTGGTCCACGGTCGAGGAAGACTGCGATGCCTGTGGCAGTGGAGCGTCAAGTCAGGCAGAGACATCAACGGGAAGGACGGCTTGGTAGGCCTGGCTTGCAGTGGTCAAAGTAGTTCCGGCAATCAAAAGTGATATCATCACTGTGATGATAACACAAAAATTGTTATCGTCACAGTGACGATATCAGTTGCTATTTTCCCTCTGATATGATTTATATCATGTTGATAGTTCTCTATATTTCATTGCCAGATATATAATAAATTATACTTTTTAATACTTGCAAAACATCAATTCTAATCCAAAGTTAGTTCAAAACAATACTTTATCGTACATTTTCGAGACTAGAAGCACTGAAAAGCTTATAAATTATACGTCTTAAGAAAAGTAGCCAATAATTTCCACATTCTGTTTTAACGTCAAAATATCATCAATTTGGCAGCTCATGCCACTTTAATTATCAGTCTCCACATCATACACGTACTTGCATGTACTTGCATGTTGAACTGTGAAATTATGGCTTGCTGATGTGGCAGCCAGTCAGTGTGTATACAGGGTTCATATGAATGGAGAAGAAAGGCATGAGTCAGTGTGCTAACAATATCAGTGATTAAGTCTGTTTTTTATTGACTCTCATCCAACAGCTGGTGGGAGAGGTGAAGGTCATACGTGAGTGGGGAAGGAAACCCTGCGGTTTTCCGATGCTCAGTGATAGTAGAGTCAGACATAACACAGTACTCTGGGTAACTGCATGGTACAATTCTAGACAAAGTACAAATTAATTGATTGTTTTACGACGCGCTCAAGATTATTTCACTTACATGGCGGAGTTGCAAGTTTTATTGTGGGAGGAAACCAGGCTCTATGCCCGGAGGAAACCCACTACCTTCCGGTGGTAACTGGCAACCATCCCACATAGGTCGTTCGAGTGAAAACCCAGTCAGAAAATTTCTATTTTTTTGGGGGGGACTGAGTGGGATTCGAAAGGTGCAATTGAGTTTTTACTATGCGTGCTTATTAGGCTCTCAAGCCAACCCTTCCCAGATCATGTATGAATGCTTGAATTATACTCCCCATCCAGTAACTAAGATATGCACACCAGCCGCAAACTGGCTAAGGATATGAGAGTTCGCTCCCTTGGAAATAAACAAACAGAAAAGAAACTATCATGGCTACTCATTAGAATTGTTTACTGGGCCAGTAGAATTTTTGGGGTAAACAAATTAAAAAAAAAATCACCACATTTTTTTTTTTTACATTATACATGTCATGAGACTAGAATCAAACAGCTATCTGAACCAAAGAAATAAAACATTATTTTAGAACACCCTTTGTGACTTGAAAGGGAACCAGGTCTAAAACACTACTAGATATCTCATTCACTGATGAAGCTGTTGAAAAAGGAGGTTAAAAATTCAAAACGGAGTACCTCAGAATTCTAAATTCTAGCTGTCAAAATGTTGATATTTTGACGTTAAAACATAATGTTGAAATTATTGACTATTTTTCTCAAGACGTATAATTCCGAAGCTTCTTAGTGCTTCTAGTCACGAAAATGTACGATAAAGTATTGTTTTGAACTAACTTTGGCTTAGAATGAATGAATGGCCGTCCCGGTTATTTAAATTTTGTTTACTTTTCGAACACGTTTTCGGCTCGTACAGGTCACATACTGTATGGATTTTCAATCATTTAGTTTTTCGATGGCCTTCAAAGCCTCTTACTGTCGTGACGATCAGAAATTATGAAAAAAGTGTGAATTTTGCAGCTCATACCAATTTAATCAAGCCACTGAATTCTAATAGAACTTTGTTACCCTTGGAAACCGTGACAGGATGTGGTGATGTACTGATGAAAAGAGGTTAAAGGTCACAGGGGGTCATTTCCTGTGTATATGATTTATAATAGCTCTAACTTACAAGGAAACATGCAACAGAAGTTAATTGTTTCAATTAAGCTAATAGTACCAGGAACTGAATGACACATAAACACATTTATACACTTTAATTAACATCAGATGGGAATAAGGAACAATTTATGACTAACTTAAAATTCTTGCAATCTTGAAGTTCAATATTTTAATTGGTTTATTACAACAATCTATGACTGGGTATAAAAGGTCTAAATGACACACTGCCCTTTTAACACAACTAGAAACCCGTCTCCATGGTTATTTAAGTCAATCAGATCTTCCCATGCCGAGTGTTTTAGTGCCTATAAATATATTTTATATATCAGAATTCCTTGCTAACCAATCCTTAATATTGAAACTACAAGAGGTTGAAATAATTAGCTTTTCACATTAAAATGGCAGGGCTGCAAAAAAATTGCCATTTAGTTTTTTGATGACCTTCAAGGCCTCTTCCTGTCGTGTCAGTCACAATTTATTTAAAAAGTGCAAATTTTGGCACCTCATGCCACCTTAAAGTACATGTAGTGTTT
Source organism: Lepidochitona cinerea (assembly GCA_963971465.1). Taxonomy (NCBI): domain Eukaryota; kingdom Metazoa; phylum Mollusca; class Polyplacophora; order Chitonida; family Tonicellidae; genus Lepidochitona; species Lepidochitona cinerea. Next base: position 47,908,751 of record OZ020553.1, read on the forward strand.
TGAATCAACTTACCGTAAGCTGAAAATTAATAAAAAATTTGCCTTGATTATTAAAATTTTGCATACTTTTTAACACTATTTTGATTTTAGTCTAAGAATTTTCCTTTGATGGAATCAGAATTGACAATGAAAAAGTGGGAACTTTGGCAGTTTATGGTAGAATCTGTTAAGTACTGTACCCAGCGACATATCTGTGGCATATTACATGCCTTAAGGCCTATATCTACAGTACATTGTATGTCAAAGGGGTTAATGTTGAAAATAACACATTGGGAACATAAATCCATAATGCCAGCAGTTGCCTGCAGCCAAACGAAAATGAGGGCAAAGTGATTTGAAAGCTTGGACAAATCTACAGTGCTGACCTACAGGCAACTTGTGTGTGTTAGGACATATCCCATCAAATCAATAAAACTATAGTCTCTCTAAATACAGACTGGCCATAATTAAAGGATGCTGGTTCGTCAGTATCTAATACAGTCGGCAGAAAATTCAAACCGGGATTATTTTAAAAGCATGTCTACTACGACAAAAGTGAGTGATTTGGGTTTTACGTCCTGCTCAACAGTATTTCAGTTATATGAAGACGTTGTCTCCTTGTTGCAGGGCAGATACTATTACGACAAAAGAAATTTGCTATTAAATCATGGGATTTGAGTGAGAGAAGATTTAATGTTGCTTTCAATATTAACTCGGTCGCAAAGACATGAAATTTAATCCAACCATTTGATGGAAATTTAATCACGATAAAATAAAATCTATAGTACAACACAAATACATGTAGGCTTTAAATTTAAGAGCAACAAAACTTTTTCTGGTCCCCATTAAAATCCCTTTTCTAGTCCTTAAAGAAAACTTATTTTATCTATGTTGTAGAATACAGCAAATTTACATGTATCTTGTTATATATGCTGGGAAAGCTATCATTTCACTTCATCTTTGCTCTAGAAAGTTGCAAATTTATTTTATTTGTGCTGTACAAAGTTGCACATTTTTCTATTTCTGTAGTAGAATCCATAAAAGGAAAACTTCAGAATGTTCTAATAAATAATGGTTCCAGGAGCCTGTTTCACAAAGCGGCGTAGATGTATTTTTTGCGTAACTTTCATAGTAACGTATCTGTACAGTATGGGTTGCTATGGCAGTTACGTAAAAATTAACGCTACGCTGTTTTGTGAAACAGGCTCCAGGTCATCAAATCAAGTTGGCCATGTGTCATCTGCAACAAGGTTCGACCAAATTGGGTCAGAAAGACATAGTTCTAAATTTGTCACTAACAGAGACAAGAAACTGGCTAAAAAAAATCAATATTTCTAGCTTTCCAAACAAGGGCTTATGCAGAGAGACAGTTCAAATAGAGTTCAGCCACACCAAAACAGACTGGCATCAAATATTAATAATGTCTTGTAAATGATGTCTAAGGCTTGGAAACAAAGGACTACTTTGAGTGTTGTTTTACCAGCTTATATCCAATTGCTTTATACTATAGAAAAATGTACTACATGTACAATACACAAAATAAGGCACTATAGTATACCCAAAATAAGGCACTATACATGTGGTATACCCAAAATAAGGCACTATAGTATACCCAAAATAAGGCACTATAGTATAGTATACCCAAAATAAGGCACTATAGTATACCCAAAATAAGGCACTGTAGTATACCCAAAATAAGGCACTATAGTATACCCAAAATGAGGCACTATAGTATACCCAAAACGAGGCACTTTAGTATACCAAAAATAAGGCACTATAGTATACCCAAAATAAAGCACTATAGTATAGTATACCCAAAATGAGGCACTAAAGTATACCCAAAATAAGGCACTAAAGTATACCCAAAATGAGGCACTATAGTATACCCAAAATAAGGCACTATAGTATACCCAAAATAAGGCACTATAGTATACCCAAAATAAGGCACTATAGTATACCCAAAATAAGGCACTGTAGTATACCCAAAATAAGGCACTATAGTATACCCAAAATGAGGCACTATAGTATACCCAAAACGAGGCACTTTAGTATACCAAAAATAAGGCACTATAGTATACCCAAAATAAAGCACTATAGTATAGTATACCCAAAATGAGGCACTAAAGTATACCCAAAATAAGGCACTATAGTATACCCAAAATGAGGCACTAAAGTATACCCAAAATAAGGCACTATAGTATACCCAAAATGAGGCACTATAGTATACCCAAAATAAGGCACTATAGTATACCCAAAATGAGGCACTATAGTAAACCCAAAATAGGGCACTACAATCAAGATAAGGCAATTTATTCAAAAAAAGGCACTATAGTTAAAGTAACACGCTTTACCCAGATTAAGGTCCTATCCTCAAGATAAGGCCGTATACTCAAGATAAGGCCCTATACTCAAAATAAGGCCCTATACTCAAGATAACGCACCCTAGTTTATGCTCAGGTACATGTAGCTTGACTTCGGCAACTCTTAAATGAATTTCCTCTCTGGCACAATAACACTAAAATCTATCCAACTAAATCCCATGAGAGAAAATTCTAAGGTAGTATAAACGGTTAATGGTTATATTTTAGTTTGATGTTATTAAAACCTAATCGGTCAGCCTACCTTATCACAAATGCATTTCATTAAAACAAAGAATCAAAATGACAGGTTGCCGTTTTGGAATATGAGGGGATGAATCTTGCTATAGCTTTTGTATTATTGCAAATGGCTGCCCTCGTGGAAGCATTGTCAGTGGCCTGTCAGCTAGACTGTATAGAGGACACTTAGCCAGGAATATAGAGAATTAGTCATACTGCATTTTACCTTTGTTCCAGCCAGGCTCTGTAATATCATACCCTCTTCCCGCAGACAAGTCATTGTCCTGCTTTTGCTTTTCTTCCCTTTCATAGGGGGGGGTAAAATCCAAAGTCAAATTTCAGAACCGTTGAAAGGAATTAATACGTTGATTATTGAAGAAATTCGAGAAAATCACTTCCCCTCTTTTGTAAACATTTTAAAATGGTTTACTTGGTAAATTTGTCTTACACACAGTTATAAATTCACATCTGAAAACTGTTTTTTTGTTAATATTTTTGTTTGATATTTCCCAAAAATTTGATGTAAGTATTCCGATACACCACAATATTCCAAAGACAGCACAGAAATGTTAGAAATGATAAATCGGAAATGCACCCGAATGTTGGAATGGATAATCTACATTAAGGAATGGTTGTTCCACAAATAGAGATAGAGTTACACAAAAATGTCCCAAACAGGCTGTATTACAATAGGCTTGTCTCCACACTGACTTTCTGGGATACTGCAGTACTTAGCCAAGAAACATGGGTCAACTGAGGCAGCTCAGATCAGCTGATCACTTAAACTGAATCACTCCTTAACTGCAGTCATGTGCTGGTTGGTTGGTCAGCTTTAGCCCATAGACAATCGGTTTTACAGTATTAATGACCATCTGAGATACTGGTCAGTGGCATATAACACCAAGTGGTCAGTGTGCTATCGCTAACGCTTTAGTCTGCTGATAATCAGTTTTGCTCAAATCCTCGATGAATATTTCCCTGATGCCGGCAAGTACTCCCTCCCTTCCAAACACATGGAATGGTCAGTGTGCTAAAACAACAACTTTTCCCCTACAGATGATCCCTTCAACCACACGAAATGGTCATTGAGGTTTTCCCATCAATTTCCACCACACATATAATCAGTATCACTGAAATCCACAATGTATATTTCGCTAATGCTGGCAAATACAACTGACTGCAATCAGATCAAATGGCTACTTAGACACACCGATAATCAGTTTTGTTGAAATCCACGACATTAGTGTTGTACATTTCCCTGAAGCTGGCAATATGACTCCCTTAGACTTGATCAACTGGCCAGTGAGCTTCTACATGTACAAGTTTATAATACAGATAAAGGACCTTTTTCCATTAAAATTCATACTCATAGCTTAAATGTTCATTCGAGATACTGGCAAACAAGACTTACTTTCAACAGTATATTGGTCAATGTGTTACTACTATGTACACAGTAGCTGCTGATGTGAAATTCAACACCAGTGAAACACTGCTAGTCATCAAATATGCTCACTGTCAACTGCAGTATAGCTCAAAGCCTAGAGAAGAACGAACGGGGGATTTTAAATACTGAGCAGGCACTTTCTTTTCCCTCAGCCTCTCAGATTATCTCTGGTGACAGCCCTTGATCGTACATCCACGAGAAAAACAACAAGATCTCTTAGCTTATTAGACATATATATAATCTTGTCCCTAAGAACAGTTGGCAGGGACCATTAAATACTGTAGTCTGTCGTTGGCCCAGGCCAGCTTCTGCTTGAGTCCAGTCTAGCTGGGGAATATCAGTCAGGCAATTATCAGACTTGGAAAGGGCATATTACTTGACAGTTCCCCTGGGAGGGTTTAAACAGCTCCACTTTAACATGGGAGGGGAACAGCTTTCTCGATCCAACCACTGCCTGGTTATTACTGGATGTACTTTTTCTTGGTCCAAAGGTCAGAAAAAATGCAAAACCGCAGTGTATATATTGTATTACGTGTAGGTAGATCTTAAAGATATATCATGTAACGTGTTTAGCATACAAAGAAAATAAGGATATAATAAAATTAACATTTGTTAGAAATTAATAAAAATGTAAAAGATTATGCAATAATTTTTAGTCTGTGGTATATATTGATTGATCTATGATAATGTTCAAGCCATACTCAAGATTATTTCATTAATATCCAAGTGTTGCCAGATTTTCAGCGGCGGACAGCCGGGCTTGGGGCTCCATTCTAATGAATAGAAGCCAAGTTTAGATTCCTCTGATGAACAGAACCAGGGTTTACTGGGGACGAAACCAGGCTCTTTATCCTGAGGAAACCCCCTTGTCAATGAATAGAAACACTGACAAAAATACTCACATAGCAAAATATGTCAAACCCTCCCATTAGGGAGACCTACTGTATTATTCCAGTACAAATAGTATACAAGTACAAAATTTAAATGTCTTCAGGCGCAGTTAACATGATAATATTAAAATTCAAGAACGTGCCATCTTTAATTTTATTTTGTCCAAATCAGGGAATACTCCCTTCCCTTTCCTACTTAATTGTGTTTGCCTCAAACAGCCATTGTTTTAATTACTATGACAAATAATGGTTGAGCAAAATAATACCAGACATATCACTGTTAATTTCCTGTTGTTTAAAGGTCACAGAAAGATGAACACATTGAGGGTAGGTTTTGCCAAACAATGGCTTCTGAATAAAAAGAATTTTTTACTGTTCTAGAACAGCAGCTACTGTAAATATTGCGGCAGCCAAGATTTTGTTAGGTGGATAGACTGACTGCATGGTGCTTTGGGCCACACTTCAGATCGTTTCCCATGGCAACATTCTAACTCAAAGTGCAGTGTTTACGGTTCCAATTAGCTGTGACGAGTTCCTGATAAAGGGCATTAATTATATTTTCTTATGTGTGGCAAGAGCAATTAGCATTTGAGATTTTTAGCAATAAAAATTCACATGGGAAAATTAATTGATTTAAGATAGAGAAAATTGCACGCGCAATCATCAAAAGGGAGATTATTCAATTAATTAATAAATAACCTAGGATTGAAGTGTTCCGGAGAATTACAAATTTTGTGTGTAAACAGAGAGACAAGAATTAATGTCAAATTACAAAATAATGCTACTTATATTTTTATATCCAGGGCTTTCATTACAGGGAGAGTGATTGCTCTCCTTCCCCTCCATACACACCCCCAGAGGGGTCTGAGGAAACCTGTTTATCACCCCCCCCCCCCCCTCCCCCTACCGATTTCAGGCCCCTTGTTTATGTTTTTCACTCTCCCAAGATGAAACTATTCTCCAACCCTTTCATGCCTATTAAAACTGTTTGATAATATGATTTTTTTCTCTCCAGAATTTGCACAACAATTCTGACATATATAAGTATACCAAAATAAAAATTCATTTTCTGTAACTTAATTCAGACCCTTTTATTTCATCATGTTCGTGTTCTCTCTTTGAAAAACATGGGAGAGGAAGTGTACTCCAATTGAATTTTGGAAGACCATTTTGGGGAGAGTGAAACAGTTCACCCTTACAGTTTTGGGAGAGCATATTGTAACTCTCCCAGTCTATTCTTAATGGCAGGCCTGAATTATCAATATTGTAATGGATTAACAAGGAGTTAAATCAATAAGGCAATATACACTTATGAAATAAAAACCCAGCCAGGTTGTTCTCAAACACCTTAATGCTGTTAAGTGCTGACTGCAGTTGTTCTAGACACACATGTTAATACATTGCCCTTTTAAAAATCAGCCAAACTTTAACATGTGATTTTCAGAAGTTTATTTGAGAATAAAGAAACCTGTATTCAAGTGAAATAACTTCATGACCTCAAAGTTTAATCCATGGATAGATTAAAATCCTATCTCAAAAAGCCCTACACATTATCGGCAGCAAATTTAACCACGGGGATCAGTTTCAAACAGAATCAGTTCTATAGACATGTTAAAAGTGTAAGTAAAAACGGAACCAGTGTAGACGTATATTTCCTAATCGGATATAACGTACGTATCTTTCAACATGCATATCACCTTTGATATCATGGAAGTAAATTGATACACAAGTACAAACATGCAAAGCACGATTCCTATGGCTTGCCAAAAGGAAATCAAATCCAGGGGATTTGAGCCCGACCAGATCACAGGGTTTAAAGTGGCATGAGCTGCCGAAATTCACACTTTTTTCATAATTTCTGATCGTCACAACAGTAAGAGGCTTTGAAGGCCATCGAAAAACTTTAATGATTGGCGTTGGAATGAGGAAAATTCATACAATATGTGGCCTGTACAAACCGAAAACGTGTTCGAAAAGTAAACAAAATTTAAATAACCTGGACGACCATTTATTCATTCTAAGCCAAAGTTAGTTCAAAAGAATATTTTATAGTACATTTTCGAGATTAGAAGCACTAAAAAGCTTCTGAATTATACGTCTTGGGAAAAATAGCCAATAATTACAACATTCTGTTTTAACGTCAAAATATCAACATTTTGGCAACTCATGACACTTTAATATATGTTTTTTGTTTGTTTTATTGTTCATTATGGTTATAATATTGGATATGAATGAATAGGGAGCCGAGCGAAAGTCTCGTGAGAATTCCACACATTTCTGGTCAGCGGCTCTCCACTGCGCATGTTTTTCCTTCTATTAAACTGCAAAACAGGACGTTTATATTTAACGTTTTGGAGTAAAATAGCTCAACTTGAATAGCAACGTCACCAAAATTGTCCTTAGTTGCACCATCTATCACCCGATGTCACAAAATCTAATAGAAATTCCCTATAGCTTATAAGTTCCCTATGTACAGCTATGATCAGAGAGATGTACATTTTTAAAATATTTTGAAAACATTAGCTTTTGTATTAAAGTCAATTTATATCTTTGTTGCCTAACTATGGCGACAAACAGGGGTTATGGCTATCTATGATATTTTGTGTAATACTGGAACTTTTCAACCCACAAATCACATTTAGTTTCCCAAGAGACACCAGGACTAAGCTTATAAATGCTCCAAGTAAACTGGAAGAACACAAAACTATAAGTAACCCGACTCCCAAATTCAAAATCCAAATACTTTAATTGGATTGGTTGAGAGAAACTAAGCGATAAACAAGAACATATGGCATAGATTAAGATTTCAGTCTTTAAGGGGAATTTGCCATCTGTGTCGCCTTCAAATGAGTTTCTCAGTACATACTACTACCCTAAATATCCTACTGAAAATTTGGGCATGAAATTTTAAAACATGATTAAAGGCCTTTTTAAGGAGGAAAAAACTAGCAAAACAGAAAGTACATACCTTGAAATATTTTCTTTTCATAACTACCGAGTATGTCTTTTTTGAAATCATATGAAATGTCACTGTACATGTATGTGCACAAGCTATGAAACAATATAGAGTGTATAGGCCGAAAGCCAAATGACAAAAGAAGATTTTCCCTGTGCCCGTGTGTACATGTATTTATGAACACTAAAACACACGGGCACAGGGAAAATCTTCTTGTCTAGAATATCCACGGAGATAAGTTTCTAACTGTGTTAAAAAGAGGTATATCATTTAGACCTTTATACCCCATCATAAATTGTAGTAATAAAGTAAACCTATGATATTTCATTAGGTTGACGACTGACAGGAGCTTGACCTTAGTCAGTATGCCTGTGTGTACTAGTGTTCTGCTTCATAAATATACATATGATGTCATTGAGCAGCATCTCTATTAGGAAATATGTATTAGCAAAATCTACTGATCTAAGAAAACCTCTAATAACCCCCCACTCCCTCCCACGGGTCTAAAATAAACTTTCTAAGAAAAGTCCCCCTACCCCACCAGTCTAAAAAGACACTTTCTAAGAAAACTCAAACACCCCCCCCCCCCCTCCCAAATTAAAAATAACATTTACATGTATATTCAACTGCACCAGGGACACTTTCTTAGCAAATACTCAACTCTAAAAACATTTGTCTAAAAAAGGTCACTCTAATCCAACCAGATAAACCCAAATGAGCTAAGCATGAGTATGAAAGGTCTTATTGCTAAATTGAGTCAGATACCTGTACAAGATTGTTTGGTGTTTTACATCGCGCTCAAGATTATTTCACTTATATGGCGGCGTTGCCAGTTTTATTGTGGGAGGAAACCGGGCTCTATGCCCGGAGGAAATCCACGACCTTTCGCTGGTAACTGGCAACCATCCCACATAGGTCGTTCGAGTGAAAACCCAGTCAGAAAATTTTCCAATTTTTTGGACCGAGTGGGATTTGAACCCGCGACCCATTGGTGGAAGACTGTTCGGATTGAGCGTCCAACGCTCTACCTACTGAGCCACAGAGGCCCCCCCGTCAGATACAAGAGGTTAGGTTCCTAAATTCTGACGTTCAGCCATTGTGACAATTTCTAGCAGTTAAGGAGACCCACAGGATTTAGTGACAGAGTGGAATGTAGCCGCTGAAAGACATCTGCACCACTTAACATGAAAATCTAACCTCCTTGAGTTTAACTCATTTTAAATGGGTTCTTGAGTTTCAGTCAATGAGAAAACCACAGTTCTTTCTGCCATGTGGCGAAATTGTTTACCATAAGAATGGGAAACAGAAGAAAAAAAATCAGCCTGTAGTCTGATTCATGGATTGCTTATTTACGCTGTGAAGTACCGTACTCAAGATTATTTCACATATTTGGTGGGGTTGCCAGTTTTAGCGAGGGAGTGGGTAAGAATCTGGTCCCTGTTTCACAAAGCGATCTTAGCTTAAGGTGATCTTAATTGCCAATGGCAAGGTATACCTTTAGCATTGGTTGCCATGGTAGTTAAGATCACACTTAGCTGAGATCACTTTGTGAAACTAGGACCAGGCTTTTAACTTTGTCTGGAGAAGGAAACCTGGGCCTATTAGTCGCCAGTGGGTACAGGCAACAGGGGTGGGGGGGATATTATTATTGTTGATATTTTGACGTTAAAACAGAATGTTGGAATTATTGACTATTATTCTCAAGACGTATAATTCAGAAGCTTTTCAGTGCTTCTAGTCTCGAAAATGTACGATAAAGTATTGGTTTGAACTAACTTTGGCATAGAATGAATGAATGGTCGTCCCGGTTATTTACATTTTTTAAAATTTTCGAACACGTTTTCAGATGGCCTTCAAAGCCTGTTACTGTCGAGATGATCAGAAATTATGAAAAAAGTGTGAATTTTGGCAGCTCATGCCACTTTAACACATGAACTAACTAACAAAGAAGGTTTGTGTTGGCAGGAAAAAGCAAAATGAGCCTCAGAAAATAGAATACGTGTAATATGTGTTGAAACGGAATCAAAATCGCAAAAGTTAAAACATAACAACAAAATCTAACTACGCTGGACGATAGGTCCCGAGAAAATGACGATACAAAAACAATCACCAGCATTGAACTTATTTAACACGAGGTGTTTTGCACGCAACTTTAGATTCTGATTGCGTCTAATCACTCTAATGTATTGTTTGACCACATTGTTGAGGAGATCACAAAATATTTTGGAAAACTTAACCTATTAACAGTGTTGGCTCATAAGCTGCAGCATCAACATCAGCACTAAATAAATTAAATTCATTATTTAATCATTTTAAACGAACCTGCAAAAAAATCTTAACCTAGTCAATTGAAACAAAAAAATAAATATAACATTGTGTATCCGTTAAAGTTTCCTCGAAAGTGATAGCTTTATACAAATATTAAATGTATTGAGTACAACAAAAAAAATTAAAGGGCAACCAAGGGAGATAATATGCTGATGTTTTTGTTTCTATCATAGAGTTATGTCCCATGTTTAGGCTGAATGATTGCTCTCCTTCCAATCCACACACTCCCAGAAGGGTCCAAGGAGACCTGTTTATCACTCCCGGGTCCCCATAACTCTCCCTACCGGTTTCAGGCTTGTGTTTTTGTTTTTTGCTCTTGAAAGATACATGTAAAACTGTTCTCCAACACTTTCATGTTCATTAAAATAGAATTAACTGTATGATGATATGGAAAACTAGGATAACATCTTTATAAAAGATCGTTTTCTCCAGAATTTGCATGATAATTCTGACACAGATAAGTATACCAAAATAAAAATTCCTTTTCTGTAACTTCAGATGCATTTATTTCATCATGATCGTGTTCTCTCTCTGAAAAACATGGGAGAGGAAGTACACTCCCATTGAATTTTGGGAGACCATTTTTGGGGAGAGTGAAACAGGTCATCCTGACAATTTTGGGAGAGCATATTGTAACTCTCCCAGTCTATTCTTAATGACAGGCCTGATAAAAGTATTTAAATTCAAAACCACGCATGGCCATAATGCAGAATCTGTTCGCACAAAAAACAAGGTGGGTCTCCATATTTTCATTCCACCGAGGCTGTTCCATTCTAGGTAAAAATTTTCTTTGCAAGGTTTTTGCACTTATAAATTGATCAATTTCTATTTAGTCTGAGCGCAATTTGAACCCGCACTGCATGGATGGAAGGTCTGTATGGAACTGAGGGACGATCACTCTAACCCACTGGGCCACCGAGGCCTGACAAGAAGCCTATTGATTAACTTAATGATGTAGGATTTCATTTCTAGCATCTCAACATCTCGACATTAAATGCTATTTTGACATTAAAATCTGTTGGTTTTAAGAATTTGGACGGATTTTTTGCTTGTGAGTTTGGGCGCCCATACCTGTATACAGGTATCAAAATGTCTGGATCAGTCTATGCACAACCCCATCGCACCAACTTAAGTACATGTACATCTTAACACACTTAATACAAATTAGAAAATGTCGTCCACGGTCTTACTCTTTTCATAATTTTTTTCTCATTCTGAAAAGATGGGCGTTTTAAGTATCTTGAAAAACTAAAAGATTGAAGTTGAGATAAAAAATATCGATAAAGCATCAAGTTACCCATACACACGAAATATTTGTGCAAATATCAGACAAAATTTAAATAGCCGAGATGTACAAGTACATTTTCCAGTATTTGTTGCTTGTAAAAACTGCCTTTAAATACAGAACATATTCAGATAGATTGATATATAGAAGAAAGCTCCTATTTCGTAATTCTTGACAAAAATTACGTATAATATTTCTGTTTCAAAAAAATTTTCCCTAGTTTTGGCAGCCCATGTCACTTTAAGATGGCCAGGCTTCATGCCTGCATTTCAAAATTAAGTGACCTCTACTGTGACTGAAGTAAACCCTGCCCTGATGTTTTGATAATTGAGAAATGATGTTTCTTCTTACCGAATTGGGTCGATGACCACCTGCCAATCCATTTTGAGGCTTCTCTGTAATACAGTTTAAAATTCCATCTCCGAATGAATGGAATATCTTAGGAGAGTTCATAGGGAGAGAGTAATCTGTTAAATTCTTCAATTTACGTCGTCGAATACTTGATGACACTTTTTTCCTGATAGTTTGTTTCCAAATGTTTAAAGGAGCTTTAAATGAGGTCGTTGAATTCTGCTTCTGAAAATCAATGCAAATTCAAATCAATATGCTATGTTTAAAGTTTGCGTTGTGTAAATGCAATTAGTTATACAAGCGCTAGTAGTAGGAGAGGTGTTAATATAGGCAATGACGCCTGTCCATCCATCCTGTTTTCTTTGGAAAGAAATGAAATACTGTTTAAACCAAAAGCTAGAAGAACATCAATTGATTAATTAATTGCTGTTTTCTTGTTTCATTTGGATTGCGCATTGCCTAGCTACTCTCATGTGTCTCTTTCCTGTGTTACTTACTTGCTGGTCAGGAATTAATATGCATTGCCATGTTTAGCACGCCACCAAAGACAGACTTATCGGTAGTTATAAACAAAAGTCCTGGAGCCTGTTTCATAAAACGGCGTACATGTATTTTTAACCGTAACTTTCATAAGAACGTATCTCTACAGTATGGGTTATGACAGTTACGGAAAAACTTACGTTACGACCCTTTGTGAAACACTTTGAACAGTCTACAGGTCTTGTGTAGGATGAATATCCAGAAGTCATTAACTTAACTCAAACTAATTGAAAATCGATAAAACGAAATGTTTCGTTTTAGCGATTTTCACATATAAAAATACAAATAGACTCCTGGTTGTTCGAATGTCATTTAAAGCAGAAGGCATAAATAAAAACTATTCAAAAAAATACAATTTGTTCCATTTGACTTTGACCAGTGACTTAGTTTACTTTGAGCACAAAAATTGGAAAAAAAAACCAAAAAGCAAAAATGTCCAAAGCCAAAAATGTTAAAAATTTGGGACAGGATATGGAATACGTCCGTCACTTTGAAAACTTCTTCTGTCAATAAGAAATGGTCGGTGATCGTAAATATTTTATGATAGCCAGGGGGGCAAGCCCCCCTAGAACCCCCTAAGTTTTTCTTTTTCTTTTTTGTTATGAATGTTTAATAACGAAGAAATTAAAACTTCGTTGAAGTTGAACACTGGCGGAGAGACTCGTATTCAGGCAAGCTCGTACATTGTCCTGTCATACATTAAACGAAGCAAAGATGGCGAGGCGAGTGCTTGTGTGTAGAGTGAAATCGGCGAATTAGTAAATGTAGGCGAATTTTGTGCAAGTAAAGGCGAATTTTGTGCAAGTAAAGACGGATTTTCCGATTAGGGAGTTCCTTAAGGTATTGTACAGAATATTTGAAAGGAAACTGTGTTTTACTGTAAGTTGCAGGTGACGGACGTATTCTATATTCGCACCAAAATTTGAATGATTCATTTAAATTTCTGAATATATATAGCAAATGTGATTTCAACTCAAATGCAAACAAGTATATGTTGTTGTTTTTTTTAATGAAGGTAGCGAAAACTGGCGCCTTTATAGTTTAAACATCCTTGACAGGTTTCAAATTTCAAAATTTACAAAGGAACAGCTGTGGACTTCCGGCTGCAAAACCAGTTTAAAAAACCTACACGTAATGGCATGCGAGAGTAATTTGTTTCCATTAAAGCTCGCCTCGATCTTTTTGCAGTACCTCCACAGCCGACTACTGTCGGACTGTTTAGGAAAGCCTCGTCTTCTGGTTGAATTTCCCGCTTTCGTTTGCGTGATGGATTCTCCTCCATTTTGATACCAAATTTAACCTTTGTGACCTCGTATTTCACATGTTCGGTTAATTCCGTCTGTCGGGGGGAAAAGCCGAACGCCACAATAAACTCTGCCGGACTTATATGCATTATTTTGTTATTATAATAAGATTTACCCATCCTTCGGTTTCGAAAATTACTAAAATAAATAACAAAGTAGCTAGAAATTTTATTAATTCAAATATTTAACAATGAAGTTCACTTTTTTGCTTGAAAGCAGTCCTAGGGTTTATGTTTTTATGTAGTCACATGTCAGCATGACGAATACTTTCAGCAGTGCAGACGACGGCTGGACGACGGTTCCGCTCCGCTTGACGATTATTTACCAGTTTGATACAGGTATTATTCTTATCGTGTCACATATAATATATGGCATTAGAGGCAATCCATTCAACTGATCACTCAATTAATAAGAACCTTGCGGCAAGCACTCACAATGTCGGCGTGGTCCGAGACCCCAGGCACAGTCTACACAGCCCACACTCCACAGTCAATGACAGTTGACACTGACAGTGACACTGACAGTGAGACTGACAGTCTGTCAACTTAAAACACTAAACAGTAAAACTAAAAGACCTAACTAATAAAAAAACCAAACAATATATACTCATATATACTACTCAGTGACTTGGTTGTATGCTGTTAAATGCACTGATTTATTGTCATTGTTGTTCATGTTTATAATTTATGTTCTTTTATGCCCTGTCCTAAATCTTTTGTGCATTATATTAATAAATAATAATAATAAAAAATTTAATTGAATCATATTTTATAAGAAACTAAGAAAAATAAAAAAAATACCGTGTGTTTTAGTGATCATAAATATACTTTATACTATATAAATAAGGCCTGTCATGATGGGGAATAGATTCTCTTTTCCGTATTTTTATTAACAGCAGGAATTACAGGCTACCACAAGTTGACAACTGATCGTTAGCGTGATGTCATATGGCCTGGAATATTGGTATTCTGAGGCCAGAGGTCGTTGGATTTCAATCACTTCTGTATCAGTAACCAATGTGATGGGGGGGGGGGGGGGGGGGGGGGGGGGCACTTAGTAGTTTGTAGGCTCAGGATTGATTGATTGTTGCTTTACGCACACTCAAGATTATTTGACTTAAGTATCATGCTGTACATGTATTTCCAGAAGTAGTGGGTAAAGGAACCAGGTCCTTTAGCAGGAGGACCTTTGGCGAGTATCTGGTGACTCTTCCACCCACGGAGACCGCAACCTATCAATGGAAAACCTGTGTCAGATGGACAGACTAGTATCACTCTGGCGACTGAGCCACCTTTACAGTCTTAATAAGCCTAGCGCACACAGGAGGCACCGGCTGAGCTACAAGGCGCGCATGGCCCAGGGAGCAGCTACAGATTTCAGCGCAGACGATGAGCTCTCAGCTGAAGCAAGTTCCTGGCCACCCAAGTTCACTAAGCTACATAAATATCACTACCTGTGTTACATAATATTCTAAGTGGTCACATGATTTAACAGGCCCACGGGATTGGACAATCCCTCCTCTCAGCTCACCTGGCAGCTCACTTTGCACGCACACAGTGAGATTCTTGCCACGAAAGGCAGAAAATATCAAACATGCTAGATACTTTCCTCACTGCCTCGAGAGGCGAAAATCTCACCAAAAGTTACCCGCACACAGGGGAAACAGCTTAGCTCTCAGCTATGCGTGGCCGTCAGCTCAGCCGGCGCCTCTCGTGTGCGCTAGGCTTTATCGAGAGTCTTATTCAGCTGGACACAGCGAGTCCGACTGCTGTAGCAATAGATGTTTGATCCAAAATATTTAGATTAATATTGATCTGTGATACCATAAGGGCCGGTTTTCTTCTACTGACTATACTGTATTTTCTTTATAACAGGGCATGTGTGTTAACTTATGGATCAATACTTTACCTTTAAAGGAGACTTGTGAACATAAAACATCATCATGTTGAGTTAAATGTTCAACAGGTATTGAGAGGACTTGAAAATTGTGTCAGCTACTGCTTAAATACCATCATTTGCTGAACTGGTAAGTGCAATAAGTGTTTATTTCTGCCGTATAATTTTTCAATAGTATCACTCTGCATGTGAGTAAACTTGGCCACAGTATGAAGACAGGGGCATCATCTTATGGAACTTGAGTTTTAAATCTTATTGTCTGAGTGGATTTTTCAGTCGATCGCCGGTATATGTGTAGTAATCTTGAAAGTAGCATAAAACTATCAACTAACCAATAGCTACATGTATTGAGACGACTTTACAACTTTGTCAACTACATGTACAGTCAAATTTCATTTTCACAAGCTTTGCTTGTAAGTTATGATCTAATTTGTTTCACAGACTGGTAATATATGATGAAGAATTTAATATCAGTATATTTGGCTGTCATCATGAAGGAAGGGGCAGATTCTTGACTGTGTTGAGTTTAAATGCTCAAAAGTTTATGATGGTACCGGCTAGTACATGTAATTTACTGAACTTTAAAGTTCTATATTTATGAACACTAAAACACACGGACACAGGGAAAATCCTCTTGTCTAAAATAACCATGGAGACAAGTTTCTAATTGTGTTAAAAAGAGGTACATATCATTTAGACCTTTATGCTCCATAAATTGTTGTAACAAACCAAACCTATGACGACTGACAGGAGCTTAGCCTTGGTCAGTAGAATTTTCTGGAACCCTTTGTAACACATTGACAATGGTTACGCATCCCAACTATGGCAAGAACATTGGTGGACTGAGATCAGTATTACTTGGGACTTCTAAATACTGAAGCCATAAGCAAAGGCACAATATACTAAATGATCATATTGATTAAAACTAAATTAGGAAATTCTCGGCTTGTATGTTAAAGTTCTTGTACATAGTCTATTGAAGTATTATATCAAGTTCTTGTTTAATTTTTGAACACTATTTTGGTAAGCGCAGACTACATGTACATGTATATGTCCTTATTTCACCATTTAGTTTTTTTTATGAACTTATTGGGATTCATTATATTGAGAAGCATGGACTTCATTAACTTCAATTTTTACATGAGCTTGAGACTGTAACAAGCCTGGTTTCCCACCCCATGAAACCCAGCTCAATAAATAAAATTATTTTGAGTTGGGCGGCACACACCAATCTTTCCATCTATGTCCGGTCTCTTCCTCCCATACTAGCTCGGTCAAAACCCAAAAATTATGTTTCAATTTGAGCTACTCTGCCCGACCAATGCCACCGCACTAACCGAGCAGATACAAAGCATGTACATGTATGAAGCTGTAGACTGTGCAACAAGCTCGGTTTCCCACCTGGCATCACCCCCTTACAAGCGAAATAATCTTAGGATGGGCGCTAATCACCAATCAATCAATCTATGTACGGTAATATCTCCTCTATATCGAGCACTCTAAAAAATTCGAGGGTAAGTATAACGGAGCAAAAGGCATTCGAAAACTTCGAGGACTTTCAATGGGTATGTTTATAGTTATACCGCCTGGAGTGATTCGGTTATAATCCCATCAGACGCCACCTGTTGTTGTTGTGTATTGTCTACGGTAGACCGGATAATTGTTGATTCGCCATGTAGCCTGACAGAACCACTTACCGAGGCTAAGTTCATAGTAATATAACTTTGGGAGCGCCAAGATGTACCTGTTTGTTACTTATTTAAAATAATTTAACATCGCTGGGTGACTGTGTTTTCTTTATCGGAAGGAAAAAGTCAGCCTGGTGTCCGACTGGAAATTAAACAGCTGAGGGAACCAGTTATCAAGGGTTGAGGAAAAAGTCAGTTTTTGATATTTTTTTCTGAAAAATGTCCACACATAAGCACGCTTATCGAATATAATGGACATTATGCAGTAAAATAGTCAATTTCTTACCTATCTCCACGTTACTTTAGCAAGGTAGAACAGAAGGGAATATACTTTAAGTAAATACAATCACTTGAAATTCACTAAAACACGGTGGATTTTCATAGAACAATTAGGCCTAGGCTACTCAGTCTATATACAGTTTAACCCCATGCGGTGTAATCGACTGACCTCGTTAGCGGAGGTGTGATATACACTGCGGGCGATCGTATGTTGTTGGAATCACACTCGCCAGCCTGAAAAGCAAACGTGTCAAATGCCATTCGAAAAATTCAATATTTGCGAATCGTCGCTCCTCGATATAGAGGAGATATTACCGTAAGCTCTTTTCGTCCAATATCTTGATCAAAACCAAAAAAATATTTTTCAATGTGGGCTACTCCAGGGTTTCCTGAAAGTCAAGTTTTCAGGTCAAATGTTTGTCTCAAAATGAACATACATGTACAAACTATTGCAGTTGATTTAGCATGGAAAAATTCAATTTCTGGCAATTAAAATACTCAATTGCACTTGAATTAACTCAAAACTTAGGTTTATGGCCTCAAAAATATGGACTTCTATGAAACCTTGTACGGTACTCTGCCCGACTCATGTCATCGCACCCACCGAGCAGACGCAAGTAATGTATGAAGCTTTAGACTACGTAACAGTTTCCAACCCCAGCAAACCTACATGTAACAGCTCTCCCACACAAGCTTAATAATCATGTGATGGGTGTCAAACATCAATTATCTTTGTTCAGATACTTGTACATCAATCAAAACTAAAAGAAATGGGTTTCAAATTAAGGCTATTCTGCCCAGCCCATCCCACCGCACCCACCGAACAGAAGCAAGACCATATGTAGAGGACAGGTGTCTATGTATAAGAGAAAGTTAGTACATTGTTATTCAAGGACAGAGGCTGAACTTCTATTGTCTGGGGGGTTTGAAGCAACATGTGTCAGGCACCTGTTGCCAGACAATTCATTTTCTCTCAGATAGCGATAGTTAGTTTGTGTATAGGCTTGCATATATGGAGCCTTAAATGTACACACCAAAGCTAGGGATAACATCTGTAGGTGAAAGTGTACACATTTTTATTGTGTAAAATTAAGAGTTTGAATACATGAAGCCCGACATGAAGACGCCAAAGAAAGGGATGTAGGCATTTCATTTCAACAGTAGCTGTCATATCTAATAAGAGCACATCCCATTCCCAAATCAAGATCGCCATTGGTTACATCTATATATAAGGGGAAAATATCACTTATATTTTCTGCTCTGTCTTTACTTGTACATGTAAATTGGATATAGCAATACTTTTCACTCGACGTTTTGTGCTGCCAAGGCTATTTTTGATGGGAAATACATAGATGTAAAAGGGTCAGTATAGTTTTCCACTTGAACTACTCAAGGTTTTTATATAATGATAAATGTATATTTTTATTATTAATTTTGTGTATGTTTTATTTCAATGTAAGAATCAGGCAGGGTTCAGTATGAGTACATGTATTTCATTTTATTTGATTTGGACAGACAGTTTATAAATTTAACCAATTTCCATGGGCTGTTTTCAGCATTTTAAACCTGAAACAGAAAAGAAAATTAAAAATTTGGACTCATCAAGGTAAAGTGTTTCAAGAAAGGCAATTTGGACTCCCTATTAAACTAAAGTTTCTGGCTATCCCCCCTGAATGTGGCGCACCATAGCCCTCAAATTTAAAGTGGCATGAGCTGCCAAAATTCACACTTTTTTTCATAATTCCTGATCGTCACGACAGTAAGAGGCTTTGAAGACCATCGAAAAACTAAACGATTGGCGTTGGAATGAGGAAAATCCATACAGTATGTGGCCTGTACGAACCAAAAACGTGTTCGAAAAGTAAACAAAATTTAAATAACCGTGACGACCATTCATTCATTCTAAGCCAAAGTTAGTTCATAACAATACTTTATCGTACATTTTCGAGACTAGAGGCACTAAAAAGCTTCTGAATTATACGTCTTGAGAAAAAAAAGACAAAAATTTCAACATTCTGTTTTAATGCCAAAATATCCACATTTTGGCAGCTCATGCCACTTTAAGGAAGATTAAGCCAAGATCATGAAGGACAGGGGTTTTCATTGCACAGTGCCCACCCTCTTGGCCTCTAGCTACCTGTTTTAAATTTGTTTCTATCGGATTATTTGATACAGCGAAGACCATAAATGGTTACCCCAAATTAACTTCAATCCACTAAATATATTGCGGACTACTTTGTCCCTAACGCTTTTACCCATACATGCATATGCCATCTATGTGGATCTACTCAAAACATTAAGTCAATTTCACAAATTTTACACAGAAAATTGTATTCATGAAATACACGCTCATTGTTCATCACTAAATACACTCAAAATTCAACAAAATGGAAAAACATGGTTTTCAATATACGTACATTTATTGTCAATGTGTTACAAAAGAATTCCAGAAAATTCTACTGACCAAGGCTAAGCTCCTGTCAGTCGTCAACCTAATGAAATATCATAGGTTTGGTTTGTTACAACAATTTATGGGGTATAACGGTCTAAATGATGTACCTCTTTTTAACACAATTAGAAACTTGTCTCCATGGTTATTTTAGACAACAAGATTTTCCCTGTGCCCGTGTGTTTTAGTGTTCATAAATATAAATCATACAGGGGGCCGTTTCAGGAAGCCGTCGCACAATGCGATCATTCGCAGTTGCCATGACGTCGTATCTCTACACTCTGCAACTAGGGCTCATTTGTGATGCGACTGCTTTGTGAAACGAGCCCCAGTACTGTTTTCATGTAAATTGTGATTTTCCTTGGTCTACAGCTACAAGTTGTTGTCAGTAATAATCAATAGTTAACTGGTAGAGATATTTGACTAGCTACAGGTGAGGTCAGACAGTTAACAAGCCCTGTTTTATTAGTTACTTTTTTGCACACCTTGATATTGGGATTGTCAGCCAGGTAACATACATATATGAGTCATGGTCATCAGTGCTACCATATTTCTTCTAAAGATTCAGCCACTTTTTTCCTCATAAGGATTCGATCATTAGAATAGAAATATGCTAAATGAGGCCAGACAAATTTGCTCATTAGAGGGGATTTAAGGCAATATGACCCGCCGAGAAGTGTGTGAAAACCGTTATCCTTAAACACAACTCCATGTCCCCTTTTTTGTCTGACTCAGTGGAAAATTTAGGCCATTAGAATGGCTGAATACTTAGAAGAAATATAGGTATCTGTAAACTTTCAAGTAGCCATTCTACATAATTCAAAATCTATATTTAATTATTTTATATCCCCTTTTAATCCATATCTTCTTTAGTTTTTACCTGATCTTGACAATTTATTCAGTGTATATATACATGTAAGTAACAGCTATACATGTAGGTACATGTAGATGGTTTGTCTGGAATCATTATACGCCCGGCTTGAAAAGCGGGCTGTATTATGGTATCATCTCCGGCAGTCCGGCGTCCGCTTTCCCTTCCGCTCTATAACTTCCAAAGTTTTGATTCCATCTTGACTACCTTATGGGTAGAAGGTGTGTCGTGAACTATTTTTGACATCACTCGTTACATGATATGGCAGTTATATTGGATTATGTAATATTCCCTTCCGCTCCATTACAGTATGTACTTCTAAAGTTTTGATCCGATCTTGACAATTCTTTCAGAGTATATACCTTATGGGCAGACGGTGTGTCGTGTACCATTTCTGACTTCACCTGTTGCATAATATGGCAGCCATATAGGATTATGTAATATTCCCTTCCGCTCCGTAACTTCCAAAGTTTTGATTCCATCTTAACAATTTTTTCTGGGTATATTTCTTATGGGTAGAAGGTGTGTCGCGAACTATTTTTGACATCATACATTGCATAATATGGCAACCATATTGGGTTATGTAATATTTACTTTTTCTCTCCATAACTATAACAAAAATGATCCGATGTTTTCAAATATTTCATGTTACATACCATATTAACAGACAGTGTGTAAAAAAAATTTTATGATATCAACTATTGCAAATTTTTGGATTATGTTTATTCCCTTTTATTCTTACTTTCATTTTCATGAAAATAACCTTTAAATTATAAAATGGTTTCTACTTGTCCGACTCTCATCAAAAAAGGATTTTTTCAAACTGCAATAATGTTATCTCTGTAAGTGGCATTTAGGAGTTGATCATGATTTTAAGAAATGAACACAGTTTTTTATGGGTTGCAACTCCTGTATTTTTATTGTACACAACGTTTCGATGTAGAAACTAACATCGTTATCAAGTGAATGTGAAAAACAGACAAGGACAAACATTTAAATAATAAAAATTTCCTTAAAGGGTTTAACTTCATCAAATGGCTTAAAAGGGGGGGGGGGGGGGGGGGGTCAACAAACAATGGCTCTGCCGGCTTAGTTAGGATTAACAGTCTCATGCTGGTTAACTTTGATGGAGGATACAGTCATATGCAGAAGGGATCATAAAGCCCTGATCTCTATTCATTGCTGGAGTTGCAACCCATAAAAAACTGTGTTCATTTCTTAAAATGCAATAATGTTTCTAAATTGATTAAAACTGTTCTTAAATCAATATATAACATTCAAATCAAATGAAAAATAATTTTAAGGATTTAAGTTTTATCTACAGACAAAGAGATAAGTAACTCAGCCTTGTTCTATTTACACTAGCTTCTCAAGTGCTGTGAGACCTTTATTGCCTCTTCTCTACCACATGGCCTCCATAAAATTAAATGTAGGCTTTGTATTAATTTTTGCCTTTTCATAGGCATGCTCAACTGTTATATATATTTTTTGTAGCCAAATAATATAGATAAATGATATATGAGAAAAATTTTCAAATCTACTTATTATTATAAAGTGGTGTGAGCTGCGAAATTGCCAATTAATTACATTTGTTTAAGTATGATTAGTAAATTATAAACTGCTTTTCTAAAAAATTGAAACATTTTAGTCCAACCTATATTGACAACATCAATGTTTAACATCGCGATTTAACAGCAGCGAGAATTAATGCCTTTTGCCGAGTACAAATCTAGTTAATAATCGTTGATCTAAATAGCCCATTTTAAATTTGATACAGATGGATTTTAAAGGTTTTAGTGGTAAGATTTCATTTTGTTGACATTACGGTAAGATCTCCACTAATTCAAGTACTCTAAAAAATTCAAGGGCCAGAAAAACATTAACAAAAGTACACTTAAAATTCAACTTTTTTCGTTGAGAGTCTTACCTCCTGGAGTGAGCGATCAGATAATCCTATTGAACGATCGCTGTTGTTGTTTTTATAGACCAAATGTGGCAAATAGCAATGTAATAATTCGTTATTTTCACATCACTGGTCCTTGAATTAGCGGAGACCTTACCGTACATCACCTTTTACCAAGCTTCAACCTCCTTCCTCTGAATTTTGAAAATCAAATTCAAATAAATATAGAAGGATTTGTTTTGGTATGGCCGCAGTTACTGTGCCTTTTTGGGCGTATTTTGGGTTTCCTGAAACTCTTGTTTAAATTCAGGACATGCCTGGTTTCATTATACAGCATCCATATTTGATTATGTAATATTCGATTTTAATCTACATGTATGTCTTGGTGGCTTGAGCTCCATTACTTGAAGAGTTTTGATCCAATCTTTACAATTCTTTCACAGCATTTACCTTATGGATACATGGTGTGTTATCAACCATTTATGACAATTTTGGTAGCATGATTGCATAATATGGCATCTATATTAGATTATGTAATATTCTCTTTTAGTCCATATCTTCGATCCTGACAATTTTATAAGGGGGAGATGGTTTGTCGGGGAAAATTTAGGGTACGGTACCGTTCGTTACATAATACAACATCTATATATGTTCATTGAATAGAGAAATTATGAAAATCTTTCATATGAACATAAAATTGCTGAAATTTGAATAGATTATGTTCTATAATGTCGAGTCATCAATCGTAGCGGAGGGCGTACAGCCGTACTTGCATGTTGAGTCTACTAAAACTCTATTATGATACATGTATAAGCAAAATTTATGGGGTTCAATCTCAGTCCACCGATGTTCTTGCCATAGTTAAGATGCGTAACCATTGTCAATGTGTTACAAAAGGCTTCCAGAAATTCTACTGACCAAGGCTAAGCTCTTGTCAGTCGTCAACCTAATGAAATATCATAGGTTTGGTTTGTTACAACAATTTATGGGGTGTAAAGGTCTAAATGATATACCTCTTTTTAACACAATTAGAAACTTGTCTCCATGGTTTTCCCTGTGCCCGTGTGTTTTAGTGATCATAAATATATAGAATAGGAAGGGTTAAAGGAACCATTCTCTGCCTTCAATATAAGCCAAATACTGATTTGTCTAATCCAGACCATTCCGATATAGCAGATATAAGGTATTCAGATGTCTATTTGTAAGTTAGCAACTGGAGCCTGTTTCACAAAGCGGCGTAGATGTATTTTTTGCGTAACTTTCTTACTAACGTATCTCTACGGTATGGGTTGTTAAGGCATTTACGTAAAAACTTACGATACGCCGCTTTGTGAAACAGGGTCCTGGAAACAATTGGCTGTTGCCATCTTACAAGTTACAATTGAATAAGGGTTAAACCAAATGCCCTCCCCAAGTGTCCTAGTCCAAAAATTGTGAGCATGTCTGTAGTACTAAAAGTGCTTGTAGAAAAATAACCCAGTTTAAAGTGGCATGAGCTGATATGCGCTGGGGGTGGCACATAGGAAAGTAAATAAACAAAACACATCACTTCAAAACTAAATAAAATTTCTTTTTCAACGTAAGCAAATCGTTAACTTCCAACACACAAAATCCAAAAGTCCCCTCCCCAGACAGGAGAGCACATAATATGGTAAATAGGTCACATGACCGTTGAAGGTATACACAAAGGTTTTTAACAAAGAAACTGCCTTTAAATGTAACATATCAATTATTCCTCATTTTCTTAGAGAATAAAAATAAAAGAAACTAGCTTCAAACAAAATCCTAGCTTAAAAATAAAAGAAACGTTTAATAAAATGAAAACAAGGGGGTTTTCCCATATAGGTATACAACAGAGCTGCCAAAATTCATACTTTTTTCATAATTTCTGATCGTGACGACAGTAAGAGGCTTTGAAGGCCATCAAAAAACTAAATGATTGGCGTTGGAATGAGGAAAATCCATACAGTATGTGGCCTGTGCGAACCGAAAACGTGTTCGTAAAGCAAACAAAATTTAAATAACCGGGACGACCATTCATTCATTCTAAGCCAAAGTTAGTTCAAAACAATACTTAAACCTTTATCATACATTTTCGAGACTAGAAACTCTAAAAATCTTCTGAATTGTACATCTAGAGATAAACAGCCAATAATTTCAACATTCTGTTTCAACCTCAAAATATCAACATTTTGGCAGCTCATGCCACTTTAATACTCTTTGGAGATGAAGTCAACAATATAATATTATTTTTAACAGATCACGATTCATTATAAATACAGATTGAGATTATCACTTCTAACAATTTACCCTTAGGCTAGGAGCACTATAACTTTGCTTTAGCCACGTTTCTGACCTAGCAAGGAGGAACATTAAGTATGACATCACAAATACATTAGCTTTCCTGACGTTCTATTGAATGTGGAGCTTATTCAAAAATTTATATGAGAAGTGGGAGGGGTGTGTGTGATATTTTGGTCAACTGTAAATTGTAATTTTGTCGTCATTTGACCATACATGATCTGTGCGCTGTAAAACACCCTATCAATCAATCTATTTTTACATGTCAATCGATGCAATCAGATTTTTTAAAAATTGTTTATGTTTTGTTTCTTTGCAGAAAAGGCTGTTGAATTCTGAACCTATCTGTGGAAATAGTAATAGGAATTGAGTTGTTCAATATGGAAAATAAGTTGAAATTGTTGTCAAAGTTTGATTTACAAAAATGGATTTTTTGGAGTTTTTGTAAGAGAATTTAGAGCACGATGTCATATTTAGCCGATGTACCCTATAGATGCCCGAAATGTGGAGATTCTCGAAAATTCGTCACCTTACGAGAGCTTCAAAATCATCTTGACGAAGAGCATTCATTCAAGAGATCCACTACCCCTCAGGAACGCAAGAGAAGCCGTGTATTTACCCCGCTCTCCAGTCAAAAATATAGTCCTCGAAGACTCAGCAGAGAGCATTCTGGGAGATTGTCACCGTTGACATTGAGTTACAACGAAGATGCTCAGATTTTGGAAGATCGCCTTAAAAATGCGAAAGATCTGGAAAATTCACACAAATGGAGTCATCGTGTTGGACCCACATCATACACACCTGTTAACGGGACCATCTCCATGCTGACTAAAGACGTGATCGCAGCGCGACAAAATCAGTGGAACACAGCTGACGCCTTGTACCAAAGTCAGGACTTGTTAGAAAATTTACAGTTATCGGCAGAACAACAACAACGTCAGCAGATATCAAGCGCAGCTCAGCTTAAGAATGATTTAGAGCAGAAAGAAAAACGCCTCGCCAAAGCTAATCAAGATTTAGAAAAGCTGACGCGTGAGAGGTTAAAATTAGAAGCTGATAAATCTTCCCTCGCTCAGCAAATGGAAGAAAAGACGGGAAAACTGACCAATTTGGAATCACAAATGAAGGAAAGTGTTGACAAATTAAAACAAAAAGAAAGGTATGTATATGCATTCTGCTAGTCAGGGCTAGTCTTCTACCTACATGTAGATACTTCTTGGGGAACCAAAATTCTCACTTACTTTTCCCCTGATCGTATTGGGTTCAATCTCAGCTTAACCCAGGTTTAGTAGGGGAGAAAACCAGGCTCATTGGCACCTTGTAACTCTTTCGCATACGGCAACTTAGTGAAAAATCCACTCAGAAATTTTTCAATTTTTATTTGGTCTGAGATGGATTTGAAGTTTCTTAACAAGTGAAAATATTCCAGTCCTCTTAAACTTTGCAAGTGGGTGACCACATATTCAATTTGCCCAGATGTATCTCTCATCTATCTCAATAATTTGTATGTGGAAGAGTTACCAGGTACTCGCGGAAGGTCGGGGGTTTCCTCCTGGCAATGAACCCGGTTTCCTCCCCCACTAAATCAGGCAACGCCGCCATATAAGTGAAATAATCTTAAGTGTGGTGTAAAACATCAACCAATCCATCTAAAAAATGCCAAATCTTTTTATTGTAGTCAGCCTTGTCAAGTGTGAATATACAGTCTTAGATTTTGCATGTGCCAAGGATATTTCTTTTTTAAGTTTCTAGCCTCAAACACACAAACCCTCGGTCCACGTGTAAACCACCCTGTAAATTAAACATTTTAAAGTAGCATGAGCTGCCAAAATGTTGATATTTTGATGTTAAAACAGAATGTTGAAAATTATTGGCTATTTTTCTCAAGACGTATAATGCAGAAGCTTTTTAGTGCTTCTAGTCTCGAAAAAGTACCATAGGCATAAAGTGTTGTTTATAACTAACTTTGGCTTGGAATGAATGAATGGTCGTCCCGGTTACTTAAATTTTGTTACTTTTCTAAAACGTTTTCGGTTCGTACAGGTCACATATTGTATGGATTTTCCTAATTCCAACGCCAATCATTTAGTTTTTCGATGGCCTTCAAAGCCTCTTACTGTCGTGACGATCAGAAATTATGAAAAAAGTGTGAATTTTGGCAGCTCATGCCACTTTAACTGTCACTTTCAATATTATAACTCCTCCTTGTTTTGTATTTCCCAGAGAGTATGCTGACTTAATGAAGTTTCTAGAAGGAGCTGCACAAAAGGAATCCAAAGCCAGAGAGAAACTTGAAGATTTTATTAACGGAATTTTAACGAGAGCACAAGTTGCGGAGTCAGAACTGGAGGCCATGAAAAATCAAACGAATACTCCCGCTCAGGTTCGGTAATTTACATAAAGTCATTTAGCTATAGAAGTGAAATAACTTTGAGTGTGGCATAAAAACCCAAACAATTGAGATGTATACTGGCTATCTTATAAATACATATTTTTGAACACTAAAACACACGGGCACAGGGAAAAATAACCATGGAGACAAGTTTCTTAATGTGTTAAAAAGGGGCATATCATTTTAACGTTTATACCCAATCATAAGCTTGTATATATATATACATGTACACTCAAATCACTGGAAAATTTATGTGAGTGATTGAGAGAAGATTTAACGTCCCTTCAGCCGATTCAGGATTTCACGATAACAATAGGTTCCGGTAGCCTGTTCTAAAACTATGGAACCGAAAATCTGTTAGCCATCATGAAATCCAATATATGGAATGATGCATAACCAAAATAGCATCCATACCAGTTGGTTAGCAGGATTTCAATATAATTTATGTTTCTGACCGACATCGAAAGTTTTGTCCTGCACTTTCAACATTATTTCAGTTTTGTTGCTACGATAAATTTAATGTGATTACCTTTCATTCAACACTCTTTTCAGCCTATTCCCAAAGACCTGTTGAACTATTTGGCCCACACTAGATCCAATCCAAATAACAACAAAAGCCGAACCAAAATGACTAATGGTGTTGATTCTTCATCGTCGCCAGATCCACAGAAAAGGTTTGTTAAGTTCCCAAGGGAGATATTATCTATGCTAGAGCTGCTAAAATACTGACTGTATTTCCCAAGGGAGATATTATCTATGCTAGAGCTGCTAAAATACTGACTGTATTCCCGAAGGGAGATATTATCTATGCTAGAGCTGCTAAAATACTGACTGTATTTCCCAAGGGAGATATTATCTATGTTAGAGCTGCTAAAATACTGACTGTATTCCCCAAGGGAGATATTATCTATGCTAGAGCTTCTAAAATACTGACTGTATTCCCCAAGGGAGATATTATCTATGCTAGAAGTGGTAAAATACTGACTGTATTCCCCAAGGGAGATATTATCTATGCTAGAGCTGCTAAAATACTGACTGTATTTCCCAAGGGAGATATTATCTATGCTAGAGCTGCTAAAATACTGACTGTATTTCCCAAGGGAGATATTATCTATGCTAGAGCTGCTAAAATACTGACTGTATTCCCCAAGGGAGATATTATCTATGCT
Organism: Lepidochitona cinerea; assembly: GCA_963971465.1. Taxonomy (NCBI): domain Eukaryota; kingdom Metazoa; phylum Mollusca; class Polyplacophora; order Chitonida; family Tonicellidae; genus Lepidochitona; species Lepidochitona cinerea. The sequence continues at coordinate 47,937,373 of OZ020553.1, forward strand.
AGAGCTGCTAAAATACTGACTGTATTCCCCAAGGGAGATATTATCTATGCTAGAGCTGCTAAAATACTGACTTTTTTTTGTTCACATTAAATCAAAGCAAACATTTATGTATTTATGAAAAATGTTTTGTTAAATTTATTATTTAAAAAACTTTTTCACTTACTACTTGCTTGACCCATTTAGCCAAAAAGACGGATTTTAATACACTAACACACGTTGTACTTTCACCATATATATACCTTTACTCTTTCAGACTCTCTTTGAACAAAAAAAAACTTCCTTCAAAAGTCATTATTTATGGAAAAATGATTTTATTACCGTTACCCCGCCGTCGCACTTTCACCTAGATTAACACTACTCTTCTGGACTCTCTTTGAGCTAAAATTCTGCCTTCAAAATCGGCCTAGCCTTAATCATTTCTATCACTTGTCTTACAAACTTTTACACAGGCCTGGATCCTCCCAGCCAGAGGAAACCCTTGTAAAATCTCCATACTCGCCTCATACGACTATACCTACCCATACCCTGTACAGTATGGGCTACGGACCCACAGGGGCCTCGGATGGACCCAGCCTTACTCCCCCAACAAACACGCCATTAGATTCCAACCAACCAAAGACCCATCATAAAGCCAAACATAAAGTAAGTATGGATTTGATACCATTATTCTCGTTATTTTTGGGATTACACTTTCTTGAAAAATGGCGTCAATTCTTCTACCTTTTTTGGGTGGACGCAGAAACAGGAATCCAACCCGTGTCCCAGAGTATGGCACCCATTGCCAGCACTAAATGCCAGCTGCCTTATCCATTCAGCTCACCGGCCTCCTCTAAAACAAGGAGGTGGTTGGCTGGTAGATACTACAGCGGACTCACCATTATAAATCTTTTACAAAATACAATTGCACCTTAAATTCAACAATTCGTCCCACAATACTTTACTGATGCGAATTTCTTTTTCCATCCGCATAAAAAAAGATAGCTCTCAGATAGCAAGGTACATGTATGGACGTGGATAACGTGTATAGACGTGGATAACGTGTATAGACGTGGATAACGTGTATAGACGTGGATAACGTGTATAGACGTGGATAACGTGTATGGACGTGGATAACGTGTATAGACGTGGATAACGTGTATAGACGTGGATAACGTCTGTGGTTTTGCTCAAATATTATAAAATATAATGTTATATTGTTCTCCAACAAAGAACATCGACGGGTCACGCAGGATTAAATCCCACTCAGTCAGAAGGAAAAAATATGGAGCCTTTCCCAGTTACATGTAGGCTGTTTTCCCAGTTACATGTAGGCTGTTTTCCCAGTTACATGTAGGCTGTTTTCCCAGTTACATGTAGGCTGTTTTCCCAGTTACATGTAGGCTGTTTTCCCAGTTACATGTAGGCTGTTTTCCCAGTTACATGTAGGCTGTTTTCCCAGTTACATGTACATGTAGGCTGTTCTCCCAGTTACATGTAGGCTGTTTTCCCAGTTACATGTAGGCTGTTTTCCCAGTTACATGTAGGCTGTTTTCCCAGTTACATGTAGGCTGTTTTCCCAGTTACATGTACATGTAGGCTGTTCTCCCAGTTACATGTAGGCTGTTTTCCCAGTTACATGTAGGCTGTTTTCCCAGTTACATGTACATGTAGGCTGTTTTCCCAGTTACATGTAGGCTGTTTTCCCAGTTACATGTAGGCTGTTTTCATTGAATCACCGTATACATGTATGGGGAATGTTTACCTGCCAAAGTTGGGGTTTTTCTCTGACAAAAGAGCCTAGTTTCTTCCCTCTCTAAACCCCGTTACCTGTCAACCCCGCTATATCAGTGAAATAATCATTCAGATTCAGTTCAGTTGGTTGTTTGGTGTTTTACGCCACACTCAAGATTATTTCACTTACATGGCGGCGTTGCCAGTTTTATTGTGGGAGGAAACCGGGCTCTATGCCCGGAGGAAACCCACGACCTTCCTTGGTAACTGGCAACCATCCCACATAGGGATTCAGTTCAGAGCTTTTGGATTATTAATATCAAACAACTTGATTACATTTATAAACTGAATGACAATCTTACATCTGTTTTATCTATTGATTTCCCTGTAAGGACCATGTGTCTAACCGTAACATTCCAAAAGGTCGGTATGGGGGATTTGTGAGGGTACAAATGTCATGATGTTATAGTAGAGCCCTTTCAGTAAATGTGTTTAAATTTTTTAACGTTCGGCTTGGTTACATGCTGTTGGCAAAGGTCAATTCTGTACGATTCTAAGGAATCAGTCAATCAATTGATTAATTGACGTCTCTGTCAGGCATCAGTGCCAAGTTGAAATGTTCGAAAAGGCTCGAGACTCGAGAATCAAAATATCTGTGTGACGTCAGGATATTTGTTCGGTCACAAAGCAAAAAAACTGGACTTTTCATACCTTTCGGAATGTTTGGGCTGAATATGTGGCTCTGGCGGAAAGGTCAGTTAATCATCAATCAACCAATCAACTTAACCACGCTATCAATCAAACGAATCAATTAATATTTCTTTTGACAGAGTGATGACCGTAAGGTTAGCCAACTTTCACTTCTGCTCTGAAATCATAACTTTACATTCCTAAGGTATTCAAACACCTCCTATATATTTCACACTAAACACACGGGCACAGGGAAAATCTTCTTGTCTAAAATGAATTTATGAACTCTAAACACCTATATAATGGCCCTATTTTTTGTGGACATTTAAACTATATTGGAGAAAGGTGCTAGTGGTTTTCACAAAACATGTTTGAGCACTCTAGTCTAGTTGATCTCTCCGCCAAAATCACCTGTCCAGTCTAAACGTTCTAGAGGGTTAGGCATACCTGGGATGAATATGAAAGTGATATGAAACGCCTTTGTGTTATAGTCAGTCTACGAGCAGGAGTTTGGCTCGCTATTGTCTGTCCCAGACACCCCGTGAAGGCATTCCGATTCATTCGCAGTCCATATACATGTGTATCCAAGGCATCAGTAAGGTTTGGAATGAATCGGAATACACAGCACGGGTTTCGGCACTCTAAAACTTCGGGGATTTATGTATGTGCGTGTCAAAACCGACCGGTAGCAAGCAAAGATAGCCAAAGTGTGTTCCGAATGGGGTTTCGTCTATTCTCGCGGCTGATCGGAATGCCGTCACGGGGTGTCTGAAAGGAACAATAGCGAGCCAAACGTTCTGCCAGTAGACTGACTACAATACAAAGGCGTTTCATATCCCTTTCATATTCATCCCAGGGTATACTCAGTGAAATAGCTCTTCTGAGATTGTGCTATGTGTAACGTCACAGAGACAACACTCTGGGTTTACCTAACCTTTTCGAATGTTTGACCTTAACAGAGAGGTCAACTAATCGGTTTCTGGGTTTTTTTCTGAAAGCAAAGGGCCAGGTTCCCCCCCCCCCAAAACTAAACATGGCAACTCTGCCGAAACAATCTTGAGTGTGGCATAAAACAATCAATCAATCTATCAGTTGGTCTTTGGTTAAAATCTAGTTCTAATGGACTGGGGTTTGATAGCCCTGTGTGGAATGGTTTACAGATGTCGACCATGTAAGGGTGGGGGTTACCTCTGGGCTTGTTCAGGTTTCCTTGCATATCCCGATTTAAGGGAAATATTCTTATTCAAAGTAGTAAACATCATTAAATTTTCATATTTTTTATTTGAACAGCAAATAAGTATACACTAAAAAATGATTGGTTTTTATTGTCATTTTTTTAAATTGTTTCAATGAATTTTTTTTTTCCAGTCCTCCCCATCTCAGCCATTAAGGAGCCGAGACATCGGTGTACCGGAGGAGAAATATTACCCAGAAGTACTTGGAACAGTTCATCAACAGCCAAACTCACGGATCAAGCCCGCCTATTATCGCTATGAAGATGAGTCCGATTACGAGGGTTTTTCTCGAAGAGACGATCTAGATGAAGACTATAGTGTCAGCCAATCAGAAGCTCCGAATTTGGAGATGCTGGGCAATGTTTCAGACTCGCCTAACGAGTTTTATCACAGTAGCGATGAAGGCGTCCCAGATTATTATTTAGATAATGACGGTATTTTATGGGATGGATCTGTATTGAGTCAAGACCCAAAGTTACTAAATGCCTCCACGCTTCACCGAACAAGTCCTTCGGGAAGCGAATCAGGAGGTCAAGTTTTGCACTCTAACAAGCCAGCAGATCTCTACGCTAACACGATAAAGGCTCGGACTTCTTTTACAACGTCTCCCAAATCCCCTGTCAAAAGTTCCACACCAAAGCGCCCTCCACTTCCACCTAATGCCCCAAACACACCTAACTCAGAAAATAGCAATAAAGTTTCTCTTTCGACAGGAAATACAGAAGGAAAACTGGAAATCAAACAGAAGGTAGCCTCCCCTTCAAACTCACAACTGAATTCTGATCCAGAGCCAATCAAATTAAAGACGGCCTCAATTTCCAATTCCCCCCAACCATATAACAGAGAAGAGTATATCAAATCAGTGAAAAATAGTTCTAATAGTGCCAGTAAGCCATCGGGGCCACCGAAACCTACTGGCCCATCTGTAAACCCCAGTCAATCGTCAAAAAGTAATCGGAAGTTAGTCGGGCGTAATTTGTCCCGAGAAAACAGTACTTCTTCAGATGATGCTCCTCCTTCTCAAAAATCGAAACGAGGGTCCACAGAAAAATCTTCAGCGGAGAGAAAATTAGATTTAGAAAAAAACTTGATTGTAAAACCTCCTCCTAGGATTCAGCCAAAACAATCTGGAAAAACTGATGGAAATATTATCGTTGCCACTGCAGATGTTCACGTTAATCCGGAAAGTGATAAAAAATATCCAGTACCTGCAAAACGGAAATTAAAATCCGATGCCCCTGACGGAGCCTCAGTTTCATCATTAAACATTTCAGACCAAAGTTCGAGAAATATCGGAAGTTACCCTCGCAACCATGAAAAATCCCAGGAGTATTTACAGGTGGAGTCTAGCTCACCATTATTCAGTTCTTTACCCTCCCAAGGGAAACAACCCAGTCTCGACAAGTCTAGCAGATCAACGTCAATTGGTGATGTTAATGATGGCGAGAAATTGCGCCAACCAATCAAAAAACAGTCTTCATTAGGTAAAGTCAACTCAGACAAGGCTTACGAAAGTAGACCTCCAAAACCGCCTAGACAGGTAGTAAACTCTGACCTTGACCCTGAAGGTCAAAGGGTAACAAGCATGACCAAAGAAAACCGACAGCAGAGGAACAAACTGAGCAAAATGCAACAGTCATCTGTTTCATCTGCCAGCCCAACTGGAAGCCTCACTAGTGGTGAAGTTGCCAAAATTACCTCCTCGTCCGTGAAGACTAGTTTCGACTCGGATGAGAAGTCTGCGCATTTCCGTCAGTTGAGTATCAACATGCCTGGTGACTCTGTTCAGAGCGTGTCGCCGTTCAGGATACAGATGGAAGATTTGGGCATGATGACTGATACTGACAACGAAATAACTCTCCATGATACAGGTAGGTCTCATTGTGAAGGAGGGTGGGGGTCTCCTGGGCCCAGTTTCACAAAGCGATCTTAGCTTAAAGTGGCATGAGCTGCCAAAATTCACACTTTTTTCATAATTTCTGATAGTCACGACAGTAAGAGACGTTGAAGGCCATCAAAAAACTAAATGATTGGCGTTGGAATGAGGAAAATCCATACAGTATGTGGCCTGTACGAACCGAAAACGTGTTTAAAAAGTAAACAAATTTAAATAACCGGGACGACCGTTCATTCATTTTAAGCCAAAGTTAGCTCAAAACAATACTTTATCGTACATTTTCGAGACTATAAGCACTCAAAATCTTCTGAATTATACATCTTGAGAAAAATAGTCAATAATTACGACATTCTGCTTTTACGCCAAAATATCAACTTTTTGGCAGCTCATGCCTCTTTAAGGTAATCCTAATTACCAATGGCAACGTATACCTTTAGCATTGGTTGCCATGGTAGTTAAGATCACACTTAGCTAAGATCGCTTTGTGAAACTAGGCCCAGGGCACTAAAGCCGACACAAGCAAATAAATTCCAAGTTTATCAAGCAGGAACAAAGAGTAGAGGGTTACCCTTGGTTTAGGTTTTCCACTCCTGCGGACAAGCCTTCTGTCAGTGTGTTGTCTGTTAATATTCTTCCTTAAGACCCGTTCACATGTTGGCGTAATTCCATCAATAGATTGATTGATTGATGTTTAACGTTGCACCCAACAGCTAAGGTTATATGGTGACAACTGACCAAAGGATCACCCTCCCCAACCCAACCACATCTAAATTTTCACATTAGGCTCCACAGACCATAGAATGTCAGGAAGGCTAATATATTTGGCATACTTAATGTTCCTTCTTGCTGGGTCAGCATACATGGCTAAAGCAGCGCTACAATGCTTCAGCCCAAGGTCCCACTCTTGAATAAACTTTACCAACAAAGGGTAGAGTCTTGCCCTTGGTTTTCCACTCATGCAAACAAGCCTTCTGTCAGTGTGTTTTCTGTTAAAATTCAACCTCAAGGCCTGTTCACACAGTGCGATTTATTGTACCGACTTGTAGCATGCTATCAAAATGGATATATTTCATTGGTTGACAAATCGTTTTGTCGAATTAAAAGCATCCATTTTAATTGCATGCTACAAGTCGGTACGACAAATAGTACCGTGTGAACGGGCCTTAAAACTGAAATATCTATTCAATCCATGTAATTGCATTTAGTAGTGTGGCTATATAAATCCAGGTCAGTAGGTCGTAGACTGCTTTTCAAAAACACCGCGCAAAGCCTCAATATGTGAAAAATTACTTCAATTCCTAATTCCTTCATATAGTACAAAGCGTTATGAAGTTATTCAGCTTACAGATAAAAGAGCTTATCTAGAAAAACACCCTAGTGTCTTGCGTACGTTCTTGGTATAATTTTATGAAGAGGACACATTTTTTTACAAGATTTATCTCCCTTCCTGTAGGTGTAGGCCCCTCTGGACCTCCTAGCGCGGAGAGATTGGAAGCCATCAAAAAACGGCGTCTACAATTATTTTGCGTCTTCACCTACCTGGATACGAAGACCCTTAGTTACTTGTCTCAAGTTTGTAAAGAATGGAAAGTCGTCAGTCGGCATCCCGCTCTATGGAGAAAGGTCAGCCTGAAAAATTCACGAATCTCCGCTAAGGTGAGAGTTCAGTATAATTCTTGTAAACAATAATTAAATAATAGAAATAATTATATAATAATCACCCACTGAATAATGATTTCATAGCTTAAGTTTTATTAATGTTTTATACATTTTATTTTTTTTTGCGCCCGGCTTGAAAAGAGGGCTGTATTATGGTGTCATCTCCGTCCGGCATCCGCTTTCCCTTCCGCTCCATAACTTCGAAAGTTTTAATTCCAACTTGACAATTTTTTCTGAGTATATACCTTATGGGTGGAAGATGTGTCGCGAACTATTTTTACCCCTCAGGCAAATTTTGCCCGAAGGGTATTGTCGTTGCCTCCGTTGTCCATCTGTCCATTGGTCCTTGTAAACACATTATCTAAAAAAGTCTTTAACTTACAACTTTGAAACTTCACACATTTGATTATTACAGCAATTACAAGAAGCGACAAGCCTATTTAAAATCAACGCTCTCGGATGCTTTTTTTATACGCCCGGCTTGAAAAGCGGGCTGTATTATGGTATCATCTCCGTCCGTCCGGCGTCCGCTGTCCCTTACGCTCCATAACTTCTAAAGTTTTGATTCCATCTGCACAATTTTTTCTAAGTATATACCTTATGGGTAGAAGGTGTGTCGCAAACTATTTTTAACATCACTTGTTACATAATATGGGAGTTATATTGGATTATGTAATTTTATTATTATTATGAACTTTATTTACAGAGGGTTGAAAAACTCAGTCAACTTACAGCTGATCTTCCCTGAGGCCCTCCTCTCATTCTCACTACATTCATTCACACACTATATTATATATATTACACAAGTAAGCAAAAACAAAGATTAATGAAAAAAAAAAAACAAAAAAAAAAACAAAAAAACAATAACAATATATATAAAGCTTGGATACACAGTTAAACTCTAAAGATGCAATCCAAGAATCCATACACATACAATGAAGCAAAGAAAAAGAGAATACAATAAAATTAACAAAAAACAAAACAAAAACAAAAAAAAAAAAATATATATAACTAAAAATAAAAATAATATTAATATATATTTCCAAATAGTAACAAGAAATTACTATCAGGCATGCAGCAAATTAAGATTAAATTATGAAGAATGGATGTTTCTAATATAAAGATTATTGAATTTTTGTACTGAGGAAGCATATCTAATTGAGGTTGGCAGTTCATTCCATGATTTTGGGCCAGAGTAAGATAAAGATTTTTTGAAGTATTCTGTGTGAGGAAATGGGATAATGAGTTTTTGGTCATTTGTTGAACGGAGTTGTCTGTTTGAGGGTCACTGTATTTTGAATAATGTTTTCATGTAATTTGGATAGTGATCGTTGAGGGTTTTATATACAGTGAGCATTTTATGGTGATGGACGAGTTCATAGATGTTTTCCCATTTCAGTTCCTTGAACATTGCTTCTGTGGTCATTGTTTTACTGGTGTTGAGTATAAGCCTGGCGGCAGTTTTTTGCAACTTGTGAATCCTGTCAAGCAAGGTTTTGGAACAGTTTCCCCATATAGGAAGGCAGTAATGTATGTGAGGAAGTATGTAGCTGTTGTAAAAGATGATTCTTGTGTTTTGTGGAATAAGTCGTTTATGCTTCCTCAGTACAGATAAAAGCATAGATATTGTATTAGATACATAGTTTACATGTTGATGCCAGGTCAGACTCTGGTCAACCTGAAGACCAAGTAATTTAACTTGTTGACATTGTTCAACAGGGGTGTTGTTGAGTGTGATGTTAAGCCCTTGCTGACGACTTAATTTCTGTGCGGTACCAATTAAAATAGACTTCGTTTTAAGAGGATTTACTAACATTTTGTTTGCTGAGCACCAGTTACTTACATATTTCATATTTTTATTAATACTAGTTTCAATTTCCGGAAGAGACTTAGATGAGTGATAAAGTGTGGTGTCGTCAGCAAAGAAATCAACATCACACCCTTCAATATGTAAATTGCAGTCATTTAAAAACAGAATAAACAGTAGTGGACCAAGAATGGAGCCTTGAGGCACTCCAGCTGTGACATACATTGCAGATGACAAATGGTTTCCAATAAATACTTTTTGTAGACGTTCATTAAGATATGATGACATCCATTCTAATATTCCCTTCCGCTCCATAACTTCCAATGTTTTGATTCCATCTGCACAATTTTTTCTGAGTATATACCTTATGGGTGGAAGGTGTGTCGCGAACTATTTTTGACATCATACATTGCGTTATATGGCAGCCATATTGGGTTATGTAATATTTACTTTTTCTCTCCATAACTTTAACAAATATGATCCGATGTTTTCAAATCTTTCATGTTACATACCATATTAACAGACAGTGTGTAAAAAAATTGTTTATGATATCAACTATTGCAAATTATTGGATTATGTACATTCCCTTTTATTCTTACTTTCATTTTCATGAAAATAACCTTTAAATTATAAAATGGCTTCTACTTTTCCGATTCTCATCAAAAAAGGATTTTTTCAAATTGCAATAATGTTTCTAAATTGATTAAAACTATTCTTAAATCAATATATAACGTTTTAATCAAATGAAAAATACATATAAGGATTAAAGTTTTATCTACAGACCAAGAGATAAGTATCCCAGCTTTGGTCTATTTACCTTGTCAACTCTCAGTCTCTCTGGAGAGATTTATGGCTTTGGCCTACATAAAACAGTGGGTGACATTAGCAATGGACCCATAGCCAAATCTATTGTAAATCCATTTGGTCTATGATAAAATTAGAAGTAATAACCTGTAGGTATATGGGGAGATTTAGAATATTGTCAAGATGTCTATGGCCAAATAATGTAGATAAAAAATGTTATGAGAAAAATTGTCAAATCTACTTGAATTGGTGTGAGCTGCGAAATTGCCAATTAATTACATTTGTTTAAGTATGATTAGTAAATTATAAACTCCTTTTCTAAAAAATTGAAACATTTTAGTGCAACCTTTATTGACAACAAACAATTTTTAACATCGTGATTTAACAGCAGCGAGAATTGATGACTTGTACCGTGTACAAATCTTGTTAATAATTGTTGATCCAAATAGCCCATTTTAAATTTGATACAGATGGATTTTAATGGTTTTAGTGGCAAGATTTCATTTTGTTGACATAACATCACCTTTTACCAAGCTTCACATAATAAAACTGGCAACGCCGCCATATACATGTAAGTGAAATAATCTTGAGCGCAGCGTAAAACACCAAACAATCAATCAATCAATCATTTACCAAGCTTCAACCTCTTCCCTCTGAATTTTGAAAATTAAATTCAAATAAATATGGAAGGATTTGTTTTGGTATGGCTGCAGTTACTGTGCTTTTCCGGGCGTATTTTGGGTTTCCCGAAACTCTTGTTTTCAAGAGTTATGCCCCTTACATTACTGCTGCTGTAAAAAGCCCTGTAAACACATTATCTAAAAAAGTCTTTAACTTACAATTTTGAAACTTCACACATTTGTTTAATACAGCAAGTACAAGAAGCCTATTGAAAATCAACACGCTCAGATGTTTTTTTCAAGAGTTATGCCCCTTACATTACTGCTGCTGTAAAAAGCCCTGTAAACACATTATCTAAAAAAGTCTTTCCCTCACATTTTTAAAACTTCCTACATTTGTTCAATACAGCAAGTACATGAAGTCTATTTAAGATCGACCCGCTCGGACATGTTTTTCAAGAGTTATGCCCCTTACATGACCGTCAGCCAAAAACCTCCTTGTAAATGTGATACATGTATGTGGAGTAGTTTTTCACTCGTAACAAATTGTCTGGAAAATAACCCGAGGGGTCCTGATGGCGACAGCCACTTATTGACATCATACATTGTGTAATATTGCAGCCATATTGGATTATGTAATGTTTACTTTTTCTCTCCATAACTTTAACATGATATATGATCCGATGTTTTCAAATCTTTCACATTACATACCATATTAACAGACAGTGTGTCAAAAATTGTGTATGACTACTGTATTCTTACTTTCAATTTCATGATAATGACCTTTAAATTGTAAAATGGCTTCTACTTGTCCGATTCTCATCAAAAAAGGATTTTTCAAACCGCAATAATGTTTCTAAATTTATTAAAACTACATGTATTCTTAAATCAATATAATGTTTTTATCAAATGAAAATACATATAAGGATTAAAGTTTTATCTACAGACAAAGAGATAAGTAACTCAGCCTTATTCTATTTACTTTGTAAACATAAACTAGCTCTTATCACTGGTGTTGAAAGCTTCATGGCCCCCACCACATGGCTTCTTCTCTCCATGTAGGCTTTGTTAATACTGTGTGCAATTAAATGGTTTGAATATTTGAATAATGCACCTGAATGTAGCCAAATAATATAGATATCTTACTTTCAATTTCATAATAAATGATATTATGAGAAAGATTTTCAAATCTACTTGAAGTGATGTCAGCTGGGAAATTGCCAATTAATTACATTTGTTTAAGTATGATTAGTAAATTATGAACGGCTTTTCTAAAAAATTGAAACATTTTAGTCCAACCTATATTGACAATGTACATTGCATGCTTGTTTAAAGACAATGAGAACAAACTGAATAGCCCATTTGAATTTGATATAAATGGATTAAGGTTTTAGTTGTAAGATTTCATTTTGTTATATTTCTTTGTCTTAAATTATCGCCAAGACAGTGTTCCTATAATGAAGGCCAATTCACAACTTATTTGACTTAAAATTTGTTCCCATGTTCTTTTTTTTGACACACTTTCTTTGATTTGAATTAATTTTAGTTATTTCTTTCTTTCCTACAGTTTTTGATTACCATATCGAAATGGTGTAAACAGTTGCAGTCTTTAACACTAGAAGGTAAGGTTTTCACACTCTTTCACACTTAATAAGTCACAGTGTAAACGCAGGAGCCTCGGTGGGCCAGTCGGTTAGAGTGATAGTTCCTCAGTCAGACACAGGCCTTCCATCGATGCAGTGCGGGTTCAATTCCCCCTCAACCCAAAATAATAAGTGACAAATTTCTAAGTGGCTTTTTCACTCAATTGCCGTATGTGGAAGAGTTGCCAGACACTCACCAAAGGGCAGGGGTTTCCTCCTGGCAACAAGCCTGGTTTCCTCCCCCACGTAACCTGGCAACATCGCCATATTAGTGAAATAATGTTGAGTGTGGCGTAAAACATCCATCAATCAATCACAGTGTAAAAGCATACTGGATAGGTGTAATTTTATATGTACATACAATGTATGTTTTTTTTCACCGAAAAAAAACCCCAATGTTACCATTCACACATCTCACAGCTTTTTAATCACACAGACTACATTATAAAAAAATTTTAATCAGCTGATAATTTTAGAAAAACTAGTTTCATTTCACACACAGGAAATGTTGCCAATGTTTCTATAGCCTTAGATCATTTTCTTTCTCCAAATGTGTAAGAATTTGTTTTGTGGGATATGGTTTGATTTTTAAGGGCTTTTTTATTTGGTGCTTTTTTTGTACTGGTTAACAGACGAACAAAGTACAAGCTGATTACAAAGGGGAGCTAACTTGGTTTTGTACTGAGAGGTCACCTCCACTGGTACCCGGATATACATGTAGGACGCACATTGCATTTCCCATTTGTGGAAGTGTTATTGTTTTAACCCAACACACCATCTCTAAGACTTGGTGGGTGCTTTCAGCAGTCCTTTAGGAGTCTTTCAGACATATCACACGGGTCATTTTACATGTTTTCCAAATTATGGCAACATTCCTAAGCACTCTCAACTTTCAGATCTCCATCCACCAAGCCTGTTCTCATTACACATCCAAAATTGTTTTCAGTCTTTGATAAATTCAGACAGTTTCCTTTAAAAAAATAGTAAAATATGCCCAGAAAATAGATTTGCAGGGACACAGGAAAAAAAGAATAAAAAAAGCAACAAAATTCTCATACACTTCTTTAGAGGAATCTGTTGCTCTCTGGCTGGGTAAATGCGACTTTCCTATAACCATGTTTATCTGCCTACCAAGGATGAACGTTAAGTAAATGTATCCCCAAAACTCTCCGGGGCGGTTTCATGAAGCCGTCGCTAAATGCAATCACAGTTGTCACGTGGTATGTCTTCGTTATATTATCAACTGGCACCTAGACTGCTGCGACTGCTTTGTGAAGCACGCTCCTGGTGTTCTTTCAGATAGGGCGTTTGGTTGGTTGTGCAAGGCTAGTAGGCTGCCAGGCAAGCTAAGAAATGCAATGGTTGCCAGGGCCTAGTTTCACAAAGCGATCTTAGCTTAAGGTGATCTTAATTACCAATGGCAACGTATACCTGTAGCATTGGTTGCCATGGTAGTTAAGATCACATTTACCTAAGATCGCTTTGTGAAATTAGGCTCAGGCAAGTGATGCAACAGTTGCCAGGTTCTGAAAGAAGTTCTGGGCCCACTTGCACAAAGTGCTCTTAACTAAGAGTACATTTTGTGTATGTCTACAACATGGGACTTAAGAGGGCGCAGTGTATGTCTACAACATGGGACTTACGAGGGCGCAAACTTGCTGTGTTATAGAGATATGCTTAGAGTCCTCTTAAGTTAAGAACACTTTGTGCAAGTTGACCCAGGTGGAGAGAATAAATTAAAGAGGTAGATTCGTTTCTGAAACTTGTGAATCTTGTAATATTAATCCAGGCACTTATAAAATCTAAAATGTTAAAACATAATATGCTTTGCTTTAAATCTAACATGCTGCCTCCCTCTCCGTCAAACCTTTAACACAGAGGCATCGGGTGACGGGGGTTCCAATCTTAGTCACTCATTCCAAGAAAACTTTACATTTTTGTGGCTGTTTTGTTTTCTGGATCCAGTGTACATGTAGTACTATGAACTGCCCCTCTATTCGACTACGTTGATCTTCTTGGGTATTAAATACAATCAAGCCCCCCCCCCCCCCCCACCCACCCACCCACAAAAAAATATAGTTTGGTCTTTTTTTAAGGGGGGTGGAGTGGTATGGTTAAACTATTTCTATATGATTTGGTATTTTATTTCACTGCTGAAGGTTTCAATGCTGTCACTATTTTTCCAGTGTGTGGGCAAGTCACAGGTGCACTCTGGGTATTTATGCATGGTTTTGGGTAAGCTTGGTTTGTGTTTCCATGGTTACTAATATAATTGTCATGACAAAATACATATGAAAAATAATTAAGGCATGGCCATGAAGTAAGACTTTGTGAACAAAACAAGTTTTCGACACCTCTGCTGGAGCCTGTTTCACAAAGCGGCGCAGCGTAAGTTTTCACGTAACTGCCATAGCAACCCATACTGTAGAGATACGTTAGTATGAAAGTTACCCAAAAAATACATTTACGCCGATTTGTGCAACAGGACCCTGGTGTCTTTTATATGGTGAAATAAAGACACTGACACAGTCACTGTTGTTGAAATCTTGAGTTGTTCACAAAAACTTGCTTCATTGGAATGCCTAAATTATTTGTCATTAGAATGGAACCCACATTTAAAGTGGCATGAGCTGCCAAAATTCACACTTTTTTCATTGTTTCTGATTGTCACGACAGTAAAAGCCATTAAAGGCCATCGAAAAACTGAATGATTAGCGTTGGAATGAGGTAAATCCATACAGTATGTAGCCTATAGGAACCGGAATAGTGTTCGAAAAGTAAACAAAATTTAAATAACCGGGACGACCATTCATTCATTCTAAGGCAAAGTTAGTTCAAAGTAATACTTTATAGTACATTCTCGAAACTAGAAGCACTAAAAAGCTTCTGAATTATGGGTCTCGGGGGAAAAATAGCCGATAATTTCAACATACTGTTTTTATGTCAAAATATCAACATTTTGGCAGCTCATGCCACTTTAAAGAGAATTTCCATCAGTTCTTTTAATAAAAATATGTACAGTTTGTGTGTTCTGTATAGATATGGCATACATTCAGAATATTTCAGAACTGTCTATTCTATAGAGCATTTGCAATGCCAACCCTCAGGCTTTGTCTAACCTTTTGGCGCTCCCTGAGAAGTAAACTTAAATCTTTTTGTTTTCTTTTTCAATGTTGTGTTTATCTTCATAGTAATTGAATTAATATAATTTTTCATTCTTTTGGGGTTGTGGTTTTATTGGAAATTTCTCTATTACCAACTGTTAGTTAAGCTACAAGTAGTTCAGACTTTTTTTTCCAATTAAAAATAGTCTCTCCAAAAAATATTAGCAATGCATAAAAAGTGTCGGTTATATGCTAATTCTGTATGAATACTACTTTTTATCCCTGTTGTTTTTAATTTTGTGGATTTTTTTGCATGCTTATCACGTTATATTTTCTCAGCTAAAAACTACAAAAAACTAAAAAAATACATTGTACTCCCAAATATGACTGTCGTATGTGGAAGAGTTGCTAATGCTAGGTACTCCCCAAATGTCAGGTGTTTCCCCAGTTTCCTCCCCCAGGACCCCCACTAAACCTGGCAACGGCGCCATCTAATTGAAATAATCTTGAGTGCGGCGTAAAACATCCATCAATCAATCGATTGATCCTAATCTCTGTATAGCTCTTTAAAAAAAAAACATTTGTTATATGAATTACTGACATAAATAATGGCTTATTATCTATCTTCAGGTAATGGTCGCTGTTGAAATATTGTCTTGCATGTTCTCTTGTTTTGCTTGCTGAAATCCTGTCCATATATCATGATGAAACGTTTGTTGTTCAACAAAAGATGACTGTTATAAAAATCACATTTGTTTTATCATGTGGGCCTCCTTGCTCAATGGCATATTTAGAGTGGCATGTGTAGACACTTTAATATTTGCTACAAGTTATGATATATCTACAACTAAAGCCTAGCGCACACGGGGGATTATAGCTGCGCCCTCGGTCACTTGTGGCAGGCAGCGCAGCAGAAAATCTTAGAGCACACGGTATCCTTTTCCACTCTCATACATGTGTGCCATGTGACTTCTAGTACCCACTAACAGATAATGCCGCCATGATGTTATTACGTTTCCAATCCCATGTCCCTGTAAACTAATTCTATTGGTCAGTTAAATGTTCCAGCTGCGCCTTTGGCACAGGCTGTCAGCACACGGTGTGCCATCAACCACTCGTGCCACAGAATATCAAACACGATAGATATTTTCCACAACGCCACTTGTGGCCAAAATCACACCAAAAGTTCGCCGCACATGATGGAAAGGGCTGCGCTGCCTGCCACGAGTGACCCAGGGCGCAGCTATTATTCCCCATGTGCTAGGCTTAATTGGTGTTTGTGTAAACAAGCATTTTGACACCCTCGGATACCCAGAGTTAAATTCTCAACAAGCTCCCCTTTTAATAGTGAGTGTGAGCGCAAGTTTTAACCGTTGGTTTCAACGATGACATTTTGAATACTATGACAAAGTGTTGTAAATAGCAACAATTTGTGTGTCTAGAATTCATTGCTTTATATAAACTTAATGAACTTTATGTTCCTTTTTTTTTGCCATTTTTACCCATTCAACTTCAGTTCTCCTCAGGTCTAGTTAAGATCACATCCGATTTGATCATCATAAGCTCCAGTCGGCAGAAACGTGGGATCAATCGGTTAAAAACTGTTTTCAAAAAGATCGTTTCCATTTTTCGCCGACTGATCAGTCTTACGATCGTAAGGATAGAGCATGTTCTATTTTCTCTCGATCAATCTTACGATCGTAAGGATAGAGCATGTTCTATTTTCTCTCGATCAGTCTTACGATCGTAAGGATAGAGCATGTTCTATTTTCTCTCGATCAGTCTTACGATCGTAAGGAAAGAGCATGTTCTATTTTCTCTCGATCAGTCTTAAGGTACATGTAGCAGCAACCTATATTTTATCACATGATCACTTTTACTGATCATTTCGTTGTTTTGTTATGTCATTCCTAATTGTGAGGCCAGTCAGCATAATATGTTGACGATGACCAATTTATCGCGTTGACTGAGTGGGCTTAAGACTAATCAGTCGGGAAACAGTTGGCTGAACGATGAACAGTCTCAAGATTCATTTGCAGACAAACAAATCTGGGGCTCGTTTCACGAAGCAGTCGCATCGCAAACGAAGCGTTGTTGACAATGGATACCATAGTGAAGAGATACGGACTCATGGCAACTGCGATTGATCGCACTTTGCGACGGCTTCGTGAAACGGCCCCCTGATCTGAACTGGACCTGAGCAGGGCTTTATTATAAGTTATATAAAGTTGATAGGTTTTAATCATATTATATTGTACTTAATTTAAGTGTAACATCAGTTTGTATAAATGATGCACATTAATGTTTATTTACCTGTGGTTGTTTCATTAGGTTTAAAACCTCGGCGTAAAGGTAACAGCGAAAATGACAAGGACTATGAACAAAGCACCAGGTAAAAGGGGGACAACTTTGTAGCTGTAGTATGTTGATAGATGTATAACTTTTTAAAGTGGCATGAGCTGCCAAAATTCACACTTCTTTCATAATTTCTGATCGTCACGACAGTAGGAGGCTTTGACAGCCATCGAAAAACTAAATGATTGGTGTTGGAATGAAGAAATTCCGTACAGTATGTGGCCTGTAGGAACTGAAAACGTGTTCGAAAAGTAAACAAAATTTAAATAACCGGGACGACCATTCATTCATTCTAAGCCAAAGTTAGTTCAAAACAATACTTTATCGTAAATTTTCGAGACTAGAAGCACTAAAAAGCTTCTGAATTATACGTCTTGAGAAAAATAGCCAAAAATTTCAACATTCTGTTTTAACGTCAAAATAGCAACATTTTGGCAGCTCATGCCACTTTAATTATGTCTGAACGTAATTTGTGGCCATAACATTGACCGCTCTGCCAGCTCAGCTTTAGAACAGTCCTGTGTGGACGCTTTTTTACCTTACTATAAACATAATTAACATCACATTCATTTTGTTGAATTTTTCTGACATTTTTCAATGTTTGGCTAGGCCACATGATGCCTGCAGAGGGATCAATTGATATAATATTCAGTCTGACTGACACACATATTCTTTTCTCAAAATAGATAAGGAGAAAAAAAAAATTATGCTTCTCAAAACTGTTGAGATTTATTGTTTTTTCTTTTTTTTACAGAGGTTGTTTGGAACCCGGGATGGAAGAATTGTTACGTGTATCCCAGAATTCCCTGATCGCCTTGAAGATCTCCAACTGTGACAATATACTCACAGAGCGGTAAATTCCTTTTATACTTTCTTGGTAGTGAAAAACAATTTTATTCAAACTGTTGCAGTCATTTTGATTTGAACATTAAAGATGACATTTTATTGGCAATCACTTAAGAAATAACGGATCAATTCTCTGCGTATACGCTGTGATAACTGCGCGAAAAAAGGAAGTGTCCATTGCTTTTGGACGAGGGCTAGATGGCCTTGTGTAAATAAATTGAAATTTACAATCAGCCAAACACACATAAGGTAGAATTCTAATAATTTTATCGCCAAATATGTTTGGCGGCAACTTATCTCCTAACAAGAGTTTTAGTAAACTCAACATACGCCCGCCGTGGCAAAGTCGAACCGCTACGATTAACAACTTTACATTTAATACAACATTTGTTTTAATTTCATCAATTGAAATTTCTTGTTCACATTAAAAAAAAAAAATTTCTGAATTTGATGAAGATGCAACTAAATACCAGTACGTTTATAGTACACATATGTAAATTCAATTACATTTTAATTGCAAAAACTGAAATATTGTGGCTGTTTTGGCATTGCTATTATGTTCCATAATTAGGAAGGAGCAATCTATGCAATAGCTTAAAGTTCTTTTAACAGTTTTGACTTGGACACTGTTCTATTGGACTTGGCTGTAATAGTTTTAGTACAAAGCAAACAAACTTCAGGCTGACCACTGATACAATGGTGTGTAAATATACAAACCTTGTGTGTCAACTTCAGGGATGTCCCCTTATCTCTATTTAAACAGCCACTCTGATAAATACCAGATGGGCAATAAAGCTGTGAAAATTTTTATTTTTTTGTTATTGTAGTGCAAATTAAACTATCCAAGAAAACAGTCTCAGAATGTATAAATTAACTGGCTGTACTAAAAAAAGCATTGATATATATCAATGTATATATATTAAACATCAGGTACACATTTCTGATATAAAAAAAAACTCTTGAAAACACAAAAAAAATATGTGGACCCAAATCGTATTTGGTATGCGACACACCATCTACCTACATGTATAAGGTATATATACTCTAAAAGAATTGGAGAGATTATATCAAAACAAAAGAAGTTCTGGAGCCGAAAGGGAATATTACATAATCCAATATGGCTGCCATATTATGCAACAGGTAATGTCAGAATTGGTATGTGAAACACTGTCTGCCCATAAGGTTTATACTCTGAAAAAAAATGGCGAAGATCAGATCAAAACTTTAGAAGTTATGGAGCGGAAAGGAATATAACATAATCCTATATGGTTGCCATATTATGCAACGGGTGAAGTCAGAAATGGTACATGACACACCGTCTGCCCATAAGGTATATACTCTGAAAAAATTGTCAAGATCGGATCAAAACTCTTGAAGTTATGGAGCGAAAGGGAACAAAGATATAGACTAAGACAGAATATTATATAATCCAATGTAGAAGTCATATTATGCAATCGACAATGTCCTAAATGGTTCATGACACACCTTCTACCCCTAAACTATATGTTGTAAAAAAAACTATAAAGATCGGATCACAACTCTTCAAGTTATAGAGCGGAAGGGAACGAAGATATAGACTAAGACAGAGTATTACATAATCCAATGTAGAAGCCATAGTATGCAATGGACAATGTTCTTAATGGTTCATGACACACCTTCTACCCATAAAGTATATGTTGTAAAAAAAATTGTACAGATCGGATCAAAACTCTTCAAGTTATGGAGCGGAAGGGAACGAAGATATAGATTAAGACAGAATACTACATAATCCAATGTAGAAGCCACATTATGCAATCGACGATGTCATAAATGGTTCATGACACACCTTCTACCCACAAGGTATATGTTGTGAAAGAATTGTAAAGATTAGATCCAAACTCTTCAAGTTATGGAGCGGAAGGGAATCCGGGACGGACGGACGGACGGACGGACGGCGCTGGTGATACCATAATACGACCGACTTTTTTTAAGTCGGGCGTATAAAAAGTAAGGTATTTCCTCCAACGATGTGTTTAAATTTAAAAAAATGAAATAATGTGAATGTGTTTGTATTGATAGATGTTTATGGGAGGTGAGTTGCTACAGTCGCCTACTTCAGCGCCTCTGTTACATCAGCTCTGTGGATCCTGTCGGTCCGGAAGTCCTGTGGAATATGGGTGCGGGATGTCTAGATATCACCACACTGATCATCCCTCCAGGCCCTGCAACGTAAGTTTTACATAAAGCTTTCAAGGATCGTTTGATTGATGTTTGCCAGCCTTATTGAGTGGGGGGGGGGGGGGGGGGATGTGTGAAACGAAAGACTAACACTCTGCGCTTACTGAGCCTCCTAGGTCCATCCGGATACTTTGATAGCCAGGATGAGAAGCGTTTTCTCTCAGCATTACCATCCCCCCCCCCCTCTACACCCGCACTCAAATTATCCTTTCAACGCTTCTGTATAAATAAAATAATCTTCAGTTTGACATTCAACACCAATCAATCACACGACCCTTTCACAAATGTGCCATAGGTTCAAATCCCATGTCTAAGCTACTTTAAGTGGCATGAGCTGCCAAAATTCACACTTTTTTCATTATTTCGGATCGTCACGACAGTAAGAGGCTTTGAAGGCCATCGAAAAACTAAATGATTGGCGTTGGAATGAGGAAATTCCATACAGTATGTGGTCTGTACGAAACGAAAACGTGTTCGAAAAGTAAACAAAATTGAAATAATCGGGACGACCATTCATTCATTCATTCTAAGCCAACGTTAGTACTGTGCAATATTTTATCGTACATGTTCTTGACTGGAAGCACTTAAACGCTTCTGAATTATATGTCTTTATGTCTATATGCCAATAATTTCAACATTCTATTTTAACGTCAACATAGCAGCTCATGCCACTTTAAGGTTTCCTATGTGCAAAAAAAAGCAGTCAATTAAATATTGTTTTCTCCAACAATGAATCTGTAAATAATATCCCTTCTATGTATAGATAATAATTGATTGATGTTTAATGTCACACTTAAGATTATTTCACTAAGTTATACGGTGGCATTTCCAGGTTAAGTTGGGAAGGAAGCCGGGCTCATTGCCCCGGAGGAAACCCCCGACCTTCAGCGAGTCATTTGTAATGTAAATATGGGTCATATTTTTAATAAGCTTTTTATTATTCACAGAAATATTTCTTTTAAAATACACATTTACATAGAGTGTGTATCTAGTCGGTGTAAATTACGATAAGAATTCTGCTAATTCAAGGACAAGCAATGTGAAGATAACAAATTATTAGACTGCTCTCTGCTACGTTTGGTCTAAAACAACAACAATAGCGATTGCTCTATAGGATTATCGGTCGCTCCATGCAGGAGGTAAGACACCCAACGAAAAGTCTCAAACTTTTAGAGTGCTTTTTGTAATGTTTTGAGTACTTGAATTAGGGGAATTCTTACCGTATCAATTACTGATATTGTTATATTGAAATACAATATAAATTACAATAAAAGATGTTTCTCTTTTAGATCCAAGCCTGGGAGATTTAACAACAAATGTGTACAGTTGATTGGTCAGTTTTACCCGGAGTTGAAAACTTTGTCCATCGGAGGGAAAGAAGTGGATGAGAGAGGTCTATTACCCTTAGGTGGGTCATTTTGAATACTATGACAAAGTGTTGTAAATAGCAACAATTTGTGTG
This sequence comes from Lepidochitona cinerea, assembly GCA_963971465.1. Classification (NCBI taxonomy): domain Eukaryota; kingdom Metazoa; phylum Mollusca; class Polyplacophora; order Chitonida; family Tonicellidae; genus Lepidochitona; species Lepidochitona cinerea. The sequence goes on from OZ020553.1 coordinate 47,959,422, forward strand.
TCTAGAATTCATTACTTTATATAAACTTAATGAACTTTATGTTAAGTGGCATGAAGTGGCATGAACTGCCAAATTAATGAAAATTTCCTTGAAACGGAATTAGCTAATAGACCATTTGCCAGTTTTTTTGCGCAACAATGACATGACGTCGTGGCACCAATCTCAGACCAGACATTTGACGTCATTTGAAAGTAATAGGGCCTGGGAGTCTACCAAGAGATTTCATGATATCCGGTGACAGATGACGTTTTTTCATGACGTTATCAGTTCGATTGGCGTTTTTTGTTCTATAATAAGCTTTATATTCGAACCATAAAGGCTCCTCACATACGTAATGGCAACGCCGGTGACAGGAAATTTGTGGAATGGTCACGTTACTCCCGCTCCCTATTGGCCAATCACCTATTGTTTGCCATTTGTATCACAATAAGAGTTATCTGAGGATACCAAATGGGATTGATAAATGGGATGTACATTAAGCTAGTTTTTATAAGCAACAAACCACCTATAATGTACTCCTGCATCTCGTTAATTATGAAATATACAGTCAAACCTGGACAAGCGACCACCTGTAAACAGCGACCAACTGTCTTAAGCGGCCACCCCACGACGCCCCCGAACGAAATCCCGTACTTAAGACACTGTATAGAGCGACCGCGACTGGCTGTGACGCTGATATTGATAAAGTATATACAAAACCTGTATAAAACGACCAAAACTTGGTTCTATAATCGCTTAAATGCTCCACGTGGTCTTAAAAAAAAACGTGGCTTTACTGCGCATGCTTAATCCCGCTGTAGCAGGCAATCCACGCTTGTCGTAATGACTAAAGCCTACAATTAAAGCCGGACACTAGTCGTTTGTATTATACCTGTGAATTGCATTATACTAAACAAAATTGGCAAACAAGCCATGTCGAATAAAATTATCAATAGATATATCACGGTTGGCTTCCTTTTTAATCCTATACAAATCGTAGAGATGTACAAAAATCAGTGAAATAAGTCAAAATGCAATCGCCTAAGACTGGCAAAGCCCTCATTTTTCATGAGAAAAGATGACAGGTTATGGAGATGTCGGTTGCATAAAACCTGGATTAAGAGACCACCTGTCTTAAGGGACTCGCTTTTCACGTTTCCCTTAGTTGGTCGCTTAAACCAGGTGTGACTGTATCTATTAACTGATAGTTTTGTTTTCATCAATTATTTAAAAGTATATTTATATATTTTACTGTTAGATGTAGAATCCAAAGAGATCCCATGGCCTCTTAACATGATAAATTTCCTGTTCGTTTATCATTAAGCCTGTATACTGGAAATCCAAAGGGGGCTAACTTTTCATTGATGGAACAGAACTTGTATCATGGTTGCGGCGTTTTTCTTTTGATTTGCAGTCCTTGACAAATCCGATACCCAGTGGACAGAAAGTGGGTATCAGAGAGTAAACACGTGCTAGTTGATTGACAACGTCAATCACTAATACCATGATACAAGCACGTTATTGAATGACTCCCTCGAGTATGGAAGAAATTCTGAGTGGTGTGGCTAGCTCGTGCGTTCGCACTCGAAGTCTACCCTCTCAAATATCTTCCATACCCTCGAGAAGCCATTCAATAACTCTTACATATTTAAGGCTTTGAGAAATCAACCTTATTAGTCGTAGTATTCCCGGTGCATTACATTCGCACCACCAAAACTTTTATTTGGAGAGCTCCACTAATAGAAATCAAACATGACAATGTGCCATCTCCAGTCTATCAATAGCCCCCCCGCCCCGCCCCTCCACCCCCCCCCCCCCTCACCATGTCTGAGACTTATAAATACCTCTGTTGTTAGAAATATTTGAAACTCTCTTTAAACGTGGGCTCCATACTAATAATAAAAAATTAAGAACAAGACATTGTTCAAAAACAACTGACGACGTGGTGATGTCTTAATTTTTTATCATTAACTCTGTTGTTGTTGTTACAGTCAAGCAATGTCAGAGGTTACAGATGTTAGAGTTTGATCACATGACTGAGATGAAGGAAGACCTGATGGAGAAGTTGTGTGACTTAGGTCTGAAAGATTTACAGTTTGTCGAGTTTACCAATACGCCCGTCACGCCAAAGGCTGTTCATATTTTATCAAGTATGTACCACATTAAGATATTTCTGCTCTTAAATATCGTAATTCTATGAACAGGGCCTCGTTTCACAAAGCAATGGCATCGCAAACGAAGCATAGTTGCCAATGGTTACCATAGTTAAGAGATACGACGCCATGGCAACTGATTGATCGCACTGTGAGACGGCTTCGTGAAACGCCCCCCTGGACTGGGTTTTCACGATCACAATGTTTTTTCGCCACCATATAAGAGAAATAATCTTGAGTGCGTCGTCGTAAGACTTCAATCAATCAGTAAATCACCACCACTAAACCTGGAAATCTTGCTATTTAAGTTAATTTTGAGTGCAGCGTAAAACAACAATCAATGAATATTGTCTCTGTAGTGAAAACGTTTGAAAATAAAATACTCAAAATTTGACCGAGTTAATGTTTAACAATAAGCCTTGTCCGACCAAATGCTGTGTATAATATATGAATGGAACACACATGGAACTTTTCACATTTCCAATAGGACTTATATAAATTGGCATTGACTGCCTCAGGAATTTTGGCAGCAAATTGCACTTTAAGTGCTGTGGGATATCTCCCACATGGAATTTATATAAAGATTCAGCCACTTTTTTCCTCATAAGGATTCGACTATCAGAAAAGAAATATGCTAAATGAGGCAAAATGACCTGTCGTGCAGTTTGTGAAAACGGTTATCCTTAAACACAACTCCACGACTCCATTTTTGTCTGACTCAATGGAAAATTTAGGCCATTAGATTGATTGATTGATTGTTTGGTGTTTTACGCTCAAGATTATTTCACTTATATGGCGGCGTTGCCAGTTTTATTGCCCGGTCGTTCGAGTGAAACCCAGTCAGAAAATTTTCCAATTTTTTGGGACTGAGTGGGAATCAAACCTGCAACCCATAGGTGGAAGGCTGTTTGGATTGAGCGTCCAACGCTCTACCTACTGAGCCACGGAGGCCCCTAGGCCATTAGAATGGCTGAATATTTAGAAGAATTACGATAGTGAGATTTTTACAGCTAAATGGTCTTTTTTAGTTGCTAAAGCTTGGTATGTCCTCTCGTTGATTCTCTCTAAAATAATAGTGGGATGGTTGCCGAATAAAAAAAATTGGAAAATTTTCTGACTGGGTTTTCACTCGAACGACCTATGTGGGATGATTGCCAGTTACCAATGGAAGGTCGTGGGTTTCCTCCGGGCATAGAGCCCGGTTTCCTCCCACAATATAAATGGCAATACTGCCATATAAGGGAAATAATCTTGAGTGCGGTGTAAAACACCAATCAATCAATCAATTAAAAATAATAACATGTCCGCAGCTCACTTGTTTGGTCTTTTTGTTTTTCTCACCAAAATAACTCATATCAATCTAAATTGTAGAACACTGTCGCCGTCTTCAGCGGATCAACGTGAGAATTTCAATGGCCGACTATTTTGAAGATACTCTCCTGAAAGAAAACGTAGACCAGTTCAAACAGATCATGGACAGATTCAATGTAAGAAAATCTTTCTTCACACATTGAAGAAAGGGAGGTGGCGGGGGGAGCTGGGTCTTGCTCGATCCATGAAGTTTTTTTACTTTTATGCAACAATCCTTGAAGGAATACATGTAGCGCCGAAGGGTCTTTTGATAAACAGGACTGTTGATAAAGAATGAAATAGCATTGGATAACTGCTAAGGAAAAAAATTATTTCAAGTTTTTTTAAAGGATAACAAGAAGAATGGATAATCAAATTTTCACATACACATAAATCAAATAAGCTACCATTCACCATTTAAATTTTTTTTTTTTTACCCCTCGGTCAAATTTTGCCCGAAAGGGATTGCCGTTGCCTCCGTCCGTCTGTCCATTGGACCTTGTAAACACATTATCTAAAAAGTCTTTAACTTACAACTTTGAAACTTCACAAATTTGTTTAATACAGCAAGTACAAGAAGCCTATAGAAAATCAACGTTCGGATGTTTTTTTCAAGAGTTATGACCCTTACATTAACGCTGCTGTAAAAAGCCTTGTAAACACATCTAAAAAAGTCTTTCACTCACGTTTTTAAAACTTCACACATTTGTTAAATACAGCAAGTACAAGAAGTCTATTGAAAATCAACGCGCTCTGACGTTTTTTTCAAGAGTTATGACCCTTACATTAACGCTGCTGTAAAAAGCCTTGTAAACACATCTAAAAAAGTCTTTCACTCACGTTTTTTAAACTTCACACATTTGTTTAATACAGCAAGTACAAGAAGTCTATTGAAAATCAACGCGCTCTGACGTTTTTTTCCAGTGTTATGCCCCTTACATTACAGCTGCTGTAAAAAGCCTTGTAAACACATTATCTCAACAAGTCTTTCACTCATATTTTTTAAACTTTCTACATTTGTTCAATACAGCAAGTACAAGAAGCCTATTCAAAATCAACGCGCTCTGACGTTTTTTTCCAGTGTTATGCCCCTTACATTACAGCTGCTGTAAAAAGCCTTGTAAACACATTATCTCAACAAGTCTTTCACTCATATTTTTTAAACTTTCTACATTTGTTCAATACAGCAAGTACAAGAAGCCTATCGAAAATCAACATGCTCAGATGTTTTTTTTATGCCCCTTACATTATCGCTGCTGTAAAAAGCCTTGTGAACACATTATCTAAAAAAGTCTTTAACTTAGTCTTTCACTGACATTTTAAAAACTTTATACATTTGTTCAATACAGCGAGTACATGAAGCCTATTTAGAATCGACGCGCTTAAACGTTTTTTTCCAGAGTTATGCCCCCTACATAACCACTGCTGTAAAAAAGCCTCCTTTTTAATGTGATACATGTATGTGGAGTAGTTTTTCACTCGCAACAAATTGTCTAAAAAATAAATATATCTTCGGTTTCTTTCGCCCAGACCCGAGGAGTTCTGATGGCGACAGCCACTTATTTTAATTTTCACATTCACAAATGTCAAATTCACCATTCAAATATGTCTTCTATTTTTTTTTTCAGTCTTTGAAAAAGCGATCAAATCTATCCAGTATTTTGAGAATAAAGACAGATGCTGAGGGAAAGCAACGACTGAGATCAACATGAGTGTCGGAGGATAACTAGTGGGGTGGCGAGAGAAGTGGGTGGGGGTGGGGAGGCGAGAGAAGTGGGTGGGGGTGGGGAGGCGAGAGAAGTGGGTGGGGGTTTTCTGTTATGCCCAAGAGTGAGTGATTTGGGTTTTACGTCCTGCTCAACAGTATTTCAGTTATATGAGCGCCAAGCGAAGCAGTAACAGCTTCCACTGTTAAAGTCTTTGGTCTGACTCGACCCAGGCTTGAACCCGGATCTCCCAGCCCTGAAGCGGACGCTCTACCAACTGAGCTAACGGGGCTAGTGTTATGCCCAAGAATGAGAGGATTTGTGACTGACTTTTCACTCTTCCGCTTTACGGGGAGTACATGTAGTTGTCCCAGTTTCCTGAACTAAATCTGACAACAGCATCATATGAAATTATCCAGAGTGGGGTGTAAAACTCTTTTTCCCTTTTGCTACTGATCGTTAAGTTAATAACCTTCAGGTCTCACGGACGTTGCCCTTTTAACTCAGGTGTTGAATTATACTTACTTAAGGTACTTCGTCTGTTTATCAACAGGCTATCCCATGTCCCTCAAAGCAAATCTTTCGTCTGTATTTCTTAGAAAAAAGTCTCTTAAATGTGTTAACCGTAAACTCGTTTGGACGATTCAAATCATTAAGACGCTTGTGAGCATGCTGACTTTAATAGCGCTTGTTTACATTGCGAGTACCTGAAAAATCTAATTTTCAATTTCAAAATAAAAATACAAAACAATGCTAAAACTTTTAAATTTTGACAGAAATAAAACACTCCTTACTTTTGGTTGTTTTTAATTTCAATGGTATTCTAGATTTTTGCTGCAAGTGTGCCTCTAAGGAACTTTCTATCGAATTTGTGTACACGAAAGAGTGCTTTTTCAACTTAAATGCATAATGAGTTTAAATTATAAAATTATTATTAAGTCTACATGTAACTTCTGTATGTCCCTAAAATAGTGCTGTGTAATTTGAAAATATTTTAAAAAAAGATAAAAATAAAAAGTCGCAATTACTTTAATTCTTGATTTGTTAATCTTTTATTCTTATAAGCTATTGGTTAAAAGTCTTAATCATAGGGTATTATTCATTTTATTTAAAATTATTTTTTTAATTTTGTAAGATCTGGATTTTGATTGCAATATAACTGGATACGGTCAAGGGGAAGAGATTTCACATATATCAAGCCATTTATTCGATTTAGACTAATTAAGTATATTGACATTTAGGCAGAATGGCAAGGGTTCCATGGTTATTTTAAACAAGAAGATTTTCCCTGTGCCCATGTGTCTTATACATGTATGTACATATATTTAAATTATGAACACTAAGTTGTCACATAACATTTACATGAAAATGGTTGGCTGAGAAATTAACTGTGTGAAACTCACAAAACTTACATGTTCTTAGCTTGTTTCATAAATTTCATATGAAATGGTCATTTTTCTGCTCCAAAGACTTGTTTTACTATATTTTATAATCTTTTTTTTTGTATAATGTTGTTAAAATGCTGGTCATTTTTACAATCAACAGTTTGTGTGCAATATTTTTGTCTGTCTGCTGGGTTTATTTTTGCATTTTTGATCTTTGTATATCCATTTAAAAAAAAAATACCTCTCTCCCCTTTTTCAAAATAAATTATGACTTTTGTGTATTTGCTGTGTTTTTGTTGTTGTTTTTATGCAGAGCTGTATCATCTAAACTGATGCTGGAATACACGTTATATCCGTTACTTTGTGAAAAAGTTTCTTTTACAGTTACATACAGAGGGTCAAGGTTATTCCTATATTTATAGTTACATACTGAAGGTCAAGGTTTTTCCTTCGTTTATAGTTACATACAGAAGGTCAAGGTTATTCCTATGTTTATAGTTATATACTGAAGTTCAAGGTTTTTCCTTCGTTTATAGTTACATACAGAAGGTCAAGGTTTTTGCTTGTTTATAGTTACATACAGAAGGTCAAGGTTTTTGCTTGTTTATAGTTACATACAGAAGGTCAAGGTTTTCTCCTCGTTTATAGTTACATACAGAAGGTCAAGGTTTCCCCCCGTTTATAGTTACATACAGAAGGTCAAGGTTTCCCCTTCATTTATAGTTACATACAGAAGGTCAAGGTTTTCCCTTCGTTTATAGCTACATACATGTACAGAAGGTCAAGGTTTCCCCTTCATTTATAGTTACGTACAGAAGGTCAAGGTTATCCCTTGTTTATAGTTACGTACAGAAGGTCAAGGTTTTTGCCTTGTTTATAGTTACATACAGAAAGTCAAGGGTTTCTCCTCGTTTATAGTTACATACAGAAGGTCAAGGTTTCCCCCTTGTTTATAGTAACATACAGAAGGTCAAGGTTTTTGCCTTGTTCGCAGTTACATACAGAAGGTCAAGGTTTTTGCCTTGTTCGCAGTTACATACAGAAGGTCAAGATTTTCCTTTCGTTTAAAGTTACATACAGACGGTCAAGGTTTTCCCCTTGTTTATAGTTACATACAGAAGGTCAAGGTTTTCCCTCGTTTATAGCTACATACAGAAGGTCAAGGTTTTCCCTTCGTTTTTAGTTACATACAGAAGGTCAAGGTCTTCCCCTTGTTTAAAGTTACATACAGAAAGGTCAAGGTTTTCCCTCGTTTAAAGTTACATACAGAAGGTCAAGGTTTTTGCCTTGTTTATAGTTACATACAGAAGGTCAAGGTTTTTGCTTGTTCATAGTTACATACAGAAGGTCAAGGTTTTCCCTTCGTTTTTAGTTACATACAGAAGGTCAAGGTCTTCCCCCCCTTTTAAAGTTACATACAGAAGGTCAAGAGTTTCCCTCCTTTTAAAGTTACATACAGAAGGTCAAGGTTTTTGCCTCGTTTATAGTTACATACAGAAGGTCAAGGGTTTCCCCTATTTAAAGTTACATACAGAAGGTCAAGGTTTTCCCTTCATTTCAAGTTACATACAGAAGGTCAAGGTTTTTGCTTGTTCATAGTTACATACAGAAGGTCAAGGTTTTTGCTTGTTCATAGTTACATACAGAAGGTCAAGGTTTTCTCCTCGTTTATAGTTACATACAGAAAGTCAAGGTTTTCCCCTCGTTTATAGTTACATACAGAAGGTCAAGGTTTTCCCTTCGTTTATAGCTACATACATGTACAGAAGGTCAAGGTTTCCCCTTCATTTATGGTTACATACAGAAGATCAAGGTTTTCCCTTGTTTATAGTTACATATAGTTTGAAGGTCAAGGTTATCCCTTGTTTATAGTTACGTACAGAAGGTCAAGGTTTTTGCCTTGTTTATAGTTACATACAGAAAGTCAAGGGTTTCTCCTCGTTTATAGTTACATACAGAAGGTCAAGATTTTCCTTTCGTTTAAAGTTACATACAGACGGTCAAGGTTTTCCCCTTGTTTATAGTTACATACAGAAGGTCAAGGTTTTCCCTCGTTTATAGCTACATACAGAAGGTCAAGGTTTTTGCCTTGTTTATAGTTACATACAGAAGGTCAAGGGTTTTCCCCCCTTTTAAAGTTACATACAGAAGGTCAAGGTTTCCCCTCGTTTATAGTTATATATACAAAAGGTCAAGGTTTTCCCCTTGTTTATAGTTATACATACAGAAGGTCAAGGTTTCCCCTCGTTTATAGTTATACATACAGAAGGTCAAGGTTTTCCCCTTGTTTATAGTTATACATACAGACGGTCAAGGTTTACCCTCGTTTATAGTTATACATACAGAAGGTCAAGGTTTACCCTCGTTTATAGTTATACATACAGAATGCCATGGTTTCCCCTCGTTTATAGTTACACATACAGAAGGTCAAGGTTTCCCCTCGTTTATAGTTATACATACAGATAGTCAAGGTTTCCCCTCGTTTATAGTTATACATACAGAAGGTCAAGGTTTCCCCTCGTTTATAGTTATACATACAGAAGGTCATGGTTTTCCCTCGTTTATAGTTATACATACAGAAGTTCAAGGTTTCCCCTCGTTTATAGTTATACATACAGAAGGTCTAGGTTTTCCCCTTGTTTATAGTTATACATACAGACGGTCAAGGTTTTCCCTTCTTTATAGTTATACATACAGAAGGTCAAGGTTTCCCCTCGTTTATAGTTATATATACAGAAGATCAAAGTTTTCCCCTCATTTATAGTTACATACAGAAGGTCAAGGTTTTCCTTCGTTTATATTTATACATACAGAAGGTCAAGGTTGTTGCCTCGTTTAAAGTAACACAAAGAAGATCAAAGTTTTCCCCTCGTTTATAGTTATACATACAGAAGGTCAAGATTTTCCCTTCATTTATAGTTACATACAGAAGATCAAGGTTTTTGTCTCATTTATAGTTACATACAGAAGATCAAGGTTTTTCCCTCATTTATAGTTACATACAGAAGGTCAAGGTTATTCCTATATTTATAGTTACATACACATGGCCAAGGTTTTCCCCTCGTTTATAGTTACATACAGAAGGTCAAGGTTATTCCTATATTTATAGTTACATACAGAAGGTCAAGGTTTTTCCTTTGTTTATAGTTACATACAGAAGGTCAAGGTTTTTCCTTTGTTTATAGTTATAAAAAGGGTCAAGGTTTTTCCTTTGTTTATAGTTATACATACAGACGGTCAAGGTTTTCCCTTCTTTATAGTTATACATACAGAAGGTCAAGGTTTCCCCTCGTTTATAGTTATATATACAGAAGATCAAAGTTTTCCCCTCATTTATAGTTACATACAGAAGGTCAAGGTTTTCCTTCGTTTATATTTATACATACAGAAGGTCAAGGTTGTTGCCTCGTTTAAAGTAACACAAAGAAGATCAAAGTTTTCCCCTCGTTTATAGTTATACATACAGAAGGTCAAGATTTTCCCTTCATTTATAGTTACATACAGAAGATCAAGGTTTTTGTCTCATTTATAGTTACATACAGAAGATCAAGGTTTTTCCCTCATTTATAGTTACATACAGAAGGTCAAGGTTATTCCTATATTTATAGTTACATACACATGGCCAAGGTTTTCCCCTCGTTTATAGTTACATACAGAAGGTCAAGGTTATTCCTATATTTATAGTTACATACAGAAGGTCAAGGTTTTTCCTTTGTTTATAGTTACATACAGAAGGTCAAGGTTTTTCCTTTGTTTATAGTTACATACAGAAGGTCAAGGTTTTTCCTTTGTTTATAGTTACATACAGAAGGTCAAGGTTTTTCCTTTGTTTATAGTTACATACAGAAGGTCAAGGTTTTTTCCTCGTTTAAAGTTACATATAGAAGGTCAAGGTTATTCCTATATTTATAGTTACATACAGAAGGTCAAGGTTTTTCCTTTGTTTATAGTTACATACAGAAGGTCAAGGTTTTTCCTTTGTTTATAGTTACATACAGAGGGTCAAGGTTTTTTCCTCGTTTAAAGTTACATATAGAAGGTCAAGGTTATTCCTTCGTTTAAAGTTACATACAGAAGGTCAAGGTTATTCCTTCGTTTATAGTTAGGCCTACATACAGGTCAAGGTTTTCCTTTCGTTTATAGTTACATACAGATTTAGAAGGTCGAGGTTTTCCCTTCGTTTATAGTTACATAGACGGTCAAGGATTTCCCCTCGTTTATAGTTACATACAGAAGGTCAAGATTTTCCCTTGGTTATAGTTACATACGGAAGGTCAAGGTTTTCCCTCGTTTATAGTTACATATGGAAGGTCAAGGTTTTCCCTCGGTTATAGTTACATACAGAAGGTCAAGAGTTTCCCCCCATTTATAGTTACATACAGAAGGTCAAGGTTTTTGCCTTGTTCATAGTTACATACCGAAGGTCAAGGTTTTCTCCTTGTTTATAGTTACATACAGAAGGTCAAGGTTTTTGCCTTGTTCATAGTTACATACAGAAGGTCAAGATTTTTGCCTTGTTCATAGTTACATACAGAAGGTCAAGGTTTTTGCCTTGTTCATAGTTACATACAGAAGGTCAAGATTTTTGCCTTGTTCATAGTTACATACGGAAGGTCAAGGTTTTCCCTCGTTTATAGTTACATATGGAAGGTCAAGGTTTTCCCTCGGTTATAGTTACATACAGAAGGTCAAGAGTTTCCCCCCATTTATAGTTACATACAGAAGGTCAAGGTTTTTGCCTTGTTCATAGTTACATACAGAAGGTCAAGGTTTTTGCCTTGTTCATAGTTACATACAGAAGGTCAAGATTTTTGCCTTGTTCATAGTTACATACGGAAGGTCAAGGTTTTCCCTCGTTTATAGTTACATATGGAAGGTCAAGGTTTTCCCTCGGTTATAGTTACATACAGAAGGTCAAGAGTTTCCCCCCATTTATAGTTACATACAGAAGGTCAAGGTTTTTGCCTTGTTCATAGTTACATACCGAAGGTCAAGGTTTTCTCCTTGTTTATAGTTACATACCGAAGGTCAAGGTTTTTGCCTTGTTCATAGTTACATACAGAAGGTCAAGATTTTGCCTCGGTTATGGTTACATACAGAAGGTCAAGGTTTTCCCCTCATTTATAGTTATTTATAAAAGATCAAGGTTTTCCCCTCGGTTATAATTACATACAGAAGGTCAAGGTTTTCCCTTCGTTTATAGTTACATACGGAAGGTCAAGGTTTTCCCTTCGTTTATAGTTACATACAGAAGGTCAAGGTTTTCTCCGTGTTTATAGTTACATACAGAAGGTCAAGATTTTTGCCTTGTCCAAAGTTACATACAGACGGTCAAGGTTCTCCCTCGGTTATAGTTACATACAGAAGGTCAAGGGTTTCCCCCCATTTATATTGACATACAGACGGTCAAGGTTTTGCCTTCGTTTATAGTTACATACAGAAGGTCAAAGTTTCCCCCTCGTTTATAGTTACATACAGAAAATCGAGAGTTTCCCCTCATTTATAGCTACATACAGAAAGGCAAGGTTTTCCCCCCATTTAAAGTTACATAGAGAAGGTCAAGGGTTTCCCCACATTTAAAGTTACATACAGAATGTCAAGGTTTTCCCCTTTGTTTAAAGTTACATAGAGAAGGTCTAGGGATCACTGGATCTGGGAAAGAATTTTCCCAGATGAAACCCAGATTTTATTGGCAAGGGACCCGTATTGATAATCTACAAACAAAAGGCATAACCTTTCCCAGATGAAACCCAGATTTTATTGGCAAGGGATCCGTATTGATAAACTGCTTGTATGCATACAGATAAAATAAATATGACTCAAATCTAACTGTTATAGCGCTATCATGCTATGATTATTTGGACTTACGAACAAGTCCTTTTAACGTCAATAATTAAAGCAAAAGAGAATATAGAGTATATGATCAAGGTTTTCCCCTCGTTCAAAGTTACATACAGAAGTACATACAGGTCAAGGTTTTCCCCTCGTTCAAAGTTACATAGAAAAGGTCAAGGTTTTCCCTTAATTTCAAGTTACATACAGACGGTCAAGGTTTTCTCCTTGTCCAAAGTTACATACAGAAGGTCAAGGGTTTCCCCTCATTTAAAGTTATATACAAACGGTCAAGGTTTTCCCTTCGTTTATAGTTACATACAGATGGTCAAGGTTTTTCCCATCATTTCAAGTTACATACAGAAGGTCAAGGGTTTCCCCTCATTTAAAGTTATATACAAACGGTCAAGGTTTTCCCTTCGTTTATAGTTTCATACAGATGGTCAAGGTTTTTCCCATCATTTCAAGTTACATACAGAAGGTCAAGGTTTTCCCCTCGTTTACAGTTACCGGTACATACAGAAGGTCAAGGGTTTCCCCTTCATTTCAAGTTACATACAGAAGGTCATGCATGGTTTCCCCTTCATTTCAAGTTACATTCAGAAGGTCATGCATGGTTTCCCCTTCAAGTTTTGGCAACTTATGTCACTTAAAACTGTATTTGAGGCATGTAATCATTCTTCTACCGAATTATTGATTACTAATTGTAAGAAAAAAGAGATAAACAAATACTGATTCATTTAGGAAATCTTTATCTTTTTATCCACATTAAGCGCAAAGCGAAAATGGCAACACTGAACTAAAGACAAGCACCTGTTGTTCAAGAGGAGCTAACTCTTACAAAAAGTATCGACCAAGGGGAGACAATTAGCACTCCTTCCCGGAAAGTCATGGCCGCCAACATGTTTTTCCAGACGTTACGACGTGGGGTAAGATTTTTATTCCAGTGGAGTTTTCTGTTTGGTTAAATGCCTGGTTAAGTTTGCCGATCTGTATTCTGTAGCCATGAAGAACAAACATGCGTTATAGATTTTTGGACCATGCATGCTGCCATGAAAATTGACCTTGGTTTTAGCCCGACAACTTTGGAGTTGAATAACAGACGAGTTATCTAACCCACCCGGCCTGGCTGTCATATCTAAAGCCTTTCTGGTCGATGTACTGAAGTCGTATAATCAGTTGTGAAACCACACGTGTGCGGCAAGGCTTGCCAGTGGTATAAAATCTTGTCTAAAATGAGCAATTTGCCTATGATCATAGTATAGTACTAGTAGCGTACATTAAAAAATTAAAGAAAAACAAAAATCATGTGAGTTGGAAAAAAATCATTCAGTGTAATTCACCAACCGTGTAATTCCTTACCAGCCTCCTTGTTTAATAATTCTCGATTTAGGCATGACGTCAGTCACGATCCCGGCTAAACAAGTCCATGACAACTCCATTTTAACTGGCTGAGGGTAATTCACCAAAGTGAATTCCTTACCCGCCTCCTTGTTCAATAATCTGATTTTCATTATGTCGTCAGGACGGAATTCACTATCCGCCATTGTTTAACTAGTGATGCACTGAACCGACGAAAGTCCAATGGGATTAAAATATCTTTGCGCATGATCGAGATCGGTTGCCATGGTTGACTTCGGCGACCCCAATATTCGTAGGGGGTTGAGGTTGTGTTGAAAGAATGTAAAAGTAAAATTATCTGCTTATTTGATGAAATAAAAAAGAAAAAAATCTGTCATTTTGCATTTTTGTCAGCCACGTGCTATCGCCAGCTTCAGGGATTTATCGGATAGCTTGAAAGTGTGCAGCCATCGCGAGACTGAACAAGACAATTACCCCCCTTTTGGTTAAACGGTTCGTTGTGTTTGTGGCCGTTGTTTTTTTGAAAGACGCGATTTGAAATTGTCTGTAACAAAACAACAAATATTTCGGAATTTTACCGATAAAAACCACTAGAAAACTATGAAACATGTTGTCATCAACACAGGAATCTTAAGAAATGAAAATTCTGACTTAAGGTAAAGTTTCATATTTGTCCAAAACAGCATTACAGAAAAGGTGTCGGAGATGTTAAATTCCGACGACCAGCAAATGTCAGAATATAGATAACGAGTCGGATTTAACTTGTTGAATTAGGCTGAGGGAAGACCACGTGACCCTAAGTACCGTAGAAGCACTCCTGTTTTACTTACTCGGTTGGTCAGGTACCCGGATTTCTGAAACCGAGAATTTAATAATAATATACATTATGTCATCAGGTTTGACGACCAGCAAGATATCGAGACAGATTTAACTTGTTGAACTACCTTTGTCATACTTGCAAAAATGATCGTATGCGGGAACTTTAATTTAACTTAAGGCTCGATATGAGGAGGACAACATATTAATTATGGTTTGTGACAAAGAGAAACTCAAGAGTTTGCTTGTGTGCATAGTGTAAATTAAAATATGTTGCATTTTACCTGGAGCCTGTTTTAGAAAGAGGCGTAGCATAAGTTTTTACGTAACTGCCATAGCAACACATCTCTACAATATGGGTTTCTAGGACAGTTACTGAAAAATTTACGCTACACCACTTTGTGAAACAGGTTCCTGTCTTCATCCAACAATAGTTGGACTTCTTGAAAAAATGTCTACAGTACCTAAATTGTTTTGAACAAGATACTATTAAGTTTACGGCTAGCAGATTACTGTAAATGTCCTCTGAATTATTGGATAATTAAGACAGACGATATCAGTAATTATGGCGAGATATAAAATTTGCTTTATACGTTGCAGGTTCTCTCTGCCACAGGACGTCACAGTGGTGTTTTAAAAAGCTTGACCAATCCTCGGAATTTCTCATCAAGTAAGACTACCATTTAAATATTGAAGCTGACAATCTGAAGCAATCAAGCTCTGAATCTTAAATGTGCCTTCCAGTACAGTACGACCAGCCCCAATAGCTCAGTCGGTAGAGCGTCCGCTTCAGATCCGGGTTCAAGCCTAGGTCGAGTCAGACCAAAGACTTCAACAGTGGTAGCTGTTGCTGCTTCGCTTGGCGCTCAGCAATAGGAGTCAGAGCAGCGACTGGTTGTCCCGGTGTCAGTATACTGTGACTGGGTGAGGGGGCTTGCTGGTTGTCTTCGGCAAGTCGTCTCGGTGAGGCAGCACCTAAAAGAGCGGTGGAAATCCACCCTGCAACAAGGAGACGTCGTCTTCATATAACTGAAATACTGTTGAGCAGGACGTTAAACCCAAATCACTCTTACTCGTGTCATTGTTTACTGCCTTCTATTTTACATTTGTGGAATCGACGTTAGGAGAGACCTACCTAAGGTTTCCACTGGACAAAGATTTGGTTTCCTTACCCAGACAGACACCCGACCACTTAACTTGGCAACATGATTATATAATTAGGGTTTCATAGTAGTCCAAATATTTGATGCCGTGATCTTCAGTACTGAGTAAATTCAGAGTAGAGTTGAGTAATTTACATGTAGAAGCATGAACTTGATTGATTGTTTGGTGTTTTACGCCGCGCTCAAGATTATTTCACTTATATAGCGGCGCTGCTATTATTATTGTGGGAGGAAACCCACGACCTTCCGCTGGTAACTGGCAACCATCCCATATAGGTCATGCGAGTGAAAACCGAGTCAGAAAATTTTCCAATTTTTTTGGACCGAGTGGGATTCGAACCCGCGACCCATTGGTGGAATATAGTCATTTTGAGGCAGATATTTGACCTCCAGGAAACACTGTCAATAAATGACATCAATTAATCACGTATCAAGAATATGAATATTTTGTCCAGATTAAATGAAACAATTTCTTTTGTATTCCAGCACCGTATTTGTCAGCAGCCAAAGTTCAACAGCTGGCCCCTGATTTTCGAGGAAAAGCCGTCTTCGATGGGAAGTTTAAAGATATTCAGCTGTCGGATTTTCGAGGGAAATATTTGGTTCTGTTTTTCTATCCTCTTGATTTGTGAGTTGGTTTTTTATTACATGTTTGTTTTATAATCGAATAAAATGTCTCAAATTATCAATAATGATTAGACCACCAAACCCCCAAAATATGGTGCAATATATTTTTAGGGGTTCATAAAAATTTTTGGTTCAAAAATGTATTTTAATGAGACGTTAACCTGGCATTTTTGTACCAGTGAGAAACAGCTGTTTCTATTTTCAACTCTTCATAGGGTGAACTTCCACCAATGGGTCGCGGGTTCGAATCCCACTCAGTCCAAAACTTGTTTTCACTCGAACAACCTATGTGGGATGGTTGCCAGTTACCAGCGGAAGGTTGGGTGTTTCCTCCGGGCACAGAGCCCGGTTTCCTCCCACAATAAAACTGACAACGCCGCCATATAAGTGAAATAGTCTTGAGCGCAGCGTAAAACACCAAACAATTAATCAATCAATCATAGGGAGAAAGAATATAAAAAAATTAACATTCTCTGTTAACAATAATAAAAAGACCAAACTTTTTAAGGTATATCAGACTGGGAATGTCATTTTAGTTTAAAATAATTTTCTTTTATATGCTCTTTTTTTCAGTACATTTGTCTGCCCAACTGAAATCATCGCATTTAGTGACAGTATGAATGAATTTAAGGAGTTGAATACGGAGGTTGTGGGCGTGTCTACTGATTCTCATTTCTCCCATTTAGCCTGGATAAATACTTCACGCAGAGTAAGTTATCTGTCAATCAATTAATCTGGATAAGCCTGGTGCAAATTAGGCGACTGAGTCGTCTAAGGGATTGATTGATTGATTGTTTGTTGTTTTACGCCGCGCTCAAGATTATTTCACTTATATGGCGGCGTCACCAGTTTTATTGTGGGAGGAAACTGGGCTCTATGCCCGGAGGAAACCCACGACCTTCCGCTGGTAACTGAC
Source organism: Lepidochitona cinerea (assembly GCA_963971465.1). Classification (NCBI taxonomy): domain Eukaryota; kingdom Metazoa; phylum Mollusca; class Polyplacophora; order Chitonida; family Tonicellidae; genus Lepidochitona; species Lepidochitona cinerea. The sequence goes on from OZ020553.1 coordinate 47,976,711, forward strand.
AACCATCCCACATAGGTTGTTCGAGTGAAAACCCAGTCAGAAAATTTTCCAATTTTGTTTGGACTGAGTGGGATTCGAACCCGCGACCCATTGGTGGAAGGCTGTTTGGATTGAGAGTCCAGCGCTCTACCTACTGAGCCACGGAGGCCCCTCGTCTATGGGAAGTCTGCTACTAGTTTACCACGCATAAGGCGAATTTTTTGTGGCTTTATAGAACTGCTGTAAGTCATTACATATAGTAGGGTAATCAAGACAGTTGGCACTATCTGTGTATGACATTACAGTGAAACACTGTCTACTTTTTTCTGTTCTTCTTTCCAGGATGGCGGTTTAGGAGGATTACAGTATCCCTTACTATCTGATTTTAATAAAAATGTGGCCCGAGATTATGGTGTCTTGCTTGAAGAGGCTGGGGTAGCATTAAGGTACATGCAATTTACGTTGAGATGGAAAATGGCTGACAGTCAAAATTAATTAAAGTGGCATGAGCTGCCACTTTTTTTTTCATAAATTCTGATTGTCATGAGTGATTAATTGATTGATTGTTTGGTGTTTTACGCGGCGCTCAAGATTATCTCACTTATATGGCGGCGTTGCCAGTTTATTGTGGGAGGAAACCGGGCTCTATGCCCGGGGCAAACCCACGACCTTCCATTGGTAACTGGCAACCATCCCTCAAAGGTCATTCGAGTGAAAACCCAGTCAGAAAATTTTCCAATTTTTTTTTTGGACAGTGGGATTCGAACCCGCGACCCATTAGTGGAAGGCTGTTCGGATTGAGCGTCAAACGCTCTACCTACTGAGCCACGGATGTCCCCATGATTGACATTGGAATGTGGAAAATGCATACATGTCCCTGTGGTCTACGAGCCCCAAATAAACTGAATTTAAATAACATTCACTCATTTCAAGTCTTAAGTTCTACTTAAACATACATTCTCTTTATAACTAATAGCCGCTTAAAAGCTTCTGAATTACGGTAAGAATTCCGCTAATTCAAGGACGAGCAATGTGAAGATAACAAATTATATGTTTAGGATTATTGGTCGCTGCATGCAGGAGGTAAGACACCCAACGAAAAGTCTCAAACTTTTAGAGTGCTTGTAATGTTTTGAGTACTTGACTTAGCGGAATTCTTACCGTACCATACAGGTCGTGAGAAAATTTTTGAATTCTGTTTGAACATAAAAATCTCAACATTTTGGCAGCTCAAATTTAACGAAAAAAATTTTGCTTACAAAAGTAATTTTTGTTTATCTGTTACAGGGGTTTGTTTATAATCGACCCTAATGGAATTGTCCGTCAGATCACTATAAACGATTTACCCGTGGGCAGATCTGTAGAAGAAGTTGTGCGATTGGTCAGAGCCTTTCAGTTCACAGACCAACACGGAGAAGGTTTGTTTATAACGATTGCTTTTGTGGTGCTCCCATTTCCCAAAGCTGCCACTTAAAGATGTTTCATTAGCACCCCCCATCCTTTCCTATTGGCATATATAACTGAAATAATCTTAAAGGCCCACTTGCCGCAGTAGCCTGTTTAAATTTGCTAAGAAAACCGATTTACATGAGTTTACTACGACTAATACCACTAAACTTAAACATAGGACACATAAAACATGTCTAGTTTATAGCTTTAGAATGTAGAAATGGGATGAAAAACAGACGAAGAATCGAAGCCTGATTACAACAACAACGATCAGTGTCGGTCAACTTTCGTGTTGGTTTACCCTCATTTCAGGCCTTTTTATCTTTGGTTTACACTCAAACAATTATCAGCAAGCTTTTCCAGTCGCTGTTAACCGATCGTCAGTATGTATTTCTCAGATAAATAGGCCTACGTAAAATTACACTGTGCCGTTAGTTTACTCACTCGACTGAAACATAACATCGCCTATGCGAGCAGATTGGTTTGTTTACGTTCCAGGCACCTAACAATTCAAATTTTCAAATTTAAATTAAAAATACAAAGTGACGTCCAAACTTTTAAATTTTGGTAAAAATAGAAAGTTCCTAACTTATATTGTCTGGGAAAAATACAGAAAACGGTCTTTCTTTTTTAATGTAAACAATATTCCTGATTTTCGCGGCAAGTGTGCCTTTAAGTGTGTCATAGACAATTGCTGATTGATTGATGTTTTACGCCGCACTTGCGATTATTTAGGTGTTGCCAGGTTTAGCGAGGTAGAAAACTGGGCTGTTTGCCTGGAGGGGAGACCCTATAACTTCGGCAACTACCTGGCAACTCGTCCACATAGGAAGACAGGGAAAAATTCACTCAGAAATTTATAAATTTTATTGTCGGGGTGGAATGTTAAACTGCAACCTTTCGCTCAAAGCCCTGTGTCAGACTAAATAAAAGACTATCACCCTATGCCCTGTATTATTAATCAAAGCTTTCTCAAAGAGTTAAAATGTTCTCTTGGTGATTTGACATTTTTTCTCCTTGTTGCAGTATGTCCTGCCGGTTGGCAACCTGACGCTCCCAGTATAGAACCAACGCCCGAGGGATCCAAACAGTATTTTCAGCATGTCCATTAAAGACGGATATCAAACACGATTTTTGTAATCACGGATCTGTCAATCTTCAAGGTTTCCATTTACCAAAGCTTCTGTCGTATATACTCGGACTTAAAACAAAAGCACTGTGAAAAGGTTTTTTTATAGCCGACAACATAATGTTAATATTTTTTGGTTTTGTTTATTGGGGATGGGGGTAGAATGGGTACAGATGAATGTGTTTTTGTGATAGGCTTACATGATTCACACACATTTGTTTCTATCTATGAAGACGTTTGATATGGCCAGCATAGAGTGAAACAATAATACATGTGATTAAAGAACTATTTTAACAAAATTATGCCAGAAAAAACTTATATTTATTTAAGCAAGCCATAGTCATTTGCATACTCTCGCAGTCTTCTTTCTAAAATAATAGTCCATGTAATATAAGTTTAGAATCCAATGTGGTTTGCCTTGATCTGAGATCCAAGGGCAGATAATCAACAAGGAGCGTAGGTCAAGGGAAAAATTATTCATGTGAAAATCAGGTCACCTTACACGAAGGATAAGCTAGTAACTGGTCGAAACCTACGTTGTAATACTTATGATGACCCCATTTTGAAAAAGCTTGTAATATGTCGCTTTCATAGTAGCTTCCCTTTACTTGTTACCTGTGGTAAATATAGCAGCATTACGATTGATCATTTGCACGTTTTTTGTGCAACAATAAATTGACGTCATGGCACCAATCTCTGGCTAGACAAGCAAAGCTTTCATGTAGACTAAGCCATATTTAGTGGAACTTCCATGCAAGATTTTTCTGCAATACTAGATCCGTTTGGACATAAACTGTCACGGCATCAGTTCCCTTCCTAAAATTTGTTCTTAAAATGCAGACAATTATAAGTTATTGAGAAACGGATCATGTGTCCGGTCTACGACAGTAATTGTGACTTCGCTAAATTACTACATTACTGCAAGTAAATGGCAAATCACCTATTACATATTGGGTTGTATAGCATCACAATGGGATTTTTTTTGGGTGTGAGTGTCCAGAAATTTTCATCCAGTTGTGTTGCTTAAATGAGGAGAAAATTTCAACGATTCGCGGAAGACAATTTTCAACTGTGATGGCGAGCATACCATCAATATTTTTTTTTTCCACCTAACCTTATGACAGTTGTTAATAAAGTTTTCAGATTTTGTATATATTATGTAAGACCTGTCCTTTATGTTAGCTGACACGAATTCTACTCATCGGCCTTGAGCTGCTCACAAATAATCTCCAGAGCTCCAACACGTTACAGATTCTGACTAAAACTTCTGTTCTCGAATGGAGTAGAAAAACTTGATGTTCTGAAAATTTGCATATTTACGCTTTGTGCTCAAAAGGTTGAAAATGTATGCTAATGAAAAAAATTGCATTTTGATCTTCAGAATTATGATACATCTGTAATTATGTATAGGAGATTTTTGATGAATAAAAAGTCTTTTATAAATCATAATTCTCTGAATTTGTGTGTTAAATAGTATATGTGGCATGAGCCGTCAAAATTAGAACTTTTTTCATAAATTCTGATTGTAATGTTACAACAGTAAGAGGCTTTGAAAGTCATCGAAAAACTAAATGATTGATGTTGGAATGAGGAAAATTCATTAAGTCTGTGTGCTGTACTAGACAAAGTGTCGAAAAAGTAAAATTTAAATAACCAAGTCTAAGTTAGTCCAAAACACTACTTTATCATAGTCTCAAGACTGGTAGCACTAAAAAGCTTCTGAGTTGCATGTCTTCAGAACAATAGACGATTTAATTCCCATCTATGTAACTGACGCCATCCATAGACGATCACAGAATTAATTACCGAGTACATTCTAGAGGCAATTCTTTTGCCTTACGACATACATCAATAAAATTATCTAGCGTTGCGATTGAAATTGAGTGAAAGAAAATCTCCATAAAATTTAGCTGCCAAAACATTAAGCTTTGCTGGGGCTGTATAGGCCTACTATTGTTCGTTTCATTTAATTTGCCGCCTTAAAGTGGCATGAGCTGCCGAAATTCACACTTTTTTCATAATTTCTAATCGTCCCGACAGTAAGGGGCTTTGAAGGCCATCGAAAAACTAAATGATTGGCGTTGGAATGAGGAAAATCCATACAGTATGTGCCCTGTACGAACCGAAAACGTGTTCGAAAAGTAGCAAAATTTAAATAACCGGGACGACCATTCATTCATTCTAAGTCAAAGTTAGTTCAAAACAATACTTTATCGTACATTTTTGAGACTAGAAGCACTAAAAAGCTTCTGAATTATACGCCTTGAGAAAAATAGCCGATAATTTCAACATTCTGTGTGTACGTCAAAATATCAACATTTTGGCAGCTCATGGCCCTTTAAGTTTGAAAAAAAATTTGTCGTTTTAATTTACCGATAGCTCCTAAAGTATAACAGGCAAAGTGTTGTAAGATTCAAATTTTATCTTGATTTTATTAATCAAATACATTTTTACGTCTCTCAATATATTGGTTATGTCGACGGTTGATTGATTGATGTTTTGTGACTTACTCAAGATTATTAATGTCGATGGAAAACGGTCGTAACCAGACTAACCTTATGTTTTGTCGATTGTGAATGTAATTCAATAATATTAAATGTCTACCTCGTTATTGGATATCTATGGTCGGTACAACATAGTCACACCTTTAAGAGTAAGACCTTTACTTTAGTGAAGTATTGTGAATGTAGCCAAAACTTTGACCATACTCAATAGCTCTCGTTTCATAAAAGTATGGTCAAAGTTTTGGCTATTGTGAATGATGACAATTACCATGGGCAGACATCAAAAGCCCTGTTAAATTATTAATATTAATGGCATCAATTTGAACTTTGTGTCACACTTTTTTTGTTACATTACACGAATTAGATAAAACAGATTTCACTAATCAACTTGCGACTAAAGAAATAATAATTTCGAGCTCTTTGACGTATGGAGGTACGAATAGCAGCTAGAATGAAAACAGCGACATGGCAGCAGACGACGGAGGTGATCGACATTTACAAGATTTAAAGCAATCAAACGATAACGCAGACACTACAAAAGGTATATTTCTCGTCTCTGTCTGTTTCCTTAACCGTTACACTATTGCCAAGTTCAATCTACAAATCTGCAGCCAAATCTCAGTCGGCAGTTGAACAGCTGATCGTTATTTATGAGTATGACTCCACCAAGAGCTCAATTTTCGTGACCACTTCAAGATTTGTATTTCTTACTTTTAATTAGTTAGAAATATCCGAACTCGGACAGGATATAGAATACGTCCGTCACTTTGAAAACTTCTTCAGTCAATAAAAAATGTCGGTTATCGTAAATATTTTATGATTGTCAGGGGGGGCAAGCCCCCCTAGAACCCCCTAGTCCGAAATATCTGCGATGATGATGTAAGACATTTTCTGACAGATAGGCCTATCTGTCAAAAAATGTCTTACATCATCAGCGCAGATATTTCGGACTAAGAACCCCCCAATATTTCTTTTTCTTTTTTTAATTAATTTTTAATAAAGAAGAAATGAAAAAGGAAATATGTGTACCAGTCGGTCACCGTAAATATGTTACAATCGCCAGGGGTGCAAGCCCACCTATAACCCCCCAAGTTTTCTTTTTCTTTATGAATTTTTAATAACGAACATATATTAAAAAAGAAATAAGACTGAAGTCACAGTAAAAAAAAAAGGTGTAGAGCCCTATCGCCGTATCGGCTGTATGTTGAAGTTGAACACTGACGGAGAGACAAGCTGGTACATTGTCCTGTCTCTAGTCCGGGTTTCTGACCCCAAAATTACTATTTTTTTTATACCCACGGCCGTACTTTGGAGTCAGGGTTCACTGCAATCAAAAAGCCGGAGTTGGCTGTGGTCCAATTCAAACAAAGAAATAGCAATATAACCTACTCAGACCGTGTCTAAACGCTCATAATCACGTTCATAGATAATTTCGCTACCTACCAGTGTGTGATATGGACAAGCAGGATCGTCCAGTAAACATTATTCTTCCCCTGAATTCACTTTTGCTTTTAACTCTCCGCCATTGATGACGTAACACTATTTAGCGGTTTTTCAGTTTTTAAACGTTTCATTCACTTTACAAAAGGCTAAATTATCAATGAATGTCGCACTGACACTATTTGAGTTAGTTATGTTGTTATTTACTATCTAAATCTGACCGCAAACTGCCCGATCAGAAGCGGGCAGCCAACTCCGGCTTTTTGATTGCAGTGAACCCTGACTCCAAAATACGGCCGTCAAGTATAACAAAAATAGTAATTTTGGAGTCGGAAACCCGGACTATCCTGTCTCATGCATTAAACAAAGCAAAGATGGCGAGGCGAATGTTTGAAATTGCTTGTGTGTAGAGTGAAATCGGTGATTTTAGTCAATGTGAGCGATTTTTGTGCAAGTTAAGACTGATTTTCCAATTAGGGAGTTCCCTAAGTTATTATAGAGAATATTTGAAAGGAAACTAGTAGGTGTTTTACTGTACGTTCCAGGTGACGGACCTATTCTATATTCGCACCCCGAACTCTATGGCCAAAGTATATTGATGTTGTGCTGGCCAGATGAGTTGGAGGATGTATCGGCTTTGAAAACATGTAATGCTAATCAGCTATTTTTTCTCTGATTTTCTCTTAATTGAATTAGAAGCAGCACAACTCAGTTGTCAATAGACCCTTTCGGCTTAAGGATTGATGCTTGCGCAGAAGCCTTGTTGTATGGCAAAATGACGCTAAATTGAGTTTTTGGATCAATCTGACGTCAGAAACGTGTTCATTTCGTCTATGACGTAATGCAAAGGAGACGTGTCACAGCGACCGCAACAGAGAGATGACGTCAATGCCATACATTTCGAACAACGTGATAAAGTAACACGTCGTTCTAAGCCAAAAGGGTCTATTAGTATTGAGTGAAATTTTCAGTGCATCCCAATCGATCGTTTTTTATCTGATGCTTTGTGATAGCAGTGAAGCGATATATCTTGACAGTGTGTTTCAGGAAAAAAGTTTGGATAACAAAATAGTTTGAGATAAATCATAAATCATAAAGAATCAAAAACAAAAGCGTAACAGTAAACACAAATCTACATTACCGCCTATGTTAAATAAATGCCTGGTCAGTTATAGTTACATGTAAACCATCAATATCTAGTCTGGCATGATTTAAGCAGATCTCTAAAGGGGCCTATTGCTGGTCCTTCAGTTATTCTTTAAAACTGAATTCTCGGTTTCGGACATCCGGGTACCTGACCAGCCGGCTAGGGTACAAATGTACTTAGGGTCACGTGGTCTTCCCTCAGCCAGTCAAAATGGCGTCGTTATGGTATTGTTTTCACCTCGGAGCATTGTTGTCAGGATCGTGACGTCATGCCAAAATCGAGAATACTTAAAAAGTATCAAATCTTTCAATGGCATTTAGAAGTTGAAAGGTTAACTATAAGGTGAATAATTACTTATGGATAACAACTTCTTGGTTTATTGGGTGGCGACGTTATTACTTAAAAAGTACTCGTAAGTTGTAGCTGATAAAAATATGTATTATTTATAGTAGGCAAGTCGGTGACGTCATCAAATGTTGGTACAAGGTATTTGATCATAAAAGTTAAAAAGCAAATGTTAGTCTCAAAAGTTAAAAATAAAACAAAAAGTGTAGTGAGTCTGTATATTTTTTCAGGGCCCTTTCACTGGACCCTGTTTGCTCATTTTTGCTTGAACAGAAAAATAACTACCATTCATAAATGCTTGGAAAAGGCCCATATTTAATGACATAAGTTGTGTCCCCTGATTTATTAAATATCATTTTTCTAAGTAAATATGATTATACATATGGAACTGAATACTAATTACATCTTATATCTATGTGAACAATAGGTTCTAAAAACAAACTATGGATGATTAAATTTGACCCGACGTGCCTACTTACAGTATATTTATGCACTTTTCTCTGCTTATTTAGACGTTACCATTTTGTTTTCAGGGAAGAGGCATATGTCACTTTTGAATTATTTAACAGTGGAGTTGAGTCGAAGTTATTTGCTAGAGAGAGATGAAGCTAAATACACAGAAAAACGAGAGCGTGTTTATAGTTTTATGAAAACCCCAAGAGCTTTGGAAAGTGTGAGTATGAAAATCGGGCCAGATAATTTCCATGTCAGTCGGAAACATTGAATGGGTTCCTTAAATTAAATTGTGGGCACCGCTGATGCTAATTTTGTTATTCATCATACCATAGAATGGCTTTGTCAATCGGCAATTCAAATTAATTAAATTTGTTAAATGTAGAAAATCTTCCTATAACAGAAGCTGAAGACTATGCATTTGGCACTGTTGAAATTTGATGTGCATTTACGGAATTTAGATTGATAGATCCTTAACATTCCACTTATATGGCGGCATTGCTCAGTTAATTTGAAGATACCTGGAGCCTGTTTCACAAAGCGGCGTAGATGTATTTTTTGCGTAACTTTCATACTAACGTATCTCTAGAGTATGGGTTGCTAAGGCATTTACGTAAAAACTTATGCTACGCCGCTTTGTGAAACAGGGCCCTAACTCTTTGTCCAAAGGAAACTCACATCCTTAAGCAGGTTTTTGGCTGCATTTAGAGGTACAGCAGGCCTTGTTTTTCCTTGACCATGTTTTTCATTTTTTTTTATCTTTTAGTTTCTCCTGTATGGATTTCTCCAGTGTGTAGATGCTTTCCTTTTTCTATTCACATTTCTTCCGTTGAGGATATGTCTAGCCGTGATTCGTGTCCTTACGCACCCATGTGGGGTTCTCATCTCAGGGTAGGTGCCCAATTGGGATTTTATAACATTTTACCTCGACCATTTGTTCGAGATATGACTCGAGAATCTCTATTTACCGTATTTCCTCTAATGTTTCGCACGCAAAAAAAGACGATAACCCCCTGGAGAGAGTGTGGGGAACGAGGGGATAATCCTATTATCACCAAACAATGAACAGCTTGATTGGACCACGGAGGTGACGACTGTGACAGTGGGCGGTATACAAAGGCCTAAGTAGATAGTACAATCAATAGATGAACACTTTGCCAGTGTTTTAATTATACAGCAGATATTATAAGTAAAATGACACTTTGTCAAGTCTTTGTTCTGGGCTTAAATACTTTCAAATTATACTTTACAGATTGTGGAGAAATGCCGAGATCAACTATGACAATTTTTTAGTAAATGTCCGCTTTTGATTTAAAAAATACCTCCACGATAAAGAACAAATCAAAGGGAAGCTATCGGCACTTACTGAAGTTATTTATTCTTTCGAGTAATCTTAATTACAAGTAATGGTAACATTGCAAATGTGTGAGAAGTTGCTTTTAATATTACAGCCCTAACTATAACCGGTAAGACTACCGTATTTTCACGCAAATAACCCGCGGGTTCCGTAAAATAAGTGTTGTGAAAACTGAAATACGCCCTGCGGGTTATACTATAGTATAGTCGTGTGCAGGTTATATGTGCATTGCTGCTTATTTTGGTGAGAATAGACGTGATTATATTACCAAATTGATTATAAAAGTAAATTTCTAAACAATAAAATACTTTCATTCTTGTCTTTTCTTTTTACAGCGATCGTATTGTATGAATATCTTCACTGTTTTCAACTTTTCGCGCTTTATTCTATAGCCCTTCATGTACAGAGTACAGCGCGGCCGTAGTGTAGAAGCGGCAACAACGTCCGTTACGGAGCTGCAATATTTATGTCATGCGGTCAAAGATTGTGGGGAAAACTAAGTTTTTTCTCACGAGTACAATATTCCCGATGTAAAAAGATGGTATGATCATAAGGAAATAAAGTTTTAATGACGGAAATCTTGTTTGTTATACATGGAGCTGCAGAATGCCAAAGTATAAACGGAACGGTCTACTTAATAATAGGGGTGATGGCTCAGTCCAAATTAGAAAACCATAAGAATTAAATTCACGGAGTACGGCGTATAACAACCCATTCGATCAATGACATTTAGATTAAATTTGTAGAGCTAGTATGATTAAAAGCCCAAGCGTACCTTTTAATCAAAATTTAAAAAGAAAGAAAAAAAACAGTTACTGGCTTGAAGTGTGAACTTGACTCTTGACACGACTTGAGATCAACTCATTCGACTTCGAAATCAAACTCAAAGTTTCGTCAGGGACCGATTATCAAAAATAATTCCCTTATATTGGAACAAACTTGGATTCTCCTTTACAAAAAGATCAATTAAGGAAAATATATTTTAATAAAATCAATAAAAATGTACAAGTAATCGCTTATTTGAACGTTTTTTTTTTTTCACTCTTCCTATTTACGGATAACATACGCCGTAGTGTGACAGCGTGATCCGGCTTTGTAAAAACCTTACACCTCAAACATGTGTGATTTTCCTCGCTGACGGGACTGCAACAACAAATTTGTTTGGAATTTTAAATGGCAGCAGACTTTATCACCATAATATTCTTATGATTATGTAATCTGAGGCCCTGTTATTTACAGATTTTGGATCGTGAAACCTAATTATGCAGGCTATTGGCTAAGCCGTTTACTGACCGATCAGTGATGAATAACTAGCTCCCCTGCCAGCCGCTTTGCAGTCACTCGACTCGTCACAGCAGGGCTCGTTAGCAAATGTGTGAATATGTCCCCCCACTTCTGGGCGGTTCCTTTCATATCAACAGCAGTGCGAACAGGGAGGGTAAAAACTGGCGTGCGAAACATTAGAGGAAATACGGTACCTTTATATGCAGTCCATAGATGAGACTATTTTCTGTTGCAGCACTTGATAGATACAAGAGCCCATATTCCTGTGGTTTTAATCAAGAACTCCTCTCATTCTTTATTGAATTTAGTATTTAGCGATTTATTGCATTGGCTTTTCTTTTTTTACCAATAAGATCGACAGGTGCGATGCTATTGGGCAAAGATTTATACTAATGTTTATTTCTGGAAAATTGAAGGCATTTGGGATACCCTTTAAGCCCCAATCAACTGATGTCTCAATATTTATGAACATTAAAAGACACGGGCACAGGGAAAATCTTCTTGTCTAAAATAACCACCGAGACAAGTTTCTAATTATATCATTTAGACCTTTATACCCCATCATAAATTGTTGTAATAAAGTAAACCTATGATATTTCATTAGATTGACCACTGACAGGAGCTTGGCCTTAATCAGTAGAATTTTCTGGAACACTTTGTATTACATTGACAATGCTTACACATCTTAAGCTATGGTAAGAATATCGTCAGACTATATATTATAGGGTCATGGGAAAAGACAGTGAAAATTTGCCCCCCCCCCCCCCCCCCCACCCCTTTCCCAGAAAAACCTAGGTAGAAGGCAGACAGGGGAGTTTAGCCCTGACCAGTATATCTCAATATTGATGTCTCCTTGTGGTTTCAGATCCAGAAAGCTACTAGAACCTGCTCAGACATGCGATATATTAAAAGGCGTGACGTTAATGGCCAGTTGTTTTATCTTGAATTACATTGACACTTCAATGATGTACCACATCGTGAGAGGCCAGGCTGTCATTAAACTTTACATCTTCTATAACATGCTGGAGGTAACACGCTTTCTATAACTGTACAAATTTTAGATTCATATTAATTCATATAAAAATGGCACCGTATGTTGTAACTCCTTAAAATTAGGCATCCTTTGGTGGATGCAATACAGAAATTTTCAATAATATTATTATAAATGTAGCATAGAGGTTATCTAACGTTCGCATCTAGGCTTTGTCTTCATCATATTATAGGATTTAAAGTTCTTGATCTTATTTGTTTACTTGTAGGTAGCTGATCGTTTGTTGTTGTCGTTTGGTCAGGATATATTGATCATATTTGTTTACTTGTAGGTAGCTGATCGTTTGTTGTCGTTTGGTCAGGATATATTGATCTTATTTGTTTACTTGTAGGTAGCTGATCATTTGTTGTCTTCGTTTGGTCAGGATATATTGATCATATTTGTTTACTTGTAGGTAGCTGATCGTTTGCTGTCGTCGTGCGGTCAGGATATATTGATCATATTTGTTTACTTGTAGGTAGCTGATCGTTTGTTGTCTTCGTTTGGTCAGGATATATTGATCATATTTGTTTACTTGTAGGTAGCTGATCGTTTGTTGTCTTCGTTTGGTCAGGATATATTGATCATATTTGTTTACTTGTAGGTAGCTGATCGTTTGCTGTCGTCGTGCGGTCAGGATATATTGATCTTATTTGTTTACTTGTAGGTAGCTGATCGTTTGCTGTCGTCGTGCGGTCAGGATATATTGATCTTATTTGTTTACTTGTAGGTAGCTGATCGTTTGTTGTCATCGTTTGGTCAGGATATATTGATCTTATTTGTTTACTTGTAGGTAGCTGATCGTTTGCTGTCGTCGTGCGGTCAGGATATATTGATCATATTTGTTTACTTGTAGGTAGCTGATCGTTTGTTGTCTTCGTTTGGTCAGGATATATTGATCATATTTGTTTACTTGTAGGTAGCTGATCGTTTGTTGTCTTCGTTTGGTCAGGATATATTGATCATATTTGTTTACTTGTAGGTAGCTGATCGTTTGCTGTCGTCGTGCGGTCAGGATATATTGATCATATTTGTTTACTTGTAGGTAGCTGATCGTTTGTTGTCTTCGTTTGGTCAGGATATATTGATCATATTTGTTTACTTGTAGGTAGCTGATCGTTTGTTGTCGTCGTTTGGTCAGGATATGATGATCATGTTTGTTTACTTGTAGGTAGCTGATCGTTTGTTGTCGTCGTTTGGTCAGGATATGATGATCATATTTGTTAACTTGTAGGTAGCTGATCGTTTGTTGTCATCGTTTGGTCAGGATATATTGGATGCTTTATTCTGGACAGCTACAGAGCCCAGAGACCATAAACGAGAACACATAGGAGTTATACCTCACCTAATGCTGGCCATCATTTATGTTGGTATCCTTTTGACTATCCCTTGCCTTACCCAGCCCTTTTTTTTAAAGTGGCATGAGCTGTCAAAATTCAAACTTTTTTCATAATTTCTGATTGTCACGACAGTAAGAGGCTTAAAAGGCCATCAAAAAACTAAATGATTGGCGTTGGAATGAAGAAAATCCATACAGTATGTGGCCCGTACGAACCGAAAACATGTTCGAAAAGTAAACAAAATTTAAATAACCGTGACGACCATTCATTCATTCTAAGCCAAAGTTAGTTCAAAACAATACTTTATCGTACATTTTCGAGACTAGAAGCACTAAAAAGCTTCTGAATTATACGCCTTGAGAAAAATAGCCAACAATTTCAACATTCTGTTTGAATGTCAAAATATCAACATTTTGGCAGCTCATGCCCCTTTAAATGAAAAGACATGAACAATACATGCAGCTATGTCACCCATATAGCTGAGGACTGGAAACAAATCAAGATTTGGACTATTGGTCAAGGGGAGATAATCTTCCCTGAAATCCTTTATATGGCCAATCTAAAATAGAGATTGATCCTACTGCCATTCGTTGAGAAATCAACTCTAAAACGATTGAGTGACATGTTGTTTTAACACAAAGGGAGACCACTGCTGTCCACGTCCTTAAAATTGTAAACAACGACACGTGACACTGATAGTTGACTCGGTTGTGTAGAGAGATATTAGATATAGTTCTGGTAGGTAACGTTTAAGCCGCCGACAACCTGTTTTGTTATAATGATTGCTACTCTCCTAATACATATAATATACCTTGAAATACCTTGAAGTCCATATCACATTTTGCCTTGACATCCATGGGCGCTGCCATCTTGTTTTAGAATGTATTCAAGAGCTGATGTAGTGCCGATTATATTTTTGATTTTTAACAAGTATTTCTGCTCTAAGAACCTGCAATGCAGCATATTATGATAGGGTTACATGTTTGCGAACAGAATAGAACAGAGAAATAAATAGTACATAAATTAAAAATTCTCAGTAGATTTCTTACAGTTAACTATGCGCAAAATGGAGTGCGACGGCTCTCGAGCCATGTCTCGAGTTGAAGATCTCGTAGAATGGCACGAGATCTCGATTGTTATATGGCATGAATTGATCAAGGGGAGATAATCCTCCATGAAATCCTTTATATGGCATGAATTGATTACAAAGCTGTAGAAGTTCTTACAGATTCTTGGCTGTAAAAAATATTTGTTATTTTAACAATTACGGTTTGCTTTTTAGATAAGGCGTAAACTTCATTTTTCTGTTGACCCAATTCCTTGACCCAATTTTCAGTGCTCCATTCCATGCTGACCTTATTTCAAGCCACCACTTTGAATGTAGCCTTCAACTCTCATAACAAAGCATTGCTAACCATTATGATGTCAAACAATGTAAGTAAAGTTCCAAAATTATTTTAAATATAATTTAAATGAGGGGGTGGGGGGCTTCCACTGATATGTTAGTGGAGGGGGAGGGGGCACCCATCTGCCAGAGCTTAAACCGAACTGTCAATGGCTCGCAGGTTCAAATCTCATTCAGTTAAAAGACAAATTTAAACAAATTCTTAGTATTTGGAAGACTGGCCACTTAACCTGGCAACCCTGCAATGTAAGTGAAATAATCTTGAGTGCCACATAAAACTGTGTCATCAACCTAATGAAATATGATGGATTTTAGTTTATTTAGTTAAGTTTGACAACTTATGATTGGGTCTCAAGGTCTAAATGATATTCGGTACCTCAGGCTCTTTTAAACACAATTATAAACTTGTCTCCATGGTTATTTTAGACAAGAATATTTTCCCGGTGCCGTGTGTTTTCGTGTTCATAGACATATTTTGGTTCTGTTTTCGTTTCAGTTTGTGGAGATAAAAGGGAACGTATTTCGTAGAATGGATAAGAATAATTTGTTTCAGTTGTCCTGTAGCGATGCTAAGGAAAGATTCCATCTATTTATTCTACTCTTCCTTGTCTTTATCAGAAATATGACGGAATTTGACTGGAGCACAGGTAAAATAAGTTTACTGTGTATTTGATTGTTATTTTTGTATGTGGAGGGGGGTCAATATCACCATACCTTCAGAATTTGACTTGAGCACAGGTGAATAAAATATTAAAGCTTACTGTGCCTGTTTGAAAGTTTGGAAAGGTGGGGGGGGGGGGGGGGGGGGGGAGTGTTATTGCTATACTATCAGAATGTGTCTATTTGAAAGTTTGTTTGTTTTTTTTGTGGAAGGGGGATTTGGGAGCGGGGTGGGGAGAGTGGTGGTGACATATTGCCAAAAAAGTCGCAAGTTTTGGATACTGAGTAAACAGGTTTTTAAGTGAAATAGAGTTTTCTCGAATCCATGCAGAATAAAAGTTCAAATTGGGCTCTGGGGCCTCCGTGGCTCAGTAGGTAGAGCGTTGGACGCTCAATCCAAACAGCCTTCCACCAATGGGTCGCGGGTTCGATTCCCACTCAGTCCAAAAATTGGAAAATTGTCTGACTGGGTTTTCACTCGAACGACCTATGTGGGATGGCTCAAAGTTACCAACGGAAGGTCGTGGGTTTCCTCCGGGCATAGAGCCCGGTTTCCTCCCACAATAAAACTGGCAACGCCGCCATATAAGTGAAATAATCTTGAGCGCGGCGTAAAACACCAATCAATCAATCAAATTGGGCTCAAATTTTGAGTTGATATCATAAACATCAATAACGTGAATTTCTCAGTTGAATGGCGTAAGTGTGATGCTCTAATGTCACCCGTTTGATGCAATTGTACGTTTTTTAGGATTTTCTTCCTCTCTGTCAAGGGGAGATAACCTTTCTTGAAATCATAAAGGGAGATCACTCTTATTTTTGGAATGATAGAGATAATATCCTACCAACATTTGCTGCTGAAAATTTTAGAGGGATAATGGATGTATTGATTGTTTGATGTTTTACACCGCGCTCAAGATTATTTCACTTATATGCCGGCGTTGCCAGTTTTAGTGTGGGAGGAAACCGGGCTCTATGCCTGGAGGAAACCCACAACCTTCCGTTGGTAACTGGCAACCATCTCTTATTTTTGGAATGATAGAGATAATATCCTACCAACATTTGCTGCTGAAAATTTCAGAGGGATAATGGATGTTTTTTTTAATCTCCTATTTTTTTTTTCAGAACATTTGTGGGTGTTATTGCCAGATGCTGTGATCGTTTTACTGGCAGAGTTTCTGGTAGATTGGTTTAAGCATGCCTTTGTCACCAAGTTTAATGAGCTCGGCTCCGAGGTAAGGCTCAGCTAAAAATGATCACGAAATTTCACATAAAAACTTTTTTCATGCGAGAATACATCTAGGGAGCAGGAATATCATGGGAATTGCACCGGCGCTGTCATTGCACATGCGGTGAGCCTTTATCGTCAATCGAACTGACGTCATCAAAAAACGTCATCTGTCACCAGATATCACAAAATCTTTCAGTAGACTCCCAGGCCCTATTGCAAATGACATTGGTTTATATTTTTTGAATTGGAATTTTCAACCATTGCATCCTATAATTCGTTTTAAAAACAAAATAAAAATACTGATATCCCTAAACAGGACCCTTCAAAGCGGCTTCTTTCGAACCTCATCTTTGGATGCAAAAAACGCAGCCATAGGGTCCACACAATGCAACCCAAATGGAAAGATTATCCAACATGTACAATATATAAATTTATAAAATTTAGACCCCACATGCTGGAACAGATATTATATGATGGGGGTCCTCAGGCCCCCAATATTTTGGAAGTTAGGGTAATTCCTGCATAATGTTTGATTTACTAGAAATAATCACTAGGAGCCTGTTTCACAAAGCTGCGTAACGTAAGTTTTTACGTAAATGCCTTAGCAACCCATACTGTAGAGATATGTTAGTATGGAAGTTACGCCGCTTTGTAATTGTAAGCCATCTGATTGAACACCATTTATTTATATATATACACAATTCCTTTATACTTGTAGGTATATCAAGACTTCACTGTGAGCCTGGCTTATGACATGTCGATCAGCAGGCAGAAATATGTAAGTCTTAATTCTTTTGTCATAAGTGGCATGAGCTGTGAGTTGCTTATTAAAACATGTGAATACATTAGGTGAACTTGGTTAGGCAATTAGCGCCGAGCCTGATGACATCACATAGATTTATGCAAAGCTTTCTGGGTAAACTATGTACCTCAGTTCCCCATTGGTATTTGTCACTTTTTTGGAAAAACATTGATGACATATCGTGTTTTTATCCACACATTTTTCTGGTAACTTTACACCTGCTTCTCAATACAGTATTATTGCTTCTGCCATATTGTAAAATCATGTAAACCTCCCTCAATCATTTGCGCGTAAATTCCAAGTGACATCATCAAGCAATCGGTCAATTGCAGTAAAATCAGTTCCAAAATATGCCTGGTCTCCCCGTTAGTTTGGTTAACCCTAAGCATGTTTTTTTTTTATCAATTTTATCGACGGTAATGAATTGCCTAATATGCCCACACCAGCAGATTTTGGCGACAAAAGTGCCAATCTGCCAAATTATCACCCTCCCCACCTTGCTCCCCACCTCTCCACAGACCATGAAACATCTGGGGATCGTTTCACGAAGCCGTCGCAAAGTGTGATCAGTCGCAGTTGCCATGACTCCGTATATCTTCACTATGGTATCCATTGGCAACTACGCTTGGTTTGCGATGCGACTGCTTTGTGAAACGAGCCCCAGGAAGGCAAATGTATTTGGCATACTTAATGTTCCTCCTTGCTGGGTCAGCATACATGGCTAAAGCAGGGCCACAATGCTCCAGCCCAAGGGCCAGATTGTTATAAGTAACAACTTGGTACCAATCACAGCACTTTACGAATAATGGGGCAAACAAAATGATGACTCTGAAAATGACATCGAAAAAATTCTCGCTTGAAAAAACGTCAAGGGTGATGACCTTGTTTCTCATCGAATTTGGGCGTGATATTTTGTCGTGAATCGCTTGCCAATAAAATTCTCTTAGGTATCCCCCGTATTGTCTTAAAAAGGTTACACTTTATTGAACTTTTGAGTGTAATTGTTGATGTTCGTATTTATCTTTTCTTCAGGCATTCACAGACCACTCCGACTTAGTGTCTCGACGAATGACCTTCACCCCTTTGCCTCTGTCCTGCCTGGTGATACATATCGTCTCGAAGTCCATCAAGATATCGGGGTGGACTGGAATGGCCATTGTATTTGTCGGCTATTTTGTGTAAGTTAGCTATTCAGTATTTGTCTCCATTTTGTATGAATCTTTTTCTTGGCTATAGACCCAAAGCCTTAGGTTGATTGATTGTTTGTTGTTTTACACCGCTCTCAAGATTATTTCACTTATATGGCGGCGTTGCCAGTTTTATTGTGGGAGGAAACCGGGCCAAAGCCTTAGGGACGTCGCTCAAAAGAATTTTGGGAATGTATGGAAGAGGGATTTTGTTTGAAGTGACCGCTGTGTTAAGGCCTTAGTAGTGACACATATGACTGGTAACCTATTTCTGTGCAGACTTTTTTCCATGCATGATTTCTATCCCTCATATGATGTCATTAGGCAAGTGGTCTATTGCTTGTGTAAAGCCCGGCTCAGGTCGAGTTAAGATCCGATCCGATCGGCGTAAGCTCCAGTCTGTGGTGAATCTGCGATCAATCAGTCATAGAACGTTTTTTGACATGAGCGGCCTTAAGACTCTTCAGATAGGTCTCAGATTGATCAGTCTTACGATCGTAAGGATAGAAACATGTTCTATTTTCTACCGATCAGTCTTAAGATCGCGGCCAATCAGCGACCTATACTTCATCACGTGATCGAAGACGTATTGTTACGTCATTCCTAGTGGCGTGCCAGTCTGCCGAATATGGTCATGAAGTTTCCTTCCGATCAACTAATCGCATTGACCTGAGCGGGGCTTGAGACTGATCAGTCGGGAATCGTTTGACTGAACGATAAACCAGTCACAGTCGACATGAACGGCCTTAAGACTCAATCGCAGACAATCGGATTGGATCTTAACTCGCTCTGAGCCGGGCTTTAGTTTACTCAGTTATCGTCTGCATTTTGTCCAACTTAAAATATCTGTATTTGTCCTCAATTTTGTGAAAGCTTAGTCTTAGTTTGTGTTTGGCTTTTTTTTCTAACTGGGGCGGAGGTCTATTTCCTTGATTATTTTGTCAAATATTTTCTGAAATTTCATTAGTCATCAGTTTTTGTGGCAAAATTACCGCTCATTGTAAATTTAGGGATCCTGATTAGGTGCTTAATTAGTTAACGAGGAAAACTCGTCATGTACAATTCCATAAACATTTTAATAGTATTTCCTCGGTGTAAAGGCTTAAAAATTGTCCTTTCTTGACTTTTTCCAAATTGGTTAGTTGTGTGATTGATTAGTGTTTTACACCACACCCAAGATTATTTCATTTGTATGGCAGCGTTGTCAGGTTAAGCGAGGAAGGTGACCGGGCTCTTTGTCCGGCGGAAACTTTCAGCGAGTACCTTGCAACTCTTATTTATAGGGTGATCAAGTGAAAAATCCACAACTCCACAAGTTCTGTTGATGGATTAACAGACGTAAGGGATCAGAAAGATTATGTCTTATGACTTTTTTTTTTCAGGTTGATGTCATTAAAATTGTTGACAAGTATCATCATTTTGGGACGGGCTTACGACCTTATCTCTGATCACAAAAAAGCTACAGAAACCACAAGCCAGGCAGAAACTGCGGGACTGGAAAAGGTGGACAAGTTTACTTTACCTCGAAGTAAAAGTTTTTCACATATGTCCGACTCTTTGGCAGAAAGTATTTCTGTTGACACGGAAAAGAAGTTTAACGTTGAGAGTCAACCATCCATAAATTCCCAGATGTTGTTTTCAAACAGTACTGTCAGTATAGATAGCGTCAGTTTAAATGAAGAAGTACTGGAACGATCGCTTATGGACGCAACATCAGCAACAGCCGCAGCAGATAAAGTGAATTCTGGTCTAGGAGATGCTGAAATCGCAACAGAGCCACCCAACGCTACAAGTTTACCTTCTACATTAAACATCAAAGAAAACTTTAGTTTGGACAAATGTGCATTAGGCAGGACTGTTTCCTTGCCAATTCAAAAGCGCCCCCTGGGATCTATGGATGAAGGGGAGGAAACTCTTCTTCGATTGAGACATCCTTCAGCAGAAACTAAACCAAACATTACCAACAGCTCAGCCACGTAGCATTAAGAAATCTCATTTATTAATTTTATTTCAATTAACATTTGATGGGTTATAAATACTTATATTGTGTTATTTTAAGGCTTATCTCATGGTTCATAACGGTAGCCGTAAGTCTCTCACAAATTGCAAATTGCCTCCGTGGCTCAGTAGGTAGAGCGTTGGACGCTAAATCCAAACAGCCTTCCACGAATGGGTCGCGGGTTCGAATCCCACTCAGTCTAAAAAAATTGGAAAATTTTCTGACTGGATTTTCACGCGAACGACCTATGTGGGATGGTTGCCAGTTACCAACGGAAGGTCGTGAGTTTTCTCCGGGCATAGAGCCCGGTTTCCTCCCACAATAAAACTGGCAACGCCGCCATATAAGTGAAATAATCTTGAGCGCAGCGTAAAACACCAAACAATCAATCAATCAATCAAGCAAGCTATCAGTGGTGACCTTATACACCTCATGTGGGAGGTCTTTGCACAGAGCTGTTAAATTTCCATAAGGCTTTAAACATAGCAATGGGTTTTATATGTTTTACATCCTGATTTTTGTTTTATTTTTGTTTTATTTTTAGTGTGACTTGTCAAGTTCATGTTCAAATTTAGGTAGATTGATTCTCAACGAAAATTGTACAATTACCGCCGAGCCTGATGACGTCACACAGATTTACGCAAAGCTTTCTGGGTAAAATGAACCTCAGTTCGCAATTTTGTTAACCGGTACTTACAAAGTTATAGCAAGACGTCACTTCCTTATAAAACATTGATGACATAACGTATTTAAAAGTTGATACTGATAGTTATGAAAACAACATGTTGTGTTCCGAACTGCACGTCTTCAAGTCAGAAGCACGACAGATAAGTGCCGTCTAAAGATCTGGCGCCTTTTACATCCTCTTCTCGATAAAGTATTATTCCTTCCGCCATTTTGTACAATTATGTGAATATCCCTCAATCTCCCAAAATGCTTTGCGCGTAATTTCCAAGTGACGTCATCAAGCAATCGGTTAATTAACGAGCAATAACGAACAGTACGAATTCTGTGTTAAATTGATCACTGCCCGACAGACGCTTACGAGTTCATACATTGATAAACCATACTGTAGTGTATTGTGAAAGCTTTATTAATATTCATCTATCTGATAAACTGTAAAGACCCGACATTCTTTAGTCTATTTCTACCTTTATTTATCTGCAAAAATAAATTATTGATTTGAATTGGAATAAATGTATAAAGCCGTAAATAGAATTATTGAATTTATGTCAACTGTCACCAAAATGAGATATGGCAAACCTCAGAGGATACTTAGAGGGACGGAGACAAAATATATGATTGATTGATTGTTTGGTGTTTTCCACCACGCTCAAAATTATTTCACTTATATGGCGGCATTGCCATTTTTATTGTGGGAGGAAACCAGGCTCTATGCCTGGAGGAAACCCATGACCTTCCGGTGGTACTTTTGATACAAAGTGTGGGCCTTAGTGGCTCAGTCAGTTTGAATGCAAGTCCCTCAGGCCTTCCATCCATTTCATTCAGACCAAAATTGTCAAATTTTTGAGTGGATTTTTCAATTGATCGACGTAGTTGCTTGTAGAAAAGTTGCCGCAGCCATGCTGATTACACAGGCCGAAGGTAGGGGGTTTTCACCAGGCTAAGAACTCCGTGTCCTTCCCAATAAAACTGGCAAGTGTGTTAATTCTATGACCATGAATTAATTAACTCATAAAAATATACAGCCAGATATAGCCGAGAAATCTGGGCTCTGCCGAAAAGGCTACAAGACACATTAGCAGCCATATAATACCAGTCGCCATAAGACCGATAATCCGGGCTAAGCGAGATAGTTTTTTCATAGATCAATCATTATGAAGAATTTTGTAATCAAATTTTAGCATAAAAGAAAGATACTTTGAGTTTGTATCAAAGGTATTAAATTGAGATAGCATCTGTTCGTCGTCTGATGTCTTAATTGTCTGTCGCTGTCTGTAATTTGTCGGTTGTCTGATTCTGAAGTAATTCAGATAATTTTCTGAAATAATTTATAATAGCTTATTGGTAGGGTTCTTTTTAGTTGATCAAGTTTTTTGTGTCGACAAGTTTCTAAAGCAATTAGTAAATTAACGGACACTGATTGACCTGTAAAAAATTCTGGGCCAGGGTGAGAACCTAAAGACCTTTAGCTACCTCAATCATTTTAATACTAGGACCCATACACAAGTTTCCGTTTGTGTTAAAAAGGGATATACATGTATCATTAAGGTCCTGTATGTATTTATGAACACTAAAACACATGGAAAATCTTCTTGACTAAAACAGCCATGGGGACTGTTTTAAAAAGAGGTATATCAATTCGACCTTTATACCCCATCATAAATTGTTGTAATAAAGGTTATTTCATCAGGTTGAAGACAGGCTGGAGTTTGACCTTAGTCAGTAGAATTTTCTGGAACACTTTGTAATACATTGGCAATGCTTATGCGTCTTTCAGCTATGGTAAGAATATCGGCAGACTGAGGTTGAACCCCATAGGATCATGGGGAAAAGACAGAGAAAATGTCGATTCCCATTAGTTCTACATATATATTTATGATCACTAAAACACACGGGCACAGGGAAAATCTTCTTGTCTAAAATAACCATGGAGACAAGTTTCTAATAGACTAGATCATCCCTTATTAACCTATATACAATATTGACTTTTCTATCTACATGTATTATCTAGTTCTTTATTTCCGCTTCTGTCAAGAGCACACTATTGGTTTTAAAATGACCTTGCCGGTCGCAAGGAGCACTTCTCTAATTAGCTGAGTGTAAAGGAATTCAATTGTATTGAGCGAGCCATGAATAATACAGTAACGATATCCAATACCAGTGTTTAATGGGGTCAAGCTAATGACGACTTTAAGCTAACAAGCAAAATTAAGCAAGAAATCTCTGTTGATTGCGAAATCTGGAGCCGCAGTCACATTACAGGTTGTTGGTTGATCACAAACAAATTCCTTTAATTAAATATGATCGGTCACACTAATCACCACTCTGCTCAAATCATAAACTTGTTTTCACAAATGATTAAAGCTATAGTTGAAATATGTTTAGAATGGCCAGATGTAGATTGCAGGGGCTTTATTCATAGTTTATAGCCTATGGCTTAAAGTGGCATGACCTGCCAAAGTTCACACTTTTTTCATAACTTCTGATCGTCACGACAGTAAGAGGCTTTCAAGGCCATCGAAAAACTAAATAATTGGCGTTGGAATGAGGAAAATCTATACAGTATGTGACCTGTACGAACAGAAAACGTGTTAATAAGTAAAAAAAAAATTCAATAACCAGGATGACCATTCATTCATTCTAAGCCAAAGTTCGTTCAAAACAATACTTCATCGTACATTTTCGAGACTAGAAGCACTAAAAAGCTTCTGAATTATATGTTTTGAGAAAATTAGCCAATAATTTCAACATTCTGTTTCAACGTCAAAACATCAACATTTTGGTAGCTCATGCCACTTTAATTGACAATATCCTCTCTCCTCATAGAAAAAGGGACAAGCTGGAACAAAGATGGTTAAAATATGTGCTATTTGACTATTAAATAGATGAAGTTTCCAGATGGTCATTGGTAACTTTCCAAACTCTCACTGACAGCTGAATAGCAAGTTTTACTTTGGGAATCCTTTGTCTGCTTTGTTTACTGACTGAAAATGAACCTAAGTTAGGTGAGCCGTACGAGAGCGTTGTGGGTCCATTTTCAGCTGTTTGTTTACTGATTGTTAAACAGAAGTATATTTTTAGCAGAAAGTCGACTTCATCCGAGGCAGTACGTCTTTCAACCAGATCTTTTCATTTCATTTCTACTAATCTGAAGGTCAACGGAGAATCACAACAAACTTACACTCTCCTTTTAATGATAACTTTGAATTATTTCTTATGTTAATTAGAACCTCCAGGATTGATTGATTGTTTGGTGTTTTACACCGCGCTCAAGATTATTTCACTTATATGGTGGCGCTGCCAGTTTGATTGTGGGAGGAAACTTGTCTCTATGCCCGGAGGAAACCCACGACCTTCCGCTGGTAACTGGCAACCATCCCACATAGGTCGTTCAAGTGAAAACCCGGTCAGAAAATTTTCCAATTTTTTGGACTGAGAACATCCAGGAACACGAGTGAATATCCATTCCCTGAAGACATGTAATGTACATGTAAGAGGCCTTCTATAATGTATAGGCCTTTTCCAGTTGCACAAATGTGCATTAAACTTATGTCAAGCTTAAATAAGTCCTATGACGTTGCATAGTTAAGCAAGCTTAATACACTTTTGTGCAACAAGGCCCAGTATTATAGGTCTAACAAAAAAATTGAAATACTTTAAAAAAAACTGATCACAAAAAACAATCACAGAAACAATTGATTGATTGATTGATTGGAGCTTAACGTCATATGGCAACAAAAGTGCCAAGGAACTAAAAAAACATCCACCAGAACGGGAAAAATTAAATGGGAGTGTGGGAGAAAGTTATACACCATATCTTTTATATTGGACATTCCTCTTATTTGATAATAGTGACCGCCCCACTGATCCCAGCAAAGATTGATTGATTGATTGGGGCTAAAAGTCGCATTCAACAGCTAAGGTCATATGGTAACAAAAGTGCCAACCGACAAAAACCACATCCACCAGAGTAGGAGTAAGCTATACACCATATCTTTTATATTGGACATTCCTCTTATTTAATAAAAGTGAACGCCCCACTGATCCCAGCAAAGATTGATTGATTGGGGCTAAAGGTCGCATTCAAGAGCTAAGGTCATATGGCGTCAAAGGTACCAAAAGACCATCCACCAGAGCGAGAAAATGGGTGGGTGGGAGTAAGTTGTACACCATATCTTTTATATTGGACATTCCTCTTATTTAATAAAAGTGAACGCCCCACTGATCCCAGCAAAGATTGATTGGGGCTAGAAGTGGCATTCAAGAGCTAAGGTCATACAGCGTCAAAGGTACCAAAAGACCATCCACCAGAGCGCGAAAATGGGAGTGTGGGAGTAAGTTGTACACCATATCTTTTATATTGGACATTCCTCTTATTTAATAAAAGTGAACGCCCCACTGATCCCAGCAAAGATTGATTGATTGGGGCTAAAGGTCGCATTCAAGAGCTAAGGTCATATGGCGTCAAAGGTACCAAAAGACCATCCACCAGAGCGAGAAAATGGGTGGGTGGGAGTAAGTTGTACACCATATCTTTTATATTAGTTATTTCTCTCAACTTATTTGATAATAGTGAACACCCAATGCACTTATGACAGCAACGATTGATTGATTGATTGTTTGGTGCCAGTTTTATTGTGGGAGGAAGCCGGGCTCTATGCCGAGAGGAAACCCACGACCTTCCGTTGGTAACTGGCAACCATCCCACATAGGTCGTTTGAGTGAAAACCCAGTCAGAGAATTTTCCAATTTTTGGACTGAGTGGGATTTGAACCCGCCACCCATTGGTGGAAGGCTGTTTGGATTGAGCGTCCAACGCTCTACCTACTGAGCCACGGAGGCCCCCTTGACAGCAAAGAATACATACTGTAAAAGAACTAAGCAGACCTCTTAGCCACCTCAACAATTTTAGCACCAGGTTGATTGATGTTTTGCGCCACACACAAGATTTATTCACTTACACGGCCGAGATGCCAGGTTTAGTGGGGGGGGGGGGGGGGGGAACCAAGCTCATTGCCCAGTGGTAACCCCCGACCTTTGGCGAGTACCTGGCAACCCTTTCACATACAGCCACCGAGTGAAAAATCCACTCAGAAATTGTTCAATTTTTATTTGGTCCGAGTCAGAGTGTAATTCGAACCTGTGCCGCATCGTTAGAAGGTCTGTGAGGGACTGGACCATGGAGATCCCTTTAACACTAGGACCCACAGACTAGGCAGCAAACGTAACATGGTTGGGATATACATGTATTCAGTCAACAAAAAGGCTGTGAATGAAAGAATTATAGCTGCTTGATTTTTAATGGCAGCAGCCAATCACAGCCATCCCATGGGTCGAAATCCTTTCAAATTATAAACAATACAATAATGAGATTATTTTTGTACCGGGTTAAACGTCCTGTTGGTCTTCAGGCATCAGTCAATCAATAATGGGGGCTTTAAGCAGGTAAAAATTAATAACAGGCTTTATAACTCAGCCTGGCCGTCTTCAAATACACCCAGCTGATCAAGTATTGATTATCCAGGAAGAAATTATGGGTTGTGTTTGAGCAGGCTGGAGATATAGATCAGGTTGAAATGTGTGTGCATGAACTGGGAAGGTGCAATGGATTTATTGGAATTTTCAAGCTAGTCAGAAATGAGCAGGCAGAGTTTTTGTCATTTCTGTTTTTAGTTCAAGTTTCCAACTTTGAATATGAGTGAGATTCAGTGAGAAAAAAAAGCTGTTTTAGCATCTCGTTAATTAATTATACTGATTTTACAAATAAAACAAGCAGACACATTCGGCTATATCCCACACCGTAGGGAAAAAATATTGAAGAATACTTGTTGAAGAGCAGTGACTTTATGAAAAATCAACCTAGCCAGCACCCATTTTTTTAGCAATCTAAATTAAACATACATTTAACCTGAAATTACGAAGTTATGTGTTCATGGAAACGGTTAAAAATAATTTTTTTTTCTCAAGAAGTTGAAAACCTGAAAAGGCACCTCTACATATGATGATTGTTCGGATTTGTTCCATACGCCCAGTTTCATTGAGTTAGGTCTACAATGTAGTTGTGCTTTGGACAGACTAACAGAGCCCATTTCAATAATTTGAATGGTTTGCCTTAACTTGAGTGTGACCTTGAGTGTGACCTCATCATCAATCACAATTCCTTCCATAAAAAAATCACAAAAAATCAAAACCTGTTTTGAAACCAGGTGAAAATTGTCCTACAAATAAAGTATACCGTATTTCTTCTAAAGATTCAGCCACTTTTTTCCTCATAAGGATTCGACCATTAGAAAAGATATATGCTAAGTCCGGCCAGAAAAATTTGCCCATTAGAGGGAATTTAAGGCAATATGACCCACCGTGCAGTGTGTGAAAATGGTTATCCTTAAACATAACTCCAAGTTTAATTAATTAGTGTCTAGAAAGTGGGTATAACAGTATTCTCGTTAATTTTGGGATTACACTTTCTTGAAAATATGGTAGAAATTCCTCTACCGACAACGCAACTGTATGGATTGCAAACTTCTTTAAATATCCAGTTGATACAATTTGGTCTGGCTTCAGAAACACAAAAATAATGACGCATTAAAAGTGTCAATTAAATTTTTTCAATGACAGCATTATACAATGTATATCATAATTCCAATATTTAATGTAACTTAACGGTTGTTGTTTGCACTTGCAAGATTGAGGGCAGTTTTTTTAATAGAACCTAGTTGAAATGTGTGCCTACGTACATGTATATCAATATCTTTAATTAGTATCAAGATTGATTGATTGATTGTTTGGTGTTTTATGCCGCGCAGAAGCTTATTTCACTTATATGGCGGCGTTGCCAGTTTTATTGTGTGAGGAAACCGGGATCTGTGCCCGGAGGAAACCCACGACCTTCCGCTGGTATTAATTAATATCAAGAAGTTTGTAATCCATACAAGTCTAATTATGTTTATAGATGCCCAACTTATTAATGATTGATAGATTGTTTGGTGTTTTACGCCGCGCTCAAGATTTTTTCACTTACATGTTATGACGTTACCAGTTTTATTGTGGGAAAAACCCAATCTGACTAAAGTCGAGATGCTCATTGAAAGGATTGGGAGAAAATACGTATGCTCTATGCCCGGAGAAAACCCACAACCTTTCAGTGGTAACTGGCAATCATCCCACATAGATAGTTTTTGTGGGATTCGAACTTGCGGCCCATTGGTGGAAGGCTGTTCGGATTGAGCGTCCAACGCTCTACCTACTGAGCTCCCCAACTTATAAATGAAAATCGGCCTAAAGCCAACGTCACTCAAAAAATTATGGGATATTTGAGGGGGTCTGGCTTAGTAGTGACCTGTTTGTTACACACATTTGCTCATTCAAAGTCGCCATATTCTGAAAGTTATTGCCGCGTAACAATTCCGGATTATCATTGATCAAAATTGAAATCGAAATTTGGAGTGAAAGGTATATTTTCAAAATGAAAAAGTCGAATTCCATACTGGACAATAAAGATACAAGTAAATATAAATAAACAAGTGTAGTGTAAAGTCAAAATGGACGGCTTCAAGCAGAGAAGAACACGTAGTACATGTATATGGTAAAAGCTAAAATAAAATTTATAAATCTAATACAAAATATTGGAGGTAAAATCAAAACAAGGGACTAAAATATTTTTTTTGCGAAAAATGCACCAAATTACACAAAAACATAGTTTGTAGTAAAACTTAGATATAATGTATTGTATGGTGTAGTATATAGGATAAAATGATTGATTGATGTTTCACACTGCACTCAACGTTATTTCACTTATATGGCAGCGTTGCCAGGTTTAGTGGGGGAGGAAACGTGGTTCATTGACAGGAGGAAACCCCCGGCGAGCGCACACTAGAACATGAAGGTAAATACATGGTACAGATGTTTTTTGTAATCAAAATACCAAATTTTGGATTCCAAAGGTCATTCATGATGATTGCATAATGTAAACATATATTTTTTTGTGAATGGCCTAATTGCTATGGTTTCCTGTCCAATGTAGTATGCTAGGAGTGTTAGGTACCACTAAGAAATATAGATTGCCTTATGGTGTTCTGGAGTACAAAAACAGTTTAAAACACTTACATATGTGAAGCACTTAATAAATCAAAATTCTTTTAAAAGAAAATTAAGAATTTCTCCATAAAAGAAATGGGTCAAGGTCCTGAATATTATTCACCAACCAATGAAAAGCCTGCTAAAGTGTCCCCATTACTTTAAAACAGTAAACTATAAAAAAAATAAGATTGGTTTTCTTTAAATTGTCTGTATAAATTGAGCACGCAACACTTTCATAGGGGCACCGCATTCCTAGACAAAGTGTAATACGTGAATGTAAAATAGTATGAGGAGACATGCAGAGTTCTAATTATTTAGGACCTGATGGTTTCTTACTGTACGTTTATGTTACACAGCTAAAAATAAAGGCATGCATGGGTGTGTGTGTGGGGTGGGGGGGCAATCACATACAGAAAGCCGAAGAAATTATTTTATTTTTGTGTAAGTCAAAAAAAAAATGCATAGAGAACCCACACATGAAAATGTTATCTCAGAACCGCACATTACATACATGTAGTAAGATAAGAGCATGTACGATATACCACAATATCATTAACACCCATTCATCATCATTACACTGAAGACTCTAGTCTGTCAGCATTCCACACATGTCTTTCCATCATCTTGTGTTTTTTTATTGCTGACTTAGATGAACAGCAATCGCAGTCAGTCAGAGCTGCTAAATCCGCACCACGGTGTCCGCAGAAGACTTATTGAGAGACAGTAGTTTGTAAAAGCACCTATTGTAGGCCGTGTTTATTTTAGCGTAAGGCGGTTGAGCATATGGTCTTTGAGCTCTCTAACTGGCATTTGTAAAAGATGCTATAAAACCACATCTGTCTGTAGGCAATGTTTATTCCATCTCCTTGTGACCTACAAATCCCACTTCTGACACCAGTAAAAACATCTGCAACAATAGAAAGATTGATCATTGAGCTGTAATTTATTCATCAGTCTACAGATAAAGTTGGAAACTTAACCAAGGATTAATATATGGTGGATGAAAGTTATTGGGGAACCCTGCCTTGACTTACTTGTAGAGTTTGGAACGTTCCAAAAAGCCAACAGAAGGTTTGGAATAATTTTGATTTAAATTGAGTGGAACGTTCCAAAAAGCCAACAGAAGGTTTGGGATAATTTTGATTTAAATTGAGTGGAATGTTCCAAAAAGCCAACAGAAGGTTTGGGATAATTTTGGTTTAAATTGAGGTTTTCTGAGCAACATTTTCCACTTACTGTACTAGCGACGCTGCCAGGTTTAAGGAGAGGAAAAATTACCAGTTTCCTCTCCTTATATTAACCTTGCCTGGTAAGACCAGCATACATGAAACAGTTGAATTAATCATGATCCCAAAATAAAACTTGAAACAATAAATTTAAAATCATGAATTTTTAAATTCCATGTGCAATTAAGAAATAATTCAAAATTTTGAGGGGGTGGGTGGGGGGGGGGGGGTACGTGTCTCAGTAGGTAGAGCAATAGTCTCTCACCGATGGGTCACAGGTTCAAGTTTTACTTGTTCACTGTACATGTACCCGCATAATTATGTGGAAGATCATGGGGTTCCTTCAGGTATACATGTACCCCAATCGATCAACCTAATGCTCTTTACATCAACTGTTTGTTATCCACATTTTTAGCATAGTTTTAAAGCAAACAATCTGACAAAGGCCAAAGGTATGCTATTTTGGTTAGTTTGGCACACAAACAACTTTTTTATGTCATATATTGCTCCATTATTGGCAAGCCATAAATGCATGACAGACAATTACATGTACCTCAAAAACACAAAGAAAAAGTCCACGTTTAAAGGGGCTTACAGTGTACATGTAGACTTTGGGATAGTATTACATGTAAACAAGTTAATATCTAACTAACTATAGGAACTACACAACATGTATGCACACATACATGTGTGTTTTGGCAGGTTGACAAACATTTAACATTTTTATGATTGCCTTGCATTCTGTAGTTATTAACTCTGATATTGAGTGGTTAATTGTTTGACCTTGCTGACATTAATACGGTTTCATGTATTGGGCGTGATATGGTTCGTGGACATGACGTAGAGTGAATTGTACTTTACCAACGGAGATATAATAATGAAATATTCAAAGCGGCATGTGTACAAGGTTGGTCGGTCGACTGATGTTTTACGCCGCACTCAAGATCATTTGTTCATGTAGAAACTGAGCTAAAACGAACAAAATTCTTTTTGGGCTTTTTTTTTTTTTGTGCTTATAAAACTACCTTCATTGTAAAGATACATTTTCTTGTTTGATATCGATGGAAATGTCTTATTTTGTATTTCTTGATAAAAATAATGTTTACGTGTAGCGTTTAATGATCAAACATTGTCTTAAATACGGTAAGAATTCCGCTAATTCAAGTACTCAAAACATTACGAAAAGCACTCTAAAAGTTTGAGACTTTTCGCTGGGTGTCTTACCTCCTGCATGGAGCGACCGATAATCCTATCGAGCAATTGCTATTGTTGTTGTTTTAGACCAAACATAACAGAAAGCATTGCTTGTCCTTGCATTAGCGGAATTCTTACCCTACTTTAGAATTTGCGCCCTTCTTGCACTTTATATCATGTGTCTACAAAATTTTCCCTATATGACTTATATGTGCCGCTCATATATGTCCCTTTAAATTAATGGATGCCAATTATTTGAAATACTGCAATTCTATCTACGTATATCAAACAGTTCGTTCTAGAATTTTGTTGTGAACATTGATCTCCGTTGATTTTATTAGTTCATTAGTTATCTTACAATTAGAAACCTAAGAAACTGAAACCAGAAATTTACACATAGGGCCTACTTGTAGGGGAGAAATAGGGAAATTTACCTATTAAAGGGTAGTTTGGACACTGTAATTTCTGGAGAAGAACGGTCAAAATAAATAACCCTTAATAATATATTAATAATACATTATGGAACATTTAAAGGCACACTTGCCGCGAAAATCAGGAATATTGTTTACATTAAAAAAGAAAGACCGTTTTCTGTATTTTTCCCAGACAATATAAGTTAGGAACTTTCTATTTTTACCAAAATTTAAAAGTTTGGACGTCACTTTGTATTTTTAATTTGAATTTGAAAATTTGAATTGTTACGTACCCGGAACGTAAACAAACCAAGCTGCCCCCTATTGGCGATTTTATGTTTCAGTCGAGTGAGTGAACTAACGGCACAGTGTAATTTTACGTAGGCCTATTTATCTGAGAAATACAGCCTGACGATCGGTTAACAGCGACTGGAAAAGCCTGCTGATTATTGTTTGAGTGTAAAACACAGATACAAAGGCCTAAAAGGAGGGTAATCCAACACGAAAGTTGACCGACACTGATCGTTGTTGTTGTAATCAAGCTTCGATTCTTCGTTTGTTTTTCACCCCATTTTTACATTCTAAAGCTAACTAGACATGTTTTATGTGTCCTATGTTTAAGTTTAGTGGTATTAGTCGTAGTCAGCTCGTGTAAATTGGTTTTCTTAGCAAATTTAAACAGGCTACGGCGGCAAGTGTGCCTATTTAATATATTAAAGTATATAATTACCTAATGCTTTTTAAAACAATAAGAAATTTGTCTCCATGGTTATTTTAGAAAAGAAGATTTTCCCTGTGTTTTAGTGTTCAAAAATATACACGTTTAATATATTGTAGTTTATACATTACCTAATGCAGCTAGATAAGCAATCATCTTTTCACAGGCGGTATTTTACGAACATTTGACAAATTTGCTCTATCAGCTTGAGCACTAGGTGATGAAGTCATGATCTTCATCTTTGGTAATCCTTTAGTATTAAGGGAACTTTGGATATCAGAAAAGTTCTTAACGCATTTATCCATGGATAAACATTCTGACGAGCTTTTGGTGGGGTCCCATGGCATAGAATTCATGCTGGTTTCAAATTTTTCATCAATTCTTGAATCTTTCGTTGGCGCACTATTTTTGGTTTTACTCTGTGGTTTCTTTGGAATCAACGTCAAGCCTGTCGAAAGAGGGTCATTTGGAAGATAAAATTCAACAGGACTGATAGTTCTGTGGTTGGTTTTTGTGCAAATGCCTTGTTGGATAAAATCCGTCTGGGTTTTACTTGTCAATTTGCTGCCCTCATGTAAGCAACCATTGCTTGTTCTGGTACATGTAAGTTCCGGCTTGCAAGAATTTGGTATTGGACTGATTTTTTCTGTTGAAAAATGATCAGGGCTTCCTCTACATGTAGCTTGCATAAATACAACACTGCTTATACTATTAACAGCCGACGGAAGAGAAATCTCAGTAGGGGTTTCAACCTCAGGGACGCAATGTCGGGTTTTACGATTCATGCTGTTGGCGGCGTTACTAGTTATATCTATCCCAGAATCCCCTGCAATCATATAATGATCCACTGGCGTGGTTTTCAATTTAGCAGTCTCGTTTTTCTTTGAGCGACGAACCTCAGGGTTTGACAAGGAGCGAGGTATTACATGAATCATGTTAGAGTTGTTTCCCTTTGAGGTTATGGGGTGGGATACAGAAAATTGATCCACTTCCCCGCTAGAATCATAGTCACTGGTATCGTCCTCCGCGTGGATTAAATCAGACTGGGAACCAAGTACATCACATTTTTCAGCGGAAAAAAAATTAAAATCCTGAACATCAGTGGGAGATTTTGTGTTCTTAAAATCGATGCCTGTAAAGTCTGCTATATCATTCTGGAGCTTTTTAACATGTATACCGTTTGAAGTAGCAAATAACACTGGCACTTGAAATGATGTTGGGGTAAACAGAGCATCTTTAGAATTCCCGGAATACTTCTCTGTAAAGCTCAAAGCGTTTAGCTGCAGCCGTGGCTTTGATTTTTTGCTCCTCTGGAGTCCAGAGGGATTTTTCAAATCCGTTACTGAATTATTTCGCCTGCAAGTCAGTAAGGCTTTTAAAGTATTTCTCGTTGCTTTTCGAGTGAAGTAGACAATGGCTACAGCAGTTGGAAAACTAAATCTTGCCAATAGGCAAATAATATCCACAGCATTTGGTAGTTTGAATAAATCATCATTTCTCATAAGCTCTTTGGTATTTCTAGTTTGTTCGTATAAATTGGAGGTAATGAATGGTGCACATAGAAACACCCAGAGTAAAAATATCGTAAATGATAATTTGGTTTCGCTGAGTTCTTTGGATGATTTTGATAAAGGTGAAATTTTCAGATCTGTATAAAAACATTTTCCTTTGCAGCTACTGTTTGATTTTTCTTTTATCACCATTCGGAAAACACAAATAT
This sequence comes from Lepidochitona cinerea, assembly GCA_963971465.1. Taxonomy (NCBI): domain Eukaryota; kingdom Metazoa; phylum Mollusca; class Polyplacophora; order Chitonida; family Tonicellidae; genus Lepidochitona; species Lepidochitona cinerea. The sequence continues at coordinate 48,011,486 of OZ020553.1, forward strand.
AAATCCCAACAATTACAAAAAAAGGTAGGACAAAGCACAACACAGTCAACATCATCATATAAATCAATGTCACTCCACTACCAATGGCACAGTAATACTTTGACGGGTAGAATGTAGAGCTAACATGCTCTGTTAGGAGAGGCAAACAAAAACTGAGTGAGTGAATCCATGTATAAATAATAAAGGCAAATGTTTTCCAAGACGAAGGCCTGCTCTCCAATACCAATTGACTTTTTATTTTGCTATTAAAAAGTCGATTCAAAGCCTGTCCCATTACATTAAGTGTTAACTCAATATTGACTACCTGAATGGTGAATGCCTGTATAGAGCAAACTTGCTCGGAGTTGGGCCAGGACTGCATTACCGTTGAAGAGATTGTAAAGGTCATATTGACCACACAGTCTAATACACAGACAATAAATAGGTTTATGGTAAACAATGACGACGCTTTGCACCGTAGGTTTTTACTCTTCAAAACGCAAACAATAAGAAAAATATTTCCACACAATCCAAAGAATGCCAAGAGAGAAATGAAAATTGACAGCGATATTGTTGTCGAAGCGTCATCTTGAAGTTCATTCCATGTTGTATTATTGCTTGCAGTTCCATCCATCGTAAATGTATTGTACAGAGAATTAGTGATGAAGTTATAAACTAATTTCGAAGCAACTGTGGATCTAATTATATAACACTTTCCGTTTCATTTTGGAATGCACAAACACTCAAAGTAAATTCTGGATAAACCAAAATGCAAAAAGAAAACAACCACAATGGGTTACAGGTATACGACACAAGGTTGAAGTTTCTCTTTAAACTTAATTCCAATCCAGGCGCCCAAATCAGACGAACTGCAGTGCAGGATTCGTTGGCTGTTCTAAATAAATGTCCGTCCAGGAAGTTACATGAAGATTTTTCCTAAATTTTAGCACAAAGATTAACACAAAATGTTTAGACTGGAAGCCAAGTCAACGTGCTTTAAATTTGACAAGCGAATTTGACCGGCACTGAGTAGTTCAACACTATAACACAAGTATAACCGTGACATGTCGTCTGGTCTTAATCCATTTACGTTATCATTATAATCAATATCATGTTCGAAATCGCACACGCTTTCGGGATCAGCAAAACACATTGGTTGCGAAATACATTCTCAGAACACAGGCGATACTGGGGGTACAATTCAGACAGCAGTTAAAATTTGGCTGCCGGCCACCCCCTTGTGATTCTTCAAACACTACATTTCCGCGAATAACCATACACCGTGTACAAGATCAAACACATATTCTAGCCTGTTCTGTCATGTTGCTGTCAAAATGGCGATGAATAATACATGCCGCATCACGTGACCATGTTCAGCCAATGCAACTTCAGAAGAACCTAAACAAAGGGGAGGTAATATTTCCACGTGGTGAAGCATGCAAAAATTCAGCGGTTAACTCCCACTCAAAGATCAAAGCATTGTTGATACAAGAAAAGAAACCGTTCACGCAGCGAGGCATGTCAAATATTCATTGTATTGGTATATAGTTATTGGCAAAGCGGGACATTTTTGGACAGGCGCTCAATGAATTGAAGATAACTTGAATTATTTTTTTATTGGCTTATAGAAGAGCTTTGACTGATCGATTATATTATGAATAGTACAATATATATACAGGGCCTACATTGTGTATATTGGACGGGTGCTATATTTTTTTCAATTGTGAACTATCCTACCGATATTTATTCTTTAGCTATATCTTCATATGTAAATTATATGGGATGAGGTCAGTGTTGTGATTTAATTTAATTTAATTGATTATGGGTTTACGTCTTATACGCAATGTAATTTCGTTAATATGACGGTATTGCCAGGTTTAGTAGGGAAAGCATCAACCCTTCCATCAATCTGTCTGGATTTCATTCAAAAGGATCCTCCCCGTCTGAGGAAAATTACAGATTTTTTTCCCCTAATATATACTGTCGTGGACATAGGCCTAATGGGAAGGTAGGTGTTGAGGTGATAACTGGTAACTTATTTGCTTAAAAGCCCACTTGCCGCCGTAGCCTGTTTACATTTGCTAAGAAAACCAATTTACATGAGCTTACTACGACTAATACCACTAAACTTAAACATAGGACACATAAAACATGTCTAGTTAGCTTTAGAATGTAGAAATGGGGTGAAAAACAAACGAAGAATCAAAGCCTGATTACAACAACAACGATCAGTCACGGTCAACTTTCGTGTTGAATTACCCTCATTTCAGGCCTTTGTATCTGTGGTTTACACTCAAACAATTATCAGCAGGCTTTTCCAGTCGCTGTTAACCGATCGTCAGTCTGTTTTTCTCAAATAAATAGGCCTACGTAAAATTACACTCTGCCGTTAGTTCACTCACTCGACTAAAACATAAAATGCGCTTGTGCGAGCAGTTAGGTTTGTTTACGTTCCGGGTACCTAACAATTCAAATTTTCAAATTCAAATTAAAAATACAAAGTGACGTCCAAACTTTTAAATTTTGGTAAAAATAGAAAGTTCCTAACTTATATTGTCTGGGAAAAATACAGAAAATGGTCTTTCTTTTTTAATGTAAACAATATTCCTGATTTTCGCGGCAAGTGTGCCTTTAATAGGCATTTAGAAGAAATGAAATAAAACACAAATCATCTTTCGTATGGTGAGACAACTTCTTATTATATATATACAAATACATATATATTCGCGACGTTTCGACCCAGTTTCTAAGGGCCTTCTCAAGCTAATGAAATTAAAAATATCAACACGTTATAAATACAGGTGGTTAGAATTATCGTAGAATTATGAACATCATAAAAGAATAATTAGGTTATTGATTGGAGTAGACAATTGTTGATATAATAATCACATTGACTATCTTATGATGAATTTATACAATCTATCAGATCGTAATTGTCTTGTTGTCATACAAATACTAATGACGCGGCGCAAGGCAATAATAAAACAACCTCTGTAGCTCAATATCTCCAGGGGATATCCGATTCCCAATATAACCAATGTCTGTCTACTGTTGAGAAAGGGTGCCAAACTTGCTATTGCTAATCAAAGACACCGATCCTTTCGCCTAATCAGAGGGCCAGCCGTAAAAAAAATTACACCAAAATGTGAAACACACTTGACTAGGGTAACTGGTTACTTGTTTCCCACTGGTAGACCGTTTAAGCGTAATTGTGATTTTTAATTCCTTGGTAGCTGATTGGTTCACCTCCACCATGGCATATGAGGCCGTTCAATGCGCCATCTCTCAACCCTAAAGAAAGAAAAAAAGAGAACAAAAAATGAATAGTTCGCCAGTTAGGTTTAGAATGTAGGGCCTATAAATGGGGGTGAAAAACATACGAAGACTCAAAACCCGATCTACCCGAACTAAAGTGTTGAATTACCCATATATCTGGCTTTTTTTAAAGGATTGAAAACGTTAGGGCTTGTGCGCATACTCAGGTTCGGAGTTGTTTTACATTTCAAATAAAAAATGCTAACTAATGCCAAAAACGTTCAATTTTTCAAGTTCTGGCTGGCAAAAATACAGAAAACCACTTTTTTTATGTAAACAATATCTGGGTTTTCGCCGAGTGTGTGCTTTAGATAATATAAAATCAGAAGTCACACTATTCCTAAGTCAAGAAGTGCACTCTAACGCTAAAGCCGGCCATTTTAATCCACTTGACGTTTAATCCTCTTCTAGGAAAAACATAAGTTACATCAGACATTTCGGACAATAGTAACTAATGAAGACGAATCTTGCAGCCAATACTAGTCTTACCAGTTAAAACTAGTGGATTGAGCCGACATGCAAGGAGCGTCGCCATTTTTCGTCAAAATTGGACTATTTCTGGAAATCGAATACCTCTATAGTTGTTTAAAGGGGCTGCCAAAATGTTGATATTTTGACCTTAAAACAGAATGTTAAAATTATTGGCTATTTTTCTCAAGACGTATAATTCGGAAGCTTTTTAGTGCTTCTTCTCTCGAAAACGTACGATAAAGTATTGTTTTGAACTAGTATAACAAAGTATAACAAACTTAGCTAACAGCTTAGTATAACAAAGCTAGCATCGCTATGGCCAAGATTATAGTAGAAGAATACAAACTACATGTACTTCAAAGTAAACTTGCTCGACCTCTGACCCAAAGGCCAGTCATTGCTTATAAAAAGAACAGGAGTTTGAAAGACATACTGGTCAGGGCTAAACTCCCCTGTCTGCCTTCTACCTAGGTTTTTCTGGGAAAGGGGTTGGGGGATATTCTTACCATAGTTTAAAATGCGTAACCATTGTCAATGTAATACAAAGTGTTCCAGAAAATTCTACTGACTAAGGCCAAGCTCCTGTCCGTCGTCAACCTAATGAAATATCATAGGTTTACTTTATTACAACAATTTAGGATGGGGTATAAAGGTCTAAATGATATACCTCTTTTTAACACAATTAGAAACTTGTCTCCGTGGTTATTTTAGACAAGAAGATTTCCCCTGTGCCCGTTTGTTTTAGTGTTCATAAATAAAACAACCTCTGTAGCTCATATCCGATAATCAGCCGTCTACAGGGGATATCCGATTCCCAATATAACCAATGTCTGTCTACTGTTGAGAAAGGGAGCCAGACTTGCTATTGCTAATCAAAGACACTGGTCCTTTTGTCTAATCAGAGGGCCAGCCGTAAAAAAAAGTACACCAAAATGTGAAACACACTTGACCAGGATTGGATAAATCTGAGCTACAAAAAAACACGAAAAGGTCTTACGTAACGTTACCAGATATTTAGCCTGGAAAAACTCGGACACAAATTTGAAGAATAGAAAAGGACAACGAAGAACTGATTGGTAGGAAATATCCGACCTTCGGTTGATTGATTGTTTGGTGTTTTACGCCGCGCTCAAGATTATTTCACTTATATGGCGGCGTTGCCAGTTTTATTGTGGGAGGAAACCGGGCTCTATGCCCGGGGGAAACCCACGACCTTCCGTTGGTAACTGGCAACCATCCCACATAGGTCCGACCTTCGGAGAATGCCTGGCAACTATATGTCACACAGTGCAATTTCCTTTGAAAAGAGTGGGTTCGAACCGCCGAACAATTGACGGGACGAATCGAAATTTCTGACAACACTAATATTACGGAAACAAAATAAATGAAGGATGATCATTTAAATAGACAATTAATCAAATAGAAATGCTAAAAATATAAACGATAGCTGATTGTAATATCAAAAGATTGGAATTTAGAATTTGTAATGTCAAAAGATTAGAAAGTAAAATCTTTCTGTAATATGGATTACAAATCTCTGAATAATTTCATGCTAACTTTAATTAGTTGAAGGCATTATTATCGAATTTACACGAGCTTAGTACAAGTGAAAACATTAAGATTAAACTTGGAGCACATGCTATATGTCCAGAATTTTAATCGGCTAAATGGTGGCGTAAAATCAAAGGCCTTATTAAAGACCCACTTGCCGCCGTAGCCTGTTTACATTTGCTAAGAAAACCAATTTACATGAGCACACTACAACTAATACAACTAAACTTAAACATATGACACATAAAACATGTCTAGTTAGCTTTAGAATGTAGAAATGGGATGAAAAACAAACGAAGAATCGAAGCCTGATTACAACAACAACGATCAGTGTCGGTCAACTTTCGTGTTGGATTACCCTCATTTCAGGCCTTTGTATCTGTGGTTTACACTCAAACAATAATCAGCAGGCTTTTCCAGTCGCTGTTAACCGATCGTCAGTCTCTACTTCTCAGATAAATAGGCCTACGTAAAATTACACTGTGTCGTTAGTTCACTCACTTGACTGAAACATAAAATCGCCAATAGGGGGCAGTGTGGTTTGTTTACGTTCCGGGTACGTAACAATTCAAATTTTCAAATTCAAATTAAAAATACAAAGTGACGTCCAAACTTTTAAATTTTGGTAAAAATAGAAAGTTCCTAACTTATATTGTCTGGGAAAAATACAGAAAACAGACTTTCTTTTTTAATGTAAACAATATTCCTGATTTTCGCAGCAAGTGTGCCTTTAAGACTGTTTAAACCTATCTTATTAGTTTGGGGGCTGATCAAATCGCCTAATGAAACATTTAGGCGTTTAACACTTACAATCCGAACGAAATTTCTACCTAAAATAGAGTTATCAATTCGTATCACCGTATAGGCATCATTTATGACCCCTCTGGTCAGCTATGTTCTTGAATAAATCTCTAAATACGTTCAGTTGGCTTAATACGTCCAAATAGGGATCCAAAAAACAAGAAAAACATAAGTGCCATTTGTGGCCAGGCTGACTACCTCACTTAAGTGAGAAAGCCATTTGTGACCATATCTTCTTCAGAAGTATTTATAAATCGATCTTGTATTCTTGTATTCTCAGGAATTCCGATTCTCATGTCAGTAAGTTATTTTGAACGTCAAACAACTAAACGGTGGAATAAGGAAAATCCATACAGTCTGTGGGTTGTACGAGCCAATATGGTGTCTGAAAAGTAAGCAAAATTGAAATTTTAGTTGTTTACAATTTTAAGGACGTCGACAGCAGTGGCCTCCCTTTGTTCAAGCAACATGTCACTCAATCGTTTTAGAGTTGATATCTTAACGAATGGCAGAAGGATCAATCTCTATTTTAGATTGTAAACGAAGCAATCTTATCGCAGGCCTCGTCAAGCAAAAACGAAACACAGCTTATTTACCTCAAGTACGAAAGAGTTCCATTAGAGGTTTATTACAATGCATTCATAGGTTAGTTGTTAACTTTAAGGTAAAAGCTGGATTTGTTATACTTTGGCAGGCCGCACGGCCTATGGCCTGTCCGTTTTACCTGCTTGCAACGGGGTAATAGCGATAACAGAACTGAGCTAATAGCTGCTAAAAACGCGAGGATCGGGTGACTTTAACATATATTCTCAAACCTACCACTACATGTAAGTAAGCATCGTAATGCTGATCACTTCATTCGGCTCAAAAACATTTAGGAAACTTCAGTCCATGTGAAAGGGAGGAAATTATAAAGGAGACTACGAAGTATGCTAAATTTCCTTGAGACTTGTGTGAAATTGTGAAAGAACAAACTCCAGCATGGATAGCCCATTATTGACACCCACCCAGGTGGAACTATGTGTCGATACAGTCAGCAATAAGATAAAGCAGTTTTATCCCATTTACATACTTTTTCTTATAAGTCATTTTTTTCTGGTTCTCTCATCCTTTTTAGAAAGAGTCGGACATAAGAAACTTCACTTGCAAAAAAAAACGTCACTTTGTGAAATTAGCCATAGTGCAACATTGTACCTGTCAAGGGAAAACTTGAGTGGGAGATAAATCAGGGAATAAAGAGGAGAAGATATGTTGATATTTTGACGTTTTGACGCTATTTTTCTCAAGACGTATAATTCAGAAGCTTTTTAGTGCTTCTAGTCTTGAAAATGTACGATAAAGTATTTTGAACCAACTTTGGCTTAGAGTTAGAATCAATGAATGGTCGTCCCGGTTATTTAAATTTTGTTTACTTTTCGAATACAATTTTGGTTCGTATAGGCCACATACTGTATGGATTTTTCTCATTCCAACGCCAATCATTTAGTTTTTCGATGGGCTTCACCTCTTACTCTCAAGACGATTAAGAAAAAAGGGTAAATTTTGGCAACTCATGCCACTTTAAACTCAAACGGTATTTTTATTTTAAATTCAGAGTATCCCTGAAATGGAAAAATTATCCTATTTTGTTTATATCCGTATTTGTTTATATCTAGGGTACCGAAGTTCAATTGTTAAGTTTAGAACATGCACGTAACCATACAAAGCCCATAGAAACGGACAGGTGGTAAATTAAGATCTCAAAGTTTGGTAGTTAAGTGTAAAATGGAAAATACAACACGCTTTACATTTCGAAACATTTTCGTCAGCAACCAAAGATTCACAAGTAGATCAGAAAAGCTATCAATCTGAAACACCCCAAAGATGTTGCAAAGCACTTAATTACTTAAAGTGGCATGAGCTGCCGAAATTCCCACTTTTTTCATAATTTCTGATGGTCACGACAGTAAGAGGCTTTGAAGGCCATCGAAAAACTAAATGATTGGCGTTTGAATGAGGAAAATTCATACAGTATGTGCCCTGTACGAACCAAAAACGTGTTCGAAAAGTAGCAAAATTTAAATAACCGGGACAACCATTCATTCATTCTAAGCCAAAGTTTGTTCAAAACAATACTTTATCGTACATTTTCGAGACTAGAAGCACTAAAAAGCTTCTGAATTATACGTCTTGAGAAAAATAGCCGATAATTTCAACATTCTGTATTTACGTCAAAATATCAACATTTTGGCAGCTCATGCTCCTTTAACTACTGTGTAGGCTTTCCAGACCTCTCAGACACTGCCAATCGAAAACAACGAAACAAAGCTTTGAATGACATAATTATCTCGTACTAGGTCACAAGCTGACTAATTTCAAAAGACTCATGGCATTCACTGAATCTGACAGAAGTCGGGATGTTCATTGAAAAGAACACTCAGCTTGTACATTACTTTGATTAGGCAGGTCGATGATGTCATCAAATGTTAGGACAAGGTATTTAATCATAAAAGTAAAAAAAAACAAATATGAGTGTTAACAGTTAAAAGTAAAGCAAAAAGTCTAGTTTGTATATTTTTTCAGAGCCCATTCATAACTAGTGCTACCATTCATAAAATGCCTCAGAAAGGCCTAATTCAATTTTACCAAACTTATTGTTATACTACATGTACCAACTATTATTCAGTAATTGAACTACAGAAAGGCCCATTTTTAGACACGGAAGTTGTCTCTCTTGATTTATAAAATATTTTTTAAAGTAAATCCGATCATGTGGAACTGAATACTGATTACATCTTATTATCATATGAACAACAGTTTGATATAGGTTTTATAAACAATCTATGGATGATTGAAATTGACCTGACCTTTAGTTTGATTTTAGGAATATCCAAAACTGCCATGAAAAACCATGTATCCTACCCAATTCAACAACATGTTAAATCTGACTCCTTAATGAACAATTCAGAATTGACCCAGTGTCATCACAGAAATTGTGCTTCGGTTAGAAACGGCCCAGGACTGGAAGGCCAGTGCGTATGGCATCAGTAGACAATTAATTTTCCATTTGCTGTAATGTTAACGTTTGGCTCCGTCACTCGGTTAGAAACATTTGCCCAACTAAAAGTCCTGGTGGGAAATCGGAACCACCCTAGACGAGTGTCCAGTTCAAATCTAGACAGACCAATAAGCGAGAAATCTCAAGATTTTCACTTCCGAAGGGGACAGGGGTGCAGACGACACAAGTCACATGGGCCAAGTCATATGCCAAATCACCCCCACATCAGACAGCTCAGTGATCCGCCACTTTTATTCAACCTTCACCTTTCATACATTTTTTTTAGGCTACTTCATTGCGTCACATCAATACTCAAAACAATATTCCTAGCTTATGAGAAGTCCCACTAAATACGCCCAAAGATATTCACCAAAATCTAGGAACTATTTTCGGGATAATCTTGATTGTCCTCTTGCTCCTCTACACTCAGGTCAACTTAAAAAAAACCCCAAATCTGTTCCAAGGATACATGCAAACATTTATACTTATATCTCAGATATTAGTGGTATACTCATCACTTCAGTATGCTTACCCGATATATCCAGATAGTCTCTTTTTGAACTGTTACAAAGGGGAGAGGGGTAAATTTCTCCGGCTGATATATTCTAAACAACTCTTGATTTGCACATTTTTTTCTGTGTTGACATGTCTAAAGCCTGTGAGAAAATGCACAGTACAATATTAGTTTAATAGTATAAATATAGTCTATATATATATTTTTTTTCTATTTTGCTTCGAACGGGTGATTTTAAGACATATTTTACATATTCATTAAGAAAAATGGAATAGACCAGCCTGTCAAAATATATATTTTCTGCAAGGCAATTTCGTGTACGAAATGCATGTAAAACTTGATTCTCTGCTGGAAAGCATTCAGAAGCCATACCAGAGAAGGTACACCAAAGACTCTGGTTTTTTTTTAACAGTTTCTGGAGCCAATAAGGGCTACACCCTCGGACCCCCCCCCCCCTCCCTACTTACCCTCAAATTTCCAATTTTCCCTTAGTTTTCAAGCCAAACAGGGTCATGGGATAGCCTTAACGTTCCAGGCAGACAAAAATAAAAATTGGAGATAGGGGGTCGTTCAACTACCCATGTGTGTAAAGAATAGTAATGGAGGAAATCTAAAATCCTACATGTAACTAACCTTGTATATCTAAAGAGAGATCTTTGTACAACATAGAGAGGTGAAGTGCAGAGCTGGCAATAGTTGAAGAAAAAACCAAAGTAGTTCAATTTGATTTCTCATATCTTCAACTGCTACTGTTGGATGAATTTCCAGTTCAGTTTAGAAGGTTTGGGATTTTCTGGGATATAAACTTGTCCAAGAGACTAAATCAAGGAGGCTGAAGTCAAGTCAGAGCTCAATCTGTGGTCAAAATGAAATAATAAGGTACCTGTTAACAGAAGAAAAATATAGTTAGATAAAGTAAGGGAAGCACAAAATTGAACCAAATGAAGAAACATGAAGCTACCCTAACCAAAACCCCTCAGCCCAAGAGTTTTTTTGCCCAAAAAGGCATGTTGTGAGTAACAAGAATTTGGACCCAGTAGCATTCAATTTGAATATGCTTCCTATCCATATAATTCAGATTATATAGTAATAAGATAATTCAGAATTGGATGTATAAGAAAGAACATACTTCCTATCCATACTTAGATAATTCAGCATTGGATTAAGGAAGGAACGTACTTCCTTTTTTTTCTGCTGAACACACATGTGAAATAGAATATAAGTGAATATTGTCAGCACTCAGGAGAGGCAATTTTATTGGCAGATTAACCATAACCCACGAGTTTGGTGGAGAAAAGCAGAATTTGCCAGTTGATATGCGATGGGGACATCCGAGTCAATTTGGATGTAGACCCCCCAGGGTAATTTCATGGAGATAAAACAGGCTAACACATATTAATGGACATCTGGTCACATAAAAAAGCATTAATCGAGAAGAAAAAAGTATTTGGGATGTGGATTTGGATAAAACATGAATACTTTAAAACCAGATGGACAGATTATTGAAAGGTATTGAGAGTTATGGAAATGGAGATAAAACTCAACAGTGAAAACATCTATAGAGAACAAAATCTTGTTTTACAACTATATCAAAGCCAAAACTTGCAAGACAAACTACTAAATTCATGATGTTTATGCAATTGTCCAGTTAAATGCAACCAAAAGTTGACCATACAACCTTCGACTTTCAATATGTAACATATAATATGTCTTTCGAAAAATAGGCCTTGCTGAAATTCTACTGTTTTTATTGCAAGGTGTCAGAAAAATAGTATTTCTGTAATTTTCCTAGACTATGTTTTCCAACTTTCTATTTAGTTCTAAAATTAAATGTTATTTGTCTGGTGTGTAGTACAGCCTGAGCCCAAACTATCAATCACACTATGTATACATGTTTCTCCTCAAATGAGAATTTGCAAAAAGAAAAAAATTAGATTGATTGTTTGGTGTTTTACGCCGCGCTCAAGATTACCTAGTCCGCAATATGTTGAGTGGATTGAAGGATAAATTCTGATACGCCCGCACGGGCTTCTTCAATAATGGTATTGAAGAAGCCCGTGCGGGCGTATCAGAATTTATCCTTCAATCCACTCAACATATTGCGGACTTAAGATTACCCATTTTTTTAAGTAGGCAGGTCGGTGACGTCATCAAATGTTGGTACAAGGTATTCAATCATAAAAGTTAAAAAGCAAATGTGAGTCTCAAAAGTTAAAAATAAAACAAAAATGTAGTCTGTATATTTTTTCAGGGCTCTTTCACTGGACCCTGTTTGCTCATTTTCGCTTGAACAGAAAAATAACTACCATTCATAAAAATGCTTGGAAAAGGCCCATATTTAGAGACATAAGTTGTCTCCCCTGATTTATTAAATATCATTTCTCTAAGTAAATATGATTATACATGTCAAACGGAATTCTCATTACATCTTATAACTATCAGGGGCTGATTCAGGGAAAAGTTGGGCATACCATTTCGGTTCAAAATGTTCCAACAATAAGACAAAAACAACATCTCTGGCCCAAAATTCAACATTAAATGCTATTTTGACATTAAAATATGTTGGTTTTAAGAAGTTGGGCGGAGTTTTTGCTTTTGAGTTTGGGCGCCCATACCTGTATACAGGTATCAAAATGTCTCTGGATCAGTCTATGACTATGTGAAGAATAGTTTGGTATAGGTTTTAGATACAAACTATGGATGGTTAAAATTGACCCGACCTGCCTATTTTAAATTTAAGACCCATTGGTGGAAGGCTGTTCGGATTGAGCGTCCAACGCTCTACCTACTGAGCCACAGAGGCCCCACAACAACAACAAATTAGAAAAAAAAAACTAAACATGTAAAATTATCTTCATTTTTGTCTCCAATCACATGTTTTGAGTTAATTGTAGTAAACAATGGTCTAACCGCTGGTCACAATAGTCAATAACGCTACATACCGGAGCTAGTTTTGAGTGAAACAGATCAAACTAGTTCAGCCAACAACAACACAACAATGAACATCTATATTAAACATTGCGCCGAACAGGCATCAGTAGACAATTAATTTTCCATTTGCCGTACTAATGTTAACATTTGGCTCCGTCGCTCGGTTATAAACATTCACCCAGCTAAAAGTCCTGAAACTCGAAACCACCCCAGACAAGTCTGCAGTTCAAATCTTGACTTTCACTTCCGAAGTCGACAGGGTGTCCATCTATACTCCTTGGTGCAGACGACGCAAGTCACATTGCAGTCGTGCCCACATGCTTACCTCCCCTTCTGATAGTTTCTAACACGGATCCACACAAAGACACTAGATTTTTGTAAAATATTGAAAATCAACTCTAATTATCTATTTCATGTCAAAAAGCAGTAGAATTAACCTGTAGCTGATGCAGTTTGTACATGTACTTTCTTTTATACCCAACTGTTACACTGTAACCAAATTTATAGTTATCTGACCAAGCTTCTATCTAAGAAAGCCAAGAAGGATCATTCGAAATTCAGATTTATAAATTCTCAATTCGGCATTTCTTAATTTCAAGATTCAAATTTCAAAATCTAAAATTGGAAATCGGGAAATCCCATTTCGTTTTTTTTTTAATATGAACTGTGAGGCTACTGGTATACTAATTACAAAACATGGCAACTTCAAAATCGAAGTCAATCGTATACGGACAACACGTCAACAGTAAACATGTGTATGCTTTCTTGGTTAGTGAGGAACTCACGCTTACAAAATCAGGCAAGTTGATGGATATTTATTTAGCCTACATTTAATTACAGATTTACTCGTACCGTAGAAGTAGAAAAAAATCAATCTTTCGAGAATATTGTGCTGGTGCCAATACAAGCGTAAAGAGACACAGCGTTCGGAACAACAGATATAACGGAAAGCGAAAACTGCTATCCTTTGTTTAATCTAATTGGGTTTAAATTTTTCGGTTATACGCTGGACTCATTTGGGGAAATATTACTCACAAAGTCACTAATTAGAAAAGTTCTTACTGAATTCAGGTTACGTGGACTATTCAAAGAAAAGTCCCAGTGATGGTTCCAGTGAAGTGGTCGACTTAACGATGGTTCCAGCGACGAGATAAGTGGTCGGGCTTAACAATGGCTCCAACTACGAGTGAAATGGTAGACTTAACGATGGCTCCAGCGACGAGTGAAGTGGTCGACTTAACGATGGTTCCAACTACGAGTGAAGTGGTCGACTTAACGATGGTTCCAGCGACAAGTGAAGTGGTCGACTTAACGATGGTTCCAGCGACGAGTGAAATGGTCGACTTAACGATGGTTCCAGCGACGAGTGAAGTGGTCGAGTTAACGATGGTTCCAGCGACGAGTGAAGTGGTCGGCTTAACGATGGTTCCAGCGACGAGTGAAGTGGTCGGCTTAACGATGGTTCCAGCGACGAGTGAAGTGGTCGACTTAACGATGGTTCTAGCGACGAGTGAAGTGGTCGGCTTAACGATGGTTCCAGCGACGAGTGGAGTGATCGGGCTTAACGATGGTTCCTACGAGTGAAGTGGTCGGGCTTAACGATGGTTCCAGGGACGAGTGAAGTGGTTGGCTTAACGATGGTTCCAGGGACGAGTGAAGTGGTCGGGCTTAACGATGGTTCCAGCGACGAGTGAAGTGGTCGGGCTTAACGATGGTTCCAGGGACGAGTGAAGTGGTCGGGCTTAACGATGGTTTCAGCGACGAGTGAAGTGGTCGGCTTAACGATGGTTCCAGCGACGAGTGAAATGGTCGGCTTAACGATGGTTCCAGCGACGAGTGAAGTGGTCGGCTTAACGATGGTTCCTACGACGAGTGAAGTCGTCGGCTTAACGATGGTTCCTACGACGAGTGAAGTGGTCGGGCTTAACGATGGTTCCAGCGACGAGTGAAGTGGTCGGGCTTAACGATGGTTCCAGGGACGAGTGAAGTGGTCGGGCTTAACGATGGTTCCAGCGACGAGTGAAGTGGTCGGGCTTAACGATGGTTCCAGGGACGAGCGAAGTGGTCGGGCTTAACGATGGTTCCAGCGACGAGTGAAGTGGTCGGGCTTAACGATGGTTCCAGGGACGAGTGAAGTGGTCGACTTAACGATGGTTCCAGCGACGAGTGAAGTGGTCGGCTTAACGATGGTTCCAGCGACGAGTGAAGTGGTCGGCTTAACGATGGTTCCAGCGACGAGTGAAGTGGTCGACTTAACGATGGTTCTAGCGTCGAGTGAAGTGGTCGGCTTAACGATGGTTCCAGCGACGAGTGAAGTGATCGGGCTTAACGATGGTTCCTACGACGAGTGAAGTGGTCGGGCTTAACGATGGTTTCAGCGACGAGTGAAGTGGTCGGCTTAACGATGGTTCCAGCGACGAGTGAAGTGGTCGGCTTAACGATGGCTCCAGCGACGAGTGAAGTGGTCGGCTTAACGATGGTTCCTACGACGAGTGAAGTCGTCGGCTTAACGATGGTTCCTACGACGAGTGAAGTGGTCGGGCTTAACGATGGTTCCAGCGACGAGTGAAGTGGTCGGGCTTAACGATGGTTCCAGGGACGAGTGAAGTGGTCGGGCTTAACGATGGTTCCAGCGAAGAGTGAAGTGGTTGGGCTTAACGATGGTTCCAGGGACGAGTGAAGTGGTCGAGCTTAACGATGGTTCCAGGGACGAGTGAAGTGGTCGGGCTTAACGATGGTTCCTACGACGAGTGAAGTGGTCGGGCTTAACGATGGTTCCTACGACGAGTGAAGTGGTCGGGCTTAACGATGGTTCCAGGGACGAGTGAAGTGGTCGGCTTAACGATGCTTCCAGGGACGAGTGAAGTGGTCGGGCTTAACGATGGTTCCTACGACGAGTGAAGTGGTCGGGCTTAACGATGGTTCCAGGGACGAGTGAAGTGGTCGGGCTTAACGATGGTTCCTACGACGAGTGAAGTGGTCGGGCTTAACGATGGTTCCAGGGACGAGTGAAGTGGTCGAGCTTAACGATGGTTCCAGGGACGAGTGAAGTGGTCGGGCTTAACGATGGTTCCAGCGACGCGTGAAGTATTGTTGGCCAAGTGACATGATTATGTTGAAGTTTCATCTACCTGGTTCTGACATGAGTTTTGATACCAAGAATTTCTTATTGTATTAGGCATTGTGTAGATCTGTCCACCCACAGATGTTAACGTATTTTAACTGGGCCATTTTAGGTGGAAATATAAATTTGTCCAACGGATGTTGAACGGTCAACTAACGTTCAACTTCTCACTCGATGATGACAAAACTATCTTTGAGAGAAAAAGAATTAAATTCGACATGACCGAGTAACGCGTTCCACATGAAACCCAAACGAATAAACATTAGTTCGTTTGAATAACGAACACTAAAAGGAATCCAGACATTAGGTATCTGCCTAGCAGAGAAATCTGGGCTCTGCAGAATTTTGTTTTTCTCTTCGTGTTCGTCATAGCCCAGATGACTTCCATAGTGAAAAAGTGATATTTTTTTTAAGGAGACCCGCCAAAAAAATCGGCGGCGCAAATTTCACAACAAATAAGCAAAGAATAAAATTTTTACCTCTGCATTCCGATAGCATAGACCTAGAAGAAGGAGTTCGTCAACTTTACGTGGCTGTAATTTGGTGAGCTTTCCTTTATGCAGTAAATTTTTACTTCCAAGTCCACTGACTTTCAACCTGACGTAACCGCCATAACCTAAAAACTCGGCGGGGCATCTTAGAAATACGTAACTCGTAATCTTCGGAAATCTTTTGTCATAACCAATGAACTAGGCCGAATATGAAATATTCGTGGAGTATTAAATACTAGATGTATAGACCTACATTTCTCCACAGTTATATCGATATTATTTTACCCTAGTGATTCGGGCTAAGGCGACAAGACGCATTAGCAGCCATATAATAGGCCTACTAGTCGCCGTAAGACCGATAATCCAGGCTAGTGTCTGCCATAATATTAGACTCCACTAGCGACCGTCCATCACGGTTCCACACGGCCACATTATTTATGAACACATTATTAGTTAACAAAAGCTGTCTGTCTGACTTCGGTTGACCATGCACTAATTGGTCAGATAACTCCTTGCAAATAACAAACGGTCGATGAATATAAGTAACGCCTTCACAACTCAATACGATAGGAGTTGGGTTCCAATTCCTACAGATTTTGTACAGGAGGCTCTAGGGCTTGAATGTTTCTGCCCATCCTATCCTAAATGTGCTCTAAAGGATTCAAATCCGCGCAGTTACCCCTTCGACAGATCCGACATCTCACTGGAGGGATGAAACGCAGGTTGGAAGCTAATGGAGCTATACGCGCTATTGACCTTCTGATCTAGGGATGTGTTTCTACATACTCAAAGTGACATTTTTACTTTAATATGTTCACACTGTGAAGCCAGATGGTTTCATACTTACAAGCATCTTTTTATTTTGCTAAAATACACTTTTGATTTGGCTAACGATATCCTGAATAGAATTGTATAGCTTATTGCCATCAATGGTGATTTCTTATCGCCAGAATGTTTCCCTTTATGATAACAATCGTTTGTGCAACATCAGTTTGCCAACAATCTCCCTATACCAATGATTTTATCGGTCGGTGCAGACTTCCCGGGGGGAGGGGGGGGGGGGGGGGAGTGCTTAACTCTATATTTATATTAACCCGAAACCGTCTGTCAGATAGTAAACAATGTACCACAAATTCGCATTAATTGCTCGGTAAGTGTACATTTTTCGCTGAAAAACGACCTAACAAACTCGTCCAAAGTCGATCAAGGCCTATCTATCTATTTGGCAAAAATGTAAACAAAGCTACACAAAAAGTCCCTTTAAATGGAAATCAGCGTAGAAACACAGACAACTTGAAAGAAAAAGAAGGGAGGCTAGGCCTAAGCATGTTAGACCCCCCCCCCCCCCCCCCCCCCCCAACCAATACTACGAATAAACCAAAGTGAAAGAACATTTACTACCTCCTTCGGAAGTATGGATAGTGAACTGAAATAGGGAGCGGGAGTAACGAGACAATTCCACAAATTTTCCGTAAAGCCCGCCAACAGCATTTGAAAATTACAGATACATCAGCTAAAACTGTCCATTTTAACTTTAGATATGAGGTTATTGGTTGCTCACTGCAGACTACAAATCGTTCCAGTTCCATCGATATTTCAATCTTCTTGGAACCACGAATTGGCCGCGGGTTCGACTACCACCCAGAACAGAAAATTCAAAATATCTTGACTGTAGGTCCTGTCACCCGGTCACCCTTTGTGGAAGACTGCCAGGAAGGTCTAAAACTTCGACCCCCTGCCCCCCCCCCCCCCCCCCCCCCCCCCCGCCCAGCTAAATCTTGCAGCGCTATTGTGAAATGATCTGGAAAGTTTTATAGCCCATATATGGCATGCGAACGAGAATGCCCCCATCACTTTCGTGGAATTGTTAACTCTTTTAAAAGAGTAAAGACACCAATGTGACGCGGGTTTTCTGACTGGGTGTTCACTCGAACGACCTATGTGGGATGGTTGCCAGTTACCAACGGAAGGTCGTGGGTTTCCTCCGGACATAATAAAACAGGCGACGCCGCCATATAAGGGAAATAATCTTGAGCGCGGCGTAAAAACCCAAACAATCAATTTCTACTGAGTAAAGCCAAACTCCTATATCTGTCTTCAACTAATGATATACCATGGTTTGATTTATGGCAACAAAACCTATGTTTGGGTATAAATATCCAAATGAAACCATAAAACCCTGTCTCCGTGGTAATTTTAGCAAAGAAGATTTTGCCTGCGTTCGTGTCTTCTAGTGTCAGCGCAATCTTATTTCATTTAAAATCTACCATGTCAAGAAAAACAATTTAAGATATAATATTAATGAAAATGCGAATACAGAATCCCGACTTTTACAAAATAATGACAATTTTATTTCATTTGCTAAGAAATTACATTTATTGTACATATATTCACAGTGTTTTGACTCCGAAACCGTGATATTCTAAAAAAAAGTGAATTTAATTTTATCAGTTTTACTCTATCTAAATGCATCTATAATTGCATCAGGGAATTCATAACATATAGTTAATTTTTCCTCTCTTTCGCTTAACATTATACTTAAATATACTTCTAGCGAGGACTCACAATTTAGTTAAGAACACACTTCATGTTTCATAAATATATGTTGTTATTCCACATAAGTTGCTTTGAAATTGTAACAAAGTTATGTTTAAACATGAAATAAATGTATTATCAAAAGGTTTTGTCCCGCGCTATAAATAGCTGTGAATAATGGCTTCGGTAGATATTGCATAAAATAAAACTGTTGTGCTGTCGGCATGCAGAAGCACAACTGCATATTCTACATCTGCATCTGCTTAGATAGTCCATATTCATAAATAATTGGAATTTTAATTGCATCGACTTAATGGCTTGAAAATACGCCCCCCCCCGCCCCCCGTCCTCTTTCCATATGAAAAAAAAGAGAGATGATGTTTATACAATACCATCTTCTCAAGCCACGGCAAAATCTCCATATAGCCGTTCCGTGTCTTACCTTGCCGAAATATTTCGGTTCAACAAGTACATAAAATGGTGTATCGATTGGATGGGAGGACAAATTCTCGCACAAATCAAAAAGTTCGGCACTTGCACTCTTCCACGAGCTGAGAGCTGATGTAATGATGCCTGTTAATGCATGTTTACATCTTGATCATTTGTGTAACGAGTGCGGTTGGTCAAAACTCGGAAGGACAACTCTTAAAATCCCTACCAATGGGCGCTGTTCGATATACGGGTTGACCCATCATATTCTGACAAGGTAAAACACGGAACGGCCATATGGATATTTTACCTTGGAGCGAAGATGAAACAAAACGGATTTATCTAATATCGACCAACTACATAAAATATGTAGTGTAAAAGAAATTCTCCATACAAGTTTTAAACGCTTAACATATGACTTTATCGACTGTTAAATGTCATTGACACCTCTGCCCCCACCCTCCCCAGCCAGCCGAAATAAACAAAATCTCTGTAGCTTTCGCATGTCATCTCAGTCAACAGTACTATTTACAAAGCCTTTCAATTTTTCATTTTTTTTGCCGTGGCGAAATCCACTGTACCATATTCTGTGAAAAAGAAATTGAAATGGAATTAGAATACCAGTGTTACTTGATATACTCTGCCAGTGTCATTTAATTTGCAAAATATCCATACTGGAAACCTATGGATGAAAGTTACGCTTATATAAATCTTACTCAAGGTACAGCCCTATACTTCAGTTAGATTCCGCTCAATGGCTCGGTAGATTGGACGCTCAATCCGAACAGCCTTCCACCAATGGGTCGCGGGTTCATATCCCACTCAGTCCAAAAAAAATTGGAAAATATTCCAGACTGGGTTTTCACTCGAACGACCTCTGTGGGATGGTAGCCATTTACCACTGGAAGGTCGTGGGTTTCCTGCGGGCATAGAGCCTGGTTTCCTCCCACTATAAAACTGGCAAAGCCGCCATATAAATGAAATAATTTTGAGCGCGGCGTAAAACACCAAACAATCAATCAATGATGGGTGACCATTTTCCGTGGGGTTCCTTTGGCATGATTAGAGCAATTAGATTAGCCACACAAAAAAGCGGGATGCATCGTGAATGAATTTGAATGAACGAAGACACACGGTTGTAAAACGGACACCACTTTTGAAAATTAGAAAATCTTAACTTAAATTGTCTAAATTTCATTATACTTTTATGTTAAGAAGATCTATTTCAAATTGTATCTAATTTTTTAAAATAAAGTCACACTGGGACAGTGACATTTATGAGAATGGACCTTTTCACTAGGCAAGTTTCTATAATTTTCTTTAGTTGGAGAGTCATCATTAGATTAATTGATTGATTGTTTGGTGTTTTACGCCGCGCTCAAGAGTATTTCACTTATATGGCGGCGTTGCCAGTTTTAGTGTGGGAGGAAACCGGGCTCTATGCCCGGAGGAAACCCACGACCTTCCGTTGGTAACTGGCAACCATCCCACATAGGTCGTTCAAGTGAAAACCCAGTCGTAAAAATTTTCCAATTTTTTTTTTGGACTGAGTGGGATTCAAACCCGCGACCCATTGGTGGAAGGCTGTTCGGATTGAGCGTTCAACGCTCTACCTACCGAGCCACGGAGGCCCCGTCATCATTAGAAGTTGTTGAACTTAAAGTGAGTGTTTAAAAGGGAAAGGGGTTTTGGTAAGGGAAGAAATGGTATCCGGAGGACGAATGCAAGTGGCAGCCCCTGTACATCCAATGATTCAGTCTCTTTGTTCGCCACGATCTCTAACACCGAGAAACGGACAAAGCAATTTTCAGAACCAAACTAACCTCATATTTACCTTTCATCTCAAGGCCAAACACATGAACATTCTACTGCACTGAAGACTAAACCGCCAGCGCAGGACATCTCTACTCCACCAAGGTAAAACTTGGAAACGTCACCGACGACCTCTTCAAGACTACATGCTGAAAGAATTATATGTTCGTTAAAGTGGCATGAGCTGCCAAAATTCACACTTTTTTCACAATTTCTTATCGTTACGACATTTAGAGGCTTTGTAGGCCATCGAAAAACTAAATGATTAGCGTTAGAATGAGGAAAACCATACAGTATGTGGCCTATACGAACCGAAATAGTGTTTGAAAAGTAAACAAAATTTAAATAACCGGGACGACCATTCATTCATTTTAAGCCAAAGTTAGTTCAAAACAATACTTTATCGTACATTCTCGAGACTAGAAGCACTAAAAAGCTTCTGAATTATACGTCTTGAGATAAATAGCCGATAATTTCAACATTCTGTTTTTACGTCCAAATGTCAACATTTTGGCAGCTCATGCCGCTTTAAATGTACAAGTGAAATGCAGCTGTGAAAATTTCTATAAAGAATAGCTAGCGTAGAATTCATGTTCTACAATGTCATGCGCTTTCCATTCGATCGCTTTTTTTGGAAGGATTGCCAGGTATTTGCCGATTTCTTCTGACCAAAGAGCCCGTTCCTTCACCACTTAACTTGTGTGATATCAAGAATCACCTTGTGTATTTGAATGCCGAATGGTGAGGAACTAAACTCTCAATTTTCTTTTAATCATTGGGAATTCGGCTTAACGTTGTGCATAGAATTGAATCCCAGAGTTCCAGATCCTTTACACTGTGTTAATATCAAAGAGAGTAGATTGGCAAGAGTGGTCACTTCGTCCAATCAGCATTGCCGGTATGTTCTTCTGCCCCCCTAGCGGAAGGGTGTTCCGACTGTACACGATTCGATTAGGGCGCCCCCTATAGAAAGGAGGTTCCTAATAATCGGATCGTGTCAGTTCAAATTCAACATGGCGCGAACGAAGTGACCACTCTTATCAATCTACTCTCTTTGTTAATACCCTGCAAGGAACGTTCATATATAGCCTGCACATGACCGGGCGTCACAGATGTGTATCCAGCCAAAAAAGCCATTGTATTGTGTTGGCAAGGACGGCAGACCGTTTCGCCATTAATTGACCCGATGTATATTGACGTTATTCGAAAAGGTGAGTTGCATTCTGGGTATTAATTGGGTCTACATTTGCCATTGATCTTGTATACAATAAAATGGACAAACCGAAGTGATCCCTTGAACGGCGCAAAAGAAAAGTTTCTCTACCTGCAGCGGCTGCTGGAGTTGTTTCGGGTGGTTGATATCCGGGAATGGGGAAGCACGGTACATCTAATGACCCGAACTGTTCGCCGGGCTCACACCATCCTCCGTCAACTGTACGCCCGTCTCGACATAGATAGTACGCCGCTTGGGTCGCCTGAGATCGCACAAAATCCTCGTTGTATCCGTTAAGTCTGTCCGTACAGGGATCTGAAAACATACAACAGCAAGAAAGACATGGATTGCTTTGGTCCATTTAAAGTACAGTATCAAAAGGCACTAAAATGATGCAGAAAAAAGCATACGGATACAGCATATTTGAAGAAAACAATCATCTTGGTCATCAGTAGGGGTTTGGGTAAAAGAAAGATTAAACGTGTTTTGTCTCGCCAAAAAAAGTAAAACGGAAAGGGCTGTAATAGCTATCTAATGAGATTGCATCTTTTAAAGGACCTAAATGACAGCTATTAGTAGGCCCTACGAGTAAAATATTGATTCATAAAAAAACATTTCCATGGCTTAGGATATTATATGTTTCTACATACGAACATCTTTAAGTGTTTTAAAAAAAAGAAGACTTTTACCAAGGACACTTTTTTACTGGAGAATGCAATGCTGTGGTAGTGGGACTAAATCTCTAAATGAGTGGGTGTCTTACCTATGGCGCTGAGACATTCTACCTGTGACGGGCGGTTGCATGTAAGGACGTTTGGTTCCAGACTGTCATCGAAGAACAACCCAGATGGACAGTTCATTAGGACGGGTATCACGCCTAACTCAGGATGTTCACACACGGCATAAGCGCTGCAATCACTGGGCACGCTGACGAAATGGGTCACAGAACCGTTTAGGGCAATGCGGCTTTTACACGCCTCTGAAATTATGTAAGATGATCATAGTAAATATTGCTTTAAAACAATTCATTTCTCCCTAATGAGTTATTGAATGGCTTCCCGAGGGTATGGAAGATATTCTGAGAGGTGTGGCCAAGTGCGAATGCACGAGGCCACACCTCTCAGAATTTCCTCCATACTCGAGGGAGCCATTCAATAACGTGCTTGTATCATGGTATCGTCAATCAACTATCACGTGTTAACAGCTGTTGGTATCTGGGATCTCCATGGTTATAGATCGATTACAATAAGCCTTCAGCCAATTTTTTTTCTATTTCCATCAAGAGAAGGTTACCCCTCCCCCTTCCCTCCCTTTAAAGAGTTCCCCCAATAAAATTAAAACTTCTAGTTAGCGGGTTAGGAGCTGATTCATCCCCACCCTTATTAAAAAAAGAAATTATTCTGATTGGGTTCTTACACGGATTCCAGCCTTCAACCGGAGTTCCCTTTAAATAAAACAGATGCTTTTTAGGACACAACGCCGTCACATATTGTTATGAAGTAAATCAATCAATCCATCGATGAAAATTTAACTTTTCGCAATCTGTTCTATTTACAAACGCATAGATATTTAACGACCGACAATGTCAATAAATACTAAGCATACAGTTACTCGAGCAATTGCTCAAATAAACGGTCACAATCAAAATTGACAAATTTCTTGATGGGGGTTTCTCTTGATCGCCCTATGTGGATGTTGGCAGGTACTCGCCGAAGATCGTGAGTGCTGTTAACAACATGATTCAATCAATCAATCAATCAATCAAGTGAATACACGGATCTCATAAACGGGATCCGTGTTAAAATGAAACAAACTATTGTACTCACCGATGATTACCCGCATTTCACTGTCACTTACAGTCTGGGCTTGAACCTCTGGCCTTCCCATAGTTGCACCGAAAACGATCGTCAGACAGACGGACAGGCAAACGCACAAACCTGCTACTCCCATGGCGAGTTATTTGAAATCGTTCTGAAACCAAGAGAGTTTATAGGGAGTTTCTTCACTTAGTCTTTTATGGATGCGCAAAGTTTATTCTTATTTCTGAATTCGCTGTAATTTGTAATTCATATATCGGGCTATCCATCTATCATACCCACCAATTTTAGCTTATATATTCATGTCAGAAATTAACACTTCCCATTATTATGCCTAGTGGGCTTACCTGCAGAAAAGTGTCACTCATGCAAATTCGACGCAGTTGAATCGATTGCTTTGGTTGATTGATGCATGCATATGCATGACCTGCACATGCTAGTCGGTTGTCTAACGTAACTCGAAAAGTTGGAATGTACAAAATTTGAGCCAACAACTAAGTTAAATTGTATGCAAATATTTCAAAATTATACATTTTAAAGAAATTAAAGTTATCATTAGCTGGCCATGTGGCCCATTAACGACCAGTTTTTTCTTCTTCTTTATCTTTGTTTTATTCGAACCAATCTCTACAAGTTGAAAAATGAATATGGAAGTGTTTTTATGAAAATTATTTCTTTTGACTTTCTATCCACTGTTACTTCACAAGGGCTATCTAAAGCCTAATATTAAAGGGGCATGAGTTGTCATTATTCATATTTTTTTTACAACTTCTGATTGTTAAGACAATAAGAGGATTTAAAGTTCACGGAAAAAATAGATGATTGGCGTTGGAATGAGAAAATTTCATACAGTTTGTCCGCTGCAGGAGCCGAAAAAATGCCCGAAAAGTAAACAAAATTTAAATAACCGGGACGAACGCCTAAGTTAGTTCAAAACACTACTTAAGCGTACATTCTGGAAACTCGCAGCACTATATCGTATCTGAATTGCACGCATTAAGAAAATAGCATATAATTTCAACATTCTTTTATAACGGAGAATATCAACATTTCTGCAGATCATGCCACTTAAACTATATGACCCTTCTATAGAATGTGTAAAGGTTTTGATGTTCCGTAATACTTAAGCAGCCATAACAAAACCCTACCACGCAAGTCATTAAAGGTATAGGCCTACATGGACTAACATACGAAAATGTTTTTTTTATGGAAAAATATGAAAAGATAAATGGTTTTCATTAAAATGAAAAATGTCTTCTGAGCCTTTATGGACACCATTATAGAGAAAGCAGGGGATACATTCAAATTTTCGACTTGCTTTGATTGTCAACCTTGCTTTGAGCACATCACAAACTGTTGCCATCAGGGGGCCGTTTCGCGAAGCCGTCGCAAAGTGCGATCAATCGCAGTTGCCATAACGTCGTATCTCTTCACTATGGTATCCACTGACACTATAGGGATCATTTGCGATGCGACTGCTTTATGAAACGAGCCCCAAGGGAGTGTTTCATGACGCCTTCGCAATGTGCGAACATTCGCAGTTGCCATGACGTGGTATCTCTTCACTATGGTATCCACTGACACTATAGGGATCATTTGCGATGCGACTGCTTTATGAAACGAGCCCCAAGGGAGTGTTTCATAACGTCTTCGCAATGTGCAAACATTCGCAGTTGCCATGACGTGGTATCTCTTCACTATGGTATCCACTGACACTATAGGGATCATTTGTGATGCGACTGCATTGTGAAACGAGCCCCAGGAGAGTGTTTCATGACGCCTTCGCAATGTGCGAACATTCGCAGTTGCCATGACGTCGTATCTCTTCACTATGATATCAATTTGCAACTATGTATCGTTTGCAATGCAACTGCTTTGTGAAACGAGCCCCCAAAAAGACCTTTGATTGGTTCATACTTCTTGAGAAGAATATCTGACAATTTTTTTTCCTTTATAGAACCAAAATATACGTGCAGCTCAAGCCATAAAAAAAACATCATAAGAACAGGAGAAAAATTGGAAATGCAATCACCATAGGCATATTATATTGAACAAGTATGGTGGAGAGATTGCACCATTTTGTCTTAATAAACATTTACGCATATAAGTATAAATCAGAATACGTTAAAATAAACCTACTTACATTATAGCGTGTGGTAATGTCCGCAAGGAAATAGCCTCGAAAATGGAAGAAACTTTGTGAGACCAACAAATTTATATCCCGGTATAAGTTTATCGGACAAATTATATGCGCAGAGTTCAGAAGGCGTGGTTTGGTATTCAGATGACTCATTACGTCAATATAGAACGTCAATACTCGACACACCTAAGCCTACTGTAAATCTATTCTATGTTGTCGATAACCGATATGTGGGCGGAGCCTAGCGGGAAAACACCAAATGACAGATTGATTTGATATTCAGCAGAACATGTTTAATCGTCGAGAGCTGCTAAATCAACACTCGAAATTGTCGTTCAGCAAACAGGCGAAATGTACGCTTTCGAATATTCAAAACGCAAAAAAACATCGTTAAATTAAGTCTGCTTTGGCTTTAATATATCTATCTAAGGTATATTGTTGTTCACAATAGCCCTATTTGCAGAGAGCTGAGTTTTGTAATGATGTTCAAATTACGAACTGTTTTGCAAATAACACTATATCAAAAACCTCTTACACGTGTATACAACACGGGATGTTATTTTTAAATTCGCAGCCTTTTTGTTAAAAAAAAAAAAAAACAGGGAAAGAAGTACTTTTTTCTTTATATAATAGGTATCTCCTATTCTTAATAACTTTCTTTTCTCTTGAAAATAAATTTTCGAAAATTCAAGACGTATTAATATATCAAGACGTTATTTAAACGTAAATACCGTGATTTGGGTATTTTGTCCAGGGTATTGCCTTAGTTTTATATATTTTTTTAGGTAAATGTATTTTTTTGTTCTTGAAATTAAACTATTGTAAGTGTTAAATGGCGCTTGGAATCGTGAAAGTATTACAGAGCGTTAAATGACACTAAAGAGAGAAAAGGAAAGTCGAAACAAAACTTTAATTGCATAAGAAAGAAAAAAGGTGAAATTTTACGGAATTTTAATTTTTATTCCCATAAGAACTTAGGCAATATTTTTTGCAATAGTAATTTACCTTTTTCGTGGGCTAAAACATAAGTTGGACTATGGGACGAAAGTATAGCTTTGTGATAAACAAATGACAGTTGTATGTGTAAAATGACGATACCATAGGGGGTTAATTGGGCGGTTTAATTAGCAATTAAACGTATAATCCCGAATAAACTTAAAAAGGTCTATATCTATGACGTTAATGCACAGTCTTTTCCACTAAATTGTCTTTTAGTAAATCCTCGACGCAGGACCTTTGTGGAGTAAAGTGCAACTTATAATTGTGTTTATTCATGATATTAACTGGCAATTGAACAATCCGTTGGTTCTTGTTTTAGGGAGTGTAGCTCTTTAAATGTGGGGTTGAAAACACAACCAAATAACGACACCCACCCATGAAAAATTATAATTTTATTTATCATTTCTCTTTCCAGATTTTGTTCCCATGAACTTAATCCGGATTTGAAAACAACTGTGTGTTTGTTTAACGAGGTATGTTGTTTTTATTACTATGTTTTCCTCGCGAGGAGTGTTTTTCTCCGCATTCCCGGAACTTAACGAAAATCCTCGGAAGTTTATGTGGGTTTATATACTTGTATGTGTCAAGAGGTTCATGAATGAAAACTTCAGATAAAGTTAGGTTGATTGATTAATTGATTGATGTTTCACGCCACGCTTAAGATTATTTCACTTATATGGCGGTGTTTTCAGGTTTAGTGAGGAAGGAAAACAGGCTCATTGCCAGCCTTCAGCTCCGGCGATCTTGGGTTCCAGATTTTGCAATGCATTGGCCACCTGTCCCAATACAATAATAGCTCCACACACATTTACTGATATTCTTGACAAAAAACTTTGATTTTATTTTTAAGGAATGGCTTGGAATGCACCTTAGGCGATATATGGTCCCAAAGTTTCGTAGGCCGCTGAATACGATCGACCCTTCCCGCCCCACTCCCTCTCCATATAGATCCCCGGGCCGTGTTTAACAAAGTGTCGTAGTTGAAGTTTTTTTCCGTAACTGCCATAGCAACCCATACTGTAGAGATACGTTGCTATGGTAGTTACGTAAACAATTAGGCTACGTTGCTTTGTGAAACAGGTTCGTGGCTACAGTTTTACTGATGGAATCGATCAGGACACCTTGCAGTCGGAGATTGAGATTATTTGAAAATCATCGGCCTAAACTTGCATATAGTTAAAGTGGCATGAGCTGCCAAAATTCACACTTTTTTCATAATTTCTGATCGTCACGACACTAAGAGGCTTCGAAAGGCCATCGAAAAACTAAATGATCGGCTTTGGAATGAGGAAAATCCATACAGTAAGTGGCCTGTACGAACCGAAAACGTGTTCGAAAAGTAAACAAAATTTAAATTACCGGGACCACCATTCATTCATTCTAAGCCAAAGTTGGTTCAAAACAATACTGTATTGTACATTTTCGAGACTAGAAGCACTAAATAGTTTCAGAATTATACGTCTTGAGAAAAATAGCCAATAATTTCAACATTCTGTTTTAACGTCAAAATATCAAACATTTTTTGACCTGTATGAATGGTTCTCTTGTCTAATTTTTTTTTTACAAAAAACGAAAAAAAAAAAAAAAAAAAAAAAAACGGTGACTTATGCTCCCGCCGAAAAAGCCATCATGCAGTAATGAAATATCAACTTATGTGGTATAAAGGTCTAAATGATATACCTCTTTTTAACACAATGAGAAACTTGTCTCCATGGTTATTTTAGACAAGAAGATTTCCCCTGTGCCCGTGTGTTTTACTGATCATAAATAATAGTAACGAAGACTCCCTTGCCTGTCTGTCTAACTAGGAACCAAATAACATATTTTCCCTTTCTTTTCCCATTATCATATTTTGCAGTTTCCAGTTTACCCGACTTCTTGCCATAGCTGAAGATCCGTACAACTTTGTCAGTATATAACAAAGCATTCCAGAAAACTCTGATGACTGACGTCTAACTCCTGTCTGTCCTCTACGTAATGGAATATCATGGGTTTTAATTTATTATAACAGCCTATGATTGGGTATCAAGGCCCAAATGACATACCCCCACCCCCCATTTTTTTAAAAACACAATTAGAAACAGTCTCCATGATTGTTTCAGCCAAGAAGATTTTCTCTGCGCCCGTGTATTTTAGTGTTCATATATATATTTATGATCACTAAAACACACGGGCACAGGGAAAATCTTAATCTAAAATAACCCTAGAGACAAGTTTCTAATAGGGGCCTATATAGTAGCGATGACTTAGGCCTATGAATCTGCCTCCAGTGATTACATGCACTTAAACTGGTTGTTGATTGCTTTGTGTGGCTTTGAGATGCATAACATTGGAAAGTGGCGATGGTTTTGGCTGCACTGGAAAACCTCCATCATTTCCTGAGGAAACCGATCAATCAGACCACATCTTGCCGATCTTGGCCCGTCACAAACCGCGTCTTTTCGTGATCGTTTAACCACCTACGGATGCCTAAATCCGGTTCACTTATTAGTAAAGTGTCTGATATGGATTCACTGGTATATGCGGATTGGAAAACATTCGCGTCTCCCATACCATCGTCCGAACCCAGATAAAAACTTACATTCAAGCTTTGTTGCAATTCTAACCATGGTGTCGGGATTGCTGCCATATAAACATCGCAAATTATTACCGTGGTTAAAATTGGGGTCTCGGTAGTCCCTCAGTCCGACACAGGCCCTCCATCGATGGGGCCCGAAATAGAATCCCCCTAAGACAATATTAAAAAAAATTGAAACTTTTTCTGAGTGGATTCTTCACTCTGACGAGGGGCCTCCGTGGCTCAGTAGGTAGAGCGTTGGACGCTCAATCCGAACAGGCTTCCACCAATGGGTCGCGGGTTCGAATCCCACTCAATCCAAAAAAATTGGAAAATTTTCTGACTGGGTTTTCACTCGAACGACCTATGTGGGATGTTTGCCAGTTACCAACGGAAGGTCGTGGGTTTCCTCCGGACATAGAGCCCGGTTTCCTCCCACAATAAAACTAGCAACGCCGTCATATAAGTGAAATAATCTTGAGCGCGGCGTAAAACACCAAACAATCAATCAATCAATCACTCTGACGACATATGTGGAAGATCGGTTGCCAGGTATTCGCCAAAGTTCGGGACTTTCCTCCGTGTTAAGAGCCCATTTTCCTCCCCCACTTAACCTGGCAACGCCTTGATATAAGTGAAATATTCTTCGGTAAGTGCGGCAAAAACACCAATCAATCTATCAAACGCTCGCCTTGTCTCGATAAGCCCAATTTATGAAAAAGGGCTAATTTTAATACCAAATGCCTTTTTAAAGAGAGAGCGGTGTTTTTAAATTCTGCAACAAACCTTGCTTCGCCTTCCTAAACTTGCATTTCAGGCCAATATTGCTTGTTACATATTATCAAAATACTTTTTCCCGGGCAAAGAGTAAAATAACACTTTTTTTAAGATGTACAAGACCTAATTTCACGCTTCACTGGTTAACTCATCTGACTTTGTACCCTTTTAAATGAGGTAATGTCAAGACTATACATGGGTTCATCTGTGTATAATGAAAACCAAGCCCTCTGGCAATTAGGCGTAGGCATTTTTTTGTTGACGAAAAAATTTCCCAATTTTTAAACCGACCTCTTATAATAGGGAAATAACCGGTATAAATATACAATCATTTAAAAACGAACTATTTGCATTATGTATATTTTAACACAATTAGAAACTTGTCTCCGTCGTTTTTTTAGACAAGAAGACTTTTCCTGTGTCCGTGCGTTTTAGTGTTCATAAATATATACATAGGACTTCCTCAAATTAGCCCACATTTTCCTACCCCTGAGGTAGAATGAAATAACCCAATTTCACTTTATAACTATATACTGATATTGCGCGCAGACCGGACCAATCGTACAGTAGGGATGATTAGCAACTTTGTTTTTGCCAGATATTGGTATAAACGCGTTGACGATTTCCAGATGTTTGAGACTTAAACAATTTTTTTTCGTTTGGAATGCAAAATTCAGAAGGTTTTCAAATTTAATATGAACTTAATGGAAATTAGAAAGTATAACTATTACAGTAATAAAACACAATATTTTTCAGATTTTTTGGTCAAACATATTTCATAGGCCTACCTCTCCCGCTATATGCCGATCTCACGAATTCTATATCGTATGAAACAATAACTAACAGGTGGGCTGTAAATATTAAAAAAAAACACACACACAAAAAAACAGCCATTGCCGTTTTTTTTAAATAGCACCTTAGAATTCAAATAAAGGTTTTCACGGATTACAAACTTTAATGTTTCAAATTCGTTTCAAGAATCGTATTTTCATAATAGTCCACTTTCAACAGAGAAGTGAATGGCTTAATTTTTTACGTAATTGCCATAGCAACGTATCTCTACAGTATAGGTTGCTATGGTAGTTACGAGAACGAGGCTGTCCCATCCAAAACCACTAAATGCTCCTCCGCTTTGAAGAGTTCTAATAATGGAAATACAACGTATGGGAACGTAACGGAATGGGGACATGGAGATTTTAACTTGGCTCGAGAAGATGTGAACGGGCGTACACTAAAGGTGCGACAATGTTTGGTTAAGTTAGAGTTATCTCCCTTGGCTATACTTTTCTCACTTCTTATCTCCAAGAAAAAACTATATGGACTGTGGGCCTAAGCTTTAAGTTGTGAGCTCGATTCTTACTCGGGCCTGGATTTTCTTTTAGCTATTTTGGTTATTTACAGTGTGAGAAAAATAGGCAAAACTTGGCAAAAAAGAAAATTTGTTGATGACGTCACATAGATTTACGCAAAGCCTTCTGGGTAAAACGTACCTCAGTTCGCCATTTTGTTTATTGGTTCTTAGCAAAATGTCACTTTTTTGGAAAACATTGATGACAGAGCCTGTTTTTATCCACACATTTTTCTGGTAACTTTACGCCTTTTACGTCTTGCAGTATTATTTCTTACGCCATATTTTAAAATTATGTTCAGATCCCACAATCCCCCGAAATGCTTTGCGCGTAAATTCCAAGTGACGTCATCAAGCAATCGGCCAATAAGTCTCTTTCGAGTTTGGCTAAAACCCCGCGAGATCACGCGAGAAATGAGTTTAGGGGTATAACTCTCACTGACGAGCCGTTCATTTAACATAAGCGTATATGGTAATCGGCGGTTATCGTGTGGTTTTGTCTTTGATTCTTAATTTCTAAACCATTCCTTTAATCCAATTTTTTTTGTGAAACACACTAGAAGCTATCAGTTGCGTTTTTGTCAGTTGACTGTCAATACAATTATTTATATCGCATGGATACGCTTCGAAGTAGTCAAAAACCAACGGTGAAAACACAAATACGACGTGTTATTTTTGTGTTAGAAATAATAATATGTTTTTGTCCGTCAAAAAGAAGTATCTAATGGCTTTGCATATATCTGGATATGTCTCAAAAAAAGACTTTTGTAAAAAGTATAGATTGTAAGCTGAGAATCACAGATAAAACAACAGGGTGACAGCCGATCTCCGTAAGCACTAATGTTAATCGGACAGCCGATCGGTGAAAGTTATACCCCTAAACACGGGTCTCGCGGGACTTCCACCAAACTCAAAAGGGGCTTATTGGCAACGGATACCACACTCTAACGATACGTTGTCTTGGCAACTGCGATCGATCGTGATTTGTTACAGCTTTGTGAAACAGGCCCTAGGAATCGTACCTGTAATTAAGTCTCCTGATGAATTAAGACCTGATGTCTTCTGGCGTAACGTGAAATATTATGTGATATTTGAGGGGATCTGGCCTTTTTTTCGTTTTGTTATAAAACTCCTGTATCGTCATGCTTGACTGCACACCTATAGCTTTCAATGCAGTAATTTTGTGCCGCCATGCTTTCCCTCCTATTATACCGATGACGTCATAAAGCAACCAGACTGTTACCCGAAAGTGGCATGAGTTGCAAAAATTCAAACTTTTTTCATCATTTCTGATCGTCACGACAGTAAGAGGCTTTGAGGGCCATCGAAAACCTAAATGATTGGCGCTGGATTGAGGAAAATCCATACAGTGTGTGGCCTGTACGAACCGAAAACGTGTTCGAAAAGTAAACAAAATTTAAATAACCGGGACGACCATTCATTCATTCTAAGCCAAAGCTAGTTCAAAATATTACTTTATCGTACATTATTGAGACTAGAAGCACTAAAAACCTTCTGAATTATACGTCTTGAGAAAAATGGCCAACAATTTCCACAATGTGTTTTAACGTCAAAATATCAACATTATGGCAGCTCATGCCACTTTAATTCTTCACTGACAGTTCATGTCGCCTTCATCTGTGGACGAACTGCCGGTTTCATATTTTGCTTTTTATATAGCTATATCGCCCGAGGGTCACATGTTTTCACACCAGACTGCGTGATAACCCCAGGGGATATTAAGACTGACAATTTGTCGTTCTCGTGATATGGATGTATTATATATAACTTCATTCACAAATCATATAAGTCTACCGGCGAAATAATGAACTAACAGGGCCGGATACATATAATATAATACGTTTTTTGTACAGAATTACTTTCCGCCAGAAATACAAATTCAAAAATCTCATGCAATCATTCAAGTGGCTGTCAAAATTCGCATTTTTTTTCTCCAGAAATTCCCACATGATAAAATAAAAAAGGTTCATCAAAATAAATAAAGGATTGACGATTCAGTAAGGAAATACCATACAGTCTGTATGTTTGAAAGGTAAATACAATTGAAATAACTCATCGGCTCATTTTAGGTACAGTCTGTATGTTTGAAAGGTAAATCCAATTGAAATAACTCGGCCGCTCATTTTAGGTAAGTTAGGTCTAAATACTTCTTCAACCTATACGTTATCTTCGAATTTGAACTACTTGAAAAAATGGAAATCTTAAGCAATTTTTTTCTTCTAAATTTTTTCTTTTTTTAATTTAACTTCTTTATTTTAATTTAATGTTGTTATCTTTTGACTGACGCTATCAAAACATTTATGTACGGAAAGGAGCTCGTAAGTTTTATAACTTGTTCCCAATCCATTTGACTTTTTACTGTCAATAAAATAAGTTCAGTACAATACTGGCCGAAGCAAACCCCCATAAGTCCATTATCGCTTGACAAGTAAATAAACTTAACACCGGGACCAAGATGGCCGAAGCAAATCCCATGGGCACCTGTCATTAAATAAAAGGTCTAAATGCTATGCCTCTTTTTAAAGTGGCATGAACTGCCAAAATTAACACTTTCTTCATAATTTCTGATCGTCACGACAGTAGGAGGCTTTGAAGGCCATCGAAAAACTAAATGATTGGCCTTGGAATGAGGAAAATCTATACAGTATGTGGCCTGTACGAACCGAAAACGTGTTCGAAAAGTAAACAAAATTTAAATGACCGGGACGACCATTCATACATTCTAAGCCAAAGTTAGTTCAAACCCATACTTTATCGTACATTTTCGAGACTAGAAGCACTATAAAGCTTCTGAATTATACTTCTTGATAAAAATAGACAATAATTTCAACATTCTGTTTTAACGTCAAAATATCAACATTTTGGCAGCTCATGTCACTTTAACACAATTAGAAACTTGTCTACGTGGTTATTTTAGACAAGAAGATTTTCCCTGTGACCGTGTATTTTAGTATTCATGAATAAATGAATTAAAGGTGAATAAATTGCTCTCTCTAAATCTGGATGTATGTTTATTCATTTCTACGCAAACTCGGCCAAGGGCAATTTAGTTTGCCGTCTCGCATCTCGCATGAATATTGCATCTCGCGTAATGTTATAAATTCCAGTTATATATCAGTTCGAGTAGACGCGTTGGAAACAATGGACTCAGCCAACTGATTATGTACTGTCATACGTATACGTGTGACGAGCACACTTGAGTGAATTGCTAAAACCGATCAAGCGGAACGTGAGTAAAATATGCGGCGTTTCGTGTAGGATATATATACAGTGATCTATTTTGATATCTCTCTAAATTTATTCGGAAATCCGCTTTGTATGAATGTATGGTGTTTTTTGTCTTTAATTTGTAGGACGTGGAAGTGTGACGTCACTCCTTAGCCCCGCCCACCACGTCTATTCTTGTAGGCCATACAGCCACTCATATATCCTTTAAGTGAAAATTAGAACAAAAAACTATAAGTATAAAAGCGACATAGATCTCATATAGTTAGTTAGTTTTCCTTCCGTATTCAGGACATATAATATAATCTAGGGTAAGTATACGTTCTCTTTAAGTCATACTTGTTCTTTTTTGTGTGTACAAAGAACGTTCATTTGACATCATTTTAGTAAATTAATAACCAGATACCCCAAAGGTCATAGGTAACCTAGGGGAAAGGGTAGCGGGGGGGGGGGGGGGTGGGGGTCAAATAATATTCCGTAATTAAATTTTTAATGGCATTTAGAAGTTGAAAGGTTACAATAAGG
Source organism: Lepidochitona cinerea (assembly GCA_963971465.1). Lineage (NCBI taxonomy): Eukaryota > Metazoa > Mollusca > Polyplacophora > Chitonida > Tonicellidae > Lepidochitona > Lepidochitona cinerea. Next base: position 48,047,098 of record OZ020553.1, read on the forward strand.
TAAATAATTACTTAAGGATAACAACTTCTTGGTTTATTGGGTGACAACGTTTAGATGTAGTTCTTACATCGTTATCAAAACGTCGTCATTCCGTAATTAACCAATCAATCAATCAATCATTCAATTATGCTTTACGAAATATTTGAAACTCTCTTTAAATGTGGACAAGAAAGGTTTCTGTGAACAACACGAGCTTTCCACACCTGCGAAACATCAAGTGCAATTGAATGAAATATTTCAAACTATGGATATAAATAATATTAAGATATCTTTTCATTCAATACGTAAAAATTTTGAGTATTTTAAGACAGTTGGTCATTTCTTATATAATCGCAGGTTATTCTAAAATAACGTTAAATGTCAACATCAGAGTCCCAAGAATCTCTTTGTCCCAGATCCTAGGGTTACCAAGAAAACGAATCTCGAACGTATAATAAAAGAATCTCGGATGGTTAAAACGTTTACTTTAATGTGGCATGAGCTGGCAAAATGTTGATATTTTGACGTTAAAACAGAATGTTGAAATTATTTTTTTTCTCAAGGCGTATAATTCAGAAGTTTTTTAGTGCTTCTAGTCTCGAAAATGTACGAAAAAGTATTGTTTTGAACTAACTTTGGCTTAGAATGAATGAATGGTCGTCCCGGTTATTTAAATTTTGTTTACTTTTCGAACACGTTTTCCGTTCGTACATGCCACATGCTGTATGAATTTTCCTCATTCCAACGCCAATCATTTAGTTTTTCGATGACCTTCAAAGCCTCCTACTGTCGTGGCGATTATAAATTATGAAAAAAGTCTGAAGTTTGGCAGCTCATGCCACTTGAGTATCGCTTTTTAATTAAGTAATATTCATCGAATAAACTGGCAAGATATGTATCGTCGCCATTGGTATAGCATCCTTTCACGCTAGATAGACTGTCTTCATGTTATATCTAAACGATAGGCTGCGTACATCCGTGGTGGGCATATCTATATGCTTAATTAAAGCCGCAGCTTATGTAAACTAGTTTTGTTACGGACCGTCAGATACCGTTTTAATTAATGAGATTATCGTATATTAACGGGCTTTAGTTTTCATGTTCTATTTCACATTATGATGATAAGGCTATTACTATACAAGCAAAGTAAAGATCCCCGAGTATCTTATTACACACTGTCTATTTCCGATTTCACGATAGTAGGTAGTTTACGAGCTAATTAGCGTTCACCAGAGCATATAAAAGGCGTAGGCCTACTTTCTTCGCTGCTTCCCTTAGCGTGTAGGTCTATAATATGGTTTATTTATGAACAATAAAACACACGGACATTGGGAAAATCTCCTTGTCTAAAATGAACATGGAGACAAGTTTCTAATTGTGTTAAAAAGAGGTATATACTCGCGTCTTTAGAAAGGTAACGCATTTTCGGTCAGATATAATCCCAGAACAGCGATAGCCTAAGTTCTCTGAAGAAAGCTAGAAATAAACAGAAAGTTATTCATTAACAGAACTTGCAGTAGCCTATAGGTTAAACCGCGTTTCAAACTTATGACCGAATAGAGCTTAATCATTCCCTGGTTGTGTTTTTGATGGCGAACCTCCAATCCATACAACCAATGAACTACACACGTGGAAAGGAAACGTTTTATTGGCTGGTATGGATCTAACTTTGCCAAAAGCGCCGCCATTGCTGAGTGATGAGCACGTGCATGACAGATCTGGGTCGATATTGTACCATCTCTTAGTAATGGCAGCGTTCGATGCCTATCAAATACTACGTGACCTCCATTGCACGTAGGTAGTTTATAGGGAGCGCAAGTCTCATAAGAATTATTACGAGATTTTGTGATATCCGATGACAGATGACATCATTAAGAACGTTTTTGATGACGTTGCAATTCCATTTGACGTATTTTGTTCCATAACATCAGATGTAAACGTCATATTGGAACGAAAAACGATCAGTCACATGCGCAATGCAGTGCCGATGACAGGAAATTTGTGGAATTCACACGTGGCGCTCTCCCTATTGGATACAGCCTCGAACTTAACATGAACTGTGAAAAATATTGCCATCGCTTAATTAGAGCGTGCAGTGGTATGGTATAAATCAACGTGTCACTAAGTTAATTCCCTCTGATGTCTTAGAGATGTTCGCATACACAATTAGGGTATTTATCGCAAGACGTTCTCCTTTCTATGTGCACTAGAAATGGTGACGATGTACACAACAAACATATGGCACAAAAATAGGTTTTCGGAAAATCGAAAACATCGATGTGTTCATAAGATGTTTTTTTTTTTTAACATTTCTCACATAGCAGCATAATTAGCTTGTGGGAAACTTTGATGTAAGAGCGATCTTCCTACTGTAAAAAAGTCGAGAAAAAAAGTTCAAAGCAAATTAGCCTTTGATAGGACACCTGTAATTTGAAAAACTATCTATATACGAAAAAATAAATTACAAAAGCAAAGTTAGATTGTCGTGTTTACTGAAAAAGCAACTTTACCGCTTCGCTTTATAAAAAATACAAACCAGACTATTGGCTCTCAAACAAAAACGAATTCGATTTTCTCTAGCCTCCCAGCCCTAAAATGTCGAAGCGTTTAAATACTCCGAATTACAATTTTCGATTAAAGTGGTATGAACTGCGAATTTGTTTGTTGTTTAAACAATAGGCTGTAGGTTTCTTTATTCTCATGAGGTGCAAATTTGAAGTTTTTTGTTGTTGCGTTAACTGTTTCGAGAATCTATACGTAAAAGTCTTTACAATTAATAGTAAGTTCAAGAACGAATGAAAATTCGTCCTTGTTATTCAAATTTTATTTACCTTTACAGAACAATGTATTTTCGCCGAGGCTTCAGGCGAGTAGTTTATTTCGATATCAATCATTTGGTTTTTCTATGTGCACCTTACCCAAATAGGCCTATTGGCGCAAGAAGAGGAATTTATCAAGAAAAAATTACAAATTTCGATGACTCATGGCAATTTAAAGTGGCAAGAGCTGCCAAAATGAACACTTTTTTTCATAATTTCTGATCGTCACGACAGTAAGAAACTTTGAAGGCCATCGAAAATCTAAATGATTGGCGTTGAAATGAGGAAAATCTATACAGTATGTGGCCTATACGAACCGAAATAGTGTTCGAAAAGTAAACAAAATTTAAATAACCGGGACGACCATTCATTCATTCTAAGCCAAAATTAGTTCGAAACAATACTTTATCGTTCATTCTCTAGACTAGAAGCACTAAAAAGCTTCTGAATTATGAAAAATGAGAAAAATAGTCAATAATTTCAACATTCTGTTTTGACGTCAAAATATCAACATTTTGGCAGCTGATGGCACTTTAAAGAAGCAAAACGTTATTGATGTAACACAAAGGAAGAGATTTTCAATACCGATTTTTAATACCGTTTTCAACCAAATGTAAGAAGTTGTTATCCAGAAATCTCTTCCTTTGTGTTACTATTACCGACTTCTAAATGCCTCTCAAACAAGTTATTTATGTAATATAAATGTTCTCGTTTCAGAAATTAAGCTTTTCCAGAATGAAGACTTGTCTGTGTGTGTGTTTATCCGTGTTACTGGTGGCAGTCAGTGGCCGGATCAAAAGACCAGTGGTTCAAGCCAGACCAGTAGAAACAGATGAAATGGCGGTCATTATGGGTACGTATATACCTGGGGCAAATGGGTAGAAATTATTATAATTATGGGCAGCTGTAAATATATTTTTTTCTAGACATCTTTATTTCGGATTAAATGGCTGTACACGTAAATGGCTGTACAGGTAAATGGCTGCACACGTAAATGGTTGTACACGTAAATGGCTGTACAGGTAAATGGCTGCACACGCAAATGGCTGTACACGTAAATGGCTGTACACGTAAGCCGTCGGCTTATACTGTGTACCATATAAGGGGGAAAGTTAGAATGAACATATTTACAGTGGTTTGGTCCTTTTGGAAGAAAGTTCAATAATTTTGCAAATAAATGCAAACAAATAACATATATATATCACATACACATATATTATGGAATTCGGATTAAGTAATAATATAACATGACTTTGTACATGAAGATGATGTAATTAGCTGTAAATATTTACAGTCGGTCTTGTTATTATAATAAAACAAAGGTTTGAGGATTCAAATGGTGTATCATTTTTCCGTTCAGAGTAAAGACAGATAGCGTTAAAGAAATTTCATACACTACAGCGATAACCGCAACAGGCATTGAAATTTATGATTTTCAAGATGGCCGCCATCATTGAGACATGCGTTTTAAATATATTGATCCATTTTATTAAGGAAATAGTAATAATTTGTTGTGTTTGCACCTCTCATGTCCCCAATGTCAAAGATCTCCAGTATCAAAGATCCCCAATGTCAAAGTCACAAAATAATTAAACGATTATCAATCAACAAATCCGACAAGAACATTGATATCCGATGTCTCCAAAAACTACTTTTCTCTGTTTCAAATTTCTGCTTCGTATGTGGGGATTATGGCTTATAAGATTTTATTAACGTCTGAAGTCTATCAGAGTCAAAACCTCTACAAAAACATGTATAAATAGCTTTAGACTCTATTTTAGAATTTCCAGAGGGTATCTGATAATGGTCCGAGATTGACAAAATCCAAATAACATAAAAACAGATTATTTTAAGAGATTTTAATATTCAATAAACTGCTTAATGGGTTATGGGCCAATTTGAAAGGCAAATCAAAGGACTAAATGGGGCTTTTGTGAACCGTTGGTAGAATTACATTTTTTTTTAGCTTAAAATAAATATTGCCGGGAGGCCTAATGAATATCATCTTCTCTAGCCAAGATAAAATCTGCATGTCCCCATTCCGTGTTTTACCTTGGCGGACTACTCCACTTGAACCCGTAAATCGAACAGCTCGTTTGGATTGGATGCGAGTAAAACTTCTCGCAGCTAATCAAATCCTCGGGCGCTTACACTGAAAATAACATAATGGCGGCTGTGTATACCTTGAACTTTTGTTTAACGAGTGCTGATTGGCCAAGACCCTGTAAGTCTAGGAAAGACAACTCTTACACTCTCACCAGTGGGCGCTGTTCGATTTACGGGTTCAAGAGGAGTAGTCCGCCAAGGTAAAACACGGAATGGGGACATGAAGATTTTAACTTGGCTTGCGAAGATGAATGAATATAGACTAATATAAAAACAGTTCATGTCGAAAGATTTTACTTTAAACATTTAAATATTTTTTTTTCAGTTTCATTGTCATGAGCTATCGTATAAATATATAGCTAGGGAGGAAAAATTAGTTAATTGTTCGTCATTTTAATCAAGAACTATGAAATAAGAACTTACTGAATTAGTAAATAACTTCTGAAATAATTTCTGATCGTCACGACAGTAAGAGGCTTTGACGACCATCGAAAAACTAAATGATTGGCGTTGGAATGAGGAAAATCCATACAGTATGTGGCCTATATGAAACGAAAACGTGTTCGAAAAGTAAGCAAAATTTAAATAACCGGAACGACCATTCATTCATTCTAAGCCAAAGTTAGTTCGAAACAATACTTTATCGTACATTCTCGAGACTAGAAGTACTAAAAAGCTTCTGAATTATACGTCTTGAGAAAAATAGCCAATAATTTCAACGTTCTGTTTTAAAGTCAAAATATCAACATTTTGGCAGCTCATGCCACTTTAAGGATGAAGAGTACAAATTAGCGAAAGTTAAATAATTTTTTTTAAGTACAGCATTGTGCATAACCAGAATTGACCCCAAAATGTACCGCTCCAATTTAATAAACATTTATTTATTTTACAATGAGTTCTCGTTTTACTACGTTTTTTCTCGAGAAAAACAAGCCCGAATCCATCAATGTTTTTGCCCATCAAATCCTCAAACTTTTAATTATTTAGTGAGGAGTTTGAATTCTATTTGTTCCCAAAATATGGCAAAAGTTTCTGCCTGCGTTGTCCGTCCGTCCGTCCGTTCCAGCTCCCAGATAGGCCTATCTATGGTAAATGAGTGTTTTATTCCATACTCAGAGCCAAGCTTCCCTCAATAAATATTGCAATGACTATATAAAAGCTAAATAATGTTGAGTGCAGGCGATAAACACCAAAGAATCAACGGAAATTTGGCAACCTGGGGGCTGTTTCTCAAAACATTTACGACCGACGTAAGTCTAATGCAATGGCAACATATGCCTTCAACATTACGTTACGACCAACACACGTCTCAACACACTTACGCCCGTCGTAACTTTTCGTCTGTTCGTAACCTAATGTTGAAGGTTTATGTTGTCATGACAATTAGGCCTTGCATCGGATTTACGAGGGGGGTAAATGCTATGAGTAACAGTCCCCAGGTGTCTGTTTGACAAATCGGCGTACCGTAAATATTTACGTAACTACCATAGCAACGTATCTCTACCGTATCGGTTGCTATGGCAGTTACGGAAAAAAACCCTTTCAATTCGCCCCTTGTGAAACGGGCTCAAGATCTCTCAAAAACCTTTGTCATTCTCCTATAAGTGTTTAAATTTATGTAGTCATCATCTCTGACATATCGTCTTCTCTTTCTTCCAGCCGAGTGCCAGAGAAGAGTCGCTATTAATGATACAATTTCTCACTACGTAAGAGTGCCGAGTGACTGTAGTGCTTATGCTATGTGCCAGTTTCCAGTAAATCCAATATTACAGCTGTGTCCCGCTGGACTCTTCTTTGACGATCGAATGGACGTAATGTCGTGTGTTAGACCATGGCAAACGGACTGCAGAAATGACCAAGGCAGTAAGTATTATTGAAAACAAAAAGCCATTTTTCGAAACGAAATGTACAAGGCGTTAACTATTTACAGTATTAAATGATATATAGTCACGGTTTGGTCACGTTCGTTTCAGTCTGATAACTTCGGAGATTTACGGTATGCGCCGACCGTTAGCGAGCGAAGACTTTCGGAAAATGCTCTGCTGATGTCGATACGGAGATTCCCGAAAAGGTTTTTCACATTTTCTAATGAGTTGGCGGCTTTCTCGTGAGAATTCGATTTAATGAAATCATATTTACGGAATAGAGTCACAAAAGCGCTTCCTATGTTTGTATCAGGCGGGCAAAAAATTCGCCTCTTTTTTATGGGGAAAATGAAACAACTGACCACTTCAGAAAATCCGAATGCTAAGCTCCTGTCCAACAACCTAATGAAATATCATAGGTTTTATAGTTTATTACAACAACTTATGATTGGGTATAAAGGTCTAAATGACATGCCTCTTTTTCACTCTGAAGCTTCGAGGATTTACGTGCGGGAAATACCGACCGGTAGCGTGCGAGTCAAAGCCGACCGGTAGCGAGCGAAGATAGCCGAAGGGAGTTCCGACTGGCCTCTTTTTAACACAATTACAAACTTGTCTCTATGGTTATTTTTGACAAGAAGATTTCTCTGTGACTGTTTGTTTAGTCTGGACTAGTACATCTTTGAAACACGTTGGTTCAGAGGTTGAGCCATTTTACTCTGAAATATAGTTCGTATTTTCTATCAAAATCTGGGACATTTTCATGCTGGCCTTATTATACTGAAACACACATGGTATAATACAACAGTATATTCATGATCACTAAAACACACGGGCACAGGGAAAATCTTCTAGTCTAAAATAACCACGGGGACAAGTTTCTAATTGTGTTAAAAAGAGGTATATCATTTAGACCTTTATACCCCATCATAAATTGTTGTAATAAAGTAAGCCTATGATATTTCATTAGGTTGACGACTGACATGAACTTGGCCTTAGTCAGTAGAATTATAGATGGGTTGATTTCATCAAAGCATATAAATGCCATTTTGACTATGTTTTTTTTACTTTAATTAATGTCTTTATTTCAGATCCTTGTGCGAATCTCCCGGATGGATACAACCAAGATCCCGTCAGATCGCAAATTCTTCAAGGGGCGTATTATGAATGTCGCAACAGCCTGACAATCGGCGGAGGTTGGTGCGACCTGGGCGAACAATACCTGAGTTTCACACGACCCTGTTTAGCTATCTCTGACAGGCCGAAACCGGCACAACCCACCGAAGCTCCTATCCGTAAGTGCAAACTCATTCTAAAAGTGGCATGAGCTGCGAAATATAGGGGAAAATTCCTTGGAACAGATTTAGCTAATTGTTTTTTTTTTATTTTAATCAAAAAGTATAAAATATATTAAAGAGCTTTCTGCTAATACCTATCTCGGAACTCTAGGGTAGGTTTTATGAGCAACAAAAACCCTAAAAGAAACTCGTACACCCCTGTTTAAAGTGGCATGAGCTGTCAAAATGTTGATATTTTGACGTTAAAACAGAATGTTGAAATTATCGGCTATTTTTATCAAGACGTATAATTCAGAAGCTTTTTAGTGCTTCTAGTCTCGAGAGTGTACGATAAAGTATTGTTTTGAACTAACTTTGGTTTAGAATGAATGAATGGTCGTCCTGGTTATTTAAATTTTGTTTACTTTTCGAACACGCTTTCGGTTCGTACCGGCCACATATACTGTATGGATTTTCCTCATTCAAACGCCAATCATTTAGTTTTTCGATGGCCTTCAAGTCCGTTTACTGTCTTGACGAACAGAAATTATGAAAAAGTGAAAATTTTGGCAGCTCATGCCACTTTAAGAAAATCTGAAAATATTTACCAAATAGCGGACTTCTTAAGGGGTAGCCTTTAATACTTCAATACTTTCAGCTTATTTTTTTCGCTGAAGGTGCGAGATTTACCAAATTTGATCCAGTCTCTCTTTGAAGAAAAAAAATGGTTCGAAAAAATTTCCAAATCTGCTTTCAATGTGTTGATTGGTTGTTTATCATGATTATTTCACTTATTTGATGGAGTTGTCAGGCTTTCTGATGACGGATTGAAATTCTATGAACGTGGCAACCATCCCTCATTTCAAAATGTGCTTATCATCTTAGAGCTATGACCACCATTCCTCAATTTCCGTTATTTGTTTTTCACAAATCCGAGTGAAGCGAAAGAAAAAATATTTCATATTTAACCCCCTTCTTGCATGTTAACACTAGATTTTCTTTTATTATTTCAGCATGCCATCTTGTAGCCATTCCCGACAACGTTAATTCATTCATTCAAGGAAACAGTGTTATGGCGTGTCCCGGCTCGACAGTTTTTAGCCAGGAATTATGTGGATGTGTATAAATAGGGTAAGATCGGCTTTACGAATATTAACCGTCAATTTAAAACAAACATCTCCTAAAATACAAAATATCGCAAGGCTCCATTATTTGGGGGTTAAAATGGTGACGTAATCTTCTCGTGTAATGTCTGGATATTGAGTTCTTTCGGGGAATTAGTTTTTATCAAAGTAATTGCTACGAGGGTTGACCTATTTTAGCTGTCTGCGCATCATACACATATTTATGATCACTAAAACACACGGGCACAGAGAAAATCTTCTTGTCTAAAATAACCATGGAGACATGTTTCTAATTGTGTTAAAAGGAGGTATATCATGTCATGAGCGTTCAATGTATTTTCGGCTGACTTGTTGTGACTATCAGACAAGAAGAGTTCTATTACTCTTCATATGCACATTTTTGAGGGACAATCGACATCCAGTCTTCAGTCGAGATGAATTGCTCCTTATTTCTCTACTAATCTGAAGACCATTGAAAACCCACACCAAACTTGGGCGGGACGTCCCTTTAAACTTGTGGCTTATTATTTGAAACAGACCATTAAATGAGGATTGAACAGGGGGCCGTTTCACGAAGCCATCGCAAAGTGCGATCAATTGCAATTGTCTTGACGTCATATCTCTTCACAATGCTATCGAATGGCAACAAGGCTTTGTTTGGGGCGAGACTGCTGAAAGGACATCCATTTTTTTTACGATTTCTTGCTTTATACTGGCATAAAAATGTAGACTTTTCATGCATTTCTATTGAAACGGATTTTTAGAATTGGCATATTAATATAAAACTCAACTAAATTAAAGTTTCCGTTTTTTCTTTTTATTTCAGTTTTCAAGACGTTCACACTCCTAACGAGGGGCTTCCTTCTCGCACATATGACTCTCTCTTTAAATTCATGTACACATACCAGCCTGGAAATTGTGTTTTCTGTCCCAACGTAATTGTGCCGATTTTGTGACGAATGCACGAAAGATAAAAGATGAAAGATGTCAACAGTTGCACTTAAAACGTGCAACGGTTTTCTTAAAGAAATTGGGATGACTGCTGGATGTTTAGAGAGAACATTTTTAATGACTTTAAGAATTTATACATCGAATAGACTTTAGAAAGTTATGCCACGCCGTAATTAGGCTGTGATATCATTTTTGTTGTTGTTTATTTTATGAAGTTCTAATAATAAAGATTAGTTTCCATATATACCCATGGAATGACATATTTTGTAACATAAAGCTGTCGCACTTTTTTCATGAATTCCAATTTTCAAAAATATGATATAATTCAAATAATCTGGGATAAGTTCCAGGCAGTTTTGTACGTGGCTTGATACGGCGACCAACAAGTATAGCAAGAAATGTTTGAAACTCTCTTTAAACGTGGGTTCCATACTAATGATTAAAAATTAAGACATCACCACGTCCTCAGTTGTTTTTGAACAACACAAAACCACGTCCTTTTGAACAACCACGTCCTCACGTTGTGATGTCTTAATTTGTTATCATAAGTATAGCAAGGAAACGACTACTGTTGAAACCAATTGTATCGCAACGGCTAATTATGTCGCAATGCGCCACAATTGGCCAATTGCAACGTAACTGGCCAATTGTTTCGCACCGAAAAATATCGACATAGGAGGCCACAATATGTAATCCAGGTTGTTCAAAAGGGTATTAGACTTAGTTAGTTGTTTTTGACTCTTTAAATTCATAACGCGATAATACCTAATAATAATAATTAGTCTAATAATATTAGGCTTGGGTTAATTGGTTGAGGTCTACGCCGCACCTAAGGTTAATTCCTCTGCTTATTGAGGCCTTGTCAAATAAGTGGGAAAGGACACGGGGCTGTATATCCAGTTGACCCCCCCCCCACCCCACCCCCTCCCTTCCCCGAACTTCGGATGGAAATCGCTTCAAATTCGAGTATCAAGAATAGACTAGGTGCAGTTGTTATGCAGCTAGGCGGTTGAAACATGTCACTCCTTGAAGCATTTGATTGATTGATTGATGTTTTTTCGGCCCACTCAAGATCTATATATGGCGGAGTTGTCAGGTTTAGTGTGGGAGGGATCCCGGTTCTTTGACTGTAGGAACCCCGGACTTTCAGCGAGTATCTGGCAGGTCTTCCGCATATATACGGCAATCGGGCGGAATACCCATAAATAATTTTTTCATATTTTTCTTTGAATTGAGTGAGATTCGAACCCGCGCCTCATCGATGGAGGGTCCGTGTCCACTCTACCGATTGAGGCACCGTGGCCCCTCGAATGGGTTGAGATTCAGTCTATGGTAAAAGTATTGGGTTAGCCGTGTGTGATGTTGTGTGCCCGTGTGTTTGAGTGTCAATGAATGCGTTTATGTTTACTTTTAACAAAACGTATAGCATGCATGTATGGTGGCTGATTTGTGCCATTTCGCGTTTTCGCTGCGAGAATACGAAATAAAACTAAAATCTCGCAGCAAGAATGCGAAATGGCACAAATCAGCCACCATAGACTTCTTCGTAACATTAAAGAGTAAATCTTGTGCAGAGGTAGGATAGAAAACAGTAGTGTATTCACACATACTTAGGGGTTGTTTCTCAATACATTTATGCCCGATCTAACTTTGCGCCTGGTCGTAACGTAATGTTAAACGTATAGGTTGCCATGCCTATTAGGCGAGCTTGCATTGGACTTATGATGGTCGTAACCATTTTGAGAAACAGCCCCCAGGCCGGGGGTTTCATTCCCCACTTAACTTGGTAACGCCGCCATATAAGTGAAATACTTTTGAGAGCGATGTAAAACATCAATCATTTAATCAATCAATCATAGGCCCAATATACAACGACTAGTTACTGCGCGTTTAGTGATTTGGTGCATTTTTCCACGATCTTCATGCGCATATATTCTGTAGAACTTTTAGTTTAGTTTCATTTATATCTGTAAGCTGAAACCCCAAATTACTGGGATACGCAAGCTAGGCAGTCCACAAAAAAACCTATACATGCATGCAAAGTATGTAGAGAATTAGAGACGCTGCACTGATTCATGTAAATAAAATTTAGAAAAAAAAACTAGATGTTTAAGCAGTCAGCAATTTCTTTAAGCGCTGTCTTCTTGAACTGAAACTGCAACTGAAAGTGTTCCGCGCGAAACAATCACTGAAATGTTCAGATTGACATTATCTGTATAGGCTTATAGACTTCGCCAGTTCCAGTTTTTAAGTTATAGGGTCAACTTTGTTTTATTCATTCTATGCGGTCGTTGGACCGTTTATTTTCAAAAGGGTTCGATTGTCCGAAGAAACAATTGTTAACTTGGAAAACGAAATTTACTTTGGTGAGTCATGACTAGAATATTTTTGTGAAAAAAATGTTAATCATCTGTCTCCAGTAAATCTGTAGGCCGACGTTACATAAAAATGACCCTGTTAAAAACTTGTCAAAAATGATTACAAATATGTAGGGGTAGACTAAACGGTCGTTTTAATCTATATTTCTATTATATTATTTACAAAAGCTTCGGTCTAATTGCGGGACCGACGCTGAACTTTGCGAAAATCGGCCCATTGTGTGACTTGTACGAGCCAAAATAGGCCTTGCTGTTTAAAGTGGCATGAGCTGCCAAAATTTACACTTTTTCATAATTTCTGATCGTCACGACAGTAATAGGCTTTGAAGGCCATCGAAAAACTAAATGATTGGCGTTGGAATGAGGAAAATCCATGCAGTATGTGGCCTGTACGAACCGAAAACGTGTTCAAAAAGTATACAAAATTTAAATAACCAGGCCGACCATTCATTCATTCTATACCAAAGTTAGTTGAAAACAATACTGTATTGTACATTTTCGAGACTAGAGGCACTAAAGAGCTTTTGAATTATACGTCTTGAGAAAAACAGCCAATAATTTCAACATTCTGTTTTAACGTCAAAATATCAACATTTTGGCAGCTCATGGCACTTTAATAGACAAGGAAATAAAATGTGAATAAACGTGAGCATGCAGGGTCCATTCGCTTCAGGTCTCAGTTACATCTGAGCACTGCTTATTAAGTGGCATGTGCTACCAAATATAATGAAGTTTTCGTTAAAACATATTTGACTATAATTCTTGGTCATTTTTATAAAAAAAACATCAAAATAAGAGCTTTTCGCTGACATTAATCTTGACGATGTATGTTGAGGTAGTTTGATAGGCAGTAAAACACCCTAGAATGAGCTTATATATCCCGGCTGTTTGCACTTCATTAGCACACGTTTTCTCTTCGCTTGTGACTAAAAACCCACTCAACCTTTTCCTTTTCTTTTCATCTGGCTGATTAGGGTTCGAACCTGCGAAACTTTTCAAGGTGATTCTCTGGGTGGCTCAAGCCATATAAACCTCCCCCCCCCCCCCAATATAAAACAATTTGAGTAACTTTAGTTTCAGAAAATCTTTTCAAGCAGGTATGGAGGCTGGGTGGTTCAGGCCGACATAAGTCTCCCTTAAGTGGGTCGCAGGTTCGAATCCCAATCAGTCCAAGAAAAATTATACCTCTAGCAGTGTTTTTCACTCGATCGCCCAAAATGGGAGAGTTGCCAGGTATTTTCAGGGCAAAGATCATGAGTTTATAAATTGTGTCAAGGCGTTTTATTTTCAATATACATATTATCTGCAATTATCTTCAATTACAACTCACAGCTTTACACGGCATTTCCAGTAAATGATCAGTCGACATAAGCTCCTTTATACAAAAAAAAACAAAAACAACAAACTGCACAGTATCTACCCATGCTAGCCGAGAAATCTTCGCTCTGCCGAATTTTTTTTTCCGTGTTCGTCATAGCCAAGATCACTTCCATAGTAAAAAAATGATATAAGTTAAGGAGACCCGCCGAAAATATCGGCGGCGCAAATTTCACAACAAATAAGCAAAGAATAAAATATTTACCACTGCATTCCGATAGTATAGACCACGAAGAAGGAGTTTGTCAAACTTACGCCGCTGTAAAGTGGTAAACTTTCCCTTATGCAGTCAATATTTGTTTCGAAGTCCACTGGCTTTCAACCTGACGTAACCGCCATAGTAAAACATTTAAACGACCAGTTAAACTGTGCGTGGCGTCGTAGAAATACTTCAATCATATATCTTTAGTCACTTTACAGCGGCCTAAGTTTGACAAACTCCTTCTTCGTGGTCTATGCTATCGGAATGCAGTGGTAAATATTTTATTCTTTGCTTATTTGTTGTGAAATTTGCGCCGCCGATATTTTCGGCGGGTCTCCTTAACTTATATCCCTTTTTTACTATGGAAGTGATCTTGGCTATGACGAACACGGAAAAAAAAAATTCGGCAGAGCCAAGATTTCTCGGCTACTACCCATGCGTGCAAGAATTACCAAGCAGTGAGTAGAGCCACAATCAGGGGCACAGATGCAACGAATGCAATGACTAATACATTCGAAAGACCTATAAAAGCGATCACGTAATTCGTTTAGCATTTGGAATCTCTTCAAGCATGGCAAGGTATGTTTATTAAAAATCCAATTTATATAGTGGTACCTAAAGAAGAATGCTTGATTGAATGATTGAAGTAGGCCTATACGGTAAGAATTCCGCTAATTCAAGGACGAGCAATGTGTTTGGTCTAAAACAACAATAGCGATTGCTCGATAGGATTATCGGTCCCTCCATACAGGAGGTCATACACCCAACGAAAAGTCTCAAACTTTTAGAGTGCTTTTCCTAAAGTTTTGCCACCAATGGGCCGCGGGTTCGAATCCCACTAAGTCCAAAAATTGGAAAATTTTCTGACTGGGTTTTCACTCGAACGACCTATGTGGGATGGTTGCCAGTTATCAGCGGAAGGTCGTGGGTTTCCTCCGGGCACTGAGCCCGGTTTCCTCCCACAATAAAACTGACAACGCCGCCATATAAGTGAAATAATCTTGAGCGCGGCGTAAAACACCAAACAATCAATCGATCAATCAACCTAAAGTTTTGAGTACTTGAATTAGCGGAATTCTTACCGTACGCCAAATTCAAGACTTTATCAGTTTTTCTTAAGGAGGCGACGCCACTTAAGTAGAAATTATATACATTCTCTACCGTTCATGCATTTTTTGTACAATTTATTTAGCCGAAAAAAAACACAACCTAGTCTTATGCTTCGCTTTGAATAGCCAAAAGTAAATATAAAATTTTGTGCATGTCATCACTGGTCATTTTTTTTGTTCACCGTAAGAATTTCATCTGGATTTTATTTTAATTAAAAATTGAAATCACGCTGCAGTTTTTTTTTATGGACTAAAATAATCATGAAAACGAATTCCCAAAATATTGTGTGGATCGTCCGACTTCTACACTCAAAAGACATGGGGATAGTGACTAAACAGAGATCGTTTGTCGTTTTCTAAACCAGAAACAAAGAGAAGACCGAATTCAGGTAAACATAATCACAGAGCACTGAGGAAAAGGGAAATTCGTGCAACAAAATATAATTTCAGACTTTGTCTTATTTTTGCTGCCATAGGTTTGTACACGAAAATAGTAGAAATCATTAATTTGAATGCGATTGTATTTTCACTAGCTTAGACTGACGAAAGTCTTTACAAACTATTTTCACCCGTATGCAGCCTGTTAATGCTGTGGGTGATTTTTTGTTTTGCGTACATTTCTCAAGGATCCTGGGGCCCCAGCGGCTAATTGGGAAGACAGATTGTGAACAGTGTTCAAGGAAACTCGGGGCCTCAGTAGCTAGGGAAGACAGATTGTGAACAGTGTTCAAGGAAACTCGGGGCCTCAGTAGCTAGGTGGGAAGACAGATTGTGAAAAGTTTTCTAGGAAACTCGGGACCTCAGTAGCTAGGGAAGACAGATTGTGAACAGTGTTCAAGGAAACTCGGGGCCTCAGTAGCTAGGGAAGACAGATTGTGAACAGTGTTCAAGGAAACTCGGGGCCTCAGTAGCTAGGTGGGAAGACAGATTGTGAAAAGTTTTCTAGGAAACTCGGGACCTCAGTAGATAGGTGGGAAGACAGATTGTGAAAAGTGTTCAAGGAAACTCGAGGCCTCAGCAGCTAGATGGGAAGACAGATTGTGAACAGTGTTCAAGGAAACTCGGGGCCTCAGTAGCTAGGTGGGAAGACAGATTGTGAACAGTGTTCAACAAAACTCGGGGCCTCAGTAGCTAGGTGGGAAGACAGATTGTGAACAGTGTTCAAGGAAACTCGAGGCCTCAGTAGCTAGACGAGAGGACAGATTGTGAACAGTGTTCAAGGCAACTCGAGGCCTCAGTAGCTAGACGAGAGGACAGATTGTGAACAGTGTTTAAGGAAACTCACGGTCTCAGTAGCTAGGTGGGAAGACAGATTGTGAACAGTGTTCAAGGAAACTCGAGGCCTCAGTAGCTAGGTGAGAAGACAGATTGTGAACAGTGTTTAAGGAAACTCACGGTCTCAGTAGCTAGGTGGGAAGACAGATTGTGAACAGTGTTCAAGGAAACTCGAGGCCTCAGTAGCTAGGTGGGAAGACAGATTGTGAACAGTGTTCAAGGAAACTCGAGGTCTCAGTAGCTACGTGAGAAGACAGATTGTGAACAGTGTTCAAGGAAACTCGAGGCCTCAGTAGCTAGGTGAGAAGACAGATTGTGAACAGTGTTCAAGGAAATCCGAGGCCTCAGTAGCTAGGTGAGAAGACAGATTGTGAACAGTGTTCAATGAAACTCGGGGCCTCAGTAGCTAGGTGGGAAGACAGATTGTGAACAGTGTTCAAGGAAACTCGAGGCCTCAGCAGCTAGATGGGAAGACAGATTGTGAACAGTGTTCAAGGAAACTCGGGGCCTCAGTAGCTAGGTGGGAAGACAGATTGTGAACAGTGTTCAACAAAACTCGGGGCCTCAGTAGCTAGGTGGGAAGACAGATTGTGAACAGTGTTCAAGGAAACTCGAGGCCTCAGTAGCTAGACGAGAGGACAGATTGTGAACAGTGTTCAAGGCAACTCGAGGCCTCAGTAGCTAGACGAGAGGACAGATTGTGAACAGTGTTCATGGAAACTCACGGTCTCAGTAGCTAGGTGGGAAGACAGATTGTGAACAGTGTTCAAGGAAACTCGAGGCCTCAGTAGCTAGGTGAGAAGACAGATTGTGAACAGTGTTTAAGGAAACTCACGGTCTCAGTAGCTAGGTGGGAAGACAGATTGTGAACAGTGTTCAAGGAAACTCGAGGCCTCAGTAGCTAGGTGGGAAGACAGATTGTGAACAGTGTTCAAGGAAACTCGAGGTCTCAGTAGCTACGTGAGAAGACAGATTGTGAACAGTGTTCAAGGAAACTCGAGGCCTCAGTAGCTAGGTGAGAAGACAGATTGTGAACAGAGTTCAAGGAAATCCGAGGCCTCAGTAGCTAGGTGAGAAGACAGATTGTGAACAGTGTTCAATGAAACTCGGGGCCTCAGTAGCTAGGTGGGAAGACAGATTGTGAACAGTGTTCAAGGAAACTCGAGGCCTCAGCAGCTAGATGGGAAGACAGATTGTGAACAGTGTTCAAGGAAACTCGGGGCCTCAGTAGCTAGGTGGGAAGACAGATTGTGAACAGTGTTCAACAAAACTCGGGGCCTCAGTAGCTAGGTGGGAAGACAGATTGTGAACAGTGTTCAAGGAAACTCGAGGCCTCAGTAGCTAGACGAGAGGACAGATTGTGAACAGTGTTCAAGGCAACTCGAGGCCTCAGTAGCTAGACGAGAGGACAGATTGTGAACAGTGTTCATGGAAACTCGAGGCCTCAGTAGATAGGTGGGAAGACAGATTGCGAACAGTATTTAAGGAAACTCGAGGCCTCAGTAGCTAGGTGGGAAGACAGTTTTTAAGGAACCGGGTGTCTTCGGTGGTGGAAGTGGGGAGAACGATTTACAACATTTTTCAAGAAACCCTAGGGCCTGTTTACATTTATCTCGGGGACTTCATTTCGAAGGTTCTCTTTAAGCATTAAATAAAATTGGAAAGTGGTATTGTAAGTTAACATTACGTTAAATGGCAATGCAGTTGACAGAGCCGGATGCGCCTCCATATTACTAGTGGCAGGTACATGTTAAATGGATTGTATTGTTTGAACATGGCTCTAAACCCTTTTTATTCCAATTGATATGCCGAAAGTTAGGGGAACTTTTTGGATTGTCTTTTTGTTGTTTATCTTTGTTCTAGAGCGACGAATCTATTTCTTCTCGCATACATGGCGCTGACGGCAGACTCAATGCCCGAAATTACGGTGGGTGCGAAGGACACATTATATGCAGTGGAGGACAGAGTGACAATCAGCAGTATATCAGGTAGTCACGTTTGGCACTAACACGCCTCCGTAGGTGGCCGACGGTTTCCGAGTTTTCCCCCTAATTTTGTTTAATCGAAAATATTAAAATTTATAATAATATTTACGGATATCCACCATTCTAAAACAATCTAAATGATTTTCATTACATGTAATCCTTCGCATGTTCGTCAAATTGCTTGAAATCGTCATTTTTTTCTTCTAATTTTTTGTCAATTGAAGGGCTCGTGAAGGAATGACATGACATTTGATACTTTTCTATCATATATATCCCCATATCTCGCGATACCTATATCGAAGGTCACGAGAATCTTTTTGCCCCTGATTCTTCGGCAAATGCATTCTACTCAAGCGCTGGCATAAATATAATCTATTAGCCTCTTACTGTCGTGACGATCAGAAATTATGAAAAGTATGAATTTTGGCATGCCACTTTAAAGGTACCCTCGCCGTCGAAACCTTTCTGGCAATTTATACGTTCTTACTAAAACCCCGAACATTAAACATAGGTTATATTATTCATGTCTAAATGGGTGTGAAAACATACGAAGAACAAAAGCCTGATTACAACAACACCGAGCAGAAACCCGCTTAACTTCAGGGTTGGAGTATTCTCATTTCTGGCCTTTTTGTTTGTAGTTTACACTCTAAAATCTATCTGGAATTTTGTTTCCCTGAAACCCTGTCTTTCGTCTGTATTTCTCAGATAAAGTTTATAAAATTTTTACAGCGCCGTTGAATTAATCACAGAGTTTAAATCATGCGGACGCGGAGGTTCGGTATTTGTTTTACACTGCAGCTACGTAACAATTTCAAATTCAAAAATGATGACAAAACTTTTAAATTTTGGTTCTTAACTTTTTCTGTCCTGGAAAAAACAGAAAACAGTTCATTGTTTTTGACAGAGTATTTTGGAAAGTGCCTTTAGGCTACATCATTTTCGGGCGACTAAATATTCCAAAACTTTTTTCGTTCATGTTTCAGATCCTGTGCCGATTTATCGAAAGGACCTTGGAGAAGATTTTGTAGCGTACTGGTCATTCCTAGTCAACGGAGATCAACAGATTATCATTTCCTCTGGCCCTCAAACAGGTTTGTTTTTCTTCTATCCTTTTATGGAACTGCTGAGTTTGAGGATGCGTATAGTCTACCAGGTCAAATTGCCCCTGAGTATATCAAACAGTTACAGTCTAAACAGAGAAGTTAATCTTCGCATGCGAGACTTAACTTAGTTCTGAAGCGAAGGGGAGGTAAGCATGTGTGCACGATTGTTCTGAAGCGAAGGGGAGGTAAGCATGTGGGCACGATTGACAGAGTTATAGAGCATACGAGATTCTCGCAGCATTGGCATCGGGATTTGCCGAATGCACGAGTGGAACGACTGCATTTTAAAATGTTATGCCTTTTATATTCTGATCATAGTAGGCTTGAGAATTTACTATAGTATATACATGTTAGAAAGTAGCCGAGAAATCGTAAAGTCAGGGAGTGTATGTTAGATTCTCAGCACCATAGAGGCTGATTGTTCGGGCCAGTTAGAAAGGGTTGAATGTTATAAAATTGAATGCCACTAAATGATTTCGAGCTTTGCATTTGAGAAAAAGAACACATCTGAAGATGCTAAACAAAATGGTTCCAAATTGATAACATATAGTAGGTTTTTTATAGGCAAAATCTCAACAAAGAATGATATATCAAGTTATCATTTATCTGCATTTTTGTGTTCCTGAAACCGGCCTTTAGTCTATATTTCTAAGTTTGTAAAAACTTTACAGTGCCGTTGAGAGCTTCTGTCGATAGGGGGAAACTGGCGTGCCCAAAATCACTGTCTATTTTACCGTGTTTTTTTTCCTATTTTTTTTTTCGTTGAAATTATTTTATTGAAAAAAGTTCTTTTGAATTGTTTCATATTTGTCCAGGTGATCACAAGCTAGTTTTTCAGGGTCCTCTTCCAGCCTTGACAAAACTTCTGGACGACTCTGCCGTTGACTCTAGAAAGAAATGTCATACATATTTCATGCTTACACCGGATGTGACGATGATGTGCGAAAGCAGAGAAGGTCGCGTGGTGGCTACATCACGCGAAGCTGTGGAACCTCATGACGTAAGTTTTAATTTAAATAGTGATTTTTTGAAGCGACTTTGTTTCTGAGAGATGTACAGGTAGATGCAGAGACTTGTCTTACCCTTTCACAACGATATAGAAGGGCAAAGGGATTACGCGACTGTCCGTAATCTTGTTTCGAATTGCCTAAACTTATAAAAGAGGCTATAGACAAATATATAGTTTCTAATCTCCATATCGTAGTTTGTCTATAGCAGAGATTTCAGGACTAATAAATGAACCACAATTAAACATACTTCACGCTTCTTGTAAACTTATGAACACTGAAACAAACGGTCACAGCGAAAAATCTTCTTGTCTAAAATAACCATAGAGACAAGTTTCTAATTGTGCTAAAAAGAGGTACCGGTAGGCCTATATCATTTAGAACTTTATGCTCAATCGTAAGTTGTCGTGATAAACTGAAACCCATGGTACTTCATTAGGTTTACGACAGATAGACCTGTCAGTAGAATTTTCTGGAAAACTTTGTAATATATTGACAATGCTTACCCATCTTCAGCTATTTACCCAAATAGGATTATGGGAAAAGGAAGTGAAAATTTTGTTTCACTCAGAAAAACTTAGGTAGAAGACAGACAAGGGAGTTAAGCCCTGACCATTATTATAGCTTTATAGCACTTGTTAATTGATGTACTTCAATCGTTAGATTCTAATTTGCCTAAAGTAACTTTTTTCAAAAAGTGATATAGAGTTTTGATAGAATATTCCAGAGGCCATGTTATTTCATACGATGGCGGCCTTTGCTTAAAAACAAGATGGGGAGTTGCTGTAAATATACAAAACCACACGTTATCCTTCGAATGTTGGCTAGTTAAAATTTAATACTAGTAACAATGACAAGTATCGTAGATTTTGACCTTTTTTTTTTTACTAAATACAGGGAAGTTACTCTTCCTAAAACGGTAACCAAAACAAACAATGGAGCAAAACCAGATTCCGAATTCCCTTTTTTTGCCGATTGGTTTCGTTGTTTGTCACCATTCTAATTATCATTTACATGTTTGATTCTTAGGCCAACGATACATCATTAAGATACCAGTTCGTGGAGAATAACTTACATCTTCTGAAGAAGGACTGGGAAGAACGAGCAGCGGAGGTGAAAGAAGAAGAAGTATGGGACGATACGGACTTTGTTCCGACAGGTTCCGATCCAAACGGACACTCATTAGATGAAGGTCTCCAAATACTCCAGCCTGGTCATACATATAAAATACCTGTTGGAGGAAGTGAAACTGTCAAGATCGTTCCAAAGGGTGTTAGTCTAGAAAACCTGTGTGAAATGTTGCAGATCTGTTCTGCTGATGACGACGGCCTGGTGGACACATCCTCTCCCGAGACTACACCTTACGGATTCCCGTTCGTTCCTCTTACCATTCCTGAAGATATTAAAACCCAGGACTTCCGTTTCGATCTGCACATAATCACTGAAACTGGTATTTTCATCAAGCGCTTTTATGTAGCGATCAATGTAAGAGCGAAGCGTGGTGTTCAACAGTCAACATGGTTCAACAGTTCAACATGGTACTATAAGAGGATTAAAGATGAAGTGGTTTTCCCAGACTACGATCAGTTCAAAAATGGTAAATGTTCCGTGGGGAGTGGGCCTGTAGCATGGGCGATGATCTTCGGGTATTTTGACAGACGCTCTCATGCGATACCAACCTATGGTCCAGGCAGTCAAAAACTTTACAAGTGTGGCTCGGACGGCGCACGGGGGTCAGCTAAGTGCCAGGCTCCAAACAGGAACGGTCCTCGCGTGATGAACTACATCCGGAAATTAAAAGGCATCGTTAAAGCCGTTTGTATATCTGGTGAGGGCACTACGTCACTTCAGCGAATGCGTCGCGTTAAACGTTTTTTCAAGGCGAGACAAGGCACTGGTTCCCCTAAAATTGTCAGTGGTAATGCCTTATTCGGAGTTAACAGTAAGAAAATCCGAAGTAAAGGCTTTGCAGCTATCCGTGCTGGTTGGCCGATTATTGTCGGTATTCAAGTTAATGGCTTGTTCGCCCAACATTACTCCGTGGCCACAAGATATCGCACAAGAGTCCAGCACAAGAAAAGGTGTCATTTACTGACGTGGTTCTGCTTCACGAAGGTAACTACCCAGTATCAACTGTATACGCGCATGGGTTTGGGTGGACGTCAGGACGGATGGAAATCACAGAAAATGTCCTTTGTTACTTATGCTAAATATTAACGTTCCAAGCTATACTTTTGATAATTTTATTAACGTTCTATTCGAGTGTTTCGCTCAGAACAATAGACCCTTTCGCCTTAAGGATTGACGCTTGCGCAGAAGCCTCCTTGTAGAGCAAAATGACGCTTGAGTTTTTGGATCAATCTGACGTCAGAATCGTGTTCATTTCGTCTATGACGTAATGCAAAAGAGGCGTGTCACAGCGACCGCAACAGAGAGATGACGTCAATGCCATACAATTCGAACAACGTCATAAACACGTCGTTCTAAGCCGAAAGGGTCTGCTTCTCGCGGAGGTAGGGGGTCTCGGTAGTTCAGTCTTAAAAGTGACAGTACCTCATTCAGACACAAGCCTCCTATGATTGGGTCGCGGGTTCGAATCAGTCAGAGAAAAGTTGAAAAAATCTGAGTGGACTTTTTAAAGGATCATCATATATGGGAGAGCATTCGGAACAAACTTCGGCTGTTCGCTGGCTACCGATCGGCTTTGACATGCTTCAGACAGTCTGCGCTTTTTATACGGTAAGTCACCGTATTTTTGGGCTGAATATAAATGACACTAGGAAATATGTATCAAAATATTTTACAACAGACAAAAAATAAATGGTAATCAATAAAATGCCTAAATCCTCTATAATTGTATTTGTTTATATATGTATTTTAGCCCGGTAAAGCACATCATGGGTAACACAAACGGAGCCGCTTCGGGTACCTGCATTTCTCCAATGCTTCAGTTATATCAGAAGTCTATGAATGGGGAAGTGTGGAAAAGTTCCATTACACCTTAGTCAAGGCGTTGACGCCTTTTGACCCAGAGGTTGCCATGAATAGCGCCTTCTCTCAGTTAGTCACAAACAGTGCCTTTACTTCACTTCCTCGTATGCATTATTATGAGATGCATAAGAAATTGTATTATGATTTAAAAGTACGGAAAGGGGTAATCTAAGTTGTAAGAACTTGTCCCCCAATCCTTTTGCTTTGCTGCAATAAAATAAGTTTAAAACAAACATGCATAGGAAAAAAGATGGCGAACGTTTTAGATGTGACAAGAGTAGGCCCTACTTGATGGAGCAAAGGTTAAAGTTTCCGAAGAACTTCATATCGTTGAAAATGAGACACGGAGCCTTGTTTGGAACGATTTGAGTCGAAATTTAGATATCGAAGTCGCGTGCTAGGCAAAGCTTTTATAAGAACCAATGCATTCTCTGAACTGTGGTCACTGGGATTGCCGATAGTCCATTTAAGTCAAGGGTGAATTTATTTTCTGATTTGAAATAGCGCATCCGTTGAAAATTTCAAAATCTACCGCGCATAAACGTCACATAATGTAGTATAAGCAAAGAGAGTAGATTGACAAGAGTGGTCACTTCGTCCATTGTGCAATCCCGGCATGTTCTTCTGGCCCCCTAGCGGAAGGGTGTTCCGCCTGTACACGATTCGACTTTGGGGTGCCCCCTACAGAAAGGAGGTTCCTAATTATCGAATCGTGTCAGTTCAAATTCAACATGGCGAAGTGACCACTCTTGTCAATCTACTCTCTTTGGTATAAGCAAGCTGACGGTGGTCAGTGCCCTGAATATGGTGTAATGGGACGTTTCATACTTCCCCCATACTTCTGGTTATGTTTATAGACACTAAACACACGGGCACAGGGAAATAACAAGTTTCTAGTTGTGTTAAAAAGAGATGTATTATTTAGACCTTTATATCCAGTCATAGGTTGATGTACAAAAAACAAAAAGAGTTTGGCTTTAGTCAGTTCATTTTTTTCTGAAATACTTTGTTATATATTGACAAAGTTGTACGGGTCTTAAACTGAAATTAAACAAAATATGAAGTGGTTACCGCTGAAAGTTAACAAATAGACTGTGTCGGTTCCCTTTGTTGTCAGTGTTACACTTTTGTAGGGCTCCTTAGAGGTCATGGAAAGTGTTCGTTTCGGGGCTACCTTTGTGTATTGGAGTATTGTTTATGTATTTATTGGTTTATTATTTATTGGCGTATTAATTATTTATTGGCGTATTAATTATTTATTGGCGTATTAATTATTTATTGGCGTATTAATTATTTATTGGCGCATTCTTTATTTAGTTAATATATGCAGAACCAACAGTGATTGAGGCATAGAAGCCCAGTGCATGAAATAGCTACAATATATTAAAGATAAAAAGCATACGGTTCAGTAGTCCGGGTTTCTGATTTCAAAATATACTGACGGCCGTCAATATAAAAATTTGGGAGTCAAAAACTCGGACTAATGGTTCAGTAAACATGGCACGAGCTCCCGAATAGAGCAAAGCTTTTGCTGAAACTGAATTAGCTGATTGTTTGCCATTTCTATTAAAAAGTACAAAATAAGAGCTTTCTGGCTATACCAATATCAGAAATAAACGCCTAAAATTTAGGCCCTACTCCTACATATATATTTAACGTCACTTATTGCGCTATTCCCATGAATCTATGCCGTGAACCTCCCATACTGTTATATTGCTTGATAACAATCTTAGAATTGAGATTGAAACGTTGCTGTGTTATTAATATACCAGATTGATTGATTGGCTGTTTGTTTGATTGGGGCTTAACGTCGCACTCAACAGCTAAGGTTATTTGGCGACAAAAGTACCAACCGACCTAACGATCTTACCAACCCCCATCCAACCTAAAATTTAGCATTAAAACCTCCACAGGCCGTAAGAACGTCAGGAAGGCTAATGTTTTTGGCATACTTAATTTTCCTCCATGCCAGGTAGGCGAAAAATGGCTAGGACAAAAACCACACCGCCCTCAGCTAGAGGGTATTAATATACCAGAAGATGATATCCATAAAAGACCAATTACTAGTTTTGCGCGCAACAATGACATGCCGTCGTGGCACCAATCTCAGACCGGACAAGCCCAGCTTCCAATTGGACTTCAGCTGTATTCAGTCAAACTCCCGTTTCATGCAACATTTTTTTGCATTACTTATTTCATATATAAACTGTCACAATATCGGGTTTTTTTCCTAAAACATATTGTGAAATTGCTGAAAATCTTGAGTTAAAAACAGACGGATGCTTTGTCCGGTGTATCATTCAAGACCGTAATTGTGACGGTCTTCAGGGTACTCTATATTTCGAAAATACACAAACCCAATGAAAAATGACCCAAGCCTCCACTGCCCCTATAATGCGTCCCATTATCTCGGATTTTGGTAGTGAACGTTAAAGAATATCAAAGCTGATTTATTACTATCTACATTGTATAACCTTTAGCAAATCGGCGGGTTAGCTTTACCACAAATACGGATGATTTGTTGCCAAATTATCTTTTCCAGAAAATTCTACTGACTACGGCCAAACTCCAGCCTGTCGTCAACCTAATGAAATATCCTGAGTTGTGGTTTATTATAACAAACTTATGATTGGGTATCAACGTCTATATGATATGCCCCTTTTTAACAAAATAAGAAACTTGTCTCCGTGGTTATTTTAGACAAGAAGGTTTTCCCTGTCCCCGTGTGTTTTAGTGTTCAAAAATATTTTGCCTTGACATTCATTGGCGCTGCAATCTTGTTTTAGAATGTATTTATGAGCTGATACAGTGCCGATTATATGTTTGATTTTTAACAAGTATTTCTGCCCAAAGGTCTTGTGATACAGGTTATTATTGTAGTGTTACATATTTAGGAACAGTATAGTACAGAGAATTACATATCATACACATTATAACTTCTCACAGTTCACTATGCGCGAAAATGAAGGGCAACGGCTCTCGAGCCATGTCTCGTGTTGAAGATCTCGTAGAATGGTACCAGATTTCGATTGCACTGGGCATTGTCATCATTTCTTTGTTACAGGCGCTGTGACATATCATTACATATATTACATATCATCACATTGCGTCAAAGACAAAATGAGCACCATTCTACGGAGGCCTATTAGTGCCATGGGTGGAATTTTGACTTTTCCAGTGTTTTCCCGTCATTAACAGCATTTTGTACAAGCTAAAACTTGGTTTTGAGAAGAGAGATTCTGTATGTCGAAGAAAATCAAGCTTGTATCAAAGAATCATACCTTTAAGTAAAACGGTTTGCAGAGAAAGTCGAAAAACGCATGTTAACTGTTAAATCACAAGGGAAACATTTCCACCGCGGCGAGAAGGTTTCAACCGCGGTGGGAATGTTTCCACCGCGAAGAAAAGGTTCACACCGCGGAGAAAATGTTCACACCGCGGAGAAAACCTTTTCACCGGGGTGATAAATCACATGATGTCTAGAAATTATTTGAATTTCAAACGCGGTGGGAACCTTTCCACCGCGGTGGAAATGTTTACATCGCGGAGAAAACTTTTCTCCGCGCAGTCCGCGGTGAGAGCCTTTTCTCCACGGTGGAAATATTCTCACCGCGGTGGAAACATTCTCACCGCGGTGGAAACATTCTCGCCACATTCAAAATGACCTGCAGTCTATCAGAGGGTGTTTCACGCACATAAATCCCCGAAGTTATCAAGACTGAGAACTGACGACGTCATCGGCTTCGTCGCGTGCAGTTAAATAACAAAAAAGTGTTATTGCACCGCAGTGAATTATGACATTTCTGGGTGAGGGGAATCCCTAGTATTCACTTATGTATAAATAATAAATAACTATTTTCAGAAAGCTGTTATAGATTATCTGTGAATCTTCTGTGAAACTAGACACATGTATATAAAGATCCAGGGTCATTTTGTAGCACCCATCGTTCAGTGTTGCCCGGGTTCACTGCCACATCGCTGTGGGAGAAGTAAAAACAAGGACGATTAGATCAGTCTCAATCAAAACATTTCTAATGAAAATGGCGGCATCGGCCACAACGATACAATATTCATCAAGCTTATACAATCATGCGTAGAGATATGCTATACAGTATTTTATGTATAATATAACTTGCTCACTAGTAACCCTTACTGTGGTCTGCTGTCTAGGATTCAATATTCCGGTGACTAACATACTTTATATTAGGACACAATACTGTAATGAATTGTATGTGAGAATAAAGTCGTTATTTATAATTACATATTGTCTTGTGTTTTCTTTACGCGCAAATAATGCCTTATGTATTTATGGTTTCAACTAGTAATTACGTTTAACTTGTATTATTATCGAAAATAAACAATTGAACAATGCTTAACACGAAATAGCAAATAATAATTACAAATCTAACCAATTACTATTATTACAATGGGTCAAAATGCTTTAAAAGCCTTAAATCAGAAAAATATACTAAAGGGGGGAAAACTCTGACATATAGGCTCTAAGAGTTACCTCCCTTGAATGTGAAATTTTTACATCGTTTTTGTAGACAACTTTTACTCGTTTTTTCTTATGCTATACTACACGCATTACCTATCAAAATACTGTTAATATCCACTGAAGATAACTAACTATAAGAACACATTTAAATGCTATGTTCATCACTTATGTGTTAATAAACTACAAGTTACGAATTCTCATTACATAATAACACATAGGGTAACTTATGCGGTAGCCAGTTACTGCTAGCCTAACCCACTATCGATAGATGTGCTTTTCTTAGCTAAGTTGGTACACGTATGAATTTATCTAACAACAATTTAAGCCAACATACCTGTGTGAGAAGTAAAAACAAAGACGATTAGATCAGTCTGAATGAAAACATTTCTATTGAAAATGGCGGCATCGGCAACAACGTCACACTTATGTTTGTCAGGCTGGTCACCGATACCAGACAGAGTTGTCTCCCATTGATCGACATCAATCGAGACTAGCAATCCGTTTTCTGTATTTTTTCCAGACAATATAAGTTAGGAACTTTCTATTTTTACCAAAATTTAAAAGTTTGGACGTCACTTTGTATTTCTAATTTGAATTTGAAAATTTGAATTGTTAGGTACCCGGAACGTAAACAACCCGAACTGCTTGCACAAGCGAATGTTATGTTTCAGTCGAGTGAGTGAACTAATGGCACAGTGTAATTTTACGTAGGCCTATTTATCTGAGAAATACAGACTGACGATCGGTTAACAGCGACTGGAAAAGCCTGCTGATAATTGTTTGAGTGTAAACCACAGATACAAAGGCCTGAAAGGAGGGTAATCCAACACGAAAGTTGACCGACACTGATTGTTTGTTGTTGTAATCAGGCTTCGATTCTTCGTTTGTTTTTCACCCCATTTCTACATTCTAAAGCTAACTAGACATGTTTTATGTGTCCTATGTTTAAGTTTAGTGGTATTAGTCGTAGTAAGCTCATGTAAATTGGCAAGGGTTCCTTTAAATTTGGGGATACTCTAACAACTACCTTTACACTTTCAGACAAAAAGATTTTCCCTGTGACAGTGTGTATTAGAATTCATGAATATATAATATATAAACATCTCAGTTTGGCGATAGTTCAAGATACGTAAGCCTTGTCAATATATTACAAAGTGTTCCCGAAAATTCTACTGACTAAGCCCAAGCTCCTGTCGTCAACCTAACAAAATGTCATGGGTTTTAGTTTATTACATTACAACCTCTTTTTAACACAATTAGAAACTTGTCTCCGTGGTTCTTTTAGACAAGATTTTCCATGTGCCCGTGTGTTTTAGTGTTCATAAATATATGATTGGGTATAAAGCCTTAAAGGTCTAAATGATATACCTCTTTTTAACATAAACTTGTCCTCATGAATTTTAGACAAGAAGATTTACCCTGTGTGTTTTACAGGCCAGGGTTGGTTGACACTAGTCGTATAACAATTCCTTTATTGATATTTATACAGGACCGAGCCGCACGGCTCTTTTCCTTATAGAAATTAAACAAACATTTTAAATCAGTACACACAAACTGTACATCTACCTTAGGGCACATGAATACATTATATCTATATATTAGTTTACATTAGCTTATCAGCGATTTTCGTAATAATAGTGCTTTGCGTATAAAATTTGTTGTTTCACACATTTGGGGTTTAATAATACATTCAGTTTTCTGTTTGTCGGAAAGGAACAAAAATATTTAGAAAAGTATCTCTTTCTTAAATCAGCATAAATAGGACAGCACAATAAAAAATGGTATTCATTTTCAACTCTTCCGAGCCCACACACAGTACACACCCGCTCATTTTTTGGTATATTGTTGTAGCGTCCTATTTCAATTGCTAAACCGTGATAACCACAGCGAAATCTAGCCAACAATATAAGGTTTTTGTTGCTTGTAAATAGATTTAAATAAAGACCTTTTCCGAAACCATTGTTAAAGTGGCATGAGCTGCCGAAATTCACACTTTTTTCATAATTTCTAATCGTCACGACAGTAAGAGGCTTTGAAGGCCATCGAAAAACTAAATGATTGGCGTTGGAATGAGGAAAATCCATACAGTATGTGCCCTGTACGAACCGAAAACGTGTTCGAAAAGTAGCAAAATTTAAATAACCGGGACGACCATTCATTCATTCTAAGTCAAAGTTAGTTCAAAACAATACTTTATCGTACATTTTTGAGACTAGAAGTACTAAAAAGCTTCTGAATAATACGTCTTGAGAAAAATAGCCGATAATTTCAACATTCTGTGTTTATGTCAAAATATCAACATTTTGGCAGCTCATGCCCCTTTAAATAAGCTGTAGCTCTGGTACCTTGAAGAGCTGCCTAATAAAGGTAAACACTCTTGGATAAATATATCTTCTAAGGTTTTCTTAAACATTCTTACAGAAGTTGAATGAGGGCTTTCAGTGAATAAAAGATAGTTAAAACCATTTTTTTGAAACAATATTTGGACCTCCTTACTCCAATTATATATCCTGCTGTTTCCATGTTGTACTATATTTGATTGAGTTTGGTATGCTTTATGAACTGCAGATTGATTATTTGACATTAGTCTATCCCAAAAATTGACAATACGTTTTTTGGCCTCGACTCCAAGGCTATATCTACCGAGTTCATAATATATGAGAACATTTGGGGCATTTCTAGGTAAACCCAGGACATATTTACAGTAATGTAAATGAACCAATTCTATATCGTTAATATTACTCAGACCCCAAATTTCGCAGCCATATAAAAGTATTGGTTTTACAATTATATCAAAAATGTATAACTTACTTTTGACATAAATTTCTAGGCTATTAAAACATCTCTTTAGTCGAAATATGGCCCTTTTTGCCTTTTCGATCAAAAATTTGCGGGTTTCTTGCATATTCAAATTAAATTTTAAGCAAACACCAAGATAACAAAATATATCGACAAGTTCCACCAGCTCATTTTTATAAATCCACTGATAACTACCCCTGTAACGACTAGCTCCAAAAACTACCACTTTTGTTTTTGCCACATTCACTTTTAGTCCCCAGGTATCACAATATCTACCAAATCTGCTTAACAAAACCTGCAGACCCTCAGCTGACTTGGAGAACAAAACGGTGTCATCAGCGAACAAGAGGATGAATATCTGCAGTTCCTCCAGAATATCAATATTTGTTATTCCCTCATCTTTACTTATATATCTATATACATCATTTATGTACAAAGAGAATAAAATGGGTGAAAGTGGTTCCCCTTGTTTTAAACCCAATTGTATATAAAAAAAGTCAGAATAGACATTGTTCAATCGAATACAGGATTTAACAGACACATAAATTGACTTTATAGCCTTGACTAATTTCGAGTCACATTGATAACCTAGCAGTTTAGTCCACAACGCTTCCCTGTTAACTGTATCAAAAGCCTTCTCAAGGTCAACAAAAGCACAATAGAGTTTAGTTTTTTTCTTAACTGCACTAATTATAGCGTTATAAAGAACAAACACACAATCGACTGTGCTTTTCCCTTTACGAAAGCCAAATTGGCAATCTGTTAGTAAACCGCACTCTTCGACCCAGCTATTAAGCCTGTTGTTAAGTAGGCCCTACAGTAGAGTACAGCTTTGCGAATACGCTTATTAACGTAATGCCTCTATAATCATTAACATCTCCGGTATCGCCCTTCTTATAAATTGGTATTACCACTCCTTTTGACCATTCTGTTGGGTAGTTTGACGTATCGTACAAAACATTAAATATCTTACAAATATACGGTGTTAATAACACACACCCTTCGATAAACACCTCACTACATAATTCGTCCAATCCCCCCGCTTTATTACGTTTTAATTGTCCGATGGCTTCAACTATTTCATTCTCTGTGATGTAATGATGTAACCATTTACTATTTCATGTCCACCAATCTCACCAGTGTTTTGCCCATTTGTGGTCTCTTCAGATTGCAATGAATCACCCAAACCCTTAAAATGGTTCATAAATTCTTGAACAGAAATATTTTCATTTACTGAACTTTTTCTCTTTACAATTTTGTTAACTTCTTTCCAAAACTTTTTAGGAGAGTACTTGGCTTGTTCCTTCAGCTTATCCCTCATTTCCCCTTCCCATTCTTTTCTAATTTTTCTTTTATATTTATTATACTCGTTTTTGATTTTCGTAAACTCTTTATTATTGTTACCAAATTTTCTAAATTTATTTCTTTCGTATCTGTAGCTAGATTTAAGTTCAAGACACTTTTTGTCAAACCAATCCGCTTTCTTGTTTTCGTTGCTGTTCTTTCTAGATTGGTTAGCATTAATTCTGTAGGGTTTAGCAAAGATTTTGCTTGTACATTCATGCAAAATAGTGGTAAAATTTGCTACTATTTTATCAATATAACCATTATCTGTACCAAGCTGTGCTATTGTCGACTCCAGGTCAAGTTTTTTACTTTCAAGACAATCTATAAATTTTTCGTTATTAATACTATCCCAAACTATTTTGGTACCATTTAGGCTTGGCTTTATATATGTTAATTCATTATTACTATGGGTCTTAATTTCGAATAAAATGGGGGCATGGTCGGAGAATTCTAGCCAGTCTCCAACAGAAAAGTTATTAAGTGATGCAAAATGTTCCGGGAAAACTAAAAGATAGTCAATACAACTGGTTCCCTGTTTACTGAGATAAGTAAACTTTCCAATCTTATCTCCGAAACACCTCCCATTCACAATTCTGAGCCCAGATGATTTACAAAGATCTATGAGATGTCTACCATTTGCATTTATCTTAGTATCACAGGTCACACGTTCACCTAAATCCAAACCGTCAGATGCCTCGTCTATCGTGTGTATATATTTATCGAGATTGTAAGAATACGTTGGATAATCTGCCATAGACCCTGTCCGAGCATTCAAATCACCACATATGTATAAATCAAATGACGGGTTATACAATTCAATTATATCAGACTCAATGGTATCAAATACTGATACTTCTTGACTTAAATAAGAAGCACTGTTCACACACGGGGCATATACTAGACCTAATAGTACATTTTTAGCCAATTCAAAAACTGACTTTTCTAGAATTACCCAAAGAACAAATTTCCCAGACGATTTGGCTATATGTATACCTGGAAAGTAGTTGTTTTTAACATAAATGGCTAGCCCGCCACTTGGGCGACCTTTGCCTCGTGC
Organism: Lepidochitona cinerea; assembly: GCA_963971465.1. Lineage (NCBI taxonomy): Eukaryota > Metazoa > Mollusca > Polyplacophora > Chitonida > Tonicellidae > Lepidochitona > Lepidochitona cinerea. The sequence goes on from OZ020553.1 coordinate 48,080,350, forward strand.
CTTTTCAGCTGGAATACTCAGGGAAGAGTAGCCAGAGATTGAAGGCTCCATCTCATTTGTGCACCAAGTTTCACTAAAACATAGCATTTCAAAATTGTTTATATAGTTTAGAAAATCCGGGTCTTTCACTTGCCGTTGAAGACCATTTACGTTCCAAGAACATATTGAGATCGATTTCCCAGTCACTTCAGATAGTTGCGGCTGTCCTGTGACGTCATCCTAGTGCACAGACTGGTGTCCACCGGGCACAAACAATCTGTCATCAATAAAAAGCTTATCTCCTTTCAGCACCGCTTTCTTGCCACTTTCCCGAGCCTGTTTCATAATCGGCACAAGGGCTTTACGACGCTCGTATATCTGTCTAGGGTATTGCTCAGAAATTCCCAATGGCGAGTTACCAAGTAACCTAGATTTACTTCTCACTAGTTCTTTCATTTTATATGAAGAAAATTTGGCAACAATAGGTCTGTTTCTTCATATCTGCCTTCTTCCCATTCTATGGGCGCGATCAAACTCAATAATATCTTCAATTTGCAGCTTTTCTTTGAAGTCGGGCTAGTCGGGCTGCATCAATAATGATCCCGTTAGAAAAGATATTTGTTTGCAGGCTAACATTTATGTCCTGTCCAAATTCTACTCAAGTGATTCACGAGCAGTTGAGGTACCCACCAAATCGTATGACTCATTGAAAATTAGGGAATCAAAACGTTGGTTTCCATGACAGCAAAAGTAACATTGGATTGTATACTACCTCTAAAAATAAACCGAGAAATGAACCTTCGTAATCGCATCGCTCGAGATTTGATCTCAATCAAAGGGAGATAAGCGATTACTTTAACCTAACCACCTAGTCATTTCCCTTGCAGGAAAGTAGAATGAGTTTTCGTCATTTGTCACTACAATCGTGACGACGAGCCTATCTTTGTGTACCCAAGTACTGCCAAGTCTTGCTATGCATAGACAGTCGCGTCATCACAATTGTTGTCACCACTGTAGCGTTTTTAATTAGTGCCAAATTCATTTCTTTTATGAAATACACCCTCCTCCCCCCCCCCCCCCCCCCACAACCCAACTGAAAAAGGGGACAAAGTTCACTAAAAAAACATTTTTATTCCAAAAATGAGAAAAAAATACAAAAACGTAAAAAGTGTGGATTTCCAAATTGTACATGTATATATATATACAAAAACATATATATACAAAAATAAAAGCAAATAAATTGACATATAATGCATGAAAAGAAAATCAATTTCACGTACAGTTATATAAAAATCAAATGGGATCGAAGATATTAAATATATATTACACAAATATATATAATCTCATTTTTACATTTGAAATAGTTTGTCCAGACAAACCAAATTTTAACTGTCAAGATGTATAGAAAAAACAGTGTGATGAATGCTTAGTATTTCGCATAAGCTACAAAGAACATTTTGTACGATTTCCATCCGTTTTGATTTCCGCCCCAACCCATGTGCATATACATCTGGTATTGCGTCGTTCGCTTTGTCCGGCAAATCCACAGAAAGCATTTCTTCTCAGACTTTACTCTTGAGCGATATCGCGTGGCCACGGGATAGTGTTGACTGAAGAGGCCTCCGACCTTGACCCCGGGTATGATTGGCCAACCAGCACGGATAGCCGCTAATCCTTTGTCGCGGATTCTCTTGCTGGGAACTCCAAAGAAACCGAGAATTGGAGTCCTGTGGCTGACGATGTTTGGGGACCCAGAAAGTTGTCTCGCCTTAAAAAAGCCCTCGACACGGTCCATTCTACCCTGTAAAGTGGCACCTTCCCCGGATATACAAAATGTCTTCAAGATACCTTTTAATTTTCGGATGTAATTTTCCATTTTCCCGTCATTCTTTTTTGGTGCCTGGCAACTAGAGGAACCAGTTGTGCCGTCTGAGCCACATCTGTACAGATGTTGGCTCCCGGTGCCGTAGTAAGTTTTGGTGTGAGCGCGTCTGTCGAAATACCCAAAAATCATCGCCCAGGCAACAGGTCCACAACCCACAGCACATTTACCATTTTTGAACTGCTTATAGTCCGGGAACAGGTATTCGTCTCTTATGTTCTTGTACGACCACGCGGAATAGCTAGCACGCTTGACTCTGGCGCTGACATCGACCTCCACGTAAAAGTGCTTGATGAAAACACCAATCTCGGTGATTATGTGCAGATCGAAACGGAAGTCCTCGCTTTCAATATCTTCAGGAATGGTAAGAGGAACGAACGGGAATCCGTAAGGTGTAGTCTCGGGAGAGGATGTGTCCACCAGGCCGTCGTCATCAGCAGAACAGATCTGCAACATTTCACACAGGTTTTCTAGACTAACACCCTTTGGAACGATCTTGACAGTTTCACTTCCTCCAACAGGTATTTTATATGTATGGCCAGGCTGGAGTATTTGGAGACCTTCATCTAATGAGTGTCCGTTTGGATCGGAACCTGTCGGAACAAAGTCCGTGTCGTCCCATACTTCTTCTTCTTTCACCTCCGCTGCTCGTTCTTCCCAGTCCTTCTTCAGAAGATGTAAGTTATTCTCCACGAACTGGTTTGTTGTGTCGTTGCCCTAAGAATCAAACATGCAAATAATAATTAGAATGGCGACAAACAACGAAACCAATCGGCAAAAAAAAGGGAATTCGGAATCTAGTTTTGCTCCATTGTTTGTTTTGGTTACCGTTTTAGGAAGAGTAACTTCCCTGTATTTGGTAAAAAAAAAAAGGTCAAAATCTACTTTTTGTGGCCTCAAAAATAGTAAATAAACAAAAATAATCATCAAATAATGTGTTACAATCAACATGGCTTAATTAAATTTATAAATTACCTCATGAGTTTGCACATCGTCACGTGACGTAGCCACCACGTGACCGTCACTGTTTTCACACATCAGCGTCACATCCGGCGTGAGCATGAAATATTTTTCACATTCCTCGCCCGACTCGGCGGCGGAGTCGTCCAAAAGTTTTGTCAAGGCTGGAAGTGGACCTTGGAAAACTAATTTGTCATCTCCTGTGAAAATAATAATAATACACATTATAGAAAATAATAATAATACAGATTATAGAAAATAAAAATAATATAGATTATAGAAAATAATAATAATATAGATTATAGAAAATAATAATAAAAAGACAAATGTTGCTTTAGAAGCAAACTATCTTTTTAGAGAAAAAAAATGCAGGAATCCCTACGAAAAACAAGCCAAAAGGATGTAAAGGATGCTTTTGAATGTTTTTAAGGGGAAAAAGTTCAAATTGCGCCAAACTAAAAGCAAGAACACAAACCTGTTTGAGGGCCAGAAGAAATGATAATTTGTTCGTCTCCGTTAACCAGGAATGACCAGTAGGCTACAAAATCTTCTTCAAGGTCCTTTCGATAAATCGGCACAGGATCTGAAATAAACACGAAAAAGTAATAAGTTAAAAAAATCAAAAAAAAAAAAAATAGGACTGCATTGCAATCCAATCGGGAGATGAAGGCAATCTATGGCCAGAGAGGAACCCCTGGGGCAATTTCATAAAAAAATCAACAATTTAACCGACTAAGGTCTGATAGGCAGTTTACCCATAGTGGTATATCATTAAACATTGCAATTTTTGTAGATATGGTCATTCTAGTAATCTATATAGCATACTGCCTTTTTGAATAGCCCCACCCCCACCGGTATGTCATAAAACTAATTTAGCCAAATTACAACAGATAGTATTCTCGTTATTTTTGGGGATTACACTTTCTTAAACTTACAACAGATAGCCGACCAACTGGCAGTGTTAAAGGATTGTAATTTTATTTCACTGGGTCAATTTAGCTGTCAACTTCTTTATGGAGTAGTTTGGAAGAACCCCCGGAACAAACAAGCCCCTAACTTGACACACGCGTTAGTTTGACAAAAAAATAAAGTATTGTCCAAAACAGGAAAGCACAGCAGCTAAGCTACCAACGCGAACCACTTGACGTTTACTATTTATTATCGACCAATGATGTGGAATAAAAAATAATGGCAAAAAATTCAAATAACGTCATTGATTCTCGCGATCTTCGCAAAAAAAAAGAGAGAAAAAAAAAGATTTCATTTCCCGGAATATTGCAGGGAGAGGCTGGGGGGTTTTCCTCTGAGAAGAGAGGCCAGTTTCCTTTTCCACTAAACCAGAAAACGCCGGGAATCGAACCCGCATACCAGAGTATGAAACTTATCAAGAGGAATCCGGCTGGCTGAATGGATAAGACACTGGTGATAGGTGTGGATCATACTCGATTCCGGTCCGGGCGTCACACAAAAAAGTACGATACTCCAGAACGCGGGTTCGATTCCAGTCCACGTGTGTTCGAATTTCTGCCACTTTTCAAGAAAGTGTTACCCCCCCCCCCCCCCAAAAAAAAAATAACGAAGAAAATAATAATATACCCCCGATCGAAAGACCCAAATAGATTAAAGACAGGTATGTTTTCGGCTTTCTTACCTGATAAACTGTTGATTGTCACCCGATCCTCGACATCAAACAGCGTGTCCATCGTGCCCACCGAGATTTCGGGCTCGGAAGCCCACGTGAACGCTATAAGCGCAAATAGCAAAAGATACGTAATTCTGAAAAGAAGAACAATTTTGAATTAAAAGGATTTATCCCTTGAAAAAACACAAACAGGAATAAACCAGTCGCCTTATTCTGAAAAAAAAATACGTTTGGGATTTCGCTAGTTTCTCACGGAGAAAAAGCATCAGCAGGAATAAAAAATGTGAAACTCTTAAATAAAAGTGCCTTAAACGTAAACGCCAATCCAGTGTAGCACTAAAGTAAACAAATCTGCCCGTATTAAACAAAATTACTTTTCCATCTCCCACTTGAAGTATCAGCATGCGTTAATACATAGGCTATAAAAGACTTGCAGTATACATACCTTAACATGTTTGAAAGGCTTTCAATAAATGATAAGACGGTCACCCGGTCGCTGACTTTTATACGAAAGCGTCAACCCGGATACACCTTTAGCGTCAATTCATTCGCAACTGACCCGGCCAACGATCGTTAGTTTTCGGTCATTGTCAACAATCATCGGGAAGGTAGGAACCAATCGAATTTTCGAATGGCACCTCCAGGCCTGCTGCTCTCATTTCTACGACAAATAAATTGTTACACTTTCTATTTCCATCAAGGTTTACTTAATTGCTTATTAAATTTGCACGCATGAGTAGGTTTCGTTCACTTTTTTAATGAAAAATGAAAAAATAAAATGTAAACAAAACGTCCTATGATATCTCAACGATCAAGTATACACACCCATCCAGTGACGATGTCGTTCGGTTGTGACCTGATGCGTCAACACACAGCTGCCAGTGTTCTAACGTGGCATTATACAGCCAACATTCGGTAAAAAAAAATTTCTTAAAACAAAATTGGTAATTGTTTGATATTTATTTTTCTTAAAAAGTGTCGATTTTGACCTGCCATTAAAGTGGCATGAGCTGCCAAAATGTTGATATTTTGAGGTTGACACGGAATGTTGAAATTATTGGCTATTTTTCTCAAGACGTATAATTCAGAAGCTTCTTAGCGCTTCTAGTCTCGAGAATGAACAATTAAGTATTGTTTTGAACTAACTTTGGCATAGAATGAATGAATGGTCGTCCCGGTTATTTAAATTTTGTTTACATTTCGAACACGTTTTCGGTTCGTACAGGCCACATACTGTATGGATTTTCCTCATCCCAACGCCAATCATTTAGTTTTTCGATGGCCTTCTAAGCCTCTTTCTGTCGTGACGATCAGAAATTATGACAAAAGTGTAAATTTTGGCAGCTCATGCCACTTTAAAACAAAATTCGTAATTGTTTGATATTTATTTTTCTTAAAAAGTGTCAATTTTGACCTTCCATTGATATCAGTCTCGGGATTTTACGCACAAGGTAGTGTCTACAAGCACCAACGACAGTCACTTTCAAACTATCACTCTTCGACGTGGGGGCAAATTTTCACTGTCTTTTCCCATGACCCTATAATATATAGTCTGACGATATTCTTACCATAGCTTAAGATGCGTAAGCATTGTCAAGGTAATACAAAGTGTTCCAGAAAATTCTACTGACTAAGGTCAAGCTCCTGTCAGTCGTCAACCTAATGAAATATCATAGGTTTACTTTATTACAACAATTTATGATGGGGTATAAACGTCTTAATGATATACCTCTCTTTAACACAGTTAGAAACTTGTCTCCGTGGCTATTTTAGACAAGAATATTTTCCCTGTGTCCGTGTGTTTTAGTGTTCATAAATATATGTTTTTGACGCTATAATAACGTAGATTTTTGACGCAGATAACGTACATTATGGTTTATAAGGGGAAAAATCGATATAGTGTCACAATAAATATGGTATGCTGTGTAAAATTCAAATTATCCAACATTACCTATTAATAGACCACGATCGAGTAATATCTAACCAGGAAATTTAAGTGGCCTAATTGGTTGGTTTATTTAGGTCCATCGTAGCCAATCTTGCGAACTTTTTCTAGGCTTGTCCAATGCAAGGGGTAAATCAGAAGGGGATGGAGGTAAAACGTAAACAAACGAAAATAACTTTTTCACGGTATCCTCAAGCGTGACCATCCCTAAATAAAGTCTGTAACCGGGACTTTGAAACCGATTGATTGATTGTTTGGTGTTTTACGCCGCACTCAAGATTATTTCACTTATATGGCGGCGTTGCCAGTTTTATTGTGGGAGGAAACCGGGCTCTATGCCCGAAGGAAACACACGATCTTCCATCCCACAAAGGTCGTTCGAGTGAAAACCCAGTCAGAAAATTTGCCAATTTTTTTTTGGACTGAGTGGGATTCGAACCCGCGACCCATTGGTGGAAGGCTGTTCGGATCAAGCGTCCAACGCTCTACCTACTGAGTCACGGAGGCCCCCTTTGAAACCGAAGAATCAATCGAAGCCAAAATGTGTTTTTTGTCAGTAAACCAATTAACGATTTTACAGTTTTATCGATCGACAAACCAACGCACGTAACAACCAACAGAGCTGGGGCCTGTTTCACAAAGCGGCATAGATGTATATTTTGTGTAACTTTCATACTAACGTATCACTACAGTATGGGTTGCTATGGCTGTTACGTGAAAACTTACGCTACGCCGCTTTGTGAAACAGGGTCCTGGCAAGTAGATCAACCAGTCCACGAGCATACCAGTGAACCAGGCAACTTATCGACAGCGGCACAGCCCCAAACCGCCCTGCCCCCCCCCCCCCCCCCTGCATGCAACTATCCCACCATCGATCTGTAGACTATGCACTTGGTTTTTCTTTTTCATCATGCAGTTTGAATAAATCCACTGTCAAATCTTTGTGAGAAATAATCGTGCATCCTCTTGATTTCGATTTAATTGTTGGGCGAGGTAAAACTGTTCTTTTCAAAATAACCAGCGCATGAGTCATAAAATGAATAAAACATGAGAAACGTTGCAATGAACAAATAGTCGATGACTTCCACAGGAAAAAGCAGGAAGTTTACTTTCATTCACTTTAATAAGACCATTTCATTGGCTGGTTTTATCAAATAAATACTTTCATTCACTTTAATAAGAGCATTTCATTGGCTGATTTTATCAAACAAATCGCCTTTCAATGATTTGAGTCACGTTCATATTCTGATCCAGTTATTTTCCTGTCTATTGTGAAAAGGTAAATAACAATTACTTTGAGTGACTCGGACACGAACGCATTCGGAACTAACTTCGGCAGTCTTCGCTCGTTTCCGGTCGGCTTTGAGATGCCTCAGACACAATCTCATTATCGCGAGATCCCCTGCTACTACGTGAACGCGACGGACCTCTCAGGCCGTTCCAAGCCATTTTACTCAAAATTTGGGTTATCAAACTTACTTCCCAAAATTGATTTGTACGTGATCTTTACCTGATTCTATATGTTGGCTTGTATTTCGTTTTTGGTACACGCCCTTAAGTTTTGAATTATCGTTGAGGAAATACAGGGACTATAGTTCTGCCCTCCGCGATTGTGAACAGGCCAGCGTATAACATGCTATTTGGCAGCAGGTCACAGTTTCATTTTCCTTCATTTCCCATTTGCGGTAATGTTAATGTCTGCTCTCACAGCACCTTCCCTAACTTTCGTTGAACCAAATCCTTCGGTGGGGGCCTTGAACAGTCCTTTGGCAGTAGTTTAAGCACAATTTTCCATAGGTTGAAGGTAGAAATTTTGAGATACGAGTAGAATCAGCTGATAGGGGTCTCTTTGCACATATTCCGCCGCATGTAAATAGACCAAAGCACCCCCAACTACCAGATCTCCACCACCTGAACTGGTCCCATTCCATTTCTAAAATCATTTCCAGACAGTAACTCAACCCCTGTCCTTTCATAAAAACTACAAAAATGCCCAGAAAAAAAATGCAGGGGGCCAGGAAAAAATAATAAAAAAAAACACACAAAAATATCTTGAACTTCTTTCCGGAAGTGAGAAACTGTGACCTGTATTCTAACAGAGGCACAAAATTCCTTCAATCTACTTCTAAATCTAACACATTGAGCTTAAAGGTATTTGGAATAATCTCTCAAGAGGAAAACTAAATGCAATGAAAACTAAGCCTTCTGTAGCCCTCCCATTTACACCACCCCCCATTAGAACATAGCATGGACAATGACCGGTGAGCCAAAAAAGCTTATAATTGTCATATCTCAGCTCTGGGAAAACATATTTGAACTCTGTAAACTAGTGTGACTTCTACTAAGAGTGTTCTACCATAAAATACTAACTTTATGAGGACACATATCTTTCTGTGGCTTTCTCAACTAAAATAAACTGTGCATTTGTTACATTTTAAGATTTGTTGGATTACAAAATGGATAAATTCTACTCAAAGTCAGTCATACTGTGGCCAAATTTAAACAGCTTGAAAAAACAAGTGTTATTCTTGTATCCCAGGTTGATTTTAGGCTCAAAATTGTACTGGAAAGCTTAAAACCAGAGGAAGAAGTCCCCTGCCACACGGCTTATTGTTGGGATCCCCCAACACAAAACTCTGTTCAAAACGGCCCACAAGTACCCTTGAATATAAACTTAATTATTAGCCTAGCCCAGAGAACAAAACTGCACCCCAAAAAGTCAAACAAGGGTCTAAAAGGATATTTCTGGGAAAATATGATTAGATTAAAGAAAAAATATGCAAAAAAAGGGGGGTGGGGTAAATGTTAGGTTGGTTTATTTTTTAAAACAATTGATTCCTGCATTCTTGCAAGTGAAAATTGTGTAAGACACAATTGTGTGCAGGCACTGAATAAAATCATGAAAGCCCAGGTCATTATATTCTGGGCGGTTTTATGCCAACTTTGAGTGCCATTAGGCATGCTATTTGAGGCGAATTTCTAATGTAATGAAGTTGTGAAGCCATGCCAATGGTAAAATTACCTCTGGAAAAAGTAGAAAGACTCTCATTTCCATTCCTTTGATGTGTGAATCAGGAAAATATGGTCACAGGTGGATAAACAATTCCATTCATCTTATACAGGACCTGAAATTACCTGAAAGAGTACACAAAATATTCAGTTTGACATAAAACAACACTGAAAAAGTTTATTTTTTTTACAAGAAAAGGCATTTGGTAAGACTAAAAAGGAGGTTATTATGTTTCTCACATGTTGACCATCAAATCAATGTAAGAACTATAGGTTTTTGTCAGAAAGCCAAATAAAATTTAATATGTACACAAAATCAAGTAATGCCCAAATTCTTTTCAATTTTTGAGGGGTAGGGTAGTGTTCTGTGTGTTTTGACAAGGGTAATGAGAAAAGCAACCAGCTAAATCAAATATACATATCTTTCAAAATGATATGACCATTTAATAAATTATAATTAATTTTTTTTTTTCGTCTGTAGTAAAATATTTTGATATTTACTCTCGACGCCATTTCTATTCAGCCCAAAAATACGGTGACCGTATAAAAAGCACAGACTGTCCGGTAGCGAGCGAAGATAGCCGAAGGGCGTTCCGACTGGCCTCGGACAATTACGATAAGTCAATCGTATTTTGGGGCTGAATACAAATGGCGACAGCAAATACATATCAAAATATTTTCCTACAGACGAAAATACAAAATAACCACGAGGAATGTATCCCGCAGCTCCTCCACGTGAAAACTCGCTTACAAATGTTTCAATTTTTTCTTCCGGGTCTAAGTGGGATTCGAACCCGCGACCCATCGGTGGAAGGCCTATGTCTCCATTAGAACAACATGGCTAGCAAGCAAAAAAATTCAGAAGATAGAATTCTTCTTTCCGAATTTTTGAGTAAGATTATGATAGACTATTGATGGTATTGGTATTTATTCTCTAGAGCTCAAGTGAGCTCATCAAGAAACAGTTACAGATCGATATACAAGGCGGACGATATAACACATTGATAAATTACAATATTACAAAGTTAAATCACAATCGTTCGCAGTTAAACTGCAATAATCAGAAATTAGAAAAAGTTACTCTATACATGATTTACTGTAACAAAATTGCAAAGTTTTAAATTTCCGGAGAGGTATATTTTCCTTCTCTCAAATGATTTCTCAAGGTACACAGATAATTATGTCAGTATTTTCTTATTTTCGGTACTGTACTTTAACTCAAAAACGCCAGGCCTTTCGTAATCATATTTTTTAATATATTTTTTCTTAAATCAGTGAAAGTAGAGCATTCTAGAATGAAATGATACTCATCTTCAACCATGTTTTTACAAACTGAACATTATTTAACTTTAATTTGTTTTTTGTTATGTCTTCCAGCTTCAATTTCTAGTTGATGGGGTTCCCATTTAACATATAACTTGTCTGGACCTAAAGTACATTTTTTGTGATAAATCAAACCGAACTTTATGAGACTCTGCTAAATGTCGATTGGTTGGTTGGTTGGTTGTTTTAGCTTATTGGCGCGTCCATTCGTATGAATGATGTGCGCCATACTAGTGAGTAATTATTACCTTGTTCGAGTAAAAAAAACTGTGATGTTTGAAACAATATATTGGATGACTCTGTGCAGGAGTATATGTTAGTACGTTTAAGATCTATTTAAAGGGGCATGAGCTGCCAAAATGTTGATATTTTGAGGTTGAAACAGAACGTTGAAATTATTGGCTATTTTTCTCAAGACGTATGATTCAGAAGCTTTTTAGTGTTTATAGTCTCGAAAATGTACGGTAAAGTATTGTTTTGAACTAACTTTGGCTTAGAATGAATGAATGGTCGTCCCGGTTATTTAAATTTTGTTTACTTTTCGAACACGTTTTCGGTTCGTACAGGCCACATACTGTATGGATTTTCCTCATTCCAACGCTAATCATTCAGTTTTTCGATGACCTTCAAAGCCTCTTACTGTCGGGACGATCAGAAATTATGAAAAAAGTGTGAATTTTGGCAGCTCATGCCACTTAAAGGAGGGGAAATCTCTAGAAATACATAGGGATTATCGTCGATAACAACCTTCAAAGTACTCAAAACATTTCACGTCAATTACCTCCAGTGACCCTCAAGCTAATAAAACCTGACAGAAGTATGTCCTTTCAGTGGCTTATCTGTGTAGCCATTTTTCCGTTTTAGGATGACGTGATGTTGGTATAGCTATTTTTAGATCAATAATGACGCATTTTTACAGCTCTCTAATGTATAAGGGTAGATTTAGGTCCCCCAAAACATGGCGACAAACTTGAAGTGGGAAGATTGTCTCCGAATATATAGGTCAGTATGCAACCGCGCGCCATTACTTAGCCAGCCATTGGCTAAATTGCATCACATGACTACTCTATAACGCACTTAAATTTTTATTCAACAATAATTGGATAAAACTAATGAAAAAATGGTGGCGGCCTTGTGAATGGCCTATGGAACTTATTCTCTATTGTAACGCCACCTTCAAATTTCAATTATTCGCTTACGAGGGGATAAAACATACATTGGACAGTTGTTTTGGACTAAATGAACTCTACTCTTTCCATCTAAACTAGTCTAAAGCTTAGATTTTCTTTCCCTTTAAACCTCTTAAGATGTAAAAACATGAAATACAATTGAGCTTACACCCCAGTATATGATTTACAGATAAGCAAGTATACAGTGGTGAGAAATGGAAAGATAGGTCGATATTTGCTAGTCATACAATGTTTATACACTCATAAAAATATTCAATTATACTAAAATCTGTGTGTATTTATAATATATCTAGCTACAGCCTGATATACCTGCTAGATGCGGATACAAGTGACACTTTCTACTGTTATTTATCTCATATCGTAAGTCGGCTAGAAAACTGTCTTTAATTCTTTGCGTATAGCTTCTTACGAACAAATTTTTTATTTGCAACATGTTGCTGTACCCAGATATAACCGTAACCATTATTTTCTAATTCTGTTTTGACAGAGTAAAGCCAGTTACTGGAATGTCTGCCATGTAGTATTTCCAGATACAACTAATTATACACTGCTTTTAGAAAACAGTTATCAGTGATCCATCATTCAGTGATGGTGACACAAGTCGTCCACCGATAGGCCCCGGGTTCGAATCCTATTCACTCCAAAGAAAAAATATATATTTGATTATGTGGACCATTTAAAGTGGCATGAGCTGCCAAAATGTTGAAATTTTGACGTAAAAACAGAATGTTGAAATTATTGGCTATTTTTCTCAAGACGGATAATTCAGAAGCTTTTTAATGCTTCTAGTCTCGAGAATGAACAATAAAGTTTTGTTTTTAACCAACTTTGGCTTAGAATGAATGAATGGTCGTCCCGGTTATGGATTTCCCTCATTCCAACGCCAATCATTTAGTTTTTCGATGGCCTTCAAAGCCTTTTTTTTGTCGAGACGATTAAACAATACCGAACCATTTTGCGAAGTTGGTTGTTAAAGAGGATGCAATATAAATGTACATGAGCTGTCACAATAATGATATTTTTGAGCTAAAATAAAATGTTGAAAATATCGGTTATTTTTCTCAAGACATACAATTCAGATGCTTTTTAATGCATCTTGTCTCGAGGATGTAAGTTAAAGTAATGTTTTAAACTTACTAAGCCTTACAATGAATAATCCTTTGCCCATGTTAATTGTATTTTAATACCTTTCGGACACTATTTCGGTTCGTACATGCCACATACTGTATGGGTTGTCGTAATTCGAACGCCAATCATTTAGTTTTTCGATAACCTTCAAGGCATCTTGCAGTCGTGACAATAAAAATTATTGAGAAAAAAAGTGCGAATTTTGGCAGCAGCTCATACATTTTAAGCAAACTATAATTTCTCATTACGTGGTTATTTTAGACAAGAAGATTTTCCCTGTGCCCGTGTGTTTTAGTGTTCATAAATATATAGGATAGTAGAATATTCCAAACAAGATATGGAGGTTTCGCAGTTTTTCCAAAAAGGTGAAAAATATGGAAGCCTTTAATTGACATTAGGCTCGATAATGCAAGCTAAGGTACCGTAGTGTTTTAATCTAGAGTGAATGAACTGCCACCCTATGATTTAAATTATTAAAACACTTTCGCTTCGCACAGGTTGTAGACTAACTTTTTGCCGATAAACTGAAAATGTTCGAATTGTAGAAAGCTAATGTGCGTAGCTTATACCACTTTAGCTCTGTTTTAACAAAAATGAAGCATCCTACTTTTCAGCACCTAAAATGTTTTTTTTTATTTCTTGTAAACAATAGTAATGTTTATCATATTAACACCACCACGTGGCGCACCAGATTAGAAAATAAAATCTAAAAATAGACACATCTAGATTATGTTTAATATGTTCTAGATTTATCCTCGCCGCGTGCATCCAACCGTGCCGCTGTCTACGTGCAGTACAATGTTGATCTCTTTTCTACGCATCTTTAATATCTTGTCAACGCACGTCACGTACAACACCTCACGGTCATCATTGTAAATACCGTGTAAATATATTTACCATTGGTAAATATTACACTGATGGTATAAAAGGTTAGACCTATCCATCAGAACCACCCCATTTTGTCTTTTCTGTCCAATAGGAACTCACTGTGTCTGTGGTGTACCTCAAGGTTATATAATAAGCCCGTTGTGTTTAAAAATATATTCATCTACTTTGGCGTAGCTCGCCTTTCAAGTGGCACGAGCTGACCAATATCGAAGACGTTTCGCTTGAACAAATTAGAAATAGGCGGTTATTCTCTTCAATGACAAGTTGGAAGCTTATTAAGCTACAATATACGAGTTTATAGAAGTGGCTCAAGGGTAAAATGAGGGACTGTTGACATTTTGTTTACTTTTCTGAAACATTTTTCGGCCGGTACAGGTCATGTTTTCAGCGGATAATTTTGTTTATTTCAAACTCAACCATTCATAACGTTGATGTTATTATTCTGTAGTTTTTCGACATGGATTGAACAAAATCATTTCCATGAACTTCAATCCCCGGACAATCGAAATCCATCCGAAAACACGAAATTTTGGCAGCACTCACAACTTTAAATAAGTTGATGTTATTATTCTGTAGTTTTTCGACATGGATTGAACAAAATCATTTCTATGGGAAAAAAAAAACAAGAGAATAAATCGTTGATTGTTTTGGTATTTTATGCATAGTTTCTGGGGCGACGTTGCTAAGTTTAAAATTTATCCCATTGTAACTCAATAAAGATATCGCAATAAATTATGCTGTACATAGCTTGTAATATACATACAATTTAAAATAAAACTCAGACTGTTAGCCATCAAACATCTCTATTTATTTGTTGTACAAAATGTCAAAAAAGGAGATTTTGGGATTTTTCTCGACTCAAACCTAACACCAATCTTGAAGGAGTGGATTGTCGGTCATATAAATGTGCATCGTTGACAGAGTTCCCTGTTGACTCAAGCATACTGGGGGCTGTTCCATGAACAACTGTAACAAAAATGGAAAAGGGGAGGTAATTTCATTTGCGGAATCATAATAAAGTAGTCTCCCTTTATAGAACATGGGACATAGCAATTGTGATGACGCGACTATCTATGCATAGCAAGACTAGCCAGTACTTGGGTACACAAAGATAGGCTCGTCATCACGATTGGGGACATAGATATCTTATAAGACTGATCAGTCGGGAATCGTTTGGCTGAACGATAAACCAGTCTCAGTCGACATTAATTGTCTTAAGACTAAATCGCAGACAATCGGATCGGATCTTAACTCGACCTGAGTCGGGCATTAGACCGTTCATGTCGACTGAGACTGTTTTATCGTTCAGCCAAGCAGACTGGAGCTTACAACGATCTGATCTGATCTTAACTCGACCTGAGCCGGGCTTAAGACGAACCGTTGAATCAAAGACGATGGGTAAATATTTCAACAATGACGTCAGATTTGTTTTCCGCGACGATGCTGACGTCATCGAGTGCTGTGTCTGGTGCTGGTACTTTTAATGGACCCAGGTAAAGCAACATAACGCCGTGAATGAATAATCAATTCAATTGAAATTGTTAAATCGGATTGAGGTAATATTGGTGTTTCTAGAACTTACTCCGATGACCTCTTGTGGAGGATGCTCAAAGCGTGACGACTGAAGTTCAGCATTCAGTGCCCATCCAAACGCGTTCAGTTTTCCCTTGTTGTATAACAGAAAAACGGGTTGGAATTCGTCACAGTTCATGTTAGAGCGGATGTTGTACCAATAGTGCATTCCTACAAAAAGCAGAAGAAAAATGACCGGTTGATATATAGATCGATTGACGTATTAAGTCACACTCAGGGTAGTTTTACTGATGATTGTGTTGCGTAAATTTGGCGAGGAAACCAGCCTCCATAATACAAAAAAATCCAACAGCAGACACATTACATAACACTTGAGAGTCATCTTTCTTCTATCTAGTAAACTCAATACTCCACGTGGCTCAGGAAGCGTCAAGTGTACTTTTCTTTATTGGAAATCAAGATGTTTAGAAAAGAAAAGAAAAAAGATTGGTGAGCCAAATGGCAAATGTAATTATGCAAGCCTACCATCTCAATCTTCAGCAGCTTGAGTGATGTAAAACAAAACTTACCCATCGTCTTGAAGCACTTTCCTTTGACCCAGTTAGTACCGGTCATTCCGCTCTCTGCTGAAGGGATCTTGATCAGCCCTGTTAAAGGGTTGCTACTGTTCTGGATATATAATCCTGTACCAGTCCCCTGTGACTCGTACTCTGCAGAGCTACGACCATTTGAACAGATAGTTGCTGCAATGAAAAAGGTAGAACGTCTTCAATACATAATAAATATCAATGATACAATGAAGAAGGGTCGCCTAAGGGGACTCTCTTCTGGAAAT
Source organism: Lepidochitona cinerea (assembly GCA_963971465.1). NCBI lineage: Eukaryota > Metazoa > Mollusca > Polyplacophora > Chitonida > Tonicellidae > Lepidochitona > Lepidochitona cinerea. Next base: position 48,096,664 of record OZ020553.1, read on the forward strand.
GTTCCTAGTTCAAATCAGTTACACACAAAAAAGCTCGGTGAATTACAACATTCTCCGCCTCGAGTTGAATCAAAGAAATACGTCCCTCTTTCACAAATATACAACAGTAAAAATAAAACAAGACGAAGGAACAGTAACAATCGTCAGTGGAGTCGACCATATTCTTAAAAAAAGTTTGGCCGGAAGAAGGATCAGCAGATTACCTCCCTTGTACACTTTGTGTGTCCTGTATGGGTATAAGCAAAGAGAGTAGATTGACAAGAGTGGTCACTTCGTCCAATCAGCATTGCAGGCATGTTCTTCTGGCCCCCTAGCGGAAGGGTGTTCCGACTGTACACGATTCGACTGCAGGGCGCCCCCTACCGAAAGGAGGTTCCTAATAATCGAATCGTGTCAGTTTAAATTCAACATGGCGCGGGCGAAGTGACCACTCTTGTTAATCTACTCTCTTTGGTATAAGCAATGAACTAAATACGTGGAATGGACATGTCTCATTGGCTGGTTTGGATCTGACTTTGTAAAAAAAAATGCCGCCATTGATAGTCGATGCACGGGAGCATGACTGATCTAGATCAAAATTGTACCATCAACTTGTAATGGTGGCATTCTATGGAAATCAAATACCACGTGACCTCCATTCGACGCATATAGTTCATTGGACTATATACGTGGAATGGTCACGTCTCATCGGCTGGCTTGAATCTAACGTTCTAAAAATCGCCGCCATGGCTACGGGATGGACACGCGCATGACCGATCTCGATGGTGACTGCATGTCCACCATCTAGGATTGAAATCGCCTAATCGTCTCCTCGTTAGGGCGGCGCTCACTGGAACTCAGATGTCAAGTGGCCGCCATTAAAGGTTTATATTCAATGGATATTGCCTTTAATATCAGCATCCAGAAAACCTGTTATGCTATTTCTATTACGGCACACCAGACATAAGTGTGACGTTGGAACGAAAAACGCATCAATGCATGAGCAATTAAAACACAGAATGAGTATAATTTTATAACTCAACTTTGACACAGTTCAGAGAATAAAACTAGTTAAAAATCATGTATTTGTTACCGTAGGAAAGGGAAAGTATAATCGAATTTATATTATATTAAGCCATTTTTTTTACCCTTATTTAACCATCTATAACATTATAGACTCACAAGGTTCGACGAAGTAGGCAGTGAGAATATATTTATCTCCATCGTCTACGAATGGCGGCCGGATAATGCTGGATGGGTAATGACGAGGCAATCCTTTGGGGATCTTTAAAAAAAGACAGCGTTTGAAATACATAGAAAATGAATAATAATATTTTAAATTCTTTTTTGATTAAACCGTTTGATAATTGTAGGCCTCGATAATGATTGCAACAATGAGCTATATGCGTGGAATGGACGCGTCTCATTGGCTGGTTTGGATCTGACTTTGTAAAATGTGCCGCCATTGATAGTTGAAGCGCGTGTGTATAACAGATCTGGGTGCCGTTTCACGAAGCCGTCGTACAGTGCGATCAATCGCAGTTGCCATGACGTCGTATCTATCCAATATGGTATCCATTGGCAACTAGGCTTCGTTTGCGATGCGACTGCTTTGTGAAACGAGCCCCTGGGTCGAAATTGCACCATCTACTAGTAATGGTGGCTTTCGATGCAAATCAAATACCACGTGACCTCCATTCCACGCATATAGTTCATTGGCTTGCAAGTTACCTATGAGATTTAGTGATATCTGGTAACAGATGACGCTATTAAGAACGTTTTTGGTGCAATTCCATTTGACGTATTTTGTTCCAATACGTCAGACGGAAGGATCCAGACGCCTGCGCAATGACAGCACCAGTGACAGGGAATTTGTAGATTTCTTACAAGACTTTAGCTCCGTATTGCGATATCCACAGTAATCCGGAAGTGTACCGCTCCCTCAAGATGTTTCGCGTCAAAGAAGCATATAGATCATCTACCAAATACTAAATAGTTATCAAACCATTCTAGCAGATCACAAACGACCTTTCGCAGTTATTTTACACTAGATCAATTGACCAATAGGGCTAAATTAAACATTCTCAGACGTTCATACATAAGAAAACTGGTCGCTGATTGGTTGAATTATCATGTGATATTATATCAACTTTATAAAATTATTTGTTAACCGCATATACCATTTTCCACTGCAATGAAAATAAGTATTGTGGCAAATTAGGTTTTGACAAGCGCCTTGGTCCATAACCATGGTAACACACTGACAGCATCGTCATATACTGATAAATCAAAAGTTATTTTGCTCTTGGCTTGCATGCTTGCATGCCCAAGCTTCTTAGATGCGAAGTATTTTTCCAACAACCATAACAGCTTTTCCCCACAGCATCTATACGCCAAGCCGCCAGAAACAAACAAAAAATGCCCTTTTCACGCGCCATTTTCACGCGCCATTTCCCGTTGTTAGTACATAAACGGTCTCTCACCCCTACTTGGATACCAGCGATGTATCCTCGTTTGTCATACAACAACATCACTGCAGTGTCTCTGTTCTTTATGTAGCGGTTTCCCAGAAACCGGTTGGAACCTGAATATCAAACAGTAAATTGAGAAAATAAAGACCTGCTTATTTATTTATCTACCGTTTTAAGGTTTTAGTACAAAACAATTATGCCACAGTTTAAATCTTATTTCAAGTTCAAATTTTGAAGGAATTTAACGATTTGTTTCTCCTAATCCTTTAAATAAAACACTACTGATTTTGTCTCTAAAAATACTTGGTCGCCATTTCCTTATGGAGCCCGCCATGTTGTACCTCAATTTCAAAACACGTAAAAATTTTATTAATTGATTGGTGTTTTACGCCGCACTCAATATTATTTCTCTTATATGGCGGCGCAGTCAGGTTTAGTGGGGGAAGGAACCGGGTTCACTGTCCGGAGAAAGCCCCCAACCTTCGGCTATAGTACCTGGCAACTCTTCCACATAGGGCGACCGAGTGAAAAATCCATTCAGAAAGTTTTCTATTTGTGTGATTCGAACCCACGCCGCATCGATGGAAGGTCTGTATGGGACTGCGGGACAATCACTCTATAGCCCACTTGACCCCGAGTATTTTTTTATGGCATTTGATCTTATCTAATATGTATATATCCTGACAGCTTATTCTAAAATGTCAATTCACATTGCTTATATACCGATGTCACCAAATTCTCGTTGCCCATGATTTTGGGCCACTCTGCACGAGAGCCTCGATAATCTGCATTTTTCTCGTGTCCTCTTCGAATCCCATAGGTTGGCGAATAATTTAGCAAATGAAAACATTTTGGTAACGGTTTTTGACAAATTTGCTGATAGCCACACGGAGGACAACATTTATCCAAACTTATCCAAAAGCGTATTGATGCCTAAAACTTAATTTACCCGAACAGGAAGCATCTTTTACGAATCCAGCATCCGCTGCTTCTCCAACGGTACGGGGTAAACTGTTAAAGATGTTACTGTCCAAAGGGTTGGCACCCCAGGTAACTACAACCCAATGAAAATGATAATTAGCTCAATTGTAATTCTATGCGAAGCTATAATGAGAAATTCTTTTAGAGGCATTTGAAGTTGAGGTAACAATATTAACTCAAGAGGTTTATGGATTGCAACTTGCAAAATCATTTATGCTTGATAACGGTACTAGAATCTGGACCAAAACGTCGCTTTACAAATAAACAGAAGTTGCAATCCATAAACCTCTCGAGTTAATATTATAATGAGAAAAGATATAATATTACCTAATTATTCGATTGTTGATGAAGTTTTTTTTGCTGCAAAAACGCTTTGTCGTCTCAAACTATCCACAAGAGGTAAAACACTTGTTATTCATTTAGAAGAAGATTGATTGATTGTTTGGTGTTTTACGCCGTGTTCAGGAGTTTTTCATGGGTCCGGAGGAAACCCATAACCTTCCGGTGGTAACTGGCAACCATGCCACATAGGTCGTTCGAGTGAAAACCCAGTCAGAAAATTTTCCAATTTGTTTTTGGGACTGAGTGGGATTTAAACCCTCGACCCATTGGTGGAAGGCTGTTCGGATTGAGCGACCAACGCTCTACCTACTGAGCCACGGAGGCCCCCGAAGAATATTGCAAATAGGGACAAAGTTTTCCTTTGAACTCAAAAATAAATACGGTCGTGTATATAGTAGACCGACTTCCACAACCCAGTTTTATCCAATCCGGTGGGAGTTTCAGCAGATGTTCTGAAATCATTCCATCATTTCAAATTTGACCTTGTTTAAAGATAGCTTACATTCCGTGTTAAATTTTATATAATGAACATCAAATGTAAGTTTATTTATAAATACTAAAACACACGGGTACGAAGAAAATCTTCTTGAATAAAATAACCATGGAGACAAGAATCTAATTGTGTTACAAGGGGGGGTATGTCATTTAGACGAGAGGCGAAAATCTCAGCAAAATTTACGCGACACGGGGGAAACAGCTTAGCTCTCAGCCACGCATGGCCGGCAGCTCAGCCGGCGCCTCTCGTGTGCGCTAGGCTTTAGACCTTTATACCAAAGCATAAGTTGCTGTTATAAACCAAAATCCATGATATTTCACAAGGTTGAAGTTGGACAGGAGCTTGGTCAGTAGAATTTTCTGGAACAATTGGTAACGTATTGACAAGGTCGTACGGATCTTCAACTACAGTGATGTAAACTGAGATATGAAAAATATGATCATGGGAAACGAAAAGAGAAAATTTCGATTCCATCAGAAATACCTATCTTTCAAACCCATGTTCTTTTTATAAGCATGCCTTTAGCTCAGAGGTCAAGCCATTTTACGTTGTATTCTACCATTACAATCTGAGCCATTTTACGCCATATTTAAGATTAGTTCACTTATATGGCGGCGTTGCAAGGTTTGCTCGGGTAGAAAACCGGACTCTTTTTGCGAGGACGAAACGTTTTGCCTTCATTGCACTGTCTGAGCTAGTCCGGGTTTCTTACTCCAAAATTTTGGAATACGGCCGTCAGTATAAAAAAAAATAGTAACTTTAGAGTCAGAGACCCGGACTATGTCTGAGCGATAATTTAAGACAGAGAAATATAAAAGTAGTTGTTATTCACACGGCTGAAAAGAACCGTATATGTAAATAAATTGTACCGATGAAATACAAATGTCATCATATTTAATCTGATAAAAAGACAGCGATATCCACCACGTCTTAAAAAGGCTTTGTTTGCCGCTTGGGAACTTCATGGAAGAAGTTATGGTTGACAACACTGATTGATGGATTGATTGGTGTTTTATGCCGCCCTCAAGATTATTTCACTTATATGGCGGCGTTGGCAGTTTTCTTGTGGGAGGAAACCGGGCTCCATGTCCAGAAGAAGCCCACGACCTTTCGGTGGTAACTGGCAACCATCCCACATAGGGGATAATAATGAAATGTCAGTTTAGCGAATGTCTTTGTGCAGACAAAAATATTTAGAATTTCGTTAACACTGTGGAAAGTTTACTGTATTGTGAATAAATGTTATAAGTTATTTTACCTTTCAGAGCGTTCCATTTGCCTGCAATATAAATGAAACAGAGCGTAAACATAAAACTTAAAAATACAAACTTTGAATGACGTCCATTCTATTTAAAGTGTCATGAGCTGCCAAAATGTTGATATTTTTAGGTAAAAACAGAAAGTTGAAAATATTGGCTATTTTTCTCAAGACGTATAATTCTGGAACTTTTTAGTGATTCTAGAGTCGAGAATGAACGATAAAGTATTGTTTAGAACCTACTTTGGCTTAGAATGAATGAATGGTCGTCAGGGTTGTTTAAATTTTGTTCGTACAGTATAAACCGTAGACTTTATGGATTTCCCTTATTCCAACGCCAATCATTAAGTTTTTCGATGGCCTTGAAAGCTTCTTTCTGTCGTAACGATCAGAAATTGTGAAAAAAGTGTTAATTTTGGCAGCTCATGCTACTTTAAGCTGCCTTGTGTGATATCATGTAGCTATTTTTATCAAGAATTATACAGATACAAAGATTGATTGATTGATTGATTGGGGCTTAACGTCGCACTCACAAGCTAAGGTTATATGGCGACAAAAGTACCAACTGACCAAAAGATCTTACCCACCCCCCATCCCACCTAAACTTTAACATTAAAACCTCCACAGACCATATGAACATCAGGAAGGCTAATGTATTTGGCATACTTAATTTTCCTCCATGCTAGGTAGGCGAAAATGGCTATGGCAAAAACCCCACTGCCCCCAGCCCGAGGGTCAAATACAAAGAAACTTCAAACCCGATTTATACTGTGCTGACATTCAGTTTGATTGATTGATTTTTTAATGTTTTACGCCGCGCTCAAGATTATTTCACTTATATGGCGGCGTTGCCAATTTTATTGTGGGAGGAAACCGGGCTCTGTGCCCGGAGGAAAACCACGACCTTCCGTTGGTAACTGGCAACCATCCCACAGAGGTTGTTCGAGTGAAAACCCAGTCAGAACATTTTCCATTTTTTTTTTTGGGACTGAGTGGGATTCGAACCAGCGACCCATTGGCGTTGGCATTCATAATATGATGAAAACAAAAAACAAATTGACCGACACTGAAACCGTTTTCCTTTTGTTGCATGGAAACGCCGATACAAAAGATATACATTTGGTAATTAATGCTAAAATGTATCTCATCAAGTCAAACAATCTAAGAGAGCAGCTTTGCCGCCATGTTCATTATTGTATCGACTTACCATCGCCGCCACCGAAAATAAAGGCTTGTGATTGGCCCAAAATAAACAAGCATAAAACAAGTTCACCAAGCATGATGGCGAACGACATTTTCCAAACTGAATTCTGCGAGTCTGTTTTAAACCAGCATATGGTTTAAGTCAACACTTTTCGCAAAAAGGTCGTAATGGGTGAGTCGAAGAATGATAAGAAAAATAGGTCATAAAGTAGCCTACTCCCACCTGTTCTTCACGATATAAAGCAAAAACACTGGATCTAATCACAGGCACACGGAGTGCTCTCCCTTATCCCAAGTGCCTGTGATCTAATCTACCGATCATGGCAAGAGTTTATCTCTATAATAAACCAGTTCAGAGAAATAAAACGATTATAAGCATAGATACTTTTTAAAGAATCTTAAATACCATTCAAATGACCCAATTTCAAATAAATTTTCTCCAGGAACCGTGAATGTTTCGTACTCTCAATTCTACAAGATTCAAAGGCATAATTGAAATGCTTAATGCATAGCCTATTTGAACGGATGCAAACAATCATTCTTTTAGATTGCGAATATTGGCGTATAATCCCAAAAAATCAAATAAATCACAATAATTTGGTCGTTTGAATTCGAAGCCCCGTAACTGTTCCGAACTAATGTGAAACGCAATGACGTCTTCAAAACGTCCTTAAAAACGTCATGAATAGGTCATCAGAGATATCTGACAGGCCCCATAATTATGGGGGCTGATGGTCATAACATTAACGTCCAACGTTACTTTACGCCTAGCAGCTACATGTATAGGGCCTACGCATTGTATGATACTTCGACCGTAAGTGCATAAATGTTTTGAGAAATAGCCCCCTTGGTGGCAACGTTGATTTGCCATCGCTGGCGCCAATAAAGAAGCCTTCTGATTGGTTCAAAGAAAACACGCATAGAGCCAGTTTCGGTAGCATGGTGGCTCGCTGGCTATTTCTAACATATGGCATAATTCCATACGTATATAACCGCTGGACTTCAAGGTTGTAAGGTTAAGACACACCATGCATGATGAAAACGGCCAGACATAAACGGATAACACATCTACCTTTCTTTGGATGCCACTAGAGACCGTAATTTTTATCTTACACAGTTTACAGTTTTATCCCAAAACATGATTTTTTTTCGGCTATTTATGGAAGCGAAACTGTTTCGCAAATTGATTGATTGGGCCTTAACGTCGCACTCAACAGCTAAGGTTATATGGCGACAAAAGTACCAACTGACCAAAAGATCTTACCCACCCCACCTAAATTTTAACATTAAAACCTCCATTGACCATATGAACGTCAGGAAGGCTAATGTATCTGGCATACTTAATTTTCCTCCATGCTAGGTAGGCGAAAATGGCTATGGCAAAAACCACAGTGCCCCCAGCCCGAGGGTTGTTTCGCAAATAAAACTTGTTAAAACACATTCATTAAGTTTGCGCCAATTTATCAATCATAACTGCAAAATAAGCGTATATAATGATACCTACTTCCACTAGAGAACAAAAGAGCTTGGGCGTGTCCAAACCCCAGTAAACAAACGACCAGTGTCCGCAACATGACTATCTAATTTGTTAACCAAAAAGCTAAGGAAGGGATGTTTTATAAACCGAGTTATCTCTTAGATCGACTCGGTAACCTTCGGCAAAGATCGCTATAAGGTCATCAACTGGCACACTGGAACATCTTGTCGATCCCGTCACGAACAAATACAAGGTCAGTCGAAAACATACCATTTCGAACACTAGGACACCGATCAAGATGTTGGATACAGTATCAGCCTTGCATCAAATGCTGGATTTACTTGCTTGCCTGCAACGACCACGGAGGGTCCCATTATTGAAACTTGACTATGCAACGTTCTAAAAACAATCTAGACAAATTTTCAAATGTGTAACACAAAATTTACAAAAATGGAGTTGACTTTTTATTTGTCGCTTATACAGATCATCCTTACAGGTGCGTGGGAAGTAGACCAAAATGATACAAGGACATGGGAATTATTTTTGTCCTCCATTTTGACACCTTCTTATCTTAAAGTGGCATGAGCTGCCGAAATTCACACTTTTTTCATAATTTCTGATAGTCACGACAGTAAGAGGCTTTGAAGGCCATCGAAAAACTGAATGATTGGCGTTGGAATGAGGAAAATCCATACAGTATGTGGCCTGTACGAACCGGAATAGTGTTCTTAAAGTAAACAAAATTTAAATAACTGGGACGACCATTCATTCATTCTAAGCCAAAGTTAGTTTAAAACAATACTTTGTCGTACATTCTCGAGACTAGAAGCACTAAAAAGATTCTGAATAATACGTCTTGGGAAAAATAGCCGAAAATTTCAACATTCTGCTTTAACGTCAAAGTATCAACATTTCGGCAGCTCATGCCACTTTAATGTCTATATAAGGAATTGGTCAATTATTCACGATTTAATTTTCGTTTTTAGGAATTATTCTTATCACCAGCCGGTATCACAAAACAGTTTTTGCGTAACTGCCATAGCAACGCATACTGGTGCCGGTTTCACAAAGCGGCGTAGCGTAAACTTACGCTACGCTCTTTCACGAAACAGGCCCCTGGGGCTAGTTTCACAAAGCAATCTTAATTACCAATGGCAACATATACCTTTAGCATTGGTTGCCATGGTAGTTAAGATCACGCTAAGATCGCTTTGTGAAACTAGGCCCAGGAGCGTTGCTATGGCAGTTACGCAAAAACTTACGTCTACGTCTTTTCCTGAGAGAGATATTTTCGAATCGAACAATCGACCTCTACGGTGCTGAAAATCCAACATATAGAGAAATAAAGAAAAAACACACAGACAAGATTTCTCGGTTAAATCACGACGAACTTGTAGAAAGGCGGTTGCGTCATTAGCGAGCGAAATTCTGTAGGATCACGCCTTTCTTAAATTTGCATAACTATTAGATACGAACAAACAAGGTCAAAGGTCGAAAACGAGACTTTCTCGACACATGGATTAGAGTCTAAAAAGAACTTTACACCTACGGGTTGACGGGTGTGTCATGACCTCTCGAAGGTCATCCGGTACAACTCTAATCATTCCTTTTATAAAGAACCAGATCATTACAGACCATGCCTTTCAAGGCATGATCTGGTATACCAGATAATGTACCCTCCAAGCAGTTTAAACATGGACAATCGCCATGCCGTGAATTTCTTGAATGATGGCATTTCTTTAAGCAAATCGTCGACTGTGAATTAAAAAGGCAGGGTGTCCGTTTTCGGTTTTGTTTCCCAGGACCTTTCCCAAGGTGACAAGAGAGCCTTCAATAAACAAGGTGTAGTGAACAGACAATGTTAAAAGCATGCATTTACTGGTACAAGCGTAAATTTGATAGATTGATTGATTAGGGCTTAACGTCGCACTCAACAGCTAAGGTTATATGGCGACAAAAGTACCAACCGACCAAAAGATCTTGTCCACCGCCACCCCAACCTAAATTTTTACATTAAAACCTCCACAGACCATACGAACATCAGGGAGGTTAATGCATTTTGGCATACTTAATTTTCCTCTATGCTAGGTAGACGAAAATGGCTATGGTAAAAAACCACACCGCCCCCAGCCCGAGGGTACACGCGAAAGAAAAATTCGATTATGTTATCATTTCAGGACATTTGTGATAGTTAACGTGAAACACAAAACAATAAATCAATCAATCAATCAATAAACTTCTTCATTGTGTAGTAAGGATTATTCAACAAGTCCATATTTTAGAAATTCTGGAATCCAGAAAGATTTATTTGAAACCTAATACAGGAAAAACGCTGGAAATGGCTGAAAACGGTTAACCTAATAGCAGGAAAAACGCTGGAAATGGCTGAAAACGATTAACCTAACAGCAGGAAAAACGCTGGAAATGGCTGAAAACGATTGTCGTCTCGTGTCACAGAATCAAAGTTTCCCGTTAGGATAACACGAAAACATCTATTTAACACCAGTTCTCGTGTATGACACTGTTGTTCAGGTATATGTGCAGAGTAGTTCGAACTTCCAACTCCTCTATACACGTAGGCACTTCTTGAAGGAATAACTGAAACAAAAATAAGAGAAGTAAGTATTTTTGTGTGTTCTTAAAAGAAATACTGAAACACAAATAAAGGAAGTAAGTATTTTTGTGTGTTCTTGAAAGAAATACTGAAACAAAAATAAGAATCATCATTTTATGAATAAATTTAGATGTTTCTATAAAGGCGTTGATAGAAATTTAATATTTGATAAGGGAGGTAAGTATGCACAATCAAAGTTATATACGAGAGTTATCTCCCCGTTGTATTCTACAAGGCTGAAACAAATAGCTTTATAATACGCTTAGAAGATAGAAAATGAAATATAAATTTGATTTAAAGAAACTATTAGCATAATCTCTTCAAGATTTTAATTTGGAGCCTGTTCATTATAGGGTACTGATCTATAAATGTTTTTAATTTATTGTTAAAACAATTACTAGAAAAATATGATCTGATTGGTTTATTGATTTATGTTTTTCCATGCAATCAAGATTGTTTAGCGACGTTATAAGGTTTGGGCGACAAGCAGGCTCTTTATCCGGAGGAAACCTCTACTAAGACAGGTACTGTCAATGAACTATATGCGTGGAATGGAAACGTCTCGTTGGCTAGGTTGGATCTGACTTTGTAAAATGTGCCGCCATTGGCAGTTGACGCGCGCGTGCATAACAGATCTGGATCGGAATTGAACCATCTCATAGTAATGGCGGCATTCAATACACATCAAATAGCACGTGACCTCCATTCCACGCATATAGTTCATTGGGTACTGTTACCTGGCAACTCTCCACATAGGGCGATTGAGTGAAAACCCCATTGAAATTTTTTTTAATTTTCTTGAAGGTAGGGCTGGGATATAAGATTGGATTCTATATTATATACCAGACTTAGTTGGGATTCGAACCCACGACTCATCGGTGGGAGGCACTTATGTCGGACTGAGGAGCCATCTCTCTGCCGACTGAGCCACCGAGGCCCGCCAATTAATTTATTCAAAATAAGCAATTGGATAAAACGTTTTTCCTTTCAACCAATTTAACCCAAGACAAAAAATATCTGCTTTCTCTGAAACTAGCCGAGAAATCTGCCGAATTTTTGTTTTGTGTATTTGCTATGACGAATACGGAAAAAAAAAAATTCGGCAGAGCCCAGATTCCTCGGCTACTCTTAAACCTAACATCTTTAAAAAATAGTTACCTATATTTTTATACAAAAACTTATGAAATATCCAGAAATATTTTTGATCTTCAATTGGAACAGTGTCTCGAGGGTGCTTTACATGGGGAAAATTTAGGGCGGTCAAGAGCCATTCTATAGGCCTAATAGATGCGGCAAGATCCTGTTTTTTACTTATTTTGACTTAATGCCTCTAGAAAGGTGCCTCATGGATGCTCTAAACAGGAGGTTAGGTTGGTAGCAAATAGCTGTTTGAACCTTTGCATGCATGTGACAAGGTTCGTCGATAAGGTCGCATCTATTTATGAACACTAAAACACACGGGCACATAGAAAATCTTCTTGTCTAAAATAAAAAAAACCACGGAGACAAGTTTCTAATTGTGTTTAAAAGAGGTATATCATTTAGACCTTTATACCCATCATAAATTGTTGTAATAAACTAAACCTATGATATTTCATTAGGTTGTCGACTGACATGAGCTTGACTTACCCCTAGGACATGATCTGCAGGGTGCTCAAAACGGGGCGCAGTGAGATTAGTGGCCAAGACCCAGCCGAATGCGTTCAGATTACCGCCGTTGTAGAGGAGAAAAACGGGAAATGTCTCGTCACAGTTCATGTTTAAACTGAAGTCGTACCAGTAGTGCATTCCTTCAAAATAGAAATATATTTTATAAATTTATGAACACCCAAACACACGGGCAAAATCCTTTTGTCTAAAATAACCATGGAGACAAGTGTCTTATTGTATACCATATCTTATAAAGGTAGCCTCAAACTGGGGCAGGGATATTAGCAAGAACGAACTGGGGCAGGGATATTAGCAAGAACAAACTGGGGCAGGGATATTAGCAAGAACAAACTGGGGCAGGGATATTAGCAAGAACAAACTGGGACAGGGATATTAGCAAGAACAAACTGGGGCAGAGATATTAGCAAGAACAAACTGGGGCAGGGATATTAGCAAGAACAAACTGGGACAGGGATATTAGCAAGAACAAACTGGGGCAGGGATATTAGCAAGAACAAACTCTGGCAGGGATATTAGCAAGAACAAACTGGGACAGGGATATTAGCAAGAACAAACTGGGGCAGGGATATTAGCAAGAACAAACTGGGGCAGGGATATTAGCAAGAACAAACTGGGACAGGGATATTAGCAAGAACAAACTGGGGCAGGGATATTAGCAAGAACAAACTCTGGCAGGGATATTAGCAAGAACAAACTGGGACAGGGATATTAGCAAGAACAAACTGGGGCAGGGATATTAGCAAGAACAAACTGGGGCAGGGATATTAGCAAGAACAAACTGGGGCAGGGATATTAGCAAGAACAAACTCTGGCAGGGATATTAGCAAGAACAAACTGGGACAGGGATATTAGCAAGAACAAACTGGGGCAGGGATATTAGCATGAACAAACGGGCAGGGATATTAGCAAAAACAAACGGGGGCAGGGATATTAGCAAGAACAAACTGGGGCAGGGATATTAGCAAGAACAAACTGGGGCAGGGATATTAGCAAGAACAAACTGGGGCAGGGATATTAGCAAAAACAAACGGGCAGGGATATTAGCAAGAACAAACTCTGGCAGGGATATTAGCAAGAACAAACTGGGGCAGGGATATTAGCAAGAACAAACGGGCAGGGATATTAGCAAAAACAAACGGGGGCAGGGATATTAGCAAGAACAAACGGGCAGGGATATTAGCAAGAACAAACTCTGGCAGGGATATTAGCAAGAACAAACTGGGGCAGGGATATTAGCAAAAACAAACGGGGGCAGGGATATTAGCAAGAACAAACGGGCAGGGATATTAGCAAGAACAAACTCTGGCAGGGATATTAGCAAGAACAAACTGGGGCAGGGATATTAGCAAGAACAAACTGGGGCAGGGATATTAGCAAGAACAAACGGGCAGGGATATTAGCAAAAACAAACGGGGGCAGGGATATTAGCAAGAACAAACTGGGACAGGGATATTAGCAAGAACAAACTGGGGCAGGGATATTAGCAAGAACAAACTGGGGCAGGGATATTTATTATTAGCATGAACAAACGGGCAGGGATATTAGCAAAAACAAACGGGGGCAGGGATATTAGCAAGAACAAACTGGGACAGGGATATTAGCAAGAACAAACTCTGGCAGGGATATTAACAAAAACAAACGGGGGCAGGGATATTAGCAAGAACAAACTGGGGCAGGGATATTAGCAAGAACAACTGGGGCAGGGATATTAGCAAGAACAAACGGGCAGGGATATTAGCAAAAACAAACTGGGGCAGGGATATTAGCAAGAACAAACGGGCAGGGATATTAGCAAGAACAAACGGGCAGGGATATTAGCAAGAACAAACGGGCAGGGATATTAGCAAAAACAAACGGGGGCAGGGACATTAGCAAGAAGAAACTGGGGCAGGGATATTAGCAAGAACAAACTGGGGCAGGGACATTAGCAAGAACAAACTGGACCAGGGATATTAGCAAAAACAAACGGGGGCAGGGACATTAGCAAGAACAAACTGGGGCAGGGACATTAGCAAGAACAAACTGGGGCAGGGATATTAGCAAGAACAAACTGGGGCAGGGATATTAGCAAGAACAAACTGGGACAGGGATATTAGCAAGAACAAACTGGGGCAGGGACATTAGCAAGAACAAACTGGGGCAGGGATATTAGCAAGAACAAACTGGGGCAGGGATGTTAGCAAGAACAAACTGGGGCAGGGACATTAGCAAGAACAAACTGGGGCAGGGATATTAGCAAGAACAAACTGGGGCAGGGATATTAGCAAGAACAAATTGGGGCAGGGATATTAGCAAGAACAAACTGGGGCAGGGATATTAGCAAGAACAAACTGGGGCAGGGATATTAGCAAGAACAAACTGGGGCAGGGATATTAGCAAGAACAAACTGGGGCAGGGATATTAGCAAGAACAAACTGGGACGGGGATATTAGCAAGAACAGACTGGGGCAGGGATATTAGCAACAACAAACTGGGGCAGGGATATTAGCAAGAACAGACTGGGGCAGAGATATTAGCAAGAACAAACTGGGGCAGGTATATTAGTAAGAACAAACTGGGGCAGGGATATTAGCAAGAACGATCTTCCAATTTCAATAATCCTTATTGACCTATAAAATATTAATTTTTCAGGGACAACTTCATATTGATGTGATGAATTGTACACATTTTAGCAGGATGGATATAATCTGATTTAATGTGACTTAGCAGGTGGAACATCCGAAGCTCTAGAATAAAGGTTTGCGAATTGGAGCGGACAGCGTGTAATGTAGGACAGTTTTGTGAACGCATCCTTGATTATTGCCACAGGAGGTAAAGACAGACGGATTTAAATTGATTGATTGATTGTTTGGTGTTTTACGCCACGCTCAAGATTATTTCACTTATATGGCGGCGTTGCCAGTTTTATTGTGGGAGGAAACCGGGCTCTGTGCCCGGAGGAAACCCACGACCTTCCGCTGGTAACTGGCAACCATCCCACATAGGACGGATTTAAAAGCCCGAGTGTCAAATATCCACAAACTAAAAGTGCAATTACAGGTGGCCTAAATGTTGTGTAATACGAACATAACCGAAATGTATAGCTCGAGATATTCAGGTAGGCGAAAAATATATAGGCCAAGGTACATTTCATTCAATAGGTTTGTTTTGTTCGTAACTCAATGTGTCGGTACACGGTTTTAGTTACATCAAAGGGGATACATTCCCGATAAGGAAAAACTATTTAGTACGTACACGAATTCAGAAATTTGCAATATAAATGCATATGTACTTCTCTAGTCAATGCGACTCAGAGCCACTAAAAGTCTTTTAACTGGATGAAATAGGCTAATCCAATGAGTAAATATTTGGATGAGTATACCAGTGGTCAGTTGGGCTATCCAGGGGGTTGTTTCTCAACAAAGTTACGACCGACGTAAGTCCAATGCAAGGCGTAACTACCATGGCAACATATACCCTCAACATTACGTTACGACCAGGCGCAAAGTTACGACGGGCGTAAATGTGTTGAGAAACAGCCCCCAGAACCAACAGGAATAACAAATTTCTGCTTCGACGGCTGCTTCTAGTTGAAATCCCTTCGCTTGGTTCTCAGCAATAGGACTTAGAGCAGCGAATGGTTGGCCCGGTGTCACTATATTGTGACTGGGTGAGGGGGCTTGCTGGGTGTCTTCGGCAAGTCGCAGCACCAAATAAAAGAGCAATGGAAATCTGCCCTGCCACAAGGAGACAACGTCTTCATATGACTGAAATACTGTCAGGCAGGACGTAAAACCCAAATCACTCACTCACTCTAGTTGAAATCCTAGTCCGAAATATCTGCGATGATGATGGCCTATATGTCAGAAAATGTCTTACATCATCATCGCAGATATTTCGGACTAGTTGAAATCCCAGTTGGCTTTACATAGAGAGTGTGGGAGGAGGGGGGGGGGGCATTTTTTCAGCAACATCGTTTTTTTTTTGTGACTTACCCATTTCAGGAAAGCATTTTCCTTTGACCCACTTAGTTTGTGCCAGACCAGATTCCGCGTCGGGGATGACCATGACGTCTTTCAGTGGGTTGGGACCAGTCTGTATGTATAACCCTGTCCCAGTTCCCTGTGATTGGAACTCTTCCACAGATCGCCCAGGGTAACAGATGGTCGCTATAAGAAATTCATAAGAAAAACTTTAAAGTGGCATGAGCTGCCAAAATTCACACTCTGTTCATATTTTCGGATCGTCACGACAGTAAGAGGCTTTGAAGTCCATCGAAAAACTAAATGATTGGCGTTGGAATGAGGAAATTCCATACAGTATGTGGCCTGTACGAATCGAAAACGTGTTCGAAAAGTAAACAAAATTTAAATAACCGTGACGACCATTCATTCTTTCTAAGCTAGTTCAAAACAATACTTTATCGTAAATTTCCGAGAATAGAAGCACTAAAAACCTTCTGAATTATACGTTTTGAGAAAAATAGCCAATAATTTCCACATTCTGTTTTAACGTCCAAATATCAACATTTTGGCAGCTCATGCCACTTTAAATTGCTGATAAGGATAAATTTGAAGCTCGAACCGGCAACAAAGTTTGCCTTTTCTATGATGTTTGCGCCTTTGCTGAGTGATGTATATCATATTTTGCGAATTTTATTTTGTTTGCCTATAAAAATAACAATGGATAGACAGATTCTAAAAAAGAGCACAAAACTACATACTTCATTTTCGTTGAGATTTTTACTCTAAACAATTTGCGCGCCATGTTTTTTGGCGGCCATGATGTTTTCCACCGTGAAATCTTTGACCTAGTTTCATTTAACGTTGATTAAACGTTAGTGTATCTTATTACATCCGATCCCTCATTACATATGCAACTTTACTCTAAAAATAAAATTCACAATTCCAAATACGATGTCGGAAGAATCTCGGGGCACAATTTTCAGGGAGAATCACGGGGCACAATTTTCAGGGAGAATCTCGGGGCACAATTTTCAGGGAGAATCTCGGGGCACAATTTTCAGGGAGAATCACGGTGCACAATTTTCAGGGAGAATCTCGGGGCACAATTTTCAGGGAGAATCTCCAGGCACAAATTTTCAGGGAGAATCACGGGGCACAATTTTCAGGGAGAATCACGGGGCACAATTTTCAGGGAGAATCATTGTGCATTCTGTAGATGAATATGTTTGACAAATCGCGATGACGCGAGATTCTCAAATTCATTGGATCATGCCCCGAGATTTAATTCCGATTCGAAGACATTGTGAACTCCTACAAAATATAGCAGGAGCCTATTTCACAAAGCGGCGTAGCGTAAGTTTTCACGTAACTGCCATAGCAAACCATACTGTAGAGATACATAAGTATGAAAGTTACGCAAAAAATACATATACGCCGTTTTGTGAAATAGCCTCCAGGGCCCTGTCTTACAAAGCTGGCGTAAGTTACGTCGGACGTAAATCAGTGTTAAAGCTATAGGAACTTACGCCCTAGTCGCAACTGGTCCATGTTGTACGCCTGGGCGCAACTTTACGCCAACTTCGTAAGACAGGGCCCAGATGTATTTTAATTAGGCTCTACTTACCGGGGTCAATGAAGTAAGCCGTGAGGATGTATTTATCTCCATCATCAATGAATGGTGGAGTCATAGAGGACGGTGGGTAGTTATTGGGCAATCCTTTAGGAAACTGGAGGGAAAACAAACTATGTAGCTTGAACTTCTAATGATTATGACAAAGTTTGAAAATTACGTTATTGAATTTTCATTTAAAGTGGCATGAGCTACCAAAATTCACACTTTTTTCATCATTTCGGATCATCACGACAGTAAGAGGTTTTAAAGGCCATCGAAAAACTAAATGATTAGCGTTGGAATGAGGAAAAGCCGTTCAGTATGTGGCCTATGCGAGCCGGAATAGTGTTCGAAAAGTAAACAAAATTTAAATAACCATTCATTCATTCGAAGCCAAAGTTAGTTCAAAACAATACTTTATCGTACATTCTCGAGCCTAGAAGCACTAAAAAGCTTCTGAATTATAGCTTCCGTTCAGTATGTGGCCTATACGAGCCGGAATAGTGTTCGAAAAGTAAACAAAATTTAAATAACCGGGACGACCATTCGTTCATTCTAAGCCTAAGTTATTTCAAAACAATACTTTATCGTACATTCTCGAGATTAGAAGCACTAAAAAGCTTCTGAATTATACGTCTTGAGAAAAATAGCCGATAATTTCAACATTCTGTTTTTACGTCAAAATATCAACATTTTGGCAGCTCATGCCACTTTAAGAAGGTTATCAATGCCACAATAAAAAGCAGAAAATAAACTCTTTCTGAGTTTACAGCTTCGGTCATATTTACGTGCAACATTTCAATGTCGGTTTGTATGCATATCAATTGACCATAAACAAAAAATATTTTACTTCCACCTATATAGACCTATAATTTTCAATACAGTATCACTACCAGCTTTACTATGGCTCTATACTGGTGGTCATATTCGGGGTTATTTGTATTGCATGTTCTCTAAAGCACACTCTCTGCAGAAATCAAGAAAACTGTTTGCGTTAAAGGGAAGACCATTTTCTGCATTTTTCCAGTGAAGAAACTTTCATTTTTTGCCAAAATTCTAAACTTTTGACAAGTAATACTTCTAATTTAAAAAGGAAAATTTGATTTGTTAAGTACCCGCAATGTAAACAAAGGTCTATGCGCGTGTATACGCGTTTTAAATGGCTTGAATCATGATTTTTCAATCCGCTGGCAGTTGACCCAATTTTGCACCTAACCTGAGGAAAACATATGACCATTTTGATATTGTTGGTTGGTTGTTTGGTGTTTTACGCCGCGCTCAATATTATTTCACTTATATGGCGGCGTTGCCAGTTTTAGTGTGGGAGGAAACCGGGCTCTATGCCCGGAGGAAACCCACGACCTTCCGTTGGTAACTGGCAACCATCCCACATAGGTCGTTCGAGTGAAAACCCAGTCAGAAAATTTTCTAAGTTTTTTGGACTGAGTGGGATTCAAACCCGCGACCCATTCGTGGAAGGATGTTCGGATTGAGCTTCCAACGCTCTACCTACTGAGCCACGGAGGCCCCTCATTTTGATATTAGGGACACAGAAAGACCCCCATCGAAGCTGGTATAAATTCACTTTCTTCATAGGTGCCAGAAAAGGAAACTTACCCCAAGTTGAATGCCGGCAATATACCCTTGTCTGTCGAACAGAAGCATCGCTGAGATATCCCCATCTTTTATATACCGATTACCCACGTAATGTTTGGAATCTAAACACAAGAGTTTATAGTCGTGGATTTTTTTAAGTCTATACAGGGAAAATCATAGTGTTGCATGCGTCTAGATTTGTCGGCAAGACGCCTGTGAACTTCAGTCAGTTTCCACCTGAGTGATGCCTTATAAAGCTGGCGACTAATCCACATAGGTGAAAAAAGGCCATGCTAAAATGACGAATTTGGTTGAAGAGTTGTTGTTTTACGCCATCCTCAAGATTATTTCAGGCACCAGCTCACGTTGACATGTTTATCATTGCAAGGAAATGGACTCTAAAGAAAACCGCCGACCTTCCGTTGCATAAGAGGTCTTGGTGGTCGAGTCGGCTGAGGGATATTCCCTCCGTTCGACACGAGTAAGAATCTCACTCAGACAAAATAAAACGGAAATTTCGGAGTAGGTTTTTTTAATCGATCATTTAATGTGGACGAATTGCCAGGTACTAGCCGAAGGTCGGGGGTATTCCGCAGACAGAGCCCGGTTTCCTTCCCCGCTAAACTTAGCAGTGCCATCATCTAAATGCAATAATATTGAATGTGTCCTAAAACATTGAATCAATCAATCAATCCGTTGGTGTACTTTGCAACCATCCAGGGTCCTGTTTTCCAAAACTGGTGTTAGGTTCGTTCATGTAAACCGGTTTTCAAAAATATAGCTTATAGTGGTTCATGTTCTGCTTTCTAAGACAGTGGCCAGGGGCCTGTTACACAAAGCGACGTAGTGTAAGTTTTTACGTAACTGCCATAGCAACCCATACTGTAGAGATACGTTGCTATGACAGCTGCGTAAAAACTTACGCTACGCCGCTTTGAAAAACAGGCCCCGGACGGCCGAAAGACAGGTGTTTCGAATAGAAACATTGGAATGATTTATTTTTATAAACTGAGATGTTAATAAAATACGGAATACTTTTTGGGGGAAAATCTTGTTCTTTTTTAAGATTGATATGTATATCATACACTAAACTTGAGACTTTTCTAGAAAACTAGAGTAAGTTAATTGCCGTTGTCAAGGTGATTAGTGGACCAAATCACTGAAGAAAACTAGATTTTGGGTTGCCATTCCATATACTTAGTTCATGTAACTACCCGAATCCGGACAGAGTTTGCCAAGTTTGGAGTGATCTTGTTTGAATGAACCCACTGGCCAGTTTCTAAATAATCAGCTATTTTGCCATACGAAAACATATACGACCTATGTAGATTTCTGCTTTTGATGGCTTTAATTATTATCAGGTAAAATTGATTGATTCTGTCGAATAAATATTAAAAAATAACCAACATACCCGAACAGTAGGAGTCCCGCTTGAAGCCAGCACCCATGGCTTCACAGACGGTACGAGGGAGATATTCGAAGGCATTTTCACCCCCAATGTTTACTGAAATAGAATTTGAAAGTGGTATGAGCTGCCAAATTCTTATTGTCAAGACAGTAACTAAGTGATTGACAAAGGAAATTTGATTACGGTTATATCCTATTTCTATTGAGCCTCCGTTAGTTCAAAACGCTGCATCATGTAACATAAGAGGTTGCTTATGAAATTAGTGAATAGTTTCACAAATGACCTTTGAGCCAAACAGCTTACACATTCAATCAATCTATCATTTGTGACAAAAAAGAAGTTACACGAGTTAACTACAAATAAAATCACAAAAATTTAAATATTGTGGCACCTTCGGTATGCCCGATTACTTTTAAAATGTCTGAATAGTAGTGTAAAGGCATACACAGAATTGAAGCCTGAAAATAAACTATCGATTAGTTGGTTGATTGATTGATTAGTGTTTTACGCCCCACTCAAGATTATTTCACTTACACGGCGGGGTTGCCAGGTTTAGTGGGGAAGGAAATCTAGTCTGGTCCTCTGCTCCTAAACATGTACAGGACAGATCGCTATTAAGCACCTATCCTGTACGAGTTTAGGGGCAGGGTACCAGACTAGAGGAAATTGGGCTCATTGCACGGAGGAAACCCCCGACCTTCGGCGAGCAACTGGCGACTCTTCCATATACTGCGTCCCAGTGAAAAATCTTAAGCCCTGGATGGAACTCATTTAAGTTCTTTAGTTTGTTTTTTATTTACAATTTCAAATTTATCGGCAAACTTTTCGTTTCCCTCAAGCTTAATCCTGCGTCTGTATATTTCTCAGATAAAGTCCATAACTGTGCTTGTAAACATGCGCAGACTTGGTATAACATATCAAATTTTCAATTTCCAATTAAAAATGCAAAATGATGCACAAACAAGACACGAAAGGTCTAGAACTCTCACGGAAGGTCTAGAACCCTCACGGAAGGTC
Source organism: Lepidochitona cinerea (assembly GCA_963971465.1). NCBI lineage: Eukaryota > Metazoa > Mollusca > Polyplacophora > Chitonida > Tonicellidae > Lepidochitona > Lepidochitona cinerea. The sequence goes on from OZ020553.1 coordinate 48,118,733, forward strand.
TAGAACCCTATGGTCGGTAATCTCTGCACTCAAACTTCATTTCGCTAAGCAATGTTCAACGGTTCTAGTTGCTCAACCCTATACCTATTCACCTCTGTCAATAAAGGATTTGCCCTACATACAACAAAGGTTTACAATTGCTTAAGTGGGTATAAACAGTTCCCCCAAAGACTAGCATTCAGCCAGTATTTGCACTATCCGATGAGTAAATCTTATATCTATTTAAATAACTTGTACTTTGCTCTCGGTCAAAAGCGGTTGAGGAAAATGATCGACTTTTAGAAAAATAGGAAGTAATAAATCTTTAAGTGGTATGAGCTGCCAAATGTTTTTTATGAATTCTGATATTCTGATTGAACTGCATCGGAAAACTAAATGATTGACATTGAAATGACGAAAATCCATACGCAGTCTGTGGTCTGGATGGACCGAAATAGTTTGTGTAAAGTGAACAAAATTTAAAGTGGCATGAATTGCAGAAATTCGGTTAATTGTTTGATGTTTTACGCCCCCCTCAAGATTATTTCACTTATATGGTGGCGTTGCAAAGTTTAATGGGGGTGGGAGGGGGGGGGGACCAGGCCCATTGCCCGGAGGAAACCCACGACCTTCGGCGAGTACCTGGCAAATCTTCCACGCAGAAATTCGGACTTTCTTCATGAAGTCTGCAGGTTGTCAAGAGGTTGAAAAAAAAGTATTAGTAAAGCCAGTAGCCGGTACGGATGTGTGCTTATAACGGACTAAATTTAAATAACTGGGACGTACGAGTAGCCTACATAGTTGGGAGGTTTAGTTGCTTATGAAACTACCTAAACGAACATCGTATGAACCGAAAGTCCTGATGTTATCATCAATGCAGCGCGGGTTCGAATCCTACTCAGACCAAATAGAAATTCGCAAATTTGTGAGTGGATTTTTCCCTCGGCTGCCGTATGTGGAAGAGTTGCCAGGTACGCGCCGAACGTCGGGGGTTCATCTGGGTAAACAGCCCGGTTTCCCCCCCCCCCCCCCCCCAACTAATCCTGGCAACGTCGCCATATATATCAGTGAAATAAATTCGAGTGTGGCGTAAAACATCAATCAATCAAACCTTATTTTGTACTTCTTGACAAAATTGACCAACAATTAGCTATATTTCTGTTTCAAAGAAATTTTCCCTATATATTTGGCAGTTCATGCCACTTTAAAGTGACATGAGCTGCCAAAATTCACACTTTTTTCATCATTTCTGATCGGCACGATATATATAGTAAGAGGCTTTGAAGGCCATCGAAAAACTAAATGATTGGTGTTGGAATGAGGAAAATCCATACAGTATGTGGCCTATACGAACCGAAATAGTGTTCGAAAAGTAAACAAAATTCAAATAACCGGGACGACCGTTCATTCCTTTATTCTAAGCCTAAGTTAGTTGAAAGCAATGCTTTATCGTACATTCTCGAGACTAGAGGCACTAAAAAGCTTCTGAATTATACGTCTTGAGAAAAATAGTCGATAATTTTAACATTCTGTTATAATGGCCAAATATCCCAATTTTGGCAGCTCATGCCACTTTAAAGCAAACCATGATCAACTTAATCAATTAACGAAAACAAAATTGAAGGAATAAATACATTACCTTTTAAGGTGTCCCATATGCCTAAAAAATACAACAAAAAATGTATATTTAAATGTAATATTAAATGTTTCATGTTTCACGTAACATTAAATTGTTTTATTTCGTTCAACCATATTCGAAAAATATTGATTGTGATCAGTGAACTATCTCAATTTAATCGCAGAATACCAGGGGGCTGTTTCTCAACACCGAAGTAAATTTGCGCCTGGTCGTAACGTAATGTTGCAGGTATATGTTGCCATGACGTTACGACCAGGCGCAACGTTACGTCGGTGTCTAGAAACAGCCCCTAGTTATTTCAAGGTCCAAACCCCTTACTTCATAATTTCTACGTGACCTGGGAACTTACTAGTAAATGAGGCACCTGTCGACATTTAACATGTAACGATTTTAGTTAGCCAATATTCTCTCTTCTAGTGTGGTCTGGTGGTCTAAAGGTATTCGGATAATGCACACAAAATCTAAAAGTTAACTGTCGTGGGCTTACCTGTATTTAGAGACTGAGACTCATCAAATGATAGGTTTAGCACGAGGAAACATAATGCGCTTGTTTTCCACATGTTTGTCAACTTCAGCCACTGTCGACCCTGTGCTGATTTGACTTTTGGGCGAAGCCTATAACACCAAGTCATACCAACTGCTGCATGTTCGGTAATTTTCGCAAAAAAATCTCGTCCGCAGTCGGAACACACTTCGGCTGTCTCCCCTGGCTACAGGTCGGCTTTGACACGCCTCGAACAGTCTGCGCTTTTTATACGTTGAATCTCCGTATTTGGGGGCTGAATACAAATGGCGTCGATAGTACATATAAATATTTTACTACAGATTTATTTATTTTATTTATTTATTCACCAAATAACAGTATAGATAAATTCCATTCAGGTTACAGATAGCGGCGGGAGTAAAACCCCAAGGGGCTTGTTCTATCCCAATATTGGATATATAACTAAAATTTAACTTATGGTGGTTTAAATATATAAGCATTTAAAAAACGTATATACACAAACAACTTAATGTTTTACACCATACAGTAAGTATCCACAAGATATGAATGCATTCTAGATTTGAATAGAGAGATAGATAATATAGCTTTTAAAGAATTAGGCAAGTCGTTCCAGATCTTAGGTCCCTTGACCGTTAAGGCAAATCTAGAGAGATCGAAATTATAAATTGGTAAGTAAAGATTAATTCGGGAATGCCGTGTCAGATAAGTATGGACAGTATTTGACCGTTGTTTATAATTTTAAAAGATAGACAGTGAACTCGACGTCGCGTTTTAGAGCGTCGCGTTTGGCAATGTTAAAAGATAGGCAGCGACGCGGAGGTCGACGTCGAGTACCGCGTCGCGTCGCGCGTCGCGTTTGCGTAAGTCGACGCGCGACGGAAAAGTGGCCCAAATAAAACACCATAGTAAAATGCATTCTGGTCCGGATTAATTCAATAATATCAAATGCCTACCTCGTTATTTATGTTTGGATAATTATTGGTTGGTACTTGGTAGTCGACGACCAAAAAATTTAATTAGTTAGTGTCTTTTAGAAAGTGAGTATAACAGTATTCTCGTTATTTTGGAATTACACTTTCTTGAAAATATGGCAGAATTTCCGTTTCGGGCGTCACCCAAAAATGGGCAGAAGAAATTCTGCCATATTTTCAAGAAAGTGTAATCCCAAAATAACGAGAAGACGACATATAAATGTAAAACAAATTATTAAATTAGGGAAGAAAACCTTTACTTGAATGAAATAGGTCCAGATCTGAGTAGTCCGCAATATGTTGAGTGGATTGAAGGATAAATTCTGATACGCCCGCACGGGCTTCTTTAATACCACGTCAACATAGGGTGCATTTGAAAAATCTCTCGAAAGAGTTGCTCTCGGAATTTAAAAAAAAATGGTAACTCGCCATTTTTAAACAATACTCACCTAAAATTTTGTCCGAAAGCTTCTTTGATAATCCCTTTGTAGAGCTAAACAATCATCTGTGACCATACGCATCGCCAAACAACGAAATTCACTAAGTTTAAAGACCCTTTGCGTTATCACCGACCTTCCCCGACAGCCGTTACCGGTTGCAGTGGCGAGCATGATTTGAAAGTTCGCGGTAGATGGCAGTGTGAACGCCCTAGAAAAAATGAAGTCAACACAGACGGAATTCAAACTTAGCGAACAGATTTTAAGGTCACAGATGATGGTTTAGCTCTACGAAGGGATTATCAAAGAAGCTTTCGGGCAAAAGTTTAGGTGAGTAATGTTTAAAAATTGCGAGTTACCATTATTTTTAAAATTCCGAGAGCAACTCTTAGATTTTTCAAATGCACCCTATGTTGACGTGGTATTGAAGACGCCCGTGCGGGCGTATCAGAATTTATCCTTCGATCTACTCAACATATTGCGGACTTCAAGAAGCCCGTGCGGGTGTATCAGAATTTATCCTTCGATCCACTCAACATATTGCGGACTTCAAGAAGCCCGTGCGGGCGTATCAGAATTTTTCCTTCAATCCACTCAACATATTGCGGACTAGGATCTGAGAGGCTACCAAGTCAGGTCAGCTTGGCAGCGTCTTGTCGAGGAACCGGAATTTATGGCAAATGATTCCAATGCATGCTATTAAGTGATTATCAGAGGTTTTCTACTTACAAGTGATGATGCTGCCTCCATTTTCCAGTTTCTGTAAATTTGAATTCGATAAACCGACGGAGTGATTGTAACTATACGGTTAGTCTCTAAGAATAAGGGGCAGACGACCGACATCACGTGATCAGACATATATATTTCAGACCGCGCGTATAAAATGATGTCGTATTATTAGTTACATGGCCTCGCCAAGTATTCGTTTACTGATATCATATATTTCCCTCTGAAACAAACCCTGTAACGAACTTAACACACCGATATGGAAGTCTATTAGGGCTATGGGTGGAATTTTGACTTTTCCAGTGTGTTGTTCTCCCGTCTTTAACAGTATTTTGCACAAGCGAAAACTTGGTTTTGAGAAGAGAGATTCTGTATGTCGAAGAAAATCAAGCGTGTATCGTAAGAATCATACCGTAAAACGATTTGAAGAGAAAGTCGAAAAACGCATATAAACGGTCAAATCAAAAGGGAAACATTTCCACCGCGGTAAGAACATTCCCACTGAGGATGAAATTCAAATCATTTCGAGACTTCATTTGATTTATCACCGCGGTGGGAACATTTCCACCGCGGTTGAAACGTTTTCACCGCGGTGGAATGTTTTACTAAACTGGAAAGGTTCTCATCGCGGTGGAAATGTTTACACCGCGGAGAAAAGTTTTCTCCGCGTTGGAAACATTTTCTCCGCGGTGGAAATGTTTCCCTTGTGATCTGACAGTTTACATGCGTTTTTCGACTTTGTTTGCAAATCGTCTTAGTTTAAGGCATGGTTCTTATGATACACGCTTGATTTTCTTCGACATAAAGAATCTCTCTTCTCAAAACCAAGTTTCCACTTGTGCAAAATGCTGTTAAAGACGGAAAAACACTGGAAATGTCAAAAAGCCCACCCATGGCACTAATAAGGCTCCGTGCACCGAATACCTAGATTGTATAAGATATTCAAGCCTTCTTTCTCAACCTTGTTTAATACAAGGCAAAACGTGAACTCCGAATGCTAATTTCTAATTACGTATGGCACGAGCAAACTTCACTGACGAGTGTCTAGACATGACGTCACAGACCATATATGGTAGTCGACCTGTATGAATCGTAATATTCAATGCACACGGTCTCCACGTGACTGGTTTGAACTAATAGAAAGGAAGTATTCAGTGTGAGGTGGGATAAAAGAATATCTATTTCGTATTCCTCACCTGCAATCTCATTCTCGCGAGATCCCCTGCTACTACGTGAACGCGACGAACCTCTCAGGCCGTCCCTGGGGGGTATTTCATAAACAGGTTTAGACGGCTAAACTGACCTAGCCGACTAGAAAAGCACTGTTTTAACATTACTGCTTAGTCGACTATCTGATCGTAGTCGGCTATATGTGGTTTATGAAATACCCCCCAGGCCATTTGCCTTAGTCTGCTAAGGGGAATCCCCTTTTGCCAGTGCTGCGGAGGAATACTCTCACTACAATCATATGACGTAGACATACAAAATAGCATGTTAAACGCTGGCCTGTTCACAATGGTAGAGGGTAGAAATATAGTCCCTGTATTTCCTCAACGATAATTCTAAACTTAAGGGCGTGTACCAGAAACGAAATACAAGCCAACATATAGAATCAGGTAAACATCACGTACAAATCAATTTTGGAAGTAAGTTTGATTACCCAAATTTTGGGTAAAATGGCTTGGGACGGCCTGAGAGGTCCGTCGCGTTCACGTAGTAGCAGGGGATCTCGCGAGAATGAGATTGTCCTCACCTGCTGATACATTGAACTTGTTGACCAAATACGTGGTGAGTATTGACCAATCAAATGAAAGTATAGTATAGGACGATATATAATAAATATATATAAAAACCTTACACCATGTTATTTTTATGCACAATTACTTTTCCAGTTTTGAAGCAGAACAACATTAAAGTCTTACCACATAACAAGTCTGTCGATTTTGCACCTCTAAACTTTAGACTTAGACTTACGCTACGGCGAGCTCTTTGAAATTTTAACCCTAGGTTCGAGGATTGCGAATTTGTAGCTGCTCTAGATAGCAAACTTTATATTCCCATCCTTGTGAAATTACTCCTGATTTTGAGATTCTTGTATATAGGTTCTGTATGCATAACGTAACTGTCCTGGCAACGTATGTCTACAGTATGGGTTGCTATGGAAGTTACGTAAAACGTACGCTACGCCGCTTATAGTGAAACAGGCCACATTGCTAAACTCCCCTGTATGTCTTCTACCTAAGAAACGAATTACTTATTTTTCACTTTCTTTTCCCAATATAATATTTTGTTTGATTTCAGTTTACCCGACTTCTTGCTGAAGATCCGTATAACCTTGTCAATATATTACCAAGTATTCCAGAAAATTTTACTGACTAACGCCAAACTCCTGTCCATCTTCAACCCACTGAAATATCATGGTTTTTTTTTTACTTTATAACAACAACCTATGATTGGGTATGAAGGTCCAAATGGCATACCCCGATTATACCCCCATTTTTAATAAATAATTAGAAACTTGTCTCCATGGTTAATTTAGTCAAGAAGATTTTCCCAGTGTCCATGACTTTTAGTATTTATAAATATGTAATGATGCGTTGTTTAAAAATACCAATAGATGTTTCACGTAAGGCGTAACACGAATAGTTAAACAGCAAAGCAAGTAATAAACAAAAGAATACAGATAATTAGAACCTCTACAAAGGAAGATCCCCCCCCCCCCCCCCCCAACTTATCTTGGTAACTACGGAAGCCTAATGACGCCGTGGTGGAATTTTTACTTTTCCAGTGTTTCCCCCCTCTACCAGCATTTTGCACACCGCAGAGAAAAAGTTCTCACCCCAATGAAAATAATTTCACTGTGGAGAATCTTTTCAGTGAAAACGTTTTCCTTTTGGTTTGACAGTTAACATGCGTTTTTTGACTGTCTCGTTTTACTCAAAGGTATGATTCTTGTGATACACGCTTGATTTTCTTCGCGATGATTGATCTTTCGTCTCAAAGTTTCCACAAAATTCTGTTAAAAGACAGGAAATGTCACAATTCCACCTATGGCACTAACAGTGTAACAGGTAACACTGTCATATAAGGGAAATAATGTGGGGCGTAAAACTCAATCAATTCAATCAATCTACAAAGGAGAAAAAAGAACAAAATAGAATACATGTGATTTTAAATTACTATTATAATACCCAGTTTTACATGGCCAGTCAGTTCAAGACACAATATTGTTACGTCTTTGTTTTTGGAATGCTATAAGTGTTTGCATGGAGAAGAATGAAGTTAGACTATAACCCGCGATATATATATAAGAGTATATATGAGAAGGCTATTTCGCGCAGAAAAGAATTGACGTCATGTTACATGCAGTTTTGAGTTATTCCCCCTTCTTCAACATCATGGAATTTCCATTTCTCTTTTTTTACCGAAAGTTGGGTTTAAGCTTTTTTGTTGGTCAGCCAAGAGAATCAGTTGCTAGGTTACTTTCATCGATAATCCTGAAGAAATCTCTTGTCGCGGTTTACCAATAATTCTTTGCGCTCATTACAACTGATTTTTTTTGTACGCTCGCAGATTGGAAAGCGGAGGAAACCCACGACCTTCCGCTGGTAACTGGCAACCATCCCACATAGGTCGTTCTTAGTTGAACGGAGACATACATTTCCTCTGCTTATATAGGAGCGTAGCATATAGCAATTGTTACTATTTTGGTTGGTTGGTTTAACCATGTGCATATATACCTAATTTGAGATTTCCTCTACAAGGAATTGGTAGTAGCCTTGCTCTGTTCATATTGTGGAACTTTTTTAGAACATTTGGATTTAATAAAGAAAGAGTTTGTTACTTTGACTTGGTAAACTTGTGTCGCAAGTTTTGCTTCGTGCAAAAAAATGGCTAAATTGAGAGTGGACCAAAAGTAATTCGGTTTGAAAGAAAACGAGAACCATTTTGATAACTGATGTGAAAGCATGTTTGCAAACTCTTCTCACACTACTTACTGTACAAGCGAGTCGGTAAGATAAAAACTCGATAAAGAAAAACAGTCTGTGAATTTACATAGGAAAGCCAAGCATGCTCCTTATATAATTGGTATCGTTAACATTTTCTCAGTAATGTTGCACTTAAACAAAAACAAAATTATATCTTCATGCAGAAATTTTCCAGACATTTTTGATGAGAAATCTGTTTTTCCATTCGCACTTTCTGAGTTTTGTTGAGTTGTAGCACGCACAGGATCCCGTGCAGAATTGGCGAGTCCATGGGGCCGTTTCACGAAGCCGTCGCACAGTGTCACCAAACGCAGTTGCCATGACGTCGTATCTCTTCAATGTGGTATCCATTGGCAACTAGGCTTCGTTTGCGATGCGACAGCTTTGTGAAACAAGCCCCATATATCTAAAGAACACCAGTGATCTCCAAGAAGGCTCTTCCCGTATTCTGCATTATTTTGCGTTGGTTAAAGAATCGGCCCCATGCGGAAGGCACTTAAATACTGCTCAGGAAAGAGATCTTCAAGTTCCCTCATTCTTTGTTCTAACTTGTGTTGCGCTGGGTCAATGTAAAATAGAGATTGATCCTACTGCCATTCGTTGAGATATCAACTCTAAAACCATTGAGTGACATGTTGCTTGAACACAAAGAGAGGCCACTGCTTTCGACGTCCTTAAAATTGTAAACAACGACACGTGACACTGATAGTTGACTCGGTTGTGTAGAGAGATATCCGATATAATTCTGGCATAGGTAACCTTTAAGCCGCCGATAACCTGTTTTGTTATATTGATTGCTACTCTCCTAATACATATAAAATACCTTGAAATACATTGAAGACCATATCGTATTTTGCCTTGACATCCATGGGCGCAGCCATCTTGTTTTAGAATGTATTTATGAGCTAATGAAGCGTCGATTAAGTATTTCGGCCCAAAGGCCTTGCGATACAGGTTATTATTGTAGGGCTACATGTTTGGGAACAGTACAGAACAGAGAATTAAATATCATACGATTATAAATTCTCAGTAAGTTTCTTACAGTTCACTAGGCGCGGAAATGTAGGGTGACGGCTCTCGAGCTATGTCTCGTGTTGAAGATCTCGTAGAATAGCACGATATCTCGATTGGCGCTGGGTCAAAGAATCGGGTCTTTGTAGTCGCTTCCATGCTGCTCGGGAAACATGTCTTCAAGTTCAAATATTCTTTGTTCTAAATTGTGTTGCGCTGGGTCAAGGAATCAGGTCTTTGTAGGAATCTAATATTCAAGTTCACCCATTCTTTGTTCTAAATTGTGTTGCGTTGGGTCACTGTATCAGGTCTTTGTAGGCGTTACCAAACTGCTCAGGAAACTTATCCTCAAGTTCAAATATTCTTTGTTCTAAATTTTGTTGCGCTGGGTCAAGGAATCAGGTCTTTGTAGGAATCTAATATTCAAGTTCACCCATTCTTTGTTCTAAATTGTGTTGCGTTGGGTCACTGTATCAGGTCTTTGTAGGCGTTACCAAACTGCTCAGGAAACTTATCCTCAAGTTCAAATATTCTTTGTTCTAAATTGTGTTGCGCTGGGTCGAGGAATCAGCTAGGTCTTTGTAGGAAAGAAATCGTAATGTTCCATTCCCGTTTTGAGATGGGTCCGAGAAGGCACTTCAATAATCCTCAAGAAATAACTCTTTATGTTTTATCCTTCTTTGTTCTGAGTTCTGTAACGCTGGATCGAAGAACCAGGTGAAGTAGGAGGTTCCATATAACTCACATATTCATATTTTCTCAGTTATTTTTCGATGGAAAGAACCAGCTCCCAGATGGTATTCAATAATCCCAAGAACAAAAATCTGCATGTTTTACAATTCTATATTTTGAGTTTTGTTGAGCTGGGCAAAGGAATCAGGTCCCAGGATACGCACTTTCATTGGCCAACGTTTTGGGGGACCATTTTAGCCCGGATTATCGGTCTTACGGCGACTGGTATTATATGGCTGCTGATGTGTATGACGAACACGGAGAGAGAAAAAAATTCGGCAGAGCCCAGATTTCTCGGCTAGGGACCATTTCTATTTTCCGAGGGTTTTAGTTTTTATTCGGTCAAAGAATCGTGTCTCACGTGGAGCTTTTATATAGCTTAAGTGGACAAATCCCATTTTCCTATTTTCTGATTTTCTTTTCCGGTTTCAATGTCAGCAGTTTTCATACATCTTACGGGAGAAATCTTGGGGGAAGAACGAAGAAAGGTAACCGAATACACGTAGGTGAAGGACTTGTTTTCAAGGGAAGCGCCTCCAGGACGCACAAAACCATTCCTTAGTCCGAAAACATTGAGCCAGAAAATTCCTACAACCGACCAGTGTCATCAAGTCGTCGAGATTTGTAAATTCTGAACAAAGAGAGAGAAAAAGGCCTGTATTAGGTTAAACTTGAAACTATGCACTTAGACTTGTGGAATTCCGCTTTGAGCAGATGCACTGTGCCTATATAAATACTTTCGAAAATAGAATCTAAATTCTACATAATTAGTTCGTTGATTAACGGAACATGATTATTTAGTATATACTTAAAGTGGCATGAGCTGCCAAAATTCACACTTTTTTCATTATTTCTGATCGTCACGACAGTAAGAAGGTTTGAAGGCCATCGAAAAACTAAAAGATTGGCGTTGGAATGAGGAAAATCCATACAGTATGTGGCCTGTACGAACCGGAATAGTCTTCCAAAAGTAAACAAAATTTAAATAACCGGGACAACCATTCATTCATTCTAAGCCAAAGTTAGTTCAAAACAATACTTTATCGTACATTCTCGAGACTAGAAGCACTTAAAAGGTTCTGAATTATACTTGAGAAACATATCCAATAATTTCAACATTCTGTTTTAACGTCAAAATATCAACATTTTGGCAGCTCATGCCACTTTAATAATAAAATTCGGCGTCTCGACCTATATGGATTTTCAATCCATCGACGATCTTTAGAATAAATATCCAAATGGGATATAAATTCATAAAATAAGCTCATAATGTTATATAAAATTAGGAAGAGCTCCCGGCTCAACCAGATATGGTCAAATAGAGTCGCTGTATACATGTACCACTCGGAACATCCTTCGGCTATCTTCGCTCGCTACCGGTCGGCTTTAAATCCCCGAAGTTTCAGAGTGTACATGTACATATAAGAACGACTAATTTCAGTAAGTGACATGACTAAGGACAAATCAAATACAATAGTATGATTGAGCTGCCAAAATGTTGATATTTTCCCGCTAAAGCAGAATTTTGAAATTACCCGACCTGGAGCCTGTTTCACAAAGCGGCGTAGATGTATTTTTTGCGTAACTTTCATACTAATGTATCTCTACAGTAAGTGTTGCTATGGCAATTACGTGAAAACTTACGCTACACGGCTTTGTGTTTTTAACCAGCTTAACCGTAACAGGAAAAAACTTTCATCCTGGCTGTTTGAATTTTGCTTACTTGCGATCACTGTATTCATTCGTACAGTTCACTAACTGAACTGTTTTTTCTCATTAAAAAGCAAAAGCAAGTTTTTCAATCAGCCTCAAACCCTGGAAAAAAGTGCCAAAACCCTAAGCTCGAGCAATTTTAACCCGGGAAGCAGCAAGTGAAAGCCTTACGTTCTTCAAAATTATTTCCTACGAGTGTAAAATTTCTGTCTTTTTTTCTGACGAATTGCACACTTAAGCGTATAAAGTGGAATGAGCTGCCAAAATTTTTAAATTTTGACGTTGAAATAGAATGTGGAAGTTATCGGCTACTTTTCTCAAAACGTGTTATTCAGAAGCTTTTTAGTGCTTCTATAGTCTCGAGAATGTACGATAAAGTATTGTTTTGAACTAACTGTGGCTTCGAATGAATGAATGGTCGTCCCGGTTATTTACATTTTGTTTACTAGTCGAACACTATTCCTGTTCGTATAGACTACATACTGTATATATTTTCCTCATTCCAACGCCTATAATTTAGTTTTTCGATGGCCTTCAAAGCCTCTTACTGTCGGGACAATCATAAATTATTAAAATTTTTGAATTCTGGTGGCTCATGCTCCTTTAAAAAAGGGGTATATATATGGCGTAAACGAAAAGAGACAAGACACACGCGAGTTATCAACACCTATACTGTGTTTAAATCTTTGTTAATTTGGGCAATGTTTTGCATTAAATATGTCTCGTGTTGGCGTTATTGGTTGAGTCTGTTTTCTTTTCACTCTCCTGTGCTTTTTCTTGCTTTCATTGTTTTTGCTAAAAGCGTATGTATGGCCTTTTGTGTTTTTGCCTTTTGTGTGCATGTAAGGGGTTTGCTAGTGGACTGGGTGGGAGTTTGCTATTACAGGCTAACCGGTATCACTGGTCATCAACGCTTTGACGCCTTGTTGGAACACTCACATTACTGTACCTAAGCTTATGTAAACGATCAGAAAAGGTGTCCATTTTCACCATTGGTTAATTTGTTTGTTTTACAGGGTAAGGATTTACATAAAAGAACTGTTCATTTCTCTAGGGTAACGCCATTGTTCCATTTCAGATACCGCATTAATGGACCTATGTTTCTTGTATTGTTTGCAAGCATATATGCCAGAATCGACCACAATTATTCCGCAGGCGATGGCGATATTTTACAATCGATGACCGTCGCATATACGAACATAAGAGTATCCATGATGAAGAATTGGTCTGGAGAAAAAGAAATGCCAACTTTCGGTTTCCTGATTTTGAAAAAGTTCGTTTTTGAACAGATGTGAATTAGGCTATTTCCGTTGACACCTCGTAAGGTTTTTAAAATGGCATATGAGATGTCAAAATTCGGACTTTTTCATAAATTCCGACTGTTTAGTGAACATGAGCTTCTAAAGTACGTTGAAAAAATCAATTTACATTGGAATAAATAAATATGAGCAATCCATTAACCCGTATGGACCGAAGATGCGTGGTAATGGCGGACAACATCTAAATAGCAGGGATGTATAAGTCAATTTCGTGCGGCTCATAAAAAACAACCTTATAGTGACTTAACTGTCAAAATTCAGATTGTTTTCCATTTTTTGGTTGTCAAGAGATTGAAGTTCAGTGTTTGAAGTACCTTGAAAAACTAAAGGATTGACGCTCTCTCACGTGAATATTTTTGGACCTTGTCATTTTTCTTTTTTCGCAAACAAGATTTTATATTAAGGTGGCTTAATTGAACTGCCAAAGTTTTAGCATTTCTTATAAATTCTTATTAACATTAACATTTTGGTTTTTTTTAATTGAAATTATTGTCGATCAAATAAAAGAATGTTGATTTTAATCTCTGGAATCAAAATATGTTTGAATCGCTGATTGGGATATTCCTCACAACAATGTATTAATGCCTTTAAACAGTATCTTCAAATATTTATCCAATAGTGGTATCAACGAAAAAAATTTACTTGGACCTCTTGAGAAAACGCATACATAGAACACGATTTCTTTACTTTGTTTAAACGAAAGATTTCCCATTTTTGTAGCGCGTCTCTTCACAACTTTTGCACAGAAATCTAAAATTGTGCTCTGATGGGTCTATTTTTTTTAAACAGTTAGCTAATAGAACAATACGAATGTTTAAAGTGGCATGAGCTGCCAAAATTCACACTTTTTTCATAATTTCTGATCGCCACGACAGTAAGAGGCTTTGAAGGCCAAAATTCACACTTTTTTTCATAATTTCTGATCGCCACGACAGTAAGAGGCTTTGAAGGCCATCGAAAAAATAAATGATTGGCGTTGGAATGAGGAAAATCCATACAGTATGTGGCCTGTACGAACCGAAAACGTGTTCGAAAAGTAAACAAAATTTAAATAACCGGGACGACAGTTCATTCATTCTAAGCCAAAGTTAGTTCAAAACAATACTTTATCGTACATTTTCGAGACAAGAAGCACTAAAAAGCTTCTGAATTATACGTCTTGAGAAAAATATCAAATAATTTCAACATTCTGTTTAAACGTCAAATTATCAACATTTTGGCAGCTCATGCCACTTTAACAACTAGTATTGATTATTCTCACCTTTCTAACAGAACTGCTTTTCTCAGTCGCCGGATGCTAGTCGATGAAAGTAGCGAGTCAAGTTCATCAGATAATATATCACTTTGAATCACCTCTAGAAGCTCCCGTATCAATTGTCTAATATTTTCCTCTTGGTTCGAACCCCCGACCAGCAGAGATCGTTTAGAAGATGTAGATGAGAAAATTCCATGATCGAAGCATCCGGCAGCGCAGAAAATATCTATAAAGCAGCAGCCGGGAGCGCGAGTTTGGCGCGGAGGAATGAAAAAACTGCTATCAACATTTGGAGCAGATCGGAAGTTTGGTCGTGCTCCGATTTCGCGAAAAAGTCCAAGTAAAACAACCCCTATAGAGAGCTTCATTTTGTCGTGGCGTATACTCGCCTCACTGAGATAAACAGCCAAGAAGCTATTTTCTTCTTATATAGCTGTCATGATGCTTGTTTGTTTTGTCTGCGAAAGGAACGTGTTCATGTAACCCGAGACTAGGAGCCCTTTGATGTGGTTTGCCAAAGAGAAAGCGACGAGTCTGGTATTGTCCGCAGGAAATGTAGACGTCACGTGACAGATTAACTGAACGAATACCCCGCTCGGCAATACTCAATCTACAGTTTCCTATAAAACAAACTTAGACCAATCATTGTCATTGTTACTTATTTTATGCAACATTAGCTTCTATTGGCTGTTCCGTTGTCATGATCCGGGATTTATTACATTATCACGCATCCCTTTTCTTTTAATGTTTTTATCCTTTTGAGCCAAGCTAACAAGTCTGTAGAACGTGGACAAAAGCTGTTTGTAGGCCTATATATTGTTTTCATTTTGCGTGGGCGAAGAATCAATTAATGTCCCTGGGTCAAAACTCACATGCTCTGCAAATATGCAATAACCATAACTTTCATAAAATAATTGAAGATCCATAGCCGACGAATATTAGCAATTTAGTGCAATAATGTCAACTAAAAATTCTCTGAATGTAGCTATAGTTTGGTAACAATCAATTTTTGAAGTGATTGTCATCGGAAGTGACATTCACATGCAGAGCTCGTACGCCTTTAGCAGCCATGATGTCACCATAAAATCGCAGTATTAAATTGTACAAAGCTATCGGAAAAACGTTACAACCCTTACATAAGAATATTTCTGAACACTAAAACACACGGGCACAGAGGGGAATCTTCTTGTCTAAAATAACCACGGAGACAAGTTTCTAATTGTGTTAAAAAGAGGTATATCATTTAGATCTTTATACCCCATCATAAATTGTTGTAATAAAGTAAACCTATGATATTTCATTAGGTTGACGACTGACAGGAGCTTGGCCTTAGTCAGTAGAATTTTTTGGAACACTTTGTATTAGCAAATGTGTGGATAGTTTTTGATTTATTTTGTTTTGTTTTTCAATAAAAATATCCGTTTTATTGATTGATTGATTGATTGATTGATTGATTGATTGATTGAGTGATTGGTTGATGTTTTAAGGTGCACTCCAAAGTATTTCAATTATACGGCGACGTTGCCAGGTTTAGACTGGGATGGTACAGACAGGGCTCTTTGATCGGAAGAAGCTCCCAACCTTTGGCGAGTACCTGGCGACTCTTCCACATATAATACGATCCAGTGAAAAACAAGTTCAGAATTTTTGTATTTGGCATGAGTGGAATTCGATGGTCTGTGTACTACAGAGGGACTCACTGAGCCCCTTCACACTACCCAATGATATTTAAAAGAATAGAAAGCAACGAGTTAATTTCAAGTTAATTTTGTAATACCTAGTTTTAGAATTTTAGAATTATTTTTTTGAAATATGATGCAACGTGGAAGTGGTGCAGTTTATAATTATCTGGCAAGAAAAAAATCAGCATTGTCGGCATTGCTGGATTGATTGCTGGATTGATTGGTGTTTTACGTCGCGCTCAAGATTATTTCACTTATATGGCGGCGTTGCCAGTTTTATTGTGGGAGGAAACCGGGCTCTATGCCCGGAGGAAACCCACGACCTTCCGGTGGTAACTGGCAACCATCCCACATAGGACAAACGACTTAGAAGTCAGGTGTTTTCCGCAAGATGATTCAAGTAGCTGCAATCCGGGGCTCGTTTCACTCGTATAACTTGGAAGCTTTTTAGTGCTTCTAGTCACACCGCCGGAACTTTGCTGGAGCATTCCTAGAGCGGTAAAAAAAAAAATCACCGCTCGCTGCGTACCGTTCACCACAGTTTAACAGAAGTTGGCCCCGGTTAAGGCAACGCCGTATTTGCTCGGCCGCCGCTGATGGTCCGTCCTACCGCTCCGAAAGTTTTGAGCTGCACAAAATATTGCGAGTGGTGAGGAGTGGACAATCCTTCGCTCAGCCAAAGTTCACCACAGCTCCAACACCGCCCAGTCAAAGTTTGGCACGGCTAAACGTGTTCGTGGACGCTTGGGTCCGCTAGGCCAATAGCAGAAATCCTGAACGCTGGACCACCGCTGCTTCGCCAGCTTTGCCCGGGCGGTGATTAAACGTTGCACAAACTTTGGTGGAGCGGTTGTTAGCGTTGTACAAGCGGACACGAGGTTGCTGGAACGGTGATAGGCGTTGAAGCAGCGATCCATTGCATGTTTGAACTTTGGTTTGGCGTTGGTATGGAGGCGTCGGAGCGGGACCAGTATTTGGCTATAAATACGAGAAGAAATTGACCAAGATTCCGTATGCGTAGAACGCCGCTCTATCAACGCTCGCGCCACCGCTAAGCAAACGCTAAAGCAACACCAGTTTCAGCGATGTACCGCTAAGACAAAGCCCGTGTTGTCGATTTCTTTTCCAATTTTGTGAGCGGTGATAAGCGTTGTCGAAATTCTGCCCCGTCTCCCTACCGTTCAAGGAACGCTCCAGCAAAGTTCGGGTGGTGTCACCGGGCCTCAACTTTGTTCGTCAGTACGAAAACTGCTGATATCAATCTTTTTTTTTAAGCAACTGAAACTTCCTGTTTAAATGTTTAATCGTGTGCGTGATTTACACACATCTTTGGGTTACTGGCTTTACCAATTGAGTGACCCAAGCTGCCAAAAGACGCAAATCTTCATATTGTTAAAAACCCTTTATAAAAAAATCGATTTTAACTGATAGATTATTTAGTCTGTAACCGCTGATAAATAACAAATAAATAATGAGAACAAATTGGTACTTATTATAAGCTCGCAAGACTTTTTGATGAATATTTCTGATGCCAATTAAATAAATATTTGCATTTCGTCAAAGAAGGGAAAATACTGTTATAAGAAGAGCTCATGCCAAGCTTTTTCGGACTCATGCCGATTTAACAAGCCGATTTCGACCAATGCGCATGTTTACTAACGAGTTAAACTAGTCGTAATAAGAGATTCCTGACCTCAAATAGACTCGGTTCAATTTAATATCCATAAATAACTTAGCAAATCAATGGCAGTTGTTTCAATTTGGACAAACAATTTTGATAATGGTCGCTTTGGAGACACCGGAAGTCGATATAGACAGCCATTTCCGAACGTGATCGGATTCGCTCATCAATCCATTTGTGTTTCCCCCGTCCCAATTGCATATGGTGACGTATAATCTGACGATTACTAAGTGGATATGAACTTTATATAAGTCCACCCCAGGAAACTGTTCACACGTCTAGGACGCTTACTCCAATTTCTGGATTGCTGTTTAAATAGTAATTCATATTCGTGCGTCGTCATCCATCGCACGTTTCCAAGAATCATTAAAACCGCAAGCTCAGTTGGACATCAGTATAGGCTAGCCTTTTGACATTTGGCAGACAAAAAAGACCACAGCTAGATCGTCCATCAGCCATTTAATGCATTATGATCTAGAAATGCCAACAACAGTTGTTGGCTGACGTCCCTTTTTGTTCCATTTTTCTGCTTGCTTTCGTCGGATTTCAGTACATCAGAAAATGACACCAACTTCCAAAGTTTTGACTGTTGCGAGGACAACGATGCAGTGGAAACGGGCGTTTGGGCATTGACCTTGAGCAAATCACTTTTGGGTTGTACCTCAAAGAAGCAAAACAAGCGATTTTTTAATGCAATTTATGAAAACGATCGCAAAGAGAAACGGGCGTTTGAATCTCAAAGGAAAGCTAATCATTCGGCGAGTTTTACTGAAGTGACACATAATAAAAATATTTTTTTTCTTAAAATTCTCTATGGCGTTCTTGAAACAGCACATCTCTTGCCCCGATAAATCCTTGCTTGCAAGTCAACGTTTCTCTAAAAATGATTAGGAGCGATTAATTAGTTATAAAAGCTTCGTCGTTTATTCGTAAAATCCCGCCAAATCAGTTCGGGGGTTTCCGGTGATATTCCAAATAGGCTACCAAGCAAAACGAGATTTTGTTATTTTTACAGTTTTAGGACTAAACCATACACGTGTCTCTTGTAGGCTTTATATATTTATGAACACTAAAACACACGGGCACAGGGAAAATCTTCTTGTCTAAAATAACCACGGAGACAAGTCTCTAATTGTGTTAAAAAGAGGTATATCATTTAGACCTTTATACCCCATCATAAATTGTATATATATTTACCAAGGAAGCCGGTTTCGTGTTTCATTGATTCGCTGTGGGAATTGCCTCCGAACGGTCAATTTAATCATCGCTCGGATTTGATTCGATCCTCTGGGATTTCCGATGGTCTAACAAGAGACTCGGGATTCTCGCCGAGAGCTCTCTCTTCTGTCACATCAGCGGGTATTTCGCTGATGGTTGTGTGGACACGAGTTGCCTTTTTACACGGGATAATAACACGCCCCCGCAACTAAATCAACTATTAATAACGCTTTACCCGCATCAGATGTCAAGCAAATAATCAAAATGACCACAAAATAGTAACAGAGCTCTATTATAGAATACAGATTCATTGATCAGCAGAGTTTGCCCTTAACATTAATTGTAATAGGCTTGAAGCTTAATGACGTCAGCCGAAAAATTATGGGATATTTCAGATGCCTTGTTTGAAGTGGCCATTTTGTTACAAGCCCTTGTGACGTTCGCATATATATATATTTATGATCACTAAAACACACGGGCACAGGGAAAATCTTCTTGTCTGAAATAACCATGGAGACAAGTTTCTAATTGTATTAAAAAGGGGTATATCATTTAGACCTTTATACCCCATCATAAATTGTTGTAATAAAGTAAACCTATGATATTTCATTAGGTTGACGACTGACAGGAGCTTGGCCTTAGTCAGTAGACTTTTCTGGAACAAATATAGATACACTTTTCTATGGAGAATATTTTCAATTGGTCACGCTTATCCCACAGTATAACAAGATGGTGCCATTAAGCGATCGGGTAATTCAGAGAATGTTTTGTAGTGTTAAAAATGATTTAGGATCTGGGCCTTTTCTTGCGTTGATTTTTATCTCTCCCTGAAGATTTCATGTCTTCCAGTGTATTCTTTTCAAACATACGAGATTCTCGCGCGGTCTTCGAGATTTGCAGAAGGCACGGACAGAATGCGTCTCCACGTCAGCCTAAGAATCAGGGGCACCGAGATTCTCGGAACCTGGTTATTGGAATTGGGAGCTCTATTTTAGAATAAGATGTGGGGTATACAAATGTAAAGCAAGGTTAAATATCATAAAATGCTTTATTTTCCATGAGAATTAAACATGTGTCAAATTTAAAAAAAATCTACATGAAGAAAAAAAAAAAATGGCGTAATACTTGGCTTAAACATTGATGAGCCAGTCATTCAGTCAAAATGTTTGTATTTCTGTATTTGGACGGCTCAGTCGGTTAGAACGATGGTCCCTCGGTCCAACACCGAGGGTTCGAATCCCACTCAGACTAAATAAAAATTTAAAATTTCTGAGTGGATTTTTCACTCAATCGCCGTAGACCTACGCGGAAGAATTGACAGGTACTCACCGAAGGTCAGGAATTTCTTTCGGGCAGAGAGCCCGGGGGTAACTAAACCTGGCAACGTCGCCATAGGCCTATAAGTGAAATAACCTGCTTTATATTGCAATTTGTGAAGAAAAAAAAAAACACTGTTTGAAAATTTGGTTTTAACGAAAAATAAGCTCAAACAACTTTTGTTTAAATTACTCTGTTTAGCTGTCAGTAATCGTTCGGGAGTGAGAGTAGAAATAACGCCGCTTTCAACATTATTTTAGCCTTATCGCCACGGAGACTCGCAACCTGGCTTAAGTGTGGATGTTCATTGTAAAGATTGATTGATTGTTTGGTGTTCAAGATTATTTCACTTATATGGCGGCGTTGCCAGTTTTATTGTGGGAGGAAACAGGACTCTACGCCCGGAGGAAAGCCACGACCTTCCGGTGGTAACTGACAATCATCCCACATAGGTCGTTCGAGTGAAAACCCAGTTCATTGAAAAGAACATCTCGACTTTTGTCAGATAGGGAGATAAGCTGTTTCTCAAACTATTTACGGCCGAAATAAATTGTCACACGTGTCTCATTTTATTGAGATGCTTGTATCAGTGTTTATTAATTGACTTTCAATGTTATTGGCATAATACAGAGAAACGGTCACACTCATACAGGGCTTACCAGGGCAAATACGAACAAACTGGGCTAATACGAACAAACAAGGCCAATACGGACTGGGCCAATACGAGATCGAACATGGCGACCGTTTCATTGCCATCACTTCAAAATCCCAACGCTATTTTTCTTGAATTCATCAACAGAAAAAAAGAAAATAGCCAATGTTCAGTTAAAGAAAAACAAATATTCCGTCTATTTCATTAGATAAATTAAAAATTGCATTAATAACAAATTGTAAAAATAAAGAAATATGTTTTATGTACAAAAGGGGGACAACTCTTGGCACACTACGTCTAGATTTTTTTAAAGAAATTTTTTAAGAAAATAATGGTCAACTTTCCTCGCGAATGTGTCTATTAAAACACTATTATTTTTAAATTACATAAATATTTTATGAAAAAAAAACACTGAAAGCCAATTAATAAAATTTTCATTAATCAGGATATTCCCTATTGGCATTGTCATAGGTCCTCGGACAGCCGTATTAGCCCTCGGCCTTCGGCCTCGGACCAATACGACTACCCTCGGACCTGTAACAATGCCAATATGGAATATGCTGATTAATAACATTATAAACCCGTATTTGGCCAGATGCCAAGTTTCTTCAGCCTATCAGGTGTTGTCCAATTTCACGTCTGCTTCAGTGGAATGACGTCACAAGAATACGAACAGGTACGCCATGGAAAACTTTACGCCCCGGAAAAACCAAGGTAGGCCTAATCCATTTTTACAATTTTTAGAAAAGAAAATGTACATTTCACTAGATATCGGCGAAATTTCGATGAAAGTTCAAAGAGAACTGGCTTACTGTTCGTCATTTTAATCAAGCAGTACAAAATAAGATAAGGGTGTCCAATAATATCAATCTTGGAGATTAAAGTTAAGGTAGGCCTAGCCTAGTTTTTGTAAAAATCAAAAACCCAAAAATGTACTTACACACCGTAGCCTAGAAATCTGGGCCCTGTAGAATTTGTTTGTCTGTATTCCCTATTGGCGTATATTGGTACAGGTTGCAAACGTCAAGTAGAGTCAGCACCATAGAGGCCGATTTTTCGGGCTTAATTTGTCCGTTATTCGCACACATCTTCGGTGCACTAGGAACATCCTTCGGCTACCTTCGTTCGCTACCGGTCGGCTTTGACACGCCTCGGACAGTCTGAGCTTTTTATACACAACTCTTCAGAATATATGTGAAGGTGACATGAATTGCCAAAATTCGGACTTCATAACTTTATGACATTCAAATGATGAAAGTTGAGCACTTGAACGACCTTGAAAAACCCCTGATTAACTAAGACTTACACTCACGCTCAGTGAACTTAATTCGATTTTAAACCTGGAGTCCGAGGATGTAGGCCTTCTTGATAAAATGACGAATTTGCCTAGATTTAGCCGCACACATGTGTCTCATCCTGTTTTACTTACTTGCCGGTCTGGTAACCTAGATTTAGCAGTTCATGTCACTTTAAAGTGGCGTGAGCTGCCAAAATGAAAACTTTTTTTTCGTAATTTCTGATCGTTACGACAGCAAGATGCTTTGAAGGCCATTGAAAAACTAAATGATTGACGTTGGAATAGGGAAAATTCATACAGTATGTTGTCTGTACGAACCGAAATAGTGTTCGAAAAGTAAACAAAATTTAAATAACTGGGACGACCATTCATTCATTCTAAGCCAACGTTAGTTCAAAACAGTACTTGATTGTACATTTTCGAGACTAGAAGCACTAAAAAGTTTCTGAATTATATGTCTTGAGAAAAATAACCAATAATTTCAACATTCTGTTTCAACGTCAAAATACAAAGGTTCACCAAAAACCCAATGATTGACGTTAGAATGAGGAAAATCCATACAATCTGTGTAGACAAGAATTAAAATAACCGGGACGAAGGTTCTTTCATTCATTCTAAGCCTAAGTTAGTTAAAAACGCTATACTTTAGTGTACATTCTTAGACTGGAAGCACATCCGTCTTGAGAAAAATAGCCATTATTTTCCACTTTCTGTTTTCATGACAAATCATTAACATCGTGTCAGCTCATGTCGCTTTAAGGTTTATTTAGAAGTTTAAGGTTTATTTAGAAGTAATTAAAAAAACTAAAATATGAACAAGCATAGCTGATCCTATTATTTTGATTTTGTCCGTTATCATTTACATAGTTTCCAAGTGAACTTGAAAGGGCAGCAACTCCAAATGTTAGCATCTCATGCCATTTTAATCATACGATAAAAATATATATTAAAATAGGTCTAAACAATCTACCTTTGTTTTTGGTAGTTTATTTATAAACACTGAAAAACACAGGCACAGAGAAAATCCTCTTGTTTTAAAATAACCATTGAGAAAAGTTTCTAATTGTGTTAAAAAGGGGTATATCATTTAGACCGTTATAACAAATCATAAATAGTTGTAATAAACTAAAACCCATGATATTTTATTAGGTTGTCGACAGACAGGAGTTTGGCTTTAGTCAGTATAATTTTCTGGAACACTTTGTAATATATTGGCAATGTCACACTTTGTAATATATTGGCAATGTCACACTTTGTAATATATTGGCAATGTCACACTTTGTAATATATTGGCAATGTCACACTTTGTAATATATTGGCAATGTCACACTTTGTAATATATTGGCAATGTCACACTTTGTAATATATTGGCAATGTCACACTTTGTTATATATTGACAATGTCACACTTTGTAATATATTGGCAATGTCACACTTTGTAATATATTGACAATGTCACACTTTGTAATATATTGGCAATGTCACACTTTGTAATATATTGGCAATGTCACACTTTGTAATATATTGGCAATGTCACACTTTGTAATATATTGGCAATGTCACACTTTGTAATATATTGGCAATGTCACACTTTGTAATATATTGGCAATGTCACACTTTGTAATATATTGACAATGTCACACTTTGTAATATATTGACAATGTCACACTTTGTAATATATTGGCAATGTCACACTTTGTAATATATTGACAATGTCACACTTTGTAATATATTGGCAATGTCACACTTTGTAATATATTGTCTGTTAGTGTGTGTCCCAGAGGAACGAACATAACCAAACGTTTTGGTGTAACATTTAGTATAATGCTTTGTTCGGCGTATGGGCCTAAGTTACATGCATGTTCAAACATCCAATAATACGAATTTGTTTAAAACGGCATAAGCTCCAAAAATTCGGACTTTTTTCATGAATTCAGATTGTCCCTTAAGAACTTAAGAATTCATGTTGAAATAAAAAGTATTGGTATACTTCGCAACCCACACGGATATGTGCTATTAAATGGGGGACAAAATTCAAATAACCGGGAGTTCATTTTAGAGGCTTTGCTGCTAATAAAAACTTCCCTAATGTATATTCACGAGTTTGGTGTCATTAGAAAGCTCTTATTTTGTATTTTGTGATTCAAATGACGAACAATTAGCATATTCTGTTTCAACAAAATGTTCTCCATATTTTACAGCTCATGCCACTTTATAAACCAAGTGCTACATTGTTTGTCAGTAGACAGACAATGAGTTGGCATGATAGACTTGACATGTACATGTATAATATAGCTAGATCATATAACTTGTAAAAAGCCTGTAAAAAGTTCCAATGTACCTCAGAATCAAGAGCTGCTTCCTGACTTTGCACCATTTATAAAGGTTATTTAAGACGTGCTTCGATCAATTTTTTTTATCCTTAGGCGTCTCAAGCCAAGGTAAAACCTTCATAACCAAGAATGGGGCCATGGAGATTTTAACTTGGCTCCAGAAGATGTAAAAAAGTAAATGATTGAGGTTGGGGAAAATCCATGTAGTCTGTGGTCTGTACGAACCAAAATGGTGTCCAAAATTTAATTAACCGGGACGAACGTCATTTCATTCCAAGTCTAACTTAGTTCATAACACTAATATTTATAATAGCGCACATTGTCGAAACTAAAACCACTAAAAAACTTCTGAATTATACTTGAGTAAAATAGCCATTATTTTCAACATTCTGTTTTACCTTCAAAACATCAACATTTTTGCAGCTTATGCAGGATGATATAGAAGTAATAAAAAGAACAAAATATGAACAAGCCGAGCTACAGGAGTTCATTGCAGGCGCCTTGGTGCTAATAAAAAATACCTTAATGTATATCCACGAGTTTGGTATCCTCAGAAAGCTCTTACCGAGGCTTTCATCAGAAAGCTCTTATTTTTTTTATTGATACAAATGACGAACAATTAGCTAATTCTGTTTCAACAAAATTGTCTCCATATTTTACAGCTCATGCCACTTTAACCAAGTGCTACATTGTTTGTCAGTAGACAGACAATGAGTTAATTGGCATGATAGATTTGACAAGTACATGTATACAATATCATGGGTTGTGGTTCATTATAACAACTTATAATTGGGTATAAACGTCTAAATGACATGCCCATTTTTAACACAATAAGAAACTTGTCTCCATGGTTATTTTAGACAAGAAGATTTTCTCTATGCCCGTGTGTTTTAGTGATCATAAATATACTATAGCTAGACCATATAACTTATACCTGTAAAAAGTTCCAATGTACCTCAGAATCAAGAGCTGCTTCATGACTTTGCCCCATTTCTAGAGGTTATTTTAGACGTGCTTCGATCAATTTTTTGTATCCTTAGGCGTCTGTCTTAAACGTATAGACAATGGCAATCCCTGAAAATAGACGCGACAAATTAATAAGTCCCTCTCAACGTTATTCTGAAAAAAAGACGTTTAGCATTACCGCCATTACCGAGCCTTTGAAGTTTTTCCACTGAGAGCTGATGTTTATTTTTCACTCGATTATCTGCAGCATATTTTCGTTTTCATCTAAAAATGGCAACCTTAACTAAAGGGACATAAGTTCCATTGTATTTTTGTTTTCATAACGAAATTACTGTATAGAGCCTTCGAGAGATTGAACTCCGGCGTTGTATCAAGAATTCCAATAACGTCTGTAGTTATATTAAACATATACACAATCATGTTCACACAAAATGTAATTAACAGACACAAAGCTATTTCATTGTTCAATTGATGAACACAGAAATAATGGGATCATGTTGAAAGCGAATAACATAAACGATGAGTTGGCTTATCCGATAACTTTTAACCCAGTGTGCAACTAGCCGAGAAATCTGGGCTCTGCCGAATTTTTTTTTTCTCTCCGTGTTCACATTAGCAGCCATATAATACCAGTCGTCGTAAGACCGATAATCCGGGCTAGTGTGCAACCATTGTTTCAAACAAGCGACTTCAACGTTTGAAAGATGGTACATCACTACATGTATATCACAACGCTTTTCCCTTTGCCCGTGTGTTTTAGTGTAAAAAAAATATATCCCAACGCTGCTATTGAACAGTTATGTTGTCCGTTAAAGGTCCAGTAAGCTCAGTGTGGGTTTCTGATTCCAAAATGACTCTTTTCCAAAATGACTCTTTAAGCATAATGCATGATGGCCGTATTTTGGAAAATACGACAGTCAGTATAAAAACTAGTCATTTTGGAGTCAGAAACCCGGACTACAGTAGTCTCAGTTTTACCATCGATTAATCTATGTTTTTTTTCGCGGCGCTCCGGATTCTTTCATATGGCGAATACCTCAAAGACAATAATTTAGGTAGGCCTGTACTTCATACGCTCAACTTCTTTTGACAATCGGAAATTATGAAAGCTCATGCCACTTTAATATTTGAGATCAGCCGTTTGGACAATGATAAAGGAACTGTAATGAAGTAAATACAAAATGTCCATCACAGTAATTTAACTGGTTAAAAGCTGCCGAGCCAAAATCCCTTTTCAAAGAGTATTGGTAAATCCGACAGTAGAAGGGCGCTTCCTGAAACTGAAAATAAAAGAAAGTAATGAATTCTGGCGAGTTAAGTTCATACATGTCTTTATTTCACTGGCGTTCACTCCACCGACATCAATGTTATCTTTATATACAAAATGAGCTGTATTGGAGAAAAACTCCTCTCCTATAAGTACCACCTCCGCTTAATCTATGCTCTCCAATTAAGAACAAATGAGGTAGAGCTACAGACCCTATTTCACTTGAGGTGCCTTCAAAATTCACTTCTTAACATGGGTAGTTCAGCTAAAGAACCCACAAGCCAAAACACATAAGAGAGGCCAAACAATAAAACCTTCCTTTCTTTCATTGGCTGTTTGATCAAGATTATTTTATTTACTCCGGGGTATAGTCATGCCGTCTGAAGAAGGAATTCGGCTATATGCCCACAAGGAACCCTTTTCCCCAACGATCTTATATAAATATACAAGAGCAATGACCTTTAATTTAAATGGCGTTTTATGCAGCTCTCAAGATTATTTCACTTATATGGCGACGTTGCCCGGTTTAGTTGGGGGAGAAAAAACCACGACCTTCAGCAGATAGAGGGCGAGCTTCCTCATTCTGGAATCACGTCAAAACCCATTCAGATTTTTTTTTCTTTTTTGAACATCTGACCAAAAAAAAGCTAGAAACGACTAGGATAGATATATAGCATCATAAAGTAACAATGTAACATTTTACTTAACTAGGTTTCATACATTTCTGAGAATTCCTTGAAAAGAATGGTTTTGTTTAAGAAGCCGGTTGTCTAGTACAACTATAAAACCCACTCCCGAAAAAAATATAACATTTTGAAGGCACCTCAAATCCTTTGGGTACAACTAAAATTAAACAAGATTATTTTCAAGTAGAGTATTTTTATAACACCCAATACAGGATACCTATCTTATTTAAATAAATATATATAATTATGGAGAGATACAAAAACATAAACTGGCTAGTCTGTTTCTTCATCTTTCTATTCAATTCTATGCAAGTTTACAGCAATATCGGCCCTTAAATGTGATGCTTATAAACTATAAAACATTCACACTGATACAGGCTATGTACAAGGTAATTAAATACATAACTGAACAAAACTACAAAATTTATTAAAACATCCCATCTGATATAAAGTTTGCAGGCATATATGAAGACATCTAGCGTAAATACAATCATATGTTTAGGCTAGTGTGTATACAAGCTTATGTCTTGCATGTAAGCAATCCTGTGTCTAGAGTGTATACAAGCTTATGTCTTGCATGTAAGCGATCCTGTCTAGTGTGTATACAAGCTTATGTCTTGCATGTAAGCTATCATGTCTAGTGTGTATACAATCTTATGTCTAGCATGTAATCGATCGTGTCTAGTGTGTATACAAGCTTATGTCTTGCATGTAGGCGATCGTGTCTAGTGTGTATACAAGCTTATGTCTTGCATGTAAGCGATCGTGTCTAGTGTGTATACAAGCTTATGTCTAGCATGTAAGCGATCCTGTGTCTAGTGTGTCTACAATCATATGTCTTGCATTTAAGCGATTATGTCTAGTGTGTATAAAAGCTTATGTCTTGCATATAAGCGATCATGTCTAGTGTGTATACAAGCTTATGTCTTGCATGTAAGCGATAGTGTATACAAGCTTATGTCTATCATGTAAGCGATCCTGTGTCTAGTGTGTCTACAATTCTATGCAAATTGTGATAGGTATCAATATGATTAACACTTAGAAGTTTTATATACAGTCAATTTAGGCCACATGGGTGCCACATGCTTTAAAAAAACGCCCTGTACTAAAAATGGATACCTTTTTAAATTAGGAAGGTGGGCCAGATGAAATGCAAACTTGAGACACGCTGTGGCATGTGGGATTAAAGACATCTCAGCTAATTTCCTTAATTTCCATAATTTATTTTACAGGTAATTGAATTTTCACACCCAGTTTATATTTACATTGACAAACCATTAAGATGTAGAGGGATTTATTCTGAATAATAGCTTATTTTGGTTTGAAAATATGCTCCCAACAGCACAAGTCAATTATTGAATAAAATGCTTTTAGCTTGGTTGATGTTTTATATAATATTGCCATGAAGTTTATTTGTCAGAAGGGAATCTCTGATCTTTTACAGTACCTGGAACTTCTACATACAGATTGATTGGTTATTTCACCTATATGGTGGCGTTGGCAGTTTTATTGTGGGAGGAAACCGGGCTCTATGCAGTTACCCTTTCGGTGGTAACTGGCAACCATCCCACTCTACATTAAGAGAAAAATCCACTAAAAATTCTCGCATACTGAGTAGGAATCAAACCCATGACCTATTGGTGGAAGGCTGAGACTGCTGCCCGTCCCGCTGAATCAACAAGGCCCGGAAAACATTTTAGGAGCAGTTTTTGTATCATATAATTGCTCAAAGTAAGAAAATAAAGATATATTTTTTTCTGATAATTAAATAACAGTTGGTTGAACCCCTTATATGATTATTAACAATTTTATTTTGGTTCTTTTGAAGGATAGGTGTTTGTGTGATCTTATACCCTTGGGTCTTACATTCAGAATACTAGAATAAGAATTGCATAAATTGTGCGTAATCAGGGACAAAACTTCAAGTGCTATCAATATTAAAAGAGTCAACTTGTGAAAAGCAGCTAGTAAATTGACAGGATAATTAAGTAATATTAAAGAATGACCACCTAAAATAAGTCTGAAATTGATACTTGTCTACATTCAAAATGATTCTCATTTACCACAATTATACCAGTTTTAGTAGCAGAGTTCACTCCCCTCCTTCCTCCCCCATGTTTATTAACTACCAATTTTTGGAATAAATTATGACTTTTTGTTCTGATCTTGTGCAGTATTAAATAATTCTTTATTTCTTTAACAAAAATTTCTCACAGCCAGAAGGCCACTGTCTTTAACAGATTAGATATATCCAAAAAACTGGGCCCAGTTTAACAAAACGATCTTAGCTTAAGGTGATCTTAATTACCAATGGCAACGTATACCTTTAGCATTGGTTGCCATGGTAGTTAAGATCGCTTTGTGAAACTAGGCCCTGATTACAACCAAACAATACTCAAGTTTCAAAAACACATTTTGCTTTGGACAGGGGGTGATAGACTGCCTTCAAAAGCTCAAGTAATAGGGAGTGTAAGTCTCATAAGAATTATTACGAGATTTTGTGATATCCGGTGACAGATGACGCCATTAAGAACGTTTTTGATGACGTTGCAATTCCATTTGATGTAATTTGTTCTATACCGTCAGATTTAAACGTCATGTTGGAACAAAAAACGTTCAGTCACATGTGCAATGCACTGCCGGTGACAGGAAATTTGTGGAATTCACACGTGACTTGCGCTCCCTATATTGACAGATTAGGGAGTTGAATGTACACAAAAACAAGACACTATTAAATTTAGGGAACCCTGTTCCTAAATTCGTGATAACATGCAACCACCTTGTTTTTGTTGCTTGCTTGAGCCAGTAGGCCTACACTGTTTAGACAAGAAACGTAACAGAGCCCTTTGAGGTGGGGTTTGTAGCGAAAGGCATCAATGAAAACAAAAATTCAGGTAAAATAGACACACAGAAAAGGGTATGAGTAATTACCCACCAACAGATAAAAATTCTACAAATATTGTTAAAATAATTTATCATACAAAAGATAAAAAGTGACAAATGGCAGTGCTAACTAGCTATAAAGATCTCCACAATAAATACATTTTATACAAAAAAAATAAGTGTACCAAGCCTAATTTTCATGCATTATTGTACATGTAACAGTAAAACAGTTTACCAGATTTTTTTAAGTTTGGGAAGGATAATATTCAGTTGATATGCTATTTGTAAAAGAAATTATTTTAGTCTCCTGTCAGTCAATGGGATTTCAACAGAATTGTAATCTCAAAGGGAGATTATACATGTTTTGAAAGTCACCAGTTGTTTCCCCTGAATAAGTAGGGAAAGTTGAGAGTGGTTGCCCTTGGGTGACCAAGCATAAGCCATGTTTGTAATATTGAAATATAAATATTTGACTGGAAAAAATATTATAGAACAAATTTGGGGACAGGTAGAATAGTGGGTAACAGAAACAATCGGTTAATTGTTAGTTTCGGCAATGTTAATGAGATAGCCCACCAATGAGCGACCCACGTGATATCTGCTATACATTACTCTCCCGAAAACCTGTAGTGTAATATGTTAAATCTTATGTCTGTTGGACTGGAGACAGCTGTTCAGTTTATTCTGAATTGAAGCTGTGTGAAGAGTTTACAAGGTAGACCAAAATGGCAGGCCTCCCTGTCTCAATTGATGGACGCCATCTTGGTCAACCCCATACAACGGGAGAGTTTACAGGTAGACCAAAATGGCAGGCCTCCCTGTCTCCATTGATGGACGCCATCTTGGTCAACCCCATACAACGGGCTCTTTCGCTCCACAACTGTAGGATTTTCATTTTTTCAATATTCCTTTGGA
Organism: Lepidochitona cinerea; assembly: GCA_963971465.1. NCBI lineage: Eukaryota > Metazoa > Mollusca > Polyplacophora > Chitonida > Tonicellidae > Lepidochitona > Lepidochitona cinerea. The sequence goes on from OZ020553.1 coordinate 48,149,905, forward strand.
TGAGACTGATTTCACCCGACGGGCAGGTGATTCAACTGTCAACCGGTAATGAATGACTTCTTTGCCGCAGAACGTAATGTGCATTGCATTTACTTTGAGAACCATCTTTGGGATGATTTGAAACTATTCACTAAGTTGTTCGATTTTAACATATAACACAACTTTCTGTTTTGCCTACCTCCCATATGCACTCAAGAAAAAGGTTAATATAACATACATTTTGGCTGCTGACTACAGAATATTATACACATAGTATAACACATAGTATAACACATAATGTTGAAAGATAAAAACACAAGTAATTGTATATAATAGAAAAGTAGGAAATAAATTTAAATAGGCCATTGTCTAAATTCCTATCTTAATACACCTTTAAACTGGTGGATTGATTGATTGGGGTGTTATGCCACAGTCTACACCCAAATAAAACAAAGGGCATGTTTTCACAAAAGTGAGGGCATTTTGTCTCCTGTCATTGATTGCCCAGATAGGCCCATCTCCTTTAATCCTCCTCGTTCTTTACTTCAACACAGAATATTCTTTTCCAGGGAGTTGAATAAAATCCATGAAACACTCATATAAACTAAGTATATCTGAAATGCAAGGGTTTACGGCTCTTCGGTAGGACTGAAGACAAGTCCTGTATAATCTACCCCAATCTCATTAAAGAAGTCCAGTCATGGTTGAGATAATCTTTTACAGTCCAGCATATTTCAATGAAAATCTTGCCTCTCCTTTCAAAGAATTCTAAGAAATGTTTGAGTTTGCACCATCATTTTGGCAGTCACAACACTTTAATAAAACTTTGATCTTTCACATTTTTATGCTTCCAAAAAAACTGAGAAGCACAAATCAACTGAAACAGGTCTGGCAAATTTGCAAACAGAATCTTGGAAATTACCGTTGATTAATTGACGGCCGTTCATGGATTGAAGCCTCTTCTTTACTTAAGTCTGAAACTTTTTTCCCTGGCTCTTCTTTTCACATACATGTAATATAATCCAAACAGTTCAGTTTCGTTATAAATAAGTTTGAAACACAAGTCTGACCTTTCTGTTTTCAAAGTCACCTCACAGAATCATAAAACAGTATATTTTTATATAAGTTGATTTCAAAATCTTTGGGCACTTCCTTTGTCAAACCCAAAAATAACTTTCCTTTTCAGCAAACGTTTTCGAGAAACTGAGCCAAAAGTTTTCAGACGATCCTGACAAAAATTCCCTTGTCCATGGGGAAATAACTCTCAGAACTCCTTCAATGCGCGAATTCAATAACCTGGTCAGAAACGATTCGACCCTGCTTCTGTACAAAAACGTCTCACAACATGTTTGTATCTTTCCGTGAAGTCAAAATATTTCATCACAGTTGATTGTTTACAGCAAGGATTATCTCCCTTGATTTCAGCTGATAACTGAAGCCATATTCTCAATGTTTAAATTGAGATTACGAAATCCTTAAAAATCATTAAACAAGCTTTCATATTGTCAAATCTAGATTCCTTCAGCAAGATACCGTAGTCTGTACGTGCACTGTCCTTCAAAAATTGGAAGAAAAAAAAAACTTTTCTTGGTACCCAGTAAAAAGGAATAATTTTTACACCTATTTTTAGTAATAATAATAATAAAATACAGACTTTTCAATGTCATTTGAAATAACGATCTGTTATTCCTGTTTTTCTACATTTTCGACATCCGCATTTTCGAATGACTGGAAGATCATAAATAAAATTATCGCCGTCTGGGCAAAAAAGTCTGACTTTTCTCGTTTTTACTCTTTTGGGTTTGCAACAAAATCTGCCACATGAACCGAGGCATTTGCGATGCTTGATCTTAGTCCGTGATTTGCATCCAGTTTTCGGATCAACGTAAATATCTCTAAATATGTAATCCCGGCATTTTGGAGCTGAAAAATAATAAAAAATGTTATAATTTGGTGCTAATTGTTTGTAAATTGTAGCTTTTGTTAAATAGGCAAGTTGAGCAACTAAATTAGAAAACAAAACTTGTAAGCCACAGATTGAAATGGTCAATATTATTTTATTTTAGCATACTGCCAGTATTTTTATAGAATAATAATAGCCCCATCCCCTAACAACTCCCCCCCTCCCCACCACCTCCAAAAAAATTTAATAAATAAAAAAGAAAAAGCTGAAGCCCTTTTATATACCTGTATCACAAAACTCCCCAGAGTAACCTCTTTTACATTTGCACCGGTACCCATTAGGGGTGTTCTTCTTGGGGCGACAAATTCCAGAACGACACTGGTGATGTAAGCAGGGATCTTGATCTTCTTCGTTGTACTTCGGACATCCGGGGAGGACTTTATGCCGTTCATCGCTGTCCAAGAAGTCAACTATCTTACCGTTTATATAAACTAACTTGTAACAGCCTGTGTGATAAAGAGATGAGAATAATAAGAATTGTTTGTAAAGAGTATTTACAGTAAAAACTTAGCTTATTTTCAGTGGAGACTCTGTGGCATACTCAATAAATCACTGTTAGCTAAATCCAAGAAAACGTTCCGCTTCAATTTCACAGGTAAAATTATTCTGCTCATTTCAAAAGACGTCACAGGGCACCCCCCCCCCCCCCCCCCCAGCCAACTTCAACAGAGATTGGCAAATTCATTACATAAGTGATACCATCTGATGTATATATATACAGAAGTGAAAAATTCATCTATGCATAATAACAAAAACAGTTTGCAAACGATGAATGAATTTGATCACCAACTGTCTATGATTGAAAAATCACTTCTATCCTATGATTAAAACATAAAAAAATGTGAATTTACCATGAAAACTTGTCCCATCTCTAATATGCCATTTTTTGAAGGCTTTAGAATTGACACTAAGTGGTAGGCCTCCTAAATACAAAGGTTGTCCGACGGTCAACTGGTCCTTCGCGCCTTCATTTAAGATTGTCCGAGCCATTCCTCGATCAATCCTCATAGTGAAATTTTTTTTATGAACTAACATCTCTAAGGAGTGAATTTCTCCGTCATCCACTTTCTCGTAGCTGAACATTGTAGATACTGGGTAGTTACCGACGTCAAAACTGACACGGACACGCCCCCTGAACAATTCAACGGCGATATGCTGGTCTCGTCCATTGTAAAGAATAATGCCGGTAGCTTGTTGTGTAGCGAGTACAATAGTCACGTTAACCGATGGCGTTACATCAAGTTTCCGAAGCTGCAGGTATGAGTCTTGATGTGGAAAAGACACGCTGGTTAATTTCTCGCATTTCTTCCCGCTAAAACCTAAATGAAAAAAGAATATAACTGTGACTGCGAATTCTTCCCACTCATATGTTTCCATAATGCTTGACAGTTTTAACAATGACCGTCAAAAGTGGCAGGAGTTACCAAAAAATATTGACATTTTTTAGCGAAAATAAAACTTCTTAATTATCGATTGTTTATCTCAAAAAGTACAATCTACAAAGCATTTAGTGCCACTTGTCTCGAAAATAAGCGCCAATGTAGTGTTTTGAACCAACTTAGGCCAATAATGAAAGGACATTCGTCTAGGTTATTTAAAGTAACGAAGACACTTTTTGGATAACAGCTTCTTGTTTATTAACATGGGTACGCTTCGATAGAAATACTTCTATCAAAGAGAGTAGATTGACAAGAGTGGTCACTTCGTCCGCGCCATGTTGAATTTGAACTGACACGATTCGATTATTAGGAACCTCCTTTGTGTAGGGGGCGCCCTACAGTCGAATCGTGTACAGTCGGAACACCCTTCCGCTAGGGGGCCAGAAGAACATGCCGGCAATGCTGATTGGACGAAGTCACCACTCTTGTCAATCTACTCTCTTTGCTTCTATCATAATCATTCATTAATAATTTGTCTTCTTTGCTTATATCTCCAACTTCTAAACGCCAATCAAAGAACTTATTTAAATTTTGGTTTGTACATGCTTCAAATTGTATGGATTTGCCTCATTCAAATGTTAATCATTTGATTTTCAGTAACCTTCAACCCCTCATATGGGCATAATAATCAAACATTTATGAAAAAGATGAGAATTTTCACATTTCATGCCATTTTAAAGCACTTTGTTATGCCTTTACATCAGTTTCAAAGTCTTCTGTTTGAACCAGCTGGTATAGGGCTTGCAAGTTATTACGAGAAAGTATGATATCTGGTGACAGATGACGCTAATGAGAACGTTTTTTGGTGACGTTGCAATTCTATTTGACGTATTTTATTCCACAACGTCAGATGTGAGCGTCATATTACAACAAAAAGCGATCAGTCACATGCGCAATGACAGTTCCGGTGACAGGAAATTTGTGGAATTCTTATGAGACTTGCGCTCCCTATTTCAGTTAAAAAATCTTGGCCCTGCCTGAAATTATTTTTGTTTGCAGCACACTGAAAGTGCCATATTCTGCCAAAATTTGGAGTGGCTTCCATAAATTCTGGCTTTCAATTTCCAGGAAATAACATAATGCACACAGTTAGATCAGATGAAATTCCCAACATCTCCATCTTCAAAGCTGAAATGTTTTGTTGTTCTTTTCCATTGATGTTTTACATCATACAGGCTGCATACTCTCTAAATTTTTTTTATTTCACTGTGAATCTTTTTTCCAATGAGCTTTCAACCCTCTTAGTCTCTTGATAATCAAAATTTAAAGAAACAGTATAAATTTTGGCAGCTCATGCCACGTCAAAAGAAAGTGTTCTAAGTTTGCCTTTCCAACAGTGCCAAGTAGCCTACACTTAACATCTACCAATGGAGTTTTAAGAAATTGCACATGGTAAACAGCATTTTATAAACTTCAACTTTATCAAACATTTCTTTCAACTTTATCATTGTGAAAGAAAATAAAACTCCATTCTACAGAACCTTAAGTGTTTTTTTTCCATCTCCTTTCATGTTATTTCATTATGGAAAAAAGTTATTCCCCCTTATTTTTTTCCAAGAAAGAGTGATTATCTCCCTTTGACCTTCTACAAAAGAGAGATGGTGCACCTCTCTTAAAAACAAGTTAAAGAGGGTATTCAGTTACTTAATGAATTAAATTGTTTAGTGCTTTTAATTAGTTGATTTCTTGTTGCTTTATTAATATGTTAGCTTAATGTGACGGTGCAATTTATATGAAATCAGTTAAAATTATTAGTAAGTTTAAAAAAGAAAAAAGAAATTCTACTGACTTTGAATCTTAAACAGGGAACTATATTGCGTTGAGACAATCCCCCCCCCCCCCCCCACCTCCTCCCCCCACTCACTTAGGAAATATACATATTGATATATATTTCAAAAAGAAGATTTCCATTTCCTCCACAAGTGACATTTTACAAGTAACCATCACCCTGAACAATATTGAACATATTTTGGCAAAATGAATTCAAGAAGTGAAGTGATAAAGGTATAAAGGTTTTGTTAAGAAAAAAAAGAGTTGAGCTGACCAGATATCTAATTGTCTTTAATTATTTATGGTGGAAACTCTATAGTTATATTTGCAAAAGTTCTTTCTTTGCTAGCGTTTCAAATTTGAAGATATATATGATATATATATATCATTACTGTATTTTAATGTTCAATACATATGTTTCAAACACAGATAGATATGTAAATATTCTCATATGTTGATACAAAAAATACCCCCCTATGCCTATATTTAAAAAAAAAAGAGATTCATAAAATATAGTCGTAGACATATAAAGTGTATGTGGATAGAATATTATAGCGTTCCATGCTAGAGTGAAATGTTGCATGTATGTCGCAAAGTGATTTTTAAATTCAAGATTTCAGCCAAAAAATAAAATAAGTTTGCCAAATAAGTATAATCTTGATTACAATAGCAGTATTTACAGAAAAAAATTAACAGAATGTAAGAAAGTTTTTTTACGGTTCTTTTTACGATGCAAAAAAAGCTAATTAAAATTAAAGATTGAATAGGTTAAAAAAAGAGTTTCATTCAACAGAGAACATACAAAGTTACGAATATAAGCAGAAATAAAATAGTGAAAAAGAAGCTACAATCATAACAGGCCAGTAGAATAAATGAATATAATATATATCCCCCCCCCCCAACCTAAAATTGGTTGACTAGTTGTTATCAGAAAGCTGTAAATTAAGTTTCAATAACTTTTTTTTAATTAACATTTTCACCCCATTCATGGAATTTACATTTTTTGCTATGCTTTTTGGAATTGAATAAACCAATTTTTTAAAAATCAGATTGGCTTCAAATCTTGTCAAAATCCAAACTGATGGTGTATCTGATGAACAAGATTTTGAATTGATCGAAAATGATTTTGATTGGTTAAACCTGGCCTGTTTTGATTGGTTGAAAGCTGTGTTAAATATGGTAGTACCTGGTGCACATTTACAAACATAGTCAGTACTGGCAATTGGTTGATAGCACATTCCATTGTTTTGGCAATCGTGGCGTCTGCAGACACCGTTCTGCGGATAGCGGCCCGTCTTTATCGGGGCTATCTCGCAGTATTTTCCCTTGTAGCCCGGTAAACATTTGCACGAATAGCTGTTGAAACCATCCACACAGAATGACCCATGCTGACAAACGTTCGACTTACAATCATCTATGTTGACGGAGCAGTTTTTACCGGTGAAACCTTCATTGCAGTCGCATCTACAAAAATAATTAACTTTTTATTAAAATATGTAATGAATTTTGATTGACATATTTGTTAAATGCACCTCGGGACAACATATTATCTTATTTTAACACATTTTTTTTCTTCAAAAAATTAAATTTAAATTAGTAATATTTTTCCACAATTTCAACAACCTTATACCTAGATTCCCAGTAATATAAAATTAATGTTTAAGGACAAAGGAATTTCTGAATATGACTATTTTACCTGTGTATGACTATTTTACCTGTGTATGTCTATTTTACCTGTATATGACTATTTTACCTGTGTATGACTATTTTACCTGTGTATGACTATTTTACCTGTATATGACTATTTTACCTGTGTATGACTATTTTACCTGTATATCACTATTTTACCTGTATATGACTATTTTACCTGTATACCACTATTTTACCTGTATATCACTATTTTACCTGTAATCAGTGTTGAGATCAACACATTGCCCTCCGTTACGACAGTAATTATAATCTCCCTGACAATATTTTATCTTCGTTCCACAATATTTGCCTGGAATGAAAAACAGAGAATGAATTATAAACATTTAAATCATCATACACATCTCAAAACTTATTTTTCATTCAATAAACCAGCTATGCTTTTGTCTGCTAGGTGTGTAGGGGCCTTAGTGGCTCTGTTAGTTAAAGTGGTACTCCCGCAGTCTGACATAGGCCTTGCATCAATGTGGGTCAAATACCAAACAGACCAAATAAATCTGAAATCTGAGTGGATTTTTCACTGGATTGGATCAAGTGCCAGGTACTCACCAAATGTCGGCGGTTTTTGGTTTTCTCCGGGCAAAGAGCCCGGTTTCTACCCCAATCTACCCAGTAAAACATTAATCAATCAATCATTCAATGCAATGCCTTTGTCTACTTCATGTGTATGTGTCAGATCTAGTAAATAAGATAGGTTATGCTTTACAGAATTTTATCACCGAAGTTGTCAATCCAGAAAGAGTTCAGTGCATTTATCGTAAACTTATACTTCGCCTTCACATAAGTAAAATAATCTTGAGAAAGATGTAAAATTAAATCAATCACTTAACTTCAAGCCCAAAGAAAAAAAATCAAGAAGGATAGTCTGAGAGGAATTTCACTTGCTTGCATGTATGTGAAATGGTTGCCAGGTACCTTGCAAAGACCCTATCAATGGGTCGCGGGTTCAAATCACCCCTAGGTAAATTGGTTGCCCCGCAGTTTTAAAAGGTAGTAGTGGTTTACATGCTCAATACACCGGGCATTGCAGCCATACGAGTGAAATAATCTTGAGTGTGATGTGAAACATCAATCAATAAATCATTCGATCAACTTCTTCATGAGCCTTACACAAATTATTTCTTCTATTTGCAGTTGCCAGTTACCACCGGAAGGTCATGGGTTTCCTCCGGGCATAGAGCCTACCCACAATAAAACTGACAATCAATCTATTTGCAGTTGCCAGTTACACTGTACCACCGGAAGGTCATGGGTTTCCTCCGGGCATAGAGCCCGGTTTCTTACCACAATAAAACTGACAATCAATCTATTTGCAGTAAAACATATGGTACCACAACCACACGTTTATTTAGTGGTACAAGTTTATATTTCCCTTACCTGTGAATCCGGGAGGGCATCTGCAGGTATAGGACTGGACGTCGTCCACACAGGTGGCGTTATTCTCACAAACATGCTCTATGCAATCGTCAATGTTAACCTGACAGCGGTCACCCTCAAATCCAGCTAAACAAGCACAACTGGAAAACACAACGGAAAGCACAGAAAGGTCATTCAAACGATAACAACGTACAAAGAAAATAAAAATAAGTTTTCATTTTTCAAGTGATTGATTGATGTTTTATGCCCCACTCAAGATGATTTCACTTATATGGCTCTTATTCAATCTTTCAATGGCATTTAGAAGTTGAAAGGTTACAATAAGGTGACGACGTCGTCAACCAATTAACCAAGAAGTTGTTATCCATTAGCAATTCTTCACCTTATCACAAATAATTTCATTCAAAAACCCAGGCAGAAAAATTGCCATTATTTTGTTTTTGAACCAAGTTGGAAAAACTGGGATGAATTGGTGGAAAGCAAGTTGAAAAGAAATTCTAAGAAATGTTTGAAACTCTCTTTAAACGTGGGTTCCATACTAATGATAAAATTTTTTTTTAAGGAAATTCTAGTTTCACAGTGAACAAGACAGTGACAAAGTGCATGACTGACAAACTCACCTAAAGCGACCGTAGTCCAGCACCTTACAGGATCCTCCGTGCTCGCAGGGGTTTCCGTAACAAGCGTCTATTTCATGTTGACATAATTCACCATGGAAACCAGGTGTGCACTCGCAAGAAAAGTTCTTAAATCCGTATGATTTACATGACGCCTCGTTCAGACACGGGTTCTTATAACAAGCATTACATTTGGCCATAATCACTTTGTCTGGATCACCTGAGAAATCAACATCAGATTTTATTTTATTATTTGCGTTTTAAAATAGAAATAATCATAAAAAGACTAAATTTTAAAAAAAAAAATTTCCGTTTAATTTTTAATGCTTTACTGACTATAAAAAAACAGTTATTTCCATTTTAAAATAGAAATAATTATAAAAAGACTAAATTTTTCAATTTTTTTTCCCTATTAATTTTTAATGCTTTACTGAATAAAAAAAAATGTTATTTTCAATTTGCTACAGCAGCTGTTGTGGATCTTGTGACAAATTAAGGTTGCATGTGCAAAATTTTGAGACCATTATTGTGATGGCAGATAGTGATTTTAAGTCTGCTATGAAATGTGTAGCATGATGCCATTATTGTAGATATCCCTTCCGTAAGGCATCATGTGGCTGTTTCTCAAAACATTTACGCCCAAAGTAATTCCAATGCAAGGTCCAACATATACCTTCAACATTATGTTATGACCAGGCGGAAAGTTACGACAGGCATAAATGTGTTAAAAAACATCCCCCTGTTCTTCCGTAGAATATGAAAGAATAGCGACCAGAAATCAGGTTTGACAGAAATATTTTATGTTTTTGTAAAAAAAAGTACATGTACAAAATTGTAAGGATTGCTCACAGATTGAAATTCAGTCTAGATAGTTTAAAGGGGCACGAGCTGCAAAAATGCTGATATTTTGACTTTAAAACAGAATGTTGAAATTATTGGCTATTTTTCTCAAGACGTATAATTCAGAAGCTTTTGAGTGCTTCTAGTCTCGAAAATGTACGATAAAGTATTGTTTTGAACTAACTTTGGCTTAGAATGAATGAATGGTCGTCCCGGTTATTCAAATTTTGTTTACTTTTCGAACACGTTTTCAGTTCGTAAAGGCCATATACTGTATAGATTTTCCTCATTCCAACGCTAATCATTTAGGTTTTCGATGGCCTTCAAAGCCTTACTGTCGTGACGATTAGAAATCATGAAAAAAGTGTGAATTTTGGCAGCTCATGCCACTTTAACAACATTTCTTACCTAAACATTGGAAATACTGTAACGGTGTAGTAAGAACCAGTTTATTCTTCATAGTCTCTGGTCCGAAACACGCAGCTATCCCAGGCTCTACATAATCAGACTTAATCCACTCGGACAACCATTTCAGATGACAGTCGCAGTATAACGGGTTATTACCAAAAGCTCTACAAGAAACAAGGTCAACAATTAAAAATGACTCAGCCCTTACTTTTGCATAGAAAAACAGTAATTAAAAAATCTCTTACAAACTTATTACACAGTCTGTTTTATATTTATGAACACTAAAACACACGAGCACAGGGAAAATCTTCTTGTCTAATATAACCACAGAGACAAGTTTCTAATTGTGTCAAAAGAGGTATATCATTTAGACCCTTATTTTTTTCTTGACTACCTATTTTTAATATATATGGCAGTCTTGTATAAAAAAGAAAACAGAAAAACTTACATATGACTAAGAGAGTCCAAATCATTAAATGCCCCATATGGCAAAGTTGATATATTATTGGCATGTAACGATCTGAAAAATGAAGATATTCCATTATTGTTTCTTATTTGCAAGACATGGTGTAATTGATTATCTCATATCAGTTTCATTGGGGTAGGATCAATGAACTATATGCGTGGAAGGGAGATCACATGACGTTTTAGTTGTAGCGAGCGTCGCCATTATTATGAGATGGCAATACTTATCTGACATTACAGAGGAAGCCAAAGAACGACGTCACTAGTCCTGACCTAACGACTACGTTATTTACGCCATAAAACGATGACAAATCACTCTTGTCACGTCAATTTTGACCGTTGATTCGTGATGTCATAAATTTGTAGAAGAACGTTATTTGCGTTTTGAGAGAGACAGTATCTCTTAGTTATGACGGCGATTTTAGCTCGCCAGATCCAATCTTCCCAATGTGACGTGACCATTCCACTCATATAGTTCATTGGGGTAGGACACTAAGCATAATGCCCAGAGAAAACCCCTGACATTCTGTTGGCTCATGGCAACCATTCCACATCGGGGAAAACCCAATAATTAACTTTTTTTGTGGGGACTGAGTGAGATTGTAACCCCTACACCTATCTTGGACGCACACTCACATTGATGATTCAACAACCTACCTATGGAAGCCGCACAAGGCTAAGGAATGCTGGGGCTCGTTTCACAAAGCAGTCGCATCGCAAACGAAGCCTAGTTGCCAATGGATACCATAGTGAAGAGATACGACGTCATGGTAACTGCGATTGATCGCACTTTGCGATGGCTTCGTGAAACGGCCCCCAGGTCTCAAAATTAATTGACGCTTAAACACATCTCAGAATTTGAGGGTCGATTCACAGCCCTTTCCAAGCCAGTTTAACAAAATAAACTCCTATATTTTTCTTTTTGAACACTATAACACACGGGCACAGGGAAAATCTTCTCGTCTAAAATAACCACGGAGAAAAGTTTCTTATCGCGTTAAAAAGGGGCATATCATTTAGACATTTATACCCAATCATAAGTTGTTATAATAATATTTCATGATATTTCCATGATATTTCATTAGGTTGACGACAGACATGTATTTGGCCTTAGTCAGTAGAATTTTCTGGAAAAGATAATTTGGCAAAAAATCCTCAGTCTCATATCGATAAGCAACTAGACAATCAAATTGATAAGTTTCCTTGAGTATTAAACTTGAAAAGCTTCATAAAAGATATATCGGTTGATACCCGATACATTTATCTATGATTAAATACATAATGAATGTCGTCTTAAAAAATTGTGATGTGGAATACGATCATATACTTACAATATCCGCAATTTTCTAAGATTTGAGAAACTGGTTTCAGCAACACATTCTAATTTGTTATAGCTGAGAATCCTACAAGTAAATTTATCAAAAAATGTTAAAATTGTTTTTAAAGGCATGTTAAATAATTTTTTTTACATAATTTACAGTTTAACCACAAGAAAGTATAAGATACAGTTTTCGAGCAATAGGTTAAATTTTTTAAATCGAGGACTTCTTATTTTGACTGTTTGATTGATTGATTGAGTTTTAAGGCTGCACTCAGCATAATTTAACTGATTAAGCAGCATTGTCATACTTAGAGAGGGAGAAAGTCCTGACCATTGCAGGTACCTTCATGGCAACCATATAGAGTGATTGAGTAAAAACAGCCTCAGAATTTGTGGCATGAGCCGCCGAAATTCGGACTATTTTCATAGATTCTGTTTATCGAGACAGTAAGAGGCTTTGAAGGTCATTGAAAAACTTGGCATTGGAATGAGGAAAATCCAAAAAGTATGTGGCCTATACGAACCGAAATAGTGCTCGAAAAGTAAACAGTATTTAAATGACCATTCATTCATTCTAAACCCAAGTTAGTTGAAAACATTACTTTATCGTACATTCTCGAGACTATAAGTACTAGAAAGCTTGTGAATTGTAAATTTTGAGAAAAATAGTCAATAATTTTAACATTTTGTTATAATGGCCAATTATCTCAATTTTGGCAACTCATGCCACTTTAACTTTTTCTTTAGACTGAGTGGAATTCAACCGGCAACCCATCAGTATGTATTGGAGGGAGAGATTTTTACTCAATGGATTGAGGCAATGAGTGTTTGGTCGTAAAAGCGGACAGCAAAAAACGTTATAGATCTTTAGACCTTATGTTAATTAAACAAAATACTTACAATGTGTCCAAACTGGTAAGGTTTGAGAAAATCCATTCTGGTAAAGTCATAATAGCATTGTTACTCAAATCCCTACAAGAGTAAATAACATTACTATTAGAATTATACAGTGAATCAACTTAATTATTTCAAACAAAGTTGCAGAATGATGAACATAATATTATTGCAATTTACAAAGATTGATTGATTGATGGATACTGCAACCACTTCCAAATATGGAAAAGGTCAGAGCTCATCGAGGCTAAAACCCTAATAAACAAACGTGAAACAGTACTGACGTCAATTTGTTTGATGTTCTCAAATGACATCATCACGCCAGCGAAAATATAACAAAAAATTGTTACAAGCATTATACACACAAAAACTACCCCAAACAGAAAACATGATCGGATAATCCTCTTTGTTTTTATCATCATACTAAGTGGGAACATTTTTATTGTCAATGTAGGTCATGTTCACCCAGTTACACTGACCCGGATAATAAAACATATGGATGAGAAAATTACTGATATTGATTTGGCTATGAGTCAAGCAGGTGAGTCATAGAAGCTCGTTAAGCGACAGGTAAAAACATAAGGTATTTCCTTCAATGATCATCCAATATTCATACTGTGAAGTATTTGACAATATTCTACGGATAGTGTCTGACTGGGTTTTCACTCGAACGACCTATGTGGGATGGTTGCCAGTTACCAACGGAAGGTTGTGGGTTTCCTCCGGGCATAGAGCCCGGTTTCCTCCCACAATAAAACTGACAATGCCGCCATATTAGTAAAATAATCTTGAGCGCGGCGTAAAACACCAAACAATCAGTCATCAATGTATGGACAGTGTCATTTTATGTAACATAAGATCTAGTATAAGTTCTAAACAAAGATGCTGTGAAATTCCAACTAGTTTTTAAAAGCCTCTTCATGAATTGTATTTTCTTCTTTATTTTGGGGTACATTTTGAATGTTGTAGTGTAGTTGATGCTAAATAATCTAAATTTGTGGGTTTAGTACGGAATATAATTTTAACCATTTACATGTGCCACAATTAAGATTGTTACATAATTTCCATCTTTTGTAGAATTTATCCAAGTTACAGTCAATACAATATGCAGCCCTATACACTGTTAAATTGATGGTTTTATTCTGCTGCTGAGGTGTTTTCACTTATAGGCCAGCATTGGAAAGGAAATTTGTCAGAGAAAGTCAACTCCCTGCAGGACAGCCAACTCCCTGTAGGACAGCCAACTCTCTGTAAGACAGCCAACTCCCTGGAGGACAGCCAACCCCCTGGAGGACATCCAACTCCCTGGAGGACAGCCAACTCCCTGGAGGACAGCCAACTCCCTGGAGGACAGTCAACTCTCTGGAGGACAGCCAACCCCCTGGAGGACAGTCAACTCCCTGGATGACAGTCAACTCTCTGGAGGACAGCCAACCCCCTGGAGGACAGCCAACTCCCTGGAGGACAGTCAACTCCCTGGAGGACAGCCAACTCCATGAAGGAAAGCCAACTCCATGAAGGAAAGCCAACTCTCTGCAGGAAAGTCAAATCCCTGTAAGAAAGTCAACTCCCTGTAAGAAAGCCAACTCTCTGCAGGAAAGTCAACTCCCTGTAAGAAAGCCAACCCTCTACAGAAAAGCCAACTCTCTGCAAGAAAGCCAACTCTCTGCAGGAAAGTCAACTCTCTGCAGGAAAGCCTACTCTCTGCAGGAAAGCCAACTCCCTGTAAGAAAGCCAACCCTCTACAGGAAAGCCAACTCTCTGCAAGAAAGCCAACTCTCTGCAGGAAAGTCAACTCCCTGTAAGAAAGCCAACTCCCTGTAAGAAAGCCAACCCTCTACAGAAAAGCCAACTCTCTGCAGGAAAGCCAACTCTCTGCAGGAAAGCCAACTCTCTGCAGGAAAGCTAACTCCCTGTAAGAAAGCCAACTTTCTACAGGAAAGCCAACTCCCTGCAAGAAAGCCAACTCCATGAAGGAAAGCCAACCCTCTACAGAAAAGCCAACCCTCTGTAGAAAAGTCAACTCCCTGCAGGAAAGCCAACTCCCTGCAGCCAACAACCATACCTCATATCTCCATAAATGGCAAGCAAATTTTTCATTTTCATATTTTTTTAAAACCATGTGATTTGAGCCGAGAGAGATTTGAGGATAGGATGTCAACTGTTCAACCAATTGAGTAAAGGAAGCGATTTCTATCAAATCAATAAAATGAAACTCACAGTTTTGTTAATTTGGTAAGATGGCCGACTTCTGATGAAATTGTTGTTATTTTATTCACATCCAAATATCTGAAAATTGAAATTAAAAACAATTCAAATGAAAAATAAAAACACAGATATTTTAAAAGTTCATACGCAACTTTGTCTTTGATTTGTCTTTAAGTTATACGTTAAGTTATTCTAGTAAGTTGCTTTAAAGGGACATGTTCGGTGGCCTGTTTCACAAAGTGGCGTGACGTAAGTTTTCCCGTAAAGTTCAACGCAGAACGACAACAAACTTAAAGTGGCATGAGCTGCCAAAATTCAAGCTTTTTCATAATTTCTGATCGTCACGACAGTAAGAGGCTTTGAAGGCCTTAGAAAAACTAAATGATTGGCATTGGAATGAGGAAAATCCATACAGGATGTGGCCTGTACGAACGTGTTGGAAAAGTAAACAAAATTTAAATAACCAAGACGACCATTCATTCATTCTAAGAGAGAGTTAGTTCAAAACAATACTTTATCGTACATTTTGAGAAAAATAACCAATAATTTCAACTGTCTATTTCAACGTCAAAATATCAACATTTTGGCAGCTCATGCCACTTTAAAGTGATGTATCGTTTAAATCATATTACTGACTTGATATATGTATGATATCCATGGCATTGCATCTATTGCGTGGACTCATATGTACCATTTATCTAAGGCCTGGCTAATTTTTCCTGGAGTCTGTAATGTTTTGTGTACAAGTTTGTGAATGGGCTTGATCGATAAGGCTAATAGAGAGCTAAGATGGTTCATAGAGCAAGTATAGAATGACAGAATCTGAAGTGCATGGTCAATTAACTTTATAACAGAAGGGTAATAAGTCTATAATAATGGCCCTCTCTTCAGAAACCCTCAATTCTCTGCTACAGTGAGCATATTGGATAACAACAGAGCTTCTGTCAGTTCACAAGAAAGGTGGATATCACACACAATTGCTGTAGAGAAGAGTCTTGTTGTTCCAAATAGGAAGTTCCAAATGGATGTTAAACCCAGGCCATATGATGTCATGTGGGATGGTTGCCAGTTACCACCGGAAGGTCGTGGGTTTCCTCCGAGCATAGAGTCCGGTTTCCTCCCACAATAAAACTGGCAATGCCGCCATATAAGTGAAATAATCAGAATCAAAAGGGTCCCTGTGGTTTACATGTCACTTAATATTTCAAATAAATTGTTATTTTTGTTCATTCATTAGGGTTTTTTTGTTTCTTGTAACAGGAATTATTGCACAGGACCACAACTGATATAAGTTTTGGGTCAATTTATTTTGAGAAGCCTCAGAATCATGTCTGTAATCTGGAGCCAAATAATCAATCAATCAATCATATGACTTCACAGTTAACGATAGGTTCCGGTAGACTTTTGTTACTGTTGCTCTATAACTACAGAATCTGTTAGCCATGATGGAAGTCAGAATTTCTTCTAAAGATTCAGCCACTTTTTTCCTCATAAGGATTCGATCATTAGAAAAGAAATATGCTAAATGAGGCCAGACAAATTTGCCCATTAGAGGGTATGTGTAAACGGTTATCCTTAAACACAACTCCATAACCCCTTTTTTGTCTCACTCAATGGAAAATTTAGGCCATTAGAATGGCTGAATATTTAGAAGAAATACGGTACTATAAAGTATAACGAATCAAGCATCTGTACTCGTTGGTTCCCAGCATTTCAATATACAGAACCCACTCAACGTTTCTGTCAGACATCCAAATTATTTGGATTGTTACCCCCAACTTGATATTTGAGCCACCATAAATCTGCCCTACGGTAAGATCTCCGCTAATTCAAGGACCAGTGATGTGAAAATAACGAATTATTACATTGCTATTTGCCACATTTGGTCTATAAAAACAACAACAGCGATCGTTCAATAGGATTATCTGATCGCTCACTCCAGGAGGTAAGACTCTCAACGAAAAGAGTTGAATTTTAAGTGTACTTTTGTTAATGTTTTTCTGGCCCTTGAATTTTTTAGAGTACTTGAATTAGCGGAGATCTTACCGTATGTACCAAACATTTGTCTCCAACATAAATTTGTTCATACCAGATATTTGTCTGCAGGGATATTTTGCCTCCCTCACTGATTTCCAAAAAAGTTTCCCAACATCCCGACTATTATATTGTGCTTTAGTTAAGAAAATTGTTCCTGTGTCCGTGTGTGTTAGTGTTTAGAAATACTATATTCTTGAAAAAAAACGGAAGAAAAAGATGTCGAAAATTACACCTCCATTCCAAAAAAAAAAACTTTTTCAAACTTTGGGGAAGGAAAAGCCAAGCCACTTCCAGTAAAAAAAATCTCTCAACTAACAATGTTACTCTTGTTATTTGTTCAGTCAGATAATACTAGATGATGATAGGGATATAGAAATGTGGGTTTGTGGGTAACAGCGAGAAACCCACGCTCAATTACACAACGGACAGAGACTTCATTCTGTTACACGATTGAGGTTAGATAATTAGCCCTTTTAAATGTTCAAACAATCACATCTAGCCCACCCAATCTGTTATCATTGTGTGACCTTGGAAATTTAAGGGGTCAGGGGCCTGTTTCACAAAGCGGCGTAGATGTATTTTTTGCCTAACTTTCATACCAACGTATCTCTACAGTATGGGTTACTATGGCAGTTACGTAAAAACTTACGCTACGCCGCTTTGAGAAACAGGCTCCAGGTGTTTTAGAATCTTAACGTATTTGTTACTATATGCCACAATAACACATTCAGTAACCATTCCCAACATCAAAAAACCTTTCAATAAAATCGTGACATTTACGACAAAGTAACATGACTCAGGGTCATACGTAAGAGGCGCAGTGAGTTGATCAAGGCGTGTTTCATTTATGATCACTAAAACACACGGGCACAGGGAAAATCTTCTTGTCTAAAATAACCATGGAGACCAGTTTCTAATTGTATTAAAAAGAGGTATATCATTTAGACCTTTATACCTCATAAATTGTTGTAATAAATCAAACCTATGATATTATCATACTTGATATGTTTCGATCTGTTAACTGGTTATATTGTGTTTTACATTTCAGTCTGTAGTTTAAGAAGAACTATACCTATTGGAAAGCATTGTTGCCGTGAAATCGAACGACCTGGAACAGGGTTCTCGGCCAAGAACAATCTCTTGATCCTTTTTTTTTTATAATTGACAATTATCTAACAGGGGAAGAAGAGGTCATTGTTGGGATTGATGGAAACAGCAGTCCTAATATATATTTTTTAAAGTGGCATGAGCTGTCAAAATGTTAATATTTTGACGTTAAAACAGAACATTGAAATTAATGGCTATTTTTCTCAAGACGTATAATTCAGAAGCTTTTTTAGTGCTTCTAGTCTCGAGTATGTACGGTAAAGTATTGTTTTGAACTAACTTAGGCGTAGAATGAATGAATGGTCGTCCCGGTTATTTAAATTTTGTTTACATTTCGAACACTATTTCGGGTCATACAGGTCACATGCTGTATGGATTTTCCTCATTCCAACTCCAATCATTTAGTTTTTTGATGGCCTTCAAAGCCTGTTGCTGTCGTGACGATCAGAAATTATGAAAAAGGTTTGAATTTCGGCAGCTCATGCCACTTTAAGGGGCTGCAAGGGTTGTTGGATTTGGAATCATGACCCCAAAAAAGTGAAAACAAAAGCGCTGGTATGATTGTCATAGGCAATGAAGAACTCACAATTCTGTCGTATCCAGGGGTATATTGAGTGGGAATTCAGTAAGGCCCTGTCTACTGCAGCTTACTTCAGTCCCAGAACATTTACATTTGGGCGGACAATACGCTCTGGGGTCGCAACTGTTTTCTATCTCATTATCTGTGGAACAAAAATAAAATGGCAAATAAAAAAACAGCTGAAAAAGACTTTTTGTAACTTTCTCATGCCAATTTGTTTTTTCTTGATATACTATAAACAATGGCTACAAAAATTAGCCATCAAATGGTACCGTTAATTACTGCTTTACCCCACACTCAAGATTATTTCATTTATTGAACGCCGTTACCAGGTTTAGTAGGGAGGAAACTCTTTGCCGAGAGAAAATGCAACTTTCTTAAGGGCAACTGGCACCTTTCACACAGGGCGATCGTTAAAAAAAATCTGAAATTTTAAAATTTTTCTTTCGGGTGGGATTTGACCTTGTGACCCCTACATGGAATACTGCTCAGAAGACAAAACTTACGAAACAATATCAAATCCAAGACGTATTAAATGAAATATTGGTGGTTATATGTCTGTATATTTCCTTAATCCCCCAAACAAGAGAGCGACGCTTAACCAAAGCCAAAAATGCAATTAACCAAATGAATGCAAATGAAGTAATTTGAAAAATAGCAAATATATTTAAGACCTTAACCAAAAAAAAAATCCAGACATGACATAATGTTGACATAGACTGATCAAGAGACATTTTGATACCTGTATACAGGTATGGGCGCCCAAATTCACAAGCAAAAAATCCGCCCAAATTCTTAAAACCAACAGATTTTAATGTCAAAATAGCATTTAATGTTGAATTTTGGGCCAGAGATGTTGTTTTTGTCTTATTGTTGGAACATTTTGAACCGAAATGGTACGCCCAAATTTTCCCTGGATTGAAAGAATAGTTTAAGAATCTTTATTACTTATTTCTCTGAATTAAAATTGAAACTTGAACTTCCTTAGTTTTTATAATGAGAATAAAACTTCAATATTAAAAAATACTTTAAATCAAAGATTTTAAAAAATTCTGACATTTTCAATTTCTTTTGGATTAAAAGTTGAAGATTATTTACATCAAAGATTTCAATAAATATTGAAATTTTTAATTTGGATTAAAAGTTGAAGATTGTTTACATCAAAGATTTTAAAAAATATTGACATTTTTAATTTGGATTAAAAGTTGAAGATTATTTACATACTTGAGGGACAACACGGAGGTGCTCCTGCGTGACAGCCTATTTGATTCTCAACTGTGGATATAAACATAATAGGTTGATTGATTGTTTGGTGTTTTACGCCGCGCTCAAGATTATTTCACTTATATGGCGGCGTTGCCAGTTTTATTGTGGGAGGAAACCGGGCTCTATGCCCGGAGGAAACCCACGACCTTCCGCTGGTAACTGGCAACCAAACATAAAAGGATCTAACCTCAGAAACTTCTACCAATGACATATTCAGTACCAGCAGCCGAGTTCAGGACAGTTGGATTTGAGGATTATTGGGCACTATTACGGATCGGGAATTATGATAATTGGGCACCACAGTCATAACTGGGTTCTCTCTCTAGAGGAAACCATAGACTAATTTTCATATTTTTTATGGCTTATTACATTTTGGTTCACATATGTTTCAAGTTCGATGAAAAAAAGATCATGCAAAATGCAAGAACAGCTTTGGTACTGAATGCTAAAGACATTTAGTTGCTTTTTTTTATATCTTGTCCCTAAACTCAAGGACATTCTAATACCAAGTCATTAATATTTTGAAAAAAATATTTTACAAAAATTAAATTCAAGAAATAATAGAAGAATATCATTTTTTTAAATTAAAATTATGGTCCAACATACATGCTAAATAATTAACAGCAAATATGCAACTTATAACAGCATATTTCGAAAGCATATAAGAGCTGAAATGAACTGGTTAACTAACAAACAGAAGAAAATACATTTGTAATAAGTAATTAACTAAAACGAAAAGATATGAAATAATTATGAAGCAAAGCTTTTAAGCAGAGCTGAAAATTATGCGATAAAACGAATGAAATATATTTGAATGATGATGAACTACTTAATAAACAGGCCATGATGGTTTGGATGTTACCAAGGCAACAAATGACCTCTAACCTTCACAAAGCAGTTCCTCTTCTCTGAGATCTTGTAATGGCCGACCTTTAAGGAGGGGAGGCATCAGACATGTTGGATTTCCCGACACAACATTTTTTTTCCGTAACCAATCAGGCAGCCATTTTAACTGACAGTTACAGTTGAATGGATTTGACATTAAATCTCTGAAATAAAAAATGTTTTTTTTCAATTTCAAATTAAAATTTGACAAACGATTACACTTTCTCATGGCAAAAACTATTCTACAATTATGATTGGTTGACTGATAGTTTGAAATATAAATTCTGCTATGGAGTGGTTTTACTAATTTATAAATAAATCTACACCATCATGTACAATATAGTACCAGTTGTCCTCTGTGTTTTAGCTTAAGTTTGAAGAATGTTATTGAATATACATATATGTAATTTTCAGGGGTATCTGTTTAGCCAACTTCTGAGCAAATATCTAGAGGTACTTTAATACAGAAGGTATTTTCAGCTTTGATTTGTTTTAAAATTGCAAAAACATTTGCAATGTTTGAGTTTTGTTTTATTTTTTTTTGCGGATAAAACTTACAAAGTTGATATCAAATGAAGTCTGTCAAAAGAACCAGGCATGATACATCGGATTTGATTATCAAATAACGATCTGAAAATAGAGAATTATAATGGTTTCCAATCCTGTTTAAAGCTCTTTGTGAAAGTGGGTTTCATTATAATTAGAAAGTGGTTTCATTATAATTAGAAAGTGGGTTTCATTATAATTAGAAAGTGGGTTTCATTATAATTAGAAAGTGGTTTCATTATAATTAGAAAGTGATTTCATTATAATTAGAAAGTGGTTTCATTATAATTAGAAAGTGGTTTCATTATAATTAGAAAGTGGTTTCATTATAATTAGAAAGTGGTTTCACTTTCTAATTGTAGTTACAAAATTACAAAAAATTTTCATCGGTTCCATACATTGAAATGCAATAAACTGGTACCGATGCTAGGTTCGTAATATATGGAATGATATATTGACTTCCATGATGGGTAACAGCTTTTTGTTTCCATAGTTTTAGAAAAACAGGGGCTCGTTTCACAAAGCATTCCCATCACAAACGAAGCGTAGTTGCCAATGGATACCATAGTGAAGAGATACGGAGTCATGGCAACTGCGATTGATCGCACTTTGCGACGGCTTCGTGAAACGGCCCCCAGGCTACTGGAACCGATTGCTACCGTGTAAATCCTATGGCCTCTAATGTTACATATGTAAAGCAAATATGACAATAGAATATGAAAGTGAAAGATTGTTTGTTTGTGGAAAAAGTGAATTTTGAACTTACAAAATACGAATATTTTCTAGAGCTGCAAATGTTGAATTATGAATACACGGTATTCGATTGGTCCTAAGCATTCTGAAATCCACAAGAAAATAAAAAACGTTATAAAAAAAATATTTTATGTCAAAGTTAATGAGAGTGGCATCAGTATGTACACAAATATTGCATCGTGTTAAAATGTGAAATTTGCATGCTCTTATCTAAAACAGTAATGGGTTATTTGAAATTTAAAAAAAAATGTCTGAAAATCAATGTCATTATTCAAAACAGTCAGGTCTTCAGTTATAGCAAAGTACTTTCAGTGTAATTTAATTTTTAATTTTTATTTTGTAATTTTTTTTTTTTGGTTTCAATATATTTATTTCGCATGTTTTTGCAGATTCCCCAAAAAACTTTATCGCATGTACATGTTGATACTTGATGAGCGAAGATAATTATATTAAATCATTAATATTATTAGCTGCTAACACTTACAAAGTTTTTAAATTTTTCAGTCCTGTGAACATCTCAGCAGAAACCTTTGGCAGTCTGTTATCTGTCAGTAATCTGAGAAGGGAAAGAAAAATATCACCGAAAATTAAATCATGCAAGGGGCCTTGGTGGCTCAGTCGGTTAGAGTAGAGTGATAGTCCCATACTGGACCCTGTTTTACAAAGCGGTGTAGCGTAAGTTTTCACGTAAATGCCGTAGCAACCCATACTATAGAGATATGTTAGTATGAAAGTTACGCAAAAAATACATCTACGCCGCTTTGTGAAACAGGCACCAGGCCTCTCATCGATGCGATGCAAGTTCGAATCACACTCAAGACCAAATAAAAATTGAATTTCTGAATGGATTTTTCACTCGGCCGCCGATTGTGGAAGAGTTGCCAGGTGCTCACAGAAGGTCGGCGGTTTCCTCCGTCCCCCACTAAACCTGACGCCGCCAAAATAAGTGAAATAATCTTGAGTATGGCATAACACATCAATCAACCAATTTTTGTTAAACATTTGTAGTCCAAGACGGTATTCCCAGTACTAGGAAATATAAACTTACAATTCTGTCAATTGTCCGGCGCCTTCAAATGCTTTCTCCTCAATGACATCTATATGATTATGTTGTAAATCACTGAAAAACAAGTAGAACATTCTTATAAAACTCGTTTCAGAAACAATCAATTAAGTGTTCTTAGATTATTCTATCAAAAAAAAAAAAAAAAAAAAAAAATTATATGACCAACATGACTATTTTTCTTGATAATTTGTTTCATTTTTTATATTTTCAGAAATAATCAATTAAGTGTACTTAGATTTTTCTATGTAACAAAAAACAGCAACAACAAATTAATATGGTGAACAACTATTTTTCTTAAAGTGGCATGAGCAGCCAAAATTCACACTTTTTTCATAACGTTTTATCTTCTCGACAGTAAGAATGCTTTGAAGGCCATCGAAAAACTAAATGGCCTATACGAATCGAAATAGTGTTCGAAAAGTAAACAAAATTTAAATAACCAGGACAACCATTCATTCATTCTAAACCAAAATTGGTCCAAAACAATACTTTATCATTCATTATAGAAGCACTAAAAAGCTTCTGAATTATATGTCTTGAGTAAAATAGCCAATAATTTCAACATTTTGTTTTAACGTCAAAATATCAATATTTTGGAAGCTCATGCCACTTTAATGATCTTTGTTTTTTTCATTTTTAATAGAAGAAAAAAAATATCTGGTTTCATAGAGCCTTCAAAGTGTGAGGCATACTTATTACAGGCTTTTCATGAGAAGGAACAGATTTTCATTTTCGGGGGTTTTTACATAGTATCTTCAGTTTTATTAAAATAACAGATTTACGGTGTTCTGTTGTCATATCTTAATATCCATATGCTTACGTAAAAAAACATCATCATAAAAATAAGTCAAAAGAGAAAAATTATTGGCCATTTTACCAATAGTTTTAGTTTTTCATCAGATCACAAGGATTAGATATTCTGTTTATTATTTTCGCCTTATTAAGTATTATATGCTTCAAGGGATAGAACAAGCCCAAATGGGTTTTATTCCCGCCTATCATCTATATATCTATTTCCTAAACGATGATTTGAATCTTGGGTGAAATAAAAATTTGAATTGAATTGAATTTCTGAAATACTATAGTTCACATTCCCATCCCAATGGTCCCTGATCAGGGATGACTGGTGACCCTAAGGCACAGGGCGTTCTGGGGGATACAGATCTTTGGTCAAGGAGAAAATTTTCAGTTTACTCATAGCTCAGTTAATCCATCTCTGAAGGAATGTGGCCAGGGCTATAAAGGAATGTTAACGACCCACTTGACGATTAACTGGAATACAGGGAAAAATCCGACAGGCAAAAGATCTCAAAACTCCATGCTATTTTGGGCTACATTGTTCAAATAAAAGCCGAAGAAATAATAGAAAAAAAATGTAAATCTGTCCAAAGTGGTTTCACAAATTTATAACATTGGAACATTTAAATTTCTTTTTTAATTTCAAACATTGAGCATCTATGGCATAAGTTTGAGCATGCAATTCAAGGGAAAAAGACCTGTCTAACGCCAGATATAATTTTTTTTTTCATTTTAAAACAATAAGTGCATGTAAATCTGCAGATGTCTCCTTTTTATGATCAGTACACGGCTCAAGCTGCATGAGACCGTTACATCCATGCAAATACGTCCAGAGTTCTTTCTCAAATCCCATTACGTTATTAGGTTGATTTCGCAGCATGTGCATATAGCGTACTTTGTAGATGCACCAGTTGCAATGGCTTGCAGCATTGCAGCCCAGGTAAGGCAAATTGACACATGATGAATCATTGCGACTGCAACTGCAGCTGCAATCAATGCAAGACAACAGTGACTCATGCCAATAACTTGTGTTTTTAATCAGGAGTTGATTGACAATTTCCCTGATGAAATGTATCACCGATTACCATGGTGACAGCTGGGAAAGAAGTGAGGTCACTCGCAGATACTAGCTGCACTGTCAGTCCGCGGCTGTCAGTCCATCGCTTAGTTAACAATCATTGCCTTTGGCAGGGTTAAGCCCTTTAATAAACAGCTACTTTAAAACCGAATGTTAACCATGTGGAGTGGAGTTGCTGAGAAACGTCCGGCTGCATTGAAAATATATTTGTTTTTTAGTTAAATAACAAGCACACTTTATTACTCATTGCTAACTGATTAATTGCTTGGTGTTTTACACCACACTCGATTTTATTTTAATAACAAATATTTTCAGGTTAATTAAAGGTATGCGTCAGTCGCTCCACATACGCCAATAAAGACTTTTGATAACAGGTGATGTTTTCAGGATTATTGTCAACGCGTCAATCGCGCCACATAGAGCCATCTTCTCGAGCCAAGTTAAAATCTCCATGGCCCCATTCCGTGTTTTGCATGGGCGGACTATTCCACTTCACCCTGTAAATTGAACAGCGCCCACGGGTAAGAATGTAAGAGTTGTCTTTCCTATACTTACAGAGTCTTGGCCAATCAGCACTCGGTTAACGAAAGCTCAAGGTGTATACAGCCGCCATTTCGTTATTTCTTCGCTGGTGGAAGAGTGTAAGTGTCCAAGGTTTTGACTAGTTGCGAGAAGTTTTACTTGCATCCCATCAAAAGACGCTGTTCGATTTACGGGTTTGAGTGGAGTAGTCCGCCAACGTAAAACATTGAATGGGGTCATGGAGGTTTTGACTTGGCTGGAGAAGATGACATAGGACAATCAAGGCAGGCTACAGAAACCTGGGCCCATCCTGAATATGCCAATCAAAAAGTCAGTTAATCTTGATTGGTGGCCATTAAACTCACATGAAGCAATCACCCAATCAATATCATGCATTTTGATAAAATAGAATCTAGAAAATGTAACAAAAACTTACATCACTTGGAGGTTTTTCAGTTTTTTAAATAGGCCGTTATTTTCCACTCTTGTTATTTCATTGTTACTCAATTTCCTGAAATTAAAAAAAAAAATACAAATTTATTTACAGATTTTAAACACACCAAATGTATTTTTTTTTCTTATTCAATGACAATTTCATTTATCCCTACCTCCCTCAAAAAATGTGTTTGTTTTTTCGTTAAATAACAAGCACATTTTATTACTCATTGCTAACTGATTAATTGCTTGGTGTTTTACACCACACTCGATTTTATTTTAATTACAAATATTTTCAGGTTAATTAAAGGTATGCATCAGTCGTTCCAAACACAATTATCAAAGCATTCATTGAGGAAACATACATTTCAGTTAGACTATAAAAAGTAATTTCATAACATTAGGGCACGGCAAAAAGCTTTATGATAGTTTTCTTTCTGTTGGATTTGGTGTTTTACGCCGCACATTTTTTTTTTTAGAATTTCAAGTATATTTCAAGGTTGTACATGTATGTTCAACTTTATCATGATCTTTTTTATTAAAGTGACATGAGCTGGCAAAATTCACACTAGAAGCACTAAAAAGCTTCTGAATTAAATGTCTTGAGAAAAATAGCCAATAATTTCAACATTCTGTTTTAACGTCAAAATATCAACATTTTGGCAGCTCATGCCACTTAAAATAGTTTTTTTTTAAATTTTCAGTTATATTACAACTCCACTGTATCATTGTCTCTACATGTCAAAAACACACATGGATTTTATTGTGTCATCAACAGTTGGCAATGGTGAAATTTAAGCATGCCAACGGTCATAAAACTTTGGTGTAGGTGACGATAAAAATGTCAAGATCTACCCTAATTACCGCCTGATTTAGTTACCGATGATTCCAAGAGTATTACACTTTTATGTGAATATTATGTGTTTTTAGAACAGGTTAGGTTATGTCACTAAGTACTCTAATCTAATGGGCGGACATCTTGCTAACACATCCCTGCAATATTTAGGGCTTAAGACAATGTAAAGGGGGTTGTCCACCCAAAACCCTCATAAAGAAAACTAGCAAAATTTAACAAATTTAGAATCAGAAATTCCATGAATTTTTTTTTTCTGGAGGGGAAGGGGGTGAGGGGTTAGTGAACAAACTAATGAAAATACAATGCTAAATGAAGTATTCTGAGTTGCCTTTTTCAACATAGTGTTCAACACAAAATGCATTAGTATCATTTACTCATCCCTATATATCTGCTTAATTCAAAAGTAATTATTTTATTCCCTTGGCTGTCAGCTTTTTCTTTGAAACATTAACCTAAACAACAACTGTGAAATAATGTTGAGGTTTTCAAGCTACTATTTCTTTTTAATTCTCTTTTTCTGGGGAGTTGAGATCCCTTTTTCTTTTAATTACTAAAAAAAAATGTGCCATTAATTCAGATTTATCTTCTTTTACTAAGAAGACTTGTTGGTAGGCGGCCATGTTGAATAGGAACAACTTACAGCATGGTAGTATAAATAGGAAGGTCCGTGGGAATCTCCGTAAGTTGTCGAGCTGAACAGTCCACTTCTGTTCCGACACAAATACAGGCTCGGGGACATTCTGTATCAATCATACAATCCCCAGCATGCTTAGTTCGATGAAGTTCAGCACCTGTAAATATGCAAATTCGGCAAAAAAATTCTGACAAGTTTCACGTTTTTATTTCTGAGAAATAAGACAGCTTTATCTGGTATTGAATTAAGACTGAAGAAAAGCATTCCCTTTTTTATTTCCTAGATATAAACCAGCCTCATCAAACATCCTTAATACAATTCAGTTGTGTTCAAAAGAGCAAATCAATTAGGAGTTAAGTAAACTTTTAAACTTGATATGTTGGGATTTTTAGGGCCTTTTTTGGGGAAAATAATAATTATAAAACTGATTAATCAAAAGGAAAAATCATAAAGTGCTAAGTAAAAAAAATATAAAAAACAAAACATTTTACCAGGCTTACCTTTACATTTAAATTTTTTTTGTCGGACATGACCTATTTTTTTCCGCTTCATCCTACGGGGACTTTCACAGCGAGCACCACTCGTTTCTATTGGATGTTTATCAAGGTACAAGGCCAGCCATTGGATATTACAATCGCATATGAATGGGTTACGGGCAAGATGTCTGAAAAAATCCAAACAAACGGCAAATTACTATTGTAACCCATGGAAAGTACAGAAACATATTTTTTTTACTGCTGTAATTCTTTGTTCTTGATCCTTTTTATTTCAAACAAATAATTTACATTTTAAACAATATTTTATCTAATTTTGACATGCCATGCAATTTGAAACTTTGGTTTGTGATTTTCATTGTATCATTGTATGCTATAGAGAAATGGTTGGGGTAGTATTGTATGACAGTGCTCTCGTAATTTTTGGATTTCACTTTGTTGAAAAACAGCAGAAATTCTTCTACCGATTTTGGGTGAGGCCCGAAATGGGAATCGAAACTTGTTTCCTGAGAGTATTTGACCTATCACTAGAATTTAAATAAACATTAATTCATTCTATGTCAAAGTTAGTTCAAAACAATACTTTATCGTACATTCTGAAGACTAGAAGCACTAAAAAGCTTCTGAATTATACGTCTTGAGAAAAAAATCCAATAATTTCAACATTCTGTTTTTACATCAAAATATCAACATTTTGGCAGCTCATGCCACTTTAAACTCTTATATTGTATGATATTATGTGATTGGTAAAAGAGTCACTTTGATATATAACTGTTCCTCCCACAGCAATAAGTTCCATAAACATTGCCTTGTTATGGTTGGCTTCTAGCCAGGACTGTTTATCAACAGTCCTGATAACCATCTTTCTAGGTCATTTGAGACTAAATGAGGGATTTGCTGAACCGCTCTGAGGAATATCTAGATAACCAAGCCTGTCCAAAGACGTAGATCGGGGGATTGATGGCTTCCAAATCAAGTCCCTTCTGTCCGAAGTTAACAAGCTTAGAGAGCTATCAGCTACCATTTCTATGTTCTGGGCCAGAATCTCAGACTGTTGGTTGACCTCAAAGGTCATGGGTCATGACCTTGAACTTTAGCCTCTAGTAAGATAGCAGATCTTGTGTGAACAAATTTACTTGTCAAGATCTCCTCTCTTCAAAAAGCAGGGGAAATAGCTTGACCTTTTCAAAATTTGCCTGCAGAATGGGTTACATAATCAGAGCTACAGACATAAATATTTCTCAGTCTGACATAATGTTTATGTAAGCGAAGATTTATATCTCGTCCTCTCCTAAGGCTTAATAGAAGATTTCACATGTCGATGACAGCTAAAACACCAGCAATACTTCAATCCAGCAAAGGCCATTTCAACATCTACTGAGCTAAGGAATACTGTTTAAGTACACATACAGTAAGATGAGGCATTGCTGACGTTCTCTTACTTTATTCGGAGTATCTATGCTTTTGCATCTTGCTAAGCTAGTTGGTAACAAGACACATACAGTACTCTCTTAAGAATGAGTCTAATGTATTTTTGAAGATATATTGTTGTGTTTTAGGTTATCCCACTGTTGAAGATGTCACTCCTGATGATGACTGAATAAAAGTCGGAATATTGAGTCAATATGAAGTTTTCGTTTTTCGGAATAACACTACTTGTGTACTACGTTAAACTAATCAGTGGAACTACTGGATTTTGAAGATGACTCAATTGGAGAATATCAGAGGGTAACTCTTCATAAACTGTTCTCATTGGCTTCTTATAGCAGCAATAGAAGTACATGTACAAGTTGTTTTCTTTGAGGCATAGAGCCCAGTTGCCTACCACAATAGACCTGCATGTCAAGACTGAACTATCATTGAAATAATCTTGTTGTCGTTAAATGCCGAAACGCGAATATCTAGATAAAGCTAAATATTGAGTTAACATGAAGTCTTAGGCATTCCTCAGAGTGTTGACGTTGCTCTATAGAGCCTGGGAGTCTACCGAGAGATTTTGCGATATCCGGTGACAGATGACGTTTTTTCATGACGTTGTCAGTTTGATTGACGTTTTTTGTTCTAAAACATCATAAATGAGCGTCATATTCGAACGATAAAGGCTTCTTACATGAAATTTGTGGAGTGGTCACGTTACTCCCGCTCCCTATTACGCTAGACTTATCAGTGGGAATTCGAATAGATAAAGCTGACTACAAGTCCACCTGAAGCCATGCTTGGTATCAGAATATCTGACACTCTCAATCCCCCAAAATGCAACTATAACGCCCACTGACATAATTGGGTACACTGGCGTAAGTGCCTTATAGGCCATATTAGTAGTTTTCATGTGGAAAAGGCCTTTACCGCCCAATGTCCCCACCCCAGATACTACAGAAAAATTTAACAATTTCTAGGTGGGTTTTTCCCTCAGTTGCTCTATTTGGAAGGGTGGTCTGCCGAAGGTTGGGGGTTTCCTATGGCCAAAAAGCCTGGTTTTCTCACCCACTATATGTTGCAATGTCGCTATTTAAGTTATAATATTTGTGCAGCAAAAATCTCCATCAATCAATCAGACCCTACACTGATACGGTTCAAATTAACCATGGGTTTAAAATGAAATGCATAAGTAAATAATATGACCGGCTTTGAACGCATATTAAACTATGACAGAAAAGAACTGAAAAGGCTAAAAATAAAGGCATACTTAAATTCCATAAAACACCGGTGTGTTGAAAGCTTGTGCTTTTCACAAAACTGACTAAGTGATGATGCCTTAATTGTTCTTAACTGAAAGGAAAATACTTACAAAGTTTGAATGGTCTTTAAGGGTTCAAACGTTCCGTTGGCCAAAGATTGGATTTTGTTGTCGTAAAGAGACCTGCAACAGATGTGAAATAATTTTACTTAATTTAAGCCAGAAAAAATAACGATTTTATTTCATTTTGCATAAAAAAGTTATTTTGTCTTTTTAAACAAATTTAAAGTTAAGTCATTGTCAGAGTCAATATTTAAACAAAAAACCTTTCTAACTTAATTTTAAGATTCTGAATTTGGGTTTACGTATGTATATAGAAAAGAAAAACTTTTTTTCATTCAACCGAATTATTATAACATCTAAAACTGAATTTTAAGGATATGGAAAAAAAGACAAGTTATTTTTTCAATCAACTAAATTGTTTTAATTTAGGGCAATGCCTGAGTTAAAGAAATTTAATTTTTTCTAAATTTTTGTTAGTTATTTATTTTTCTGGACATAAAGATTTTTTTTAATTGAAACTTACAGTAGGTTGAGATTATGCAAATCCTGAAATGTATCTTTTCTTACGCATGTTATCTTGTTGGCATTCAATAACCTGGAACAGAAACGGGTGGATTAGTTGGCAATTAAAACTGTACTCAAGATTATTTCACTTTAATATTACCTATGTTTTCACACGAATCATATAAAACATTTTTTGAAATGTAAAAACATTTTTTTTACACTGAGTAAGATTCAAACCTGTGACATATTGGTGAAAGGAATGTCAAGAGTGGCCAAAACATGTCTACTATTGATAGATCAAGGGAAAATATCTGATTTAGTTTCTTGCTTGATCGCCCTATGTCGAAGAGTTGTCAGATACTCCCCGATAATCCAGGGTTTCCTCCGGGCAAAGAACCTGGCCCCAGTTTCACAAAGCAGTTTCATCGCAGACAAAGCCTAGTTGCCAATGGATACCATAGTGAAGAGATACGATGTCATGGCAACTGCGAATGATCGCACTTTACGACGGCTTCGTGAAACGTCCCCCTGGTTTTCTCCCTAATGAGTGAAATAATCTGGAGTGTTGCATAAAACACCAATCAATCAATCAGGTTTTTAACTGGGTGGACTTTACGTGCAAAAGCCTCGATAGAACTGTTAAAGTGGCATGAAGTGGCATGAACTGCCAAAATTCACAATTTTATCATAATTTCTGATCGTCAAGACAGTAAGAGGCTTTGGAGGCCATCGAAAAACTAAATGATTGGCGTTGGAATGAGGAAAATCCATACTGCATGTGGCCTGTGCGGACCGAAAACGTGTTCGAAAAGTAAACAAAATTTAAATAACCTGGACGACCATTCATTCCTTCTAAGCGAAAGTTAAATCAAAACAATAGTTTATCGTACATTTTCAAGACTAGAAGCACTAAAAAGCTTCTGAATTATACGCCTTGAGAAAAATAGCCAATAATTCCAACATTCTGTTTTAACGTCAAAATATCAACATTTTGGCAGCTCGTGCCACTCTAAAAGAATCCTATGACCATAAATCAGAGCTGAGATCAGTCATGTACTAGTCATTCAATGATAGCGATAAAAAGTTATGGACGCTCTTTATGGCTGAGTTAACTTTCTGATGGTCTATAGTTCAAACAGAAGCCAATAACAGATACGCAATCATTGACGATCAGTTAGTAGCGTCTTAATTCAGGACGGCCTCCGACGGAATTGCTCATGGCATGCATTCCTCAATTACATTGCGATAGAGTTGAGACGGTATTCCTGTATTTGGTCGATCATGTCTAATCAATCATCACGGCTGCAGAAACCAACGTCTTCGGAAACTGTGATACTAATCCATCAAAGGGTTGCCCTGGGTGCATGGTGCCCCTAAAGGGCGACTTTTATACCCGATGACTCAATCAGTATCTCCTTAACCCAAACAGCAACTGCTTCAGAAGCCCTTGATTCAAAAGGGTGATATTTTCCGGTGAGTGATCAAAAGACATTAATGAACCTGGTATAATATTGAGCCGTTCAATCCAATAAAAAGGCCGCAGCTACACAATAGATATAGAATCATTGTCTCTTTGTGTTTGATGTCAACGATGATAAACACTATAGAATCATTGTCTCTTTGTGTTTGATGTCAACGATGATAAACACGGGTCACTATTTACTAAACCAACTTTCAAGCAAAAAGAACAGCACTAGAATAAACCGAATTATTAATAAAGAAAATATTAACAAACAGCAAAAAAAAAAGGGGGGACTGCTTATCACAACATTTAAGCCTAGCCGAAGCCGTAGAATAGATTTCTATGTCACTGAAACATGCACCAAAGGTTTCCTGGAGGTCATTTTTTTAGGTAAAATATCTGCACAAAATGACCATATAAACTGAATTCACCCCATAAAAAACTGAATTGGAGTTAATTTAGTTAAGAAATATTACATAATACTAGCAACTAAAATACTCAATTTGACGTGGAAATAAGCCGCTGCTAAGTTGACAACCTCAAAATTGTTGACTTCTATGAAACCCTGACAGCTTCAACTTTAAACTAGTGTTGGTCTAGAAGTCTGGAGATAATTCTACTGTATATTACATATATTTCAGACAAAAAAAAACTCTAACTAATTGTCAATTCCTAACGACACAGATTAATTTGTTTTGACAAAGTAGGAACA
Organism: Lepidochitona cinerea; assembly: GCA_963971465.1. Taxonomy (NCBI): domain Eukaryota; kingdom Metazoa; phylum Mollusca; class Polyplacophora; order Chitonida; family Tonicellidae; genus Lepidochitona; species Lepidochitona cinerea. Next base: position 48,183,368 of record OZ020553.1, read on the forward strand.
CAAACATGTTTATGAATAATGCCAGAAATGTCATCGTTAAATCAGACAGCTTAACGAGTTAAGTGACACTTCTAATTAACATTTCTTACACCTGAGATAATCTTTGTTAATTACCAGGTCCTGTAGACTATTTCTTAACCCGTTGTGTGAATAAATCACAGAAAAAGAATTTATAGGTGGGGTTCAAGCTGAGCATTACATCACCAGATTTCGCTTAACGAAAGTTTATCAATGAAACATCTAAACCTCATACAAACATTTTGAGACAATTCATCACAGTTTTCTTTACATAGAAATTTTTTGTATATGTAATCAGAAAGGTAATTAATCATAAAGCCAATTTAACTCAAGTCTCAAATATATACATGTATATGTAAAACTTTGATTTAAGCGGAAATGTTTTTATAGCAGTAAAATTGTCCTTGAAATTTGATTGAAAGTTCGCCGAAACGTTAAAAGAAATTAACGCTCTTCAATTATTTCTCACGAAAACAAAGAAAAATGCGTAAAAAGACGATCAAAGTTTATTGGCAGACGGACACTTCCTGTAGAAAACTCTAGAAATAGTGTTCTACTCACAGTAACTGTAAAGCTGTAAGACCTTCAAAGATGCCCGCTGGTAGATCATCAATCTTGTTGCCATAGAGAACTCTACAAAAAAAGAAAAAGAATTATGAAGCGTAAATAAAGTCTTTGGAAAAAAAATCAAGATTAAGAAAAGACTGATGAATAAAAGTGTTAAGCACATAGGCATCTTCAATTGTACAATTGATATATTTATGAACACTAAAACACACAGGAACAGGGAAAATCTTCTTGTCTAAAATAACCACAAAGACAAGTTTCTAATTGTGTTAAAAAGAGGTATATCATTTAGACCTTTATACCCCATCATAAATTGTTGTAATAAAGTAAACCTATGATATTTTATTAGGTTGATTGATTGATTGATGTTTAACACCGCTCTCAAGATTATTTCACTTATATACATGTACATGTAGCAACATTGTCAGTTTTAGTGGGGGAGGTAATTGCCCGGAGGAAACCCCTGACCGACGTTGAGTACCTACCAAATCTTCCACAAACATAATTCATATAGCGGATCTACTTCTACAAAAAACTTTTTTGATAAATATTTGTAAAATATTTAATTTTCATTTTAGTATGTGTATAGTGGGATCTACGCCAGTAAAACAGATGATTTTAGCACTGATTCTGATCAAGGAGCTAATTTGGGGTCAAAAAGAAGATCCTTTATTGTGCAAGGCAGTTGGCTGACAAAAAAATGTTTTGCAGGGACACTGTCATCAACAAAAAACCTTCTTTCCTTCATCAAAAAATGTTTTTACTTGACTTAAAGGATTTATGAACAGGATTTAAAGCTGGTTTGTGTTTGTTTATGGACTAAATGTATATTTGAAAAACATCAGTTGAAACGAAACAACCTTCACGTTAGTTCCCTGGTAGTTAAAAGAAGAACGGGGAAGAAATATGCATATTTTCCGTATTTGTCGTAACTACTCGGAAAAATGACGTCATACACGACCTTCGATGTGTACAAACTGCCACGAAGACGTACTGAGACAGCAAAAATTGTTTATTACGTCATCGCTGTGAGGGTACATACACAACGGAGGTCGTGTTTGACGTCATAAGTCTCTGAGAGAATTAACTTTCGTAAACATTGTAGATCGGCAAACGTAGCTTGAATTTTGTATGTGCTGCGACAGAAATTTTATTTTATTTTTGGTCAGACTTTTAAAGCACATGTTCTACAACACACTTAACGCAAATTAGAAAATATTTCCAAAGGTTGTTCATAAATCCTTTAATATTTAAATCTTTTACTAGAGTTTGTATCACATTTGGCAAAAAAAATTAAAGTACATTATGTTACAAATAACATAATTTAAAGACGAAGAATAAATAAAACCAGTAAAGCTTATTAAATGAAGTTAGAGCTTTTGCTTGTTTGATTAAATACCAACTGATGTGTGTATTTCAATTGATGGACATTTAATGTGGTATAATGTTTGTTTAATCACTTGATAAGTTAAGAAATGCCCTTAGGCCAAATATACCCAGTTAACATATGGGTAACATCTACTGAACAAACGCAGAGTGACATAACAGAGATTATATATATTATAAACACTAAAACACACGGGCCCAGGGAAAATCTTCTTGTCTAAAATAACCGCGGAGACAAGTTTCTTATTGTGTTAAAAAGAGGTATATCATTTAGACCTTTATACCCCATCATAAATTGTTGTAATAAAGTAAACCTATGATATTTGCGACATTTTAGATGGGAACTGTACTGCAATAGTCTGAAAGATCCAATCTGAACACACAGTCCGGGAGTGCATAAGACCTAAACAGTCTTCATATTTACAAGAAAAACCAACACTTTCACAATCCTATATAAACAACACAAGTAAAATTTTAGGGCCTCGTGGATTTTTAAAGGAGCTTTGGGATATTTATAAACGACAACTACTGTCAAACCTTTATAAACCAGAACACTGTCAAAACCAACCAATGTCACACTGGACTCAATGTCAAAGTTTTATTTGTGAAAATTTATTAAAATATATGATTACTTATAACCAAGTTTCTAATTGTGTTAAAAAGAGTTGTATCATTTAGACCTTTATACCCCATAAATTGTTGTAATAAACTAAACCTATGATATTTCATTAGAATGACAACTGACAGGAACTTAGCCTTTGTCAGTAGAATTTGCTGCAATCCTTTTGTAATACATTGACAATGGTTACGCATCTTAACTATGGCCAGAACATCGGTAGACTGAGATTGAACCACATAAATTTTGGTGCACATTTTTTGGTTCACATTTTTACCAAAAATAGAAAGTTTGGGCATCATTTAGTATTTTTAATTTGAAGTTGAAAATTAGATTTATCAAGAACCCACAACGCAATCCATACAATCTGTTCGCTGTACAAGTCATTTTGGCAGCTCATGCAACTTTAACCAATATCTTAATATAAATACCCGCTCCAACTTACACTCTCTTTTACTAACATCATCATGGTAGAGAAATATATCAATTCTTACTTGAAAACAAAGACTTTCATTTTCTGTCAATAATTCTATAACAAGCTGCCACAACTCTCATAGACTAGACAAGTCATGCTGAAGACCACTTAAGACAATACAAATCTGTGTCTAGTCTGGTTTTCAAACTCATCAAGGCATGGGTTGGTGCTGTGGCGAACAAAACCACCCTATGTGTATTCAAATGCTTCCTACTGGCTTCCCTCCAAGACCATCTGATTTAGTAGTAACAACAGAACACTGTTAACAGAAGCCTGCTAGAAACTGACAGTTAAACACTTAGTCTATCTTTTATCACTAAGGGGGAAAATGGAGGGTACATGTGTCTTATGTTTTGGGGTTTGTATTGAAGTTTTTCTGCAGTTATATACAAATTTTAGATTGCTCGTTGGAACCTAATAAAGATGAATTGTTATTAACAGTTTTAGAAAAAAAAATCAAACAATAAATTTTATAATTTGATACAGGTACATGTAGCTAAATGCAGGTAAATTCTAATATGTAAAAATTTATTCAAATATATTCAAGCTTATGGATATAAGCAATCCCACATATCATATATTAAAACCTTTGATTGATTGATTGTTTCCTGGAAATCGGGCTTCAGGTTATGCGTGAAACCATGAAGTCATGGAAACCATTCTACATAAAGTAGGTCGAGGGGATGAAAATCAGTTCAGAAAATGCACACAAATCTCCGGTGACGTTGACTGGGATTAGAACCCATAACCTATTGAGTGGGATAGGGGTTCATGCAGAAACTATAAATGAGGGTATGCGAATTCTGCTTTTTTGTAAAAAAATTCGTTGAAAGAATCCAGTTTTTAATAATTTTGCAATCTTTCAAAGTCTGAAAACAACCTGTCCAAATTGATCCATTTTGTTAACTGCTCATCCTCTTGGTTGATTGATTGATCGATTGTTTGGTGTTTTACACCGCGCTCAAGCCATCCTCTTGGACATGCAAGATTATCGTATTGTTAAACTGGTAGCTTTATTGAAGCCCTGGGGCCTGTTTCACAAAGCGGCTTTGCAAAAGTTTTTACCTAACTGCCATAGCAACCCATACTGTAGAGATATGTTGCTATGGCAGTTACATAAAAACGCTCTGTGAAACGACTCCTGGCGTTCTGTGGGTACCTAACAACCGTTTCACATAGGTTGAGCTAAAAAAAACACACGCAGAAAGCAATAGTATCGAAATAAAATTAAACATGTACATGTACATAAATATCCACTTGGCACAATAGAATATCGCAACAAAGGTTCACATTTGTCAAAATAATTATAGGTATTTCTTCTAAATATTCAGCCATTGTAATGGCCTAAATTTTCCATTGAGTAGGACAAAAATGGAGACAAGGAGTTGTCTTTAAGGATAACCATTTTCCCACACTGCTCAGCGGGTCGTATTGCCTTAAATTCCCTCTATTGGGCAAATTTGTCTGGCCTCATTTAGCAGATTTCTTTTCTAATGATCAAATCCGTATGAGGAAAAAAGTGGCTGAATCTTTAGAAGAAATACGGTATGATGAAATACTTACAAGGAGTTTAAAGACTTGAGTCCATAAAATGCATCGGGTGCGAGATAAGATATCTGGTTGTTGCTAAGGTCACTGAAAAAATAAGACGTACGACATAAGAAATTTGGATCCTGGTTTTCTTTTTTGTATTTATTAAAATGTTTCCAATTCAATGTAAAGTCATGTAATTTTGGACACCGCCATTCCAACAAAAATTTCAGCTCTTATTTTTTAAAGTGGCATGAGCTGCCAAAATTCCATTTTTTCCTAATTTCTGATCCTCACGACAGTAAGAGGCGAACCGGCATAGTGTTGGAAAAGTAAACAAAATTTAAATAACCGGGACAATCGTTCATTCATTCTAAGCCAAAGTTAGTTCAAAACAATACTTTATCGTACATTTTCGAGACTAGAAGCACTAAAAAGCTTCTGAATTATACGTCTTGAGAAAAATAGCCAATAATTTCAACATTCTGTTTTAACGTCAAAATATCAACATTTTGGCAGCTCATGTCACTTTAATGTTTCCAATTCCATTGGAAAGTCATGTCATTTTGGACATCGCCATTCGAACAAAAATTTCAGCTCTTATTTTCTAAGGGTAAAAAAATTTCCTTGAACATTTTTGAACAAAACATTTTTTGCTACCCACAAAAACAAGTCATAAAAAAATATATATACATTTTGGGTAAAATGTGTTACTTAAGTCAAAAGAAATTAAATGTTTTAACTTGTCGAGCACTTAGCCTATGACCCTGTAGAGTTATTATGATGACAGCGTCTCAAATTCCCCTGGCGAATCAACATTAGCGGAAATAAGAGGGGTATTTCATTACGGGTCGTTAAACAACAATGAAATATTACAGCCCATGACTAGTCTGTGTTAGTAATGAATAAACGCGCTTAACAGAATCTGAGATCTGCTTGGTTTAACTCCTTAAGATAAATGATCCGTGAAATATGCCTACTGGGGGGAGAAAAACGAGGCATCATAGGAGGTAGCGTGGTAACTCAAGCGGAACAGCCCAACGTTGAAATTTCTTACACTCCGACTGACAATCATCAACAAAAAAAAACGTCTCGATACCTTTGTAGAGAGTGTCTGTTATATCCCCTTTGATCATTCCTGGGAAAAGTTTAACAAGATGCCTGTCCATTGCCATGATTGAATATTGAACTTTTTACTTATATAGGTCTCAATGAATATACAATAATATCTGACATTACTTATAGAGATAAGTACAGGTTCCTAACGATATATGATGGCGAAATGAAGTGCCGAAATATTGAGTCAAATATGGGTCTTACGTTTTTATGAGCTATTTTTCTCAAGACGTACAATTCAGAAGCTTTTTAGTGCTTCTAGTCATGAAAATGTACGATAAAGTATTGTTTTGCACTAACTTTGGCTTAAAATGAATGAATTATCGTCTCGGTTATTTAAATTTTGTTTACTTTTCAAACACTATTCCGGTTTGTACAGGCCACATACTGTATGGATTTTCCTCATTCCAACGCTAATCATTTAGTTTTTCGATGGCCTTCAAAGCCTCTTACTGTTGTGACATTCAGAAATTATGAAAAAAGTGTGAATTTTGGCAGCTCATGCCACTTTAAATTACATTAGAAAACATCTTTTCTTTAAAAAAAATTTTGGGGGGAAAATACACGAGTTGAATATTTTGCATCATTACCTGAGAGTAAATAACTTATCTGGTATTAAAAGGTAAAATTTTCGGAAATAGAAATTGTGTGACTTCGGATGCATCTTGCTGCTAATATATATCCCCCGTAGACCTGGAGTCTGTTTAACAAAAGGGTTTAGCATAAGTTTTTACGTAACTTTCTTAGCAAAGTACTTTTCTATATAGTATGGGTTTCTAAAAAAAATTTACGCTACGCCCTTTTATGAAACAGGCTCCTATACTCTGAAAGAAATACTTTTACTTACATTCGACGTAACTTCTTGAACTCACTGAACGCCTTTGACGGAATCTGGGAGATAAGGTTCTGTTCCAAGCGCCTGAAAAATAGTAAGCGAATATACTTATGGACACTAAAACACACGGGCACAGGGAAAATCTTCTTGTCTAAAATAACCACGGAGACAAGTTTCTAATTGTGTTAAAAAGAGGTATATCATTTAGACCTTTATACCCCATCATAAATTGTTGTAATAATGTAAACCTATGATATTTCATTAGGTTGACGACTGACAGGAGCTTGGCCTTAGTCAGTAGAATTTTCTGGAACACTTTGTATTACATTGACAATGCTTACGCATCTTAAGCTACATTGTGTATAGTAAGAATATCGTCAGACTATATATTATATATATTATGATCGATTGATGGTTTCATGCTATTCTCGTGATTATTTTAACATTTAAATGGCATCTTTGCAAGGTTTAATAATTGGGGCCGATCTTCTGAACACCTGATCTTCTACTGCTACGTTGGACGCTCAATCTGAACAGCCTTCCACCAATGGGTCGCGGGTTTGAATCCCACTCAGTCCAAAAAAAATTGGAAAATTTTCTGACTGGGTTTTCTCTCGAACGACCTATGTGGGATGGTTGCCAGTTACCAACGGAAGGTCGTGGGTTTCCTCCGGACACAGAGCCCGGTTTCCTCCCACAATAAAACTGGAAACGCCGCCATATAAGTGAAATAATCTTGAGCGCGGCGTAAAACACCAAACAATCTACTGCTACGTGACAGATATTGCTTTTTTGCGTATTCCTTCCGCAGGTGCCTGGCAAATATTTCAGACAGTTTTTTTTACTGAGCTGGATCAGAACCTAGACTAGGGAAAGGCTCAAGACAATTATAAAAACTTGTCTCTATAGCTCTTCTAGTAAAACAAGTAAATGTCTCGCCTTAGTATCGCTCAGCTGCGAACTAGAATCGACAGGTTGACTATATGAGGTGTAACTTAAACATCTTTTATCATGTACAGAACGCGTTTGGTGTATCGTTAGATACCGTATTTCTTCTAAATATTCAGCCATTCTAATGGCCTAAATTTTCCATTGAGTCAGACAAAGATGGAGACGTGGAGTCGAGTTTCAGGATAACCATTTTCACACACTGCACGGTGGGTCATATTGCCTTAAATTCCCTCTAATGGGTAAATTTGTCTGGCCTCATTTAGCATATTTCTTTTCTAATGGTCAAATCCTTATGAGGAAAAAAGTGGCTGAATCTTTAGAAGAAATATGGTAGAGTCAAACCACCTGTATGTCTTAACCTTTGGCAAAACTAACCAGATCGGTATTACTGATTATGTTCTCCTGGATACAGTATCAGAAACCTACTGCGTCAACGATATGGAAACATTTGGCTTACTTTCAAATGTCGGAGAAACCACTGATACTTGTGGAGAGACTGATTATGTATTTGCAACAAAGAGAAGAAAACTTGTGTTTTTAATATTAATGTAACTCAGCATATAGAAACCATTTTTAAACCTGCCTGAATAGTTCTCCTAATGAAAACTTTCACCAATGGGTCGCGGGTTCGAATCCCACTCAGTCCAAAAATTGGAAAATTTTCTGACTAGGTTTTCACTCGACCGACCTATGTGGGATGGTTGCCAGTTACCAGCGGAAGGTCGTGGGTTTTCTCCGGGCATAGAGCCCGGTTTCCTCCCATAATAAAACTGGTAACGCCGCCATGTAAGTGAAATAATCTTGAGTGCGGCGTAAAACACCAAACAATCAATCAATCAACCTAATGAAAACAAGAGTTTTAGCAAACTCAACAGCGCTAAGTCCAAGCGCTTTCACTGAAAACTTTCTTTGTACAGGACTTTCGTTTATATTTGATAAATTACTTTACCCATAAAATATGCATATAGTTGATTTATTTTTAGATTTGATATAAACTAAAGAAGCTATAGGGCCTAAGGAAATATTACATAATTCAATATGGCCACCGTAACATGTAAACATGTCGAAAATAATTTGAGACACATTGTCAGGCTATAAGGTTGTATACTCCAAAATAATTTGTGAGATTGATTTGGAAAAGAGTCAAACGGACGGAAAGATAGATTTTTATAGTCAGGAGTAAAAAAAGCCTTCTCGATAATGTCCATGTGCAAGCATGATTTTATGTTCAAACTATACTTACAATTCCGTGGTCGAGTCAGCGACACTGTCAGGTAATTGGGTTAGACCTTTGTCCCGGCAATCCACCACCCCCTCCGTACAGACACATTCATGGGGACACATATTCTCATCCAAACAATCAACAGGCTGGTGGTGGTTCTCAAGCGCTGAAATAATAAAAAATCCCCTTTATTCTGTGGATCACAGGTTTGAATCCCATTCAATTCAAAAGGAGAAAATAGTTTTTTTCACTTGATCACACAGTTTCCTCTCCCACTCATCCGGACAACGTCACCACCACTGAGTATATTTATGCATGTAAGATAATCTTGAGTACGGCTAACGAATCAATCCTAAAGACTCAAACCGTTAAATTAATCAAATGAAAAAAGATAAGATTGAAGATAGATGATCGATTGATTGAGTGATTAAATGAATGAATGCTTCATAGGCCAGTTGCTGTTTTTTGTATTTAATCAGTTTTTAGCATAATTTTGTTGATTGCTCGATTTATTTATCGAGTGATTAATTAATTGGTTTGATGAGAATTTGGCCGAGAGATTTGATCAGAAAGTCACACTCGAAAGCCAAGGCTAAAGGAGAACAACCAACATTTGGCAGTTACATGGCTTGGTTCATCCCATGGAAACTCGTCAGCTGGCCGATAAATTCCAATTGACTTTTTAATCTCTCTTTAAACATTATAAAAAATAATTCAGCGGATTTTCCAAAATCCAAAGAATTAGATTGTGATTAACTATCTAAAAAATGTCTTGCAGCTTTAACAGGAGTTCCGGCAAAGCGATTACGCAGTTTCTTTTACACTGAACTGGTCTCATCTTGATAATGTCAGCTTGACACTTGAAATTGGACTATTCCTCAAACTTCCCATTTCAATATATTCACTATTACATATGGACACAGGGAAAATCTTTTTGGCTAAAAGAACCATGGAGACAAGTTTCTAATTGACTGATGGCTTGATGAGGTCAATTGCAAATTATACGCAAAACATTTCGGGAGATTGCGGGATATTCAAATAATTTTACAAAATGGCGGAAGAAATAATGCTGTATCGAGAAGAGGATGTAAAAGGTGCCAGATCTTTTGACGGCGTTAATTTAAGACTTGCAGTTGGGTACACAACATGTTGTTTTCATAAATCTATCAGTATCGACTTTTGAATATGTTATGTCATTCATGTTTTCCAAGGAAGTGACGTTGAGCTATAACTTTATAAGTACCGGTTAACAAAATGGTAAACTGAGGTACATTTTACCCATAAAGCTTTGAGTAAATCTGTGTGACGTCATCAGGCTCGGCGGTAATTGGGTTAAAAAAAAAGGGAAAATGTCATAAATATCACTGACAAAAACATTCTTTCTGAAGGTCTACTGTTAATTCTACCATTTTGTATTATTGAAGAAATTCTCCATTCGTTTTGAATTTTGGGATAAAAATTTGAACGAAATATGCAACCTATTAAAAAATCTTAAAATCCCCTTCAAATTTTTTTTTCTACAGGGCAGTGGGGCCTTAATGCAAAGGGGGCAAAAAAAATCGCAGAGTTTATTCACACACAAATCACCTTACTTAAGTAGGATAATGATTTGCATGGTATTGAATAACAATTATTTGATTCCCCTTTGCCTCAGTCGGGCTTGAATTTGTAATGCTGTAATCCTGTGAATATAATTCAACGTTCATTTTCTAAAAAAGCGATCTTTAAGTCATTGGGTTTAAGTATCTTTCCCCTTGCAGTTGAGGTATGTTAATTTAGCACAAATTAACATCTTTCGTAAAAAGAGACTGAAGAAAGGTTCAAAGGTCAGAAACCTAAAACTCGACCTTGACTTAAGTCATTGACTTGGAACTAAAGAACTTGGAATCAAATATTTTCTTTGAATGGAGACGATTTTACGATCAACAATCACACAATTTAATTCACCGCCTTAGTAATTGAGATTGCAATTTTTTTCTTGAACACCATTAAACTGCATTGATTAATGTTTAATTCAACGCTCAAGATTATTTAATTTAAGTAAAAACAAAAGAGCCTCCCTGGCTCCATGTTGCCACATACGATTTTCTTATTGGATTTATTCTACACAAGGATTGGTATCCTCATTTTATTCTTGGAAAAACTTCCAATAAAAGCAGAAAAATCTTGGATGAGCAATAAACTTTAATCAAACAAAGTTAAAAAAAACATTTTGAAAATTATTTATCATAAACAGGTCAATATATAACATTTATGAACACTAAAACCCACAGACAAAGGGAAAATCTTCTTGTCTAAAATAGCCATGGAGACAAGTGTCTAATTGTGTAAAAAAGAGGTATATCATTTACACCTTTATACCCAAACATAATTGTTGTATTAAACTAAACCTATGAAATTTCATTAGGTTGACAGCAGAAAGGAGCTTTGCCTTAGTCAGTAGAATTTTCGGGAACACTAAAATTCAAAACATATCAAGTGAAGAAGTCAGTCATTCATTTCCGGAATATAAAAATAGTGTCAGTAGAATTTTCTGGAAGACATTGTAATACATTGACAACGCTTACATATCTTCAGCTATGGCAAGAGCATTTATGTTTTATTTTCTAAAATTCAAAATATATCAAGTGAACCTATGAGATTCTATTCTATTTTCAAGTCAGTAATTCATTTCCGGAAGATAAAAATAGTTGTCTTTCTGTTGAAACAGCTGTAGTAGACATTATCATTGGCTTCCTGGGTGGCTTGCGATTTTTTCATAAAAGACAGCCAACTCGGACATCTTGTCAACAGGCTTTTGATTAATGAGTTTTAAGACTTACCGTTACATTTGAAGTTATGTCCTTCAAGTTCCACAATTTCAACGTGCCGGAGATGTCTTGGTGCGGCACACTTTGTAAACAGGGCGAGCGTTGGGTGAGCACGGAGCCAATGTGACAGCCATTCCAAGTGACAATCACATACAAGTTTGTTGTCAGATATTCGTCTGCAAATAACAACAACAACAATATATATATTTCTGATCACTAAAACACACAGCCACACGGAAAATCTTCTTGTCTAAAATAACCATGGAGACAAGTTTCTAATTGTGTTAAAAAGAGGTATATCATTTAGACCTTTATACCCCATAAATTGTTGTAACAAACCAAACCTATGGTATATATTTATGGACACTAAAACACACGGGCACAGGGAAAATCTTCTTGTCTAAATTGCACAGGGTTACCCCAAACACTAAGATAAGAAAATTTAAAATTTGGACTCCCTCTTCAAGATAAATTGTTTAAAAAAATGCAATTTGGGCTCCCCAACTATAATTTCTGGCAAACCCACTGGTGGAATGTTGACCAAAGAAACACTTCAAGAACGTTTTTTGCGTTCCAGTTTTCTGCCCTTTATATTACACACAAATAGAAATTTGCCCTGAATTTTGATTTGTTTTAGAATATAATTTCCCACACTTTTCACTCGCACCATAACGGATACATAGTACATGTCAGTAACTCACGACCAAGTTCCAATTTAATAGAGGGAAGTTACAATTACTGAAGACCCTTCCTTAAAAGTACCAAATTATTTTAAGCGAACTTGTTAAAGTGTCATGAGCTGCCAAAATTCACACTTTTTTTATAATTTGAAGGCCATCGAAAAACTAAATGATTGGCGTTAGAAGGAGGAAAATCCATACAGTATGTGGCCTGTAAGAACCGAAAACGTGTTCGAAAAGTAAACAAAATTTAAATAACCGGGACGACCATTCATTCATTCTAGGCCAAAGTTAGTACAAAACAATACTTTATTGTACATTTTCGAGACTAGAAGCACTTATAGCCAATAATTTCAACATTCTGTTTTAACTTCAAAATATCAACATTTTGGCAGCTCATGCCACTTTAAGCGAACTTGTTAGGCCATTTATATCATATACTTAGGTCAAGGGAAATAAAAATATATTTGGGAGAGGATCTATCCAGACCCAGCCAACAGAACATTAAGTTCAACTACGAAAAAAAAATTCCAAAAAATATTTTCCAAAAAGTAATAAGTTTACACAGGGTTTAGATTAAACATGCACATAGATTTACACTCATCAATGTAAATTAGTTTTTCCGACTAGTTGGATTTCTAATAACAGCTTGCCGTTTGATCATTTTTTATTAATTTTGAAACGGACAAACATCATAAATTTAACATCTTTAAAAGAATCCGGTTTGAAAAAAAAAGCAAATACACAATTCAAAAACATCCATATGAATGAAAATACGGTTAAATAGAGAGTATAGAAATCACTTTATTAAATCTCCACTCATATATTTAAACATTTTTCAAATGCCAATAAAACATATCTTTTTGAACGGCCATCAAACGAATTTTGTGTCAAAATGAGTAGGTAGTTTTCTGAGTTTCCGACATCCTTTCTAATACCATGTTTAAACACTTTACCACTACAAGCTTTCATCCACCTTAACAGTTAAGCCCAGTTAAGTCCTGTGTTTGCGAAAAGCTTTACCCCAAACTGGAGATAATGACAGCCCATCTACTTACAGTATATCATACACACAATACTAACATAATGATGTTCATTATATGCTGGGCCCCATTCACAACTACAACATCTTGTGTGTTTTAACATCGTGTCTTGAAGCTGTATAAAAGGGTGTGTCAGTCGTCTGTCTGTCTGTCCGTAGTCTGTTTTTCTAAGGTAGTGAACTCTGAACAAAGACAGGTAGCATTGTAACATCTTCTTGGAACTGAGTAGATGCAATTTTTTCAAGCATTATGACGCAGTTTATGTGACAATATTAAGGCTTTTTTATATTTAAAAGTATAAGCTTTAGGATGGTCTTAGGGGATTCGATCGCAAAGTCGTAACAATATATTCTATTAAACTAAAAAATGTCCAATCAATCTACTTTAGTCTGGTTCATAATTACCAATCTTATAAATGCTAATAAGGAAATAGCATTGGCAAGGCATATATATGATTCTTTGACGATTAGACATTATGAACTGAAGATGTATGCTAAGTGCGCACAAATTTCCAAGAAATGTTTGCATGCACCATTTAATGACTGGTAGAAAACAAGAGCTAATTATTTGCAATTTTTGAAAAAAAATAGGGAACAATTAAATAATTCTGTTTAAACTAAAATGTTGCTTTATTTGGCAGCTCATGCCATTTTAAGAATAGAGTTTATCAAAATGAATTGACAATCCCAGCGCAGAAGCAAAAATAGCATATCACCATTAGCTTCTTTGTTGAACTACATGTATTGTGATGTTAGAGTGAAAAAAAATTGATTTAGTGAAATTACCAAAAAAGGTTGTTATCTTAACCAGATTGTCAAAAAAAAATTTCTACAACATAGCTGAACAAAAAAAACCCGAAACATTGAAAAAGTTTATAACCATTTATCAGACTTTTTCCTCTTTAACCAAAGGGCATGTAACAGAGGCTGGATAATGTAAAGAATTATGTCATGGGGCAATCCTTGAGAGGACCCTCTTAATCAAGTAAACGGGGTTGGAACAATGTAGTTCAGACGTGATGTCAGATCAAGCAATAGTACTTTTGGACGGAGTTTATTTTGTGTAAAACATTCATTTTCTGTAAAAGCATTTCGTTGTGTAATTGGAACGTTCTATGTAAAGAAAAGGAAAGAAAATGTCCAGAACTTCTTATCTAATGGGGTTGGGAAAACGTAGTTCAAATTTGGTATGGGAGGAGCGATGATACTGTAATTGTTGAACTTAGATGTAGCTGTGTGTAAAACATTCATTTTCCATAAGTGGAATTCTTCGATTTTGAGGTGCATTTGGCTGTGTAACTGATACTTTACTTTCTTTGTAAAGAAAACCCGCCCAAAACTTAATAAAAATAAGATCTTTCAGTCGATACCAATCTTGAGGATGCAGGGGGTGGTTTTGTTAGCAGCAAAAGTCCCAAAAATGAACTTGTACATCCCGGCTATTTAAATGTTGTACGTTATTAGCACATATCTTTGGTTCTTACACGGTACTGACTGTACCAATATTTTTTATTTCAACATCAATCCTTTAGTTTTTCAAGGTACATCATACGTTGAACTTCTTTCGACAATCAGAATTTATGAAAACAATCTGAATTTTGGCAGCTCATGCCTCTTTAAGAATGTTTTTGTCTTGATAAAAACAATTCTTACCCTTTGAAAATATGCAAATGTTGTGATTGTGATGCTAAGCTATTTGCCCATATTTCACTCTCACAAACCCTTTTGACTAAATCAGATATCTGCCATATTAAAACCCTGTCACCTGGTTATCTTTAACGAGTTTGTTGAATATTAATAACATTCTTGCACTCCAACCATTCCACTTTTTAAAGCAATGGACTTCTGTGGACTTCTTTGTTCGGTCAAGCATCAATTTGATGGAAATTCCGGAGGGATGAAACTGTAGGCGTCTGGCAACTATCAGCCTCTTTATGGCAGCAGGTAATGGACGGAACAAAATGCTAAAGCAAACAAACTAATGGATTTGACCACTTCTAAAAGCTCGAGATACAAACCGCCCAAACTAGCCATTAGTTCCTCAACCCCTTAAGTACTTTTCTTCCTTTTAATTCACTTTTGCCTGTGTTTTCTCCAAAGTATTTTTGAGTAATTCAATGAGACACACTGGAGCTAAAGTCATTCTTTCCAAAGTATTCCATTACCACAGAAAGTCTCCTTGTTTCTTCTAAATTAAATAAGCTCAATAGTCAAAAAGGTTAAAAGTCTATATGAAAAGTGTCCCAAGGGTTCATGATGTGAATTGAAATAGGATTGGCCAAAAAAAAAAAACCAACCTCTGATAAGTGATTTGCCAATTGCTTGCAAATGACCTAAATTAGCGATGTCACAATTTCGTCCCTAAGTGGTAGACCAGACAAAGCATGCATTTTAACTTTAACTTTAAAATTTTCCGCTTTTTACTAAAAAAAATTAAAAGGGAACCAGATATTGTGACAGTTTATGTCTGAAGGAATCAAGGAATACGAAAAATATCCAATTATCAAATTTTTTAGCATGAAACGGGAGCTCAACTGAATATGACTGAAGTCTAAATGAAACCTGGGATTGTCAGGTCTAAAATGGGTGCTACATTGCCATGTCATTGTTGCGCGAAAAACTGACAAATGGTCATTGTTGCGCGAAAAACTGACAAATGGTCAATGTTGCGTGAAAAACTGGCAAATGGTCTATTGAAGTTTGTAAAAAAAATATAAAAAAACTCCACCGTAAAAACAGTCAACACTTTGCTCATTCTGTTTTTGAAAAGTATATCTAAATTCTTAGTCCTCAAGTTCATTTTAAATTCATTTTAAATTCATTGTTTCCAATGTTATAATGTTGATCTTCTGTGCAATTTTTTCTTCTTCTTACAATCAAGTAGAAGCCAAGAACTAGAGCAATAGGATAGAGGTAATCGGAGATAAAGTTAATTACTGGTAAATCAAAAATGTCACATAATGTACTAAAATCAACAACTAGAAGTGTACTAGCAACAGAGACTGATTGATTGATTGATGTTTTAAGATGCACTCACAATTATTTCACTAACATGTATATGGTGGTGTTGCCAGGTTTAGTGGGGGAAGAAAACAGGCTAAAGATGCTTTTAAGTCTTTGAAAGTACCATTAGTGTAAAGGTGTCTTTAGAAGAGATTTCTCTTTGTATCTATTAGTAATTATTTTCCCATATGGCTCTACATCTGGCAACGGCAATAACCTCAGTCCCATGTGCCATTCTCATCATCTAAATATACAATTTACCCTAGTCTAATGGATTCCACAGCTCCCAGGGTGCTTTGATGTGTACCACAAGACCTAATCTTATATGGGTGATGTTGATTTAATTAGGCTGATTGTCTGATTGATTGATGGATGTCAAAGCATTATCTCAGCTGTCACCAAACACATCCAAAGCAAAGAATGCTACTGTAAATTCTCCAAGGTTGATTGATTGTTTGGTGTTTTACGCCGCGCTCAAGATTATTTCACTTATATGGCCGCGTTGCCAGTTTTATTGTGGGGGGAAACCGGGCTCTGTGCCTGGAGGAAACCCACGACCTTCCGCTGGTAACTGGCAACCATCCCACATAGGTCGTTCAAGTGAAAACCCAGTCAGAAAATTTTCGAATTTTTGGACTGAGTGGGATTCGAACCCACGACCCATTGGTGGAAAATTCTCCAAGGAGCAATTGAATAATAAAGTGAAAAATAAAAAACGAGATGCATGTAGACAATTTGCTTTGTATTGGTATGAAAATTGGTCAAAATTCTGATATTTTTTTCTCATTGGCAAGGCAGCCTGAGTGGCTTACCCAGCTCAGAGTCTAGCTTAGTCTCAAAATCAGACACAAGCCTCCTACCGATGAGACGTGGGTTCGTCGAATCCCTTCTCAGTCAGCGAGAAAAAGTTAACAGTTTCTAGTGTGTTTTTTTTCACTTGATCTCCTTTTTTGAGTCAGGTACTCAAAGAATTTGGAGGGTTTACTCCAGGCAAAGAGCCTGATTTCCGTCCGTACTAGACCTGACAATGATTCTATTGTTATTATTCACAAAAAAGCACGAACTAGGACTTTTTGGGGGGATCCTCCAAACCATGTTAGTCCATCATTTTTTTTTTTTGGTGGGGGGGGGGGTGTGTTAATGTCTCAAGGGATATTTATGAGCCTTGCCACGCTTAGACAACCTGACTGTAGGCAACGGAGGAACCCAGACCTTTATATGGGCCCTGGGAACCATCCAATGAACTAATTACATCAGATAAATGATCAGTTGGAAAATATTCAATATTTATATTTTTGGATTCCAACATAGACCATTTTTGGGAATAAAATACTGGAGAAGATGTTATGATGTCCCAGTCAGTCCATGGCATAGTTCACTCAGAAGATGTTATGATGTCCCAGTCAGTCCATGGCATAGTTCACTCAGAAGATGTTATGATGTCCCGGTCAGTCCATGGCATACTTCACTCAGAAGATGTTATGATGTCCCAGTCAGTCCATGGCATAGTTCACTCAGAAGATGTTATGATGTCCCAGTCAGTCCATGGCATACTTCACTCAGAAGATGTTATGATGTCCCAGTCAGTCCACGGCATAGTTCACTCAGAAGATGTTATGATGTCCCAGTCAGTCCATGGCATAGTTCACTCAGAAGATGTTATGATGTCCCAGTCAGTCCACGGCATAGTTCACTCAGAAGATGTTATGATGTCCCAGTCAGTCCATGGCATAGTTCACTCAGAAGATGTTATGATGTCCCGGTCAGTCCATGGCATACTTCACTCAGAAGATGTTATGATGTCCCAGTCAGTCCATGGCATAGTTCACTCAGAAGATGTTATGATGTCCCGGTCAGTCCATGGCATACTTCACTCAGAAGATGTTATGATGTCCCAGTCAGTCCATGGCATACTTCACTCAGAAGATGTTATGATGTCCCAGTCAGTCCATGGCATAGTTCACTCAGAAGATGTTATGATGTCCCAGTCAGTCCATGGCATAGTTCACTCAGAAGATGTTATGATGTCCCAGTCAGTCCATGGCATAGTTCACTCAGAAGATGTTATGATGTCCCAGTCAGTCCATGGCATAGTTCACTCAGAAGATGTTATGATGTCCCGGTCAGTCCACGGCATACTTCACTCAGAAGATGTTATGATGTCCCGGTCAGTCCACGGCATACTTCACTCAGAAGATGTTATGATGTCCCGGTCAGTCCACGGCATACTTCACTCAGAAGATGTTATGATGTCCCGGTCAGTCCACGGCATACATCACTCAGAAGATGTTATGATGTCCCAGTCAGTCCATGGCATACTTCACTCAGAAGATGTTATGATGCCTCAGTCAGTCCACAGCATAGTTCACTCAGAAGATGTTATGATGTCCCAGTCAGTCCATGGCATACTTCACTCAGAAGATGTTATGATGTCCCGGTCAGTCCACGGCATAGTTCACTCAGAAGAAGTTATGATGTCCTGGTCAGTCCACGGCATACTTCACTCAGAAGATGTTATGATGTCCCAGTCAGTCCATGGCATAGTTCACTCAGAAGATGTTATGATGTCCCAGTCAGTCCATGGCATAGTTCACTCAGAAGATGTTATGATGTCCCAGTCAGTCCATGGCATAGTTCACTCAGAAGATGTTATGATGTCCCGGTCAGTCCACGGCATAGTTCACTCAGAAGAAGTTATGATGTCCCGGTCAGTCCACGGCATACTTCACTCAGAAGATGTTATGATGTCCCGGTCAGTCCACGGCATACTTCACTCAGAAGATGTTATGATGTCCCGGTCAGTCCACGGCATACTTCACTCAGAAGATGTTATGATGTCCCGGTCAGTCCACGGCATACATCACTCAGAAGATGTTATGATGTCCCAGTCAGTCCATGGCATACTTCACTCAGAAGATGTTATGATGCCTCAGTCAGTCCACAGCATAGTTCACTCAGAAGATGTTATGATGTCCCAGTCAGTCCATGGCATACTTCACTCAGAAGATGTTATGATGTCCCGGTCAGTCCACGGCATAGTGCACTCAGAAGATGGTATGATGTCTCGGTCAGTCCACGGCATACTTCACTCAGAAGATGTTATGATGTCCCGGTCAGTCCATGGCATAGTTCACTCAGAAGAAGTTATGATGTCCCAGTCAGTCCACGGCATAGTTCACTCAGAAGATGTTATGATGTCCCAGTCAGTCCACGGCATAGTGCACTCAGAAGATGGTATGATGTCCCGGTCAGTCCACGGCATACTTCACTCAGAAGATGTTATGATGTCCCGGTCAGTCCATGGCATAGTTCACTCAGAAGAAGTTATGATGTCCCAGTCAGTCCACGGCATAGTTCACTCAGAAGATGTTATGATGTCCCAGTCAGTCCATGGCATAGTTCACTCAGAAGAAGTTATAATGTCCCAGTCAGTCCATGGCATACTTCACTCAGAAGAAGTTATGATGTCCCAGTCAGTCCATGGCATACTTCACTCAGAAGATGTTATGATGTCCCAGTCAGTCCACGGCATACTTCACTCAGAAGAAGTTATGATGTCCCAGTCAGTCCATGGCATAGTTCACCCAGAAGATGTTATGATGTCCCGGTCAGTCCATGGCATAGTTCACTCAGAAGATGTTATGATGTCCCAGTCAGTCCATGGCATAGTTCACTCAGAAGATGTTATGATGTCCCAGTCAGTCCATGGCATACTTCACTCAGAAGAAGTTATGATGTCCCAGTCAGTCCACGGCATACTTCACTCAGAAGATGTTATGATGTCCCAGTCAGTCCATGGCATACTTCACTCAGAAGATGTTATGATGTCCCGGTCAGTCCATGGCATACTTCACCCAGAAGATGTTATGATGTCCCGGTCAGTCCACGGCATAGTTCACTCAGAAGATGTTATGATGTCCCAGTCAGTCCATGGCATACTTCACTCAGAAGATGTTATGATGTCCCAGTCAGTCCATGGCATACTTCACCCAGAAGATGGTATGATGTCCCAGTCAGTCCACGGCATAGTTCACTCAGAAGATGTTATGATGTCCCAGTCAGTCCATGGCATACTTCACTCAGAAGAAGTTATAATGTCCCAGTCAGTCCATGGCATACTTCACTCAGAAGAAGTTATGATGTCCCAGTCAGTCCACGGCATAGTTCACCCAGAAGATGTTATGATGTCCCGGTCAGTCCACGGCATAGTTCACTCAGAAGAAGTTATGATGTCCCAGTCAGTCCACGGCATAGTTCACTCAGAAGATGTTATGATGTCCCAGTCAGTCCATGGCATACTTCACTCAGAAGATGTTATGATGCCTCAGTCAGTCCATGGCATACTTCACCCAGAAGATGGTATGATGTCCCAGTCAGTCCACGGCATAGTTCACCCAGAAGATGTTATGATGTCCCAGTCAGTCCATGGCATAGTTCACTCAGAAGATGTTATGATGTCCCAGTCAGTCCATGGCATACTTCACTCAGAAGATGTTATGATGTCCCAGTCAGTCCACGGCATAGTTCACCCAGAAGATGTTATGATGTCCCAGTCAGTCCACGGCATACTTCACTCAGAAGATGTTATGATGCCTCAGTCAGTCCATGGCATAGTTCACCCAGAAGATGTTATGATGTCCCAGTCAGTCCATGGCATAGTTCACCCAGAAGATGTTATGATGTCCCAGTCAGTCCACGGCATAGTTCACCCAGAAGATGTTATGATGTCCCAGTCAGTCCACGGCATAGTTCACTCAGAAGATGTTATGATGTCCCAGTCAGTCCATGGCATACTTCACTCAGAAGATGTTATGATGTCCCAGTCAGTCCACGGCATAGTTCACTCAGAAGATGTTATGATGTCCCAGTCAGTCCACGGCATACTTCACTCAGAAGATGTTATGATGTCCCAGTCAGTCCACGGCATAGTTCACTCAGAAGATGTTATGATGTCCCAGTCAGTCCACGGCATAGTTCACTCAGAAGATGTTATGATGTCCCAGTCGGTCCATGGCATAGTTCACTCAGAAGATGTTATGATGTCCCAGTCAGTCCACGGCATAGTTCACTCAGAAGATGTTATGATGTCCCAGTCAGTCCATGGCATAGTTCACTCAGAAGATGTTATGATGTCCCAGTCAGTCCACGGCATAGTTCACTCAGAAGATATTATGATGCCTCAGTCAGTCCACGGCATAGTTCACTCAGAAGATGTTATGATGTCCCAGTCAGTCCATGGCATAGTTCACTCAGAAGATGTTATGATGTCCCAGTCAGTCCATGGCATAGTTCACTCAGAAGATGTTATGATGTCCCAGTCAGTCCACGGCATAGTTCACTCAGAAGATGTTATGATGCCTCAGTCAGTCCATGGCATAGTTCACTCAGAAGATGTTATGATGTCCCAGTCAGTCCATGGCATAGTTCACTCAGAAGATGTTATGATGTCCCGGTCAGTCCATGGCATACTTCACTCAGAAGATGTTATGATGTCCCGGTCAGTCCACGGCATAGTTCACTCAGAAGATGTTATGATGTCCCGGTCAGTCCACGGCATAGTTCACTCAGAAGATGTTATGATGTCCCAGTCAGTCCATGGCAAACTTCACTCAGAAGATGTTATGATGTCCCAGTCAGTCCATGGCATACTTCACTCAGAAGAAGTTATGATGTCCCAGTCAGTCCACGGCATAGTTCACTCAGAAGATGTTATGATGTCCCAGTCAGTCCATGGCATACTTCACTCAGAAGATGTTATGATGCCTCAGTCAGTCCATGGCAAACTTCACTCAGAAGATGTTATGATGTCCCAGTCAGTCCACGGCATAGTTCACTCAGAAGATGTTATGATGTCCCAGTCAGTCCACGGCATACTTCACTCAGAAGATGTTATGATGTCCCGGTCAGTCCATGGCATAGTTCACTCAGAAGATGTTATGATGTCCCAGTCAGTCCACGGCATAGTTCACTCAGAAGATGTTATGATGTCCCGGTCAGTCCATGGCATAGTTCACTCAGAAGATGTTATGATGTCCCAGTCAGTCCATGGCATAGTTCACTCAGAAGATGTTATGATGTCCCAGTCAGTCCATGGCATAGTTCACTCAGAAGATGTTATGATGTCCCAGTCAGTCCACGGCATAGTTCACTCAGAAGATGGTATGATGTCCCGGTCAGTCCATGGCATAGTTCACTCAGAAGATGGTATGATGTCCCGGTCAGTCCATGGCATAGTTCACTCAGAAGATGGTATGATGTCCCGGTCAGTCCATGGCATAGTTCACTCAGAAGATGGTATGATGTCCCGGTCAGTCCACGGCATACTTCACTCAGAAGATGGTATGATGTCCCAGTCAGTCCATGGCATAGTTCACTCAGAAGATGTTATGATGTCCCAGTCAGTCCATGGCATAGTTCACTCAGAAGATGGTATGATGTCCCGGTCAGTCCATGGCATAGTTCACTCAGAAGATGGTATGATGTCCCAGACATGCAGTCCACGGCATAGTTCACTCAGACCAAAGTATGAATCAGCTCTTTTAGTTGAAGTTTTGTTTATTTGGTCAGTAGTTAGTAAAGGGCTATCTACTGACAGTGTAAACCAACAAATGTCTGAGAGGTCTGGTATGTTAAGTGAAGGGATGGGTGATGACTGAAATACTACATATAACATTCATCTTCTCTTCAGCAATATACCTTGATGTAACTTCTACAGATGATGGGGGGAAAGCTGAGATTGATCAATATATATCTTTTATTTCAGACAAATAGTCCATAGTTAGATAGAAAGCATTACATTAACAAGCAGAAAAAAAATCAGTGAAGGAGAAACAGACACAATGAACCATAAACGAAAAACAGCAATGTTTTACGTCGCATTCAATATTATTTTACTTATATCGTTGCCCTGCCAGGATTATAAATGAACTCTGCTTGGAGAAATCGCCCCAGCCATAAGGAAAATTTCTCTAAGAGGCATAATAACTAAAACTCTGTTTTTTATCATGAAAGAAAATTAAATTTCATTGAAAAGAAGAATGTTTTAACATCCCCCCCCCCCCCCCCCCCCACACACACACACAATCTATTTCCGACAAAAATCTTAATACTCCTGACATTGAGGAAAATATGAGGAAAGCATCCTGCAAGAAACATACTTATTAAGTTACAGCACAATAAATACCCCTCTTGGCATGGAGGTTATTAGGAACTGTTATTTAATGATTAAGTGTCCAGTAAACGGTCACTAGCACTGGTCAAGTAGTTAAATGGTCAAGATTTCCTGATGCATTCACCAAATGTGTCTGGCATGATAAGACTATCTGGTTACAGTTTATCGCATGGCTAACAGTTATATGAACAGATATACAGATGTAAGGGGCTGAACGGTCAACATAGCCGAGGGGTCATTCAGTACATTCTCATTAGATTTACACTGGGCCTTTCCTTAATTCCCACAATCCATTGAGCTAGATATCCAAACTGAAGTGATCAAAGGTAGTTAATGGATCAAAGAATCTGGGGATCCACCCTTATAATTGAGTCTTTGATCGTCTTCCACATTTTTACAGACAAACAGGTTTTCTACAGTCAAAAGTCTTCCAATTAGCACGTTTTTTTATAGGGAACATATCTAAAGTCCAGATTGCCTCATCTTCTCCGCCATGCTAAAATCTGCATGGAAGCCATTCCGGGTTTTACATGTACCTTCGCGGATTACTCCAACCCGTAAATCGAACAGCGCCCACTGGTGGGAATGTAAGAGTTGTCTGTCCTACCCTTGATTTAAACAATATGTATTTGGCAAAGTAATTTTTTTTACCAAAGTGGATTAGCGAACAGGCGAGACGCCTATATTAACGTCCTACCCATACAGGGTCTTGGCCTATCAACACTCGTTAAACAAAAGCATAAGGTGTATACAGTCGCCATTACGTTATTTCTCAGCTAGTGGAAGAGTGTAAAAGCCCGAGGTTTTGATTAGCTGCGAGAAGTTGTACTCGCATCCAATATAAAGGCGCTGTTCGATTTATGGCTTGGAGTGGAGTATTCCGCCATGGTAAAACACGGAATAGATTCCATGAAGAGTTTAACTTGTCTGTGTCAGATTTTTGCTGAGGATAATGAATTTCACTCAGCATTGACGGCATGTGAGTAAAAAAATTATTGAATGCGGCGTAAAACATTGATCAATCCCAGCTTTTCCCCCATCATCTGTAGAAGTTACATGAAGGTATATTGTTGAAGAGAAGATGAATGTTATATGTAGTATTTCAGTCATCACCAATCCCATCACTTAACATACCAGACCTCTCAGACATTTGTTGGTTTACACTGTCAGTGGATAGCCCTTCACTAACTACTGACCAAATAAACAAAACTTCAACTAAAAGAGCTATTTCATATTTTTGTTTGAGAAATCTATGCTGTGATTTGACTGCCATTAAAACATGGTCTCTTAGGGTAGTTCATTTTTTTTTAAATTTAATAAATGAGTCTTGGACAGAATCTGAACATAAAATGATTAAATCGCTTCAATTAAATAAAAGCTACCAAAATTATAAGAGGTTTTTGTTCAACAATGATAGATTGATTTTTTTAAAGCCGCACTCAAGATTATTTCACTGATATAACGCCGTTTCCAGCTTTAGGTCAAGAGAAAACCAGACCCTTTGCCTGAAAGAAACCGCGATTGTCTTGGAGTACCTGCCACCTCTTAGTCTTCCACATGGGGGCACCCGAGAGAAAAATACATTCAGAAATTTTCAATTTTATTTGGTCAGATTGCAATTATGAAGAAACGGTGTCAACTTTACATGGACCCAAAAATTAGATTGGATGAAATCATGTACATGGTTAGAGAAAAAAAGGTCATAGGTCAACATAGATTGATTGATTGATTGTTTGATGTTTTACCAGTTTTATTGTGGGAGGAAACCCACGACCTTCCCTTGGTAAGTGGTAACCATACCACATAGGTCGTTCGAGTGAAAACCCAGTCAGAAAATTTTCCAATTTTTTTTTGGGACTTCAACATAGAAGTCAAAGCTAAAATCCTTATTTGTTACCGTGACTATCAAATTTGAAAACTTAACACAAATCCTGTTTGCAAATACTAAAAAGAGTTTTTGAGGAGGTCCTTGTCTGATTTTTGTAAGTTGGAAACAAGTTTGGACTCACTCCAACCCTACGAGTATCAAACTCTGTTTGTTTGGAAAGATAACCTCCTGACATTTACAGTTTATTTCTCTTGGAAAATCTTCAGTATAGTTGTCAGTCAATTAGAGCTATTAGTTTGTGTTCATGTAAGAGGAGTGTTTGTCATAACAACCTCCACTCAGGCTGTACACTTGTCTGGTCGACAACAGAAATTTTCTAACTTACACTGCAGGTAAATGGTAAAGTCCAAACACTATCAATGAAACTAAAAGTTTACAAATTTGAACAGACAATAGACTTTAATAGGTACAAAAATGGCTTTTTCTGTGTTAATCAAACATATCCGTCCTGTAAAATAGCTTTATTTTTTGCTTCGCCAAGAAAATTTAATTCAAGCAATATTTTATGAATAATCACAGAAACGGCTTTTTCTACACTTTAATAAGACAACAGTGTCAGCGACTTCAACACTAATTTAAGTGGCATGAGCTGCCAAAATGTTGATATTTTGACGTTATAACAGAATGTTGAAATTATTGGCTATTTGTTCTCAAGACGTATAATTCAAAAGCTTTTTAGTGCTTCTAGTCTCGAAAATGTACGATAAAGCATTGTTTTGAACTAACTTTGGCTTAGAATGAATGAATTTTGTTTACTTTTCAAACACTATTCCGGTTTGTACAAGCCACTTACTGTATGGATTTTCCTCATTCCAACGCCAATCATTTAGTGTTTCGATGGCGTTCAAAGCCTCTTACTGTTGTGACGATCATAAATTGAAAAAAGTGTGAATTTTGGCAGCTTATGCCACTTTAAGTAAGGGTTAAGCAATGTGGTAGTAAAAAAACAGGAGTGTGTTTAGTTTACGAAACATGCCCGGTTAAGATACTCAAATTCTGAATTTTTTCAAAATGTTCATTGTTTACTTACAGGACTCGTAGTTTGCTCATCTGAGTAATGATACTTTGTGGAAAAGTCGTTAAATTATTCCTGTTCACTGTACTGGAATAGAAAAATAATAAGTAATTAACTTTGATAGATTCTTGGTTGATTGATTGATTGATGTTTTACACCACGCTCAAAATTTTTTCACTAATATGGTGGTGTTGCCAGGTTTAGTGGGGGAGGAAACCGGGTTCATTGCCCGGAGGAAACCCTCGAGCTTCGGTGAGTACCTAGTAACTGTTCTACATACGGCAACCAAGTGAAAAATCCACTCAGAAATTTTACAATTTTTATTTGGTCTTGAGTGTGATTCAAACCCGCGCCGCATCGATGGAAGGTCTGTGTAGGACTGAGGGACGATCACTCTAACCCACTGGACCACCGAGGCCCCCATAGATTTTTGAAGAACAAGAGCTAGGGATAATATGTTTGGCTAAAATAACTGTGAAGACAAAATTTATAGTTGTACTATTAATGGGGTTGCCTTTAATATCCTACATTTCTCAATTGTCATAAATACGAAACCAAACAGAAAAATTTATTTTCTCTATTTACAAAGATTTTTTTTTTTTAAAACCATTGTCTGAAATATTGGAATAACGCAAATTTGTTTGCAGCGTGGGTCGAGCTCACAGATGTATTTTCATATGTTTTATTTACTACAGGGGCAACTTTTAAAAACCTCAAAACGGATAACTGGCTGTTTCTAAAAATGGCACAATTGGTCAACATATTAACACAGAATTGCACAGATGACACTGTCTTAAATAATACTTACAAAATTTCCATATGCAATAATCCCATGAGAGCTGTCTCGGCCATACATGTTATCTCGTTATGATCGAGCTGTCTGCAAACAAAATAAAAAACAGTATACTGTTACATGTCATGAGATCTGGCAAAATACGTAAAAATACACATTTGCCCAAACTAGCCATTAGTTCCTCAAGCCTTAAGTACTTTTCTCCCTGTTAATTTACTTTTGTTTGTGTTTTCTCTCAAGTACTTTTGACTAGTTCAGTGAGACACACTGTAAGTTTCTTAATTCTATGAACCCGAATTTCTACTTTACGGGAGAAGTGAAACGGAAAATATTCAATCAAATTTTTCATAAGATGTTTGTAATTTTGGGGTAAATTTCCAAATTCCTGGAGCCTGTTTCACAAAACGGCGTAGCGTAAATTTTTACATAACTCCCATAGCAACCCATACTGTAGAGATACGTTAGTAAGAAAGTTACCCAAAAAATACATCTACGCCGCTTTGTGAAACAGGCCCCTGATATGTACTTTTAGGAAGAAGTGAAACGGAAAATATTCAAGCAAATTTTTCATAAGATGTTTGTTATTTGTGGGGTAAATTTCCAAATTCGTGATATGTACTTTTAGGGAGAAGTAAAACGGAGACATAGGCAGCTGGGAGTATCAGATTGTTATGAATATAAACACTGACTGTTACAAAGTGAGACTGGAGATAGAGAACATATAAAACAACTCCAACTGTCATGTTCAATAAACAAAAACAATACTGTGGTGGAAAAAACATGGCCGCCAAACACAGAATTTACAATATATCAGCATGGAATCCCAACCCTCCCAACATTTACTTTTTTTCTTTTTCCAAGAAGTTTATTTAAGAGATTTGTTAACACATTCTTGACATGCCTGACATTTATATCAGAGTAAAAAGTAACGAAAAATGTTGAGGTTGTTAGCAATCACAGCTAATTTTAGTTTTGGCATACATTGTTGAAGATCTAGATGTGTGTTTTTATTTGTTCCTCTCATTTGTGTTAGTGACTTTGTTCACGGATGTGGTTTAAACCGCATGTACAATAACATATGTAGCAAGCACAATATTGGTAAAAACATTCAAGTAAATATGCAACCTTTTTTTATATTTATGAGCACCAAAACACACAGGCACAGGGAAAATCTTCTTGTCTAAAATAACCATGGAGACAAGTTTCTAATTGTGTTATATCATTTAGACCCTTACACCCTATAAATTGTTGTAACAAACCAAACCTATGATATTTCATTAGGAGAACAAACTCGCGACAAATATCAAATGGCAGAGAATCTTAATTGTGACTCCTCCAATATCGTGTATGTAATCACGTGCAAAAAATGTCGCAAACAGTACGTCGGAGAAACTCAAAATTCTCTACGACAAAGAGCAGCCAACCATTTATCTAGTATAAGACTTAAACATGATGTACCCGTGGCACAACATTTCAATACTCAAGGTCATTCGGTCAAGGACCATTTTGAAATTATGCCTATTGAGAAAATCCCTTTTCTCACTTCCGCTGCAGATACCAAGCACAAACGTTTGGAAAGGGAAAGTTTTTGGATTCAAACATTACAAACTATGTATCCTTTGGGTTTGAACTTGGACCCCGGAAGATGTCGTGAAAAAACTATAATACCATTTGTGTTTCAGTATAACAAAGCTAGCATTGCTATGGCCAAGATTATAGTAGAAGAATACAAACTACTTCAAAGTAAACTTGCTCGACCTCTGACCCAAAGGCCAGTCATTGCTTATAAAAAGAACAAGAGTTTGAAAGACATACTGGTCAGGGCTAAACTCCCCTGTCTGCCTTCTACCTAGGTTTTCTGGGAAAGGGGTATGGGGGGGGGGATGGGGTAATTTTCACTGTCTTTTCCCATGACCCCATAATATATAGTCTGACGATATTCTTACTATAGCTTAAGATGCATAAGCATTGTCAATGCAATACAAAGTGTTCCAGAAAATTCTACTGACTAAGGCCAAGCTCCTGTCAGTCGTCAACCTAATGAAATATCATGGGTTTACTTTATTACAACAATTTATGATGGGGTATAAAGGTCTAAATGATATACCTCTTTTTAACACAATTAGAAACTTGTCTCCGTGGTTATTTTGGACAAGAAGATTTTCCCTGTGCCCGTGTGTTTTAGTGCTCATAAATATATTTCATTAGGTTGATGACTGACAAGAGCTTAGACTTGGTCACCCTTTTTTATACATTTACTAAATTAAAGCTGACATCTAAGTTTACGAACAATTAGTTGTTCCCCAAGGAACATAATGAGTTTAAGGTTTTCGTGGTATTTACATTTAGTATTACAATAGTAACTTGATGCTGATTCTGTAATTTCCCTGATGATTATTAAATACACTGTAATAAGTTTCCTAGACAGCCAGGGTTGGTAAAGCAACTTTTTTAGATGAACCTTGTTGAATTAGATTGATTGATTGATTGATTGTTAGGTGTTTTACGCCGCGCTCTAGATTATTTCACTTATATGCTGGCGTTGCCAGTTTTATTGTGGGAGGCAAACCGGCTCTATGCCCGGAGGAAACCCACGACCTTCCGGTGGTAACTGGCAACCATCCCACAAAGGTAGGTCGAGTGAAAACCCAGTCTGAAAATTTTCCAAATTTTTTGGACCGAGGGGGATTCGAACCCGCGACCCATTGGTGGAAGGCTGTTCGGAATGGGCGTCCAAAGCGTCCGACGCTCTACCTACTGAGCCACGGAGTGTTGAATTGGAAGCCAAGGTGTTTTTGGGTATTCACAGTTATTTGATGAAACCTGTGAGTTCGAGTCATCATCCGCCCCCAGTAGTAAGATCTGATTAATGGGTTACTCAACACTTAAACACCTGGGCCATTTCCAATCTCGTTAATATTTAACATTCAATTAAGCCTGTGTTTATCACTACACCAGCAAGAATTTCTGCCCTTGAAAGAAAAATGAATTTCTTTTTCATTCTGGCAGCAATAAGATGTACCGGCAATTGAGTAAAAAAAGTGGTATTGACAGAATATGAAAACGATCTTTCAATTTCAAAGTTATACATTTTTGTTAACATGGACCAGGAGGATCTGAACGACAGGTGCTCAAAGAAGCCATTTTCCATAGAAGTCGCTGTGTAATTTTCAATATGGCTTACTTTTGTATCTTGACAATATTAAATTGCTCGGTTATTGGGCGTCCCAATAAGATGAATTTTGGTGACAGGGTGTCCCTTGAGAAGGGGGGGGGGGGGGGGGGGGGGGATGGGCTCTATATTTGATAATAGTGGCTGGGAACAAATTTACAAAACTAAGGGAAAACCAGTGGAAGCTATGTCGTAATTTTTTTTCAAGTTATTTCTTTGGAATGGGATAGATTTGAACCCTCAAACCTTGGATGCAAGGCTTGTGTTTCTGTGAGTGTCTACAGTATTAAGTTGGTCAATAGACAATAAAACCGATCTTTTTTTATGAATTGGCATCAAAGAATGCATTTTGCTACCTGAAAAAAATCTTCCCGACTTAACTAGGTTTGACATTCAACCAATTACAGACTGAAAACCTACTAAAGTCAATAAAACCCATCTTTTTCTGATTTTTAGAAAGTCTCAAAGAATGTATTTTTCTACATGAAAAAAATCTTCCTGACTTTAGTAGATTTTCAGTTTGTAATTGATTAACGAACAAGTGTTTGTCCCTGAGGTATAATTGAATGACATTCCGTTTCAGTGTAAATAGCTTTGCCAATAGATAAAAGTTATTAAGATAGACTTTTGTACACACAACGTATACTTCTTCAAAAGCGCTTAGAAAAACATCGCCACACCTTAAACAGATTCAGAATGCTGGCGACGCTCTCAGAGTTCTGCTAAATAGACAAATTTTGTCAATGGTCTTACACAAACACTCAAATTATTTGTCCACGACCATAATATATTCCAACACATGTCCCCAGCTCTAATACTCTTTAAACCGACACCGGTCCGTTTTGTTACACGCAAGATCTTGATTATTTCCCACAAATAAATTTATTCAATTCTAGCCTTTTTATGTCTCTCTGGAAGAAAACCGCCATGAAGAAAAAAGGGATATTGCCCATAATAAGTAAGGAAATAAAACTAAAATGTTTGTTGAGTGAAAGACATGGTTCAATGATATAAAAATAGAAACATTTGACTTGGGATGCAGCCTTACATCTAAAAGTTGTAACAAAGACAATTTGCAAATAATGTAGAAAAAAGACTTTATTATTGTTTTTACTCAGAAATATGGCGATGCAAGTTTTAAGTCAGTTTTTATAAGTGAATAGAAAGCTTAAAATCTCCACAAAACTATTAAGATTTGTAAAGGTAGAAAGAACTTCTAAAAACGTTTTATAGAAATGTTTTTGGTCATAAAAACATTGGATTTTGATGTCCCAATAAAATGCTTGATGATTTTTGTGTATGGGAAACAGCAGTATAGGAGCATGACTCCATTTCTAAGTTTCAAGCCCTTTGATTTGTGGATTTTTATGACTTTTTGGAAGACAAAAAAAATATTGTTCATATACTTCAATTGACTGACTGGTTGCCAGTTACCAGCGGAAGGTCGTGGGTTTCCTCCGGGCATAGAGCCCGGTTTCCTTCTACACTAAAGCTGGAAACGCCACCATATAAGTGAAATACTCTTGAGCGCGGCGTAAAACACCAATCAATCAATCAATCAATTGACTGACGTAAGAATAAAATCTAGTATAATCACAACGAAAGTAAACTATAATTAAATAATGTGAACACTTTCAGTTTATTTCAATTAAGATTTGTTTGATTTAAAAGGGTAAACAAACAACTCATACTTACAAATTTTTAAGTAATGGTGCTCCTTTTAACATTTTCCTACCAACAATCCTCAGTCGGTTAAAACTTAGGTCTCTGAAAAATATAAAGTAGAGAAGTGTTAAGTACTTTTGATAGTAGGTTTATTTATTCTTCTTGGACAGCTTGAAAACTTGGTGATACATTAAATGCAATAGCTGAAATGAAAGTTGTTGTAATTCTTCAGGAACCAGGGGGCCGTTTCACAAAGCCGTCGCAGAGTGCAATCAATCGCATTTGCCATGACTCCGTATCTCTTCATTATGGTATCCATTGGCAACTACGCTTTGTTTGCGATGCGACTGCTTTGTGAAACGAGCCCCAGTTCTACTATGGCAAGCTTGTCAATACTTAAGAATAGAGAGTTGCATCTTCAAACCTGCTTGGATATTGCCGAGATGGCTAAGCCACTCTCTGTCCGACACAAACCTCCCATCGATGGGCCATTGGTTTCAATCCCACTTAGTGTCTTAGTGATTTATTAATAAATATAGCTAAAATCCCAAGTAAAATATTTATAGCATTTATAAAAGGGTTACAACATGTAAGTTCAAGAAAAATTGCTAAATTTCTGAGTGGGATTTTCACTTGTTTGTCCTTCATGTACATGGAAGAGTTGCAAGTACTTGGAAGAGTTGCCAGTACTTGGAAGAGTTGCCAGTACGTGGAAGAGTTGCCAGTACTTGGAAAAGTTGCCAGTACGTGGAAGAGTTGCCAGTACTTGGAAAAGTTGCCAGTACTTGGAAAAGTTGCCAGTACTTGCTGAGGAATTCTCAGTTTGAGATCTGTGTTATCTCCCCCAATAATCCTGGCAACGTGTTGAGTTTGGCATGAATCATCAATCAATCAATCCGACCTGCTATCTTCCGTAAGTTTCATAAGTGTTTCATTGTTTGAACCTCCCCTGTTAATGCAAAGTATTCTGCAATCAAATTTGTTCACACCTATTGTAAATAATGTTACAAAAATTAAAATATTTCATTTGTATTGAGTTGCCAATTTTTTTTACAAAATTGGAGTGCAGGTTTAGTTACAAAAAACAGCAAACCATTTCACAGAAGAGAAAAACTCATGGTATATGTATGGTACCAAAAAAAGTCACTCCTGGGAAAATGTGGGCTAAGTACATAGAGTTAGGGGTCACATACTTGGAGCCCTTGCAAACATGTTGGCATCCAATCTTCTCAACCATTCATATATTTAAGAACACCAAAACACAGGGGTACTGGGAAAATCTTGTCTAAAATATCCATGGAGACAAGTTTGTAATTGTGTTATAACCCCATAAATTGTTGTAATAAAGTTAACATATGATATTTCATTAGGTTGACGATAGGCAGGAGCTTGGCCTCAGTCCGTAGAATTTTCTGGAACACTTCATATATATATATCAACACAGAAAATTTTTCCTGAATGTCACTGAAAACTGAATGCTAGAAACTCCACGCAAACATCGAAGTAACAGACAAAAAGTTTAAATAGCCAATGAAGCTTTAGCGGAAACTTAATTTGCATATTTCGGCCTGGAAGTTTTCAAATTGTTATAAAACTTGTGAAGTACCTGTAGGGCCTATGTAAAATAGATTGGGATTTATCCTTGCTTTGATTGATTGGTGTTTCAGACCTCACTAAAGATTTCATTATTTTTATTATGACAGCTTTGTCAAGTTTATTAGGGAATTGGAGGGGAATGGTGGGCTCTATACCAGGAGAAAATCCCTTAACCTTATTCTTAAAGTGGCATGAGCTGCCAAAATTCACACTTTTTTCATAATTACTGATCGTCACGACAGTAAGAGGCATTGAAGATCATCGAAAAACTAAATGATTGGCGTTGGAATGAGGAAAATCCATACAGTATGTGGCCTGTACGAACCGAAAACGTGTTCGAAAAGTAAGAAAAATTTAAATAACCGGGACGACCATTCATTCATTCTAAGCCAAAGTTAGTTCAAAACAATACTTTATCGTATATTTTCGAGACTAGAAGCACTAAAAAGCTTCTGAATTATACGTCTTGAGAAAAATAGCCAATAATTTTAACATTCTGTTTTAGGCTCAAAATTTCAACATTTTGGCAGCTCATGCCACTTTAAAGTTATCTTACTTGGTGTTAGCCATTTTTTCATAATCAGTGTATCACACTGTTGTTACAATAAGTACAAGGTTGAAACCAAACATGGTGTTAAAATTAAGTGCTCAAACAAATTCGGTTACTGAATTTATTTATCCTTTTAAATTGAATTAGTAAATAACCGACACTAACTGACCCGGATCAATTAGTGTCGGTTATTAACTAATTCAGTAATTTCCCTGATGATGATTGCAGCTTGCTTTTAATTTAAAACTGCATTCAGATGTTTGAAATCAAACAGTTGGTTAACCGTACTCATGCAAAACCCTGGAATTAATTTGGGAGGAATTAGGGAAATATCAGCCTGAATTTTTGCAAATTTTCGAATCCTGATTCCCTGTTATAAAGTTGAGTTTGAAGTGTCCAGATTATTTGGTTGGTTGATCAAACTAAGTGGCTTTCCTCAAGAGATCAGACAGTAATAAAAGGGGACTGGACAATAGGCCAGTAAATATACACCTGAGTAAATAAAGCAGGGAATAAAAGGAAACC
The DNA here is from genome assembly GCA_963971465.1 of Lepidochitona cinerea. Lineage (NCBI taxonomy): Eukaryota > Metazoa > Mollusca > Polyplacophora > Chitonida > Tonicellidae > Lepidochitona > Lepidochitona cinerea. The sequence goes on from OZ020553.1 coordinate 48,217,994, forward strand.
CTGTCTCACTCCTCCAAATTACTTATCTTCAACTATTGTATTATCCTAAGTCAGTGGACCATTGGTAACAAATGATCTTTAAGACAGCAAACTTTCTCCTGTATGTGAACCCTCAAATTGGGCATTAGTGCTAATACATAACCAGCTGTGGGCAGAAAAGGGGTGCTTAAAGTGGGTGGGATCGGAAAAAGGTGACCCTGACACAGACAGTTAGCAAGAACAGAGATAAGAGGTCCATTGATTGATTTTATAGATTTTATCCCCAAAAAATATTCTGCTGATATGAACTGCTAGAATGTCACCAAAATTTTCGATCACAAAACTTTTAAATGGATTATTTATCCGCCTCCCTGAGAAGCATTAAAAAAAATTTTCGCAATAAAGCTTCATGAGTATATTTATGATCACTAAAACACACGGGCACAGGGAAAATCTTCTTGTCTAAAATAACCATGGAGACAAGTTTCTAATTGTGTTAAAAAGAGGTATATCATTTAGACCTTTATACCCATCATAAATTGTTGTAATAAAGTAAACCTATGATATTTCATTAGGTTGACAACTGACAGGAGCTTGGCCTTAGTCAGTAGAATTTTCTGGAACACTTTGTATTACATTGACAATGCTTACGTATCTTAAGCTACATGAGTATAGATGTACGTGAAAGCAACTAGCTAAAACCTGTGTTAAAAGGTGTTGATGTGGCCATTGTAAAAGGCATTAATTACTCTCAAATTGGTTAATAGCAGGGCCATCAAAATTATGACAGAAATTCTTAAGAAAGAAGGATAAAAGAAATTTATTTAACTAGGGGTAAATCGCCCATGGGTGTGAGGGCAACAGGTTCTGGGGGTGGGGCCATCAATTTAGGTAGGAGAGAAAGGGGTGTTTAAATTAAGAGGAAATAAAATATGGAAGAAAAGAACACCCTGCCTCACTCCTTCAAACTATTTGAAGCCTCCCCCTTCTTTAATTTGATAAGCTGCATATGTGATGGCAATGACAATACCCCCTTGACAGCCATTGTTAAACTGAATTCAAGCTGAACAGTCCTAATGCCATAGCCATAAGCTTAGATCCATCTGGTAACACCGTAAATCATTCAAATTCCAAATTCTAAAAGAAGCTTATGGAGACAAGTCAAATCATTCTTAATCAAATCAAATCTATGAGTTTAAGTAGTTAGTGTCTTTTAGAAAGTGACTATAACAGTATTCTCGTTATTTTGGGATTACACTTTCTTGAAAATATGGTAGAAATTCTTCAACCGATTTTTTCCCGAAACGGGAATCGAACCCGCGTCCCAGAGTATGGTGCCGCACCTATCGCCAGCACTAAATGCCGGCTGCCTTATCCATTCAGCCAACCGGCTGAAATCTACTTTAACCCAAATCAATTAATATTTTGAAGGGTATTTTTCACTATGCATGTACTTTTTGACATTCAGCAATTTATGTTTAAACATCCTCCTCTATGTCAAATCAGTTATTACGTAGTTTTATTCCAGAATTTATTTGATAATAATCTAAAAATCTGAAGACGCAACTCTTCAATATCAGATGGTGTGAACACCCTACACACGCTAACATTCTAAGCTTCTCAAAATTTATTTTAGTACAAAGGTATTCCCTGGACTATTGTTTTGTAGCATTTCAAAATATATCAAGAAAAGATGGGGCATGTGGGCTTGGTCTGACTCTGGTTTAGACAAATCTCAACTGGATTACCTGAGGATTTGAAATTAAGACAGGTAAGACCAGGTAATATCTGACCAAAGGAAAACCATGCCTTAATTAAGGAACACCTGCATGTTATCAGGCTTTTTTTCTCAGCTGGTAGATTTGGGACTGGACAATTGAAATGCCAGGTAGACAAGGGTGAATTAATCTAAGGGGACAGTCCAACACCTAGAGGTCACTTTCAGATCAGGCCTGGCAAGCCCTTGGCTTGTTTGCTCGGGGCAAATCTGCAAAATCCCCCCAAAACCAATAGTCGCCCCGAGGGAGTGACCAGTTGATTTTAATAGGACACCCTCTACCTGGGCCATTGTGAATGGCTAAGTGGTCCAAATTCACTCCACTTAATTACTTGTTTACCCAGTAAAACCAAACACTGGGAAATTATTCCAGCCTTTGAGAATGCAGGTTGTAACGACAAACCCTAATCCTGTTCATACAGATCAACTCACCCCAGGAATTTCATACATGCAAATTGATTGGAAAATCAAAGAGTTTAATTGCAAACAATTTGTTTTCTTAATCCTGGGCTGCAATAAAAAATGGAAGAATTTCAATCGTAGACATTAATTGGCTTCAAGTAGCGTTCATTTGCATCAAAGTGTATAGCTTTGAGCTGTCAGTCAATATATGGAAAATTTAATTTCACAGAATCAGCTAATTCTTTGTCATTCTAATCAACAGGTACAAAATAATAGCAATCAGTTGATACTAATCACGGTAATGTATGTAAAGGTAGTTTTTATAAACAACAAAACACATAACATTTACTCATACATCTCTGCTTTTCAATTTCGCTCATTTTTAGATTCATTTTACAGTTTTAAAAATTAAATGCTATACATGTACAACTTTGTCAATATCTTAAAAGTGTTCCAGAAAAAATTCTACTGTCCATCTTCAACCTAATGAAAAATCAATGGGTTTTGGTTTATTACAACAACTCAAGCCCTGTTCAGGTCGAATTAGGATCCGATCCGATCTTCGTAAGCTCCAGTCTGTAGTGAATCTGCAATCAATCAGTCAGGTCTTAAGATTCAATCGCAGACAATCGGATCCGATCTTAACTCGACCTGAACGCGGCTTTATGATTGAGTATAAAGGTCCAAATGAAAAGGTACCTCTTTTAACACAACTGGGAACTTGTCTGCATGGTTATTTTAATCAAGAAGGTTTTCCCTGTGCCTGTGTGTTTTAGTGTTCTTAAATATATATGCATTACCATCGCAAGCAAGTTTTAATTCTCAATAAATCAACTTTAACACATCAATAATCAGTAGATTTAACAAGTGATTTCTAAAATTAATGGAAAAATTATAGAATGAAGAGAGAAATTATCATAAAAGAGAAAAGATCAATTAAAGCAAGAATAAATTAAAAAATTATCCGGTTGGAAAAGTTATCTGCAGAAGAGAAAATAATGATTGAGTTATCTGGAAATAGGAAGGTGTGAATTGCTTTAAATGGGAATAACTTCGGGGCATCTAAGACCTGTCAAAGAGATCACGATGTAGATAATACAGGCTTCGGATAAACAATAGATTTTATTCAGGACAAGTTAAAGTTAGGGTTGATCAGAATGTATGATGTCTAGGTGGGAAACCTGTATGGAGACAGACAAATGCAGACAAGCAGATCCCATCTCAAGCAGTCACCAACATTGTCCACTTACAAGGCTAGTCAACCTGAACAAAAACTCTACACAGTGGAAAGAAAATAACAAAATTAGCCACTCAGACATCAAGCTTCCCACTTACTTTGCCAAAATAGATCAACAAAAAGCCACAAAGCTGCCCCTGGTCACATACACTGACTTACATTACTAACTTTCATTCATGAATTTCCACACAAGCTAAGGGTGTGAGACAGGGATCAATCATGTCTCCATTACTATTTCACGAATGTGTTGAATTCTGACCAAGTAGCTTCCCACAAAACCCACCACCAGCACAAACATTTTTCACATTATATACAGTAGAAAAAGTTGCCTAATGTTTATCATTTTTATCTTTTCTCCTGTAGTATTTCACTATTACTCTATTTCAATGTGATCTAAAAATTATTTGCCTTAAATTTTTGCCTTGAATCTTTTCTCCTGTAGTATTTCACTATTACTCTATTTCAATGTGATCTAAAAATTATTTGCCTTAAATTTGAGAAAACTTCTTTTCACATCACGCAACTTAAACTGATCTTAATGAGGAATCCTAGAAAAATAAAATAAAAATAGTGCCTTGAATTTGATTGATTGTTGATTGTTTGGTGTTTTATGCCGCGCTGAAGATTATTGCACTTATATGGCCGTGTTGCCAGTTTTATTGTGGGAGGAAACCGGGCTTTATGCCTGGAGGAAACACACAACCTTCCAGTGATAACTGGCAACCATCCCACATAGATCGTTCGTATGAAAACCCAGTCAGAAAATTGTCTATTTTTTTTTTTGGACTGAGTGGGAATCGAATCCACAACCCATTGGTGGAAGGATGTTCGGATTGAGCGTCCACCTACTGAGCAACAGCCTTGAATTTGAAATATTTTCTTGGTTTTTTATTAATAAAAACCAGACATTTTTCATTACAAATTTGGCAAAATCAAACTACATTGTACATCAAGTATTATCCTATGACTAATGAAACCAGTGTGTTTAAGCATCTGCCTGTCAGAAGAATCTTGTGGTTCAAATTATCATCACCAGTTAAACATAATTCGACACATCCAGACACCATAAAATTAATAAACAGTTAGATGTTTGCTGAAGCTGATATGACTGATGGCTAAGGTGGCATGTTTAGATTATAGTTCAAGAATGATGTATAGGAGTTCTTCCGAATTTTAGCTTTGCCAAGGTAGTGATCCAACTGGTCGACGGATCTCACACAAGTTGTGTCTACAGGTGTTTCGACTAAAGGTCTGTTTAGTGAAGTCTGCAGATGTGGGTGGACTCGCTGTTGACTGGAATGACAGGGCTGCTGATGTCTCATTTGTCAACAGGGACACAAGGAATGCAATATGGCAGGGAAAGTACTGACTAATAAGGGTTCAACCTTGAACAGCCAGAAAGAGGTACATCTGTACGATGTGAGACTACTACAACAAGAGTTTTTGTTCCTGCTGAGGAATTGATAGATCCCTTGATTGTCTTAGACTTGGTACTACTAAAATGTTCTTATTTCTGTGGAGGAATTGACTGATCCCTTGATTGTCTTAGACTTGGTACTACTAAAATGTTCTTATTTCTGTGGAGGAATTGACTGATCCCTTGATTGTCTGAGACTTAGTACTACTAAAAATGTTCTTATTTCTGTGGAGGAATTGACTGATCCCTTGATTGTCTTAGACTTAGTACTACTCAAAATGTTCTTATTCTGTGGAGGAATTGACTGATCCCTTGATTGTCTTAGACTTGGTACTACTAAAATGTTCTTATTTCTGTGGAGGAATTGACTGATCCCTTGATTGTCTTAGACTTAGTACTACTAAAAATGTTCTTATTTCTGTGGAGGAATTGCTAGATCCCTTGATTGTCTTAGACTTGGTACTACTATAAATGTTCATATTTCTGTGGAGGAATTGCTAGATCCCTTGATTGTTTTAGACTTGGTACTACTAAAAATGTTCTTATTTCTGTGGAGGAATTGACTTGTCCCTTGATTGTCTTAGACTTGGTACTACTAAAAATGTTCTTATTTCTGTGGAGGAATTGACTGATCCCTTGATTGTTATATTCATTAGTTGTCCGATTCAATGATTGATTGAATTGTGTTTTACACCATGTCAAGATTATTTCCCTTATATGGCAGCATTGCCAGGTTTAGTGTGGAGGAAAGGGAGGTCATTGCTGACTTTCGGCGATTGCCTTGCAACTCTTCCACAAACGGCAACCGAGTGAAAAATCCAATTTTATTGTGTTTTACACCATGTCAAGATTGTTTCACTTATATGGCAGCATTGCCAGGTTTAGTGTGGAGGAAAGCGAGGTCATTGCTGACTTTCGGTGCATGCCTGGCAACTGTTCCACAAACGGCAACCGAGTGAAAAATCCAATGTTTATTTGGTCTGAATGGGATAATGGGATTCGAATCTGCGCCGCATTGATGGAAGGACTGTGTGGGACTCAGGGACGATCACTCTAGCCAACTGGACTACCGAGGCCCCAAATAATATTGGAAACCATACGATTGAAGAAAATGCAGGATTATACTCTCATATTTCCTATATATATTTAGATCATTTCTGAGGCTGTACATTTTGTTTCTAAGCAACAATTCACCAATAGGTTGATTACTTTTGGCAAAATTTGGTAACATCATGAACAGCATTAACTTGTAGCTGGCGTTAGCTATATGCTGGATATTGTTAACTGGACTCAACACCCAAAGGATGGCGGACAGAGAAAAAGGCAGAGGAAGAAATGTTTTCCAAGGTGTTGTGAATTACTGGAAGGCTGTCCAACAGATAGGCGGTTTCCTGTCTAGTGACCACAAAGGGGATAGGGTCAGTCGAGGCACATGGTCGCCAGGTGGATCGACACCATTACAATCTTTTATCAGCAGCGGCCCAGCAGAAAAACATGTCACTCAAGGGGGCTAATAAATGAACAGACAGTGCTGTGTACCTCTAGGAGAATAGAAGCTTCTTCAGACTTCGTCATATAATCATTATAAGCCTAAAACCACTTCAAACAGACATAATATAAAATGCTGTCATGTGAATGGTCTCTAGTTTGAGAAGTTGTTGAAACCAATGTGACTTTTACATTTCTCTTATGTATAGCACATTATTCTAGACGCTACATGTACATGTACAACCAAATTGTTATCTGAATTTTAACAAAGGATATGTTAAATCAACGCTTAAAGGGGCATGAGCTGCCAAAATTCAAACTATTTTCATAATTTCTGATCGTCACGACAGTAAGAGGCTTTGAGGGCCATCAAAAAACTAAATGATTGGCGCTGGAATGAGGAAAATCCATACAGTATGTGGCCTGTACGAACCGAAAACGTGTTCGAAAAGTAAACTAAATTTAAATAACCGGGATGTCCATTCATTCATTCTAAGCCAAAGCTAGTTCAAAACAATACTTTATCGTACATTCTGAAAACTAGAAGCACTAAAAAGCTTCTTAATTATACGTCTTGAGAAAAATAGCCAAAAATTTCAACATTCTGTTGTAACATAAAAATATCAAGTTTTTGGCAGCTTATGCCACTTTAAATCAACGCTTAACAATTTTAATAAAACTATAGGTGGACTATATGGTACAGTGAAAAAAATGACATGTACATCTACCTTGTTATATATAGGTCAACAATAATTGTGCTACATTTACTGAGTGTGTAAATACGCTTCCCTCCAGGTGTGATTGAGAGTCACACAGGTAAAAAGGGGACTGAATGAAACCAAAAGCTATTATAGGTGTTACTTCCTCTGTTTTGTTGTATCAACACAATGGGGGTTCTTACAAAGTTTGTAAAATTTTCCGAGCGAGCACCTTTTCACACAGGTAACGGCTCTCTCGCTTTTCAGTTGCCCTTTATTTGGGCAAAGTGGGATTGTCCACCAACCTGTTAGGTCTTGTTTTAATAACTGGGCTACCACTTAGAAAACCCTCGACAAAACTCTTTTGAAATTCTATTGGATAAGTGTTGCCACCTGTGAAACCCTAATCCCATTCAAAAATTCCAATGCTCTTTAAACTCATTTAAATATCATTTACAGGCACACCTTCACTGTATACATGTAATTGAAATTGAAAACAGCCGTTTAAAATCAGCATTTAGTTGCAATGTGAGTTGTGACTTTACTACATGTATGTGGAAGAGCCTCATATATGGTTAAAAGGATTCCAGAAAATTCTACTGACCAAGGCTAAGCTTCTGTCAGTCGTCAACCAAATGAAATATCATAGGTTTGGTTTGTTACAAAAATTTATAGGGTATAACGGTCTAAATGATATACCTCTTTTTAACACAATTAGAAACTTGTCTCCATGGTTAAGAAGATTTTCCCTGTGCCCGTGTGTTATAGTGATCATAAATATGGTTAAGTTATATTTCTTTAGATTAAGTTCCACTAGCATAAGACCATTGGCAAGAATAATGTTTGAAAAGTTTTCAAAAACATTTCCGGCAAATTTTCCCATTAGAAGAATAATATTTTTTCATAGAAAAGCTTATCGAACAATTTTCTTTAATTCAGGCCATATACATGTAATTTTGATTCCATATACTGAAATGCTGGGAACCAACCAGTATCAATACTAGTTAAGTTAAACATCATACCATATATTTAATAACATACTGAAATATCATGGGTTTTAGTTTATTACAACAACTTATGATTCGGTATAAAAGCCTAAATGATATACCTATTTATAACACAATCAGAAACTTGTCTTCATGGTTATTTTAGACAAGAAGATTTTCCCTGTACTCGTGTGTTTTAGTGATCATGAATATAATTATATACAGCAGCAAATTTTCAATATTAGTCTGGAAGTGGCATGAGCTGGGTACTTCTTAAACAGGCATCAAATTTATCCTATTTTATTTTAAGGAGTAATTTTACTTCTTGAACTCCTTTGGTAGGTATTATTCCTATTAAGCCCTTACAATAATTTACTGAACAATCAAAAAGAAATATGATAAACATTGATAACAAAAATACATATTTTTGCTTTTGAGAGAACCATTTTAAGACGGTAACTTAAACTTAAGTATGACCCTTCAACAATACAGTACCTAAAACAAGAGTTACTCATGGTGACCTTAACCAGAGAGAGAGATTGATAATGGGGTTTGAGAGAACTGTCAGATCAAAGTGCCCCCCTCAGGTAAATCTCAGGTAAAATTTGTCAACACCTGTCTACCAAGATCATGGTCGAAGACAAATGGCTGTCTCCGACTTACTCTCTTAAATGCAATCATTTGAGCGCAACAAGAGTAATAGATGTACAGTTAACGGTTTTAAACACATCTTAAAAACAATGACAATGAAGAGCAATACTAGGTACACATACATGTACTGTATATGCTTTCTGATTCAATATGATGACTTGGCCGCGTTTAGCGAGGAAGTTAACGTACAGGTAGTTCTGTACTTGATGGATTGCTTGGTTGCCGCATTTCAAGATTATTTCACTTATATGGAGAGGTTTCCAGGTTTAGAAGGGGAGGAAACTGAGGTCTTCGGACGGAGGAAACCCCTGACCACCGGTGAGTACCTGGCAACTCTTCCACATAAGACGATCAGGTGAGAAATCCACTCAGAAATTTGCAATTTTCTTGGGACTGGGTGGGATTCTATCCGACATTTCATGAATGGAAGACCTGTATCAGACTGAGGGTATCACTCTGTCAACTGAGCCAACGAGGCCCCCATACTTGGTGGAGGCCCCTAACCATCTGGTGACACCTGGCAACTATTCCACATTTTTTTAACACTATAACACACGGGCACATGGAAAATCTTCTTGTCTAAAATAACATGATTAAAAGACCTTTATGCAAGATGGATACATGTTTATTTTGAACTAATCGGTGACCATCCAATCCATTAAAAGACAAAAACAATCCAAATCTTTATTATTTTGGGGACTTTTTTTAAAAGTTTTTAGAAAGAAATCTAGGGACTTAAACCTCCGAGTTACTGATCGTCATTTTTGTTTTTTCGCTAAAGAATTTACTTCAAGAGTTATTTTTCAATAAATTATTTATAGAGCCATTTGTTGTCAATTTATACAAAGCCGACAGCGCTCTTCAATGGGCTACGTATCTCAGGCTAACGAGGGTTAAGGCTGTTAAAGACCGTCTGTCAAATACGGATGTCTCAGTCTCCTTAACTTATCTGTCAGCTTACGTTCAGACAACTCTGTTCACTGATAAAACATTATAAAATGGCTAGAAATAAAGTTAAGCAAAATTGTCTAAACATGCCCATAGTGATGTTGGAAATGACATAGTTCTGAAAAATATAAACGGAATCGAGCCTAAGGAACCCCACTTTATACTGGAAAGAAAACCTCAGTATATTCTTGAAGCGGGTAGTTTATTTTTCTAAAGTTACCTTAGAAGAAGGTGCTTGTCAATTTATTTCATGACCAATATTTTTTTTACAATTTAACATTGTTCAAATTTTCTTCTTGTCTAAATTCCATCAGAAGAGTGCCTATTGAATGTTTCGCTTGTTCCGGGATATTAGGCGGCCTACCTTCGAGTTCTTCGAAAATATACCAAAACATAGTTTGAATTTGGAACGCAGAGAAAAAGTTTACTGAATTTTCTTTTTAAACAGAGCTGAATTTGATTTATTGATGTTTTACGCCGCACTCAAGATTAGTTCATTTCTATGTGGGCATTGGTAGGTTTAGTCGAGGTGGAAACCCGGGTTCTTTGCACAGATGAAACCTTTGTTGAGTACCTGGCAACTCTTCCACAAAACTCTTCCATATAAGGCGATCGTGTAAAAAATCCATCGAGAGCATTTTCATTTTATTTTTGATCTGAGGGTGATTCTAACCCACACCGCAGCAATGGAAGGCCTGCGCCAGACTGAGTGACTATCTATCACTCTAACCGACGGGGCCAACGACCCCCCCCCCCCCCTCCCTCTCCAAGCTGAACTTGAGCCTGGATTCTTGCACTAGTGGGAACTCTTCTTGACATAGAAAAAGACTATCAAATGAAGTAGAACGTTCTGTTAAATACTCATCGTTCCACTTTCCCATGCGGTTCTAGTTATAGGACAATATATAGTGGAACTGTCAGACTGTTTAACACTCCCTTGTCGACGATGTAATTATCTCATTTAGGTTGGCATGACGAGACGTATAATTCGACTAAAGAAGTACCGTTAAGTGCATGAACTGGGAGTCATTTTTTTCACTTGGAGTACAACGGTTCATTATCTTTTTGGAAGGATGTAAGTTAAACATTTGATTTTATGTAATCAAGTTTCCTTATAAAATAAAATGGAATTTTCCTTGAAGAAAACCGCATTTCCTTTCTGATATAGAAACAGATCCATGTAAAATTGCCAAATAATTATCAAGTCAGTGCTTGCTCCAGAGATGTCTTCATTGTTGATTTTTAGACAGACAATTTTTTCAATTTTTGAAAAAATGGTGGCATTCTCCACAAAGCATTTGAAATGCTCGGATATTTAATAAAATTAAAAAAAAACAGATTTTTTTCCGGGTTCCTGTAAACAGGAATATTAATTTGAATGGCCTAACCATAGTACAAAGTTTATTTAACAGTGAGGCAATAAGGCATTCAAAAAAAGGCAGATCTGTTTCAATATTAACCAATACCATTAACTTTATCGGACAATACGTCTATCTGAGGCACCATTTAGCAATAGAGTACCAAATAATAGCAGAAGTTATAATTGAATGTTTAACATGTGATAGCTTTTAAAACGCCTCAATAAAGGGCAGCGAGGGCTTGTTTGGGGTTAGTGGGCAGTCAATAGCGGGTGCAACGTCAATGGACAATGTAAACAAGGCACTCAAGATTCTTCACGATATTTCCGAATCTCGATCAGTGATCTTACAATGATAAGACATGATTTTCATTAGTCACCGAATATTTTATTTTAACTTTTGTTTGCCCATGAAAATAAAAGATTTTTTGGATTGACGCTAATGAGCCAATACGGGACTGGTTAAAGTTTAAGATGACTAAAATACAATAAATAAACTATTTTTTCAAGGCATCCTAGAAAGGGGTGGCGAAAGACAGTTTGATTTGATAATCTTTCAGTCCTCTCCCGAATGGGTCATAAGCTTTTGTTAAAGTGGCATGAGCTTCCACAATTCTCTTTTTTTTATAATTTCTGATCGTCACGACAGTAAGAGGATTTGAAGGCCATCAAAAACTAAATGATTGGTGAAATGAGGAAAATCCATACAGTATGTGACCTGTACGAACCGAAAATGTGTTCGAAAATTAAACAAAATTTAAATAACCGGGACGACCATTCATTCATTCTAAGCCAAAGTTAGTTCAAAACAATACTTTATCGTACATTTTCGAGACTGGAAGCACTAAAAAGCTTGAGAAAAATAGCCAATAATTTCAACATTCTGTTGTAACGTCAAAATATCAACATTTGGGCAGCTCATGCCCCTTTAACTGACTTTTTATCGCATAAAATAACTCATCTTGATCTCATTACTATCTCCTTAGGCTAACTTGTTCTACAAGACAAATCTACTTCAATTATATTTACGAACACTAAAACACACGGGCACAGGGAAAATCTTCTCGTCTAAAATAAGCATGGAGACAAGTTTCTAACTGTGTTAAAAAGCGGGGATATGTCATTGAATTATAAGTACAAATTTTCACAGCTAACATTTTCTTTGGTTTATGAAAAAATTCCTTGAGAATCAAAGGAAACCCCATGGAAATGCTCTTGTATAGTTGCAGCCTTTAACAGATGGAAATCTGACCATATTAAAAAAGATTAAAGTGGCATGAGCTGCCAAAACTTACACTTTTTTCATAGTTTCTGATCGTCACGATAGTAAGAGCATTTCAAGGCGATCGAAAAACTAAATGATTGGCGTTGGAATGAGGAAAATCCATACAGTATGTGGCTTGTACGAACCGAAAATGTGTTCGAAAAGTAAACAAAATTTAAATAACCGTGACGACCATCCATTCATTCTAAGGCAAAGTTAGTTTAAAACAATACTTTATCATACATTTTCGAGACTAGAATCACTAAAAAGCTTGTGAATCATACGTCTTGAGAAAAATAGCCAATAATTTCAACGTTCTGTTTTAACGTCAAAATATCAACATTTTGCCAGCTCATGCCACTTTAAGCAATCAGCAATTTGATACCAATTGAGAGCAGCACTAAATGTCCAAGCGAGTTTGACAAGATGAAAGACTATTTTCAAAAAGGTCAACATTGTCACAACTGTTGGCAGCCATTAGGAGAATTTTCCGGAAGTGTCACTCACACAAAATGAAGACAATAACAAGCTCTATAGCCTTTACATCAATGATAAAATTCTCATGAACTGTCCTATATTCCCTATAAACTCGGACATTGTAGGACAGGCTCTAGCCTTTAGTATTCATCAATTCTCATGAACTGTCCTATATTCCCTATAAACTCGGACATTGTATGGCGGGCTCTAGCCTTTAGTATTCATCAATTCTCATGAACTGTCCTATATTCCCTATAAACTCGGACATTGTATGGCGGGCTCTAGCCTTTAGTATTCATCAATTCTAATGAATTGTCCTATATTCCCTATAAACTCGGACATTGCAGAGCACTGAAGGCAAAAGATATGTTCAAGCTGTTGACTTCCATGGACAGATACAGGAAAACATTTTACGGGTATCAAAACAAGTGCCCATGCAATACTTGTCAATGTGCATGGAGTACAAGGGTAAAAATGGCATGCAAATGTGAAAAGTTAAGACGTGTTGAAGAGCTAACCTAAATAGATTGAATTTGTTAAAACTTATTTCGACTGGAGTCTAGGTTCATGGAAGTAAGGGTAATAAAAAAGACACTTTATAGACGTTCAGATCTGGTGGTAGGAAATCTGACTTTATTCGCCTTCATCTGACAAGATGAAGGAAGTTTACTTTTTATCTCTGACATTTCATCACCGTGTAACATAGCAAGTTCATGGCCTATATCCTGGTTTTACAAGATCAAATAGACAGATTTTACCATGCTCATCTCCTATCATTTAACTCATTCCCCAAGACGACGTCTGCAAACAACCCATTCAGAAATATTGTTTTTTTCCAGTTCCATATTCCTTATTTCTACTAAGATTTCACTGAAAGTTCTTCAAAACATTAACATCTATACATCTCATTCAAATATTTTTACAGAACGTTAAAAAGAAAAGCAAAATTAAACTTTGATATATACTGTATTTTGCTGAGAACAGGGTTAAAGACAGGCTTATCTTTTTGCTCATGTTTTTTTATAGCAACAGGAAGACCAGATTAACTCATTCATGAGCAGCTCAAAATATCTCCTTTCCGACAGCCTTAATAAAATCTTCCGACAATTCCTACACATAAAGAAATATTTTTCAAAAATTTAAATTCTTGAATTTGGAGCGATTCTAAAACAAATTTGTCCAACATTTCCTTGCCAATGGCTAGTCAATATTCAAATACAAAAATCCAGATTTACGTATTGTGGTTCATTATAACAACTTATGATTGGGTATAAGCGTCTAAATGACATGCCCATTTTTAACACAATAAGAAACTTTTCTCCGTGGTTATTTTACACAATAAGATTTTCCCTGTGCCCGTGTGTTATGGTGTTAAAAAATATAAAAGAATGGAATAACATTCCAATTAATTAAGCTAAACTTAAACAGTACATGTAGGTTTTATGTCCCCTAATTGGGACCAAGTTTGCCATTTATGGTATCATTAAAACTGTTAGGGGTTTGTTCATTTAGGAGGGATCTACTTGATCGGAAAATAGGGCAGTGGATTGAGGGAGAACATATGACATCTAATTCATCTAGCCTGAACTCCTTTCAGTAATAGGCCTGTGTGCCAATAAGGTGGAAATTTTACCCACGGTTTTCTAGACCAAGCCGAGTTCACAGTGGCTTACAAATAGACTTGTATTAATATGCAAGAATGACAAGGATTTTGTCCCTGCCTTGTGCGATAAACAGCCCCGTATGTATGGGATAAATTGTTCAAATGTGTGGACAAGTATACCGATATAGGCCAAGCTTAATAAAACCAGGTGGAGAGATGTACATGTATCATAGCGGAACCAACAGAAATATCTGGGGGGAAATAACGTGGAGACTTTTTCAAAACATTTCTGTTCTGCTTTTCTTCTCTGAGCGATTTTCTTTTTTCTTTGCCTTCTCGAAATTTTTTTGGTTCGAATTCCCATATGTGTGAAAGTCTACTTTCCACATGTTGTACCGAAATCTGGAAAACATCTCCGGACTTTAAACACAGGAGAATGTATCAAGTTTGAGTTTTCTAGTGTGTATCTTTTTTTCTCCTCGTTCCCTCATATTGTATTTACAGTAGAGATTCAGCGAGAGGGCCAACAATGGTCCTTATACAAACAGGTCGTATTTCAGGCAAGTGTGACTGTCCTCCAGTATACAATATACAAAACTTACAGCACATCTGGTCATTGGGATAGACCATTTCTTTAAGGCTCGGCATCTGTTAGCTTTCTGAAATACTAAAATTTCAAGTTGATGGCAGGCTGTATACGTGATTCATACACACTTTTGTCTCGAAAATACTAAAATTCTAAGTTGATGGCAGGCTGTATACGTGACTCGTACACACTTTTGTCTCGAAAGTACAAAAATTGTAACAGAAAAGTCTTATCTACACAACAAGTATAAACCAATGATAAACAACCTGATGTATACATCCCTTACAAAACGTAATTGTTTGTGACACCTTCAAGACATGTGTATTAAGCACAATATTCAGATAGGGTAGGACTGCTGGCAGAGGACTGTTCCATGTTAAATCGGACAAATCTTTCACCAATAAATCATGGATTAAAATCCAACCCTCGCAACAAAATTATTTTTTTCTGAAAACGTTCTTGAAAAACGTTCATGGCTTTCGAACATCAATATGAATAATTTCACTATAACAGGACTGAAATTGACAAAGGTCGCCATATTTGATAGAACTTTTACGAAATTTGCAAAATAGTTAACTTCATAAAAAAATCGCTTATGGATAACAACTTCTTATTTTATTTATGAACACTAAAACACACGGGCACAGGGAAAATCTTCTTGTCTAAAATCACCATGGAGACAAGTTTCTAATTGTGTTAAAAAGAGGTATATCATTTAGACCTTTATACCCCATCATAAATTGTTGTAATAAAGTAAACCTATGATATTTCATTAGGTTGACGACTGACAGGAGCTTCTTATTTTATTGGTGACAAACATCAAGTGAAATACGCACTCTGAGTGGTTAGGGTTCGAACCAGCGACCCATCGATGGAAGCCCTGTCTTCCACTTCGAGATTAATACTCTGTCGAAGAAGCCATAGAGAACCTTAAAATTAAAAGCGCAATGTACAAATATAAACCTGACCACTATTAACTTTGGGAAACATGGAAGAAAAACTAGTCCATGTTTGAAGCGAAAAAAACTTTTTTGTAAGGATATCAAAGCTAAAATTCCAACCATTCAAATTCTTTATTCTGACAAAATACCAAATAACTTTTACGTTTCTTTATTCGAGGTATAAGACTATTAAGGGATCAATAACGATCGACAGCGATTTCTTTTTGAGAGACTGTCAGTGAGCTGTCAACGAGAGGGCTTAGAAATATAGCTATATGACCTTCATAACAAACCCATAGGCCGCATACAGTTTGTCTCAATAGCTACCACACAGAGCAGCTAAAAGGTCTTCCGCTCTCACCTCTCATATATATCAGCTTTTACTAACATTTGAGCTGTCAATCAAATGTACTCACACACAGATCTCAGGCTTGCTTTTCACTTAGAACAGCCAGGCGTATAGTCAGAAAGGATTAAATATGGGTTTCCAAACTGTCCATTTTCACTCAGAACAGCCAGGCGTATAGTCAGAAAGGATTAAATATGGGTTTCCAAATTGTCCATTTACACTTAGAACAGCCAGGCGTATAGTCAGAAAGGATTAAATATGGGTTTCCAATTTGCCCATTTTGAAGCAATTTCACTTAGAACAGCCAGGCGTATAGTCAGATAGGATTAAATATGGGTTTCCAATTTACCCATTTTGAAGCAATTTCACTTAGAACAGCCAGGCATATAGTCAGAAAGGGTTAAATATGGGTTTCCAAACTGTCCATTTTCACTTAGAACAGCCAGGCGTATAGTCAGAAAGGGTTAAATATGGGTTTCCAAACTGTCCATTTTCACTTAGAACAGCCAGGCATATAGTCAGAAAGGATTAAATATGGGTTTCCAAACTGTCTATTTTCACTTAGAACAGCCAGGCGTATAGTCAGAAAGGGTTAAATATGGGTTTCCAAACTGTCCATTTTCACTTAGAACAGCCAGGCATATAGTCAGAAAGGATTAAATATGGGTTTCCAATTTGCCCACTTTGAAGCAATTTCACTTAGAACAGCCAGGCGTATAGTCAGAAAGGATTAAATATGGGTTTCCAAATTGCCCATTTTGAAGCAATTTCACCTAGAACAGCCAGGCGTATAGTCAGAAAGGATTAAATATGGGTTTCCAAATTTTACCCATTTTGAAGCAATTTCACTTATAACAGCCAGGCGTATAGTCAGAAAGGATTAAATATGGGTTTCCAAATTGCCCATTTTGAAGCAATTTCACCTAGAACAGCCAGGCGTATAGTCAGAAAGGATTAAATATGGGTTTCCAATTTGCCCATTTTGAAGCAATTTCACTTAGAACAGCCAGGCGTATAGTCAGAAAGGATTAAATATGGGTTTCTAATTTACCCATTTTGAAGCAATTTCACTTAGAACGGCCAGGCGTATAGTAAGAAAGGATTAAAAATGGGTTTCAAATTTACCCTTTTTGAAGCAATTTTCCTTGAACATGGTGTAAATTTTTTTTATTTTCTGGCCTTTTCTAAGTTAAAAATGTTGAAAAAAGGCAGTTGTCAGGTACTTGCCGAGCCCAGTTTCCTCCCCCACTAAAAACAACCATCAATCAATCCAAATTACATCTTGCATGATCAGACCTATGTCCAACATAAATGTTTTGAGAAATAATGACAATATGGACAAACGCCTGAAGCCTCCCTTGGTGTCTTTAGCTCTGCTGTTGAACAAGACTGGTAAGGAGCTAGTCAGCAAACTTTAATGATTTAACCATTTGACAGATTCAAATTCCACTGCTCTCCAAGTCAGTGTTGACAATAAAACTGGTAGTATTTACACAAAGTATTAGCAGATAGGTCTTTAGTGAGTAATATATCAGCCAATAGAAATGTGTGTCACCTTTCTGATCTACAGGGGTACAGGGCTAAAGGTCAAAGGTGACCATCTGACAGCGACACTTGGAAGGCCCTAAATTTCAAGGACTCTTAAGTAGGAAAGTAAACTTCAAACATTCTTTTGCAATATAAGCTGGCAATGGGCAATAACTTCTCTAAAATTTCAGATAACTAAAGATTTGCGATTTATTTTCACACCCTACATGGAATTTCCCCTTCTGCTGTAATTCTCAAAAGTTGAGAATATAATTATTGAGTAGGCCTATATATTGTAACTGCAGAGAGTACATTTTAAATTCTACTATGGAGTGGTTTTACTAAAGCCAAAACACATAGGACAACTCGTACTATAATGTACATGATGGTGTACACTTAGATGTACAATATAGTATGAGTTGTCCTATGAGTACATTTTAACTGCATAGAGTATATTTTAATGGCAGAGAGTATATTTTAACTGCATAGAGCATATTTTAACGACAGAGAGTACATTTTAACTGTAGAGAGCACATTTTAACTGCAAAGAGTATAATTTAAACGACAGAGAGTACATTTTAATGGCAGAGAGTACATTTTAACTACAGAGGCACATTTTAACTGCAGAGAGTACATTTTAACTGCATAGAGTATATTTTAGCTACAGAGAGTAAATTTTAACTGCAGAGAGTACATTTTAACTGTAGAGAGTACATTTTAACTGCAGAGTACATTTTAATGGCAGAGAGTACATTTTAATGACAGACAGTATATTTTACCTGCAAAAAGTACATTTTAATGGCAGAGAGTACATTTTCACTGTAGAGCGTATAATTTAACTGCAGTGAGTACATTTTAACTGTAGAGAGTACATTTTAACTGCAGAGTACATTTTAATGGCAGAGAGTACATTTTACCTGTAGAGAGTACATTTTACCTGTGAAAGTACATTTTAACTGTAGAGAGTACATTTTAATGGCAGAGAGTACATTTTAACGACAGAGAGTACATTTTACCTGTAGAAAGTACATTTTAACTGCATAGAGTACATTTTACCTGTAGAGAGTACATTTTACCTGTAGAAAGTACATTTTAACTGTAGAGAGTACATTTTAACTGTCACTGTGTGGGCTGAAATTTTTTGGGTAGCTTTTTAAATGTGATTGATACTTATTTCTCTATGAGAATTTCCCTCAAACTTATGTTTACAGATTACTGTCCCTGCAAAACCAATGGTAGGTTAGGTTTGTTGTCATGTCGTATGTCAGCTTATATGGCCCCACTACAACGATATCCAATCACTACTATGAAAGATTAACCACTCGATCTTATAACACTGGTCTATCCATCAAACAGCTAGTCTTATAGTGAAACGGAATTTTATCTTAAATTCTTAACACGCCCACCAGTTTTATTGACACTTTGACTAGTCATCCCCATCCAAGTTTAATTCATAGTTAGGTGTTTTACGGAACAATTTAAAATGATTTTACACTTGTATAAAGAAATAGTCAAGTTTTTGTTTGGGGCAGGGGTTCTGTGGGGGCAGGGGAAGGGAGGCTTGTAACCAGTCCCCTCCGTTCACAGTTCACTCTCACAAAAGGAAATAGTGGTTGTCCCTGTACCAGAAAATCATATTTCCACTACGCCTAATAACTTTACTGAGACAAAAGCAGCATTGCATTTTGGATAGTACATTTTCGCGCAAATCCGATAAAAAATATATAAATTTACCAACAGGGAGGGCTTATGGATTTTTTAAAACTTTTTATTAGTTTTAAATCAATTAGAAATTGTAAAAAGTTGCTGAACATTTTGAGTTGGAAATGTGCCAATTTAGATTCCGCGGACGGCCATTACTGCTAATGAATCTAAGTTAATATAGGTAGCTGGTAATCTTTTTTTTAACTTTAGGAATCTCTTGGTGCGTGCTTTAATCCCATATGGTCCTTGCCCGAGACGGTGTCAGAGAAAGAGTGCTGAGAATGAATTCTGAGATACTCGGAAATTGTCCTGCCACCCAGACAGTTCTGACACCTTTTGGCCTTTCTACACAGTTCTACGATGAAGAAACTACTGGCAAGATCAACAAATACCTCAGGCATCGTAAAGACACAGACCAATCCGGATTTCATAGAGTATCTCGCCACAATAAATAGACAGATCAATTGTAAAAATAAACACTGAGGTAGACTGCCAAAAAGATACATGTTCCGTTATTAGTTCCACCTGACGCAGGCCAAACAAGAAAGTAACGATGATATCTGTTACCCTTAAACCCTATCTTCTCTCTTCAAGGAAATCGGCCTACTGTAAGATGGTGTCAATAATTTTTAATGGCTTATCATCTGGCTACAAAGTAAGGAATTCAAGTTACACCAATTAAGACACTTTTCTATGTTTTAAACATGGATGTGATATAAGAAATGAAAAAAAAATAGCCCCCCCCCCCCACCCTCCTCTCCAAAAAAGAAAATTGTACAGTGCCCTAATTCAACTTTCTAAATCTTTGTGATGAAACTTAGTGGCTAAATTAAAACTTGTAATTATGTTTTAGAAATTGGTTAGAATAAAACAAAATATTTGGAGAAACATTATATATCTTGACTTATCATTGTTGCCATGCCAACAGGGGAACATTGTTAAAAGCTACAACAACAACACACACTACAAGACTGATCTTCAACAAAATGTGACCTCATTTTTTTTTAAAACTCGAGACAAGTCTAAAAGGGGAGCGAGAGACAAGTAAGTTATAAACTCAATGAGTACCTCTCTAAAAGTGATAAAAGCGATTGTTCGGGAATAAAAAATGATATCATCTGGTTCCGATTAGGGTGATGTCTGCAGAGACAGTGTGGAAACGGGTTCAAGCCTGGTGCAAGAGACATTACAATAACCACAGGAAATTGCCCTTTTAAGGGAGTTAACAAGTCAGAATACCTCAGAGAATTTTAACACCTCTTTTCGGTTAGAGGTTTAAATAATTCTGAAGTTATGTATTTTTCATTCACACTGGTACTGGGACAAAATGAAGAATAGTCTTTTTTACTAGAAAAGCTATTTTCTTTTATATTAATGATCACTATTAAAACACACGGGCACAGGGAAAATCTTCTTGTCTAAAATAACCATGTAGACAAGTTTCTAATTGTGTTAAAAAGAGGTATATCATTTAGACCTAAATAAAGTTACCTATTTTCTTTAATGGTAGCCTACTCATGATTAGGAAAAAATTCGGCCAAAATCTGATTTAATCAAAGCATAGCGTTACACAGATATATTTATGAACACTAAAACACACAGCCACAGGGAAAATCTTCTTGTCTAAAATAACCATGGAGACAAATTTCTAATTGTGTTAAAAAGTGGTAGGTCTATATCATTTAGACCTTTATACCCAACCATAAGTTCTTGTAATAAACTAAAACCCATGATATTTCAGTAGGTTGACGACTGACAGGAGCTTGGCCTTAGTCAGTAGATTTACACTTTGTTTTCTGGAACACTTTGTAGTACATTGATAATGCTTACACATCTTCAACTATGGCAAAAATACCGGTAGACTGAGATTGAGCCCCAAAGGATCATGGGAATTTATGTGAACCATTTTTAAAGGATGTACTACATTTCTAATGGGCAAATTTGTCTGACCAAATCTAACATATTTCTTTTCTAATGGCCGAATTCTTATGAGAAAAAAGTGTCTGAATCTTTAGAAGAAATACGGTATAGCATCAATAATATATATATATATAAATAGATAAAAGCTGCGAGGCCATACATACTAGATGAAGCTGGGAAAGTACAGATGCCATAAAAGTTCCAACAACCGAGAAGGAAACAAGCGGTTTATTGCAATATACATTATTATTGTATGACAATAGAACATAAGTCATTTATAAAAACGGGCATGAAATCAGACGACCAATTCCGGAGATTGAGAACTCTATCGGCGAATTCTCATCAATCTGTTTAGAGGCCTTAATATTGGTAGAGCTCGCATCGCGGGGAACATTGCCAATAATTCTCAGATTATGCTTCTAATTTGAACGACGTACAGCAGGATGCCAGAATTATCAACGTACAACAGTAGTAAATCTACTGCAAAGCTGGAACCCCCGTGATGACCCAGTGTGACTTACCAACGATATCTCCATCACATGTGAACACTACTGGGCGTTAAACATGCTAAACACTGATAAAGTCATCAATATATATTCCACAGAAGCTATACGATTATATTTATAAACACTAAAACACGCAGACGCAGTGTGACTTACCAACGATATCTGCATCACATGTGAACACTACTGGGCGTTAAACATGCTAAACACTGATAAAGTCATCAATATATATTCCACTGCAGTTATACGATTATATTTATGAACACTAAAGCACGCAGGTGCGGGGAAAATCTCCCATCATAGACATGCTAGAAACCTGGAAATCTACATTGTCATACATTGATAATATATATATTATAAAAAAACGATAAGAAGAAATCTCTAAATTACACATTGCCCGAAAAATGAAAATCTAGACAACAGTTTGACTGATTACCTGCGTGTTGATTGATTGATTGATGTCTTACGCTGCACTCAATATTGACCCATATACAGCAAATAGATGAGAAAGATGGTGTTTTGATTTTGCTTGCCCTCACGGAAAACCAATAGTCATCAATAATTGAGCAATGTGAAAAATCCCTTGGGGCAAACGAGATAAATGACTATGCCGTGTTGTATCATAACAGCTTAGGAAATGCACCACTCAAAATAATCACAACATACAAAAAATCGTAATGATATTTCACTCGCTAGAGGGGAAAAACTGAATTTTCCAATTCAAGCAAATGTGACACTAACACAATTGAGAATAGCATGATTTTCTAAAATGACATGTAATGCTACGATGAACACAAAAAAGGTTTTACGGGCGATAAAGGATAAATTGCGCCATTTATCATAAAAACCCCATGAGAGTAAACACAAATTACTGGCACAATTGAGATCAAGAAATAGAGCCTTTCGTTTTATTTTTTTACATACTTTTAAATGAGAATATTTCAGTTTAAATGAGATTCATTTAAAACATTTTATTTCATAAATTAAGCTAAAATTACTGGCACAATTGAGATCAAGAAATAGAGCCTTTCGTTTTATTTTTTTACATACTTTTAAATGAGAATATTTCAGTTAAAATGAGTTAATTTTTTGTTTTCATAAATTGAACTAAAATTATAGCAATTTTATTTTTCAAATATTCAGAAAATAAGCTGATTTATTTTCTTCTTGTTTAACTAACAAGGTTTGGACAATCAATCAAAGTTATAAGAAATTTTTTGAAATCTATATCACTTAATAAAAACACAGTTCACAGTTCTATGAAAAAGAACAATCCAAAATGGCCGCCATTTTTTTTCTTGAATTATTAAGTGAATTGGTTTGTTTTCAGCAGATGGCGCTATAAACTTATAAGACAGTGTGGTTGAATTATTAAGGGTGAGTGAATACACCTCAACCAAGGATCAGTTTATCTTCAGGTAACACTATAGGTGGTCTGACCCATCTCAGGTGTGTATACCTGTACACAGTGAGGGTCGTTAGTCCCAAATACCTGCTTTACCAGGTGATATAGTCAACGCAGGTCAATGGTGGAATACAATACATCCAGTGGCTTAGGGCTTGAGAAAATGTATAAAGTATATCATAGACTAGACAATCCTTATACAACTATAGTGTCTTTAAGGCATGCGCCAAGGTGTTGCAGCCTTCCCTTGTTTTTTTTTTAATTTAATTAATTTTATATCAGAAAATAATTCGCTCTATTGATAAATTGACTAAATGGTTGGTTAGATTGCTTGATTAACTGATTGATTAATCTGAAATACTATTTCCACTATAAATGGGGGAAAAACGGACTCTATACTGTAACTTAGATGAAACCACCTTGATCGACTTTCAATTGCTATCTTGCAACTATTCAAGAAGGTTTGATCAAACTATAACTCAGAAACTTTTTAATTTTTTCACATCGCTTAATTAGATTCAAATCAATAACTCATCCGCTGTTTCAAAGTCTCACAGATTGATAGTCTGTCGCTAAAATAAGAGGGCCAGTGAGTTCCAGATGGAGGCTAACAAAACCGCCGAGCTAAAACGTTGTCTACTTCATGAGTTTTAATCCTGCTCTGTCATTCTATGAAGATTAGGGGATTAAACTTTACTGGACAAATGTGTTATTGAGTGGACAGAAAACAAACGCCCTGTGATTAATCTTGGGTGTAGGAGAATTGGCCTTCATAAATCGTACATTAGTAAGTTTCTTAAGTGGCCATCACTCGGAAAAGTCAACCAAAAATAATATATGGCTTTTTACTGGTGAATTTGACTCTGTTATTGTCATTTAATAATGTTTAAGAAACCTAAAAAAAACTTGTGTACTCAGTATGATGGGGTATAATGGTCTAAATTATATACCCCTTTTTAACACAATTAGAAACTTGTCTCCGTGGTTATTTTAGAAAAGAAGATTTTCCCTGTGCCCCTGTGTGATATGGGGTTCTCAAACATTGACATTCTAAAAATTTTACCAAATATTAAAATGGCTAATAAATATGATGGAAGGTCAAAGGAGTCAATTATTCTCACATAAGTCAAAAAAATTTGGTGCAAAAACATTTTGAGACATCTTGTTCAATATATTAAAGTGGCATGAGCTGCCAAAATTCAAACTTTTTTCATAATTTCTGATCGTCACGACACTAGAACAGTAAGAGGCTTTGAAGGCCATTAAAAAACTAAATGATTGGCGTTGGAATGAGGAAAATCCATAGAGTACGTGGCGGCTGGCCTGTACGAACCGAAAACGTGTTCGAAAAGTAAAAAAAAAATTAAATAACCGGGACGACCATTCATTCATTCTAAAAGTTAGTTCAAAACAATACTTTATCGTACATTTTAGAGACTAGAAGCACTAAAGAGCTTCTGAATTATACGTCTTGAGAAAAATAGCCTATAATTTGAACATTCTGTTTTAGCGTCAAAATATCAACATTTTGGCAGCTCATGCCGTTTTAAACAGTTTTATTTTTGTTATATGCCATATACATATACACACTTTTAAAACATTAATCTGAGTACAAATACTTGGGTGTTCTACTACACAATGTACAAAGAAACTCTCTAACAAAACTGATTGTCAGATGATAACAAAATGGCCGTCGAGAGTATATCCTTGGTGACAGACGCATATCGTTAGACACCTAATCTCCTTAAGGCAAATTACCCACAAAACATGGCCATGAGGTTTGCTTAGATCTGTGAAACTTGTCTATTAGCGTAAAAAAAAAACTGACAGAAGTTAAAATTAGGGGCTGGGCTGCGTGTGCGCGTGTGTGTGTGTGTAATGATGGAAGCTCAGTTACTGAGTCCTTTTAGCGAAAGTCACAATGGGGGTTCTGTGACTGAATGTAAGACAGGATATTCTTGATACTAGATTGATTGATTGATGTTGCAGGCCATAGGATTTCACGATAACGATCGGTTCTGGTAGCCCAGTTGCTCTAAAGCTAAAGAAACGGAAAACTGTTACCCATCATGAAAGCCAGTATATGGTATGACGTATAACAAAACTAGCATCGGTATCGGTTGGTTCCCAGCATTTCAATATATGGAACCGATTCAATGTTTCTGACGGACACCTTAAGTATATGGCCTGATGTACATGTAGCACTAAAGATTATTTTACTTATATAGTGGTGTTGCCAGGTTAAGTGGGGAATGGAAACCTGGTTCTAGGGCAAAAAGATTGATTGTTTATGCCGCACTCAAGATTATTTAACTTATTTGGTGACGGTGGTCCAAAAAAAAAACATATAGCTTGGTAATTTGAAAACCCATTCAGAAATTTCTTTAATATTGTTCTTTAGACTTATTTTCTAAAATTACTGTGAAAATAAGAATTTTGTGATTAACATATTTTTGGAAGAAAGGCTTGCTATATAAAACTTTTTTAAGAAGGTTGAATAAAAAACGAGCATCAAAAAAGTCTGAAAAATTTTCCCACGTGGTATACAAGAGATTATACAAGACTTAAATATATAACATACAAAAAAAAAGACATAAGAAAGCTGATTTAAAAAACTCTAAACTTGTAAATGTAAATGTGTAATTAACTACTTATGACAAATATACACATGGACAGGTTTGACAGTGACATGCGACGGGAAAAAAATACCGCTAATTTCAATACATATTTCTATGACTGCCAACTAAGCGTTTTTGCCTGTAATAAAAGGGCTGTAAACAGGTTTAGTGTTGTTACATCATGCGTGAAACGAGATAAGATTAGAAACATTCTACCAGCCCTATTAGCTGATTACAAGCCCGACATACGCCTTTTTTGTTAACGATAACTGTTCTCAGCGAAAACGGTTTACCCCCTAAGATAGTAAATCTCCCATGTCAACTTTTGTTAAGAGAACTAGAGCTAAGAGTTGATTTGCCTAAGTCTAAAACGTTTTACTATTAAAGCCCCCTAATAAGATTCCGTTATCATTTGGCTTAGGCTAGATTACAAACCTTAACACAAAGTGAGGCGTAAAATCTGTTAGAAATAATACAGCACTTTATTCCAAATTTGTATGGATGAAAAAATTGAGATATTAAAATATATAACTATTAAAGTAGAAATTTGAATGATTTTGTTTTATATCAAACAATATTGTCATTAAATCTTTTGTTACCATGGCAACGCTGGTAACAAATCATCTAAAATGCTTTAAAACTGCCCAAAAAACCTACTAAAAGCATTGAGAATGTATTTTCGAGTTTTTTGAAAACACAACAAACATGTATTAAGGTAATTTTATCTCAAACTCAAAGTAAGACTGAATGTTCTTCGTGTCATCCATTTTTTTTTTTTGGTTACTTTTAGTTTTGCGTGGCAAGTCTGGCAGCTGCAAAAAGATTAAGCAAGGGCCAGGCCGGGTCAACCGAGTACTTAATGGTGCGTTTGAAAGTTGTATGAATGGGGGATAGTCAGTCAGTAAATGCCAGCAACTGCTTTTCTGTAATTACCTGCAGCCTTCAGTGTAAAAAATACCCCACAGAATACTAGCAAATGGGTTACGGTGGGGAAAACTGTGGGTCAAATATCAGATTTGCCCTTTAGGCAAGGTTGGCTACATAAGACGTAACGTGGTAATGCATATTGGTATACAATTAGCCCATTTTCCCATCTTTCAGTTTAACAGAAATATGCACCCAGGGAAGAATATCCGTGTTACCCTTTAGGTACATGCAACGTGGGTTTCATATGATGTAACTCAAAATGCAAATTAGAATTAATTCTGTTAGCCTATTTGACCATGACCATCCCCACCTGGCAACACTCTATCCCCCCCCCCCCCCCCCCCCCCCCCCCACAAAAAAAAATTTAAAGTTGTACGATAAATTGATGTTCATTTAAAAAGATTATGTACATACTATTTTTACTTTGTCAATCCCACTTTTTTACATCAAACGCTAAAAATAAAGTCCGAGCATGAAAATTAGGTATTCCCATAGCCTGAGACCGAAATATTTGGAAGCACTAGATTTTCTGTGGGTTTAAAAATGGGATAATTAACCCAAAAATTACATTATTCATCAAAAAGACAACCTACAAAATCTGTAATTTTGAAGCCTTGAAAGCATATATGTTTAAAGTATTATCATCATTTTCATTATTTAGCAGCCATTTTTTTTTTGGCAGCCTTGACCTCAAATAACTTGGACACTAGCTTCAATAAATCAAGATGGCCGCCTCCAGGTAGACAATCCTGAAATTAAGGACGGCTGGCCAGGTGTCAAAATCAACTGTCAAAAAACAAGTTTTTTTCGCCGACTTGTAAGAAACGATGAGGATGATCAGAAAAAGAACAATGCCAGTTTGTGTTCTTCTCACCTTAATCTACGGCACAGGTGTCATTAATCTTACCTGAACCCTCTAACGAACTTCGCATCATCACAGGTAAAATAAACAAAATAAAGCAGGTAAAACTGGGTACGATAGAGTCACAACATAAACTCTTAAGAGTTTGTTTGGGTACGCATAAATCTTTTTAGAGTTATGCAGAGCGGAGATAAATCAAGTCTAAATGAAAAATATATTTTTGTACAAGTTTTTTTTTTAGTTTTACAAGATTACTCAATGCTTATACACAATTTTTTTAACCTTTAGCTTTGAAGACAAAGGCTCTTTTAAACATGTAATATTACATGTATTTCAGAAATGTTGACTCAACCCACCGAGTAAGTCAAAGTCATAAGCAAGAAATTTAACAAAAAGGTTGAAGTTCACCAAGATCATGACACAAATAAT
Organism: Lepidochitona cinerea; assembly: GCA_963971465.1. Taxonomy (NCBI): domain Eukaryota; kingdom Metazoa; phylum Mollusca; class Polyplacophora; order Chitonida; family Tonicellidae; genus Lepidochitona; species Lepidochitona cinerea. Next base: position 48,246,049 of record OZ020553.1, read on the forward strand.
GTCTCACGAAAAAAACTTTCAAAATTTCAAGAAAAAAACGTTTAAAATTTCAAGAAAAAAACTTTTTAAATGGTTCATATGCAGCAGAAAACAAATTCAACACAACCTCCTCTCCCACAGCCCCCACCCCGGTTATTAATTTAATTATCCCCCATCCCAAAAAAAATAATCGTCAATTTTTTAAAATAAGCCCACAGTCCCCACCCTGGTTATTTGTTTAATCATCCCCCATCCCAAAAAAAATAATCGTCAATTTTTTTCAAATAAGCTAATGGTTTGTTATTCAAATACATCTTAAAACAGCCCTCCCCCTTGCCCCCTTCTCCCTCCAATGTTATTGTCCATTTTTGCAAATAAGCTAAGTTATTCAAAAACTGTTTTAATTGCCGTGGAAGATGCTTAGAGTTTATGTGTCAAGGGGCAAAGACACAGGGTGTTACTGTGTTCCGTTACCCAGACCGTGACAATGAATGGTGCTATTGTCCACAGGTAAATACGGACGCAGCTTGTTAAACAATCTCTACCTGCAAGGTAACTTACACCGGGAACAATCTTCCCCATGTCGACTGTTTACTCGAAACGTCTCCATTAAGAAATTCTAAACGCCAAATGAAATAATTAGAATCATTATACTACCAACGACACAACGTTGACATTTTCTGATGTTATACACTACTGGTTATAATTCTATTAATTTTTCGCATTTCATATTGTCATGATGACTTGCAAACAGTTATTGTGTAATTGATGTAATTTTATATTATATTATTTGATTCACAACCTTTTTCGACACGCAATCTACAACTCAATTTAACCTAATTTTTCAAAACCGGGTCAATCAGGCTAAATATAGCACAATATGTTTGTTTATATAACTGGGCACAACTTATCAATGATTTATCAATGTGATTTTCAGGGCGCCTCGGTGGTCCAGTGGGTTAGAGTGATTGTCTCTAAGTCCCACACAGACCTTCCATCCATGCGGCACGGGTTCTAATCCCACTCAGACCAAAATAAAAATTGAAAAATTTCCGAGTGGATTTTTTACTCGGTCGCCGTATGTGGAAGAGTCTAATGCTAGTTAGACCACCAAAGTTGTCACCCGTTAACACCTGCAGTCCAAACTGGTCTAAAAATGGCCCAAATTATCACACTAAATCTATTGTTAGGAACAAAAACAAATATTTTTCTAAGAATCCAAAAATGAAAGGAATTTAAACATTTCTTACACAAGAAATATTTTTGAATCTAAAAAAAAAGTACATATTGACTTCTTGAATCTGTAGACTCTGTTTACAATGTTACTGGATTGAAGCATAAAAATCCATGAAAGAAACAGTTGCTTTAAATAAAGTGAGACATGCAATATGATTGGTCAATTGCAATCTCTCCCACTAAAATAACTGACCAATCAGACATTGATGAAGATGTATGAAACCAGCTGATTGGTTAATTTACGTAAATTTTTCTTTTAAGAACTGTTTAAAACTCTCTTTAAACGTGGCTTCTATTCTAAGGAGGGGGGGGGGCGTAGGTGGCTTAGTCGGTTAGAATGATAGTCCCTCAGTCCAACACAGGCCTCCCATCGATGCGATGAGGGTTCTAATCCCACTCAGACTAAAGAAAAATTTAAAAATTTATGAGTGAATTTTTCACTCCATCGCTGTATGTGCAAGAGTCCAGGTACTAGGCGAAGGTCGAAGGTTTCCTACGAGCAAAGAGCCCGGTTTCCTCCCCACTAAACCTGGCAATGCCGCCATATAATAATAAGTGAAATAACATTGAGTGTGGCGTAACACATCAATCAGCCAATCAATCTATTCTAAGGAGAAATAACATTGCATCTACACAAAGTTTTTGTGGAAAAAAACAAATGTCAACACCTAGGACGATGAAGTCATCAACGTAAATGTCTAAAGCTTGGGGTGATCACAAAACTTACTTTAATGCTTTAATTATTTCTAATTAAATATTTTTATATTAAGACGAGAAAGCAGCTGAAGTATACATAAAGCACCAAAATTTGTTTTTCTTTTAACACTTTAATAAACCATTTTAAATACTTTTTATCAAACTAGTTTGTGTTTTCATTGTGACGGCTGTTGCACGTAATTGTGCCTACAATTTGCGGCCATGCGTACCTTCCTATGGTTAAACATAAGTTTTGCGTAACTTAAGCTAGCTTTAGTATTTAAAAAAAAAAACCGTTGCCTGTGAAATGGTCAGATAAGTCCAGGTAAGAACATACAGTGTTAGCATTTAGTCTTCTCACTGAGATCCAAAGCTACTTGAAAAACCGTAGATAAATATTGACACATACCGGAGATATTATTTCGGATGTTGATAAGTAAACGGAGATATCCTTAGCATAGATACTAAATTCTACGGGTAATGTTTTACACCATATTGACTCTAGTTTGACAGGGGAAAAACTAGGTGCCAATTAGTTGACACCTGTGGAGAAATCCTAGGTCTTCGCCACTTCAGTCTGTTTACCTGAGTTGAGTTACCTGTAATTAACGAGCAGGTAAGTCACAGGTGTCAGTAACCCGGCTACCTTTTCTCACCTCCACAAATTATGCCCTTTACAAACATTTTTACACTTCAAAGATTTTTCCTAAGTTGAAAAATGACCACCCAGGTACCTAGGCAAGCCAAACGATAAAATTTAGCAAAACCACAACTGCAACAGTTCAACACTTCGAAGTTCTATAAAGCCTTTAAAACCCCACAACACTTCTATCTTCAGGGATTTACTGGACCCTTAAAACCTGCATCTCTGACCCTCATTTTCTCACTTGTACCCCAAAATTGCAATGAGAAGGGTCCTATGGGATGCAAATAAATAGCAAAATATTATACAATGATGCATATTGAAACACTAATTGGACCCCACCTAATGTATATGGGACACCTCTTTTTATCTGATGGGGGTCCAATGAACCCCAACATTTTGGGAGCCAGGGAAAACCCTGTATCTTGATGGTACATTCTCAAATGAACTGAATCTCATTCATATTTATGTTAAGTTGGTGGTTAAAACTATAGACTTCTGTAATTTATTGATAAATAAATTCATGATCACTAAAACACACGGACATTGGGAAAATCTTCTTGTCTAAAATAACCATGGAGACAAGTTTCTAATTGTGTTAAAAAGAGGTATATATAACATTTGTGAACAAATGTTCACATTTGAATTTTCTACTACATTCAAAATGCCCCCCCCCCCCCCCAATCCCTTCATCCTGCACACTGACACAATGCATTTTCTAAATTAACTTTTAAGAAATATAATATAGGCTTTTCCAAAACAATATCATAGTTGTCATTATGGTAGGCCAATTACAAAATTGATTAATACATAGCCTTGACTTACTCAATTAAGTAAACGTAAACAATTCTCTCAGATTAATTTTGGTGTTAATTATTTCCGATATATTTATGATCGTTAAAACACACGAGCACAGGGAAACACGGGCACAGGGAAAATCTTCTTGTCTAAAATAACCAATATATGTATACTACATGTTCCAGTAGTTATTACATTTTTAAATAACTAATCTAACGATAAAGACGTAATGAAAAAAAAATAATCCTTGAACCTGGTTTGATATGCCTTGAAAAATTGATGAGTATTTTCCATGTGTGAAGATACTAAATTAGATAAATAAGAGGTTTGTATACAGAGTGTCATTCTAGGTATGGTAATGACGAAAATCTGACACCTCGTTATCAATAGTAATTAATTATCCCAATGACTTATCTACAACCCTCCTTTATTCGTCACACCACGAAGTGCCATACGAAATATATACCTGTTATTATACGTCAAAAAAATCTACCCACAAAATTACCTGTCCAACTAACAGATGAATGACTATCAGGCAATGTATCTATATACTAGTGTTCATACATATCAGGGATTCATAGAAGCTCAAATTGTTGAGGCCATAAGGCAAGTTTAGAGCTAATTTCAAGTTCGATTGAATATTTTAGTTTCTAGAAATTGAATATTTTCATGCAAAATTAACTAAAATTCAGTTTTTTTATGGAGTGATTTGAGGTATTCGACCTCAAAACTTGACTTCCAGGAAACCTTGAAATATATAGGCCTACTGAACGTACTGCAGGTCACTAAGAGAGCAACAGACTCAATCATTAAATAATTCAAATATACAGAATTAAAATTTGTCAGGCGAATTTAATTTCAAAATTATTCCCAATGCTTTATTCTGTAGAAGGCTTGATTGATTTAATCTTCTTTTTTTTTCAGTTGACTAATTTTTTGATTGATTGATTGATTGATTGAAAATTGCATTTTTATTTAAGTTGATAGGCATTTTAGAAATTGATCAAATTTGGCAGTCTATCTTTTTTTTCTTCAGTATTTCGATCATTGAAGAAAAAAATTGGACATCCTAGTTCAGATTTATGGCTAGTGGGGAGTTTTTGGTTTCTTGGTTTCTTGATTGATTTATTAGTTGATAATGATATAATGTACAGGTGTTATGTTATATTTTAACAAAATAGTGAATCTTAAAGTGGCTAAAGCAGAAAAAGTAGGTCAGCGATTAAAATAAATTAAAATACACATTCATTACGATAATTATAAAAATATCTGAAAACAAAAGTTTAGTCATGACTCAAGATGTCCAAGTTGCATGCATATCACGGTTGGGTTAAAATCATTGATATGTATAGGTTGTATAGGCATAGGCCTACCCCATAAATCATACAGCGGACTGAAACGCCATAAAAAAAAGTCTGAAACGTAGATCTACATGCAATATTGAACGCTATAAAAGTCATGTCCATAGGTTCGATTAGTCCGAGTTTCTGACTCCAAAATAACTTTTTTTTTTAAACTGACGGGCGTATAAAAAAATAGTCATTTTGGAGTCAGAAACCCGGAGTAAGGTTCGATGTAAGAAATGTTTGAAACTCTCTTTAAACGTTGAGTTTAAATTGGAAAAAAAGCTAACTACGTAGTGATGTCTTAATTTTTTATCATTAGTGATAAAAGTACTCACAGTCGGTACAGATTTGGCATGTTGATAAACAATAGATCTGGAATATGTTTGAGCTGGTTTTTATTCAACCGTCTGGAAAAGAAGAAAAGTTCATATTTAGTCATTTAGTATCATTATCACTATCAGCACTGATTGCAAAGTACAACAATATATACTATTAACTTATTATAGAATTAGAAATGCTGATTTGTTTTCAAATGGGGCTGCTACATTATCACTATCACAGGGGCGGCGGAACGTTTTTCATATTGGGGGGGCCAACTATCCCAGCACAACAGGCGAGGGTCCAGGGGCCGCCTAGGCCCCGGGAGCTCTGAAACAGGAGAAGGCCATACATGCGTTCTGGGCCATTTTCAGGGCCCAACAAGTGAAATTTGATGTAAAGATTTTTGACTTGTAAAGTTTGAAATCTACTCCCTTCGGAAGAAAAAAAATCTGTTATAGGCCATTGCGCTGAATATTTTAGGGATCTGTAACAACTGACGTAGATAATGTACGCACCCAAAAAACTTTCAAGGCTTTCAGATAATAGGTATATTCTTACTCAGTATCGTAGCCAGGAATCTGCCGACAGGTGGGCCACTATGGCAGCACTATCACGCGAGAGCCCAGGTGACTCCAAAGTTCGAGATTGCCAGCGATGCGTTTCAGGCCATTTCTGGCATTGAAAAGTTGACATTTCAAAAAGAAATTGTCAAATTTACAGTAGCACATATTGTGATAAGGCGATCGACTAACAAAATAATTTTACAGCAAGACAGTTTGAGCTGTTGGGCGCAGTTGGGGAAAAAATTTGATTACGTGGGAGACAAAATCACAGCACAATCACGTGAAGGACCAGGGGCTGCCTAAGCCCGGAGAGCTCGAGGGTACTAAATCGCTGACACCTGTCTAAGCCATTTCTGGCATATAAGATATAGATTTTTCTCAGAAATTTTACTAAAACGGAGAGGAGCAAACATTGCGATCAGACGATTGACTATCACAAAAATACCCAACATCAAGACAGATTGAGGGGTGGGGCGAGGTTTTGTTCTTTTATACCCTCAGAAACTGTCAATATAAGATTTGCGGCGAAGCCGCTAAAAAATTCTGTGTTTCTAAACCCCAGTTTTCAACTGTTTCTACCCTTTAATCACTTAACTGCCCTTAACTATCGTGTTTGAAAACTCCATAATTCTTTTAATAGGCCAATTATTGGGGGGGCCAAAGATAGGTCTGGCCCCCCTACTTTGATTATTGGGGGGGCCATGCCCCCCCTGGCCCCCCCGGTTCCGCCGCCCCTGTATCAGCACTGATTGCAAAGTACAACAATATATAGCCTACTACTAACTTATTATAGAATTAGAAATGCTGATTTGTTTTCAAATGGGGATGCTGCATTATCACTATCAGCACTGATTGCAAAGTACAACAATATATACTACTAACTTATTATAGAATTAGAAATGCTGATTTGTTTTCAAATGGGGCTGCTAATTCAGTCTGTAGTAGAGCTACATGCTGCTGCATAGGCCTATAAATTTAATATATAGGCTATATCTCCAGATCAAAATTTTCCAATAATGGGTCACAGGATCAATTCTCAGTCCATAACTTAGCTAGCCGAGAAATCTTGTCTGTGTGTTTTTTTCTTTATTTTTGTGGTGTATACGTCAGGGAGTGTGTTAGATTCTCAGAACCACAGAGGCTGAGTATTTGGGCTAATAACTTAGCATAAGCATTTAAAGAGTGCCGGGTTTCACTAAAATTCTGTTTTTTTGCATTTTCGGAATGGTTGTCACTGACACAATGTCACTTGTCAGGTGCCCACGAAAATGAAATTTGTCCCACTAAACCCAGAAAAATAAGTGAAATAATCTTATGTCTGGCGTTAAACATCGATCAAGGCCTATAGGGTAAAATCCAACCGTCCGACATCCGATTCCCCCACGCCGGTAGTGGCGCATCCACACACAAAACAGTGAAAACTTTGTTTTAAATGAAATCGAAAGTGAAAAGTTTTTCCAAATCCCAATAGGCAAAGCCAAAGGCCTTCTTGTGCTCTCCATTCGGTCTATTAGAAAAGGAAACAGCCAGATGCTTAAAAATAAAACGCCCTTTGAAACCTTGAAAACACGACCACAATATTATATAACAAGGAAAAGCACAACGGACTCTCAAACTCGAAGGCTGGTTCAAGAAACGTAACACTTTCGTTTTCAATATGATTCCTTCAGTAGGAGTTTATGGCCTCCAAACATAAAAGAGTTTTCTTTCAAAACTTCGTGACCGGCGATATTCGGATTTGATGCCGGTCAGTAGTATAGTGACTTGTAACTTCTCCTTCAGTTTGTGTTTAGGATTAAGAATCCCTCGCCCAGCAGTTCGCAATAAGGTGAGTGAATTAAAGTTATTTTGGTGTTCCCATGGGCCTAACATTAACAATAACAAACATGCAATGATGATGTAGCATTATAACGCCACAAGATAAGAAAAAAATCAATGCAAACATAGGCCTACGGCCGTACAGTTTACAGCAACAAAATGGTTAGATCTTGGTTTACCCCCTCGACGATAAATGGAAAATCTATAAAAGCTAAAAAAACAACAACCAGAAACAGCAAAAGGTAGTTGTTCCACTTGTTGGGGGCCCGTAATTCACTTGCACGCAAATAGGGGCCTAACGAAGAAAAAAGTAGGCCTACTGAGCATAAACTGCAGTCCCGTCTACATCTTGGACTTACATAACCTTATCTATTTTTCCAGCCGGAGAGAATTCAAAAGGCCGTATTCTTTATAGGCTTAATGTAGTTGCAAGACTGGACGCTTAGGAATTCCTTTTCACCCACTAGGCCTATATACCGGTAGGCCATTATCATTATAGGCTAGGCCTATATAAGGTCACCTTTTCAATGCTCATTCAATACCAAGAGATATGGACTTTTACCGAGCGTGTGTTGGCCTAACTATTAACGTATTGACGATTTTATTCAAGATACGGGTGATGTTTTACAGCGCACTCAAGATTATTTCACTTATATGGCGGCGTAGCCAGGTTTAGTGAGGGGGGGGGGGGGGGGGGGCTCTTTTGCCCAGAGGAAACCCCGGACCTTCGGCGGTTACTTATCAAGTTTTAGGACATGCAGAATTAAACCCCCATTTCGCCTACACTTATAGGCCCCTAAACGCAGGGGCTTTTGGTCACAGCAGTCATTTGTGTCGATTCATTTCCTATGCAGTTGGCATGTATAAGTGAGAGCTTTTCGTTTTAAAAAAATCAAAAACTTATATTATCCCCAGCGTATTGTATTTTATAGCCTATATTGACTTGGTCAAACCATCGTCATATTGTTCTTGGGGATTACCACCTGGCTCTGTTCAAATCTAGACCCTCAAATATTTTAAGCTTGTGGGAGGTTTATTTAGCAAAAGCCGGTAACGATCTTAGGGATTCAATCGGAGACAGTGTCTATAGATCTAACCGTGGCTAGTCAAATTTGAACGTAAATTCCAGGCACACACCACGACGGTAAATATGAGCCACAATTAACGGGTTCAGTTGGACCTTGGGGAAAATCGAGTGCAGCAGACGAGCGCTAACTTTGGCGCGGATTTTTGGCGTCATGGATGGACAGCGAGACCGTTGCAATTCCTCTAAAATGTACAGAGAGGCGAAAGCAAAAGCTGTGCCCTCTATCCAAGTTGACGTTCTTCGTCCGTTAAAATGGAAAAACCTACCATCTTTTTCAAAAGTGCGGAATGCCGCAGCAAATCGTTTATTGGGTTTCAGTTTCTTTCACATGGCATACAGTAATTGACCTGTAGGTTTTATCCGTTTAATAAAATGACGCAATTTCTTGGTCAGTATGATTATTTTCTCGTCAACAAAGTTCGATCATCGGTATACCATGGCGTGGGTCAGTTTCTATAAACAAAATCTAAACGCAAGTGAATCCCCAACATGAGCAGAAACTGTTTATGTGCGCCCCCTCTGGCTTGGCTTATGGCGCTGGGGCAGTCGAAATCATTGTAATACCGAAGGATATTCCGATCATATTAACAAACTCTGAGAACAGGTTTCATTTTTGCAAAAATGACTAAACACACATATCTAAACCAACGCCTATAACCCATTTGTTTAAAAGTCCTTCAAATACTGTTTTAACCGTGGCGTACATCATTCATATGAATGGACTATGTGGGATGGTTGCCAGTTACCAGCGGAAGGTCGTGGGTTTCCTCCGGGCACAGAGCCCGGTTTCCTCCCACAATAAAACTGGCAACGCCGCCATATAAGTGAAATAATCTTGAGCGCGGCGTAAATCACCAAACAATCAATCAATCATATGAATGGACGCGCCAATGAGCTAAAACAACCAACCTGTTTTAACCAAATAACTTTTTTTGTTTTTTTCGTGTGACCCGCGAAAGAGGCTGAGATATGCTCCATTATAGGCGAGACAAGTGTAATCCTCAAGCCGTCATGAGTGACCCAAAGGTGTCGCCATCAGATCGCTTGGGAAACACACGCTAACACGTTAGCAAAGAATGCAAAGAAAGACAAATAAACAAAAGGATTCTAAGAGAGCCTATGGCTTAGCATGCGGAGACAGAGGGAATTAAATATTTAGAATATTCTATATGTCTGATCGCTGAGGGAATATTTTATCAAAATTTCCCGTGGCGATTTTGCCCTTATCGAAGGAAGCGTCTCTTGAGGGAGGCTCGGGTTCTTGGCGCCGAGAAACGAAGATGGATGAGGCGGCTGGAGGGATGACATGCAATCGGGCTAAAACTCAATTTAACATTGACCCTAATTCTCCGAACAAAGGCGTTGTGTAAGGAGGGTGATGAGCTCGTTTTGGGGTTTAATCGAGAGCGTCCTTGTAAAAAAGCATTCTTAACACTTACAGGCGTTCCATGGCTACTAAATCTTGGAAGGCACCCTTCTCAATGGTGTGAATTTGATTATCCAAAAGTTGCCTGCAAGAGAGATTTAATAGCATATAATTGAATTACACTTCGGAAAACATATGCTCTCAATTTCATGCACCACGGGTTGGGGTACGTCAAGGCGCTCATATAACCCCGGTATACTGTATAACTCAGAAACATACATATTTGTTTGTAGCAGTAACAATATTTAAAATCCATCAGATCTGTTTGCTTTCTCAATATTTTTTGGCTTAGACTTAACTTTAAAAAAATATACAAAATTAAACAAAAAATCAGCTTTCTTCAACTTCTTAGTTTTTTTTTGTAAGGTAAAAATAAAAATAGTCATGAAATAATCTTCTAATGTTATTATCCTAAGAAAACAGATCTGCATGGTGATTTATTATTTTTTTTTTCAAGATTTTATTTGAAACACCTTCGCTTTAAGGAGAAACAGAACAAATATAGGGGTAAAATACTTACAAAACTTTGAGCTTTCTTAGTCCTTTCAAATCTGCTCTCCTAATTGACGTGAGATTATTTCCCTGTAAATCTCTGAGGAATGAAACAAGGTCAAAGTTGTCTGGCAATTGATATAACATACAACACAGTCCGGAATTTTAAGTGATAGGCTAACGTCATTGACTTATACACATCTACCGTATAGTTGTATTGCGTTAAATTCGGGATGTATCTGTCGTAATGTAACTGAGGCACTTGACGCTGTTGGAAGAGGCGCCATGTAGACTTGTAGTAATCTATGTATAAGCCCTTATGTGATCGCTAATAAATTATTATGCCTCATCCAAATTAGATATATAACTCTAGTAACCCGTTTAAGGCCGCAATATGTTGAGTGCAGGGTAGAATATGAGCTTCTTCAATAACTATGTTCAAGTGGCATGAGCTGTAAAAATTCTGTCTTTTTTCAGAATTTCCGATTGAGTGTTTGAAGCGCCCTGAAAAACTAACAGATTGACGTTGAAATAAAATAAATATAGGTGCTAAAGCCAATATTGGTACAAACCATAGATTTTGCTAATAACAGACAAAACTAAAAAAAGAGTTCAATTTAAGGGTTTTCATTGCTCACTAAAACTACGGTACCTAAATGTACAGACCAGAGATTGACATCAACAGAAAGACCGTATGTGGTATACGTCTTGGTATAAACGTCGAACAATTGGATGATTCTGTGTCAACGAAATTTTGCCTATATATTTGGCAGCTCATGTCACTTTAAGAAGCCCAGTGAGCGCATTCAAATAACTTCCTGCATATGAGAATTAGTATAAGCTTGCATCTTCGGTCACTAATAGCTTCAAGACAAAATTACTGTCTCGTTGGTTGCTAAAATAATGGTTCAGTGAAATGCACGTGGTGTAAAAAGTTAGTTTCTTTGAAAAACCTTAATATCAGCTGAGTGGCATGTCAACCAATTCTATATTAAATCCACCGGGCACACTGCGGTCTAGTTTTGCACTAGGGAATTAAGTCATTTCGGTAAAATTGGCTGAAAGTGGCATAAGCTGCCAAAATGTTGATATTTTGACGTTAAAACAGAATGTTGAAATTATTGGCTATTTTCTCAAGACGTATAATTCAGAAGCTTTTTAGTGTTTCTAGTCTCGAGAATGAATGATAAAGTATTGTTTTGAACTAACTTTGGTTTAGAACGAATGAATGGTCGTCCCGGTTATTTAAATTTTATTTACTTTTGGGACACTATTTCGGTTCAAATGGGCCCCATACTGTACACATTTTCCTCATTCCAACGCCAACCATTTAGTTTTTCGATGGCCTTTCAAAGTCTCTAACTGTCGTGTCGATCAGAATTATGAAAAAAGTTTGAATTTTGGCAGCACATGCCACTTTAATATGATATTTATATCAATCTTATCTTTGTGGTAGGCCCTATGTTCTGGGACAGACGTATTTAGACGAGAATTCGTAAGATTCTAAACTCTGTGACAAGAGAGGGGACAACTTATGTAGATCTACAACCTATTAGCAATTTTGTTCTGCTAGTGTTGTTTTTAAGAATAAAAATAGACGATGCATTATCTGCATTGTAGAAACTACAACCACCCATTGTGCATGTATCATCTATTCATTATGTCAATGAAGCTGTAGATTGATTGATTAATGTTTTACGCCGCACTCAATGTTATTTCATTTATATCTCGGCGTTGCCAGATTTAGTAGGGAGGAAACAGGGTTCATTGCCCGGAGGAAACCCTGGACCTCCGGCGAATACCTAGCAACTCTTCCACATACGGAAGCTGTAGAAGACTAGTATAGGCTGTTACAAATATCTCGGCTTTCGCTATGCAATCCGTTCAATGACATATCTATTTTTTTGACTGCATGCATGGGTCTAACTTTCATTGATCAGACTTCTTAAATTGATTGGTTGGTTGATGTGTTACGCTGTGCTCTATATTATTCCACTTATAAATATGACGTCGTTGCCAGGCATATTGAGGGAGGAAACTTGGTTCTTTACTCGGAGGAAACCTTCAACCGTATATGAGTATATACCTGAAGATTTTCCCTGTGTCCGTGTGTTTTAGTCTTCTTAAATATATACCTGCCAAGTAGCAACTTTGAGTTAAGTTACAAGGGCACCTTCAGTCGAAACAAAGTTTGTCAAATTTTCAAATGGAGACAGCTGGCAATTGCGTAATAATCTCGACGTATCAAAGGTGCAAAACAAACAAACAATAGCGTTGACTTAAACATTGTTGTCATTGTTGTCAAGTGAACATTTATTTACAACTTTTAAGCTTACTTAGAAAGGTGTTAAGTAAACGTGTTTAAATGTCTAAATTATTTTCTGTTTACCTTTCTCGGTTTACTTGAAAGAGAATTTAAGCGTACCTGTCAGGTGAGATCATTAAGTCAATAGTATTGCTTATTGATGACGGAGATCGATAAACACCGATCATTAAGATAGGGTAAACAGTCAATAGAGAGGATATTGGTAAATATTCCCTAACAGAGAACAGGAAATAACACCCCCACCCGTCCCCCCACCACCCCCACCCCTGGGGCCTGCGCTACGTGTGATTAGCCGAAAATTTACTGAATTACAATTGTACGATTGATTGTTGACGTACTCAAGATTATTTCGCGTACAAGATTACGTGACATTACTAGGTTTATTTGGGAAAATACCGCCCTCCCTCCCCCTTAATCTTCCGCTGGTATCTGCAGATAAAAACAACACTTTAAAAAATGCTGTTTAAAATGCATGACTATCCATGCAGTCATTCTTATATATTTTTGAGCACTAAAACACACGGGCACAAGGAAAATCTTCCTGTCTGTTCTTGTATATATTACCAAATTAGACGAATTCTGTATTCGTGTATATACATCGACATATTGGATGTCATAGTGAAACTGAAATGGCTTGGACTTAAGGTTAAAGTGGCATGAGCTGCCAAATTTCACACTTTTTTCATAACTTCTGATTGTCACGACAATAGGAGGCTTTGAAGGCCATCGAAAAACTAAATGATCGGCGTTGGGATGAGGAAAATCCATACAGTATGTGGCCTGTACGAACCGAAAACGTGTGCGAAAAGTAAACAAAATTTAAATAACCGGGACGACCATTCATTCATTCCAAGCCTAAATTAGTGCAATACTTTATCGTATATTTTCGAGACTTGAAGCACTAAAAAGCCTCTGAATTATACGTCTTGAGGAACATAGCCGATAATTTCAATATTCTGTTTTAACGTCAAAATATCAACATTTTGGCAGCTCATGCCACTTTAAGGTTAAGGACGGAGGTATTTTGAAACTAAGGAAATGCATTGTTAAGGCCCTACAATCCACTGTGAATACATAAGGTGATGTGCAAAATGATAGCAGTAAAAGTGCAATGTATTTTGTTTTTGATTTTTAATGAAATGCGTATATAACGTTGGTAAGAATTTACCAAAAATCAACACCTCGCAATCACATATCGTATACGATTCGTATACCGTATCCGTGTAGTAATTGGCTGAAAGGAATATCGATTCCAAATGAAGTTAATGGAAATGTAATTAGCGTTATAACGTATCTGTTATCAATACCATGTCGAAAAGAACAGACGCGACTAAATAGAATAAAAAACTATGTAAGATGAAAAGGAATTGTGTATATAATGAATAAGTAGAATTCTTCATAATCAAACGGATTTAAGTTGAAAATTTTTTCTCCAATTGTTTAAATAATTTTCATTTAAAAGAGCAGAGTTTAATAGAAAATTGTGTTCTACTTCACTTTTGCATTTGTTTAAAATAACACCTAAATAAGTTAACTGGGCTTAAACTTACAATCTTTCCGAGTCGATAGGGATCTCCCTGGGAACATGGTAAAGTCCACGGTAGCTACAATCTACCATCTTCCCCTGACAAATACATTCACGAGGGCACAGTCCCCTTACGTATCCCGTCACCAGGCAAAACATTGCCACAATTATTACCACAGAAATCCGCGTCATCTTGATTGTACAGGTATCCGAATGCCACAGGTAAAGTGGCAATAAAATGCAAATAACAAAATTGGGTAAAATATATCCAGAGGTTATTGCCCAATCACTGTAACCCTTTTGGGCATGCTATGCCATAAGTAAGGTTTCCACCTACACCTTTGGCTATAAGACGGAACAACACAGCGGGGGTTCAGCCGGAAAGCAGCCCATCGCCGATCCGATGAGTGAGCACAAGAAGGCCTCTTATAACTGCTTTATCTGAGGTCCCTTTAAGAAAAACCAGGCCTAACTAAAAGCCAGTCGATAAACAAATCTGAGTGGTCGCCAGCAAGCACTTAGACCAAACGCAATCGTTAACATAACATGCTCTCCATTCACTTTCTATAGCTTCCTAGAGGTTATGCATTGCTCGCGTGTAGCACGTTACTTCTCGTAACACTATAATGTATACAATCCACGCTATAGCACTATAACGGTTTAACTAAATCCAATTGATGAATTAAAACAAAGGCCTCGCATCCTTTGGTGCCCACAGAAAGGTATATCCCTCGATAACGAATGAAGACAGTTACAATACACACACGGTCGCTTGTCTAAAGCTTTCACTTATAAACTGCAAAGGCTACGTGATTTTCTCCGTACCTGCACTCTGTAACTCTTTCAAAGGAGAATCGCTTCACGAAGTTCTGCCAGTGGGCGTGTTGCTTATCATTGCTCCCTGCCAACCGTATCCAGATGGACATGCCACTCATAAAGCGACAACCAATAAGAAAGGAGCGTTATACCACCTATTCAAATTTTATCACTGAAACTTGAAGACGTGAAAGCAAGCAACACGTGTTCTATGTGTACATCAGACTGCCAAAAGGACGTCAAACATTACAAAACGTCCTTCAATTGTCGTTTAATCCAGTTTCGGGCATTCGAATGCGTCCTCAGTTGAATGGTTGGAGAAATGAATTCTAACATTTAGAATTTCTTCACTGGAAAGCAGACTATTCACGAAGCTTTCATGAATACTGTCATGTACCCAAGTACGTCCTCACGACAATACGCAACCGGGCCATAAGTCAGGGTTTATCGCCTATTTAAAATTCAACGCTATGACTAATACAGATAATACGTACCTGGTAGGTGGCCTTGGGCTTCTGTCGAAGAATTTATCTATATTTAGGCCAGGTTACATATTTATAAACACTTTAAAACAATGACACTGGGAAAATATTCTTAACTGAAATAACAATGGAGACAAGTTTCTAATTGTGTTCAAAACGGGGGTGCTATGTCAGTCAGATCTTAATGCCAAATAATAGATATTTAGGCCTTGTTAAATATTTTTAAACACTAAAATAACTATGCATGGAGACAATTTTCTTATTGTGTTAAGAAAGGGGGAAGGGGGGATTGTCATTTAGACCGGTATGCCCAATAATATATATATTTAGGCCTTGTTACATATCTATAAACACTAAAACACTGCGGCACATCTTATCGACTAAATTAACTGTTGAGACAAGTTTCTCTCAAAAAAGAGAGTCGGGGTAGGGGGATTTCTTTTAGACCTTTATACAAAATCATAGGAATTTAGGTCTGTTCGGCGATTTCAGCCTGAGTTATATATATATATCTCCGTATATCCTTGCTGTGAGTGCATGAATGTGAATATTACGGAAGCCTATTAGTGCCATCGGTGAAATATTGACTTTTCCATTGTTTTTCCGTCTTCAACAGCATTTTGAACCAGTGCATGGAAACTTGGTTTTGAGACGAGAGATTATGTATGTCGAAGAAAATCAAGAGTGTATCACAAAATCATACCATTAAGTAAAACGATTTGCAGAAAAAGTCGAAACTGTGATTTGACAGTTTACATGCTCGTTTTCTCATTAGTAAATGGTGTAGTTTTTTGGTGACCTTCAAACAGCCTTATCATTGCTGTAATCGAAATTTATGCTAAAGGCGCACATTTTCGCAACGCATGTTACGAGATGTCTGCGAAATTGCGAAAAACGGGCAAAATGTTTATAACCAGGATACTCTGATTTTCAGTCGTTGTCATTTTTAAACACTTTCTTAACGTATACATTCCAAAGATTATCATTGATAAAAAAAATGGAACGCGTATACTTGTTTAGAAAACAAATACGAAAAATTCCGTAATTCTGATATTTTCAGGAAATATCACAGCACCCAATGCTCCTTTTAGAAAAAGATTGCCATTTTTTTCTAGCTTTCTTGATATAGGGCCTAAGACATTTTTATATGATACGTTATGTTGTTTATACAATCTAGTATGTACCAATGTAGACGTTATATGCCGACCTTTTAACACGTTGTCTGGCCTTAACTATAAATCTTTTGGCTAAAAGAGTTACAAATGGCAACGTCTAAGAAAAAGTGGGTCAATCCTCGGGTTTATGAATTATTAATGTCCCTTTACTGAGAACATATTAAGACTACATATATCAAAGCCTGATCCGTCCATTGAGGATTGCGTTTTTTCACATTGGCTAAATCAGTACCACTACATATTGCCCCGTTAAAAAAATTGATTTTCCTCTTTTATATGGTGGCTCATTTGTGCCATTTCTTATTCTCGCATTTTTGCTTGATCAAACCTAGTCTAAAATAAGAAAACAGTCTTGGTCTGACAAACCGAAAACCAGACATCAAACGTTCCAGTTTTTTTTTCGTTTTCTTTTTTGTCAGTTGTATATGATTTGGATTCAAAAGTATTGACTATTCCTTTGAAACTTTCAAATAAAACCCAATTAATCAATCAATCAATCGATAAACAAAATAGGGCCATGTTTATCGATCTATAATATAGATTAGTTTAGTCAGGAAGATTTCGCCTGCGCCAAGTTCAAGTTTCCATTAGTTCCACGGTTCCACCGACTAGTTTTGTATAAAACAAGAGCAGTGTCATACCCTCAGAAAAACGTAAGACCCATCATGTTAACGCAATGTTTCGGCACTTTTTTTTCCCATCATCAGGAGAGTACAGTTCAAGGTTATTCAAAGCCAAAGAGGGTGGCACAAGAAGATATACAATGGTATAATATAAGTAATAGCATGACAGGCTTATCACATTATAGAAACATATATAAGGTCTAAATGATATACCTCTTTTTAACACACTTAGAAATTTGTCTCCGTGGTTATTTTAGATAAGAAGATTTTCCCTGTGCCCGTGTGTTTTAGTGTTCATAAATATATAATCATCGATTTACCAATGAGACATGATCTAAATTGTGATCGTGATTCAATTACCTCGGTAGACATTTCAAACCTTTTTCTAAGTTCTTGAGAAGTTGTTTACTTTTCGTTTGGAATAATTCTCTAGTCAATTAGTGTCGGTTATTTACTAATTCTTTAGTTTTTATGGAATTTGGTCTGGTGTAGCAGAAGCTAGCTAAGCATTCCTGAGGAATTGATAACAACTTTTTACATTGATTGATTGATTGATTGTTTGGTGTTTTACGCCGCGCTCAAGATTATTTCACTTATATGGCGGCATTGCCAGTTTTATTGTGGGAGGAAACCGGGCTCTGTGCCCGGAGGAAAACCACGACCTTCCGCTGGTAACTGGCAACCATCCCACATAGGTCGTTCGAGTGATTTTTACATTGAAAAAGAAAGTGGAATTCATCACCAATACAGTTTGTTTCACAAATTGTACTAAAGCGTGTGGTCGTTGGAACATTTACCCATGGTCCAGTCTCTACGAGTAGACGACGCCATGCTGCTCGAAAGCAGGAGCCTGTTTCACAAAGCTGCGTAGCGTAAGTTTTTACGTAACTGCCATGACAACCCATACTGAAGATATACGTTAGTATGAAAGTTACGCAAAAAATACATCTACGCCGCTTTGTGAAACAGGCTCCAGGTGAAGATTGTTCTACTTTTATCGTCTAATAATAATGTAGTGCCCGTGTGTTCATAAATATAACACATAAACCCAAATTCCCACGGCATATGACGTCTTGAAATATTTGTTGCTGTCGGTATGTTTGATGTTTAATCTCCATACTTATTGACCTCCCATGGTTAAGTCATGCTCCAAGACAGTCATAAAAATGTCAAGTGCTAGTTATTGTTTATAGGGGGTATGCTAAAAACAAAGGGGACAATATGTGTGTACAAGATTGCATTTAAAGGGATAAGGAATGCTTACTGTGAATCTAAGATTTTCAACTCGATAACTTAAGCCCCAGACGTTGTAATTTTATCAGATAAGATTCACAGCATATCAGTAGCTGTATCGCATTATATAACTGGCATTTAGAGAGATTAGTAGCGTGACATTCAACTGAGACAAGGCTAATAGCCATCCATTGTTCATAAGAAGTTGTTGCATGTATAGGCCGAAAGTCTAATGACGTCACCCGAAATAATATGGGATAGGAGAGGGTCGTGTTTGAAGTGATCGCTTTGCTTAGCCTTTTGTAGTGTCTCGCACGACTGCACACCTATACGTTTCTGAATTTCATTAATTCACTGCGTCATTTTTATCCCTATAACATAATTAAGCAACCGGTCTATTCTCGGTTTCGGACATCCGGGTACCTGACCAGCCGGCTAGGGCACTTAGGGTCACATGGTCTTCCCACAGCCAGTCAAAATGGCGTCGTTGTCACCTCGAAGCCTTGTTGTCAGGATCGTGACATCATGCCGAAATCTAGAATTGGGGACATTTAGAAGTTGGTGATGCACAACACACGAGGCAACTTTTCCGATGATGACACCTTCTTGGATAATTCAAAACTTATGAAGTTGTTAGCCAGAAGTCATTTTATTCTGTAAATAAAAGACGATCTTAAAGAATTACAGTAAGCCTATATATCCAAGGGTTTTTATTTTGGTTGAGCTCGATCAATCTTGTGTCAATGTTGAAAATATACGGCGCTTCTAAAACTGGGAAGGCGAAATAAGTTTCTTTTACGAGGAACTCCATTCTCGGACATCACCCCGCGGTTAAAAATCTCAACGAACTAAATGAGCGTCAGTGTGATTGAGGAGCACAAACCCAATCTTACCTAGAAAGATATTTTTTCCAATTCCACGAGTTTAAGTTTAAAATAACTGTATATATATATATGGGGTGTAACGGTCTAAATGATATACCTCTTTTTAACACAATTAGAAACTTGTCTCCGTGGTTATTTTAGACAAGAAGATTTTCCCTGTGCCCGTGTGTTTAATTAGTGATCATAAATATATAGCCTATAAGGTGACGATAAACTAAATATATAATCATTTCCAGTCACTTCTTCTTTACAAACATGGGAATCGAATATAATTCGAAGCGAGAGCCTGTGCTTTTTATAAGTTTCCAACTGTGAAATTTGCCTTTGCGAATTGGTCTGTAGCGTGCATGGGAGTTTTCATTGCCCTTGTGGACATTTTGTTCAACGCAGCGGGCACTTGTTGATGTCTGTGTGTATAGACGATAGACTTATCGCATTTGATCTTATCTCCCCCCCTGACCATCCCCAGCTGTTAGCAGTTCCTATCACTATTCAAACTGATTGTATAGAACAGTCGATGAGGACGTTGATAATCCTACTTCATTATAACACAGACTGAATTCGGGGCGGTTTGACACGCTGGATACCGCTGTGCAAAAATCGCAGGACGCCATATGGTCCCTTGGAGTTTTCCGAAATGTTGAATTGTAAGATTTTCACAATTGTAATTCAGAAAACCGTGATTGTTTTACAAAGAAAACATAAAATTGTGCTGTGGAGGATAAAAACAAAAAGCAAACGGAGATATTGTATATAGCTCTGTTCGTTTTATTTGTTAAGCTTTATGTTAAGACCTACTATGTTTATATTTTTATTTTATTTCACTTTTGCTCTCAACCAAGCTCTCATATATAACTTGGAAAGAGAAGCACATGTAGCTAATTTATATATGATCACTAAAACACACGGGCACAGTGAAAATCTTCTTGTCTAAAATAACCACGGAGACAAGTTTCTAATTGTGTTAAAAAGAGGTATATCATTTAGACCATTATACCCCATCATAAATTGTTGTAATAAAGTAAACCTATGATATTTCATTAGCTAATTTATAAATGAACTCGTTGTCCACCAATCCCATCCTCGTTCACTTAAATATCACCTTTGTGTAAACGACTTAATCCAACATTAAAGTTATAACGCATCGGCCTGAGAATTCCCCCTTGGCGCACTCCTTGGTCATCTTTTAATAACGTGTATACATTTGTATCCAGTTTTTTTCTTGCTGGGGATAATTTATGTGTGTTTAGCCTCTGGTGTCAGCCACTGATAAAGGAATGTTGAGAAATTTCATAGTTTTAGTGTGGGGATAAAAACTTTTATATCGTCTTAATCTCCCTGAACACCCTTAAGCAAATCGCTTTTTTTATTAACGGATTCTCAAAACAGTTAGTAAATACACATAGAAGGTAATGAATAGACTTGACCATCCTTTTTGCACGGATTATCACGATGATTGATTGTTTGGTGTTTTACGCCGCGCTCAAGATTATTTCACTTATATGGCGGCGTTGCCAGTTTTATTGTGGGAGGAAACCCACGACCTTCGGTTGGTAACTGGCAACCATCCCACACAGGTCGTTCGAGTGAAAAGTCAGTCAGGATTATCACGGTGAACACCAGGACGTTTATGAATGGATGTAGGCCTAGACAATTTGATTATTAGTATCTCATACAAACGAAAGCAAAAAAAGTAAAATTTATTTGAAGATAAATTTATTTTTGAGTGATCAGATAAATTTTTAAAAGCGTCATGAGCTTCCAAATATAGAGGAACTTTCGTCGAAACAGATTTTTGTAATTACTGATTTTTATCAAGAAGTACAAAATAAAATAGGTTTTCATTGATACCAATCCCTAAGGATGTACTTTTAGGTAGTTTTATAAGCAACACCCCCCCCCCCCCCGCCCCCCCCCCCCCCCCCCCCAAAAACAAAAAACAAAAAAACTTTTACTTCCCGTATATTTGATTTGTGTCCGTTGTTAGCACATATCTTCGGTTCGTACTGATTTTACCGATATTTTCTTATTTTAACGTCAATCATTAAGTTTTTCCAGGTACGTCAAACGCTGCACTTTTGTTAACCATCATAATTCATTTTAAAAAATCCAAATAATTTTCACCCAAAATACATTTTGACGCCGAAAGTGGCTGTTTCGAAGTGTAGGCCCTACTGTTTAAATTGTTCACTATGCAGTTATTTCTCACAATCCAAATGATAATATCTACTAATTCAAATAATGAATTAGATTTATTTGTTTAAAAAATGATCATTGGAGACAGAAATGTTACAATACAACTAAATGCCTCGGATATAGAACCCGAGTTAAAACGACAACGGCTCCCTATAAGCCAAGTGATCTTGAGTATGACATAAAACTCAAACAACCAACCAACCAATCATCCAACCAGTAAGTTAGTTTCAAGAAAACACGTGAATATATTATGGTCAAGAAGATTTCGCCTGTGCCTGTGTGTTTTGGTGTCCATAAATAAATAAATAAATATATTAAGACCCCGACAAGACGGAGTAAGAAAATTGTCCTTATTCACGTCCGATGTTTTCCAGAAGCTTATGGAGTTGACAAAAAGTAAAACCCAACTCTCCACAGTGATTCAAGTGCTTTTTTCTTCTGCGGTAATTGCAGCTAATACCGTTCCCTTGTAGGTTGGTTTATGGAAACAATAACTTGTGTACGATAACGACACCAATCGATATGTAGACTTGTGTTAAACGACTGGGTTAATACCTATGGCTATTCCTTGTAGTAAGTTCGCGGTCTGCGAGAAGTCAATATCGGAGTCAACGTCCTTGAAGCTTACGGCCGACCCGTTTGTGATTTGTTGGCATTACAGCTAATTTGGTGTCGGTCCATGGGCTCGTTTTACAAAGCAGTCACATCGCAAACGAAACGTAGTTGCCAATGGACACCATAATGAAGAGATACGACGTCATGGTAACTGCGATTGATCGCACTGTGCGACGGCTTCGTGAAACTGCCCCTGGCTTGCAGTACGTCTAATGTAAGGCGTAACTCTCATGGCAACACTTACGTTCAATGTGACGCTATCCAAGGACAATGTTACGTTCGGTCCTTCTTCCTGACCGGCAAGTAAGTAACACAGGAAAGAGACACATGAGTGCGGCGTCGTTCGGCCAATATCTATTGAGAAACAGTTACCTGCATGTGACAAGTTGGTGGATTAGTGGTTTAAAAACTCTTAAACATCTGACATCTGTTCGTTGTTCTGTAAATCTGGTTCGGTACCCAGATTGGAAAAAAAAAAAATTCACGCTTTAAGAAAGTGTTCTTCAAAGTAATATGTATACTGTTATTAAGAAGGAACGAACACCTAAAATAATTTCAACTCACAAAGAAGACAAATTTTGATTCCCAAATATATCAAATCGTCAAAACATGTAGGGGGGGGGGGGGGGGGGGGGGGCTCGCTCGGTTAGAGCGACTGTCCCTCACTCCGACAAAGTCCTTCCATCGATGCGGCGCGGGTTCTAATCCCACTCAGACCAAACAACAATTGAAAAGTGTCTGAATGGATTTTTCACTCGATCGCCGTATGTGGAAGACTTGTCAGGTACTCGCCGAAGATCGAGGCTTCCTTCGGGCAAAGAGCCTGGTTTCTTGACCCACTAAACCTGGCAACGCCACCATATAAGTGATATAATCTCGAGTGCGGCGTAAAACATCAATCAATCAATCAAAGCATGCAGCCGTTCTTGGTACAAAGAAAACTTGGGTTCTTTAAAGTGGCATGAGCTGCCAAAATGTTGATATTTTGAGGTTTAATCAGAATGTTGAAATTATTGGCTATTTTTCCCAAGACGTACAATTCAGAAGCTTTTTAGTGCTTCTGGTGTCGAAAATGTACGATAAAGTATTGTTTTGAACTAACTTTGGCTTAGAATGAATGAATGGTCGTCCCGGTTATTTAAATTTTGTTTACTTTTCGAACACGTTTTTGGTTCGTACAGGCTACATACTGTATGGATTTTCCTCATTCCAAAGCCAATCATTTAGTTCTTTGATGGCCTTCAAAGCCTCTTACTGTCGTGACGATCAGAAATCATGAAAAAAGTGTGAATTTCGGCAGCTCATACCCCTTTAAACTGCTAAAACGGCTTGATATTTGAAAATGTAATGGAACCGATTTATATATTGATTGACGTTTAACACTCGATTACGATGATTTAACTTTTAGTGGGCGAGAAAACCGGTTTCTTTGTCCACAGGAAACCCCCCGACCTTAAGCGAGTATCTGGCAACTCTTCCACATAGTGCGACAGAGAGAAAAATCCACTCAAAATTTTTTTCAATTTTTATTTGGTCTGCGTGGGATTCGATCCCGCGGTCCTTCGATGGAAGGCTTTTGTCGGACTGAGGGTCTATCACTCTAACTGACTGAGCAACCGAGGGCACTTGCCCAGAGGAACCCCCAGTCATAGGCGGATATCTAGCAACTCTCCCTCATAGGTCGATCGAGTGAAAAAACCTTCCCAAAAATGTTTAATTTTTCCCCGTTGCCGGTTGCAACTGAACTACAAAAACAAGATGGCGTGGAAATATTTCCGAGCCCAAAAGACAACACCAACAGAATATGTATAATCCCATGCACACGAGTCCAGTGAAACATTCTTTGTAAATTAAGCGGAAAATGGCCTGGGGTTGTTACTATATACCACATGGCTTCTCTTAGTATGTTTATTGACTTGCCCAGTATTGTATTAGTGGATACGACCAATTATGCTATAATGGCCACAGCAACGGGGAGTCTGGTCGCTAACTGTTTAACATCTTGTCTGCCTGTCAGAAGTGATTTGGCCGCCTGAGTTATAGCAGCAACCAGCCGGACTACTCAGCGGCGAGAAGCATTCCACGTGGTCCTGAATTAATAGTTACTTGAAGTTGGGATAACCAACTTGCATGCCCAGACGAAAATCGAACCCACGGCTGTTTTGTGTCCCTCCCAACGGAGCTGTCAAGAACATAGACCTGCCGCTGAGTACATGCTTAACTCAAGCTTAACTATTTTAATGTGGCATGCTAAGACATTGATATTTTTGGTTACTTTCATTTCGTACCTAAATAGGCTACAGACTGTATGGATTTTCCTTCTATTTCAACATAAATCATTTAGGTTTTTTTTAAATGTTGCGATTGTTAAATGTTAACCGTATCATTATTGCCTTGTAGTGGAATAAATGTAAGTGGAATGAAAATGAAACAAACCCCAAAGCAAACAAAACAGTCTGACCGCTCACGCTCGGACTGCAGAACAATTGCAAATTATGGCGACCATATCATCCAAGATGTCGGACGACAAACTCCTGTTCCATATCGTTTCTAAATTCCGTTTAACATTCCTCATTTGTGAAGCCTGGCTTACATAATTCCTTATATATAGGCCCATATCCCAGATGGAAATTTATATAGGCATATAACAGAATTCTATATAAAAATCAACTGCAAGATCAACGATTGTTTTATGTTTACGCCGTACTCAAGATTATTCCACTTACACGACCAAATTGCTAGGTTTAGTGAGGGAGGAAACCAGGGTATTTGCCGGTAGAAACCCCGACCTTCGGAGAGTATTTCGTCCACATATGGCGATCGAGAAATCTTTGGACTGAGTGGGATTCGAACTTGCGTCTCATCGATGGATTGATTGATCGATGTTTAACGCCGTCCTCAAGATTATTTGACTTAAATAAGGCGGCGTTGCCAGGTTTAGTGGGGAAGGGAACCGGGCTCATTGCCCGCAGCAAACCCCCGACCTTTGGCGAGTACATATGGCGATCGAGTGGAAAAAAGCACTCAGAATTTTTTTAATTTGGTCTGAGCGGGATTCGAACCCGCGCCGCATCATGGAAGGCATTGGCTGAAAGGCATTGACTGCTTTGACCGGCCATGCAAGGCAGTTTTTCATGTATTGCCGTTTCTTTGCTACACCAGGAAAAGTTCATCAGTGAACATAGAGATGAAATATAGATCCCACGGAATTTTCTTACTACAATACACAACCAAAAATAACACGTCATAAATATTTGCCGGTTAGAGAAAAGCCATTGCTGCAATAATAACTCCTGATTTTGGCGAACGAACCACTGACATTTTTAGCGTCCATTTATATCGTTGAACAGAATCTGTTTCGACGAACGAACTACTGTCATTTTTAGCGTCCATTTACATCCTTTAATAGAATCTGTCGATCCAATTAGTTTTGACTCAAACTTTAAGGCAGCAGTTGTAAGAAATACAAAACAAACAGAGATCTGTAGTCGATTTCCGTGTGGCAACATATATGCTTCTTGTCTCGAGCAAATTGGACCAAAAGCTGCGCGTGCTCCAGAGTCCCTTTGTCGAATTAGGCGTTGTTGTTGTAATAGCTTCTAGGACGAGATCTTATGGCCGAACGGGATTGACTTTCAACATGGGCCGTGTTTAAATCAGAGCTTTTTCAATTTGCGGCTTCCACAACTGCGGTGCTATTATTTCTATGAAGATCTGATCGTCTAAAAACATACGCCTATAGACGCGATAATAATACTGGAGACTAAGTTGGGAAGTAATTAACATCTAATTGATCGATAAATGATTTTTATATCGATTACATTGCCACTGCCCCAAGATAACTTACACGCGAAACGTATACAAAATCACAAGAGACGTGATTTCGGCGTAACTGGAGGTATTATCTTAATTTGATATCGATTCAAGCGACCCGGCTTTGGTAGGCCTTTCATAACTGAACAATAACATTGACTTCGCATATACATAGGCTATATAGCGTAATTTGAAGAAAAAAAATGAACCTCAGACTTTATGAGAGAAACTAAATCCGATTGGAAATCGATTGGAACAACCATCGCCAACGGCATTAGGTACTAAAATTAGTTGTTTTCTTCTTAATTCTGATTGTCAAGCGATTTAGTTCAGCGTTCGTTGTGCCAGCGTTGAAATAAAAAAAATATCGATTAAGCCAATATTTTTAACAAAACGATTGATTGGTTGATGTTTTACGCAGCACTTAAACTCAAGCACGAACAAAAGTCAAATAGCCGGGATGTAGTTCTTTTTGGCGGGATTCTGTTCCTTCAAATGGCATGAGCTGCAAAAATTCACACTTTTTTCATAAATTCTGATCATCACGACAGTAAGAGACTTTGGAGGCCATCGAAAAACTAAATGATTGGCGTTGGAGTGAGGAAATTCCATACAGTATGTGCCTGTACAAACCGAAAACGTATAAAAAAGGAAACAAAATTTAAATAACCGGGGCGACCATTCATTCATTTAAAGCCAGTGTTAGTTTACTTTATCGTAGGCTACATGTTCGAGACTAAAAGCACTACAAAGCTTCTGTATTACGTCTTGAGAAAAATAGCCAATAATTTCAACATTCTGTTTTAACGTCAAAATATCAACATTTTGACAGCTCATGCCACTTTAAAAAATCTACATACACATATACATTTGAAAGATAGGTATTAAAGGAAAGTTCTTATTTTTAACTTTTTGATAAAAAACATTTAGTGGATTTCGTTCACTATACTCGGCCACTTTTAGTAAACAAGGAAAGGGGTGAGTTAATTCGTGTATATGTCTAGAAGATTTTCCCTGTGCCCGTGAGTTTTAGTGCCTACGCATATTTTAGTCAAGAAGATTTTCTTTGTGCCCGTGTGTTTTAGTGTTCATAAATATAAATATTTTACAGCGACATTTGTTCAAAATGCCCCCCCCCCCCCCCCC
The DNA here is from genome assembly GCA_963971465.1 of Lepidochitona cinerea. NCBI lineage: Eukaryota > Metazoa > Mollusca > Polyplacophora > Chitonida > Tonicellidae > Lepidochitona > Lepidochitona cinerea. The sequence goes on from OZ020553.1 coordinate 48,273,288, forward strand.
CACCCTCCCACCCCCAACCTCCAAAAACAAAAAAAGCATTTATTTTTGGTCTATGCCCATACCGATATATCTTGGGATACCTATTGCCCCAAAAGATTTAGCAGCACTGGGCATTTTCCGTTCCAACCAACCAGGTGGGCCCTTGCCTTTAAAAAACCAAGGGTTGTATAACTTTGAAGTTAATGTCCGCGTTAAAAGGTATACTCTGCACGTCGTTAAAACCGAGTTCTGAACACCCAAGTTTGCCACACGCAAGCACGGTTTACTTTCCCTCCCAATCCTTTGAAAATTTTAACCAAGACCTGTTCAAGCGTCTCGAGGATATAAAGTGAACCACGAGCAGTTTTCGGAAACCCGTGGTGTTTTTCACTAAGCAGGGAAGCGTACGTTTTTACGCAATTGCCATGGCAACCCATACTGTAGAGATACGTTTCTATGACAGTTATGTTTCGTCTTTTTGTTATAAACCAGCTCCTTGAGTCTTTTTCACAAAAGGGCATATATGCATATAGTAAGTGTTTATAGTAACTGTCATAGCAACGTATCTTTAATACAGTACTAGTTGTCATGACACTTATACATGACAACTTACGCTACGCCGCTTTGTGAAACAATCCCCGGACGTTGTTGTTAACTGTACATGGCTGTACCAACGCCGGCTCGCCCCAATCAATACCAAGACCCAGCTTGCTTCACAAAGAGAAATAGCGTTGGTTTTGACCTAACTGTCTTGGCAGCCCGTACTTTTGATATGATATACAGTAACGTACACAGTAACTACCATAATAGCCAGGATGCGCTTTGTGGAACAAGTTTTTGGTAAGCTGATCCCCGCTGATCTTATTATTTTAAACAGGGTCAGGGGCCCCACAAGCCCGAAGGCCCCATGCCTTAAATTACCAAGATGTTCCAAGGCTTTCCAGACAAATGAACTGGAACATAATTCTTCCAGAATGTTACCCAAATGGCGATCGACTATCATATAGCAACAATTTGAGGGTCCAAGGGCTGAGCATTATGGGCCTCGTGAGCTCGGGAGTCCCCTTAGGTTGCAGTTGGAAGCAATCTCTACCAAAAAATAAAATTACATTTTTTTTTTACATTCCGAATTGTTCTGAAACATTGAGTCAGCCTACTTTTCTGGGAGTATACGAGAGTGACAAGGTACCTTTGTGCGAAAGAGCTTTCGGCCAGGCCCGCGTCTTCAGCGGTTCTGTTTTTTCTACCAGAAAGTTGTAAATCGCCCCGTTTAAAGTGGCATGAGCTGCCAAAATGTTGATATTTTGACTTAAAAACAGAACTTATTGGCTATTTTTCTCAAGACGTATAATTCAGAAGCCTTTAAGTGCTTCTAGTCTCGAGAATGTACGATAAAGTATTGTTTTGAACTAACTTTGGCTTAGAATGAATGAATGGTCGTCCCGGTTATTTAAATTTTGTTGACTTTTCGAACACTATTCCGGTTCGTATAGGCCACATACTGTATGGATTTTCCTCATTCCAACGCCAATCATTTAGTGTTTGGATGCCCTTCAAAGCCTCTTACTGCCGTGACGATCAGAAATTATGAAAAAGTGTGAATTTTGGCAGCTCATGCCCCGTATAAGTTTGTTGGGTTGGTTAATTACCAAACTCTGTTTGCCTTTTCTCAGTACATATATTTAGACAAACAAAATCGTTCGCCAAAAAAAATTACTTATGTAAAGAACTTTATAAAGAAGTCATTGTGAAAGAATAGTTTCTGAGAATATTTTTTAAGTCACGTTTAAAACTAAAATTGGGTTTGATTTTTTTGTTCATTTTACATAACTGCATGGAGATGTTGCGTCAGGGTAGAAAAAAAAAACACACAAGCACCCGTTATTTGTTCACGCGTATTGTGATAGAGGTATGGGTAGCAAGGTGTGTCTATAAAATTGATGCGATAATTTTATGCAGGGGCAGTTTAGATTTTGTGACTAAATCAGGAGCCTGTTTCACAAAGCGGCGTAGCGTAAGTTTTCACGTAACTGCCATAGCAACCCATACTGTAGAGATACCTTAGTATGAAAGTTACGCAAAAGATACCTCTACATCGCTTTGTGAAACAGGCTCCAGGTATGGTTGCGGCGGGTCTCCATACATCTACGGTGGTCCGGAGAGCATTTTAATTGTCTGTTTGTTGAGACAGAAACTGTGTCGAGATTTAACGGCCTCGGATATGATAGAGGGTAAATTCGTGCCATCATATTGACCCAACCGACCAGTTTGTGCTGGGAAAATTTATTTTGTCCTAACTGCCTGTTTCGACACATTTAATGGCGCCTAAATTGTTACAAAATATTTAGAAAAAATGACTCCAATTAAATGTGAAATTAGTGCAACTGCTATTAAAAGATACGCAAAGTTTAATTAAGGAAACAAAACATTCAAAATATCCTAGAGTCTAGACACTTTTCTTTGTCTAATCCGTTTACGTCGATAATCTTATGACATCTTCCACGCCTTTTTATATATACCCGGAGAGTTTTTTTTTTATTTTAGCAACCGGTTTGGCAAACGTCATTGGCCAGTCGATCGGAACAAACTTCGGTTGTCTTCGCTCGCTACCGGTCGGCTTTGACACGTACGTAAATCCCCGAAGTTTCAGAGTGCGACTTTGGCCTCAGAATGATACTGGTCAATTGGTGTTTGACGTCACATTCATAGTTGTCGAGTTATACTCTCAGCGCAGCGTTGCCAGAATGCCACAGAGAAACCCCCGATCAATATATTGTCAACTCTCATAAACGGTAACCGAATAGCAGCACTTCCCCCCCCCCCCCCCCCCCCCCCCCCCGAACACAAATTTCAGAGAATCGATTTCCATTCGAACCCGCGTCCCACAGGTATAAGATACGTAGAACTCTTTACTAATGGCAAACAAATTTTGTATTTATTTTTCTATATAGTGACGGGGACGTGGCGCTGTAGGTAGAGCGTTGGACGCTCAATCCGAACAGCCTTCCACCAATGGGTCGCGGGTTCGAATCCCACTCTGTCCAAAAATTGGAAAATTTTCTGACTGGGTTTTCACTCGAACGACCTATGTGGGATGGTTGCCAGTTACCAGCGGGAGGTCGTGGGTTTCCTCCGGGCATAGAGCCCGGTTTCCTCCCACAATAAAACTGGCAACGCCGCCATATAAGTGAAATAATCTTGAGCGCGGCGTAAAACACCAAACAATCAATCAATCTATATAGTGACGTGTTTGTTGTTTCTCGCACCTAAAGAGTGTTTTTCATGCCCATGTTAAGAAAACCTGGTGTCCAATACCCTATCACTTGACACTAAGCGGTGTCTGTTTTAAGCCGGTCTGTATATTTTGTAAACCGAGCACCGATTTATACCTTTGTTCTATTGACGTTGGGGGAGTCAGTAGTATTTTTATCCAATAAAGGTCGACTTAGGGAGGATTATACGGTTTCTGGTTGCTTTATCTACTTTGGAAATTATAAACTCGCAATACGCGGCTTTTTATTTCACTGTTTTCAAAGGCAGCACCTACACGTCAACACGTGTGAAATTTGTTTACCTCACTCCGTGACGGACAGTTCCGCTTCAAGACTGAAGCAAGCCTTTAGTTTGTTTGTAATATATTCCATCCGTCTATCCTCTCATACAATGCACCGTCACGTACATCTCTCGCCAATAAGCCAATATCTTTCCCAAAGAAAAAGTTTGTAAAAAAAATATCCCGGCCGACAGACTGAGTATCCGAATTCTCCGCCACTGGCTCGGCAATCATTCATATAGCTATGAAACGAACACAACAATATCAGCGTCAACGCCATTCATGAAAACGACACTACTAGTTATTTATGTGAGATTAATAACTGTTGACAGGACAGATGTCAATTTCAGGTTACTGCCGTCAAACAACGCCAAGGAAGCCGTTTATAGAAATAACTCGAATATTTTAGCAGTCATCAAAAATCGTATATAGGCTAACATGCTAATGTAATTCTGAACGCCTTCCGTGTTGAAGACTTCTGTGTTTACAAAATCATCATCAAATTTGACAAAAATCTTCACCTTTAAAGTGGCATGAGCTGCCAAAAATGTTGATATTTTGACGTTAAAACAGAATGTAGAAATTATTGGCTATTTTTCTCAAGTCGTTTTTTTTAGTCTTTTTTAGTGCTTCTAGTCTTGTAAATGTGCGATAAAGTATTGTTTTCAACTAACTTTGGCTTAGAATGAATGAATGGTCGTCCCGGTTATTTAAATTTTGTTTACTTTTCGAACACGTTTTCGGTTCGTACAGGCCACATACTGTATGGATTTTCCTCATTCCAACGCCAATCATTTAGTTTTCCGATGGCCTTCAAAGTCTCTTACTGTCGTGACGATCAGAAATTGTGAAAAAAAGTGTGAATTTTGGCAGCTTATGCCACTTTAAATAATAAAATATATATATTGGTAAAGCCAGTAACCCATACGAAGCGAAGATGTGTGCCAATAACGGGTAAAATTCAAATAGCCGGGATGTACGAGTTTAATTTTGGTGGTTTTCTTGCTTGTATAAAAACCACCTTAACTTATATCACCACGATTGGTGTCAGCTGAGAGCTCTTATTTTGTCCTTTGTGAAAAAATGACGAACAATTAGCTAATTCTATTTCAACGTACACAATCTATATACATCATTGCGGAGTATCTGGTATATGTTATAGATTTTTTACTGTTTGTCCGAATTGGTTTTCCGTAAATTCTAGAAATAATCTCTACCGGTACTCATTTTGCCAAAAATCGCTTTTTTCCCCATCAACCCCACGATTGTTACAATTTGTGAACGAAGACATGAATTATCAGCGTCAAAAAAACAACAAAAACAAAACGCCCTGTTAGACTGTAATGATGACAAATTAACTAAAGAAACGATGTGAATTGTATTATGGGGTAGATAGTGGTCCTTTCTTTAATGTGACCCTTGTTACTATAGTTGGAGATCTCCAAACTCTGTTGGTTACCCATCATCAATATGCTTTGGCCACAGAGTTTGGTTGAGTTATGGTGTACGCCACACTCAAGATTATTTCACTTATATGGCGGCGTTGCCAGGTTTAGTAGTGAAGAAAACCGGGCTCTTTGCCCAGAGAAAACCCTCGACCTTCGACGAGTACCGGACAACCCTTCCACATAGGTCAGAAAAAAAAAGAAAAAGAAGAAAAAAAATAATAAAAGAAAAAGAAAAAGAAAACGAAAAAAAAAAAAAGAAAAAAGAAGGTTACTTTAGGACCAGGCAAGACTTTTTAGCTCCTTTCGAGACCTAAACCCAAACAAATCCGATATCCGATAAAATAAATATATATATATATTTTTTTGGTCACGAATTTATTAGATAAAGAAGCTTTCTTCTCACAATAAACACAGGATTGATTGATTGATTGGTGTTTTACGCCGCGCTCAAGATTATTTCACTTATATGGCGGCGTTGCCAGTTTTATTGTGGGAGGAAACCGGGCTCTATGCCCGGAGGACACCCACGACCTTCCGTTGGTAACTGGCAACCATCCCATATAGGTCGTTCGAGTGAAAACCCAGTCAGAAAATTTTCCAATTTTTTGGACTGAGTGGGAATCGAACCCGCGACCCATTGGTGGAAGGCTGTTCAGATTGAGCGTCCAACGCTCTACCTACTGAGCCACGGAGGCCCCCATAAACACAGGAACATATAAACAGTTTTAGGATAAAAGCCGGAATCTGCCTATAGTTAGAAAATGGAGATTGCCAAGGGATGGTGATATAGTGGCGGTTTAATATTGTATACTAAATTGAACAGAATGGAGCCGCCAAATAATCAAATTATGTATGTATGTATGTATACTAAATTGATTGATGTTTTACGTCGCGTTCTATCTTCGTATCGCAGTAATTAATACCAGTATAAAATGAAATTTGATACACACAGCGTGACGACACGAAATGCGATAAAAGGGAAATAACTCCGTTCAAAGCACTACACTTTTTAAGGTAGTCTAGAGTTGTGTCCCTTTGAATGGATCTATAAAACAGCTGTCCGAAGAAATAATGGGTTCACCCTACATTACAAGGAGTTTGAAGGCTTATACAAATGATAATACACATTATAAATATCAATAAATCTACTTGCCATTTTTTCTATCGAACAAAAAGCAGAAAATACACTATAGAATATTATGAACGAAAATATAACTGATCGATTGATGTTTTACGCCGCACTCAACATTATATCACTTATTTGGCGGTGATGCCAGGTTTAGTGCGGGCGGAAACTGGGCTAGTTGCCCGGAGGAAACCCCCGACCTTCGGCGGATACCTGGCAACGCTTCCACATAGGGCGACCGAGTGAAAATGAAAATTTAAAGAAAACAAAATGGCTCGATTGAGTTTCCATATTTATTGACAAACAAACACACACACAGATTCTTGGACAAGTGAAACAAACACATTTACATTGAACTAAATTTATACGTTTGAATTTGGCTAATTTAATAAATTTATCAAAATTACGAATCGGTTTTTTCCAGGACCTATTGTAATCAAATCCTAAGCAGAAAGAATAAAAAAAAAAAAGATACAAAAAAAATTGAATGGGAAGAATTTTTTAAAACTGATATATGTCAGGTCCAAAAAACATAAAATAAAGAAAATAACGATATAATTTAGAGAAATGATAATTCAATATTTATTAGTGGGTCCCAAAATATCACAGAATTTTGCCGTCTTAAGAGGAAGCCGAGATTAAGCCGCAGTTTTCGCCGGCTTTAGGTTGAAGCCACCGCCAGTAAATCGCGAAGTGTCTGATCTTTGAGGCTGAATTAACGGAGCTCCAGTTTGGGCAATAGCTCTTTCTCGTTCCCTGCAAAAACAAACAGAATATTTTTCGTTAATTTATCATATCATAGGAACTGAACTTGTTCTAGTCAAGAAGATGATTTTTGTTAAATATTAAACTTGTGCAAGTGTGACTTTTTTTTAAAGAGCTGCCAAAATTCACACTTTTTTCATAATTTCTCACGACAGTAAGAGGCTTTGAAGGTCATCAAAAAACTAAATGATTGGCGTTGGAATGAGGAAAATCCATACAGTATGTGGCCTGTACCAACCGAAACGTGTTCGAAAAGTAAACAAAATTTAAATAACCGGACGACCATTCATTCATTCATACAAAAATTAGTTCAAAACAATACTTTATCGTACATTTTCGAGACTAAAAGCACTAAAAAGATTCTGAATTATACGTCTTGAGAAATAGCCAATAATTTCAACATTACGATGTAACGTCAAAATATCAACATTTTGGCAGCTCATGCCCCTTTAAAGAAAATATAAAAGACAATTTTGTGGCAGGCCAGTGAATAAATTTTCTTACTATGGAGTATGGTGATAGCCGAGTGTTGGATGCTTCCTTTGAACGAGGAGCCCAATATTACTTTGATTCGAAATAGATTGATTGATTGTTTGGTTGTTTGGCGTTTTACGCAGCGCTCAAGATTATTTCACTTATATGGCGGCGTTGCCAGTTTTATTGTGGAAGGAAACCGGGCTCTATGCCCAGAGAAAAAGCCACGACTTTCCTGTGGTAACTGGCAACCTCGATTCGAAAGAAAAACCACAGGCTGATTCTACTGTCATGAATATGGCAATTTGATTAAATTTGAAGGAAATAATATTGCATACTTAGAATTACTATCAAAGAGATTTCGTTATTTTTTTCTCCAAATTTTAACTCCATACTATCTACATTATTTATTATTCACGTAAACAGCTTTTTATTTTTCCCATTTTATATAAAAAAAAAATCTTAAGACTGTGCAAAAAATAAATGTCATTGATTAAAAATTATATCTGTACAAAAATGGAGAAATCTTAAAAAAAAGTATATCAAAAATTTACCAAAAAATAAAATTAATTAATAATTTTTACTTACTTTTGTGATTGTTCTTTCTTTTTCTGAAGGAAATATTTTTTCTTCACTTCTTGAAGCTCCAATGCTATGCGACCGATTTCGTATTTATAGTCACTAACTTGTGATTCGTACATATTCAATTCTGAAGACATGGCCTAAAAATGAAATAAACGTCATAGAAATAAGAAAAATTTGAAACAATGCTGATGTATTGATTGATGTTTTCTGTCTGTTTTCCCCACATTCTCGTTATTTTTGGGATTGCACTTTCTTGAAAATATGGTAGAAATCCTTCTACGGATTTTTGGGTGACGCCCAAAACGGGAATCGAACCCGGGTCCCAGAGTATGGCACCTATCGCCAGCACTAAATGCCAGCTGCCTTATCCATTCAGCCAACTGGCCTCCTACCACCCCTACCAAAAAAAAATTTTTTTTTTGAGTCCTACCTTCATTTGTTTAGTCTTTTCTTTGAGAGTTTGTTGATAAATCGTGAGTTGTTCCGCAACTTCTGGTCCGGGTTGTCGAGCGAGGATGTGTTTTAATTCTACGTATAATTTCTCTTTTTCTTGAATCAACAATTCTTTCTCGACCACCTCTTCCGTTTTAGATATCAGACGTTTTTGCAGCGTGTGAATTTTCTGTATCATCTCGTATGTACTTGGATCACTTCCCTAAAAAATACAACAATAACAAGTCTGTTAAAACAGTGATTTTTTTCTTGACCTTGAGATTAGCAGATTGATTGGTGTTTTACGCCGCCTTCAAGATTATTTCACTTATATGGCGGCGTTGCTAGGTTTAGTGAAGGAGGAAACCAGGCCCGCATGAAACCCCCAACCTTCGTTGAGTACCTGCACTCTTCCTCATATCGCGACCCAGTGAAAAATCCACTCACAAATTTTTCAATAATTATTTGGTCTGAGTGGGATTTGAACCTAAGTCGCACCGATGGAAGGCCTGTGTCAGACTGAGGGACTATCACTCTAACCAACTGAACCACCTAGGCCCCCTCAGATTAGTAGAAAAATGAAGGTCCCAAAGTTGATTTTCTGCTCAAAGAGTACAAATAACGAATTCTTTGTTGCTATTGTTATTGTCTGACAGACATAAACAAACAACATTTCACCTGCAGCAAGAGAGTATGCAGAGTATGCAGCCAAACCAGGTCAATTCTTATAATAGCAAAGAAGAAAAAGAAATCCCACAAATAAAACTCCCAATCCAGTGATGGAAACCCCTCCTACATAGGCGACTCTCCTACATACGGTTACCTAGAGATAAACCTAGATAGGGTACTCACAGAGTGGCACTGACACCAGCAGCCCATTGGGGGAAGTTTTTTTTTGACTTTGTTTGCCCAATACTAGTTGTAGAGAGTCATAGAGAACCCCTGTTTTAGATTTTAGAATAAAACACCCTATTTTATGCAAAATTAAAAAAAATATATTTAAATTCTTTAAAACCCAATAAAATGTTTTCAGATAAAAAAATGTTTTCAGATAAATTTACCTCTAATTTCCTCCATCTGTGTATATTCATTGGGTTTTCCAATTCCTCTTCTAAGGCCTTACAGCGTGTTCGCTCTCGCAGCAGCTCCCTCTGGAGGTGATATACTTCACGACGGAGATCGTCAACGTTTGCGACGCTCTTCTGGAGAATCATTTTCTCGCGACGTAGTTTCTTGATCTCGAGTTTGAGTACACGTATATCCTCCAATCTCTGGTTGTATTGTATTTCCCCTTTGTTTAACACCGATTGTTGTATCTTGATTTTTTCATAAAGTAGCGCCAACTCATCATTACGCCTCACTAACTGCGTACCCAAAATGTCTCGCTCACTGATGACCTAGAAAATACAACAAAAAAACTTACAGATGACCTAGAAAAATAATGTAAACTTTAATGCAAACTTTTAATATTATTAGCGTTTAAATACAAACAATTTTTAAGATAAAAATGAAAATCATGAAAAAAATTGAATTCTGATTGCATTTTTAAAAAAAAATAATACGTGAATAAAAAATGTTAGCATTGGCTATATATTTTCTTAAGTATAGCTATAGAAATTTTTTTAATAAACAATAAACAAAGTCATGATCTTTCTTAACTTTATACAAATAAATTTTTACAAAATTGTCATTGTGAGAATGACTTTAGATGGAAAAGTTCTTATTTTTAAGGAAAAAAAAAATTCAATTCCACTGCCGTACCTGATCCAACTCCTTCTTTTGTTTGACTCTCTCGGCGTCCGCCTCCGCGATAATCTTCAGCAGTTTTCTTTCTTCGGCCTCTTGCGCTTCAATATACGCCTTGCTCTCGGCCGCTTGCTGTTTCATTTGCTGTAACTCCGCCTTGAGCGTTTCTTTTTCTTTCTCGACTCGCTGGTGTTCCAAATGTTCCTTAACGAGAGCTGCTTCCTTCGCCTGTATCTCCTCTTTCAGCTGATCAATTTGATGGTTCATTATCTTTAATTTACGCTTCATCTCCGTTATCTCATCCTGCAGGATAAAAACGAGATAAAATACTGAGCATGTCATTTTAAAGGATGAGATACATATATAGGATGTGTAGACTATAGATAATCTGACAGGATAAAAAACGAGATAAAATACTTGTAATTAAAAACGACGATAATTATAATGATGCTCAGAATGTTCATGATTTTCTATGATGACGATCGTCAAGGTGATGGCAACGTTAATGATGATGTGATGTGGTGTTAACAATCATCGGGATGGTTTTTGTGATACAAATTTTTTTAAAAGGCTGATGTCATGATATGATTGGACGGCAACGATCATCGTGATGATGGTGATAATTACGACAATGACAAATTGACATTGATTTCTATGGTGATGGAAAATTAAATTTAAAAAATTAATTATATTTAAAAAATTAATTAAATTAAAAAAATTAATTAAATTAAAAAAATTAATTAAATTTAAAAAATTAATTAAATTTAAAAAATTAATTAAATTTAAAAAATTAAAGCAAATTAAACCACTGACCTGTGACTCAATAAGGTTTTTACTGTACAGGTTACGGTCACTCCTGACGGCTTCGTACAGATTCTGCTGCTGTTTCAATTTCGTCTCCGCCTCGGCAATTTTCTTCTTGTAATCGAAGATCTGCATCTCTCGCACTTTAACATCCTCCATGTGTTGCAACACCTGATGATAATGATTGATTGATTGATTGACTGATTGATGAATTATTGATTAAGGCTTTGAACAATTGAACTTCAATCCTTGATTAATGGATTCGCCAAAGGCTATATTTCGATTGATTTTGATTAATTAAAATTTTATTGATAATTACAAGCTTATCGACTTTTGGATAACTTGAATAATTGATTAAATAACTACTTGATTAATTAATTGAATGATTTATTAATTGATTGGTTACCTTATTAAAACCTAAAATAACGATTATTTTGGTTGATTGATGAATTTTAATTATTGGCACATTGATTGATTTCTAAATAAAAAAATGAAATAAGTTTTACATTTGCTGATTTCATAGATTATCGATGTTGAATAGCTGATTGCTTCACTTCTTCATACAAAAACATTTTATTTGGACTGCTATATTACAAAACACTTAAAAAAAAAAATGATTTTTCAATTTTTTTAAAAAGAAAGTCCGAAAACAGATTTCCAAATAAAATCAGAAAATGTCCATAAATTCTATTTTGGTGGTCTGGGGTTACCTTAAGATAAAGTCAACGTAACATTGAAAACTAACAGCTTAAAATCCTTCGCTTGATTTGTAAAAAAAAATTAATTACCTTTTGTGTAAGGTCACTAGCCTCGTTAATATAACGATCTCGTTCCTTCTCCAGTTGGTATATAATTTTACGTTGTTTCTGCGCCTCTTCTTTATAATTCTGGATTTCTTGCTCGAGATTCTTCTTCGATTGCTCGTGAAGTTTGACAAGATGCAGTTGTTTTTGAGTGGCCGCTGCAGCTTTCAACATATTCTAAAAACGAAAACAAAATTATGTATAAAATTGTTCCGATACAAAATGGAAAACATGGCTTTTTTTCTATGCCATTTTGACAAAACTAAGTACCCACCCATATGTAAAGCTATTTGTTTTGTTCATTACAACAAAAAAATATTTTAAAAATAAAATAAATTCTGGATGGAAATATTGCAATTTACAAACAAGTCTCATTTCCCGGTGGAAACCCCCCGACCTCCGGCAAGTACCTGGCAACTCTTGCACATACGGGACTGATCGACGGAAGGCCTGTGTTGGAATTGTGCATCGTGCCTGTTTGCCGGAAGACAGAGAAAATGGGTCATTGGAATGAGGGCTTACCTTATTCAAAATGTCTCTCTCTCGGACAAGATCATCAATGGCTTTCTTATCCGTCTCCGCTTGTTTCTTGGAAGCCTCCAATTCTGATGTGAACAAAAAGTAAAAATTGACTGAATTTGTTTTTCGCTTTTTTTTTTAAGACAGATTGATGTTTTAAGCCTCACTCAAGATTACTTTACTTAAATGGCGACGTTGCCAGGTTTAGTATGGAGGAAACCGGGCTTATTGCCCGCAGGAAACCCTTGACTAGTTGATTTATTGCTTGAGGTTGAACACAGCACTAAAGATTATTTTACTTATATGGCGGCATTGCCATGTTTTTTGTTGAGGAAACCGGGCTCCTCGACCCTCCAGTGAAAACACACTCAGAATATAGTTTTCAATTTTGCTTTGTAGTTAGTGGGATTTGAGCATTAGACCTGCCAATGAATGGCTTGTGTCAGCGCAAGAAAGTATAGCTCTGCAAATTGAGAAAAACCCCTCTTGTAAAAGAGCATGGGTGGATAGAACCCCCAGCCAATTGGTACTCCACTCACCTCTTTCCAGCCCCAAAATCTGCCCTTTAAGCGTCTCTTTTTGTTGTTCTACGTCCACTTTCTGGTCTTCTACGCCCCGTAGTTTACGTTGAATGTTCTCGCGCATTTTGTTGATTCTTTGAGTTTCAGCTTTTAAAGCGTTCGTTTCATCTTCTTTTTGCTATAAATCAGATTTCGACAAAACATTAATCACATGGGGAAACAAACATGCTTTCAATCTAATTAGACTGATTGGCAAGTTAATGTCAAGAAAATCGATTGATCGATTGATTGATTGTTTGGTGTTTTACGCCGCACTCAAGATTATTTCACTTATATGGCGGCGTTGCTAGTTTTATTGTGGGAGGAAACCCCTGATCTTCTGCTGGTAACTGGCAACCATCCCACATAGGTCGTTCGAGTGAAAACAGTCAGAAAATTTTCTAATTTTTGGACTGAGTGGGATTCGAACCCGCGACCCATTGGTGGAAGGCTGTTCGGATTGAGCATCCAAGGCTCTACGTACTGAGCCACGGAGGCCCCGTCAAGAAAATCGAATATGGAGGTGTTGACGGGTATTTAGGGGGAGAAGACGGGCTTTATGTTTACGGAGAATCTTAAACTTTCGGTCGGAACGCAACAATGAAGACCATGTCACATATGAAAATTGGCATTGGCTTGAAAGTTTTTGAGACTGGGGGTACAAAGTTTTGTTTCACTGAAAATACGACAGCCAAGGAGGAATTGACTAAACCATGTATCCACTATCCAATAAACCCCATCCCGTTGATTTGATTGATTGATTGGGGCTTTACGTAGCACTCCACAGCTAAGGTCATACGGCTGCCCACCATTTAAATTATGACATTATTCTTCTAAGACCATAGAAAGTCTTACGTATTTGGCATACTTAATAGGATTCTGGCAACATTCAATATGGCAAATAGGACTGTAGCAAAATCGACTTTGGACTTCGAGCCCTCACATCCTGATTTCATCAACGAGTTTGAGGGCGCCTTGAACAACAAAATTCTAAACATTCTCCTTAGCATACCTTCAAATTTACACCAGATTATCACAAAATTTAAAAAATTTCTAATTAAAATACCTTCAAATCTAGAGCCTTGGTTTGATTTTCCTGAGCGAGTTGATCAGCAAGATTAATCTGTGCTTCGTAGTCGTTCTGTAACTTTTGGAATCGCTGGTTTAAGATGTCCGTATCTTTTATTGCCCTCTCGTTCAAAATCTGGGTAAGAAAAATAATAAAACATGTAAATATTATTATAATGAAAAATTAAGACATCACCACATCGTCAGTTGTTTTTGAACAACATGAGCTTTCATTAATATGGAACCCACATTTAAAGAGAGTTTCAAACATTTCTTAATATTATTATAGTATACATAAAAAAAAAGAATAAAAAATCTGAGCTCTTTCTGTTATTTGAAATTTGTATGAGCTTTAAAAATTATTTCAGCCTTTTCGCCTCAATAAATTATTTTGCACAAAGTTAAATCTATTTGCAAAAAAATAAAATAAAAATTTTCTATGTTATTCCATGATATGACAAAGAACTCACAAGTGACTCTATATTATCAAAGTATGATATTTTATTTTGGGATACACGTGACTTTCCTTTTTTTCTTTGCAACTGAACTTATCGTTCTATTTCAATGTAGCTTTTTTCTTTCAAATTAGAAAAGCTTTTAGAAATTCCCTACAGCCTTTGCTTTTTAAAGTGGCATGAGCTGCCAAAATTCACACTTTTTTCACAATTTCTGATCGTCACGACATTAAGAGACTTTGAAGGCCATCGAAAAACTAAATGATTGGCGTTGGAATGAGGAAAATTCATACAGTATGTGGCCTGTACTACCCGAAAAAGTGTTCGAAAAGTAAACAAAATTTAAATAGCTGGGACGACCATTCATTCATTCTAAGCCAAAATTATTTCAAAACAATACTTTATCGTTCATTTTCGAGACTAGAAGCACTAAAAAGCGTCTTGACAAAAATAGCCAATTATATAATTTCAACATTCTTTTTTTACGTCAAAATAACAACATTTTGGCAGCTCATGCCACTTTAATAAATATGAAATCCAAAAGGTTGTCAGAAATATCAAACAAATTTTATAAGCAAAAAAAACAATAGCTGTGTACACACCCTTTGCTCTTTCAGCTGTTGATCCAATTTAGAATGATCTTGCTTGTAGCGTTCTATTTGTGTTTGCATGGTACGGATCTCAGAAAATCGAGCGTCTAATTCGGCTTTCGTCTGTTTCAACTCACGCTCCATCTTGTCACGTTTACGATTCTCTCGGCTGCTCTCATTTTTACGCACTTGGATATCTTGATTGAGCTAAATAAAACAAAAATAAAAAAGTTGATAATTTATGATATGTAATTAACTATGCTAAACGACTCATTAACAAATTATTATTAAAGAATAGAAAATAATAAAACGTAATAGATGCTAGGAAAAAGAGTAAAAGTTACATGCTACTATTTTGACAAGAGTTTACCGAATTCATAATACGCCCGCAAGGGTAAACTCATTGTAGCACACCATCTTCATATTCAATATTAAAGATTGTCGCAAACAGAACTCGGCCCGGAAGGATCTTTCAGTTACCCAAAAATAGGAAAACAACATCAATTTTATTTAATTACGGATAAGAAAGAAGGTGCTCCGTGATTAAATTTGCTTACCATGGTTATATAAGCTTTCAGTTAAGCTTGTACAAGTCCACATGCATTTATTTGTTTACATCACGGTTTTACAAAGCAGTGCCGCATATATACTGGCCCATGTGATCAGGTTTGTACATGACCTATTGCTTAGTTGGCCACACTGTAACATGCACAATTAAAATTAAGCCCATGTAAATGTTTTTTGTCAAAATATTTCGGTTTTTGTCCACCCACTTTACCTCTTGTATTTTTTCGTCCGTGACCACTTTATCACCCTCCAGTTTTTCCTGCAATTCGGAAGCCTGGTTCAACGCTTCTCTGAGTTTGACGATCTCTGTTAATTGCTCATCTCTCTCCTTCGTTAAATCTTCTTTAATCTTGAGCAGCTCATTAACACTGGGAAATTAACATATTTCAATAAGTCAAGAAGTAGGTTTCAAGGCGTACAGAGGGTTGAGCATTTTGTCCGTACAGGCATACGATTGGTTGATTAAATCCAGAACGATAAATTAATTGATGTTTTACGCCGCACTCAAGATTATTTAACTTATACGGCTCGTTGCCAGGTTTAGTGGGGGAGGAAACCGGGCTCATTTTGGATCCTTTTAGGGCATCTGACAACTCTAGCTGTCGTTTCTTATGTAACTCTTATGGCAACCCATAATGAAGCATACGTTTCTGTGACCGGTACATACAAAATTATGTCTATGGCATTTTGAGAAAATGTAACTCTGTGGTAATCTAGCATAGCCGTCCCACAAGGCAGCTTTTCACTTTGAACAGCTTTTTTTTTTTTTTTATGCCAACAACATTTCATAAAATAAATATTTTATCAATAAAGACAGAAAAAGTTGTTGTTGTACAGCCTAAAAAAATCGTAAATTTAAAAAAATATAATTTTTCTGTAAAATAATTGATAGATTCAAAAGCACTATAAATATATGTTTATTACCTGTGTTCCTGACCCATGGTCAAACCAGCACCTTGTTCTACAAGCTTACTGAGGTTGGCAATTTCGAGTTTTAGGGACTGGATTGTCTCCCTTGCTCTAGTTTCCTTCTCGTGGGCTGCATCAACCATTTTCCATGCTTTTTCAATTTCCTAAAGTGAGCGTATGAAAATTTAAAAAATATTATCTAAGGCCTCGTTACCAATGTTATAGAAAACCATTCAAACAGTGACAGAGTGATGATTTTGTTTGTGTCGTTTTCAAAATATTATCTAAGCCTCATTACCAATGTTATGGAAATACATTCTAATAGTGACAGAGGAATGATGTAGTTCGACTGACATATACAGCAAGAAACTATTCTTTCTTTGAACAAGCCAATTGGGGATAATATGAAGCCGAATGAGGTCACTAGAAAAGGGTGAATTGCATTGTGGATAAGAAAGGGAGTCTTGTTACACGCCCTTGTAATGATTGACATGCATGACTGCACACCTATACATTTCTGTAGAAAATACTTTCCACCCGCCATGCCAATTCCCTCCCAATACCGGTAACACATAGCAAAAGCTGATGACATCATTAACCAAATGGTTTTTTTTCCCCACAAAAAAGAGAAAATAATTGATACCTTTTTAAGCGAGGCTATCGTGGATTGGTCTTCCTGTGAAAGCTTTAAAGCCGTCGACACTTTGGCCGAATGAGCGACGATTTCCGCGTTCAGCTCGCGGCATTTTTGCATCAAACGTTTCTCGCTTTCATGCGACTTTTTCAAGGCTCGATGTAACTTTTCATACTCCCCGCAGAATTTCTCCAGACTTTTGTCTCCCATAAGCTCTTGCAGAACCTGAAAACAAAAGACAGCAATGTGATACAGACTTTCAAAAATGGCTAGAATGATCAGTTAAGTTGATTGATTGAGGTTTAAGACATACTCAAGATTATCTCACTTATAAAGAAGAGTTTCATAAAAGTCCTCATTTTGAGATCATAAACCTAAGTTTTTAGTTAATTTCAAGTCCAATTGAGCATTTTAGTTGACCAAAATGGAATAGTTTCATGCTAAATTAAATGCAATTCAGTTTTTTATGGATTGATTTGAGTTTATATGGTCATTTTTAGGCAGATATTCGACCTAAAAACTTGACTTCCAATAAACCCTGTAAGGTGATATTGCCAGGTAGATATAGGGAGGAAATCAGATTCTTTACATAGAGGGACAGAGGAAACCTTTGGCCTTCAGATGGTACCTGGCAACCCTTACACATAGGATGATGGTAAAGGAACCCCACTGGGAAACTTTTACATTTTTTTATGAACTGATCAGGCTTCAAATGCCTATTTGGACTGAGAGAATATCGCTCTGCAGACTGAGCCACTGGAGCTCTTGAAAATATGTGAGATTTGATTATTATTGATTGGGGCTTAGTGTCACGCTAAGATACCAAAAAATACCAACTGACCAAAAAATCAGATTCCCCATTAACCCAACCACATCTAAATTTTGACATTAGGCTCAACAGACCATAGAATGTCAGGAAAGCTAATGTATTTGGCATACTTAATGTCCCTTCTTGCTGGGTCAGCATACATAACTAAAGCAGAGCCATAATGCTACAGCCTGCGGGCTGTGAAAATTGAGCTGTCTGGTTTAGCGTCAAATTCTCAGTGAGCGTATAAAGTCCAAATTTCAAGATTTTTCCGTAAGCCACAGGGGAGTGACCATTTGATGAATTACGCATTGAATTTAGGGGAGCATATTTTAGGTGAGTGATCACTCTCCCAGTGGTAATTTAGGTGAGCATATTTTAGTTAAGCGATCACTCTCCCAGTGGTAATTTAGGGGAGCATATTTTAGGTGAGCGATCACTCTCCGACTGGTAATTTAGGGAAACCATTGATAGTTTGGACTAGATATTATGCTCATGCCAAAGACATCTTAAAGTGGCATGAGCTGCCAAAATGTTAATATTTTGACGTTGAAACAGAATGTTGAAATTATTGGCTATTTTTCTCAAGACGTATAATTCAGAAGCTTTTTAGTGCTCCTAGTCTAGAAATTTGTCGATAAAGTATTGTTTTGAACTAACTCTGGCTTAGAATGAATGAATGGTTATTTAAACTTTGTTTATTTTCCGAACACGTTTTTCATTCGTACAGGTCACATACTGTATGGATTTCCCTCATTCCAACGCCAATCTTTTAGCTTTCCGATGGCCTTCAAAGCCTCTTACTGTCGTGACGATCAGAAATTATGAAAGAAGTGTGATTTTGGCAGCTCATGCCACTTTAAAAAGAGAACAATTTATATTGACCTCTTGGAAGTCCTTCTCCAGAGCCTCGAAGGCGCTGTCGTCAATGGTTGTCTTCTCCTTGCCATCCTTCTTTTCCTAGAAAAAAAATAATATTGATTATATATATTAATTATATTATAAACTTGCTGGTCGTTTACCTTAGTACTTGAACTGTGCACCAGGGGGCTGTTTCTCAACACACTTACGCCCGTCGTAACATTGTGCCTGGTCGTAACGTAATGTTGTGGGTATATGTTGCCATGGTAGTTACGCCTTGCATTGGACTTACGTCGGTCGTAACTTTGTTGAGAAACAACCCCCTGGTGAGAAGAGGGGTGTTCAATTGAATCCTGTTGCTTAATTATGTTTCTCAGATGTTAGCAGCCCTAGTAATTAGATACAGCAAAACAAAAAGTTCTGACCTAGATTGATTTTGTGACAGCAGTTAGCACACCACATTTAGAGATTTACATGTACTTTTATCCTGTTGAGGACGGCAATAAAACTGACCTAAAACAGATGTAGGTCTGTAGCCCAATGAGGACAGCTTTTGCAGAATGCCATCGCTAATTACTCAGGCTGTTTTATTGGGTCTTTTTAAATATAATAATCAAGGCACAAAGATAACATTTAGTATATTTTATTTACCGTAAATCACGTAGAATTTAGACGATTTTGTTTCCAACTAAGGTCCTGCGATAAGGGCGGCTGATGTTATTTCCCAGGGATTGGTGAACAAAGAATCGATTAGTGACACTAACGAGCTCACTGCAGGGTATTCATGCCTGTCGCTGGGTTGTGTTGATAGTCGCTTACCGGCCGGCTGAATGCACTCTTTTGTGTATTGTGAGTAATTAATTACAGATAAACATAAATTCAATAAAATCAAAATCCGAACCTTACTACATTTGGTTGGTTTTCTAAAATTGAATCCCGTTATAAAACTTAAAGAAAAAGAAAGAAATTGGCTAAAAACTGACGCGTCAAACTCAACTGTGTGTATTATTGCCATATTGGTATCGGTCAAACCGTCATTTTCTCAGTGTTTTTATTCAGTTGGCCTCAGAAATGGTTACACAGTTGTTGATATCATTTTTACCTTGTATCTATACGTTCTTGTAAAACATCGGTAAATCCATGTTATTATATGTCCGTTTTATAAGTTTGCCCTGGAAATGTACACGCGTTTCTGGCGAGTTGAAGAAAGCCAGTTGGAATATTCTATTGTCCTTCAAAAGGGGGGGGAGAAAGTCCAAAGTTCAGGAGATCGGTATATTTTTTCTTCACCAGGCTTTGTTTGAATGTCACTTGGTATGAACTTCGCTATCGCCGCAGCGAAATTAAAGAGACTTTGATAATACGGTATCTTTCGATTTAAATCTTAAAACAAAAAAATGAATATTTAATTATGGAGCTGTATCTTCTCTGATTTCGAAACTGTCAGTCGCATGGTTTCATCATACAACTTTAGTCTATAACACATTACGGCCGTAGTGCTATGGTTTCATCGGATGCAGACTTAGTTTTAGCCTACAGACTACAGTATTTTTTCAGAGCAACTACTTGATCGAAATATGGCTTGTAATCTCCGTACAGACGACGGGGAAGTGAAACAAGAAACATTAACAGGAACCAAAAACATGATCAAGAATAAGAACTATTTGAGAATTTTACAGATCAAATTCTTCGAAAACCGTTTTCGTTATTATTTGTAAGATCCAATAATGCAATAATGCAACAGCTTCACTTCCGTGGAATTTCTTGTCAATGCAAACACTGATGTAAATTTTAGCATTGAAAAACTGGCAAAAGTGTACGATAACTGATCGGATACCCGTAGTGTCGGCAAGCGCTTTCTAAAATAAAAATAAAAAATCTGCCATTAATTCCCATTATTCATGCATCGTAATTCATGGACCAGTTATAACTAAATAAGGACCAGTTGTAACTAAATAAATACAAAAATAACGATGGTTTAAACACTTCACGGGAAACTGAACTGATAGATGGACGTGCCTACAGTAAACGTAAAGAATTGAACGGGGAATGGTGCTGACGAAACTGCTGTACAAAATATAGACCGGCGGAGATAAACACATTTTTTATATGTGTACCTTGCTTTAATGATATAAATCAAAAAAAATTTAATTCAACATTTGGTGAGAAGGGGACAGTTAGTTTTGGGATGACATAAAAATACGACATGAACCAGCGAAATGTAAAAGAATAAGACCGCATAGAAGAAAACCATAGCATAAGTTTACCGTTGACAAGAACAACACATTCACTTCCGTAATGATTTATTTCCTTATTCCAAAAGCGAATTTCGGGAAGCTTCGAATAGTTATTAGAGAAAATCTGGTCATCAGTCCGCAGACAGCGCTTTGTTAGTACATCTATGGCGCACGCTGAGCCAAACAACATGCCTACTTCCGCAAGTGATTAAGCTCTCAGCTGGCGCCCTCCTTTGAAGTAAGCCAGCCTTCTCGAAGTGTCGGATTTTAAGTTAAGAATTAGGTGTCGATGTTTTAAGTGATTTACGGTAGATATCATACAAAATATGCTAAAGTGCTTATTGCAAGAACAAGAATCTGTTCCCCCGTGAATTCGTTTCAAGTTTGGCTCAGTTGCATTTTATTTTAAATTTATTTTATATTTTTAAGCAACTGGGTCGACCAAAATTTGAGCGCTTGAAAAACTCCCATTTATTTATAACTTAACTGAAGTGAAGAGGAGTTTGGTTTACAATAATTAGTTCTGAATCTGTATGATAATTGATCAGATACCTATTTCAACTTTCTGTTTACTTTTATGATTGGCTGAACAACAAAATGGCTATTAAACTTTAAATGAGAAATGATTAAGCCAACATTCACAACAAAGTAAGATTTTGTGAAGAACACAACCAATTTTTATTAAAAACGGCTGTTTTTCCAATCAACATTGAGACGCTGATTAAATAGGCCTAGTTGTCGTCCACTTATTAATATGTGCTATGAGACTTAATTGCTGGAATTTTGTCTTAGTAGGCCTAATGTTAATAAAAATATCAAATGTAGCGTGCAACAACGACGAGTAACTTCAGTAAGGCGTCGTCAAGTCGGTCACAAAAAAACTTTAAATAAATCGCCTTACTATAACAAATCCACCCCGTGTTTACCTACAGAATATTGATCAATATCATCACCAATAGCTTACCTCGGTCATTTTGCAAAATATGAAAGCTTGTTTCAGAAAATCGGTGTTGTTTAAGCAAATATAAGGCTACTTTAGCCTTCTGACAGCGGTCAGATTAAAGTATTTACATGCCGGTTTCCATGGTGAGATCGAGCGCCGCCTACTACAAGGGGAGATAATTCTTATTTACAAATTATCCCCCCTTGGTCAAGGAAACTAATTATACAACCATGAACAGTCTTAGGCTTAAAACGGCTGATAATGTGTGCAGTTGGGTAAACCCGGAGTAGATTTTTGGGTGATATAGTGCTTTGAAGACCAGATTTTCTATATCGCCTGATAAATCGGAAATGTAACGACAGAAGAATGGTACATCATCTTGATGACTGTCGACGCCGGTGTCATGGGGCACATCACGTGTAGATCATAACTTTACTCATTTGCAGGGACTTCAATTATTCTATCGAGACGTCCTGTCACAGTGTTTTACTGAAATTTTCTGATTTTCTTGAACTTCACAATGACTTTAAGTGTAACTCGTGTCCTTTTTGCTATTGTTTTGATAACCACGAATTCAGAAGGCAAAAAACCTAAACTCCAGAAGCAGACGACGGACATCAACGGCTGCCCTTTGTTTGGGTGTTCCCCTGGTGGGTGGTTCGCCGTTGATTTAAATGTAGGCCCATTACCTGCGGTTTTTGTAAAATGGGAAAGTGAAGTTTTTAACGCGTCATCGTTGGCACAGTTCCAGGGATGCGTTGGGAATAGCGAAACAATTGTATGCCCACTTAGCAGCGATTCCGTCAAGTGAGCTTTTTTGAGATTATTCATATTTTTTTATACCAAAAAAAAAAAAAAAATCACAGCCATTTTTATAGGCTGAGTGAGATTCGAACCTGCGAGATGCTCTACCTACTGAGCCACTGAGGCCCTGAGTTGGCTGTGACCTTTCCCGAAGAAAATAATGAAAGATCTCCCATGAGAAAGTCTGAGACAATGTTTGGGGTTCTCCCTCAGCATAAAACCATCATGGCAGCAGTACTAGAGACACACATATGCCAGTGTGTTTGGGGTTGTCCGTCATTTGTTGATCTTCCTTCTCCTGTCCACTAAGATAGTGCCCCCCCCCCCTCCTCTCTCGTCCCCCACACAGCTTAGATTAAAAAGAGCTGCCAAAGGTGACAAGTCAAGCACACAAATTGCACATCTCAAATACTGATACTTTTTTCTTCTATTCATTCTGGCTGTGTTTCCTGCAGACCGAACAAAATGTTTGATTGGAGCTTAACGCCACACTTAACAGCTAAGTTTATATGGCAACAAAAGTACCAAATGGCCAAAAGATTACCTCCCCCACCCAACCACCCGCATCTGAATTTGGACATTCCGCTCCACAGACCGGCCAAAAGATCACCTTCCCCACCCAACCACCCACATCTGAATTGGGACATTAACCTCCACAGACCATAGAAAGTCAGGAAGTATTTGGCATACTTTACTGTATGTTCCTCCTTGCTGGTCAGCATACATGGCTACAGTCCAAGGGCCAAAATGTTTGGAGAACTGGGAAGGTTTGTCATTTAACATTCTTCCCTCCCCAGCCCACTCCAAAAGAGCCCCACCAATGGGTCGCGGGTTCGAATCCCACTCAGTCCAAAAATTGGAAAATTTTCTGACTGGGTTTTCACTTGAACGACCTATGTGGGATGGTTGCCAGTTACCAGCGGAAGGTAGTGGGTTTCCTCTGGGCACAGAGCCCCGTTTCCTCTCACAACAAAACTGGCAACGCCGCTATATAAGTGAAAACACCAAACAATCAATCAATCAATCAACCAAAAGAGCCCTCTCTATCGATTCGGATTGGGTTCTCCCAATTGCTAGCCTCTAGAGTCAATTGCCCTCCCTCAATTTCTTGACTGTCCCTGCTCCCCTCGATCAGCTTTTAAAACATTTCGAAAATAATTTTGCACCAATAAAGAATTTGTTCTATTTATTCTATTTATTCTACAGAGGCTATGGTGGTTTTGACGTGGACACTGGCAAATTATTGTGGTCAGACAATCTGTTAGTTCGACCCACCCTCCCTCTAATGGATATTTACGGAGATGTGATTGGCTCAGATGGTCGTAAATTGGTAAAATATCTGGTGGATGGACAAGTTGAAAGGCCAGTTATACAGCTATACCCTCCCATGAAGAATATATACAGGTAAAGTGTCAAAATCAATAACGCACAATAAGGCATTTTGTTTCATGTATACCCGGAATTATTTGTTGGGGCTGGCTGGGTAGAATAGCTGGGTGCGGGGGTGGAATCTTGACTGTTCACATCTATAGATCTATGAACACTGAAACACACGGAAAATCTTCTTGTCTAAAATAACCACGGAGACAAGTTTCTAAGTGTGTTAAAAAGAGGTATATCATTTAGATCTTTATACCCCATCATAAATTCTTGTAATTAAGTAAACCTATGATATTTCATTAGGTTGACGACTGACAGGAGCTTGGCCTTAGTGAGTAGAATTTTATGGAACACTTTGTATTACATTGACAATGCTTACACATCTTAAGCTATGGTAAGAATATCGTCAGACTATATATTATAGGTTCATGGGAAAAGACAGTGAAAATTTGAAATAATGAAGGCATCACCACGAAGTTATGAAAAACACGAGTATATACGTCTCTCGAAAGCTCTGGTTGTTCATCGAAACCTACTTCATGGTGATGCCTTCATTATTTCTCAATAGTATGTCTGAAACCCACATTTAGAAAGAGTTTCAAACATTTCTGAAATAGCTTTTGCACTGCATTTTAATTTTAATTTCATTTAATTTAATTTCCACAGTTTGAATTTAGCCGACAATGGGATACTTTTTATTACATCTGCAGATGGAGTTTTGACAACATATTTCACGAGTATGTATTCACGGCCTACCGTTCATATTCTTTCATCAGTTTTCATCAACAATCTTTCAGGGTGACCTTAGTGGTATATGCAGCAAAGCGATACTCTCTCAGTCTGACATAGGCCTTCCATAGATAGGTTAAGGGTTATAGTCTCACTCAGTCCAAAGAAAAAAATGAAAAAATTATGAGGGGTGTTTTCATTCGATCAATGTGGGGAGGAAACCCCCCACCTTCGGCGAGTACCTGGCAACTCTTCCACATACATTGACCGAGTGAAAAATCCAGTCACATATTTTAAAATTTGTATTTCGTCTGAGTGTGATTCGAACTCAAGCAGCTTCGATAGAGGTCTGTGTGGTACTGAGGGACGAGCGCTCTAACCCACCAGACCACCAAGGCCCCCGATGCATATAGAGGAAATGTACATACAGTGAATTCCTTAAAGTGGCATGAGCTGCCAAAATGTTGATATTTTGACGTTAAAACAGAATGTTGAAATTATTGGCTATTTTTCTCAAGATGCATAATCCAAAAGCTTTTTAGTGCTTCCAGTCTTGAAAATGTACGATGAAGTATTGTTTTGAACTAACTTTGGCTAAGCAAAGTGGAGACATGATAAATTTTGTCTTACAATGAAATTATTTTCGTTTCTTGTTACTGTTAAAAAGAGATACCGAAAAATAAGGAGTGATCAATCTCGGCTGAAAGGCCACAAGTACATCATCTGGAACATTCAAAGAGTTATTTAGGGAATTCTGACAGTCAGTAAACAAACAGGCATGAATGCACCACATGCACACCCACAATGCTCTTGTACTGTCCCGGGCTTGTCCTTATAACAGTATTGTCTGCAAAAGTAATATGTATTTTTTTTATGTTATTTTGACCAGATGGTGTTCCAGGGGGGACAATCCAGTTGTCTTACAATGTTAACAACACCCATGGAATATTCTATCCGATTACCTCCCCTGTTATCCAGGGCCACAGAGCCTATCTACTGGCTAGGTTCCAAGCTGACAACAATTCTAGCAAGGTAACTTATATTGCATCTCTGGAATTCTGATTTAGCCCGAATGCACATGTATAATTTCTGCAACAAACACACATCTGTAGACGTGAACTAAATTTAAATCCCAAGATCACAGCATCTGCATTCGTCAGGTTTTTTTAAAAGGCGAATTTCTCCAAGTGCTGCATGTGTCAAAGAATTTAAGCCCCGGGGCCTCTGTGGCTCAGTCACCAGGGCTTCATGACACTATGCCAGATATTAAGGTTTGGGGTTTCCTCTGGGTAAAGAGCCTGGTTTCCGCCCACTAAACCTGGCAACGCAGCCATACAGCTGAAATAATCTAAAAATGTCAATCAATCAATTAAAACTGTACAAGAGGCCTACGTACTTTCCCCAAAAAAATTCCTGTTCAATGAAGTTTTAACAGCACCAGTACATTTGCCAAAGTCTGCCATTTTGGTGAAAGCTAATTTCACTTAATTCCAGACTCAACGAATTCAATTGCTCTATATGTTTCCTCTAAATGTCAAGTCGTTGGAATAGCTACCTTTTGTTTGAAAAAGGGACGTACTTGGCACTCTGCAAGCAGATCCTCTCTTCTCTCATGTTAACAGCAAGATCCATCGGTTTTAAAAACTCATTTTCTCTGCCATGTTTCAGGTGAACGGTTTGTTGCGTCTATTTGCCATAGATTTAAACGATTCCTTCGAAAACAAAATCCAGGTCATTTGGTATGTGGACCTGGGCGAAAGCGATGCTCAGTTTTCACCGAAACGCTCATCTGGACACTCATTTGAGAAAATTCCGGACGCCAAAAACAGCAATCAAGATACCGAAAGCTCTGTTTTAGTTTTTAACGGGATTATTTTTGTAACGCTTGCTAGTGGAAATAGAAAATCTGATGATTTTTGGGCTTTCGCAGATGAAGGAAATTTAGCTTTCCTTGTGTACAAAAACTCACTCTCTATAAGTGATCTTTGTTTGCAAGAAGATTTGGCCACTAATGATAAAAAATCCAAAAATTTTGCTAATGATCCCGGCAGTAAGGTGCGTCAGACGGTATCGGCTGACGAACACACTTTGGCTCGGGGTAGGCGGGGTTTCCTTTCACGTAATCAACAGGATGAGTTTCAACTTTCCGAAAAAAATGGAGCCAATTCAATGCTATGGGGTATCAATAAATTTGATAACATTATTTATGGCTTTAATGTGAGTGATTCTAAGTTATCACTATCTGTAGAAATTTGTCTTAATTTAACTTTTTCAGCGCCTGTGATAGTGACATCTAAAATAATGCTTATTAATAGCAAATTGAATAATTCACAGAGTATCGTGTTTGGAATTCAAGCTTTAAGCAAAACCCCTGAATTCTTGCAACTTTTAGACAAGTTTAAAATATCAACCTCGGCTAAGCCTACCGATAAATTTATGGTCGGCTTAACAACAGATGGTAGCTCTTCACGTAGTGCACTGAACTGGATGTACCCGGTACCATATGACCGCGCTGTAAGAGGTCAAATTATAGGAATTCCGGCAAGTGGCTATGAGAAATTTAACAACCTCCTGGTAGCTTATACTGTTAATGAAAAATCTGCAATGATAATCGCGTTCCAATTTTCTTCTTTTTAATCAAGGAAAAAAAAACAAGATAAAAAAATTGTAAGTTGTTGGCTACTTATTTAAAAAAAAAAAAAATGCTTTTGTTTGTTTTTTTCCCTCTTATTGTCATTTTGATAAATTTATGACGTACTCTTCGTGGATCTAGCCTGATAAGAAACAGGTATATTAATGAACACTAAAACACACGGGCAGAGGGAAACTCTTCTTGTCTAAAATAACCACGGAGACAAGTTTGGGATTGTGTTAATAAAAATGGGTTGATCATTTAGACCTTTATACCCAATCAAAAGTACAACCCATGATATTTCATTAGGTTGACGACTGTTGGGAGCTTGACGTTAGTCAGTAGAATTTTCTGGAACACTTTGTGATACATTGACAATGCTTACTCATCCTCCTTATAGGTCAGCAAACATGGCTAAAGCAAAGGTACAATTCCAACAGCCTGGGAATGCGTGACCTTGGGAATGCGTGACCTTGAAGCACGTGACCCTATCAAGCTGGTCATGACACTAAACACTTACAGCAACCATAGTGCTAGCCAAAACTTTGACCATACTCAATAGCTCTCGTTTTATGGTCAAAGATAGATCCCATAAAACGAGAGCTATTGAGTATGGTCAAAGTTTTGGCTACCATAGTGCCAATATGTCGTGTATCCTTCGTTCAGTTACCATATGTGACACTGTGCAATAGATTTTCAGTACTTGTATACAGGTCATTCATTCAAGTGGATTACTATTACAATACAGTGACATTATCCATAGGCACCATTCATTGAGATGGAATAACATGGCGGCAAATCCTAGCAACTGAGTTCATAAAAATCGTCGTTTTAGTTTCGCTCTTCAACCCAAAACACGACCCCAGGGGCCTTTGAAGACCTATTTTATCACAATACCAACGCAAATCTCCGGACATTCCGAATTCAACAAGCTGGCCTGTTTCACAAAACGGCGTAGATGTATTTTTGCGTAACTTTCATACTAACGTATCTCTACAGTATGGGTTGCTAAGGCATTTACGTAAAAACTTACGCTACGCCGTTTTGTGAAACAGGCTCCTGAACTGCCAAAATTCGCGTTTACGGAGAAAAAAATTGATACTCGCAACGATTAGACGGTCTAAGTTCATCGAAAAAGTTGAAACTAAATAATTGACGTTGAAATAAGGAAAAACCATACAGACGGGATTTTTATATCAATTGATGTTCTTTTCCCGACTTTAGTCACAATGGCATACGAATCGAAATAGTTCTCCACCAATGGGTCGCGGGTTCGAATCCCAATCAGTCCAAAAATTGGAAAATTTTCTGACTGTGTTTTCACTCGAACGACCTGTGGGATGGTTGCTAGTGACCAGCGGAAGGTCATGGGTTCCCTCCGGGCACAGAGCCCGGTTTCCTCCCACAATAAAACTGGCAAAGCCGCCATATAAGTGAAATAATCTTGAGCGCGGTGTAAAACACCAAACAATCAATCAATCAAATAGTTCTCGGAAAGTTCACTAACTCTACAGGACAAAGTTAGTTCAGTCTTCAGACCACTTTAAAGTTAAAGTGGCATGAGTTGCCAAAATGTTGATATTTTGACGTTAAAACGGAATGTTTAAATTATTTGTTATTTTTCTCAAGACGTAGGCCTATATATATAATTCAGAAGCTTTTTAGTGTTTCTAATCTCGAGAATGTACGATAGACTATTGTTTTGAACTAATTTTGGCTTAGAATGAATGAATGGTCGTCCCGTTATTTAAATTTTGTTTACTTTTCGAACACGTTTTCGGCTCGTACAGACCACATATTATATGGATTTTCCTCATTCCAACGCCAATCGTTTATTTTGTCGTGACGATCAGAAATTATGAAAAAAGTGTGAATTTTGGCAGCTCATGCCACTTTAAGCAAGGCAGATGTTGTCGGCTTTAGTCAGATTGAATCTAATGTACACTCTCGAGGCACTGGACAGCTATTAGCTTGTACTTCTTTTGAAAAATAGCCGATAATTTCAAATTGAACGAACATATCTCTTCTTCTTGGAAGCAATAGAAATCCGGTACACGTATACAAGATTAATTATAATGTTGTTCAGGCAACATACAGATTGTCTTAAATTTAAAAAAAATATATGTCCTTGCATTGATCCGGGTTGCTTAAGTAGAACAGGATGCACGCGATCTACGGGTGCAAATTCTTCGAAAAACGGATGTTTACCGAAGATACGATTCCGGACAATTTCACAACCCTATACTTCACAAAAACATGTCAATCGAATAAAAAATGTTGTCCAAACTGATATCGGGGGCCTCGCTGACTCCGCGCGGAATTGAATAAAATTGAAAACATTCTGAGTGGATTTTTTTCTCGATAGCCCAATGTCTGGAAGAGTTGTCAGGTAGGCTACTCGTCGGCGCTTTCCTCCGGGCAACGAACCCGGATTCCTCCCCACTGAACCTGGTAACGCCGGCATATATAAGTGAAATAATCTTGAGTGCCGTGTACATCAATCTGAATCAATCAACCAAATTAATACACACTCGTATTTATGAATTACAAGGTATATAACAGGATATAGGATTACGGTTTTAGCATGGACTAAAGCATACGAGATCCTCTCCTTGGGGACGAAGATTTGTCAATGCATGGGTATAAATGCATCTCCGCAAATGAACTACATGTATATGCGTGGAATGGTCACGTCACATTGGTTAAATTGGATCTGACCTACTAAAATCACCGTCATAACTATGGAATGTTGTCTCTTGTAACGCAAATAACGTTTTCTTTCGTTTCCTCTGTAACGTCAGATCAGTGATTCCTTCGAAAACAAAATCCAGGTCATTTGGTATGTGGACCTGGGCGAAAGCGATGCTCAGTTTTCACCGAAACGCTCATCTGGACACTCATTTGAGAAAATTCCGGACGCCAAAAACAGCAATCAAGATACCGAAAGCTCTGTTTTAGTTTTTAACGGGATTATTTTTGTAACGCTTGCTAGTGGAAATAGAAAATCTGATGATTTTTGGGCTTTCGCAGATGAAGGAAATTTAGCTTTCCTTGTGTACAAAAACTCACTCTCTATAAGTGATCTTTGTTTGCAAGAAGATTTGGCCACTAATGATAAAAAATCCAAAAATTTTGCTAATGATCCCGGCAGTAAGGTGCGTCAGACGGTATCGGCTGACGAACACACTTTGGCTCGGGGTAGGCGGGGTTTCCTTTCACGTAATCAACAGGATGAGTTTCAACTTTCCGAAAAAAATGGAGCCAATTCAATGCTATGGGGTATCAATAAATTTGATAACATTATTTATGGCTTTAATGTGAGTGATTCTAAGTTATCACTATCTGTAGAAATTTGTCTTAATTTAACTTTTTCAGCGCCTGTGATAGTGACATCTAAAATAATGCTTATTAATAGCAAATTGAATAATTCACAGAGTATCGTGTTTGGAATTCAAGCTTTAAGCAAAACCCCTGAATTCTTGCAACTTTTAGACAAGTTTAAAATATCAACCTCGGCTAAGCCTACCGATAAATTTATGGTCGGCTTAACAACAGATGGTAGCTCTTCACGTAGTGCACTGAACTGGATGTACCCGGTACCATATGACCGCGCTGTAAGAGGTCAAATTATAGGAATTCCGGCAAGTGGCTATGAGAAATTTAACAACCTCCTGGTAGCTTATACTGTTAATGAAAAATCTGCAATGATAATCGCGTTCCAATTTTCTTCTTTTTAATCAAGGAAAAAAAAACAAGATAAAAAAATTGTAAGTTGTTGGCTACTTATTTAAAAAAAAAAAAAATGCTTTTGTTTGTTTTTTTCCCTCTTATTGTCATTTTGATAAATTTATGACGTACTCTTCGTGGATCTAGCCTGATAAGAAACAGGTATATTAATGAACACTAAAACACACGGGCAGAGGGAAACTCTTCTTGTCTAAAATAACCACGGAGACAAGTTTGGGATTGTGTTAATAAAAATGGGTTGATCATTTAGACCTTTATACCCAATCAAAAGTACAACCCATGATATTTCATTAGGTTGACGACTGTTGGGAGCTTGACGTTAGTCAGTAGAATTTTCTGGAACACTTTGTGATACATTGACAATGCTTACTCATCCTCCTTATAGGTCAGCAAACATGGCTAAAGCAAAGGTACAATTCCAACAGCCTGGGAATGCGTGACCTTGGGAATGCGTGACCTTGAAGCACGTGACCCTATCAAGCTGGTCATGACACTAAACACTTACAGCAACCATAGTGCTAGCCAAAACTTTGACCATACTCAATAGCTCTCGTTTTATGGTCAAAGATAGATCCCATAAAACGAGAGCTATTGAGTATGGTCAAAGTTTTGGCTACCATAGTGCCAATATGTCGTGTATCCTTCGTTCAGTTACCATATGTGACACTGTGCAATAGATTTTCAGTACTTGTATACAGGTCATTCATTCAAGTGGATTACTATTACAATACAGTGACATTATCCATAGGCACCATTCATTGAGATGGAATAACATGGCGGCAAATCCTAGCAACTGAGTTCATAAAAATCGTCGTTTTAGTTTCGCTCTTCAACCCAAAACACGACCCCAGGGGCCTTTGAAGACCTATTTTATCACAATACCAACGCAAATCTCCGGACATTCCGAATTCAACAAGCTGGCCT
Organism: Lepidochitona cinerea; assembly: GCA_963971465.1. NCBI lineage: Eukaryota > Metazoa > Mollusca > Polyplacophora > Chitonida > Tonicellidae > Lepidochitona > Lepidochitona cinerea. The sequence continues at coordinate 48,305,370 of OZ020553.1, forward strand.
GTTTCACAAAACGGCGTAGATGTATTTTTGCGTAACTTTCATACTAACGTATCTCTACAGTATGGGTTGCTAAGGCATTTACGTAAAAACTTACGCTACGCCGTTTTGTGAAACAGGCTCCTGAACTGCCAAAATTCGCGTTTACGGAGAAAAAAATTGATACTCGCAACGATTAGACGGTCTAAGTTCATCGAAAAAGTTGAAACTAAATAATTGACGTTGAAATAAGGAAAAACCATACAGACGGGATTTTTATATCAATTGATGTTCTTTTCCCGACTTTAGTCACAATGGCATACGAATCGAAATAGTTCTCCACCAATGGGTCGCGGGTTCGAATCCCAATCAGTCCAAAAATTGGAAAATTTTCTGACTGTGTTTTCACTCGAACGACCT